>JAOANR010000004.1:14539491-15816507 GCA_030278955.1 Hygrophila difformis
TGATCTGCATCTGGTCACCAAGACCAGGGGCTCTTTTATACTAACGGAAAGAGACGTTTTTAACGATTCCGAGTGATAGATTTAAATGCTTTCTTTACAGCTTTCTTGCTGCTTTCCTTTAAATGCTTTCATAGAGGTCACTCGGAAGAATTAGGGGCTGTCCATCTGTTAAAAGGTTTGAGAGTTATGGAATGGCTTGGGGCTTGATTTGAAACTTTGGGTGTGACATGGGGGAATGATAGGAGTACTTGGCATGTCAACTAATGATATGTTAGGTGTTGCTTGTCAACCACAGATATGTAATGTAACTTCACAAGGCCTGTGGAGGGAGTTATAAGTCTGTGGTATCTTAGAAATTGTTGTCTTAAGAACATGTAAATTCTCACCATAAGTACCTGTCTGTTAAAGGGAACATGGTGTAGAAAGCATGAGAGTTAGCTAACTAGAGGATTATCCCAAGCTAAGATTTGTGTATAAAAATGGAAGTTTAATTGTGTTTCATCTGAATCTTGTCCAATCTTTATTATTTCCTCCCTGTCCCTTCTGTCATATTTAAATCTGCTTTCTAGATAGTGTAGCGTAATTTTACATTGCTTTCGTAGTATAGATTTAATTGCGTTCTTCGACCTAGTTTACCATGCTTTGTAGAATAATTTTACTGCTTTCATGATCTGATTTAAATTTATGTCAAAGTAGTTGATAGAAACCCTTGCAAAACTTGAATCGAGTAACCGAGTGGAAAATCTTAGTAAACGACGTGGGCCCTGCTTCCATCGCACATCCTCCAGTGAACGATCCGGTACTTACTATAAATTACTGCAATTTTTGACCCGTGCGCTTTCGGGAGCACAGTTTCTTGACACGAGTAAATAAAAAGACAACATTTTAGAAAATGCACATACAGTGGGAAGATGTTCAAAAGTATCATGGCAGTGATCTTCTTGACATGAAATTGAGAGAAGCATTATGGTGCAGATACCAGGGATTTTCAGGGTGACAGACTGAAGGTCAATCCCTGTTGCACCGTGATATTTGTCAAAAGTTTCATGGCTGGAAGGACCGCAGCGCCGTTTGAACCCCACATGAGTAATAAAAAGGGAAATCTTAATATATTCTTAAACCCCTTCCCTACATCATAACTCTTTTCATTTAATAAATCCACGCCTGGAAATTGTATTTAGACGGTTCCTCACCCCCCAGTAGCAAAATGAAACTAGAGTAAAAGTTTCATGGCGCTGTTGCCGGGGACTCTCGAGGCACCATTTGAAGTCACAGTTTCCTCCTTAAGCAATAAACCAGTAAAGGGATTTTCAGAAAATTACTCGTGTTCGCGAAACTCGTCAAAAGTTTCATGGCGCCGTTGCCGGGGAGGATGCAGCGCCGTTTACTAGGAGAATTACATTCCTGATTTACTCATAGATAGTTTTTGTATATATTCTTGAGCCGTTACTAACCTGGGGGTTGTACAGGTACTGTCAAAAGCTTGATACCAACTGCTTATGCAACGGAGAAGGAACACATTACCGGAGCTACCGTTCGATCCAGAAATAGAAAGGACCGCTCGCCAACTGAGGGCAGAAGCCAGAAGACGGAAAGAGCAGGAGCGTCGGACCCGCACTTCACCTGAAACATCGAGCAGCGATCTATCAGATATGGCAGAAAACCAAAACATTCCCCCGATCTTACCCATAGACCAACCACCAAATAACCCTGGTAATGGAGCTGACGGAGGAGTGGTAAAGCATCCTAATCGTGCCAACGAAGAGGAGAATCTACCAAATCCTAATCAGCAACAATACCAGCAATTCCACCAACAACCACCACCACCCGTAAACCAACTTCACCAAAACCAAAACATACCAAACCAACAATACCAAAATCAAGCTTTCAATCCAGATCAGTTTCAGAACAACCCACAAGATCCACACAACTTCCAGCAATTTCCAAATTATCACCAACAGTACCAGAACCAAGCTGAACAAGGAAATCAACAACAGCAGCAAGCAGCAGCAGACTTCATGCAACCAATAGTAGAGCCCTATCTGGATGGACCTGGGAGAGCACATTTTCCTGCACGCAATTTCGAGCTCAAACCGGCACTCATTAACTTGGTGCAAAACAATCAGTTCTGCGGTGCAAATCATGAGGACCCTCATGATCATCTCCAGACCTTCCTGGAGCTCTGCGACACGATCAAAAATCAAGGAGTCTCTCCTGATGCTATAAGGCTAATGTTGTTTCCATTTTCTTTGTATAGTGGTGCCAGGGACTGGTATAAGTCATTGCCTATCAATCTGCGGAGCACTTGGGCAGACTTGGTGAGGAGCTTTTTGCTGGAGTATTTTCCAGAATCAAAGATTGAGGAAGGACGAGCTAAGATTGGAGATTTTAAAATGAAGCCAGACGAGTCATTATATGATGCGAAGGAAAGATTTTTGGGCCTCATCAGGCGATGCCCCCAACATGGGTACGCACCCTGGGAGCAATTGAGGAAATTCTACGGAGGACTCACCCATCCATGGAGAACAATGTTAGACGCCGCTGGCGGACGACATTTACTCCACTTGCCTATGGATCAAGCTTGGGAGAAGATTGAGACAATGTCTGTCAACAGATCCATCCTAAACACAGACGATAGGAAGGAGAATCCTCCTAGAAAAGTCTTTGCTGTAAGTGAAGGGAAAACAGATTTTGAAAAATTGCAAGAACAGGTAGCTGCGATACAGCTGAGTCAGGATAAGGGGAAGGGAACGGACGCTTCCCAGGCAGGAGCCTCATCAGACCAAGTTCAAACACAGCAATCGGGAGTTGTCTGTGGGCTGTGTCAGGGACCTCATCCAACTGATACATGCCAACAGATAGCTACTGAGAGTTGTAATTATGCCGGGAACTACCAAAATCGCCATCCCAACCTCTCTTATTCCAACAACAATGCACTTAACGCGCATTTGTTGCAGCCAAACCAGCCCAACCAGTTCCAAAACCCACAGCAAAACTTCAGACCTCAGAACCAATGATTCGTCCAGCAAAGAGTGCAGAACTTTCAAAATCAGAATCAGAATTTCCAACCTCAAATCCAACAGAGGCCTAATCAGAACCAAGGCCATAATTTCCAGAATTTCCAATCCCAACCTGATCAGAATCAGCAATATAACCAAAGGCCACCATCTCGTTTGGAGAACCTGATGACTGAGTTTATAGCCAACCAGAAGGATATAAATCAACAACTGCAGTCATCAATCAAGAATGTGGAGACGCAAGTCACCCAATTGGCCAAGGAACTACAGAACAGGGGGAAAGGAACACTTCCAAGCAGTACTGAAGCTAACCCGCAGTGTAAAGCAATCACATTGCGGGGAGGCAAGACTCTAAAAGGAATTGTTGGACATGGAAAAGAGACGGCCGAGGAGGAAAAGGATCTAGTGGAGGGTGAAAAAGAAAGTGAAAGGATCGAAGGAGGAGATGGTATTGGACTGGTCGAGGACAAATCAAAAACAGCTATTCCGCAGGCTGAAGCTGCAAAAGAAGCTGAAAAGGGTAGGGTTGAAGGTACAACTTCCTTCTCTTTACCACAAAAAACAAACAATAATAAGTACATGCCAAGGGTGCCATACCCGGCACGTCTTAAAAATAAGGAACAAGATGAAAAATTTAAGAAGTTTTTAGAAAGACTGAAAGCTGTCGAGATCACTATTCCATTAGTCGAAATGATTTCAGAAATGCCCGTCTATGCTAAATTTTTTAAAGAAATGATTTCAGGGAGGAGAAAAGTTGAGCAGGAGGAAGTAGTGATTTTGAACAGCAGCTGCAGTGCCATTATCCAAAGAGTGCTACCAGAGAAGAAGGAAGATCCAGGATGTATTACATTGCCGATCCACATTGGGAAAACTAATGTTGGAAAAGGATTGTGCGATCTGGGATCGAGCATCAACGTCATGCCACTTGCCATGGTGAAACGTCTTCACTTGGGAACAATTGAACCGGTTACAATGAAGTTACAGCTGGCAGACCGATCAATTACCCATCCAATCGGAATCCTGAAGGACGTAATTGTCAAGACGGGAGGGACCCTCTTTCCCGTCGACTTCATTATTTTGGATATAGAGGAGGACTACGAGATGCCACTGATCTTAGGCCGCCCCTTCCTCTCAACCGGTGGTGCACTTATAGACGCTCGATCAAATCAAATCAAGCTCCGAGTCGGAGAAGAAGAATTGGATTTCGAAATGGGAAAGCTGCAGAAGTTCCCGTCTGAGGGATCTTGTTCCATTTTTGATGTAATAGATAGTAGGAGTGAGGATGAGAGCATAAACTCTGTGACTGATGAGCCAAGCAAAGTTTCAAAACAGGTACTGAAGTCTGAAGGTGCGGAGCAACCCAGGAGCTGCAACGCTGTCCACTTCGAGGATCCTATATCTGGAGACCTTGAAGAATTCGATGGAGTTGAGTTCATCCCGGAGGAAGAGGAAAGCACTGCTGAGGAGGAAGTGGATCCTGTACTGACACAGGATCCTGAAGGTAAATCTGATCTCTCTCTCTCCCATCCATTTCTCGCAAATTACTGCCTTCCGTTGAATGCCCACCAGAGCTTGAACTTAAAATACTTCCGGATCATCTTAAGTACGTTTTTCTCGCTGAACATAAAAGATTACCGGTAATTGTGTCAGCCAAGCTGACGCAAGAACAAGAAAAAGCTCTGGTAGACATTCTAAAGAAATATGTACATGCAATCGGATGGACCATTTCTGATATAAAAGGAATAAGCCCCTCTGTTTGCATGCACAGAATTTTAATGGAAGAGGAGTACAAGCCCTCAAGGCAACCACAAAGGCGTCTGAACCCCCATATGCAGGAAGTGGTAAGGAAAGAAGTTATCAAGCTCTTAGATGCTGGTATCATCTATCCTATCTCTGATAGCAAATGGGTTAGCCCAGTGCAGGTCGTACCAAAACGTGGGGGGGTCTGTGTAACGACTAATGAGCAAGGAGAGGAAGTGGCGACGCGTCCAGTGACCGGTTGGAGAGTTTGCATCGACTACCGGAAGCTCAATACCGCTACCAGGAAGGACCATTTCCCCTTGCCATTCATTGATCAGATGCTGGAGAGGTTGGCTGGAAGGGAGTACTACTGCTTTTTGGATGGGTACTCTGGCTATAATCAGATTGTAATAGCCAGCGAGGATCACGACAAGACCACATTCACGTGCCCCTATGGAACTTTTGCATACAGGCGCATGCCTTTTGGACTTTGTAATGCGCCTGCCACATTTCAACGATGCATGATGTCAATTTTCTCAGAATTTATCGAAAAATGCATTGAAGTTTTCATGGATGACTTCTCTGTGTATGGAGATACTTTTGATGAATGTTTGACTAATCTTGCACAAATTTTGAAAAGGTGTGAGGACACCAACCTAGTTTTGAACTGGGTGAAGTGCCATTTCATGGTCACCGAAGGAATAGTGTTGGGTCACCGCATCTCGCGCGCAGGTATCGAAGTCGACAGAGCTAAGGTCTCAGTCATCTCAAACCTACCATTGCCTAATTCAATAAAAGCAGTTAGGAGTTTCTTAGGGCATGCCGGTTTCTACCGGAGATTCATTAAAGACTTTTCTAAAATTGCCAAGCCGCTCACTAACTTGCTGTGTAAAGAAAATCCTTTCGTAATAAATGAAGCGTGTGTTCAAGCCTTTGACACGCTTAAAGAAATGTTGATTTCTGCCCCAATAGTACAACCACCCGATTGGTCAATGCCTTTCGAGGTAATGTGTGATGCAAGTGATCTCGCCGTGGGTGCAGTTCTTGGGCAACATAAGGAAGGGAAGCATTGCGTGATTCATTACGCAAGTCATGCCCTGAATGAGGCCCAAATTAACTACACCACCACGGAGAAGGAGATGTATGCTGTGGTTTTTGCATTTGATAAATTCAGACAATATCTCATTGATACGAAAACCACAGTGTACACAGATCACTCTGCACTGAGATACTTGTTTAGCAAACAAGACGCCAAACCTCGATTAATCAGGTGGGTACTTTTGCTGCAAGAATTCAACATTATAATAAAAGATAGAAAAGGCAGAGACAATGGTGCTGCTGACCATTTGTCTCGACTAGAAAATGATAAAAATGAGCTAGCCGTAAATGAGAATTTTCCGGACGAGCAACTGTTTGTCTTGCTTCTTCATGATCGAGCTTGTCCGTGGTTTTCCGATATTGCTAACTTTTTAGCATGCAGAATAACCCCACCATTTCAAAGCAGAGGCCACAAAGCGAGGTTCAACCGAGATGTAGTTAACTACTTCTGGGAAGACCCTTACCTCTTCAAGCATTGTGCAGATTCGATTATTAGACGATGTGTAACTGAGCACGAGGCTTATCAAATCGCTAAGAAATGCCATGAATCGGAATATGGAGGTCACCATGGCCCCACTCGAACAGCTCATAAGGTACTCGAGTGCGGTTTTTATTGGCCTACCATTTACGAGGATTGCAAAGCGTTTGTTAAAGCTTGCGACAAATGCCAAAGATTAGGGAATATCTCCAAGAGGGATGAGATGCCTCAACAAGGAATTCTCACTCTCGAGATTTTCGATGTATGGGGTATTGACTTCATGGGACCATTTCCGACATCTGATGGGAACCAATACATCTTGGTAGCTGTCGATTACGTTTTCAAGTGGGTTGAGGCTGTTGCACTGCCAACCAATGATGGCAACCAGGTCGTCAAATTTTTGAAAAATAACATTTTCAATAGATTTGGTGTACCCAGGGTGATCATATCAGATGGAGGAACCCATTTTGTTAATAAAGCATTTGCAAATCTTATGAGCAAAAATGGGATTCTCCACAAGATCGGCACGCCTTATCATCCCCAAACCAGTGGTCAAGTCGAGGTCTCTAACCGCAAAATCAAACACATACTCGAGGCCACTGTGGGGACAACTTGCAAAGATTGGTCACGTAAGCTCAATGATGCTTTATGGGCATACCGCACCGCATTCAAGACTCCCATTGGGATGTCTCCATACAGACTCATCTTCGGAAAGGCCTGTCATTTGCCCGTAGAACTAGAGCATAAGGCTTACTGGGCCGTACGAATGCTCAATTTTGACTCCCGAGTTGCCCAGAGTAAGCGCAAGTTGGACCTCAATGAAATTGAGGAAATACGTGCGCAAGCTTATGAAAGCTCGAGGATTTATAAAGAGCGGACCCAGAAGTTACACGATCGTCGTATTAAATCTAAACACTTCTATGTTGGCCAGAAGGTCTTGTTATTTAATTCTAGGTTGAAGCTATTCCCCGGAAAGCTTAAATCCAGATGGGAAGGGCCATACGAAGTGATGCACGTGTTTGAAAATGGAGCTGTCAGGATCCGAACTGACAAAGGAGAGCTGGTGGTGAATGGACACAGACTGAAGGAGTATCTTGGGCAGTTCGACCCTGAAAAAGAAGCTCAGATGACAACAGAACCGGCTTATGTTCAATAAATATTATACATATATTTACTTACTTATTTATTACTTTCTTCACTCATTTTTATTGGGACAAAGCATCCAAAAAAATCAATTGAACATTTAGAGTACTAAGACTCTAAATGTGAGGATGTTGATATTTGGAGAAACCTAATACCTTTTCATAATTGTTTTGCAGGAATTCAAGGAACCAACAAAAAGAAAGATAAAGCTTCCAAAACCAGGTTCCCGGTTGGGTTAACATTATATTTAATGAAGGTTAATTTTGGGATTTAGAGAAATCTAAAATCCAGAATAAATTCATAAAACAAAAATTGTTAACCCGATCTAATTTATGCAAGCAATATGTTTTAAATTCTAAGTCTGTGTAGATATGTTTGCTCTTGAGTTCATCTTGATGAACATAAATTTTTGAAAACTCAAAATTTTTCCTAAGTCTTGAATGTGGTTTATTTTTCATTTCAAGAAAATTCGAATTGATTCGAATTGCTTGGAACATACCACATGAGACATTTTGCCTTGGAAATTTTTCACATTCGGATTAGTCAAATTCGAATTATGCAGGCAATTCGAATTAATTCGAATTGCCATGCAAATTCGAATTGGCACCCAAGGCAGAATTTTCGGATATTTTAGTAGGCCAAGTGTTGCAATTCGAATTAATTCGAATTGCCTGACTAATTCGAATTGGCATACTAAAGGCATTCTCTTCTGCAAGTGAACAATTCGAATTGTGGGGAAGTTCGAATTAATTCGAACTACACCAATAATTCGAATTAGCTCACAAAAGCATTCCTATACAAAGTTGGTCCTCACCACCAGGTTCGAATTATAAGTCAATTCGAATTAATTCGAATTGATTCACAATTCGAACTTGTGTGTAATTTTGCCTTTCAAGCCAATTCGAATTAATTCGAATTGGCCTGAATAACTCGCATCCCTCACAGAATGCATCAATTCGAATTAATTCGAATTGATGCAATAATTCGAACTCCCCTTCCGAACCCTTTTTACACCCTTTCTCCCTCTCAGTTCCCTCACTTTCACTTCTCACTCTCCCGAAAACCATCCTTTCTCTCTCGCGAAAAACTGTCTTCCTCGCGAAACCAGTCGCACTTTTCGATCTTTCCTCCGTTCAAACTCGTCGGAAATGGCATCTTCGTCGTCTAATCCAAGTGGGAGCAGGGGGTGAGTGTTCTTTTTCGATTTCGCGCTCGGTTTCACTTTACAGTTTTTGCCTCTTCGTCTTCTTTGCGAAATCGGGGATGGGGGTGGAATGTGTTTTGTTTTTCATGTTGAAAATGGTCGGAATAGGGTCGGAATGAGTCACACTTGTGCGGGGATAACAGAGAACAGGGTAGGGTGAACTAGGGTTGTTTTTGTGCTTTAAGTTCAAACTGCCATTTTTGAGGGTTCGAACGTTTCTGTGATGGGGGGTGTTCTCATTTTGAAAATAAGGGTTGCAAAACCCTTAAAAATATGGTTTCTGTTTAGTTTTATGGTTTGGTTTGTTAATTTTGTTGTTTGTGTGCATTTTGTTTATCTGTGTTGATGTTTTAGTAATCTGTGAGTAGACTTAACACTGTAGACAGTTTCCTTGCCCACTGTGTTGTTTTGATCAGTAGAGAGTTGTTAATGATGACTCGAAATGCATGTTGATGTTAAGTGTTGCATTACAGTAGTATTCTTGGACCAATTGTGTTGCTTATTTGATGTTTGCATGTACTATATTTTATGAGTATGTTTGCAATAAATGCTTTTGTCGGGTACATGTTGCCCACACATGGCAAACTCAACCCCAAAGGTTGACGTTTGCACATACGGGAAACATGGTATTACAGACAAAACCATGCCAAAATTTTTCCAACACTTTTGGCATAGCATTTATGTATAAAAAGACAAATTTTCAGAATATTCTTTGTTTAAGTGTTTGATCTTTGTCAACTTGGAACAAGTGGGAAATACTTGTAAGGAATGTTTTGTTTTATTCTTTAAAAACCCACTTTCCAAAACAAAATCCAAATGGGGGACCACTCACACCCCCAATTTCATTAAATAAACAAGTCAACACCTTTTCATAAAAATCCAAAAATCGCCTTTTGTATGTATGCATGTCTACTTTTATTTTTATTTCTTATTTTTGGTCATGGTCCATTGTACATACTAGTAATTGCATAATTTATCGCTTGCATTCGATTTTCATCCTTAATCTCTTATTTTCCCTGCCTCACATGATTTCAATCACTTTTTAAGTGATAAAAATCAAATTCCTTCGTAGGCTCAATAACCTACGAAATTTTCTCTTTTTGGTCCTTTGACCACCCAAAAACATCCTAGACTATTTATAGTCTAAGAAAAATTTCTAAGGATCCAAGATCCTTATCTCTCTCTAGCTTTCCTTATTTTTTTTGCTGAAATAAGAGTATATTCGATAATCTGACCCCTTGGACCTTCATAGTGTACCTCAAGTGAGACAGGTGCTAGAAAGTGAACTGTACTTTGAAGTGGCTGAAGGTATGAGGCTGAGGGTCTCAGACCTAATCATCTCTCCATGTCTTTTCAGAGACATCATTCCCCTAGCCCAAAACTAAGATCACGAGGAAGAAACCCAACTACTGGATCTGCCAGTGGAGCTCCTAGGAGAAATCCTCTCCCGCATCGGAGAGGATTGCATCAAGAAAGTGTGGAGGGTCAGAGAAGTGTGCACCAAGCTCAGGGATGCAGCTGATCTTCCCATTGTCTACAGAAGGTGTGAACTGGAGACCACCATCGTCAAGATGTGGGAACAGAGGATGGAACTGCAAAAGGAAGCACTCATGGTCAAGTGCGAAGAAGCTGGCAACTACAACCTGAAACTCATCCCAGCCCTGCAGGCACTCGGAGCAGGAAATGAGACTCTAGCGTGTGAGCTACTAAAGGAAGGGATTGAGGACAACCACAAGGCCTCAATCTTTGTCAGGGGATACATGCTACTCAGCAAGCTGGACAATGAACAGGTCCAGCAGGGAGTGTCAATGATCGACAGGATCATAACCAGCAGGTTCGTCATGCAATACGTTGGGACTAACGTCTTCGCATGGTTAGCTGATAGCCTGGAGACACCCGACCTGTTTGGAATCAAGGACCAAGGGTCTACTGCACCAGGGTGATGGAGGAAGATGAGGATGACATGGTACATTTCTGCGTACCCTGCAGCTTGACGAATTATGTCCATTGGACCAGAATTTTCTTCCAAGGATAGAGGGGAAAGATGTTGAAGATGGACTGAATCTGCAAAGATTCACTTTTGACTGGACTGACTGGGACTGTGTTTTGGGGTAATCTTTTGACTGATCTTTGATGCTGACCTATTCAAGTGTACAGCTTTGTCTGTATTGATGTCTAGATGTGATTAAGGTCGTGTACTGTATAACGAACCTTGAATTTGTTTGTTTTGATGGTAGTACGACGTATTTTGGTAGTCGTACATTTACTGCTTTCCACAAGAGAATTTCGTCTTGAGTTCTCCATTATTCAAAAAAAGATGTGTGGCAGTCCAAGATGAATAAGTGACTGTCACGCCAAAAACAAGCTGTGACATGCTTGCATGTTCACAGTGTCTTTTTACTGCTTTCAATTAAACAAACTGGCATAAAACAGGCATAAATCTGTCACCTAAATTCTTGAAGTTTTGAGCTATAAAAATCCAATGATATGATCACTTGAAGGACTAACAAACTTTCATGTTGAGAATTTGATTGAATAAGTTGTAAGAATCTTTCAAAGGTTAAATTTGAGAATAAATGTATGACATGATCAAACCGTCCCTTGTGAGATCTGAGCCGAGTCATTTTTACTCAATACTTCTTTGATTGTGTGAATCAATTCGATTAAAGGGCACTAGAACTTGCAATTGAGACCGATTCAAGACCATGCCATATTCCCGAAATCGAGCAAATGATCGAGGCACTTAGAAAAAACCCAAAATTTTGGCTTTCGTTTGAATTCCAAACCCAAAAACATTTTCCCTTTAGGATCAACCAATCTGAGCTTTTAAACCTAATTTTTCTTTGAAGCCACTATATTATTCCTAGCCTTACAAAAAGACCAAGAAAATCAAACCCAAGTGTACATGAGCCATCCCATCAAGGCATTGTAATTTTTGATCATCAAATATGTATCTATCGGTATGCTATAAACCGATTCAAAAAAAAAAAAAGAGTTGAGATCATTCAACAAGAATAAATTGCAAATGACAAAGCAAATTAGACAAAGTCTAATGTCATGCAATAGAAAAAGAAAGAAAAACAAAAGAAAGATAGAAATAATGATGATCATAGATTCTGCAACATGCCAAGCTATGGTGGAATGGTGTCATGTCACTTTTTAGCCCAATAATTCCTTTTCCTACCAAATGTTACAACCGTATGCCCCGTTACAACCTTGAATAAGACCTCGGGATCTCGATTTGAGGAAATGAGCCGGTGGCGAGTTGGTCCAGTTGCAAGCTTATGGGAGAATTTAATTGAATTTGATTTTGAGCGTTGACGATAAAAGCCAATATTGAGAATGAGTGAACTTTCCGATTCTACTATATGTGAGGCTCTGTTTCTATTAATTAATGATTCATGTCATGCCTAAATTCAAGAATTAAACTAATGTGATTTTCTAAACACATATTCAAGAAGAATTAACAATAATGATTAATTTGTATGTTCACTCAAGTGAGAAGTATCATTCCATTAAACACTGCAACCAAGAGAGTCTAATACTTGTAATTTTGATTGTCTTATCCCAATATAAAAAGAATGAAATTTCTGAGGCCACGCAAATGGATTGAATATGCAGAGTCCAAGCTCCTAGGAGCACTGACTCTGACTGCTCGGGGACGATCCGTATTAAATGTGAGGATGTTGATAATGGCCAAAATTGTCCATTATTTCCAATCCATTTCCGTGTCTAAGACGGACATTTTGATCGTGATTCCATCTTATTTCAATAAGAAAGCAGTTGAATTTGACAGATTAATGCGAGTTTGTAAAAACATCGAGCCGGTAACAAAAAGACACAAAATATGCAATTTTAATTGTATTTGTGTTAGAAAAATCCAAAAACATGAAAAAAGGAAAAAGAAAAGAAAAAGGAATGAAAAGATGGGCAAAAGAATAAAAGAGCCCACAAAAATCCAAAAAGATGGGAAAAAGATTGAAAATCCCACAATTGAAATTTGGCTAAGTGTTGAAGCACAATTCGAATTGTGCAATTCGAATTAATTCGAATTGCACAACAATTCGAATTGCTAAAGAGAGCAAAGAATTGGTTAAGTGTTGGAAGGGATGCAGAAGTCTAATTCGAATTGTTCAAGTTCGAATTAATTCGAATTAGGGAATGAAGAGAGAAGAAACCCAAAGGCAAGAAGAAGGTTGAATTCGAATTGTCCAATTCGAATTAATTCGAATTGGCACAAACAATTCGAATTGCCAACAAGCGCAAGAAAGCCAAGCAGAAACCCTCCTCCAATTCGAGAAAAGACCAATTCGAATTATCCTAACAATTCGAATTGATAACTGAAGGCCAAAATTCCAGTTCAAGGAAGAGATCTCACAATTCGAATTAATTCGAATTGGTTGAGATAATTCGAACTTCACTCAACAATTCATCCAAATGAAGCTGTGGAGCATGGACACAACACTGGTGGGCCTAGGGTTTTGAAAATTGTCTATAAAAGCAGACCTTCCACAACAGAATCAAAAGATCAAGAATTTTGGCCAAAAAGCAGCTTGGGACAAAAAGAACAGCAGGAGGTTCCACACCCCTTAAGGGTTAAGTAGGTAGTTAGTTTAGTTTAGTTTATTTTTCTTGCAAGTAGTGTAATCTTTACATGCTTTGATCTTAGTTAGTGTAGAAGCAGTTTGTGTAACCCTTAGAGTAGCCATTTTCCATATTTTTACATGCTTTCTAGTTAGAATAAACCCTACCTTCAACCTAATGATGGTTTTGGGTTCTTTATTTTGCTTTCAAAGTGCCAGTACAAGAAAATTTCCAGAAATGGTGTTATTCATGTGCTATGGCACTCCTTAATGCTTTCCCTAGAAATAAATGCTTAGTATGTTTGTTTGTTTCAACTAGGTTACATTTATTATGTCCTAGTTGACATTCAAACTTAATAAATGCATGTTTGGTGGGTTTTTGGCTTGATTTAGTGCCTTAGAGCTTCAAATAAGTGTTCTTAGGTTTTAGATGTTTTTAAGATTTGTTAAAATTTATATTTAGGTTTTATTCTTCCTGCCCTAATCTTATTTCATGCTACCTTAGATAACTTGAGTGTTCTTAGTTTATTCATGCAGTTCTTAGATAACTAGATGTTTTAGGCTATTTGATCTTTGATCCTTTGTTTGTAGAAATAAGGTTTGAATCTGGCCAATACCCACTGGACATGTATTTGTTTATTTCTTGAAAATCTCACTAGGGTGGCTGTGAAATGACATTGATGTGAGATGAGGGATTTAGTAAATCTAAACCCATCATTACAGTACAGTGTTCACCTAACCCATACTTGTGAGAACAAAAATTGTTGTTGTCTGAAAATATGTAATTCGAATTGAGGCAATTCGAATTATCTCGAATTGCCTAAGAAATTCGAACATCATAGCCAAAAATTTCATCCTTGTGATTTTCAACCAATTCGAATTAATTCGAATTGCTCAACAATTCGAATTGGCTTGAAAACCACATTGTACCCATTGTCATCCCTTCATGCCTTAGTTTATTTTCCATCTCTTACCAATTCGAATTGTCCAATTCGAATTAATTCGAATTGCTGGACAATTCGAATTCACCTTCCCCTTGAGGTATATGCCTTAGTCAATTTTGAGCAAGGAAAGGACTTCATCAATTCGAGTTGTCCAATTCGAATTAATTCGAATTGCTCAACAATTCGAATTAGATGATATCTCATTCCTTTGCAAGGATTAATTGGATAAGATCATACTTCATTCTTCATGCATTCTCAATTCGAATTACCCTAATAATTCGAATTGAACTATCCTTTTATTTTGAAAACTCCAAAAATATTTTTTTTCTTCCACGATTTGTGTAAGTTGCATGGATGTATTGGGCCTAGGCCCAATTCATTTGATTTCTATCCATTACACATTTCAACCAATTAGTGTCCACTTATTGTGTGCTTAACACCCACACAATACCAAAAATATTTTCTTACTTTTTTTGGTTTCTCTTTCATTGTGTGTATGAACGGATAATGAGAAATACCACAGATTAATGTTGGTGAAAGGTCCCTTCACAGGGATATCGACTAACCCGTCTTCTGTGTGTCAATCATTATCTGTTATTTTGCATGATCTGGTTAGTGGTTGGTGGAAGCTTCGGCGAGCGTTCTCTTCACTAAGAGTTTCGATTAGTCACTCAGCCAACTCCTAATCAGATACAGTTTTAATTTTTCCTGATCTTAATTTCTCAACCTGAATTCAAGTTGCAATAGTATTAACTGATGTCGACCAACATCAGTTAAGATATATTACAGCAAGAAATATGTGGGTTTTTCTTCCACTCACAGATAAAAGAAAACTAAATGACGGCGGTCACCGTTGTTTGGGGTTCTTTCTGTCTAAAATCATTCATCTGGGATAATTGGGAACCAGACAGCAGATGTTTGCAGTCCGGAAAACCCCAGCTATCTCTGGCACTATTTTTGGCCAATTTCTTCTCATCTCAGGCTAATCCACCTCTGTGTATCGCATTCTGTCTAACCCCACCATATATTTTGGGGTATTTCATTTTCCTTTTCGTATACTTGTATGCATGATACTATTATGTAGATGTTCTGGTCTTATTGCTATTTTGGGGATCCTTCCCCTTGGACACAGAAGTCTTGATTTAAATCAGATGCTGCATAATAAATTTCCAACAAAAATTCCTTTATAAAATCCGGATCTGAGTAAGGGATAAATTCAACAGTTATGACTAATTCATATTCTACTGGGGGTTGATTTTGAGAGCTTAGAAGCAGAGTCAGCGATTAGGTCTCATCTAGACTGAAAGGATCTGTGTTTTAATTGAGAGTCTAGTACCTGTCTAGGGAATGATTTTCAAATATTCATTTGCTTCTCAAAATTGCTGAGTGTTGGAAATCTTATATTAGATATCGCATTAAGCCAATATCCACTTGGGTATAGATGAGATGTGATAAATAATACTAGAGGAACAACATATAGGCCTTGGTGAATTTATAAGGTAAGGTCGAGTATTCCTTCGACTACTATCTTCTTCTGCCAAAGTCTAGAATTGAGTCTTGAGTGAGTACATCCGGAATAGGTTCATTCATGGATCTGTTTCATTTAGTTTGTATCTCATAACTATCCAGATGTTGTAAGCCCTGTGGCTTATTGATATCTCGGGGGTTCTTGATCTGCATCTGGTCACCAAGACCAGGGGCTCTTTTATACTAACGGAAAGAGACGTTTTTAACGATTCCGAGTGATAGATTTAAATGCTTTCTTTACAGCTTTCTTACTGCTTTCCTTTAAATGCTTTCGTAGAGGTCACTCGGAAGAATTAGGGGTTGTCCATCTGTTAAAAGGTTTGAGAGTTATGGAATGGTTTGGGGCTTGATTTGAAACTTTGGGTGTGACATGGGGGAATGATAGGAGTACTTGGCATGTCAACTAATGATATGTTAGGTGTTGCTTGTCAACCACAGATATGTAATGTAACTTCACAAGGCCTGTGGAGGGAGTTATAAGTCTGTGGTATCTTAGAAATTGTTGTCTTAAGAACATGTAAATTCTCACCATAAGTACCTGTCTGTTAAAGGGAACATGGTGTAGAAAGCATGAGAGTTAGCTAACTAGAGGATTATCCCAAGCTAAGATTTGTGTATAAAAATGGAAGTTTAATTGTGTTTCATCTGAATCTTGTCCAATCTTTATTATTTCCTCCCTGTCCCTTCTGTCATATTTAAATCTGCTTTCTAGATAGTGTAGCGTAATTTTACATTGCTTTCGTAGTATAGATTTAATTGCGTTCTTCGACCTAGTTTACCATGCTTTGTAGAATAATTTTACTGCTTTCATGATCTGATTTAAATTTATGTCAAAGTAGTTGATAGAAACCCTTGCAAAACTTGAATCGAGTAACCGAGTGGAAAATCTTAGTAAACGACGTGGGCCCTGCTTCCATCGCACATCCTCCAGTGAACGATCCGGTACTTACTATAAATTACTGCAATTTTTGACCCGTGCGCTTTCGGGAGCACAGTTTCTTGACACGAGTAAATAAAAAGACAACATTTTAGAAAATGCTCATACAGTGGGAAGATGTTCAAAAGTATCATGGCAGGGATCTTCTTGACATGAAATTGAGAGAAGCATTATGGTGCAGATACCAGGGACTTTCAGGGTGACAGACTGAAGGTCAATCCCTGTTGCACCGTGATATTTGTCAAAAGTTTCATGGTTGGAAGGACCGCAGCGCCGTTTGAACCCCACATGAGTAATAAAAAGGGAAATCTTAATATATTCTTAAACCCCTTCCCTACATCATAACTCTTTTCATTTAATAAATCCACACCTGGAAATTGTATTTAGACGGTTCCTCACCCCCCAGTAGCAAAATGAAACTAGAGCAAAAGTTTCATGGCGCTGTTGCCGGGGACTCTCGAGGCACCATTTGAAGTCACAGTTTCCTCCTTAAGCAATAAACCAGTAAAGGGATTTTCAGAAAATTACTCGTGTTCGCGAAACTCATCAAAAGTTTCAACCAGCGCCGCCAGCACTGGTTTAGTTCGCCGGCCGCCGCTGCTCCGCGAGCGTCGGCACCGCCACCATCATCTTCGTCTCTCCTTCTCTCGTCCCTGTTCGCGCCGCCCTATCCTCTCCTCTCCTCTGCCGCCACATCTCCTTCAAATCGAGCCACTGTCCACCGCTCCTCTGTTCCCGACGTTGGTGAACTCTCATTGGTAAACTCTTTTTAATTTATGGGATCAGTGAAATATGATGTGTGCCTGGTGGTAATTCCCCATTTGATTTGAAACTCTGCTTATGTGGTGTTGTCTTGTGAAAAGCTGTTAAAGTGGTGGAGAAGCTGCAAAATTATTGTGCAAATGGATTGTGCCAAATCTGTTGTTCTTGTGAATTAGAAACGTTGGAAAAGGGCATGATATTGGTCTCTTGTTGATTCTAAGAAAATTGGTGTTACATGTGAATCAATATTTGTGTAAAGTGCATCTTTTGGTTCATTGTTAATTGTGAAAATTTTGGTGTTTTATGGTGCAAATTGTATATTTGTCCTTGTGCAAATGGTGGAATTTGGGATTTGTCTATGTGGTTGTTGTTTTGTTAAACACATGTCTTTTTCGTTTTGTGCAAGTAGTGAGAAAAGCAATTGAGAACCTATCTTGTGCAAGTTGTGATAATTGAAAAGAGGAATTGAAATTTGTTTATTGTTTGTGGGGACTACTTTGTTGTGTGGTGAATTTTCTGTGTACAGGACACATGGGTAGAGAAAAGGGCAAAGCTCGGGCCACTTCTCCAAAAAGTGGTACACAAATTGCCAAGTCAAAAGGCACCATTCAGAAAAAGAAGGCATCTGTCAAAAAGAAAACCACACCACCAAACTTGATACCCAGCATCCCTGTTCAAGGACCCTCGACTTCTACAACTGGACAACGGTCACGTGCCAAGGCTAGGGAAGTGGCAGTTGAACAAACCATTGGAGGGTTCCTCAAATTCACAAAGCAGAAAGATCTAGACAGGTATGTAAAGTGCCAAGAGAGTAAAAGGAGCATCATCACAGGTAAAGTTCTCCATTACCCCACTCTTGAGAAGTTGCAAATCACCGACCAGGTACACACATATTTATCTAACATAGGTTGGTCAAAACTTGCTTCCTTGAATGCACCGGCAATTTCTGAACTTGTCATACCCCCTAATTTTTCGTGCATTTTTGTAAACTTTTGAACTACGTTATGGCTTGATCCCTTCACAGGGTACGTAGGCAGCTTAGAAGTTTTAATTCTAAGTTCAGTCGCAAAATAATAAAACAACAAAAAGACTTTGGCACGAGAAGAGCCGAAACACAACTTCGAGGACGAAGTTGATTCTTAAGGAGGGTAGACTGTAATACCCGAGAATTTTCCAACATAAAATAAAACAATAATTAAATAATAAATAAAATAAATACCATAAATAAATAAATTAATCCAGCAAATAAAGAAATAAATAAAGATAAGGAAATGAGGAAATGAGATTTTTACTTAAATAGGAATTAAAGGAATTTAATTAAATAAAAGGATGGATTAAAGGTAAATAAATTATACACCGAAACTCGACACTAATGAACTCGAGGATTCGAGTCCAAACATCCAATTAGACCCGAGAATAAATTTAGAGAGAAAGTAGAAACCCGAAGATACCCCGGAAATCGGAATTCGGGAGCATAGAGGGATAGAAACCCGAAAGAGAGGCGGAAAAGAACGACGGATCGCACGACCCGCCCGGACCGGAGTCCAGGCGTGAGTGGCGCGCTGGCCGCGCGGTTAATGGCCTTAGACCGCGCCACGACCGCGCCACTCTGGCAGCAACAAACCAAGCGAGATTTTCTCGCCCGAACGCGGATTTTTCGACTTTCGGTTGAACGTCTCTCGACCCAAGACCCTTGGGGTCAGATTTTGGACGCCCTAGGTCTTAGATATCTATAAATAAGACCTTCTAGGAGCTCCGAATACCTTTACGAAACCCTACAACTCTCTACACATTCGAAACCCTAAATTCGGAGTCGACGGATAGCACCAAACGGAGGCAGCAGCTTTGGACGAAAATCCAAGGGTCTCCAAACGTTGTGGTAAGCTCTGGTTCGATAAATCTCTTCACGTTTCAATCCGAAAACGGATTCTAACTTCGGTTCTTTTCTTTCTACACCCCGTATTGAATCTAGATCGTAGAACCCGACGAACGGAGAGGAGAAACGGTGATCTGGAAGCCACGCCTCCGAATTAGACATCCCCGACGTTCATAAACTCGGTAAGTTAACTCTTACATGGTTTTGGGATGAATTAAAACGTTCAAACTAAAAGATTACCAAGAAATCGAAAATCTGTCAATTCTTACTTTCTACCGACGCAACAGATTTGATGAATTTGTCCGAACCTTAAAACGAACTCGAACGGAAAAACTTAAAACATGAAAAACGTTCCTAAGAGTTAGACCTAGCTACTGTAAAAATTTGGGAATTTTTGGAGTTGATTTGATATGTGAAAACCCGTTGAAACCGAACTGTTTGATTCTAGATCTTGAAATCTTGGACAGAACTTAGGAATGATCTTGATCACGTTTTTGACATAGGATCTAGGCTGTTTTAGATCTTTGGCCGAACATGAAAGTTGTAGATAAATGTCTTAAGATGATCTCTGTCAAATTTCATTAAATTTGGAGTTGAATTGCTATGGTAGAATTCGAAATCTTTAAACTGTGGTGCATTGAACTCGGACAGATTTGTTCTTATGCGAAAATTGGCGATTTTGACCTACTTAGGTATCTCGGATTGAAAACATTAAAACACGAAAGTTGTAGATCTTGATGTTTCCGAGTCAGATATGAAATTTTGGAATTTTTGGAATTAAATCTGATTTTAGACGAATTTTAGAGTAAACTGTGATTTACCGAAACGAAATTTTAAAATCTTGTTGAAACATGGAATTAACCTTTAGGGTTGAGATGAGTTGAGATATAACCGAGTCAAATCTTGATATCTTGTGAAAACGGTGAAATTAGCCTTTAAGGTTTAAAGGATTGGGAATTCCTTTGAAATAAAATACACATGAAATATCTTGCTTGCCGAAGGGCAATTGAAAAATCTTGCTTGCCGAAAGGCAATTGAAATATCCTGCTTGCCGAAAGGCAATTGAAAAATCTTGCTTGCCGAAAGGCAATTGAAATATCCTGCTTGCCGAAAGGCAATTGAAATATCTGGCTTGCCGAAAGGCAATTGAAATATACTGCTTGCCGGAAGGCAATTGAAATATAAAGCTTGCCGAATGGAAACTGAAACATAAACTTGAAACATGAGACATGAGATATGAAACTAGGAGTCTCGAAAAATTGTTCCTTTTGGATTATGCTTTTAATTTATGTCCTATAATTATATTGCTCTGCAAATTATATTATGATCTTATGAAGTCTCTATCCTTTAAATTATGCCATTTAATTATTGTTAGATAGATGAGTTAAATTATGTGGTGTTGTGCACATGTTTTCTTTAAATATTAAATAATGGCTTTGAAACCCCATAGTTATGTATGTGTTAACTTACTCAGCACGTAGTGCTGACCAAAACCATATTTTCTTTTTCTTGTTCTTTCAGAGTTGAGAATTATGCATCGTCATATGCATACACGGGAAGTTTGGGATGATATATTATTTTGAATTTTTGTATTAGACTAGATCTTGCATGAACGGGCCTGTTTAACCCGTGATTAGGCCATGTTGGCCCTATATTTAAATTCCGCTGCGATACATATATGTAAATATTATTTTCCGCTGCAACTTTGATGTATTATTTTTAAATTATATATGAATGGGCTGTTTGAATGTTTTAAATTCTGAAAAACCATAGCCTTGCATCTCTTTAGTGAGCTCGGAGAAACCGTGTCTCGCTAGGGAGGTGTGGCGGTGACACCCCGACCTGGGTGACCAAAAACCGGGGTGTTACAAGGTGGTATCAGAGCCCGGAATATTTTTAAAACCTATTATTATTATTATTATTATTATTATTATTATTATTTTTAAACTATTATTTTTAAACCATTATTATTTTTAAAGTAATATTAATATTTTGACTATTATTTAAATTTTAAAGTATTATTTCCATGAAGAAATTTTTATTTTAAAACCCATGGGAAAAATATATATAGTGCATAAATTATTTTTGGGGGGAAATCATCATTCGCAATTGCATATTGCATCTCTTTTATGTAGAGAACTTAGAATCTTGGCGAATTTTAACTTAGAATCTTGGCGAATATTAAGTTAGACCTTTTGCTTGCACTAGATGACCTAGACGCTTGACATCAAATTAGGAACGCTCACTAGAGACTGATCTTGCCTTAGTTCTAGATCGCGTTCATCTAAGCGCTCGCCTAAGCATAACAAATCTCGGCCTTAGCAATTCCTATCCTTGAACGAATTAGAAAATTTCCTTATGTGGAACAATAAAAATCAAGTCTTTATTAAAACACTCTCTATTCCAAAAATCTTGTTTGGATTTCCAAACAACAAATCCGAAAATTTGAAATTTGAAATTTACGAAACGTCTTGTTCGAGCGATCTATCTAAACTCTACACGTTATAACAGAAAATGGCGCCTAGGAGGAAACCAAGGAAGGTGTAATACCCGGGGTTTTTACAACGCCCAAAGAAACGAAATAAAATTTATTTCCGAGAAGAAAATAATTTATTACAATAAATTATTGCTCGGAAATGGCGTGACCGATAAATTCAAAGAATTCGAACCCAAATTTTGGTCAAGTCGAAATGGGATGAAAGAGGGAAAGGAAGCCCGAAGATATTCCATGGATTAATCCCAAAAGAATTGAAATTAAATTCAAGAAGGAAAAGAATTTTAATTCCAAGAACCCGTGAAGTCGGAAATAAATTAATTAGATAAATTATTGCACGGGGACCACAGGACGACGAATTCAAGCCGACGGATTCGAACTCGATGAATTCTTGATTTCAAATATGAAATTCATTGGAGTCAAAATAAAATTTAGAAAGAAATCGTAACCCCAGAAATGACCCGAAAAGTCAAACCAAAAACGTAGGGGATAGAAACCCGATCGAGAAAAGAAGAAAAGACCCGACGGACCACGCGGACCGCCGAACTGGCCGGTCCGGCCGGCCCGCGCTCTCCGCGCGCCGCCGCGCGGCCACCGCGCGGACGGAGGAGTCGCGACTCCAGGGCAGACCACGCGTGCTCCGCGCGGACAAAGGCCTATGTGCGCGTCACCAGCGCGCCAGAGGTGCAGGAGGTGTAAACTTTCCTTCCATGGCGATTTTCTTGCCAAAAATCCAATCCCTATCGAGGGCAACCGGATCACAGCCTTTGGGAAAGGCTTAAGGATGGATTGGGGCGCCCTCATTCTCATCTGGACAGAAAACAAAAGCTTCACTCTCTCAAATTCTCCTCTCCAAGCCGAAATCCCTCCGAGACCACTTTCCGGCGAGTATTCCGGCGACGACGAGGCAAACGGGACGAGGCCTTTGCTTCCTAGACCTTTGGTAAGCCATAGCTTAATGTTGTATTCGTCCATAACACTTAGAAACTCAAAATCTAACCCGTTTCCTTTACTACGATTTCACGCCGGAAAACGAACGAAAAGCGATCGGAGAAGTTGGCCGTTCGTCGCGACCCTAGGATCTCCGGAAACCCTTTTCAGCGACCCCATCCTCATTCTATGTAAGTTAAAACCTTACTCACAAATTTTCGTGGTTGTTTGTTGTTTAAATCTCGAGATATAGGCTTGTAACAAAAATCGGTTTTCAAAAACCCTATTTTCGTCCAATTTTAAAGACTCGCCAAAAACTCGACCTTCGGGAATTCAAACCGAAAACTTTTCAACATAAAAGTTGTTCCTAACACCTTTATCTATCTTGTGTCCAAATTTCAGCCATTGACATTAAGTTTTGCTATCCCAATTTTCGCCGTGAATTTTCTGTATCGAACCGAACGTTTTAAAACTGTGACAGATTCCTTCATTCAACTTGATGCATGTTTTTCACCCATTTTTCGAATGATTTAACTTTGCATTTCTAAACAAAAGTTGTAGATAATTGTGTCTAGATTATGCCTACAAAATTTCACGAATTTTGGTGTTCATTTGATATGTCAATCGGCCAAGTTTTTAGAACTGTTTTGAATTCGTTTTAAGGGCCATGAGTATGCAGTGAGTTGCACTCGATTTTTGAGTACCAAGAATTCATTATTTCCAAATTCTTAAAACATGAAAGTTGTTCCTTAATATGTTTTGTAGTTACTGTAAAAATTTCGCATCGATTGGTTTTGAAATGAATTTTTAATCGGCGTTGCACGAACCGGTGACGAAAACAGTTTTTAAGACATAAATTATTCTTTGCAATAAACTCGAATTTCGACTCGTTTCGGAACCTTATTTCCAAAAACTTAAAACATGAAAGTTGTTCGTGTGTGTGGTTTTGAATTACTGTAAAAATTTCAGAATTTTTGGAGAAAGGACGAATTTTTAATTAAGAAAGGCGTAAACTGCCTCGAATAGGATTTTTCGAACTTGAGAAAAACTCGAACTTTGAAAACGCGATATCGATCATTTGATAACTTTGAAGTACGAACTTTCGAAAAATCCCATTCACTAGGCTGAGCCGATCTTCATACTATCATTATCTTTGAGACTGCCTCGTTAGTGGTCTCCTTACTATCTGAGATTGCCTCGTTAGTGATCTCGCGCGCTGTATTTGTGGATCGCCTCGTTAGTGGTCCTACTATCTTTTTGGATCGCCTCGTTAGTGGTCCTACTATCTTTGAGACTGCCTCGTTAGTGGTCTCCCATTGTTTAGACTGCCTCGTTAGTGGTCCTATGTTGAGATTGCCTCGTTAGTGGTCTCCTTACTATGCCAAAACGGCAGTTGTGCACATGGCCTGCCAAATCGGCAGTGGGAAATACACGGCCTGCCCGAGTGGCAGTGAAACCGTTTGAAAAGCCTGTCAAACGACAGTTGATATACATGCCTGTCAAATTGACAGTAGATACACACGGCTTGCCGAAATGGCAATCGAGATACATGGCTAGCCAAAACGGCAGTCAATACTGATATGGCTGCGGCCGCCGGTTCACCGGCTAACTGATTATGATTTTTGAGATTGCCTCGTTAGTGATCTCTCTTGTGTGGTGTCCTCTTCTTAGTTGCGGGATAAAATATAAAAGACTTGTGTGAGTGTTGATTACGCTTACATCTTTTGTATCATGTTTTTAAATTACGCATTTAAATTACATCATTAAATTATGCCTTTAAATTCCGCCTTTAAAATTTAGTCTTTTAAATTATGCATTGTCGTCTTGAATAAATTAAACATGTTTTCCGCTGCGAATAAAATATGGATTTTTAAAGTAATGCATGACAAGTGAATCTTTGGATTTAAACACATGTAACCCCTTAAATTGCTTTGTAAGGGCTTAACTTACTCAGTATTTTATATACTGATAAACCCCGTTGTCCATTTTCCCATTACAGAGTACGGAGCATGATCATGCATCGGGGATCACTTTGGGTATTTAATTATTCGTTCTACATGACTTGCATACGGGCTTGTTAACCCGAGTTTTGGCCATGTCGGCCCTGTATTTAATTTCCGCTGCAACCTATTATTTTTATTATAATGTATGGATGATATTACATTATCATTTTAAAGTAATTCCGGACTTGCTTTTAAAACTTTTTCCAACACCTATAGCCTTGCATCTCTTTAGCAAGCTCGGAGGAACCGTGTCTTGCTAGGGAGGTGTGGCGGTGGCACCCCGGCCTGGGTTATCAAATCCGGGGTGTTACAGAAGGTGAGTCCAAACGGCACTGACGCTAACCTTTCCAACACGCCCAACAACAGTGAAAGTCCTCAGAACCTAGGAGAGCAAGTGCCTCAAGCGCCCAATAATATGGAAGCACGTTTAAAAACGATAGAGGGATTCCTAGTAGCATTAGGAAATGCGGAGGTGCATAGGACATCTGCAGCAGTAACTCCGCCCGTAGCTCAAACCAACTATCTAGCGTTGGTGAATCCCTATCAACCACCACGTTATGATGGCCAGGAGGATCCCGCCAAACTAGAGGGGTGGATCCGTACATTTGATAAGCTCTTGGATGCTATCAAATGTCCTGATGAGGCAAAGACACGAGTAGCAACCTACTACTTAGGAGGCGAAGCCGATGAGTGGTGGCAAGACCTCCAGAGGAATTTAGAGGAAGCTGAAGAAGCTTATTCGTGGACTAAACTTAAGGAGGATCTAAGGGATCGATTCTACCCCATGAGCACCAAGGCGGCAATGTACGAAGAGTTTTTATCACTGAAGCAAGAGGGACGGACGGTGCAGGAGTATTACACCCGGTTTAAAGAGTTGGTACGATTTGCTACGAGGATAGTACCAACCGACTCTGACAAGGCTCAGAAATTTGAGATGGGTCTGAACCTTAGTATCCGGGAGATACTTGCAGTCGGACAATTCACGAACCTGCAGACGGTTTATGATCGTGTGGTAGCGGTTGCACGAGTCCAAGGACTGAAACGGAAACCGATAGATGAGGCTAACCAAGGACCACAAGGAGATTACAAGGTGGATAAGGACCATTTCGATGGAAACTCGAAAGGACAACATCAAAATGACAATGGGGAGAAAAAGGGGATAGTCTTCAACCATTGTGACTATGCGTCACCATGTCCAAAGTGTGGTAAACCGCATTATGCGAGAGGATGCCCTCAGCCTGGAGCATGCATTCGATGTGGTCGACGTGGTCATCAGCTGCGTGATTGCCGGACCCGGAAAGAGAATATCGACAAGAGAGAGGATGTGACTACTCGACTTAAGCAACCACGAAACCCAGACGGTCAAGGTGGCAACAACCAACGGCACCAGTACCATCAGAATAAAGACCAAAACCTGAAACCTCTCGAGAGTACTGAATAGGCAGTTATGGGGACATAACTGGAGTCTTAAGGGGGAGAGGATGTCATACCCCCTAATTTTTCGTGCATTTTTGTAAACTTTTGAACTACGTTATGGCTTGATCCCTTCACAGGGTACGTAGGCAGCTTAGAAGTTTTAATTCTAAGTTCAGTCGCAAAATAATAAAACAACAAAAAGACTTTGGCACGAGAAGAGCCGAAACACAACTTCGAGGACGAAGTTGATTCTTAAGGAGGGTAGACTGTAATACCCGAGAATTTTCCAACATAAAATAAAACAATAATTAAATAATAAATAAAATAAATACCATAAATAAATAAATTAATCCAGCAAATAAAGAAATAAATAAAGATAAGGAAATGAGGAAATGAGATTTTTACTTAAATAGGAATTAAAGGAATTTAATTAAATAAAAGGATGGATTAAAGGTAAATAAATTATACACCGAAACTCGACACTAATGAACTCGAGGATTCGAGTCCAAACATCCAATTAGACCCGAGAATAAATTTAGAGAGAAAGTAGAAACCCGAAGATACCCCGGAAATCGGAATTCGGGAGCATAGAGGGATAGAAACCCGAAAGAGAGGCGGAAAAGCACGACGGATCGCACGACCCGCCCGGACCGGAGTCCAGGCGTGAGTGGCGCGCTGGCCGCGCGGTTAATGGCCTTAGACCGCGCCACGACCGCGCCACTCTGGCAGCAACAAACCAAGCGAGATTTTCTCGCCCGAACGCGGATTTTTCGACTTTCGGTTGAACGTCTCTCGACCCAAGACCCTTGGGGTCAGATTTTGGACGCCCTAGGTCTTAGATATCTATAAATAAGACCTTCTAGGAGCTCCGAATACCTTTACGAAACCCTACAACTCTCTACACATTCGAAACCCTAAATTCGGAGTCGACGGATAGCACCAAACGGAGGCAGCAGCTTTGGACGAAAATCGAAGGGTCTCCAAACGTTGTGGTAAGCTCTGGTTCGATAAATCTCTTCACGTTTCAATCCGAAAACGGATTCTAACTTCGGTTCTTTTCTTTCTACACCCCGTATCGGAGAGGAGAAACGGTGATCTGGAAGCCACGCCTCCGAATTAGACATCCCCGACGTTCATAAACTCGGTAAGTTAACTCTTACATGGTTTTGGGATGAATTAAAACGTTCAAACTAAAAGATTACCAAGAAATCGAAAATCTGTCAATTCTTACTTTCTACCGACGCAACAGATTTGATGAATTTTTCCGAACCTTAAAACGAACTCGAACGGAAAAACTTAAAACACGAAAAACGTTCCTAAGAGTTAGACCTAGCTACTGTAAAAATTTGGGAATTTTTGGAGTTGATTTGATATGTGAAAACCCGTTGAAACCGAACTGTTTGATTCTAGATCTTGAAATCTTGGACAGAACTTAGGAATGATCTTGATCACGTTTTTGACATAGGATCTAGGCTGTTTTAGATCTTTGGCCGAACATGAAAGTTGTAGATAAATGTCTTAAGATGATCTCTGTCAAATTTCATTAAATTTGGAGTTGAATTGCTATGGTAGAATTCGAAATCTTTAAACTGTGGTGCATTGAACTCGGACAGATTTGTTCTTATGCGAAAATTGGCGATTTTGACCTACTTAGGTATCTCGGATTGAAAAAGTTAAAACACGAAAGTTGTAGATCTTGATGTTTCCGAGTCAGATATGAAATTTTGGAATTTTTGGAATTAAATCTGATTTTAGACGAATTTTAGAGTAAACTGTGATTTACCGAAACGAAATTTTAAAATCTTGTTGAAACATGGAATTAACCTTTAGGGTTGAGATGAGTTGAGATATAACCGAGTCAAATCTTGATATCTTGTGAAAACGGTGAAATTAGCCTTTAAGGTTTAAAGGATTGGGAATTCCTTTGAAATAAAATACACATGAAATATCTTGCTTGCCGAAAGGCAATTGAAAAATCTTGCTTGCCGAAAGACCCTAGGGCGGAATTAAACTGTGACCTGGAAGATCACCGTTTTTGGTCACGGTGATCTGGAAGCTCTGATACCAACTTGTAACACCCCGGTTTTTGGTCACCCAGGTCGGGGTGTCACCGCCACACCTCCCTAGCGAGACACGGTTTCTCCGAGCTCACTAAAGAGATGCAAGGCTATGGTTTTTCAGAATTTAAAACATTCAAACAGCCCATTCATATATAATTTAAAAATAATACATCAAAGTTGCAGCGGAAAATAATATTTACATATATGTATCGCAGCGGAATTTAAATATAGGGCCAACATGGCCTAATCACGGGTTAAACAGGCCCGTTCATGCAAGATCTAGTCTAATACAAAAATTCAAAATAATATATCATCCCAAACTTCCCGTGTATGCATATGACGATGCATAATTCTCAACTCTGAAAGAACAAGAAAAAGAAAATATGGTTTTGGTCAGCACTACGTGCTGAGTAAGTTAACACATACATAACTATGGGGTTTCAAAGCCATTATTTAATATTTAAAGAAAACATGTGCACAACACCACATAATTTTCCAACATAAAATAAAACAATAATTAAATAAATAAATAATAAATAAAATAAATACTATAAATAAATAAACAAATCCAGCAAATAAAAGAAATAAATAAAGATAAGGAAATGAGAAATGAGATTTTAACTTAAAAAGGAATTTAATTAAATAAAAAGAATTATTAAAGGTAAATAAATTGTACACCAAAACCCGACACTAATGAACTCGAGGATTCGAGTCCAAAACATCCAATTAGACCCGAGTGAAAATTTAGAGAGAAAGTAGAAACCCGAAGATACCCCGGGAATCGGAATTCGGGAGCATAGAGGGATAGAAACCCGAAAGAGAGGCGGAAAAGCACGACGGATCGCACGACCCGCCCGGACCGAAGTCCAGGCGAGTGTCGCGCGGTGGCCGCGCGGTCGAAGGAGGAAGAGCGCGCCACGACCGCGCCACACGACAGATTCGCCCGTTGCGTGAATCTCTCGCCCGAACGCGGATTTTTCGACTTTCGGTTGAACATCTCTCGACCCAAGACCCTTAGGTCAGATGTTGGACGCCCTAGGGCTTGGGAAATCTATAAATAAACCCCTTGGGAGCCCCGAACAAGTTTACAAAACCCTACAACCTTCTACACATTCGAAACCCTAAATCCGGAGTCGTCGGAGGCACGAAACCAAGACGAACGCTGTTGGACGAGTTTTTCTACAGATCTCCATAGTCGTGGTAAGTCTCGATCCAATCTTTATTCAATAAACGATTCGAAAACGAATCCTAATCATCTCCTTTTTCTTTCTACACCCCGTATTGGATCTAGATCGTAGAACCCGACGAACGGAGAGGAGAAACGGTGGACTGGAAGCCACGCCTTCGAATAGACGATCCCGGACGTTCATAAACTCTGTAAGTTAACCTTACATGGTTTTGGGAGATTTTAAAACATTCGAAACCTAAAAGATTTGACAAGAATCATAAATCTGTCCACTTTTGTTTTCCTACCGGCGCAACAGAATTGTTGAATTTTTCCGACCCTTAAAACGAACTCAAACGGAAAAACTTAAAACAAAAACGTTCCTAAGACTTAGACCTAGCTACTGTAAAAATTTGAGAATTTTTGGAGCTGATTTGATATGTGAAAACCCGTTGAAACCGAACTGTTTAATTCAAGATCATGGAATCTTGGACAGAACTTAGGAATGATCTTGATCACGTTTTTGACATAGGATCTAGGCTGTTTTAGATCTTTGGCCAAACATGAAAGTTGTAGATAAATGTCTTAAGATGATCTCTGTCAAATTTCATTAAATTTGGAGTTGAATTGATATGTTAGAATTTGAAATCTTTAAACTGTGACATGTTAAACTCGGACAGATTTCTTCTTATGTGAAAATTGGCGTTTTTGACCTACTTAGGTATCTCGGATTGAAAAAGTTAAAACACGAAAGTTGTAGATCTTGATGTTTCCGAGTCAGATATGAAATTTTGGAATTTTGGAATTAAATCTGATTTTAGACGAATTTTAGATTAAACTGTGATTTACCGAAACGAAATTTTGAAATCTTGTTGAAACATGGAATTAACCTTTAGGGTTGAGATGAGTTGAGATATAACCGAGTCAAATCTTGATATCTTGTGAAAACGGAAATTAGCCTTTAAGGTTTAAAGGATTGGGAATTCCTTTGAAATAAAATACACATGAAATATCTTGCTTGCCGAAAGGCAATTGAAAAATCTTGCTTGCCGAAAGGCAATTGAAATATCTTAGGCCGGAATTAAACTGTGACCCTAGGGCGGAATTAAACTGTGACCAAAAACGGTGATCTTTATTCGTTATCAATAAACGGCAAGCTGTCGAAATGTGACTTCTGGCTGAAAGAAGTGGCATTCCTCGGACACATAGTATCTGCTGATGGAGTATCAGTGGATCCGGCAAAAGTCTCTGCCGTAACTGAATGGGCAACTCCGAAAAGTCCAACGGAAATAAGGAGTTTCCTTGGATTAGCCGGATACTATAGACGATTCGTGAAGGACTTTTCAAGGATTGCACGTCCTTTGACCCAGCTACTTAAGAAAGGAGCAAAATACGAGTGGACCGAAGCATGTGAGACATCGTTTCAAGAGCTGAAGAAACGACTCACAACCACACCCGTATTAACACTACCATCAGAGAATGGTGACTTCGAAGTATATAGCGATGCTTCGAAGGAAGGTTTAGGTTGTGTTTTGATGCAAGACTCGAGAGTCGTAGCCTATGCATCACGCCAACTAAAACCTCACGAGGAAAATTATCCGACACATGACCTGGAGTTGGCAGCGGTCGTTTTCGCTCTAAAGATATGGAGACATTATCTTTATGGGCGGAAGTGTCGAATGTTCACCGACCACAAAAGCTTGAAATATATATTCACTCAGAAGGAGTTGAATTTGAGACAGCGAAGGTGGTTGGAACTCATTAAAGACTACGATTTAGAGATAGCATACCACGAGGGGAAGGCGAATGTGGTAGCCGATGCCCTAAGTCGGAAAACCCAACACGTGACAAACTCGTTGGTAATTCCGCCGGCATTGTACATGGATTTGGCAAGATTGGAGTTAGAACTTGTGCATCCTGGCACAGTGAGAGAAACGGTCAATGCCATGGTCGTAGAAACTCCAATATTGGACGAGATTCGACTCGCTCAACCGGGCGATCCGAAACTCGAGAAGATAAAAGAGTATATTGCCGAAGGAAAGGCAATAGGATTTGCTGTCCACGAGGATGGAAGCATCCGTTTCAAAGGTAGATGGTGTGTGCCTCTTAAATGTGCCGAGTTGAAGCAAAGGTTGATGGAGGAAGGGCACAACACGCCATACTCCGTACATCCCGGAGGTGACAAGCTATACAAAGATCTGAAGAAGATCTATTGGTGGCCGGGAATGAAGAAGGAAGTGGCAAATTTCGTAGCGAGATGTCTCACCTGCCAAAAGGTTAAGGCAGTGCGACATAAACCCTTAGGATTGATGCAACCACTAGAGATTCCAAGTTGGAAGTGGGATAGCATCTCAATGGACTTTGTCTCGGGATTACCCCGATCACCTAAAGGCATGAACAAGATTTGGGTGATTGTGGATAGGCTAACGAAGACAGCCATATTTATCCCAATGAAAGACACGTGGACTATGGACCAATTGGCCCGAGCCTACATTGATAATGTGGTACGACGGCATGGAGTACCACATGATATCATTTCCGATAGAGACAGTAGATTTGTCTCTCATTACTGGACGGAGTTACAAAAAGCTCTCGGTACTCAAATCAAAATGAGCACCGCATTCCACCCGATGACGGATGGACAAACCGAGAGAACAATCCAAACACTAGAAGACATGCTGAGAGCATGCGTGTTGGAATTCAAAGGGAATTGGGAATCTCATTTACCCTTGATTGAGTTTTCCTATAATAATAGTTACCATGCTAGTATCGGCATGGCACCTTTCAAGGCATTGTATGGACGAAAGTGCCGAAGCCCTTTGAGCTGGGAAGAAAACGATAAGTCCGTGGTAGTGGGACCACAACTTATCGAAGACATGGCTCAACAAATCAAAGTGATCCAAGGGAAGATGAAAGCCGCTCAAGACCGTCAAAAGAGTTATGCCGACGTGAGACGACGAGACCTAGAATTTCAAGTGGGAGATAGGGTCATGCTAAAGATATCACCCATGAAGGGGGTGATGCGCTTTGGCAAACGAGAGAAGTTAAGTCCGCGATACATAGGACCTTACGAAATTCTAGAACGAGTCGGAACTCTAGCCTACCGATTGGCTTTACCGCCACACTTAGATAGAGTTCATAATGTCTTCCATGTCTCGCAACTAAAGAAGTATGTGCCGGACCCGACACATGTACTTCAACCGGAGATAATTGAGCTCGATGAAGATTTGACTTATGAGGAAGTCCCAGTGCGTATTCTCGATACTAAGGAACGAGTAACGAGGAACAAAACCGTCAAAATGATCAAGGTTCTTTGGTCAAACCACGAAAGTGAGACGGCAACTTGGGAAGTAGAATCCGATATGAGGGAACGATACCCGACATTGTTCCAAACCGATACCGACACAGTTATGGGGACATAACTGCAATCTTAAGGGGGAGAGGATGTCATACCCCCTAATTTTTCGTGCATTTTTTTTTGTAAACTTTTGAACTACGTTATGGCTTGATCCCTTTACCGGGTACGTAGGCAGCTTAGAAGTTTTAATTCTAAGTTCAGTCACAACATAATAAAACAAACACAAGACCTTAGCACGAGACGAGAAAAGCCGAAACACAACTTCGAGGACGAAGTTGATTCTTAAGGAGGGTAGACTGTAATACCCGAGAATTTTCTAACATAAAATAAAACAATAATTAAATAAATAAATAATAAATAAAATAAATACTATAAATAAATAAACAAATCCAGCAAATAAAAGAAATAAATAAAGATAAGGAAATGAGAAATGAGATTTTACTTAAAAAGGAATTAAAGGAATTTAATTCAATAAAAGGATGGATAAATGGTACACCAAAACCCGACACTAATGAACTCGAGTATTCGAGTCCAAAACGTCCAATTAGACTGAGAATAAAATTAGAGAGAAAGTATGAACCCGAATATACCCCGGGAATCGGAATCCGGGAGCATAGAGGGATAGAAACCCGAAAGAGAGGCGGAAACGCACGACGGATCGCACGACCCGCCCGGACCGAAGTCCAGGCGAAGTCGGCGCGGTGGCCGCGCGGTGGAAGGGCTTCAGCGCGCCACGACCGCGCCACCACACAGATTCGTTTGTTGCGTGAATCTCTCACCCGAACGCGGATTTTTCGACTTTCGGTTGAACATCTCTCGACTCCAGACTTCTAGCTCGGTTGTGGATGCCCTAGGGACTTGGAATTCTATAAATAAGCCCCTTGGGAGCCCCGAACAAGTTTACAAAACCCTAAAACATTCTATACGTTCGAAACCCTAAATCCGGAGTCGTCAGAGGCACGAAACCAAGACGAACGCTGTTGGACGAGTTTCTCTACAGATCTCCATAGTCGTGGTAAGTCTCGGTCCAATCTTTATTCAATAAACGATTCGAAAACGAATCCTAATCATCTCCTTTTTCTTTCTACACCCCCGTATCGAATCTAGATCGTAGAACCCGACGAACGGAGAGGAGAAACGGTGATCTGGAAGCCACGCCTCCGAATTGGACATTCCCGACGTTCATAGAAACTGTAAGTTAACCTTACATGGTTTTGGGAGATTTTAAAACATTCGAAACCTAAAAGTTTTGACAAGAATCATAAATCTGTCCACTTTTGTTTTCCTACCGACGCAACAGAATTGTTGAATTTTTCCGACCTTTAAAAAGAACTCAAACGGAAAAACTTAAAAGACGAAAAACGTTCCTAAGACTTAGACCTAGCTACTGTAAAAATTTGAGAATTTTTGGAGTTGATTTGATATGTGAAAACCCGTTGAAACCGAACTGTTTGAACCTAGTTCTTGAAATCTTGGACAGAACTTAGGAATGATCTTGATCACGTTTTTGACATAGGATCTAAGCTGTTTTAGATCTTTGGCCGAACATGAAAGTTGTAGATAAATGTCTTAAGATGATCCCTGTCAAATTTCATTAAATTTGGAGTTGAATTGATATGGTAGAAATTGAAATCTTTGATCTGTGATGTATTAAACTCGGACAGATTTCTTCTTATGCGAAAATTGGCGTTTTTGACCTACTTAGGTATCTCGGATTGAAAAAGTTAAAACACGAAAGTTGTAGATCTTGATGTTTCCGAGTGAGATATGAAATTTTGGAGTTTTTGGAATTAAATCTGATTTTAGACGAATTTTGGAGTAAACTGTGATTTACCGAAACGAAATTTTGAAATCTTGTTGAAACATGGAATTAACCTTTAGGGTTGAAACGAATTGAGATATTGTTTCTAAATTAATACAATGGAAGGCAGATTTTAAAAACTAAATCCCCTTACAAACTTGATAAATTAAAATTAGGGGTAAGTGCTCTGCAGGGTGCCCCCTAACGATTCACTTCGTGCCGTAATGGACGATGGTGACCCCGCGCGCTATACTTGAAATGTGATATTGCCAAAACGGCGAAACTTAGAGCCTACACTCTCGTGAATATCCGTATGGGTTTCCCGAGGCTCCGGAGTGGTACTGGGTATGGCTGATACGGCTGCGGCCGCCGGGCTACCGGCTAAACTTGTTGACATCGCGATTTTTATCGTGAAACTTTGAAATACCAAATCGGGAATGTAATGGGGATTCTAAATTAAATTAAACTAGACTAAATGATATTGTTGTCAAATTAAATTATTTAAATGTTTTATTTAAATTATGGCTATTATCTTGAACCATGTGATATGTGTTATTAAATAGAGCCTGAGATAGATTGTGCTATATGATATGTATTATATGAAATCAAATATTATGTTATTATCATGCTTTTGTTAAATTATCAAATTTATGGCTTTTAAACCCTACGATCATGCATGTGTTAACTTACTCAGCAATTTTGCTGATCAAAACCATTTTTATTCCTTTCTTTACAGAGTATGTGGAATGAGCATGTGTGAGCACGAATCATGCATGGGATTTTGGGAACTTTTATTTTGCTTTTAAATTTCATATGTAGACTACATTATGAACGGGCCTGTTTAACTCGTGTTTTGGCCATGTCGGCCCTTTTTATATTTTCCGCTGCGATACTGTACTAAACTAAATATTTCCGCTGCACCATGCTATTATTATTTTCGAATTATATTGTATGGGCCATTTTGAATGCTTTAAATGTTTTAAACACTGCAATACCTAGCCTTGCATCTCTTTAGTAAGCTCGGAGAAACCGTGTCTTACTAGGGAGATGTGGCGGTGACATCCCGACCTGGGTTACCAAAAACCGGGGTGTTACAAGTGGCATGATTCGTTTAAATAAATCGTTAAAATTAGGGGTGAGTGCTCTGCAGGGTGCCCCCTAACGATTCACTTCGTGCCGTAATGGACGATGGTGACCCCGCGCGCATGGCACCTTTCGAGGCATTGTATGGACGAAAGTGCCGAAGCCCTTTGAGCTGGGAAGAAAACGATAAGTCCGTGGTAGTGGGACCACAACTTATCGAAGACATGGCTCAACAAATCAAAGTGATCCAAGGGAAGATGAAAGCCGCTCAAGACCGTCAAAAGAGTTAATGGCCTTAGACCGCGCCACGACCGCGCCACTCTGGCAGCAACAAACCAAGCGAGATTTTCTCGCCCGAACGCGGATTTTTCGACTTTCGGTTGAACGTCTCTCGACCCAAGACCCTTGGGGTCAGATTTTGGACGCCCTAGGTCTTAGATATCTATAAATAAGACCTTCTAGGAGCTCCGAATACCTTTACGAAACCCTACAACTCTCTACACATTCGAAACCCTAAATTCGGAGTCGACGGATAGCACCAAACGGAGGCAGCAGCTTTGGACGAAAATCCAAGGGTCTCCAAACGTTGTGGTAAGCTCTGGTTCGATAAATCTCTTCACGTTTCAATCCGAAAACGGATTCTAACTTCGGTTCTTTTCTTTCTACACCCCGTATTGAATCTAGATCGTAGAACCCGACGAACGGAGAGGAGAAACGGTGATCTGGAAGCAATTGAAATATCCTGCTTGCCGAAAGGCAATTGAAAAATCTTGCTTGCCGAAAGGCAATTGAAATATCCTGCTTGCCGAAAGGCAATTGAAATATCTGGCTTGCCGAAAGGCAATTGAAATATACTGCTTGCCGGAAGGCAACTGAAATATAAAGCTTGCCGAATGGAAACTGAAACATAAACTTGAAACATGAGACATGAGATATGAAACTAGGAGTCTCGAAAAATTGTTCCTTTTGGATTATGCTTTTAATTTATGTCCTATAATTATATTGCTCTGCAAATTATATTATGATCTTATGAAGTCTCTATCCTTTAAATTATGCCATTTAATTATTGTTAGATAGATGAGTTAAATTATGTGGTGTTGTGCACATGTTTTCTTTAAATATTAAATAATGGCTTTGAAACCCCATAGTTATGTATGTGTTAACTTACTCAGCACGTAGTGCTGACCAAAACCATATTTTCTTTTTCTTGTTCTTTCAGAGTTGAGAATTATGCATCGTCATATCATACACGGGAAGTTTGGGATGATATATTATTTTGAATTTTTGTATTAGACTAGATCTTGCATGAACGGGCCTGTTTAACCCGTGATTAGGCCATGTTGGCCCTATATTTAAATTCCGCTGCGATACATATATGTAAATATTATTTTCCGCTGCAACTTTGATGTATTATTTTTAAATTATATATGAATGGGCTGTTTGAATGTTTTAAATTCTGAAAAACCATAGCCTTGCATCTCTTTAGTGAGCTCGGAGAAACCGTGTCTCGCTAGGGAGGTGTGGCGGTGACACCCCGACCTGGGTGACCAAAAACCGGGGTGTTACAGAACTTGTGCTTGAGTTTTATTCTACTTTTGAGTTCAATTTGCCCCCTAAATTTGATCTTAACACCCCCGATGTTATACAATTTCGATTGATGGACAAAACTTTTTCTCATTCATTAACTGATTTCAATCTGACTTTGGGAGTGATTACTGAAGAGGAAGCCACGAGTGTGGATTACTTAGGAGGCTTGTGTGATTACCATGATACATTTACATATAAATTCTATGATTTCTGGAATACCATCTCCTCAGAGCCTTTATTCCCATTCACTTATACTCATGCAAAATCTAACACTATTAAGAATGGGGCATTAAAATTTATGCAGAAATTCATAGCATTCAATCTTTTGGGCAGGAAAGAAGGTGCCGGTAATGTGGCCAAAACGGGGCTATATGTATTGTGGGCAATGATATATAAAGTTCGTCTCAATCTTGCCTATTGGATTGCTGTGGAATTTGCTACTGTTCTCACAACGAAAGGGAGGAATCTAATTCATGGCTCTTATATCACACATTTGGCACTTAATTTAGGCTTAATTTCTGATGTCTCTGATTCATATCTTGCTTCTGTTTCCTTGCACAGGGCATGTGGGTGATGACAGGGTCAGTGCGGTTTTAGAGCATCTTCAGTGGACCGGACTCGCACGTCATCCTGAGGCCATTGCTTCCGGTTATCTAGCTATGGAGGTGATCGCCAACATTGGCGGTCTTGGGGAGCACGAAGACTTATCTCGGGTCTGGGTTCGTGGTTGCTACCTAGTCTTTAGTGCTCGGGCAATCAACATCTACTTCGGTCTCCCTGACGATGGCGTCTTCCAGCCACAGCCTGAGGGCCGTGTACTTGCTCCCGCATGGGGTGTCTTGTGCACCGATGCACCCCCATGGACCGAGCACGACCACGAGCTGCGGTTGACGTCGATGGACGCTGCTTGGCGTGTGCTTGCTCAGCTATGGTTAGGACGCGTCCGGCCGATTACCCGGAGCCATATTGTCATAGATAACGTCTATGGGACCATTTGCTTTATCGCCCGGGGTGGTAGGGTGAATGCCGGTGCTTGCATCGAGGATAATCTGAGGGGTTTGCGACGCGGGCGAGGGAGTAAGGTGATCACTCACGTTCACCTCATTTGTGGTTTATGCGCTGCCCAGGGGATCCGTACGACGCCGGAGATGGACCCGTATGATTTAGCTGCGGGTGAGCATTACCGTGATCCGACTTACCCTGCTCGGCGTAATGCCTTGCGACGTGGAGCGCCTCGCGCTATACGCGCCCGCAGCCCGAGGATGGTGGGTTGATTTTGGTTTCTCCCCCAGAGCAGCCACCTCCACCTCCACCTCCTGTGGTCCCACAGCAGGGTCAGGAGATGACGCAGATGCTTCAGATGATGCAGGGGATGCAGCTTAGTATAGATGCTGGGTTCGCAGCCGGACAGGCTCTCTACGATGCCCTAGATGCTCGGTAACGACGCCTTGGATGCCAGGATGGATCTCTACCAGGCTCGTATGGATACGATTACTACGAGACAGCTGGAGCAGCAGGCCACTATGACGGACATGCACGCCTATATGCGACAGATCGACGAGTTCATGCGTCGGCAGTTCCCACCTCCTGATCAGTGATCTTTCATCCTTGCCTCTTTACTTAGGGTTCGTAGTAGAAATATTTTGTTCAGTTGTTTCCTTATGAGACTGTGTGACGATGACTCCTATGACTGTGGTTCGTAGTTTATGCTTTTGTTGCATAACCGCCTAGTTATCTGTTTTGATTATTGTCTCTAGAGATGCGGTTGGATTGTTTTGCTTTAGGTTATGATTTCGCAGTAGAAATTCATGCATTTGTTGTTGTTTTTTTTTTTTGAACAGTAACCTGTTCAGGGTTTTTTTTATAAAAATATTGGGTCTGGGGTTCTCAGGGTTTGAGGTACCCTCGTTTGGTTGTCATTTCTTCATTATATATATATATATTGTTTATTCAATAGTACCTTTGTTTGGTCGAGTTTCACCAAGGTATATAAGAAAAGTAATATAATAAAGTGTAAGGATAATTTAAATATATTTATAAAATATATGCTTGTGATTTTTATTGCTTAATAGAAAAACATTATTCGATACAGGCTGTGGGAATCGCAAATCTATGAATAGTTCGGGAAATAGGAACGGTAATAATAGGAATAATGCAGCAAAAGACCCCTAAGTCTAGTGATCGTAGGTGTCCGGATCCTCCATGGGATCGTCCTCATCACTCGATTCCTCAATAGTGCCCATGCCAAGAGGGCCATAAAACACTGGGCTTGCTGGCCAATTGGGCCCAGCAGCCGGAGCAGGATCATCGTCGGCAACAGGAAGAGGAGCGGCGACAGGGACAGCGGCAGGATTAGCTCCCGGGCTAAATGGGGCATGTGGGAACAAGGTATCAGTCAGATTAATCAGTTCATTTTCCAGATCCCCTACTTGTATCTCTATGTCATGGTCCTGGGCCTGGAGTTCGGCCTCGTGGGCTTGAAGTTCGTTGACTTGGGCCTTGAGTTGGATCAGGTCGGGTTGATCCGCTTCTCTCAGGTTAGCTAGGTGGGCCATGTTAGCCTCCATTTGTTCTACCCGCAGTTTGAAATTGTTTACATTTTGTGGGGTTTCGAGATGTGCTTCAATCAATCTCATCATAAGGTTGATCATTTTCGCGTTTTGTCCGGCCATCTAATGTCAATAAGGGAAGTTAGAGTTAGAACATGTTTCAATCAAAGTTAAGATATGCAGGAATTTAAATCTATATGAATTATGCATATGCAATCCCCCAATAAAAATTTAATTTAATGTGTTTTTAAATTAAATTTAGTTCATAGATAATAGTAATTAAAAAGCTGGGCCTCTATATTGGGCCGAAAATAATAATTTGGACTAGGGTAACAAAACATAGGTATTTGGGCCAAAATGATTGGGCTTAACATAATAATTAAATATTGGCCAAAAATAATTATTCTTTGGGCTAAAATTTTACACTAAGCAAATAAAAATTTTGGGGCAAAAATTTTGGGCTCAACATAATACTAATAGTTTTAAAAATAATAAATTTAAAAATAATACTAGGTTTTTAAAATAATGGTTTAAAAATAATAATAGTAATTTTAAAATATTCCGGGCTCTGATACCAACTTGTAACACCCCGGATTTGATAACCGAGGCCGGGATGCCACCGCCACACCTCCCTAACGAGACACGGATTCTCCGAGCTTGCTAACGAGATGCAAGGCTATAGGTATTGCAAAGAGTTTTAAAATAAGTCCGGAATTTATTTAAAAATAATAATAATAATAATTAGTCTCATCCACACATAATAGTAATAATAATATGTCGCAACGGAAATAATGTAAAAGGGGCCGACATGGCCAAAACTCGGGTTATACAGGCCCGATATGCAGTATCACAAAACGACAAATTTAATGTTTAAAAATTCCTTCCCCTAAATGCACATGCTCATGCATTTTCTTCATACTCTGAAAAAAAAAAGGAAAAACAACAAATTTATCAGTATTATAAAATACTAAGTAAGTCGATCCTTACATAGCAATAAAGGATTTTAATTAAATAATTAAATTTTCTCGTAATCATGCATACAACAATCCATTTTCCAATTTAAAAATTAGAACTTAATCGAACACTTAAATCATGCATTTGAATTTGTAAACAATAATTTAGCATGGTATAAAAATTAAGACATAATTTTAAATGCATAATTTAAAGACATAAATAAATAAATACATAAAAGAATTAAGTCTTTTATTTTTCCCCGTTACGTAACCATTTCAACAATGTTTAGTGTAGCCGGTCGTCCGGCGGCCGCAGCCGTTACGTAAGTTTCTTGTGTAACCGGTCATCTGGCGACCGCAGCCGTATCTGCCATACCCAGTAACACTCCGGAGCCTCGGGAAACCCATACGGTGTAACATCCCGAATAATTAATTCATGGTTAAATTAATTTAATCATGATTAATTAACTAAGTTGGCTTAATTAATCAAATTGGTGCTTGATATATTATTTAAGTAGCCCAATGAGATTAATTAAGAACCCAATCCATCAATAAGGAAGAAGTATAGTATTGGAATTGTGGAGGGGTCAAGGTGCAATTAATGAATTGCTAATATGTCCTTTGACCTTAAATTGGGGAAACTAAAGATTTGGCTTCATTCCCACCCAAAATCCCGTCACTTTGAAGAGCCAAAATTGGGGATCTCTCAATGGGAGCTCAAATCGCGACTTGGAGAGGAGGAAGAAGAGGCAGTGGCGAGGTGGAAGGATGGGGAGGTGGAATTGAAACTTTATTCAAACTCTTACGAAGGTATGGATTCATTTTCTTTCTTCTTCCTCTTAAGCGAGTTTTGGGAAGTTTTGGGGAAGCTTTGGAGTTCCATTTGGACTGCTCAGTGCAGGAGGAAGGTCGCCGGAGTTGGGGAGGAGAACGAGGACGATGGTGTGGCCATGGTGGTGGCGCCGCGGTGGCGCGACGCCGGAGGAGCAGCAGCAGCTGCTGCTGCTGTGCAGCGGCGAAATCGCCGCTGCTGCTGGTGGTTGCCGCCGGCCTGTCGCCGGCGGCGTGGTGGTGGTGTTGGCCGACGTGGTGGTGTTCCGGCAGTGGTGTGGTGGTGTTGAGTGTTCCTCTTTTCCTTGCTTATTGTTTACTAATTTTTGAGTTATTGATTTGGGGATTTCGTAATGTGTTGGATAATATGGATTGTTGAATTCTTTAGCCCTGCATGCTTATGATTTTATTAAATTATGTGGTGGGTTGAGAAGGATGATTTGTGTGGTATTGTTTGTGCAACTTATGAGCTTGCTAGGTAGTTGTCGGAATGCATTTTGTTGGGAACATTGGGCATGTGTAAATGTTGATTAATTAAGATTAATTGTAAATTTGGGGATTCTTGGATTGAAATACGTATATATGTGCATATGTAGATTGATTCTTGAATATTGGAAGTTGGTGATGAAAATGATGTTTGGAGTAGCTTGAATTTAAGTTATAAGCATGTTTGATTCTTGAGGTATGAATGTGGGATTGTTTTGGGAGTCTTATAATTTGGTTGGCCTTTCTTAAGGTAAATGTTAAAGGGACTTTATTGTGGTTATGGACTTGGGAATTTATTGAGCATAGTGGATCTTAATTGAAACTAGTTTTAAAGGTGGAATTGTAGTTTATAAATCCTTTGAGAAAGAATATGCGCTTTGGGAATTTTATTGATACATTGTTGAACTTGGAGTTATTTAAATGGTGATTTTGGGGACTTGTTAAATGTCTTACCATGATAAATATATATATATATGTATATAGTTGTTATATGGAGTTGGTGGGTAACGTTTAATTGTTCATATGGTTTGTTGGGATGTGGATTGGAGATTATTCAAGTTTATGTAAATGATGCTTCCTTTTTGAATACTTGTTAGCTCTTGCATTGTTGATTTAGAAAGCATGAATTATTTGATGTGTGGACTATGCTTGGATTAATTGGATTGCTTGCTATAATGTTTTGGTGTTCGATGGTGGGATGGAAGAAAGGGGGTTAAAGGTGAATGTTGGACAAGGTGATTGGGGATGAATGTTGGTGTTGGAGGAAGGGATTATTGTTTTGGTATTGCGATGAAAATTATTTTTATTCTTATGATGGTATTGTTGTGTAGGGACAACCGTAAGTTTATATCAAGCCGTTGTGGAAAATGAAGATGTTCAACCGGAAAGCTTTGAAGACTTATGATAAAGGCAAGGTTTAGAATAGCAAATTAGATAGGGGTTAGGAATAGACTAGTATAGTCTATGTTACCTTAGTATTGGGAACTCTCGTGTGTACGGATTCCCTGCGTATAATGAGGATGCCTTAGAATTAGGCTAGAACTGTTCATGAATATCTCACTAATTATTATGCTCATAATCTGGAACTTAGTTTGCGAATAGAGAAGATCTACCATGCCTTAGTTTAGGATGGAATCTTGCGTTGCTTGTATTTTGATGTATGAGTTGAGTGCCGATACGTGGGACTTGGCACACCCCTGATTATACTTAACTCGCGATGAGTTGCTTATCTTGTCATGATGCGTTGATTTGTGTATGGACATGTGTTGATATGATTGTGAACTTAAATTATACTTCCGAGGGTATTGGATACCCTATGCTTACGAGTCGGTATCCGATTGGGCATAGTTAGTATTTTATCCTGGGCATGGAGACTGATAAGGATTTTATATCCGTAGTCTGAAAATTTGGCTGATAAAGGACTCATGACCCTTAGCCTGACCCGCTTGCCGTATGCCACGTTCTCAGCTGTTAGTGTCCGCGGCGGGGGCACTGTGGGTATGTCTTCCGACCATTAAGGGGAGTGGACCCTTATATGGGGGGAATACCGACCATGGTACCTAGGATGCGCGCTAGACATTCTTATGTGTTGCATTTAGGGTAGATAGACATCATAGGTCATAACATTACATCTCATCATCCATCATTCATTTTATCTGCAGTGGTTGAAGCACCGGTATGGGACGGTGTGATGTTTACTTTCTGTATTTATTTTATGTCCTTAATTATTATTATTATTAATGTTGTTATTATTATTATTATTATTTATATAGTATAGTGTTATCATTATTGTGCCCCGTTTCCCCTGCTATATCTATTCCTTGCCAGTACGTTGTACTGACACCTTGTTGTTGTCTGTTTTTATAGATCTTCCTACGGATAGCGCAGAGCACGATGATGGGGGTTTGGGTTGAGCGGACTAGCTAGGCTGCATCCATTATATTTATTGTTTAGAATAAATCTTATATGCTCTTGCCTGACCTTTGATGAAAATATATGTTATTCCTTAAATGTGAGCGGTTGTCACATATGATTTACTTATTGGGTATTTCTGGTATTGGATGTGTGATCATGTCATTATATTATTTCAGGTCTTGTTGCCCGGATATGCCATGTACTGTTCCTGGGCTATGTACTGCTTTTGTTGGCATTTATATTATTGTGATACAGGTTTGTATTTATACCTCGCTTCGTATTGACTATCTAAGCTGAGTGATCAACAGTTTAGAATAGTTAATACGGCGGTGGCGTCACGAAAATGGTTTTAAATTTTCGGCGCATTACATACGGATATTCCTAAGAGTGTAGGCCATGTATCTCATGCCGTTTTGGCGTAGTATTTCATTCGAATTCTCTCATCCATTATAGGCCCGCAGAGAAAGGCTAGAGGGGCACCCTGCAGAGCACTCACCCTCCACCAAAGTATCTCATATCGTTTCGATTTAGTGTAACGGGATTTTTTCAAACGTATAGATTTATCGTATTTCAAGGTTTCGACCGTTTGTTTCGAAATTTCAAAATCTCTTCGATTTAAAAATCGTTTGGCGTCACAGTTTACGCCTTTTTAATTTAAAAATTCATTTCAAGTTTGAAAAATCTGAAATTTGTACAGTATATCAAAAACACCCTAACGAACAACTTTCGTGTTTTAACGATTTCGAAATAAGGTGAGGAAGCATGTCAAACATCGAGTTTACTACACAACCAATTCACTGTCCGGATACAGTTTTGACACAGTTCTGAAAATCGACTTTTTGACATATCAAATGGACTCCAAAAATTCTGAAATTTTATATACACATACTAGACATGAATATCTACAACTTTTATTTAGATTGCAAAGACTAGACCGGACTAGAAATCATAGGAACATGCTCATCAAGTTCGGACATATGCACTGCCAGGTTTTCGAAAAAGTTTAAAATCACAGTTTATGTTCGTTGCGATTTGGGACAGCAAATTATGATGAAAATCTCTGAAATTTTTACAAAACATAGAGTAATGTGTTAGGATCAAAAGTCTAGTTTTGAGTTTCTCGGATTGGACTCTCAAAATATAAGTTTTAAAAGGATTTCAGAAAACGTGCAAGTTGGGGTTTTTAGGTTTGATTTTTACGTTTCGTTACAAAGTCTCTAATTCGGACGCCCCTAAGCCACCCGTATTGATATGAAAGGCATCAACTTATTGTAATGGTGCTCTTGGTCGTCCTAGGGTCGCTCGGCTCGTCCAAATTCACTACGAATGGATCTACGCACACGTTCTCCTTCTCCTTCGGCCACGAACGTGTTTGCAAATCCAATATTCGAAAGTTAGATTGAGGATTGGAGATAAAAATGAGAAAGAGATCTAATGTAAACCCTTACCAATGATCTAAGGACTGTGACCCTTGATCTACACGTCTCTACGGTCGTCGTTGGTCGCCGGGAACTTGTCGGAAGGTCGCTGGAAAGTCGTCGGGAAGCGTTTGGCTTTAGGGAGAGTTTGAGAGTGAAGAGGAGGCTGTTGGCTGATAATTATGGGTTGGAAATCAACCCTAACTCGTCCCTTAAGCTTTCCTCCCATCCAAATTCACTTTCCATAGTCGGGGGGTCGAATTATGGCAACAAATCGCTAAAATCGCATGATCTGCCGCATTCTGTGTGGCCACGCGGGGTTGGCACGGTGGAAGGGTAAACCCCGCGCGGATAGTGTGCGGCCTCCGCCTGGACCTCGGTCGTGCGATCCGTCGAGCCTTTCCTCTTCTCTTTCGGACTTCTATCCCTCTATGTTCTCGGATTCCGATTTTTCTGGGTCATTCTCGGATTACGATTCCCATCCTAAATTTATTCCGACTTAAATTGATTTCGTGTTCGAAATCTTAAGTCCGTCGGTTTTGGATTCGTTGGCTTCCAAATCGTCGTCATTTGGATTCCGTGCATTTCCGATTTTACGGGTTCTCGGAAATAAGACCTCCTTGCTCATCAGATAAAATTCTATTTTATATCCTAAAAATTACGGGTATTACACAAATACCTCTGTTGATGCCACTTTCTGCGCCGGAGGGACATATCTGACATACTGTCTCCTCGTTTCCTCTGTGATCCCTGGCGGTATAAGGACTGGCTCAAAGGCTGCCAATTGCTTATCTCCCAGGTGTTGTTCCATCATTCTATTCCATCGGCCTTTTTGATTGTTAATTCTCCAGACCATATGTTCGTAGTGCATCTATGAAGGGAACCTCTAATCGAATTTTACGTGGTTGAACTCATGATCCCAGAAGTTCCACAAGTGCTTACATAAATCTCTCTCTAGACCAATGGCTTTATAATTTCTCTCTGCTGTTGGGATGTCCCTCCACCAGTGTTCCTTCATTTCGAATCTCCAGTCAGTGAGATGATCCATTTTCAGTTTAAATTCCTGCCCCAGGGCTCTCCTGAATTCGCCTATTTCCTTTTTCATGTCCTCAATCTCTATAAAGGCTAGATCTGGAGTTGTTGTAGAAAGCCCCATCTTAGACTCTATAATCATTTGGTCCCTGAAGAAGATGAAATGAAACATTTTTTCACTTTTTCAATAGAATAAGATTCAAGTTAAAAATCAACATCCTCACATTTTGAGGTTTGCTCCAAATGTGAGTTAATTGGTTTTTACTTGAATTTATTTAGGTATAGCATAAGTAATAATATATGAAGTTAGATTGTGAAATCTAACATTTTTGCAATCAAGTTGCAAAGGAGAATGAAAAATAGGGGTCTTGGACCCTTATCGTTTTTCTTTGACTAAAAATAGTCTAAGGGTTTTTCAAGTGGTCAAGGGACCAAAGGATAGAATTCTTTATAGGCTATTGAGCCTACAAAAGAGATTTTAATTTTTAATCACTATAAAAGTGATTGAAAACATGTGAAATGAGAAGAAGAATATTCAGTGATGAGGGATGAATGCACATGATGATTGCCACAAATAATAAAATAGCATGATACAATGGACTAGAGAGAATAAAAACAAATACTCCCTCCGTCCCATTTAAGATGTCTTGTTTGATTTCTGCACACAATCCAATGCACTTTTAAATCGATCATATCTCAAAATATATATAAGTAAAAATTATGTGAAATATATATTCTAAAACTACACGATTAGACGAATCTAACAAGACCGAACTCGACTATTTTTTAAAAAATATTTACTTACAATACTATTGAGTCAAAGTTAAACAATGAACAGTGCCAAAAAGTCAAACAAGACATCTGAAGTGGGACGGAGGGAGTACTATTTTTAATTTTTTTGAAAAGTGTTGACTACTTTATTTAATAAATTTGAGGGTGTGAGTGGTCCCCCATTTGAATTTTTGTTGGATAATGGGTGATGGAAAGTGAGCAAGATTGCTACACTTTGTTGATTCCCCACATATCCTAACATGTGTAAGTCAAAAACTTAATAAAAACAAACATCCTACCAACTTTTTGTCTTTTTCTACTCATAAATACCATGCCACCAGTACTTGGAAAACTCAATATCAGGAAAAATTTTGGCATGGTTTTGTTTGTAATCCCATGTTTCCAATTCCATCCAAACATCAACTTTTTAGTTGAGTTTGCAAGGTAAAGTAAACCAGGTACTCAACAAAAGCATTTATTGAACATGGTTCTCACAACACAGTAGCATGCAATTGTTAAAACAAATATTACACAGTCCACTCATGCCACTATTTTCAAAATTTTCAAGAATACATGCTTCAAAACACATAAACACAGGTTCACATACATCATCATGCTTATTCAAACACATTCAAAGATACAATAGACAAAATTACACGGTGGTTAGAAGAAAATTAACCCCTGTGTTCACCCATTTTCACATACTTCCAAGCACAATCACAGATAACAAAGTGCTCACAGAGAGCAAAAATGGAAATAACTATATTTACACAATGGACAAAGACAGGATTTTTGAGGGTTTTGAAACCCAAATTTTAAAAAATAAGCACCCCCAACACCACAGAAAGCTCTAAACAGTCACCAATGGCAGTCGAACAAGGAAGCAGGAAAAGCCCTAAGTTCTACTAACACTGTTCTACGCTATTTCGACCATGCCCAACATATTCCGATCACAACCTTACCATTCTCAACACAAAAACAACCTCCGTTTCCTTCCCCACCTCCGATTTCGCAAAAACCATGAAAACACAAAAACTGAAATCGCGAGAATGGGGTGCGAAATCGAAAATAGAAAACTTACCCTTTACTCCCACTTGGGTTTTCAGACGAAGACGCCATTTATAGACCTCTTGGAAGGATTTTGGACGGAGTAAAGTTCTGGTTTGGAGCTCTGGTTTCGCGAGGAAGATGAAGTTCGCGAAAGAATTTGGGGAATTTTTCTAAGTGTGGGGGTGCGAAATGAGGATGAAAGAGGGGAGAAGGATATATATAGGGTTGTGGGACAGGGGCAATGCGGTTTAAGGGAAACCGCATCATCGATGCGATATATACCGCATCGATGCGGTTTCCAAACTTATGTGAGGGATGCGGTCTATGAGATCGATGCAGTATATACCGCATCGCATAGACCGCATTGAATGAGATGGGGAAAAATAATACTCCAAGTGATGCGGTTTAATCAAAATCGATGTGGTATATACCGCATCGAGGAAACCGCATCGTAGAGTGAAACTGCATTGGACACTTGGGAAAAAATAAGGGAATGCTTTTGTGAGGCAATGCGGTTTATTAAGGCGATGCGGTGTAAACCGCATCGCATAAACCACATCGCATCACTTGCAATAATAAACAAAGGGTCTTCGTAGGTCGATGTGGTTTCTCAAAATCAATGCGGTATATACCGCATTGAATAAACCGCATCGACTCCTTAGAAACATTAACACAGGGAATGCACCTTAGAGGATCAATGCGGTCTTTTATGTCGATGCGGTACATCGACTAAACCGCATCGATAAAATTACTAAGGGCAATGTGGCGATGCGGTTTGTCTCAAATGATGCGGTATAAACCGCATTGACTTGAGAAGAAAATTAAACCGCTTCCAACACTTAGAAAATTTTGGAGATTTTCCTGTTTTCACCATTTTAAAAAATTATGCATTTTCTACAAATTAAACATACTGAACATGCATATTTACACCAAAATATTATTCTAACAATTTATTGCTTGCATAATTAGGTTGGATCAATACTGCTATTTTTATGGATTTATTCCGGACCTTACATTTCTTTAAATTCCGGAATTAATTTTCATTAGATACAGTATTAATCCAACTAGGAACCTGGTTTTTGAAGCTTTATTTTTCTTTTTGTTGATTCCATAAATTCCTGCAAGGCAAACATAAGAAAATTATTAGATTTTCTCCAAATATCAACATCCTCACATTTAGAGTCTTAGTACTCTAAATATTTAGTTGATGTTTGGATACTTATTTTCCAAGAAAAATGAATGCGCTGTAATACCCGTAAATTTTAGAATATAAAAATAGGAATTAATCCAATAGGAAAGAAAGTTTTGTTTCCGAGAACCCGTAAACTCGGAAATGCACGGAAGTCAAAAGGCGACGATTTAGAACCCGACGGACCTAAACCGACGGTCTTAAGATTTCAAACGTGAAATCGAATTGAGTCGGAATAAATTTGTGATGAGAAGCATAATCCGGAAATGACCCGGAAAAATCGAGCGCGAAAACGTGGAAGGATAGAAGTCCGAAAGAGAGAAGGAAAAGACCCGACGGATCGGATCGCACGGACCCGCCCGGACCGCAGTCCAGGCGAGAGCCGCGCGCTGGCCGCGCGGTCTTTGGCCATTTACCGCGCCAACCCCGCGTGGAACCACAGAACACGGCCAATTACGCGTTTTCGGCGATTTCTTGCCATAATTCGACCCCCCGACTTTGGAAAGTGGATTTTGAACGGGGGTAAGAGTATTAGGGCGACCTAGGGTTATTCTCACCCCATTTTGTCAGCCTCCAAAACTCCCTCCACTCTCCCCAAACTCTCCCAAGCCAAAACACTCACCCGACGAACTTCCGACGGACTTCCGGCGACTTCCGGCAACCATCGACGACCATAGGAACGTGTAGATCAAGGATCACAGTCCTAGATCATTGGTAAGTAGTATCTTAGGTTCTCAATCTCATTTTTCCTTTCAAATCCACAAACTAACTCTTGAATCGTTGATTGCAAATACGTTCGTGGCCAAAGTCGGGAACTTTGCGTTTCGTAGATCCGTTCGTAGGATTTTGGACGAGCCGAGCAACCCTAGGACGACTCAAGAACACAATCACTGTAAGTTGAGCCTTCCATATCAATACGGGTGGTTTAGGGGCGTCCGGTATAGTCGTAATGCAACGAAACGTAAAAACCAAAATTAAAAACCCCAATACGCGCAGTTTCTGAAATCGGCCTAAAACTCATATGTCGAGGATTCAATCCGAGAAACTCAAAACTAGACTTTTATTCCTAACACATAAATCTAGGTTGTGTAAAAATTTCAGACATTTTCGTTAATGTTTGCTATTTCAAATCGCATCGAAAAGATACTGTTTTGACAAATTGTGTTTGGAATCGGCCTATGAACATGTCCGAACTTAGTGAGTCTGTTTCTATATCTTGTAGTCCGATTTGATCTTTGCAATCTAAATGAAAGTTGTAGATAATCATGTCTAGTATATGTGTTTAAATTTTCAGAATTTTTGGAGTCCATTTGATATGTCAAAAAGCCAATTTTCCGAACTATGTCAAATCTGCTTCGGGACAGTAGACTGTTTTCGCATTAAACTCGATTTTTGGCATGTTTCCTCAACTTATTTCGAAATTGTTAAAACACAAAAGTTGTTCGTTAGGGTGTTTTGCATAAACTGTGAAATTTTCAGATTTTTCAGACTTAAAACGAATTTTTAAATTAAAAAGGCGTAAACTGTGACGCCAAGTTACTCTTAAATCGAGAGATTTTGAAATTTCGTAACAGTCGATCAAAGACTTGAAATACGATACATCTATACTTTTGAAAAACCCCGATACATTAAACTAAAATGATACATGAGATACTTTGGTGGAGGGTGAGTGCTCTGCAGGTTGCCCCTCTAGCTTTTCTCTTCGGGCCTATAATGGACGAGAGAATTGAGATGAAATATTACGCCAATCGGCGGGAGATACATGGCCTACTCTCTCGGGATTTTCCGTATGGATTTTCCTGAGGCTCCGGAGTGTTACTGGGTATGGTAGATACGGCTGCGGCCGCCGGATCACCGGCTATACGAGATACTTACGAAACGGCTGCGGCCGCCGGATCACCGGCTATACAAAACATTGAGAAACAGTTACGTAATGGGGAAATAAAAGATTTAATATTTTTAAGTATTTATTTATTTATGCATATCTTTAAATTATGCATTTAAATTATGTCTTTAAATTTCGTGTCATGACTAAATTGTTATTGTGGATTAAACGCATGTTCAAGTACACAATTAAAATATTATTTCCTTTAAATTTGTAAATGCATGTTTAGGAGTGAAATTTTAATTATCTAATTAAATCCCTTTATTGCTATGTTAGGATCGACTTACTCAGTATTTTATATACTGATAAAATTGTTGTTTTCTCTTTTCTTTTCAGAGTATGAAGATAATGCATGAGCATATGCATTGGGGGATGGAAAAACTTTAGCATTAATTTTATTGCTTTTTATGATACTTGCATAACGGGCATGTAAATCCCGGGTTTTGGCCATGTCGGCCCACTTTACATTTTTCCGCTGCGATATATTATTATTACTACTATATGTGTGGATGATACTTATTATTATTTTTAAATAGATTCCGGACTTGTTTTTAAACCTTTTTGCAATACCTATAGCCTTGCATCTCTTTGGCAAGCTCGGAGAATCCGTGTCTTGCTAGGGAGATGTGGCGGTGGTATCCCGGCCTGGGTTATCAAATCCGGGGTGTTACAAGTTGGTATCAGAGCCCGGAATATTTTAAAGCTACTATCATTATTTTAAACAAATATTTTGGACTAAGTATTATTTTTAATTTATTATTATTATTATTGTTTTTAAGACTACTAGTATTATTATTTTAGCCCAAAATTTGAGCCCAAAAATTTTCTATCCATTTAGTATAATATTTTGAGCCCAAGGGGGGTTAAATTATTTTGACCCAATAATTACTTATTATAAGCCCAACCATTTCGGCCCAAATACCCATGTTTTACTTCTTAAGTCCAAATTATTATTTTTGGCCAATGTAGAGGCCCAACTTTTTTTTATCTACTTAAAACCATGATTAAATTTAAATTAAAACACATTAAATTAGTTTTGGGGGGGGGGGGGGGGTTGCATGTGCATATTCATGTAGATTCGAATTCCTGCATATCTTGACTTTTATTCGAAACATACTCTAACTCTAACCTCCTTGTTGACATTAGATGGCCGCCCCAAACGCGAACATGATCAACCTACTAATGAGGTTGATTGAAGCATACCTCGAATCTCCTCAAAACGTGAACAACTTCAGACTAAGGGTAGAACAAATGGGAGCTAACCTGGGCCACCTAACTAATCTGGGCCAAGCAGGACATCAAGATATAACCCAACTCCAAATCCAAATCAACGAACTCCAGACCCGTGAGACTGAACTTCGGACCCAGATTGACGACGTAGAGACCCAAGTAGGGGTCGTGGGACATCAACTGCATCATCTGAAGGATGATCTACTTCCACCTGCCCCTCTCGACCCGGGAACTCCTCCTGCAGCTAGCCCCGTTGTTGATCCTGTCGCTGTCCCTACAGCCGTCCAACCTCCAGTTGTTGTCGTTAATCCTGCCCCGGCTGCTGGGCCCAATTGGCCAGCGAGCCCAGTATTCCATGGACCCCTTGGCTGGGGTACCATTGAGGAGTCGAGTGATGAGGATGATCCCATGGAGGACCCAACCACCTACACTCCCTCAGCTTAGGGACCTTTATCGCATTCTTTCTACTATTACCGTTCCTATTTTCCGAACTATTCCTATCCTTGTGATTCCTACAGCTTGTATCAAATAACGTTTTCTATTGAGCAATAAAATACAAGCATTTATGTTATATTCTACTTCCATTATCCATAGTGCCCACATATATATATGTATGTACATATTTAAAACCGCCTTCCATATCCAAACGTATGGTTGGGGGACACAACAGAACAAAGGTACAAGGTATTAATAAGCAAACAACACATATAAATGTCAATCAAACGGGAGTACCTCGAACCCTAAACCCTGAAATCCCAAGTCATCAATTAACCACAATTCTAGAGTTAACAACCAAAATAGATAACCAGGGAGTAACACAACAAAAGCACAAACTACGAAACTGGAAATGGAAATCATCGTCTTACAGTCCCATAAGGAAACTACTTCTACTACGCACCCTAAGAATACCATAAAGACAAAGGGTCACTGATCAGGAGGCGGGAACTGGCGACGCATGTAGTCGTCCATCTGACGCATGTAGCCATACATGTCAGTCATGGTGGCCTGCTACTCCGCCTGTCTCATAGTGAGCGTGTCCATACGATCCTGATAGAGATCCATCCTAGCATCCAAGGCGTCGTAACGAGCCTGCCCAGCTGCAAACCCGACGTCCATACCTATACGAATCTCCTGCATCATCTGGAGCATCTGCGCCATGTCCTGACCCGGCGGCGGAACCACACCCCGCTGTGGGACCACAGGAGGAGGAGGAGGTGGCTGCTCGGAAGGGACAACTAAAATCAAACCACCATCCTCAGGCTGCGGGCGCAGTATAGCCCGAGGTGCTCCACGACGCAAGGCACTGCGTCGAGCGGTGTAGGTCGGAATACGGTAGTGCTCGCCCGCCGCTAAAGGATAGGGGTCTGTCTTGGGAGACGTACGGATCCCCTGGGCAGCACATAACCCACAAATGAGGTGTGCGTGAGTAATCACCCTACTCCCTCGCCCTCGTCGTAAGCCCCTCAAGTTGTCCGCAATGCAAGCTCCCACATTCACTCTACCGCCCCGGGCGATAAAGCAAATAGTCTCAAAGACATGATCTATGACGATATGACTCCGGGTGATCGGCCGAACGCGTCCTAACCAAAGCTGAGCAAGTACACGCCAAGGAGCATCCAAAGACTTCAGCCGCAACTCGTGGGGGTACCCAGTCTGCGGGGGTACCTCGGTACACAAGACACCCCAGGCAGGAGCATAAACCCGGCCCTCTGGCTGTGGGCGGAATGCGCCATCGTCGGGCAAACCAAAATAGATGTTGATCGCCTGGGCACTGAAGTCTAGGTAGCGACCGCGAACCCAGACTCGAGAAAGGTCGTCGTCTACCCCAAGACCGCTGATGTTGGCGATAACCTCCATAGCTAGATAGCCGGAGGCAATGCCCTCGGGATGACGTGCAAGACCGGTCCACTGGAGGTGCCCCAAAAGTGCACTGATCCGGTCATCGCCCATATGATCGGGGAACAAGCCTCACTCGGGAACATAAGCCCTGTTTCGACGAAGCTCGTCGAAATAGAAGTTCTGGGCAGCCATCGTCGAAAATCGGAACCTATCATGCCGGCGAGGACGCACCTCGTCAGGGAGATCTCTGAGCCTCGGCTCCCGCTCCTCGTCCTCCTCGGACTCACTGTCGTCACTATCCGGCATCACCGGGACGGCAGTACTAGGACCGGCTGCATCACGTCGAGTAGCTCGTCTCTTGGCCCCCGGAAGGACCATAAGGAACGCCAAGATGAACCACAGGAAGAGCAACATCCTGCGAACACCCAATACCAATTGTAAGGCTAATGACCCACACACGGAACAACATCAAATATATATACATAGTTCCAACGGGAGAAATCTAAGAAAGCTTCGAACTCAATAGTTACCAATACATATCAGGAGATAACCAAACCAATGAATGTGCCCAAATAAATTCGGAAACCCATTGCAGCATTTCGTCGGACATCTTATATGCGCAATATATTAAATTCAAAAATTGCTTGTAAACACATGGCAATTAACCACAAAACCAAACAACTATTTAAACAGCGACTCATAATCACAAAGCGTCACCAAACAATACCAATGCACCCACTTTCATACCTATAATACCGACAAAATCAAAAACTTCATATTTTTCTTAAAAATCCAAATTCTAACAAGAAATCCCCCAACCTAAGTATATATCATCACACCAATACTTCTTAAACAATAGAAATGGCACCAAAGTACTATATAAACTCACATTCGCAAGAATCAAGCCGAAATTTTCAAATTCCCAATTTGTATGCCAAAACCCTAATTTCGCAATCTACCCAAATTCTAACAAATCAAGGCATAAAAATTGAAATTGACAAGCTAAAATAGAAGATACATACCTTACAAAGAGAAATCGGAGTCGAAACCGAAAGAATCTGAGCACGGAAGAACGAAATTCAGAGGAAGTTGGGAGGAATTTCGGAAGTGAGAGGGACGAAATGGCTCGCGCGGGGCGCGGGCCCTATTTCTTCACACTGGTGGCGCCGCGCGGTGGCCGGGCGCTAAAGCCCCTAACCCCGCGCGGGTCGCGGAAAATGAATTTTTTTTTTCTTTTTTTTTTTCGATTTTCTTTCCCTATTTATTTACTCATCCTCTGCTTCACACTATACGACTGGACCAGTGAGTGTGATTCCGCATTCCAAGAATTCAAGAAACGACTTACCATTGCGCCGGTATTGGCACTACCATCGGGGATGGGGGACTTCGAGGTGTACAGCGACGCCTCGAAGGAAAGATTGAGATGCGTGCTAATACAAGATCGAAGGGGTTATAGCACACGAATCACGTCAACTAAAGCCACACGAGGAGAACTATCCGATGCACGACTTGAAACTAGCCGCAGTCGTGTTCGCTTTAAAGATATGGATGCACTATATGGACGTAAATGCCGAAGTCCCTTGAGCTGGGAAAAGAGCGATAGGACTATGATAATTGGACCGCAACTTGTTGAGGACTTGGCTCAACAAGTCCCAATAATCCAGGGAAAGATGAGAGCCACGCAAGACCGGCGGAAGAGCTATGCCGACATGAGACGGCAAGATTTGGAATTCCAAATAGGCAAAAAGGTCATGTTAAAGGTATCACCGATGAAGGATGTGATGCGCTTTGGCAAGCGGGAGAAATTGAGCCCACGGTACATAGGACCATACGAAATCCTAGAAAGAGTGGGAAATCTTGCATACCGACTAGCATTACCGCCACAATTTGCTCGTGTCCACGACGTATTCCACATCTCACAATTGAAGAAATACGTCCACGATCCGACCCACGTACTCCAACCGGAGGAGATTGAGCTGGATAATGACTTAAGCTACGAAGAAATTCCGGTGCGAATACTCGACAAGAAGAGAGGGTAACAAGTAATAAGACCGTGAGAATGGTCAAGGTTCTTTGGTCCAACCACGAAGCTGAGACGGCAACGTGGGAGCTAGAGGCAGACATAAAGGATCGTTACCCAAACCTATTCCAAGACAATGCAATAACAGTTATGGGGGCATAACTGTAATCCTAAGAGGGGGAGGATGTGACAACCCGAATATTTCCGGATCTTTTTGTCCGAATACTTTGTACCCCAAATAAACAAATTCAAATTGTTTTGAACTACGTAATGACTTGATCCCTTCACATGGTACGTAGGCAACTCGGGAATTTCAATTCTGGGTTCAGTCAAATAATAACAAACAACGACACACAATAATACAATCGCTTAATCAAACAATTCCCGAACTCGCGAGAGGATGAAGCGCAACTTCGAGGACGAAGTTGGTTCTTAAGGGGGGTAGACTGTAATACCCGTAAATTTTAGAATATAAAAATAGGAATTAATCCAATAGGAAAGAAAGTTTTGTTTCCGAGAACCCGTAAACTCGGAAATGCACGGAAGTCAAAAGGCGACGATTTAGAACCCGACGGACCTAAACCGACGGTCTTAAGATTTCAAATGTGAAATCGAATTGAGTCGGAATAAATTTGTGATGAGAAGCATAATCCGGAAATGACCCGGAAAAATCGAGCGCGAAAACGTGGAAGGATAGAAGTCCGAAAGAGAGAAGGAAAAGACCCGACGGATCGGATCGCATGGACCCGCCCGGACCGCAGTCCAGGCGAGAGCCGCGCGCTGGCCGCGCGGTCTTTGGCCATTTACCGCGCCAACCCCGCGTGGAACCACAGAACACGGCCAATTACGCGTTTTTGGCGATTTCTTGCCATAATTCGACCCCCCGACTTTGGAAAGTGGATTTTGAACGGGGGTAAGAGTATTAGGGCGACCTAGGGTTATTCTCACCCCATTTTGTCAGCCTCCAAAACTCCCTCCACTCTCCCCAAACTCTCCCAAGCCAAAACACTCTCCCGACGAACTTCCGACGGACTTCCGGCGACTTCCGGCAACCATCGACGACCATAGGAACGTGTAGATCAAAGATCACAGTCCTTAGATCATTGGTAAGTAGTATCTTAGGTTCTCAATCTCGTTTTTCCTTTCAAATCCCCAAACTAACTCTTGAATCGTTGATTGCAAATACGTTCGTGGCCAAAGTCGGGAACTTTGCGTTTTGTAGATCCGTTCGTAGGATTTTGGACGAGCCGAGCGACCCTAGGACGACTCAAGAACACAATCACTGTAATTTGAGCCTTCCATATCAATACGGGTAGTTTAGGGGCGTCCGGTATAGTCGTAATGCAATGAAACGTAAAAACCGAAATTAAAAACCCCAATACGCGCAGTTTCTAAAATCGGCCTAAAACTCATATTTCGAGGATTCAATCCGAGAAACTCAAAACTAGACTTTTAATCCTAACACATAAATCTAGGTTGTGTAAAAATTTCAGACATTTTCGTTAACATTTGCTATTTCAAATCGCATCGAAAAGAAACTGTTTTGACAAAACGTGTTTGGAATCTGCCTATGAACATATCCGAACTTAGTGAGTCTGTTTCTATATTTTGTTTTCCGATTTGATCTTTGCAATCTAAATAAAAGTTGTAGATAATCATGTCTAGTATATGTGTTTAAATTTTCAGAATTTTTAGAGTCCATTTGATATGTCAAAAAGCCAATTTTCCGAACTGTGTCAAATCTGCTTCGGGACAGTAGACTGTTTTCGCATTAAACTCGATTTTTGACATGTTTCCTCAACTTATTTCGAAATTGTTAAAACACGAAAGTTGTTCGTTAGGGTGTTTTGCATAAACTGTGAAATTTTCAGATTTTTCAGACTTAAAACGAATTTTTAAATTAAAAAGGCGTAAACTGTGACGCCAAGTTACTCTTAAATCGAGAGATTTTGAAATTTCGTAACAGTCGATCAAAGACTTGAAATACGATACATCTATACTTTTGAAAAACCACGATACATTAAACTGAAACGATACATGAGATAAAATTGTTGTTTTCTCTTTTCTTTTCAGAGTATGAAGATAATGCATGAGCATATGCATTGGGGGATGGAAAAACTTTAGCATTATTTTTATTGCTTTTTATGATACTTGCATAACGGGCATGTAAATCCCGGGTTTTGGCCATGTCGGCCCACTTTACATTTTTCCGCTGCGATATATTATTAGGAAAAAAGGATAAATAGGTCCTTTTTCTTTTCAAAAAATTCAAATCAGTCATTTTTCTATTTTATTACCAAAACAGTCCTCTACAAATGCTAATTATGTTCAAATCAGTCCTTTTTTCACTAATTATATTCTAATTGCTGACGTGGCAAGGGTTTTAATTTAAACCTGACACGTGTGCATAATATTAGTCCTTTTTCTTTTATCTTTTGCCAATTCAGTCCTAAACTTTTATTTTGTTCTATTTAATCCTCTACCCCAATCACTCATTTTTATATTAATTGGCCTCAAACCTTTCAAATTATTTCATTTTAGGCCCAGAACCTTAAATTTTTTTATTATTACTAATCAACAGAATCTTACTTTTATTTACGGTCAAACCCAATGTCGGGCATTTATTTGATAAATGTATTAGTAATAATAAAAAATTTAAGGTTCTAGGCCTAAAATGAAATAATTTGAAAGGTTTGAGGCCAATTAATATAAAAAAGAGTGATTGGGGTAGAGGACTAAATAGAACAAAATAAAAGTTTAGGACTGAATTGGCAAAAGATAAAAGAAAAAGGATTAATATTATGCACACGTGTCAGATTTAAATTAAAACTCTTGCCACGTCAGCAATTAGAATATAATTAGTGAAAAAAGGACTGATTTGGACATAATTAGCATTTGTAGAGGACTGTTTTGGTAATAAAATAGAAAAAGGACTGATTTGAATTTTTTGAAAAGAAAAAGGACCTATTTATCCTTTTTTCCTATATTATTATTACTACTATATGTGTGGATGATACTTATTATTATTTTTAAATAGATTCCGGACTTGTTTTTAAACCTTTTTGCAATACCTATAGCCTTGCATCTCTTTGGCAAGCTCGGAGAATCCGTGTCTTGCTAGGGAGATCTGGCGGTGGCATCCCGGCCTGGGTTATCAAATCCGGAGTGTTACATGCGCTACATAAATATATATATATATATATATATAATAAATTAAACATAAGCCGACTTTGAGATCATTTGAACTTCTTTTTCGGGGTCGAACTGTCCGAGATACTCCTTTAATCTCTGTCCATTCACCACCAGCTCTCCCTTGTCAGTTCGAATCCTGACAACTCCACTCTCAAACACGTGCACCACTTCGTATGGCCCTTCCCATTTGGATCTAAGCTTTCCGAGGAACAGCTTCAACCTAGAAATTGAATAGCAAGACATTTTGGCCAACATAGAAGTGTTTAGACTTAATACGACGATCATGTAACTTCTGGGTCCGCTCTTTGTAAATCCTCGAGCTTTCATAAGCTTGCGCACGTATTTCCTCAATTTCATTGAGGTCCACCTTGCGTTTGCCCTGTAAACCTTGTGCTCTAGTTCTACGGGCAAGTGACAGGCTTTTCCGAAGACAAGCGTGTATGGGGACATCCCGATGGGAGTCTTGAATGCAGTTCGTTATGCCCATAGAGCATCATTGAGCTTACGTGACCAATCTTTACGGGTTATCCCTACCGTGGCTTCGAGTATATGTTTGATTTCGCGGTTTGATACCTCGACTTGACCACTGGTTTGGGGATGGTAAGGCGTGCCTATCTTGTGGAGAATCCCAGTTTTGCTCATAAGATTTGCAAAAGCTTTGTTAACAAAATGGGTTCCTCCATCAGATATGATTACCCTAGGTACACCAAATCTATTAAAAATGTTACTTTTCAAAAATTTGATGACTTGGTGACCATCATTGGTTGGCAGAGCAACCGCCTCGACCCACTTGGACACGTAATCGACAACTACCAAGATGTAGTGATTTCCATCAGATGTCGGGAATGGTCCTATGAAGTCAATACCTCATACATCGAAAATCTGAAGGGTGGGAATTCCTTTTTGAGGCATTTCATCCCTCTTGGAGATATTCCCTTGTATTTGGCATCTGTCGCAAGCCTTAACGAACGCCTTGCAATCCTCGTAGATGGTAGGCCAATAGAAACCACACTCGAGCACTTTATGAGCTGTTCGAGTGGGGCCATGGTGACCTCCATATTCTGATTCATGACCATTTTTAGCGATTTGATAAGCCTCGTGCTCAGTTACACATTGTCTAATAATCGAATCTGCACAATGCTTGAAGAGATAAGGATCCTCCCAGAAGTAGTTGACTACATCTCGGTTGAACCTTGCTTTATGGCTCTTGTGCTGGAATGGTGGAGTTATTCCACATGCTAAAAAGATAGCAATGTCGGAAAACCATGGACAAGCTTGATCATGAAGGTGCAAGGGAAACAGTTGCTCGTCCGGAAAATTTTCATTGACGGCTAGTTCCTTTTTATCATTTTCTATTCGAGACAAATGGTCAGCAACACCATTGTCTCTGCCTTTTCTATCTTTTATTATGATATCAAATTCCTGCAACAAAAGTACCCACCTGATTAATCGAGGTTTGGCATCTTGTTTGCTAAACAAGTATCTCAGTGCAGAGTGATCTGTTACACTATAGTTTTCGTACCAATAAGGTATTGCATGAATTTATCAAACGTGAAAACCACGGCATACATCTCTTTTTCCGTGGTGGTGTAGTTGATTTGGGCTTCATTCAGGGCATGACTTGCGTAATGAATTACATAATGTCTCCCTTCCTTATGCTGCCCAAGAACTGCTGTAATACCTGAGAATTTTACAACATAAATAAATAAATAAATACAATAAATAAATAAATAAATAAATAAATCAGTAAATACATTAAATAAATAAATATAGAAGAAATGAGAAATGAAATTAATTAAAGGAATTTAATTAAACAAAAGAAATTAAAGTTAAATAAGTCGTTACACGGGAACCCGATATCAATGAACTCGAGAATTCGAGCCAAAACGTAAATTTAGATCCGAAAGAAATAACGACACGAAATAGGAACCCGAAGAGAGTCCGGAAATTAGAATCCGAGAGCATAGAGGGATAGAAACCCGAAAGAGAGGCGGAAAAGCACGACGGATCGCACGACACGCCCGGACCGAAGTCCAGGCGTGAGTCGCACGCTGGCCGCGCGCTAAAGGGGAGAAAACCGCGCCAACCCCGCGCCAGAGGGCAGATTCGCCCGTTGCGTGAATCTCTCGCCCGAACGCGAATTTTTCGGCTTCGGTTGAACATCTCTCGACTCAAGACCCTTAGGGTCAGATCTTGGACGCCCTAGGTCTCAGCTATCTATAAATTAAACCCCTTGGAAGCCCCGAACACTTTTACAAAACCCTACAACTCTCTATACATTCAAAACCCTAAATCCGGAGTCGTCGGAGGCATGAAACCAAGGCTTGGACTGTTGGACGAAAATTTCAAGATCTCCAGCGTTGTGGTAAGTCTCGATCCAATCCTTGTTCCATATACGATTCGAAAACGAATCCTAATCTTCTTCTTTTTCTTCCTACACCTCGAATTGGATCTATAACGTAGAACCCGACGAACGGAGAGGAGAAACGGTGAACTGGAAGCCACGCCTTCGAAATAGACGACCCCGGACGACGATTAATCTGTAAGTTAGCCTTACTATGGTTTTGGGAGTAATTAAAACACGTAAAACTAAAAGCTTTGTCAAATCTTTCGTAAATCTGTCAACATATGATTTTTACCGGCGCAACAGTTTTGTTGAATTTTTCCGAACCTTAAAACGTCTTCAAACGATAAAACTTAAAACACGAAAAACGTTCCTAAGGCTTAGATCTATTTACTGTAAAATTTTCAGAATTTTTAGAGATGTTTGATATCTGAAATCCACCCGAAAACCGAACTGCTTGGAATTGGATCTTGAAATTCTTGACAGAACTTAGGGCCGATCTTGTTCGCTCTTTTGACATTAGTTCTAGGCCGAATTAGGACTTGTGTAAAGCATGAAACTTGTAGATCTATATGTATGGAACACCTCTGTAAAATATTAGAATTTTTGGTCGAGATTTGAACTTCCGAAGCCAGACCGGAGTAACCTGCATTCTTACCGAAGCCAGAAAAACTGACAGAAATTAGTTTCCAACTTGATCCGGATATTAACCTCGGATCCGACGAGAATTAGGCTTGGCGTTCTAAACAAAAGTTGTAGATAATTGTCTTAGGGAGTTCCCTGTAAAATTTCATCAAGTTTGGAGTTAATTTGCTATGGTAGATCTCGAAACTTTTAAACTGGTGTGGGTTAAATTCGGACAGATTAACGATACGACGAAAACTGACGTTTTTGACCTGTTTCGATACTCCGGATCGAAAAAGTTAAAACATGAAACTTGTTCATCTCTGTGTTTCCGAGTCAGAAGTGTAATTTTAGAATTTTTAGAATTAAATCTGATTTTTAATTAATTTTGAAGTAAACAGTGGTTTAGCAAAGTCAAACCTTGAAAATATTGTCGAAATGGATTTTTAAATGATGACGGAGCGAACAGCATCCTGAAATAGTATATTTTGAGAAACTTACTAAACTGGGAAATTGACCTTTAAGGTTTAAACGAGTTGAAACTCCTTCGACACTAAATACATAAACAAAGTTTTCGAAAATCCCGTTATGACTAAATTAAGCTTTCTACGTAGAGGGTGAGTGTCCCATCGGGTGCCCCTCTAGCTTTTTGCTTCGTGCCTAAACGGACGAGAGTGACCCATGTAGAGGGTGAGTGCTCCATCGGTGCCCCTCTAGCTTTTTGCTTCGTGCCTGAACGGACGAGAGTAATCTATGTAGGGGGTGAGTGCTCTGCAGGGTACCCTCCTAGCTTTGCACATCGTGCCTGATTGGACGATGGTGTTGAATATGAGGAACTACGCCAAAACGGCGGGATATTAAGGGCCTACACTCTCGGGAGTATCCGTATGGGTTTTCCGAGGCTCCGAAGTGGTACTGGGTATGGCGTATTTGGCTACGGCCAACGATTACTTGAAATATGTGGAGATTGCAATGCAATCGAGAGAAACTTGAAATACCAATGAAATCTTGATACTCGGCTAAGGATTAACGGGGAAATTAAAAGACTTGAATACTTTCCTCCGTCTATTTAAATTATGCTTTTAAATTATGTTATACAATTATTTATCTTGCAAGCTATATTGTGATTCTATGGAATCCCTGTCCATTTAATTATGCAATTAAATTGTGGTTAGATAGAGAATTAAATTATGGGGTACTGTGTACATGTTTTCTTAAAATTTAACTAATGGCTTTGAAACCCCATAATCATGTATGTGTTAACTTACTCAGCACGTAGTGCTGACCAAACCATTTTTATTTCTTTTTCTTTCAGAGTTGAGAATTATGCATCGTCATATGCATACAGGGGAAGCTTGGGATGATATATTATTTTGAATTTTTGTATTAGACTAGATCTTGCATGAACGTGGCTGTTTAACCTGTGATTAGGCCATGTTGGCCCTATATTTAAATTCCGCTGCGATACATATATGTAAATATTATTTTCCGCTGCAACTTTGATGTATTATTTTTAATTTATATATGAATGGGCTGTTTGAATGTTTTAAATTCTGAAAAACCATAGCCTTGCATCTCTTTAGTGAGCTCGGAGAAACCGTGTCTCGCTAGGGAGGTGTGGCGGTGACACCCCGACCTGGGTGACCAAAAACCGGGGTGTTACAAAGTGGTATCAGAGCCCGGATATTTTTAAACTATTATTTTAAAACCCTTATTATTTTTAAACTACTATTGATATTTTGACTATTACTTTAAATTTTAAAGTATTATTTCCATGGAGAAATTTTTATTTTAAAACCCATGGAAAAAAATATATATATATATATAGTGCACTAAATTATTTTTGGGGGTAATCATCATTTGCATTTGCATATTGCATCTCTTCTATGAACTTAGAATCTTGACGAATTTGAACTTAGAATCTTGGCGAATTGAACTTAGAATCTTGGCGAAATTAACTTAGATCTCTTGTTACACCTATATAATCTAGAGGCATGACATCGAATTAGAAACAATAACTAGATATTGATCCTGCCTTAGTTCTGGATCGCGTTCATCTAAGCGCACGCCCAAGTATAACAAATCTCGGCCTTAGCCATTCCTATACTTGTACAAATTAGAAAATTTCCTTATGCGGAATTTTAAAAAAAAAAATCTGGACAGCCCCTGTCCGACCCTTCAAAAAAAAAAAAACCCAAAAATCTTGGAGCACTTCTAAGCTCGATTGAGCACTACGTGCGAAATTACAAACACATTTATAAATATTGTCTAGACTATATATTACCTTCATAGGTCTTAATCCACACCATTGGTAACAGAATGGCACCCAGAGGTAGACCGAGAACCCAACCGGCTTCCCAAACTACTACTGAAGTCCCACCAAATGTCACGGAACCAATAGAAGAACAACCTCAAGGTGCGCAGGACGCCCCCGCACCGAACAATGTGGGCGATCGTCTTCGGACGATAGAAGAGGTCTTGGTTGCGCTAGGGAACGCGCAAGTCAACCAAGGACAAGCTGCGCGCGGTACCTCCGCCCCAAGCTCGCCCCAATTATCTGGCGATGGTGAATCCTTACCAGCCGCCCCACTACGCTGGTGAGGAGGATCCAGCTAAACTGAAGGAATGGATCCGGACTTTTGACAAGCTTCTGGGAGCGGTCAAATGTCCGTAAGGAGAGAGGGTGCATGTCGCTTCGTACTACTTGGGAGGCGAAGCGGACGACTGGTGGCAGGCGACTCAAGCAAAACTGGCTGAAGATGATGAGCCCTATTCGTGGACGGAAATGATGGAGATGCTCAGGGATAGATTCTATCCCTTGAGTACCAAAGCAGCGATGTACGAGGAGTTCCTGTCGCTGAAGCAAGGAGGCCAGACCGTGCAAGAGTACTATACCCGTTTCAAGGAATTGGTGAGGTTCGCACCAAGGCTAGTACCCACGGATGCGGAGAAAGCGCAAAAGTTCGAGATGGGACTGAACCTATCGGTGCGCGAAGTGATCACAGGGGTGCACTACCCCGACCTACAAGCTTTTTATGATCGTGCGGTAGCAGTTGCACGAGTTCAAGGATTGAAGCGGAAAGCGATAGGCGAGACTAGCCTAGGTCCCCATGGACAAGGCAAGGGGGATAAGGACCGCAGAACTGAAATTGACTTGGGTAGGAATAATTATCGTGAAGTACCAAATGAACTAGCCCAAGGTGATGATGGAGGCAACAATAGAAGGATTTTTAACCGTGAAGGCTACGTACCTCGATGCCCAAAGTGTAACCAACCTCATCTGGTGAGAGGATGCCCTCAACCCGACACATGCTTTCGATGTGGTCGACGGGGACATCGGATGAAAGAGTGTCGTACCCATATTAAGAATATCACCAAAAGAGAAGATCTGGGCGCCGAACCTGACCCGCCACGGAACCCTGACGGTGAAAATGGCAACAACCAAGGGCACCGATACCCCCAGAATAAAGATCCAAAACCCGAAACTTCTATAGAATACTGAATAAGCAGTTATGGGGACATAACTGGAGTCCTAAGGGGGAGAGGATGTGATACCCCGCAATAAAGTAGATACATTTATTATTGATTTTGGTTCAACAATATGTATTCCGAATAAATAAATAAACATATTCAAATTATTTTGAACTACGTCATGGCTTGATCCCTTCACCGGGTACGTAGGCAGCTTAGAAGTTTTAATTCTAAATTCAGTCACAAAATAACAAGACAAACAAAAGACCTTAGCACGAGAAAAGCCGAAACACAACTTCGAGGACGAAGTTGATTCTTAAAGAGGGTAGACTGTAATACCAGAGAATTTTACAACATAAATAAATAAATAAATACAATAAATAAATAAATAAATAAATAAATCAGTAAATACATTAAATAAATAAATATAGAAGAAATGAGAAATGAAATTAATTAAAGGAATTTAATTAAACAAAAGAAATTAAAGTTAAATAAGTCGTTACACGGGAACCCGATATCAATGAACTCGAGAATTCGAGCCAAAACGTAAATTTAGATCCGAAAGAAATAACGACACGAAATAGGAACCCGAAGAGAGTCCGGAAATTGGAATCCGAGAGCATAGAGGGATAGAAACCCGAAAGAGAGGCGGAAAAGCACGACGGATCGCACGACACGCCCGGACAGAAGTCCAGGCGTGAGTCGCGCGCTAAAGGGGAGAAAACCGCGCCAACCCCGCGCCAGAGGGCAGATTCGCCCGTTGCGTGAATCTCTCGCCCGAACGCGGATTTTTCGGCTTCGGTTGAACATCTCTCGACTCAAGACCCTTAGGGTCAGATCTTGGACGCCCTAGGTCTCAGCTATCTATAAATAAACCCCCTTGGAAGCCCCGAACACTTTTACAAAACCCTACAACTCTCTATACATTCGAAACCCTAAATCCGGAGTCGTCGGAGGCACGAAACCAAGGCTTGAACTGTTGGACGAAAATTTCAAGATCTCCAGCGTTGTGGTAAGTCTCGATCCAATCCTTGTTCCATATACGATTCGAAAACGAATCCTAATCTTCTTCTTTTTCTTCCTACACCTCGAATTGGATCTAGAACATAGAACCCGACGAACGGAGAGGAGAAACGGTGAAATGGAAGCCACGCCTTCGAAATAGACGACCTCGGATGACGATTAATCTGTAAGCTAGCCTTACTATGGTTTTGGGAGTAATTAAAACACATAAAACTAAAAGCTTTGTCAAATCTTTCGTAAATCTGTCAACATATGATTTTTACCGGCGCAACAGTTTTGTTGAATTTTTCTGAACCTTAAAACATCTTCAAACGAGAAAACTTAAAACACAAAAAACGTTCCTAAGGCTTAGATCTATTTACTGTAAAATTTTCAGAATTTTTAGAGATGTTTGATTTCTGAAATCCACCCGAAAACCGAACTGCTTGGAATTGGATCTTGAAATTCTTGACAGAACTTAGGGCCGATCTTGTTCGCGCTTTTGACATTATTTCTAGTCTGAATTAGACTTGTGTAAAGCATGAAACTTGTAGATCTATATGTCTGGAACACCTCTGTAAAATATTAGAATTTTTGGTCGAGATTTGAACTTCCGAAGCCAGACCGGAGTAACCTGCGTTCTTACCGAAGCCAGAAAAACTGACAGAAATTAGTTTCCAACTTGATCGGAATATTAACCTCGGATCCGAAGAGAATTAGGCTTGGAGTTCTAAACGAAAGTTTTAGATAATTGTCTTAGGGAGTTTCCTGTAAAATTTCATCAAGTTTGGAGTTGATTTGCTATGGTAGATCGCGAAACTTTTAAACTGGTGTGGGTTAAATTTGGACAGATTAACGATACGACGAAAACTGACGTTTTTGACCTGTTTCGGTACTTCGGATCGAAAAAGTTAAAACATGAAACTTGTTCATCTCTGTGTTTCCGAGTCAGAAGTGACATTTTAGAATTTTTAGAATCAAATCTGATTTTTAATTAATTTTGAAGTAAACAGTGGTTTAGCAAAGTCAAACCTTGAAAATATTGTCGAAATGGATTTTTAAATGATGACGGAGCGAACAGCATCCTGAAATGGTATATTTTGAGAAACTTAATAAACTGGGAAATTGACCTTTAAGGTTTAAACGAGTTGAAACTCCTTCGAAACTAAATACATAAACAAACGTTATCGAAAATCCCGTTATGACTAAATTAAGCTTTCTACGTAGAGGGTGAATGTCCCATCGGGTGCCCCTCTAAGTTTTTGCTTCGTGCCTAAACGGACGAGAGTGACCCATGTAGAGGGTGAGTGCTCCATCGGTGCCCCTCTAGCTTTTTTGCTTCGTGCCTGAACGGACGAGAGTAATCTATGTAGGGGGTGAGTGCTCTGCAGGGTACCCTCCTAGCTTTGCACATCGTGCCTGATTGGACGATGGTGTTGAATATGAGGAACTACGCCAAAACGGCGGGATATTAAGGGCCTACACTCTCGGGAGTATCCGTATGGGTTTCCCGAGGCTCCGGAGTGGTACTGGGTATGGCGTATTTGGCTACGGCCAACGATTACTTGAAATATGTGGAGATTGCAATGCAATCGAGAGAAACTTGAAATACCAATGAAATCTTGATACTCGGCTAAGGATTAACGGGGAAATTAAAAGACTTGAACACTTTCCTCCGTCTATTTAAATTATGCTTTTAAATTATGTTATACAATTATTTATCTTGCAAGCTATATTGTGATTCTACGGAATCCCTATCTATTTAATTATGCAATTAAATTGTGGTTAGATAGATGAATTAAATTATGGGGTACTGTGTACATGTTTTCTTAAAATTTAACTAATGGCTTTGAAACCCCATAATCATTGATAGTGTGAATTTTGTGTTTATCAATGACATATATTTTGGATATTTATAAGGTGATTTTGATACCTTTTACTCTTGTTGTGCTTGTTTTGTTGATTGTAGGAGGATGGCATGAGAATTGGAAAAAGGAGAAGAAAAGAGGAGAAATGAAGAAGGAATTCAGGAAGCCAATACTTACCTAGTCATGGCCATGACTAGCAATGGTGCAAGAATCTGAAATTATTGACAAATGGGCCTATGCCAAGCCCATATGCAAAGTCCAAGCCTTTCTCACTTACAAGCCCAGCATTACATTTCTTCAAGTGGAGGAAAGCTAATTTTTATTAAAGAAAAAAAGGAAAAGAACGGCTGGGACAGATCTGGAGGAGGAGAAAAAGAGATTGAGACAGATTTCCAAGAGCAAAAAGAGGAGAGGACCGATCCAGAGCAACTTCCAGAAAAGAAGCAGAAGGCTCATCCATCCCCATCTCTTCTCTTTGTTTTGGTTGTAAAATCTCTTTTTGCTTTTCTTGCTTTTATTTTCCATGAAATTAGAGTAGACTTTATCTTTTTCTCTAGTTTAGGGATTTGAGGAAGAATGGCTTTGGGGTTTTGTGAGATGATGTATTTTTTGCTATAAAACTATTGTGCTTTTGGTATTTATACAATTTCTATGCTTAGGGTTTACTATTGTTGAATTGGATGAATGTTTAGGGCCCAAATATTTGTCTAGTTTGATAATTGATTGCCAATTTGATTTGGGTATCCGTAATTGTACTTGAATTGAATAGGTGGTAGCCGGGTTGATTAGTTCCTTCCCGGGGAATTGTATAATCAAATTGGGAATTACTCTGCGTAGGTAGTAATTGGTTTGAATCGGGCTTTTCTAGATTATAATGCAATTGGACAACATCTTCTACGGGCGTACCTAGAAGTGTTAGTTTGATTAGGGGCAATTAACGGGCGTACCTTAATTGTCTAAACTGTAAGGAAAAGTTGGTTGTCTAAGCGGACCTGACAACTATAACTGGTTTATCAATTAGTACAATGTTTATGCATCGATGATCTTACCCAAATGCCATTCCAAATCAATATTTGAACTAGAGGTTTTTAATTTCAATACTTTGTTTTAAATTCATGTTCTTGATCTCACTCATCATTTTCATAGTTTGTAGAATTAATTAGCTTTTTAGTTCTTGTTATCTTTTCTTGTTCTCAAAATACAAAACCCCCATTTTAAATATTGTATATATTATGAGAATGTAGTATTCCAATCCCTGAGGACTCGACCCTTGTCACTGCTATACTATGTTTATTTTGTACTTGGTGACACAGGAATTAAATTATCTTTTGCAGCTATACGACAAGCTGTCAAAATTTTGGCGCCGTTGCCGGGGATTGGCGTTCAACCACTACATTCTGTGATATTTTCTATCTTTTTAGTTGTAATTGGTATTTTCCTTGTTTATGCCTCGTTCTTCTCGTACAGGTGAGTTGATATATGATCCAGAAATTGAGAAGACAGCTCGTAGATTGACAAGGGAAACCAAGATAAGAAAAGAATCTAAAGTTTCTACATCAACTTCTGGTTTGTCATTGGCTACAGAGCTAGACACTTCTAGTTCCAGTAGTGAAGGAAGTGATACAGAATCTTTAGAAGAAAAAAATATTGTCATGGCTGAAGATAACCGCACTTTAAGGGAGTTGGCTGCTCCTGACTTGACACAGCAGCCTTTATGCATTACATTTCCTACAATTGATGATGAAACTCCCTTTGAATTAAAATCTGGATTGATTCATTTGTTGCCTGAATTTAATGGTCATGCAGGTGAAGAGCCTCATAAGCATCTCCAGGAATTTGATGTTGTTTGCTCAAGCATGAAACCCCCTGGAGTGACTGATGAACAAATCAAATTGAGGGCATTTCCATTCTCATTGAAGGGGAGTGCAAAAGATTGGCTCTATTATCTTCCAGCAGGTAGCATTACAACTTGGACAGACATGAAAAGGAAGTTCTTGGAGAAGTATTTCTCAGCCTCAAGAGCTGCAAATTTGAGGAAGGAAATATGTGGCATCAAACAGCAATCAGGTGAAACGCTCCATGAATATTGGGAGCGGTTTAACAGGCTTATAATTAAATGTCCTCAACATCAAATCCCACCCCAATTATTGATTCAATACTTCTATGATGGTCTGTTGTTGATGGACAGGAACATCATTGATGCTGCAAGTGGAGGAGCTTTGGTGAACAAGACCCCAACACAAGCCTGGGAGTTGATTGATCGAATGGCAGAGAATACTCAACAGTTTGGCACAAGGGATGCAATACCAATGAACATGCAAAGTGGTGATTCTGCAATGCAATCAATGCAACAACAACTTTCAGAATTGACGAGTTTTGTTCGCAAGATGGCCACAGGGAACATCAAGCCAAATGTACAAGTAAAGGCATGTGGGATATGTACAAGTCCTGAACATCCAACTGATGCTTGTCCAACTCTTCAAGAAGATATACCCGTGGATGTGAATGCACTTGATTATTCTAATTGGCGTCCACAGTACAATCCCTACTCCAATACTTACAATCCAGGTTGGAGAGATCATCCAAATCTTCGCTATGGAAATCCACACCAACAAAATCAACAATCTTCAAGCCCCTCTTTGGAAGATTTGGTGAAGTCCATGGCCACTTCAACTTTGCAATTTCAAAAGGACACGAAGGCAAGTATTGAAAAATTGCAAAGTCAAATGAATCAAGTGTCTGAGGAAGTTAGACAAATTCGAGAGAAAGGAAAGTGGCCAGCTCAACCCGAGCCAAATCCAAAGAACGTGAGTGCCATGATTTTGAGGAGTGGAAAAGAAGTTGAAGGTCCATCTCCAATTTCAAAGGAGCAAAATGAAGAGCAAATTGAGAAGGAGATTGAAAAGGAGGCAGAAACTTCTAACAAGGTAAATTCTAATTGGATTCCTTCATATCAAACTAAAATACCTCCTTTTCCTGACAGGTTAAAGAAGCCCCCAAAGGTTGACAAAAGGAAAGAGATGCTTGAAATCTTCAAAAAAGTTGAGTTGAACATTCCACTTTTGGAAGCTATCAATCAAATCCCCAAGTATGCAAAATTTTTGAAGGAATTGTGCACCAACAAGAAGAAACTAAGGGGAGATGAGTATATAATAGCAGGTGAGAGTGTCTCTGCAGTCATAAAGAGAAAAATCCCACCCAAAACAGGTGATCCGGGTATGTTTTCAATTACTTGCAAAATTGGAGCAAAAGAGGTGAGCAAAGCGATGTTAGATTTAGGTGCTGCGATAAATGTCATGCCAAGATCAATGTATAATTCCCTAAATCTAGGTCCATTGAAAGAAACAGGAATTATTATTCAACTTGCTGATAGATCAAATGCTTATCCGGATGGTATGTTAGAAGATGTATTGGTTCAAGTTAATGATGCAATATTTCCTGTTGATTTCTATGTTGTGGATATGAACGATGCTCATTGCTTTAATCCACCCCCTCTTTTGTTGGGAAGACCTTTTATGTATACTGCAGGAGTGAAGATTGATGTGAAGAAAGGCACACTTACCTTGGAATTTGATGGAGAAGAAATTTCTTTTAATCTTTCTAATACTATTGAACATCCTGATGATTCTAAAGCTTTATATGCTATTGATGTTATTCAACCTTTTATGCAGGGAGTTCGTGAGCTTAATGGTAAAGACCCTGTAGAGAGTGAATGGGTGGATAATGCAAATTTTGGGACTAACAAAAGAATTAAGTTGAATGAAAGATCCATCGGATATGTGGCTTGGAATGGATTTGAATGATGATGGATTGCAAAAGTTTGATGGATTTCAGTATGATGCTTATGAGAATGGTTGAAGCATTGGGAAGAGTCAAGCTAAAGGACTATAAACAAAGCGCTTCTTGGGAGGCAACCCAAGCAAATCAATTATTTTGATACTTTATATTTTGCCATGTTGATCATAATATATTTTGGTAGTATAATTTTGATATCCAAATGACATCTTGTCTATGATTTTGTAGGTTTGAAGATGGAATTGGATCAAGAAACAAGTGTTGATGTTTGAAGGGGGAATTTTCAGTGAAGGAGAGCATTGGTAGTCATGAACATGATTAACTAGTATATTACTTGCTGAATTTTGAAGAAAAATTCAAGTTGACTTCAGGGAGGAAGATACCTGTTAATCATGCCCATAATTAAGACCTTGGTAGAAGCCTGTGTTGGAAACCAAAATTTCAGGAAACTTCACTACTCTTAGTCATGCTCATGATTAAGGTTCACTTACTCCCCTGTGTCAAAAAATGAAATTGAGGTTTATTTTCCTGGGCACCCTACATTTCTTATTCATGCCCATGACTAAGTTACACAAACCAGCCTGAAGTTAAATCCCAACACTTACTCCCAAACCCTAATTTACCTTCACCTTAATTCACTTTCACTCCTTTTGAACAAATACTGCCTCCATCCCCAAATTACACAAGTCCAAAATCAAATGTCAATCCCTATCTATCATTCACACTACCACACCATCATCATCTTCGCACCACCGCACGACGCCCTACTCTGTTCGCCGGCCGCCGCCGCCTCGCGAGCGCCCGCGCCGTCGCCATCTCCCCCTCCCTCGCTTGCGGAAACCAGCGCCGCCGCCTCTGTCCTCCGGCCGTCGCTGCTCCTCCGTGGTCTCCTGTTCGCGCCGCCCCTCGTCCTCAAGAACCCTATCGGCGCCACCCCTGTTCGCAAAGCCTTCTCTCCTCGTCCGGCCAATCTCCTCCACATTCGAGCCCTAGCAGCGCCACCCCTCTGTCCAGCGAAGCCACTCGAGACGCCGCCCTTTCGCTCGCAAGCCGCTGGCCGTCCTCAGCTCATCGTCGCCGCCTCGTTGTTGAGCGCCGCTGCTCCGGTCATTTATTGCTGCCCTCCACTGGTCGCCCTCTCGCTCACACACCACTGCTCCGGTCATCCCTCTCTTCCGCCTCCTCCTAGCGCCGCCGCTACTGGTAGCACCGTGCATCGTCAGTCCTGCCCGACACCATGGTAACTTCTTTCCAATTTTTGGTATGGAAAACGGTGGTAATCAGTATCTTCTTTGAGCAATTTCGAAAATTAAATGGTGGAAGTTGATAAATTGAACACTGGAACTTGCATTGTTGATGGCTTGGGGATTATGGAACTTGTATTTATTCTTAAGGAAGTTTCTTTTATAGTTGTTGTCGTGCTTTTGGACTCCATTTTGTGTTTCAAAAACAAAGAGCTTGTTTTTTGCCGTTTTCCAATACTTTTGGGGTTTAGGAAATTAAGAATCCATTGTTCATGAAATGGGAAGCTTGCGATTTGATATTTTTGTCATGAGCATATACTGTTGGGATAGTTTTCTGTGTGCAGGGATTCAAAAATGTCAAGTAGCCCATGTTCAAGCATTTCAACATTCCACCCCGCCCCTGTCATCACACCTCTGCCATTGTACCCCAGGGAAGTTCTATTCCTTTATCTTTCAATACATTGAGGACAATGTAGACTTTAGGTGTGGGGGAGGAACTATTATTGCTTGCCATTTTCTGTATTATTGCTTGCCATTTTCTGTGAATTTTTTTTGAAAAATCAAGCTAATTTTGTGTGAATATTTTAAGTTAAATTGAGTTTATGATGGTTTTTATTGATAAGTTGTCTAGCATGATTGATGATATCTAATTTTTAAACATGTTGAGCCAACTATTTGTAAACCCATGTGAGAATTTAAGCATCTTTCCAAAAAGCTTGTTGTTTTATAAAAAAAAAAAAATACACTTATCACAAGCTTTTGGAAATTCCTTTCTTGTGTGAAATATGTGGTAACCATTTTGACATCCTAGAACTTGACTGATTATATATGTTGAACTTGCATTGATTGAATCCAATATTTTGAACATGATAAGGGCATTAGGATAACCTTTTAGCCTTCTTTTTGGCCTTAACCCATACTTTTATCCCCTAGTTAGCCACTTTGAGCCTTATATCCATTTTCTTTGTTTATATATAACCTTTAGCCTATTAAGCCTTTTCTTTTTGTCATACTATTGCTTTGGATCCCTAGTGAGTGAAGTGCTTTCATAAGTCATCATGGTTGAATCTTTGTGTTGGTTGCAAGAAGAAAGAAAAAAAGAGCTTAGAAATTGGTTTGTGGGATTCTCAAGCTATTTTTTTGGATTTTTGTTGGAATGATTTGTGGAATCTTTGTATATACATATTCCCCTAAAAAAAAATTAAAAAAAACAGCCCTTTATATAAAAAAAAAAAGAAAGAAAAAAAAAAGAAAAAAATATACAAGGGCAGTGGATGGATATAGTTTGACACGTGTTCCTCTGACCTCAGTGTTATGAACATAGAGTTGAAGTTCCGTCTGCACTTTTCAGATTGTTGAATTCCTCTAATAAACGTGATTAAGCTATTGAAGCCACGAAAAAAAAAAAAAGAAAAAAAGGAAAGAAAAAAAAAAGAAGAAAATCAAAAGGGGATATATGAAAGTTGCTAGAAATTGTTGGCAAGTTTTGTTTTTGTTTGGTTCATTGCTTGGGAAATGGATTGTTTGGGAGTTGTATATGGATGATCTTTTGGTTTGTTTATTTTGGAAAACCTTGGGAGGATAGAATAGAGGTAATTTTTGTTCTTTTGAACCTCTGGTTTTGTTTTGGTATGGCAACCATGATGTGTTATGATTTGTCTATGATGGCTCTTTGGAAGTACTTGCATTCACTTTAGCCTTTCTATATCCTTTTTCCTACCCCAACCATGGCCCCGTTATAACCCTTTTTGAAGACCCTTTGATTCTTTATGTTGGATAAAATCTTAGCATGGGAGATGTGATTTTCTTTCAAGCTTATGGGATTGTCATTTTGTTTTACCACTTGAGTGCTTATTTGTTTACCTGCCCTTAAATTGAGAAGAGTGTATACACTTAACCCTTGGGAGGTTGTTGGCTTAATATGTTTAATTTTGGGTTGATTCGGTTGTGCTTGGATTGACTTGTTGATAGAAACTGTTATGGCTTGATTTGGTTATCTTTAGACCTATGCTTGAGGGCAAGCACGATTTAGGTGTGGGGGATTCGATAGTGTGAATTTTGTGTTTATCAATGACATACATTTTGGATATTTATAAGGTGATTTTGATACCTTTTACTCTTGTTGTGCTTGTTTTGTTGATTGTAGGAGGATGGCATGAGAATTGGAAAAAGGAGAAGAAAAGAGGAGAAATGAAGAAGGAATTCAGGAAGCCAATACTTACCTAGTCATGGCCATGACTAGCAATGGTGCAAGAATCTGAAATTATTGACAAATGGGCCTATGCCAAGCCCATATGCAAAGTCCAAGCCTTTCTCCCTTACAAGCCCAGCATTACATTTCTTCAAGAGGAGGAAAGCTAATTTTTATTAAAGAAAAAAAGGAAAAGAACGGCTGGGACAGATCTGGAGGAGGAGAAAAAGAGATTGAGACAGATTTCCAAGAGCAAAAAGAGGAGAGGACCGATCCAGAGCAACTTCCAGAAAAGAAGCAGAAGGCTCATCCATCCCCATCTCTTCTCTTTGTTTTGGTTGTAAAATCTCTTTTTGCTTTTCTTGCTTTTATTTTCCATGAAATTAGAGTAGACTTTATCTTTTTCTCTAGTTTAGGGATTTGAGGAAGAATGGCTTTGGGGTTTTGTGAGATGATGTATTTTTTGCTATAAAACTATTGTGCTTTTGGTATTTATACAATTTCTATGCTTAGGGTTTACTATTGTTGAATTGGATGAATGTTTAGGGCCCAAATATTTGTCTAGTTTGATAATTGATTGCCAATTTGATTTGGGTATCCGTAATTGTACTTGAATTGAATAGGTGGTAGCCGGGTTGATTAGTTCCTTCCCGGGGAATTGTATAATCAAATTGGGAATTACTCTGCGTAGGTAGTAATTGGTTTGAATCGGGCTTTTCTAGATTATAATGCAATTGGACAACATCTTCTACGGGCGTACCTAGAAGTGTTAGTTTGATTAGGGGCAATTAACGGGCGTACCTTAATTGTCTAAACTGTAAGGAAAAGTTGGTTGTCTAAGCGGACCTGACAACTATAACTGGTTTATCAATTAGTACAATGTTTATGCATCGATGATCTTACCCAAATGCCATTCCAAATCAATCTTTGAACTAGAGGTTTTTAATTTCAATACTTTGTTTTAAATTCATGTTCTTGATCTCACTCATCATTTTCATAGTTTGTAGAATTAATTAGCTTTTTAGTTCTTGTTATCTTTTCTTGTTCTCAAAATACAAAACCCCCATTTTAAATATTGTATATATTATGAGAATGTAGTATTCCAATCCCTGAGGACTCGACCCTTGTCACTGCAATACTATGTTTATTTTGTACTTGGTGACACAGGAATTAAATTATCTTTTGCAGCTATACGACAAGCTGTCAATCATGTATGTGTTAACTTACTCAGCACGTAGTGCTGACCAAACCATTTTTATTTCTTTTTCTTTCAGAGTTGAGAATTATGCATCGTCATATGCATACACGGGAAGCTTGGGATGATATATTATTTTGAATTTTTGTATTAGACTAGATCTTGCATGAACGGGCATGTTTAACTCGTGATTAGGCCATGTTGGCCCTATATTTAAATTCCGCTGCGATACATATATGTAAATATTATTTTCTGCTGCAACTTTGATGTATTATTTTTAATTTATATATGAATGGGCTGTTTGAATGTTTTAAATTCTGAAAAACCATAGCCTTGCATCTCTTTAGTGAGCTCGGAGAAACCGTGTCTCGCTAGGGAGGTGTGGCGGTGACACCCCGACATGGGTGACCAAAACCCGGGGTGTTACAACTGCACCCACGGCGAGATCACTTGCATCGCACATTACCTCGAAAGGTATTGTCGAATCGGGTGGTTGTACTATTGGAGCAGAAATCAACATCTTCTTGAGCGTGTCAAAGGCTTGAACACACACTTCGTTTATTACGAAAGAATTTTCTTTACAAAGTAGGTTAGTGAGCGGCTTGGCAATTTTAGAAAAATCTTTAATAAATCTCCGGTAAAAACCGGCATGCCCTAAGAAGCTCCTAACCGCTTTTATTGAATTGGGTAATGGAAGATTGGAGATGACTGAAACCTTGGCTCTGTCGACTTCGATGCCTGCGCGCGAGATGCGGTGACCCAACACGATACCCTCAGTGACCATAAAATGGCACTTTTCCCAGTTTAAGACTAAGTTGGTGTCCTCACATCTTTTTAAAATCTTTGCAAGATTGGTCAAGCCTCATCAAAAGTATCTCCATATACAGAGAAGTCATCCATGAAAACTTCTATGCATTTTTAGATAAATTCTGAAAAGATAGACATCATGCCAGGCGCATTGCAAAGGCCAAAAGGCATGCGCCTATACGCAAAAGTTCCATAGGGGCAAGTGAAAGTAGTTTTGTCATGATCTTCACTAGATATTACAATTTGATTATACCCCGAATAACCATCCAAAAAACAGTAGTACTCCCTCCCGGCCAACCTCTCAAGCATTTGATCAATGAACGGCAAGGGAAAATGATCGTTCCACATCGCGGTATTGAGCTTCCGGTAGTTGATGCATACTTGCCAACCGGTCACTGGTCTTGTCGCCACTTCTTCTCCTTGCTCGTTAGTCGTTATGCACATCCCCCCACGCTTTGGTACTACCTGCACTGGGCTAACCCATTTGCTGTCAGATATAGGATAAATGATACCAAAGTCTAATAGTTTGATAACTTCTTTCCTTACCACTTCTAGCATGTGGGGGTTCAAACGCCTTTGGGGTTGCCTTGAGGGCTTGTACTCCTGTTCCATTAAAATTCTGTGCATGCAAACAGAGGGGCTTATTCCTTTTATATCAGAAATGGTCCATCCAATTGCATGTACCTATTTCTTGAGAATGTCTACTAGAGCTTTTTCTTGTTCTTGTGTGAGCTTGGCTGACACAATTACCGGTAACCTTTTATGTTCAGCGAGAAAAACGTACTTAAGATGATCCGGAAGTATTTTAAGTTCAAGCTCTGGCGGACATTCAAAGGAAGGCAGTAATTTACGAGAAATGGATGGGGGTGAAAGATCAGCTTTACCTTCAGGACCCTGTGTCAGTACAGGGTCCACTTCCTCGTCCATGGTGCTCTCCTCCTCCTCCAGAGTGAATTCAACACCGTCAAACTCTTCAAAGTCCCCAGTCATAGGGTCCTCAAAGTGCACGGCATTGCAGCTTTGTCCTTGCTCGGCACCAGCATGCATCAGTACCTGCTTTGAAACTTTGTCCGACATCAAAACCACAGAGTCAATGCTCTCGTCCTCACACCTATCATCTATTACGTCAAACATGGAACAAGATCCCTCATCCGGGAACTTTTGCAGCTGTTCCATGTTAAAGGTGATTTCCTTGTCATCGACCCTCAATGTGACTTTTCCAGATTTAGCGTCAATCAATGCACCGCCAGTGGCCAGAAACGGGCGTCCCAAGATAAGTGGCATTTCAGAGTCCTCTTCAATGTCGAGGATGATGAAGTCAACCGGGAAAAGAATCTGGCCGGTTCTGACTACCACATCCTTGAGGATTCCTACGGGCTGGGTGATTGATCTGTCTGCGAGTTGCAGTTTCATCTTGGCTGGTTCAATTTCTCCAAGCCTTAGGCGAATTGCCATCGCTAGCGGCATCACGTTGATGCTGGATCCTAGATCACATAACCCCATACTCACTTTGGCCCTTCCGATTTGTACTGGCAACGTGCAACATCCAGGGTCCTCTTTCTTTTCGGGCAATTTCCTCTGAACTATGGCACTGCATGTGCTGTTCAGAATAATCACCTCCTCCTGTTCTACCTGCCTTTTTCCTGAAATCAATTCTTTCAAGAACTTAGCATAGGTGGGCATTTTGGAAATCATTTCAACGAGAGGAATGGTTATCTCTACAGAGTTTAATCGTTCCAGAAATTTCTTGAATTTAAGATCATGTTCCTTATTTTTAAGACGTGCAGGGTATGGTACCCTTGGCATGTACTTATTATTATCAATTTTTGGTGGCAAAGGGAAGGAAGTTGTACCTTCACCCGTACCCTTATTTGCTTCAACTGCAGCTTCAGTCTGCGAATTAGCAGCATCCGATTTTTCCTTTACCAGCTCCGTATCTTTCTCTCCTTCAATCTTTTCCTTTTCCTTTACAACCTCCACTGGTTCCTTTCCTTTCATAGCCTTTTTCTTTCCGGACCCAACAATTCCTTTCAGCGTCTTACCTCCCCGCAATGTGATTGCTTTACATTGCGGGTTGGTTTCAGTACTACTCGGCAGTGTTCCCTTCCCCCTATTCTGCAATTCTTTTGCCAACTGAGTGACTTGTGTTTCCAAATTCTTGATAGATGACTGCAGTTGTTGGTTTATCTCCCTTTGGTTGGAGATAAACTCAGTCATCATATTCTCCAATTGGGACGATGCCTTTTGATTGAACTGTTGGTTTTGATCAGGTTGGGCTTGGAAGTTTTGGAAGTTTTGGCCTTGGTTTTGGTTGGGTCTTTGCTGGATGTGAGGCTGGAAGTTCTGATTTTGGTTCTGGAAGTTTTGGACTCTTTGCTGAACAAATCCCAGGTTTTGTGGTTTGAAGTTATGCTGCGGGTTTTGGTGGGTTAAATGGGTAGGCTGATTTGGCTGAGTTAACAAATGCACATTAAGTGCATTGTTATTGGAATACGAGAGGTTTGGGTAGCGGTTCTGGAAATTCCCAGCATAGTTACGGCTTTCGGTAGCTATCTGTTGGCATGTGTCAGTTGGATGTGGTCCTTGACACAGCCCACACACAGCTTCCGATTGCTGTGTTTGGCTTGATGATGCTCCTGCCTGAGAAGTACCTGCTCCCTTCCCTTGATTCAGCTGAATTGCAGCCACCTGTTCCTGTAATTTCTCAAAGTCTGTCTTTCCCTCACTTACAGCAGAAACTTTCCTAGGAGGATCAACCTTCCTCTCATCATTGTTCAGTACAGATCTGTTAACAGACATGGTCTCAATCTTTGCCCATGCTTGGTCCATGGGCAAATAGAGTAAGTGTCTCCCTCCTGCTGCATCCAACATCATTCTCCATGAATGGGTAAGTCCACTGTAGAACTTTCGGAGTTGTTCCCACTCTTGATATCCATGTTGCGGGCATTTCCTCAAGAGGTTGAAGAACCTCTCCTTTGCATGATATAGTGGCTCATCCGGCTTCATCTTGAATTCACCGATTTTTGCTCGTCCTTCTTCCACCTTTGCATCGGGGAAGTACTTCAACAGAAAACTCCTTACAAGATCTGCCCATGTGCTTCGCTGGGTCATTGGCTAAGATTTGTACCAATCCCTGGCACCACTAAATAAAGAAAAAGGAAACAACATCAGTCATATAGCATCAGGGGATACCCCCTGATTTTTTATTGTATCGCATAGTTCCAAAAAAGTTTGGAGATGGTCATGACGGTCCTCATGATTTGCACCACAAAATTGATTGTTCTGCACCAGGTTGATTAGTGCAGGCTTCAGCTCGAAGTTTCGTGCATTGATGGGGGCTCTCCCAGGTCTGTTCAGATAGGGTTCCACTATTGGCTGCATAAAGTCAGCCGCTGCCTGCTGTTGTTGATTTCCTTGCTCTGCTTGGTTCTGATATTGCTGGTGGTAGTTAGGATTTTGCTGGAAGTTGTTTGGATCAAGAGGGTTGTTCTGGAATTGGTCTTGATTGAAAGGAGGATTCTGGTATTGCTGGTTTTGCATGTTTTGGTTTTGGTTATTAAATTGGTTCAGAGGTGGTGGCGGTTGGTGGTGTTGTTGTTAGTGTTGCTGACCAAGATTTGGTAAATTCTCCTCCTCGTTAGCACGATTTGGGTCCTCTATCACATCTCCGTCAGCTCCATTACCAGGATTATTGAGGGGTTGGTTATCAATGGGTGGTTGGTTTATGGGTAAGATGGGTAAGATCGGGGGAATGTTCTGGTTATCCGCCATATCGGATAAGTCACTGCTTGTGGTATCGGATGAGGTACGAGGCTGTGCTTCCCGTTCCTTTCCCAGTCTGGCTTGTGCCCTTAGTTGTCGAGCAGTCCTTTCTATTTCTAGATCGAACGGTAGCTCAGGCAATGTATCCTTCCTCCGTTGCATAAGCAGTTCGTATCACAACTTGGCAGCACCTGCACAACCCCCAGGTTAGTAATGGTTCAAGAATATATACAAAAACTATCTATGAGTAAATCAGGAGTGTAATTCTCTTAATAAACGGCGCTGCATCCTCCCCGGCAACGGCGCCATGAAACTTTTGACAATTTCCCACTATGAGTATTTTCTGAAAAATGATAGTCCCGGTTTAATTTTATTCAATGAAACCAATTTATGAAGATGGATTTGGGATTAGGGATATGTTTATGGGTTGTCACGTTTTTATATACTCATGTAGGAAACTGTGGCCCGAAAGCGCACGGTGTCAAAAATTGCAGTAATTTATAGTAAGACCGGATCGTTCACTAGAGGATGTGCGATAGAAGCAGGGCCTACATCGTTTACTAAGATTTTCCACTCGGTTACTCGTTTCAAGCTTGAGTTTGGTTCTAACAACTACTTGACATAATTTAAACTAGATTATGAAAGCAATAAAAGTTATACTACAAAGCATAGGAAAATTATTCTAAAAAGCAATTAAATCTATTCTAAGAAAGCAATAAAAATTATTCTATGAATGCGAGTAAAACTATTCTACGAAAGCATGTAAAATTATGCTACACTATCTACAAAGCAGATTTAAAATGTGACAGAAGGGACGGGAAGAAAATAATAAAGATTGGACAAGATTTCAGATGAGACACAATTAAACTTCCATTTTATACACAGACCTTTGTTTGGGATAATCCATCAGTTAGCTAACTCTCATGCTTTCTAGACTATGTTCCCTTTAACAGACAGGTACTTACAGTCAGAATTTACATGCTCAAGACCTCAACATCTAAGATACCACAGATTAATAACTCCCCCTGCCGATGGATGTTATTTCTCCATGGTGGATAAGCAACACCTAACATATCATTAGTTGACATGCCAAGTACTCCTATCATCCCCCTTGTCACACCCAAAGTCTAAATTAAATCCCAAACTAATCCATAACTCTTAAACCTTATATACGGCGGCCAACCTCTAATTCTTCCGAATGTCCTCTACAAAGCATTTAAAGAAATCAGTAAAGAAAGCTGTAAAGAAAGAATTTAAAAACCTATCACTCGGAAGCCTCAAAAGCTATCTCATTCCGTTAGTATAAAAGAGCCCCTGGTTTGGTGACCAGATGTAGATTTAGAACCTCCCCAATATCAATAAGCCACCGGGCTTATAACATTTGGTTAGTTATGAAATACAAACTGAATGGAACAGACCTGTGAAGATCTATTCGGATGTACTCACTCAAGACTCAATTCTAGGCTTTGGTGGGAGAAGACAGTAGTGAATACTCAACCCTATCTCAGAAGTTAACCAAGGCCTATATCTTGTTCTTCTAGTATTATTTATCACATCTTATCTGAATCCAAGTGGACACTGATTTGATGCAATATCTAATATAAGATTTTCAACACACATCAATTTTGAGAAAACAATTGATATTTGAAAATCATTCCCTACACAGGTACTAGACTCTCAATTAAAACACAGATCATTTCAGTCTAGGTGAGACCTAATCGCTGACTCTGCTTCTAAGTTCTCAAAATCAACCCTCAGTAGAAGATGAATTAGTCATAACTGTGAAATTATCCCTTACTCAAATCCGGATTTTGTAAAGTGATTTTTGTGGAAATTTATTATGCAACATCTGATTTAAATCAAGACTTCTATGTCCAAGGGAAGGATCCCAAAATAATATGACCACAATAACTACATAATAATATCATGCATACATGTATATGAGAAGTAAAATAAAATACCCCAAAATATATGGTGGGATTAGACAGGATTTGATACACAAAGATAGATTAGCCTTGAGATAAGAAGAATTTGGCTAAAAATAGTGCCAGAAATAACTGGGGTTATCCGGACTGCAAACATCTGCAGTCCAGTTCCCAATTATTCCAGATGGAATGATTTTTAGACAGTAAGGAACCTTTAATAACAGTGATCGCTATTACCGAAAGTCCTACTATCCATGAATGAGGAAAAACCCACATGTTTTCTAATATTACCATAGCTTGAAATTCAGGTTTGAAATTAAGATAAAGAAAAGAAAACAGTATCCAATTGGGAATTGGCTGAGTGGCTAATCGTTATCTCTGTGAAGAGACCTTTTTTCCGTAGCTTCCACCAATCTCCAATTAAATCATGCAAAATAACGAGTAATAATTAATACACAGAAGACGAGCTAATCGTTATCCCTGTGAAGGGACCTTTTCGCCAACATTGATCTGTGATATTCCTTATTACTCATTCATACACACAATAAAAAGAAAAGATAAAATTAAGAGAATGTTTTTGGTATTACGTGAGTGTTAATCACACAATAATTTAGACATTAATGGTTGAGATGTGTAATAGATAAAATTAGATGTAATGGGCCTAAACCCAATACACCCATGCAACTTACACAACTCAGAAAGTAAAAAATTTTTTGAGTTTCAAAATAATAAGAGATCAATGCGGCTTAATAAATTGGATGCGGTATAAATCGCATCCCTTAATCGCATTGAATATGCATGTGAAATGAAGTATCACCTTACCCAATTCGTCATGGCAAGGATGCAAAATAATAGCATCTAATTCGGTTTGTCAATTTAATTCGGTATAAACCGCATTGGACAAACCGAATTGATGAGATTACTTACCTCACTCAAATTTGACTAAGGCATATACTTCAGGAAGGAGGGTAATGCGGTTTGCCAAGGTAATTCGGTATAAACCTAATTGGTAAACCGCATTGGTAGACAAGGAGAAAAAATAACTAAGGCATGAGGGGATGAGTGTGCATGCAATGCGGTTTCCAAGCCAATGCAGTTTATTTGGGCAATGCGGTATAAACCGCATTGCGTAAACCGAATTGGTTGAAACCGCATTGGTGGAAGGAAACAACAAAGTTACATCATTTTTGTTATGCAATGTGGTCTTTATGGGCAATGCGGTATAAACCGCATTGCCTAAACCGTATTGCATGGAATTTTCTTCCTAAGTGTATTTTTGTTCACAAATATTCATGCGGTTTCTAAGCTGATGCGGTTTATGATAGATGTGATTGACCCCATCACTCATTTCACATCAGTGTCGTCTCGCAGTCATACTTGTGAATATTTTGTGGTTATCAAGAATTATACATGCACAGTGGGTAATAGCATGAATTAAACCATAAAAATTAAATGCATTTTGTGGTTATCAAGAATTAAATTCAAAGACTAATTAACCTAAAACAGTCTAAAAATTAAGAACTACTTGCATAAAAATAAGAGCACCTACATTATCTAAGGGAGCATATGTAAAATATCTAGAATAATAAAGATGCAAGTAAAGCTTTAAAACCTATTTCTAACAAGCCCTAACTTATCTAAAACTTAAGAACACTTATTTGAGGCTCTAGGGCATAAAAACATACTACAAACCCAATAAACATGCATTTATTAAGATTGTAAGTCAACTAGGAACACATTAAATGAAACCTAGTTGAAACAAACAATCATTCTAACATATTTATTGCTAGGGAAAGCATTTAAAGAGTGTAAAACACATGAAACAAAATCCATTTCTGGAATTTTTCCTTGTATTAACACTTGAAAGCATAATAAATAACCCAAACCACTCATTAGATTGAGGGTAGAGTTCATTCTAACTAAAAAGCATGTTAAAATATATGGAAATGGCTACACTAAAAGGTAGTAACAAGCTCTTCATAGCTAAAACTAAGATTAAAACATCTAAAACTAAGCTAACAAGAATGAAAAATAAACTAACAAAACTTGTAATACCCGGGGTTTTTACAACGCCCAAAGAAACGAAATAAAATTTATTTCCGAGAAGAAAATAATTTATTACAATAAATTATTGCTCGGGGACCACAGGACGACGAATTCAAGCCGACGGATTCGAACTCGATGAATTCTTGATTTCAAATATGAAATTCATTGGAGTCAAAATAAAATTTAGAAAGAAATCGTAACCCCAGAAATGACCCGAAAAGTCAAACCAAAAACGTAGGGGATAGAAACCCGATCGAGAAAAGAAGAAAAGACCCGACGGACCACGCGGACCGCCGAACCGGCCGGTCCGGCCGGCCCGCGCTCTCCGCGCGCCGCCGCGCGGCCACCGCGCGGACGGAGGAGTCGCGACTCCAGGGCAGACCACGCGTGCTCCGCGCGGACAAAGGCCTATGTGCGCGTCACCAGCGCGCCAGAGGTGCAGGAGGTGTAAACTTTCCTTCCATGGCGATTTTCTTGCCAAAAATCCAATCCCTATCGAGGGCAACCGGATCACAGCCTTTGGGAAAGGCTTAAGGATGGATTGGGGCGCCCTCATTCTCATCTGGACAGAAAACAAAAGCTTCACTCTCTCAAATTCTCCTCTTCAAGCCGAAATCCCTCCGAGACCACTTTCCGGCGAGTATTCCGGCGACGACGAGGCAAACGGGACGAGGCCTTTGCTTCCTAGACCTTTGGTAAGCCATAGCTTAATGTTTTATTCGTCCATAACACTTAGAAACTCAAAATCTAACCCGTTTCCTTTACTACGATTTCACGCCGGAAAACGAACGAAAAGCGATCGGAGAAGTTGGCCGTTCGTCGCGACCCTAGGATCTCCGGAAACCCTTTTCAGCGACCCCATCCTCATTCTATGTAAGTTAAAACCTTACTCACAAATTTTCGTGGTTGTTTGTTGTTTAAATCCCGAGATATAGGCTTGTAACAAAAACCGGTTTTCAAAAACCCTATTTTCGTCCAATTTTAAAGACTCGCCAAAAACTCGACCTTCGGGAATTCAAACCGAAAACTTTTCAACATAAAAGTTGTTCCTAACACCTTTATCTATCTTGTGTCCAAATTTCAGCCATTGACATTAAGTTTTGCTATCCCAATTTTCGCCGTGAATTTTCTGTATCGAACCGAACGTTTTAAAACTGTGACAGATTCCTTCATTCAACTTGATGCATGTTTTTCACCCATTTTTCGAATGGTTTAACTTTGCATTTCTAAACAAAAGTTGTAGATAATTGTGTCTAGATTATGCCTACAAAATATCACGAATTTTGGTGTTCATTTGATATGTCAATCGGCCAAGTTTTTAGAACTGTTTTGAATTCGTTTTAAGGGCCATGAGTATGCAGTGTGTTGCACACGATTTTTGAGTACCAAGAATTCATTATTTCCAAAAACTTAAAACATGAAAGTTGTTCCTTAATGTGTCGTGTAGTTACTGTAAAAATTTCACATCGATTGGTTTTGAAATGAATTTTTAATCGGCGTTACACGAACCTGTGACGAAAACAGTTTTTAAGACGTAAATTATTCTTTGCAATAAACTCAAATTTCAACTCACTTCGGAACCTTATTTCCAAAAACTTAAAACATGAAAGTTGTTCGTGTGTGTGTTTTTGAATTACTGGCCAAGTTTCAGAATTTTTGGAGGAAAAACGAATTTTAAATTAAGAAAGGCGTGAACTGCCTCGAATAGGATTTTTCGAACTTGAGAAAACTCGAACTATGAAAACGCGATATCGATCATTTGATAACTTTGAAATACGAACTTTCGAAAAATCCCGTTCACTAGGCTGAGCCGATCTTCATACTATCTTTTGGACTGCCTCGTTAGTGGTCCTACTATCTTTTGAGACTGCCTCGTTAGTGGTCTCCCTTCATTTGGACTGCCTCGTTAGTGGTCCTACTATCTTTTGAGACTGCCTCGTTAGTGGTCTCCTTACTATGCCAAAACGGCAGTTGTGCACATGGCCTGCCAAATCGGCAGTGAGAAATACACGGCCTGCCCGAGTGGCAGTGAAACCGTTTGAAAAGCCTGTCAAACGACAGTTGTTATACATGCCTGTCAAATTGACAGTAGATACACACGGCTTGCCGAAATGGCAATCGAGATACATGGCTAGCCAAAACGGCAGTCAATACTGATATGGCTGCGGCCGCCGGTTCACCGGCTAACTGATTATGATTTTTGAGATTGCCTCGTTAGTGATCTCTCTTGTGTGGTGTCCTCTTCTTAGTTGCGGGATAAAATATAAAAGACTTGTGTGAGTGTTGATTACGCTTACATCTTTTGTATCATGTTTTTAAATTACGCATTTAAATTACATCATTAAATTATGCCTTTAAATTCCGCCTTTAAAATTTAGTCTTTTAAATTATGCATTGTCGTCTTGAATAAATTAAACATGTTTTCCGCTGCGAATAAAATATGGATTTTTAAAGTAATGCATGACAAGTGAATCTTTGGATTTAAACACATGTAACCCCTTAAATTGCTTTGTAAGGGCTTAACTTACTCAGTATTTTATATACTGATAAACCCCGTTGTCCATTTTCCCATTACAGAGTACGGAGCATGATCATGCATCGGGGATCACTTTGGGTATTTAATTATTCGTTCTACATGACTTGCATACGGGCTTGTTAACCCGAGTTTTGGCCATGTCGGCCCTGTATTTAATTTCCTGCAACCTATTATTTTTATTATAATGTATGGATGATATTACATTATCATTTTAAAGTAATTCCGGACTTGCTTTTAAAACTTTTTCCAACACCTATAGCCTTGCATCTCTTTAGCAAGCTCGGAGGAACCGTGTCTTGCTAGGGAGGTGTGGCGGTGGCACCCCGGCCTGGGTTATCAAATCCGGGGTGTTACAGAGTGGTATCAGAGCCCGGAAATATTTTTAAATTATTATTATTTCTGGCCAATATAGAGGCCCAAGGATTTTTAAACAAATATTAATATTATTTTAAGTCTTTAAGTACCATTATTATTATTTAAATTTTAAGTTTTATTTCCATGGAACGAAATTTATTTTAAACCCATGGGAAATATTTACATATGCATAGAAATTTTTCCAACAAGTTTTTAAAGTCACGAAAATATTTTTCGGGGTTGGGGTAGCATTGTATAAAGCATACGTGCATTCGCATACATACATACATGAATATCGCGCTAATTTTTTTTTTTTTACGTGAATTAACAGTGTCAAAACTCTTCCCTTCAAATTGGCCATGACCTTGACTTAGAAGCGTTTGCTTTAAACTGATTCTGCCTCAGTCTTATAATTTGATCACCTAAGTTTAGCATTCTCCTATCTATTACCTCTTTCCAATCCTACCTTATAGATTTTCTTGAACGCTAACTTGCCTTAGATTAGAAACTCATCTTCACGTGCGTTGATAACAGAGAATGGCACCTAAGGGAAAATCGAGAAAGGAAATCCCGAACAACACTAACGCTGACCTCCCCAACACACCGAACAATAATGAGATCCCTCAGAACATAGGAGGGCAAGTGCCTCATGCTCCCAACAATATGGATGAGCGTCTAAGGACTGTCGAGGAAGTTCTCGTAGTATTAGGAAATGCTGAAGTGCAACGTGCACAAGCGGGTGTACCACCACCGGTAACCCGGGTCAACTACTTAGCCTTGGTAAACCCTTACCAACCACCCCACTACGCCGGCGAAGAGGACCCGGCTCAGCTAGAGGAATGGATACGGATGTTCGACAAGCTGTTGAACGCCGTAAAGTGTCCCGACGGGGAAAAGGTTCACGTAGCTTCATACTACCTAGGAGGCGAGGCGGATGATTGGTGGCAAGTCACCCAAGGGAAACGTGCAGAGTGCGACGAGCCCTACACATGGTCAGACTTCACGGATCTGCTTAGGGATCATTTTTATCCCATGAGCATGAAGGCTGCTATGTATGAGGAATTTCTGACACTGAGGCAAGGAGGAAAAACGGTCCAAGAATACTATAATCGTTTCAAGGAGTTGGTGCGGTTCGCACCGAGACTGGTGCCAACTGATGTAGAGAAGGCACAGAAGTTCGAGACGGGACTGAACTTATCTATTAGAGAGGTGATCACGGGCGAGCACTATCTTGACCTACAAGCTGTGTATGATCGTGCAGTAGCGGTTGCACGAGTTCAAGGACTGAAACAGAAACCGGTAGGTGGGACTAAGCAAGGACCACAGGGACGATACAAGAGGAATAAGGACCATTCCCGTAGAAACTTGGACCGGCCACATCAAAACGACAATGGACGAAACAAGGGGATAGTCTTCAACCATGGCGACTATGCGCCACCATGTCCAAAGTGTGGTAAACCACACTATGCGAGAGGATGCCCTCAGCCTGGAGCATGCCTTCGGTGCGGTCGACATGGTCATCGGCTGCGTGACTGCCGGACGCGAATAGAAAATATAAACAAGAGGGAGGACGTGACCACTCGGCCCAAGTAACCGTAAGAAGTTTTCAAGCATCGACAAACTACATTTATTTTTGAGTACGACTCTAAGAATTGTATCCAATCAAAAATAAATGAATTCAAATTGTTTTGAACTACGTAATGACTTGATCCCTTCACGGGGTACGTAGGCAACTTGGAAATTTCAATTCTGGGTTCAGTCAAATAATAACAGACAACAACACACACTAATACAATCACGCAACCAAACAATGTCCGAGCTCGCGAGGAGCTAACGCCCAACTTCGAGGACGAAGTTGATTCCTAAGAGGGAGAGGATGTAACACCCGAGAAATTTAATTCACGTTCAAAGGAATGGAATAAATTTCTTGTGGAAGACGTTTATCCTTAAGGAAAGTAGATGGAAATACCCCAACATTAAATTGAGCCCAAAAGAAAGCGAGGGCGCAACTTCGGAGACGAAGTTGATTCTTAAGGGGGGTAGACTGTAATACCCGGGGTTTTTACAACGCCCAAAGAAACGAAATAAAATTTATTTCCGAGAAGAAAATAATTTATTACAATAAATTATTGCTTGGGGACCACAGGACGACGAATTCAAGCCGACGGATTCGAACTCGATGAATTCTTGATTTCAAATATGAAATTCATTGGAGTCAAAATAAAATTTAGAAAGAAATCGTAACCCCAGAAATGACCCGAAAAGTCAAACCAAAAACGTAGGGGATAGAAACCCGATCGAGAAAAGAAGAAAAGACCCGACGGACCACGCGGACCGCCGAACCGGCCGGTCCGGCCGGCCCGCGCTCTCCGCGCGCCGCCGCGCGGCCACCGCGCGGACGGAGGAGTCGCGACTCCAGGGCAGACCACGCGTGCTCCGCGCGGACAAAGGCCTATGTGCGCGTCACCAGCGCGCCAGAGGTGCAGGAGGTGTAAACTTTCCTTCCATGGCGATTTTCTTGCCAAAAATCCAATCCCTATCGAGGGCAACCGGATCACAGCCTTTGGGAAAGGCTTAAGGATGGATTGGGGCGCCCTCATTCTCATCTGGACAGAAAACAAAAGCTTCACTCTCTCAAATTCTCCTCTCCAAGCCGAAATCCCTCCGAGACCACTTTCCGGCGAGTATTCCGGCGACGACGAGGCAAACGGGACGAGGCCTTTGCTTCCTAGACCTTTGGTAAGCCATAGCTTAATGTTTTATTCGTCCATAACACTTAGAAACTCAAAATCTAACCCGTTTCCTTTACTACGATTTCACGCCGGAAAACGAACGAAAAGCGATCGGAGAAGTTGGCCGTTCGTCGCGACCCTAGGATCTCCGGAAACCCTTTTCAGCGACCCCATCCTCATTCTATGTAAGTTAAAACCTTACTCACAAATTTTCGTGGTTGTTTGTTGTTTAAATCCCGAGATATAGGCTTGTAACAAAAACCGGTTTTCAAAAACCCTATTTTCGTCCAATTTTAAAGACTCGCCAAAAACTCGACCTTCGGGAATTCAAACCGAAAACTTTTCAACATAAAAGTTGTTCCTAACACCTTTATCTATCTTGTGTCCAAATTTCAGCCATTGACATTAAGTTTTGCTATCCCAATTTTTGCCGTGAATTTTCTGTATCGAACCGAACGTTTTAAAACTGTGACAGATTCCTTCATTCAACTTGATGCATGTTTTTCACCCATTTTTCGAATGATTTAACTTTGCATTTCTAAACAAAAGTTGTAGATAATTGTGTCTAGATTATGCCTACAAAATATCACGAATTTTGGTGTTCATTTGATATGTCAATCGGCCAAGTTTTTAGAACTGTTTTGAATTCGTTTTAAGGGCCATGAGTATGCAGTGTGTTGCACACGATTTTTGAGTACCAAGAATTCATTATTTCCAAAAACTTAAAACATGAAAGTTGTTCCTTAATGTGTCGTGTAGTTACTGTAAAAATTTCACATCGATTGGTTTTGAAATGAATTTTTAATCGGCGTTACACGAACCTGTGACGAAAACCGTTTTTAAGACGTAAATTATTCTTTGCAATAAACTCAAATTTCAACTCACTTCGGAACCTTATTTCCAAAAACTTAAAACATGAAAGTTGTTCGTGTGTGTGTTTTTGAATTACTGGCCAAGTTTCAGAATTTTTGGAGGAAAAACGAATTTTAAATTAAGAAAGGCGTGAACTGCCTCGAATAGGATTTTTCGAACTTGAGAAAACTCGAACTATGAAAACGCGATATCGATCATTTGATAACTTTGAAATACGAACTTTCGAAAAATCCCGTTCACTAGGCTGAGCCGATCTTCATACTATCTTTTGGACTGCCTCGTTAGTGGTCCTACTATCTTTTGAGACTGCCTCGTTAGTGGTCTCCCTTCATTTGGACTGCCTCGTTAGTGGTCCTACTATCTTTTGAGACTGCCTCGTTAGTGGTCTCCTTACTATGCCAAAACGGCAGTTGTGCACATGGCCTGCCAAATCGGCAGTGAGAAATACACGGCCTGCCCGAGTGGCAGTGAAACCGTTTGAAAAGCCTGTCAAACGACAGTTGTTATACATGCCTGTCAAATTGACAGTAGATACACACGGCTTGCCGAAATGGCAATCGAGATACATGGCTAGCCAAAACGGCAGTCAATACTGATATGGCTGCGGCCGCCGGTTCACCGGCTAACTGATTATGATTTTTGAGATTGCCTCGTTAGTGATCTCTCTTGTGTGGTGTCCACTTCTTAGTTGCGGGATAAAATATAAAAGACTTGTGTGAGTGTTGATTACGCTTACATCTTTTGTATCATGTTTTTAAATTACGCATTTAAATTACATCATTAAATTATGCCTTTAAATTCCGCCTTTAAAATTTAGTCTTTTAAATTATGCATTGTCGTCTTGAATAAATTAAACATGTTTTCCGCTGCGAATAAAATATGGATTTTTAAAGTAATGCATGACAAGTGAATCTTTGGATTTAAACACATGTAACCCCTTAAATTGCTTTGTAAGGGCTTAACTTACTCAGTATTTTATATACTGATAAACCCCGTTGTCCATTTTCCCATTACAGAGTACGGAGCATGATCATGCATCGGGGATCACTTTGGGTATTTAATTATTCGTTCTACATGACTTGCATACGGGCTTGTTAACCCGAGTTTTGGCCATGTCGGCCCTGTATTTAATTTCCTGCAACCTATTATTTTTATTATAATGTATGGATGATATTACATTATCATTTTAAAGTAATTCCGGACTTGCTTTTAAAACTTTTTCCAACACCTATAGCCTTGCATCTCTTTAGCAAGCTCGGAGGAACCGTGTCTTGCTAGGGAGGTGTGGCGGTGGCACCCCGGCCTGGGTTATCAAATCCGGGGTGTTACAAAACTACCTACCTAACACTTAAGGGGTGAAGATCCTCCTGCTCCTTCTTTTTGTCTCATGCTGAATATCAAGTGTGTAAGAAATTGTCTTCAAGTGTTGGAGGAGGTCAGCTTTTATACTTCTTTTTCAGGATCCTAGGCCCATCAGGGCCCATTAATAGTAGCATGCGTTTTTCACGTGTTGCACAGCTTCATCCGAATGCCTTCTTCATGATTTGAACTCAATGCGGTTTCCTCGAGCAATTCGGTATAAACCGCATTGGTACACATCGAATTGCATGATGTCTTCTTTTCATGGTCCTTGGCTGGGATGCGGTCTTCAACATCAATACGGTTTAATTCGCATTGTGTAAACCGAATTGGCTATTTCGCATTGCTCATGGCCTCCTGCTTGGCTTCCTTGTTTTGATGCAATGCGGTTTTGGGATCAATTAAGTTTAACCGAATTGAGTGATACCGCATTGCATCTCTCTTTTTGCTCTGGGTTTCTTCCGTTAATTGAAGTGATGCGGTTTCAAGGCCAATGCGGTATAAACTGCATTGAGGAAACCGCATCGCCATTTCGCATCTCTTCCAACACTTGGTCATTTTCTTCTTTCTCCAGTGATGTGTTTATATGGGCAATGCGGTATAAACCGCACTGCCTAAACCGCATTGATTTTCAACACTTAGCCAAAAATTCAGTTTTGTGGGATTTTTATTCTTCTTCCCATCTTTTTTATTTTTGTGGGCTATTTTCATTCTTTTGCCCATCTTTTATTTCCTTTTTCTTTTCTTTTTCCTTTTTTTTTCATATTTTTGGATTTTTCTAACACAAATGCAATTAAAATTGCATATTTTTGTGTTTTTCATTACCAGCTTATTATCCTTACAAACTCGCATAAATCTGTCAAATTCAACTGCTTTCTTATTAAAATAAGATGAGACTACGATCAAAATGTCCGTCTCAGACATGGAAATGGATTGGAAATAATGAACAATTTTGGTCATTATCAGCACCAATATTACTTCTTTAACACGAAAAAACTTACCAATAGACCAACGGTGCAACCGCTCACATATGAGGATTTTCCATCCACAAATCTTTTCATGGACTCGAGCAAATAAGAATAAACAGCAGGGCCCCAGGCATACTCCCCCAGCATAGTGGTGTGCTCTGCATAATTCCATAGGTATTTAGGCATTGTGTAGCCTGTAGTAGGAAGTAATAGGCAATTAAACACAAGCAGTACGTATAGGCTTGCGTACTCCCCGGGACTACACCTCTCTTGGCCATCTACTTCCCCGGCCCAATCACATAAAGCCTTTGCAATTTCGTTCCTCTTAACATCGCCACACCTGCCCGCAAAGAATTTCCTGGACATAGTAGAATCAAGTCCAACCGCTTATCAATAAAATGTTCTACGTGCCTCAATCCAAGCACACATGAGAACTCTTTGGCACTGAACTCTACCCTAATGCCTTTGCCCAAAACAAAGCTTTGTGTCGCCGGGTCAAACTTCTCAAGGAGCGCTTGCAACCGTGGGAGGAAGGCATTCTCTTTGCTCACCTTTATAAAATGGCCAAATCCAGTTTCTTCTATAGCATCTCTTTGTAATACCGACCACCGGACTTCCACCTCGTCTACAATATCTAGTAGATACTTTGCTGAGCAACGCGGAGCTTGTATTTTCTTGACATTGGAACTACTTGTCATACATACATCAAAAGATCATTCAACATTTGTTCTAAACAATACACTAACCTAGTACTAACGTAGACAACATACTAAAAACATACTAAACTAATCACAATCGTTGCATTTTAGGGTTGAAATTTTCAAAACACTACTACTGAACAATTAACACACTAATGTATTCCAAATTTAGATTTCTAAACGAAAATAACCAATCAGTCATTTCATTGAACACCTTATGCTCGTTGAATTTAAAAACATATTCACAACTTTTCAATATCACTTTCCCCGCCAATTCTATAAACCAACAATAATTCAAACAGTTGACACAAATATCAAATCAACTTGCAATCTTCAAACTCAAGAAAAAAATTTAGAAAACTCAACTTATAACCTAACTTATCACAATCTTCCATCAAAATTCACAACAAAACCCCCAAATAAATAAGAACAGCAAAAACATCGTATTCAAAAAATATACCCGCAACATCTTGCCCTTGATTGGTGCGCCGCTTCGGTCCACCTTCATCCACCTCCTGCACAATATCTCTCCTCCTCTTCGGTGCCATTTTTTATTCAAATGTAGGGTTTTCACTCTAACGTTCGGAACGTTACTCCTCTTCCGTTCGAATACGGTTGCTTCCTCCGCCTCTTCCTTTTCTCCCTCTCTCGTTTCTCCACAAATGTTGCTTCCAATGCTTTCGATCTTGTGTGCTCTCGTTTCTCCAAACGGTATGCCTCGTTTCCCCTCTTGCGGTTTCTCTCCTTTTCTCCCTCTCCCGTTTCTTCTTACCGTTTCTTCTTTGTTCTATGTTTTTTCTTAATCCCGCCTCTTTACTATGTTAATTGGATTAGGATTGTGTAGGGATCCTTTAAAGGAAGTCAAAAGTGTGGGTGGGCCTTAAAGTATAATAATTTTGGAAGGGGTCTTTTAGAAACTCAAACAAAAATAAAGGGGTCCTTGACCCTAATTTCCCCCTTTATCTAAAACTTAAGAGCCATGATTAGGAATAACAACCAAATTACTCTCGTAAGTATTCTTATATATCAATTTTGTCATTTAATTTTGCTAATTACTATAATCATTCTCTAAGTATTTATAATTTAACCAATTTCGTTGTTTGCCCCCACCCCCAAACTATTCTTATTAACCAATTTACTCCTATACATTTCCTAATAACCAATTTAGTCCCTAACTTTTATAGCATTAACCGGTTTGATCCTTTTATCATTATATTTTTGTTTTATTTATATTTTATAATTTATTATAAAAACAATGAAATAATTAATATATATTTCTAGATATATATTCATTAATTATTTTATTAATTTCTTTTTATCTATTTTTATTTATTTGAATGAATAAAAATTTATTATTTTTTATACTAATGTTTGAAATGTAACCCTACTTTTAGAATAAAATAAAAAATATAAAATAAAATCAAAATATAATGATATAAAGGACCAAATCGGTAATGCTATTAAATTTAGAGGACTAAATTTGTTATTAAGAAAGATATAGGATTAAATTGGTGAATAAAGATAGTCAAGTGGGGCCAAATGACGAAATTGGTTAAATTATGATACTCGGAGGACAATTTTAGTAATTAGCAAAATTAAAAGACGAAATTGGTATTTAAGGATACATACTCGGAGATGCTAACGGAGAAGAAAGGGCGGGGGAGGTCCGGGTCTTGTGTGCATGGGGAGGTGGAAGAAGACAGAAGGTCAGTTTGAGGGAGTGAGAAGAATTTGAATGTGGCGGCTGAAGTGCAACGCACATTCAATGCAGAGGTCATGACAAATAATGCTCGTGGGGATTCGGGTGATATAGATGGGAGGGAGATGGGCCTTGAGTGGGTTTTGGTTGGTGTGAATGGTGGGCCGGTTATTGGGCCACCTAGTAATGGGGAGAGGTCGGTGGCGAGTGGACTGGGGATTGAAATATTTGGGCCGGGGGAGCTGGTAGTTAACTTGGCAGATGGGCCTTTCGGTAGTAAATCCCCAAGGGTGGTCTTTAGGTGTGGAGAGGGGTCAACACCGGTGGGAAAGGAACTTAGTGGGTATGCCACTAAGAGTGAGGCGAGATTAGAGATGGGTGGGGGAATCAGAGAGGAGGAAGGGGTGGGGCCGAACTGGTAGCATCACAATCCATGGAATTTGTCCCGGAGACAGGATTGGAGGAGTGAGGTATGGGTGGCGAGCGGAAGAGGTCTGGGATGGTACAGTCTGGAGATTTGCAGTCCGTGGAAGCTGCTTTGTCCAGAGTAATTGGTGGGTGTATTGATAGGAGGGGGCGAAGAGGGAAGAAGGAGAAGAGAAATTATGGAGGTGGCAGCAAGGGTAGGGAGGTTCGATTCACAACATCCTTGGGACGGGTGAGGAGGATTTTGCCCCGTTACAGTTCACAACAATTAGGCTTAAAGAAGGTGTGAAAGTTGTAGATTACTCGGAAGTTGAAGAAACCTTGGCTATCGCTGAAAGGCTGGGTTTGGGTCTGTTGGTGGGAAGAAAGGAGGGAGGCTAGAATCATGGAGGAGATTAAGTGAGGGGGTAGGGGGTTATGGATGCGGTGGTTGAGGGGCGAGTTGTGGGGTTTAGGGTATTTGAATGGGGGTGTTCGGAGGAGGGGAGTTACGAGAGTTTGTAATAACACGAGACCATCGTTGGGGTGCTTCCAGGAAACCAAAATGGCAGAGGTCAAGGAGGGGCTAGTTTATAGGATCTGGGGAACAAACGTTTGTTCATTTGTGTACCAGCAGGCAGTGGGCAACGCTGGTGGTTTGTTGGTGGTGTGGGATTCATGCTAGGGATCGTTTAGTGTTGTGGAGCAAGAGCATAGGTTCGTGTGGGTCAGGGGTAAGGTGAGGGAGTTTGGGGTGCTACTCAATGTGGTGTGCATTACGCTCCGAATGACAGGCGCGAAAGGGCTGATTTCTGGAACGAATTGGTTGGGAAGTGTGACACGGGCAATGGGGAGTCGTGGTGTCTAGTTGGGGACTTTAATGCGGTAGTAGGGGAGAGTGAAAGGGTCGGACTGTTGGAGGACGGTGGCTCATCTCGAGAATTTCGTGATTTTATTGACCGGTTGGGTTTAGTAAATTTACCGATGGTGGGGGGTAACTCTTGGTTCGGGAGGGGTGGGAGGGCAGCAAGTCGACTAGACCGGTTCCTTGTGACTCCGGATTGGTTGGGCATTGGGGGGGATTATTCAGAAGAGAGGTGAGTCGGTGGGTTCTGATCATTACCCAGTGTAGCTGATGGTGGGGGGAAGGAGTGGGGAGTCAAACCGTTTAGGTTCTACAACTATTGGATGGAGGAGAGGGGATTTAAGGAGCTGGTTGAGGCAGTATGAGGGGTGGATCGACCTGCTTGGAAATGTAGGTTGAGTGGGCGGTTAAAACACCTGAGAGGTAGGATTAGGGAATGGGATGGCTATGGAGCTAAGGGGATGGAGTCGAGTATTAAGCAAATTCAAGAAGAGATCAGGGCTATTGAGGAAAGTTGCTAGGGGGTTAGCATGAATGAAGAGGAGAGGGAGGCATGGAGTAGGAAGAATAGAGAATTGAGGAACCTCTTATTAGCAGAAGAGCGTAGATACATGCAAAAGTCGAGGATCCGGTGGCTTAGAGAAGGAGACCAAAACATGAGCTTCTTTCATGCCGTGACAAGTATGCATAGAAGAAGAAATTTCATTGCAGCTGTTAAAGTTGATGTTGTCGTCATTGAGGAGCCGAGGATGATAAAAGAAAAGGCATTTGAGTTCTTCAAGTAGAAGTTTTTACTAGCAGTAGGTGATACTTTACAAATAAATGCCCTTGGTCTATCACAGATTGGAGAATTGGATAAGGTTTGGTTGATTAGGGGTTTTGCGGAAGAAGAGGTTAAAGAGGTCATTTGGGGTTTTGATGGAAATAAAGCTCCGAGGCCGGACGGATTCTATGTAATACCCGGGATTTTTATCGGCGTCCAAAGGAATAAAATTTATTTCTTAATCAAATCAAGGTTGAAATATCTCCGAGAAGAAGAAAATAATTTATCACAATAAATTATTGCTCGGAAACGAAACGCCGATAGATTCAAAAATTCAAAATGGAATAAAGGAGGGAAAGGAAGCCCGAAGACATTCCATGAAATCGAGTCAAAAGAATTGAAACTAAATTCAAGAAAGAAAAGAATTTTAATTCCAGGAACCCGTGAAGTTGGAAATAAATTAATTAGATAAATTGTTGCACGGGAGTCAAAAGACGACGAATTAGAAGCCGACGAATCCAAATGCAACGGACTCAAGATTTCAAGTACGGGATTAACTCGAGACGAGATTGATTTAAGATAAGAATTTATAATCCGAGAATGACCCGAAAAATCGAGCCCGAAAACGTAGGAGCACAGAAGTCCGGAAGAGAGGAGAAAAGGGCCCGATCGGATCGCACGGACCCGCCCGGACCGAGGTCCAGGCGGAGGCCGCGCGCTGGCCGCGCGGTGTTTGGCCTAGGTGCGCGCCAAGGGCGCGTGACACCCCCAGAATTCGGCAACAACGCGTCCCGACGATTTTCTTGCCATATTTTCGACCCCCGACGATGGAAACTCAATCCCGGGCTATGGAAGGATATAGGGGACGACCATAGACTGCTCCCTAACCCTAAATTCGAAAACTACAACCCTAGAGCAGCCTCTTCTCCTCACATTCTCTCCAACTCCTCCCAAAGTCGAAACCTCTCCGAACTCACTTTCCGGCGAACATTCCGGCGACGACGAGGGCGAACGGGACTGAGCCACTGCCTCATAGAACCTTGGTAAGTCTTAATGTAGTGTTCCATCCGTCCATAAGTCTCCAAAACTCGGATTCTAACACTTTTTCCTTACTACGATTTCACGTCGGAAAACGATCAAAAAGCGATCGGAGAAGTTGGCCGTTCGTCGTGACCCTAGGACGTCCGGAAACCCAATCCAGCGACCCTATCATCATTCTATGTAAGTTAAAACCTTACTCACAAATTTTCGTGGTTGTTTGTTGTTTAAATCTCGAGATATAGGCTTGTAACAAAAATCGGTTTTCAAAAACCCTATTTTCGTCCAATTTTAAAGACTCGCCAAAAACTCGACCTTCGGGAATTCAAACCGAAAACTTTTCAACATAAAAGTTGTTCCTAACACCTTTATCTATCTTGTGTCCAAATTTCAGCCATTGACATTAAGTTTTGCTATCCCAATTTTCGCCGTGAATTTTCTGTATCGAACCGAACGTTTTAAAACTGTGACAGATTCCTTCATTCAACTTGATTCATGTTTTTCACCCATTTTTCGAATGATTTAACTTTGCATTTCTAAACAAAAGTTGTAGATAATTGTGTCTAGATTATGCCTACAAAATTTCACGAATTTTGGTGTTCATTTGATATGTCAATCGGCCAAGTTTTTAGAACTGTTTTGAATTCGTTTTAAGGGCCATGACTATGCAGTGAGTTGCACTCGATTTTTGAGTACCAAGAATTCATTATTTCCAAATTCTTAAAACATGAAAGTTGTTCCTTAATATGTTGTGTAGTTACTGTAAAAATTTCGCATCGATTGGTTTTGAAATGAATTTTTAATCGGTGTTGCACGAACCGGTGACGAAAACAGTTTTTAAGACATAAATTATTCTTTGCAATAAACTCGAATTTCGACTCGTTTCGGAACCTTATTTCCAAAAACTTAAAACATGAAAGTTGTTCGTGTGTGTGGTTTTGAATTACTGTAAAAATTTCAGAATTTTTGGAGAAAGGACGAATTTTTAATTAAGAAAGGCGTAAACTGCCTCGAATAGGATTTTTCGAACTTGAGAAAACTCGAACTATGAAAACGCGATATCGATCATTTGATAACTTTGAAATACGAACTTTCGAAAAATCCCGTTCACTAGGCTGAGCCGATCTTCATACTATCTTTTGGACTGCCTCGTTAGTGGTCCTACTATCTTTTGAGACTGCCTCGTTAGTGGTCTCCCTTCATTTGGACTGCCTCGTTAGTGGTCCTACTATCTTTTGAGACTGCCTCGTTAGTGGTCTCCTTACTATGCCAAAACGGCAGTTGTGCACATGGCCTGCCAAATCGGCAGTGAGAAATACACGGCCTGCCCGAGTGGCAGTGAAACCGTTTGAAAAGCCTGTCAAACGACAGTTGATATACATGCCTGTCAAATTGACGGTAGATACACATGGCTTGCCAAAACGGCAGTCAATACTGATATGGCTGCGGCCGCCGGTCCACCGGCTAACTGATTATGATTTTTGAGATTGCCTCGTTAGTGATCTCCCTTGTGTGGTGTCCTCTTCTTAGTCTACGGGATGAAATGTAAAAGACTTGTGTGAGTGTTTCATTATGCTTAAATCGTATTTATCATGTCTTTAATTATGTATTCAAAATTTTTGCATCTTAATTCATGCTTTAAATTACGCTTTTAAAATTTAGTCCTTTAATCATGTTCCTCCGCTGCAAATAAATTATGTATTTTAACTTTACGTATGGTAAGCGAAATCTTTAGTTTAAACACATGTAACCCCTTTTATTTGTTAGTTAGGGATTAACTTACTCAGTATTTTATATACTGATAAAACCCGTTGTTCATTTTTCCATTACAGAGTACGGAGCATGATCATGCATCGGGGGATTACTTTGGGCATTTAATTATTTGTTTTGCATGACGTGCATACGGGCTTGTTAACCCGAGTCTTGGCCATGTCGGCCCTGTATTTTAATTTCCGCTGCAACTTATTATTTTTATCATGTATGGATGATGTTACATTATTATTTTTAAGTAATTCCGGACTTGCTTTTAAAATATTTTTTTTCAACTCTCATAGCCTTGCATCTCTTTAGCAAGCTCGGAGAAACCGTGTCTTGCTAGGGAGGTGCGGCGGTGACACCTCGGCCTGGGTTATCAAATCCGGGGTGTTACAGAGTGGTATCAGAGCCCGGAAATATTTTTTTTTTAAATTATTATTATTATTTTGGCCAATATAGAGGCCCAAGATTTTTAAACAAATATTAATATTATTTTAAAATTTTTAAGTACCATTATTATTATTTTTAAATTTTAAGTTTTATTTCCATGGAACAAAATTTATTTTAAACCCATGGGAAATATTTACATATGCATAGAAATTTTTCCAACAAGTTTTTAAAGTCACGAAAATATTTTTCGGGGTTGGGGTAGCATTGTATAAAGCATACATGCATTCGCATACATACATACATGAATATCGCGCTAATTTTTTTTTTACGTGAATTAACAGTGTCAAAACTCTTCCCTTCAAATTGGCCATGACCTTGACTTAGAAGCGTTTGCTTTAAACTGATTCTGCCTCAGTCTTATAATTTGATCACCTAAGTTTAGCATTCTCCTATCTATTACCTCTTTCCAATCCTACCTTATAGATTTTCTTGAACGCTAACTTGCCTTAGATTAGAAACTCATCTTCACGTGCGTTGATAACAGAGAATGGCACCTAAGGGAAAATCGAGAAAGGAAATCCCGAACAACACTAACGCTGACCTCCCCAACACACCGAACAATAATGAGATCCCTCAGAACATAGGAGGGCAAGTGCCTCATGCTCCCAACAATATGGATGAGCGTCTAAGGACTGTCGAGGAAGTTCTCGTAGTATTAGGAAATGCTGAAGTGCAACGTGCACAAGCGGGTGTACCACCACCGGTAACCCGGGTCAACTACTTAGCCTTGGTAAACCCTTACCAACCACCCCACTACGCCGGCGAAGAGGACCCGGCTCAGCTAGAGGAATGGATACGGATGTTCGACAAGCTGTTGAACGCCGTAAAGTGTCCCGACGGGGAAAAGGTTCACGTAGCTTCATACTACCTAGGAGGCGAGGCGGATGATTGGTGGCAAGTCACCCAAGGGAAACGTGCAGAGTGCGACGAGCCCTACACATGGTCAGACTTCACGGATCTGCTTAGGGATCATTTTTATCCCTTGAGCACGAAGGCTGCTATGTATGAGGAATTTCTGACACTGAGGCAAGGAGGAAAAACGGTCCAAGAATACTATAATCGTTTCAAGGAGTTGGTGCGGTTCGCGCCGAGACTGGTGCCAACTGATGTAGAGAAGGCACAGAAGTTCGAGATGGGATTGAACCTATCTATTAGAGAGGTGATCACGGGCGAGCACTACCCTAACCTACAAGCTGTATATGATCGTGCAGTAGCAGTTGCACGAGTTCAAGGACTGAAACGGAAACCGGTAGGTGGGACTAACCAAAGATCACAAGGAGGATACAAAAGGAATAAGGACCATGTCCGTAGAAACTCGAACCAACCACATCAAGACGACAATGGACGTAACAAGGGGATAGTCTTCAACCATGGTGACTATGCACCACCATGTCCAAAGTGTGGTAAACCACATTTCGCAAGAGGATGCCCTCAGCCTGGAGCATGCCTTCGGTGCGGTCGACATGGTCATCGGCTGCGTGACTGCCGGACGCGAATAGAAAACATAAATAGGAGAGAGGACGTGACCACTCGGCCCAAGCAACCGTAAGAAGTTTTCAAGCATCGATAACTGCATTTATTTTTGAGTTCGACTCTACGAATTGTATCCAATAAAAAATAAACAAATTCAAATTGTTTTGAACTACGTCATGACTTGATCCCTTCACAGGGTACGTAGGCAACTTAGAAATTTCAATTCTAAGCACAGTCGTTAAATAAGAAATAAAAATGACATGATATGATACAAGAAATAAAAACCAAATTTACATTAGTTCCTAGCTCACGAGGAGCTAACGCCCAACTTCGAGGACGAAGTTGATTCCTAAGGGGGAGAGGATGTAACACCCGAGAAATTTAATTCACATTCAAAGGAATGGAATTAATTTCTTGTGGAAGACGTTTATCCTTAAGGAAAGTAGATGGAGATACCCCAACATTAAATTGAGCCCAAAAGAAAGTGAGGGCGCAACTTCGGGGACGAAGTTGATTCTTAAGGGGGGTAGACTGTAATACCCGGGATTTTTATCGGCGTCCAAAGGAATAAAATTTATTTCTTAATCAAATCAAGGTTGAAATATCTCCGAGAAGAAGAAAATAATTTATCACAATAAATTATTGCTCGGAAACGAAACGCCGATAGATTCAAAAATTCAAAATGGAATAAAGGAGGGAAAGGAAGCCCGAAGACATTCCATGAAATCGAGTCAAAACAATTGAAACTAAATTCAAGAAAGAAAAGAATTTTAATTCCAGGAACCCGTGAAGTTGGAAATAAATTAATTAGATAAATTGTTGCACGGGAGTCAAAAGACGACGAATTAGAAGCCGACGAATCCAAATGCAACGGACTCAAGATTTCAAGTACGGGATTAACTCGAGACGAGATTGATTTAAGATAAGAATTTATAATCCGAGAATGACCCGAAAAATCGAGCCCGAAAACGTAGGAGCACAGAAGTCCGAAAGAGAGGAGAAAAGGGCCCGATCGGATCGCACGGACCCGCCCGGACCGAGGTCCAGGCGGAGGCCGCGCGCTGGCCGCGCGGTGTTTGGCCTAGGTGCGCGCCAAGGGCGCGTGACACCCCCAGAATTCGGCAACAACGCGTCCCGACGATTTTCTTGCCATATTTTCGACCCCCGACGATGGAAACTCAATCCCGGGCTATGGAAGGATATAGGGGACGACCATAGACTGCTCCCTAACCCTAAATTCGAAAACTACAACCCTAGAGCAGCCTCTTCTCCTCACATTCTCTCCAACTCCTCCCAAAGTCGAAACCTCTCCGAACTCACTTTCCGGCGAACATTCCGGCGACGACGAGGGCGAACGGGACTGAGCCACTGCCTCATAGAACCTTGGTAAGTCTTAATGTAGTGTTCCATCCGTCCATAAGTCTCCAAAACTCGGATTCTAACACTTTTTCCTTACTACGATTTCACGTCGGAAAACGATCAAAAAGCGATCGGAGAAGTTGGCCGTTCGTCGTGACCCTAGGACGTCCGGAAACCCAATCCAGCGACCCTATCATCATTCTATGTAAGTTAAAACCTTACTCACAAATTTTCGTGGTTGTTTGTTGTTTAAATCTCGAGATATAGGCTTGTAACAAAAATCGGTTTTCAAAAACCCTATTTTCGTCCAATTTTAAAGACTCGCCAAAAACTCGACCTTCGGGAATTCAAACCGAAAACTTTTCAACATAAAAGTTGTTCCTAACACCTTTATCTATCTTGTGTCCAAATTTCAGCCATTGACATTAAGTTTTGCTATCCCAATTTTCGCCGTGAATTTTCTGTATCGAACCGAACGTTTTAAAACTGTGACAGATTCCTTCATTCAACTTGATGCATGTTTTTCACCCATTTTTCGAATGATTTAACTTTGCATTTCTAAACAAAAGTTGTAGATAATTGTGTCTAGATTATGCCTACAAAATTTCACGAATTTTGGTGTTCATTTGATATGTCAATCGGCCAAGTTTTTAGAACTGTTTTGAATTCGTTTTAAGGGCCATGACTATGCAGTGAGTTGCACTCGATTTTTGAGTACCAAGAATTCATTATTTCCAAATTCTTAAAACATGAAAGTTGTTCCTTAATATGTTGTGTAGTTACTGTAAAAATTTCGCATCGATTGGTTTTGAAATGAATTTTTAATCGGCGTTGCACGAACCGGTGACGAAAACAGTTTTTAAGACGTAAATTATTCTTTGCAATAAACTCGAATTTCGACTCGTTTCGGAACCTTATTTCCAAAAACTTAAAACATGAAAGTTGTTCGTGTGTGTGGTTTTGAATTACTGTAAAAATTTCAGAATTTTTGGAGAAAGGACGAATTTTTAATTAAGAAAGGCGTAAACTGCCTCGAATAGGATTTTTCGAACTTGAGAAAACTCGAACTATGAAAACGCGATATCGATCATTTGATAACTTTGAAATACGAACTTTCGAAAAATCCCGTTCACTAGGCTGAGCCGATCTTCATACTATCTTTTGGACTGCCTCGTTAGTGGTCCTACTATCTTTTGAGACTGCCTCGTTAGTGGTCTCCCTTCATTTGGACTGCCTCGTTAGTGGTCCTACTATCTTTTGAGACTGCCTCGTTAGTGGTCTCCTTACTATGCCAAAACGGCAGTTGTGCACATGGCCTGCCAAATCGGCAGTGAGAAATACACGGCCTGCCCGAGTGGCAGTGAAACCGTTTGAAAAGCCTGTCAAACGACAGTTGATATACATGCCTGTCAAATTGACGGTAGATACACATGGCTTGCCAAAACGGCAGTCAATACTGATATGGCTGCGGCCGCCGGTCCACCGGCTAACTGATTATGATTTTTGAGATTGCCTCGTTAGTGATCTCCCTTGTGTGGTGTCCTCTTCTTAGTCTACGGGATGAAATGTAAAAGACTTGTGTGAGTGTTTCATTATGCTTAAATCGTATTTATCATGTCTTTAATTATGTATTCAAAATTTTTGCATCTTAATTTATGCTTTAAATTACGCTTTTAAAATTTAGTCTTTAATCATGTTCCTCCGCTGCAAATAAATTATGTATTTTAACTTTACGTATGGTAAGCGAAATCTTTAGTTTAAACACATGTAACCCCTTTTATTTGTTAGTTAGGGATTAACTTACTCAGTATTTTATATACTGATAAAACCCGTTGTTCATTTTTCCATTACAGAGTACGGAGCATGATCATGCATCGGGGGATTACTTTGGGCATTTAATTATTTGTTTTGCATGACGTGCATACGGGCTTGTTAACCCGAGTCTTGGCCATGTCGGCCCTGTATTTTAATTTCCGCTGCAACTTATTATTTTTATCATGTATGGATGATGTTACATTATTATTTTTAAGTAATTCCGGACTTGCTTTTAAAACATTTTTTTTCAACTCTCATAGCCTTGCATCTCTTTAGCAAGCTCGGAGAAACCGTGTCTTGCTAGGGAGGTGCGGCGGTGACACCTCGGCCTGGGTTATCAAATCCGGGGTGTTACATTCTACATCAGTTTTTTTAAGAGATATTGGAGTACTCTCAAAGCAGACGTTATGGAAGTGTTCAGAGATCTGGAGGAGCAAGGTTTATTACCTAGAAGGGTGGGTGACTCGTATATTACACTAATTCCAAAGGTTGATAATCCAGGAGACTTTGGTGATTTTCGGCCGATCTCGCTAGTGGGGAGTGTATATAAGATTGTGACCAAAGTGTTAGCTAATAGACTAAAGGAAGTACTGGGGACAGTGGTGGGGGAAGCTCAAATGGCTTTTATTAAAGGTCGGCAAATCTTGGATGGGGTTTTGGTGGCGGCGGAGGTCATTAACTCAAATCAAAAGATGGGGAAGAAAGGTTTCGTTATTAAACTAGATTTTGCGAAAGCCTACGATAAGGTATCGTGGGATGCATTTGTGGCGGGTGTTGGAGGCGATGAATTTTAAGAAGAAATGGATTCAATGGATGAGAGTGTGTGTGGAGTCGGGTGCGGCTGCCGTGTTGATAAATGGGTCTCCTACCAAATTCTTTGATATGTATAAGGGACTGAGACAATGGGATCCTTTGTCTCCTTATCTTTTTGTTTTAGTAGCTGAGGTGCTCAATAAAATGCTGGAAAGGGCAGTGGAGAGGGAACTTTTCAGGGGGCTGGGAGTATGCAATGGTGGCTTGAAGGTGTCTCATCTACAATACGCGGATGACACGATCCTCTTTTGTGAAGGGGAGATCCAGCAAGTAGTGTGCTTGAAGAGAATACTGCGGGTTTTTTCACTAACTACTGGGTTATGCATTAATTATAGTAAGAGCAGTATACTAGGCATCAACTGTCCTCAGGATGAACTGGGAGAGGCTGTGGCTGCTTTGGGATGCTGTATTGGGGTGTGGCCAATGAAATATCTAGGCATCCCTATAGGAGGCAGGGTCAATGGGGTAGATATTTGGAAACCGGTGATCGATAGGGTCGAGAAGAAATTAGCCGGGTGGAAAGGGAGGTTGCTATCTCAAGCGGGGAGAGTGTGTCTTATTACGTCGGTATTGGGGAGCTTGCCAACATACTTTTTGTCTATTTTCAAGGCTCCATCCCAAGTGGCTGATCGATTGGAGTATTTAAAGAGAAGTTTTTTGTGGGGGAAGCGGGAGGGAACTAGGAGGATGCATATGGTCAGCTGGGACAATATATGTTGTCAATTGCAGGACGGGGATCTAAATATTAGAAGAGTTAAGGACTTTAATGATGCACTTTTGTTAAAGTGGAAATGGAGGTTCGGGCAGGGCAGTGCATTGTGGCAACAGGTTATAAATAGTAAGTACTATGAAAACTCGAGCCCGTTGATTCCGGAGGCGAGGTGTGGTAGGTCGGTATGGGGGTACATTAGTAAAGCATGGACTAATATGGCTGAGTTGGGGGACGGGAGTAAGTTTATTATTCAAGTGGGGAATGGGAAGCGTACTAGATTTTGGCATGATAGATGGGTGGAGGACGGTCACATTCTTAAAGAAGCGTATCCACGAATTTTGCATTGTCAGTGTGTAATACCCGTGAATTTTCCATCATAAAATAAAACAATAACTAAATAAATAAATAATAAATAAAATAAATACCATAAATAAATAAATGAATCCAGCAAATAAATAAATAAATAAAGATAAGGAAATGAGAAATGAGATTCTAACTTAAAACGGAATTTAATTAAATAAAAAGAATTATTAAAGGTAAATAAATTGTACACCAAAATCCGACACTAATGAACTCGAGGATTCGAGTCCAAAACATCCAATTAGACTCGAGCGAAAATTTAGAGAGAAAGTAGAAACCCGAAGATACCCCGGAAACCGGAATTCGGGAGCATAGAGGCATAGGAACCCGAAGGAGAGGCGGAAAGGCACGACGGATCGCACGACCTGCCCGGACCGAAGTCCAGGCGAGAGTCGCGCGGTGGCCGCGCGGTCAAAGGGGAATCGCCGCGCCACGGCCGCGCCACCCCACAGATTCGTTTGTTGCATGAATCTCTCGCCCGAACGCGGATTTTTCGACTTTCGGTTGAACATCTCTCGACCCAAGACCTTTAGGTCAGATGTTGGACGCCCTAGGGATTGAGAAATCTATAAATAAGCCCCTTGGGAGCCCCAAACAAGTTTACAAAACCCTACAACCTTCCATACGTTCGAAACCCTAAATTCGGAGTCAACGGAAAGCACCAAACGGAGGCAGCAGCTTTGGACAAAAATCCAAGGATCTCCAAACGTTGTGGTAAGCTCTAGTCCGATAAATCTTTTCACGTTTAATCCGAAAACGGATTCTAACTTCGGTTCTTTTCTTTCTACACCCCGTATTGGATCTAGATCGTAGAACCCGACGAACGGAGAGGAGAAACGGTGATCTGGAAGCCACGCCTCCGAATTAGACATCCCCGACGTTCATAAACTCAGTAAGTTAACTCTTACATGGTTTTGGGATGAATTAAAACATTCGAAACTAAAAGATTAACAAGAAATCGAAAATCTGTCAATTCTTACTTTCTACCGACGCAACAGATTTGATGAATTTTTCCGAACCTTAAAACAAACTCAAACGGAAAAACTTAAAACACGAAAAACGTTACTAAGACTTGGATCTAGCTACTGTAAAGTTTTGAGAATTTTTAGAGTTGATTTGATATGTGAAAACCCGTTGAAACCGAGCTGTTGGAATCTAGATCTTGAAATCTTGGACAGAACTTAGGAATGATCTTGATAACGTTTTTGACATAGGATCTAGACTGTTTTAGATCTTTGACCGAACAAGAAAGTTGTAGATAAATGTCTTAAGATGATCCCTGTCAAATTTCATTAAATTTGGAGTTGAATTGATATGGTAGAATTCGAAATCTTTAAACTGTGACACATTAAACTCGGACAGAATTCTTCTTATGCGAAAATTGGTGATTTTGACCTACTTAGGTATCTCGGATCGAAAAAGTTAAAACACGAAAGTTGTAGATCTTGATGTTTCCGAGTCAGATAGGAAATTTTGGAATTTTTGGAATTAAATCGGATTTTAGACGAATTTTAGAGTAAACTGTGATTTACCGAAACGAAATCTTGAAATCTTGTTGAAACATGGAATTAACCTTGAGGGTTGAAACGAGTTGAGATATTATTTTTAAATAATTACAATTGAAGTCATATTTTAAAAATTAAATCCCCTTACAAACTTGATAAATTAAAATTAGGGGTGAGTGCTCTGCAGGGTGCCCCCTAACGATTCACTTCGTGCCGTAATGGACGATGGTGACCCCGCGCGCTAAACTTGAGATATAGATTGCCTAAACGGCGAAATATAGAGCCTACACTCTCGTGAATATCCGTATGGGTTTCCCGAGGCTCCGGAGTGGTACTGGGTATGGCTGATACGGTTGCGGTCGCCGGGCTACCGGCTAAACTTGTTGACATCGCGATGCTATCGTGAAACTTTGAAATACCAAATCGGGGATTTAATGGGGATTCTAAATTAAATTAAATTAGATTAAATTATGTTGTTGTCCAATTAAATTATTTAAACGCTTTATTTAAATTATGGCTTTTATAATTAAACCATGTGATATGTGTTATTAAATAGAGCCCTGAGATAAATTATGCTATTAGGTATTGATTAGATGAAATTAAATATTATGTTATTATCATGCTTTGTTAAATTATTAAATTTATGGTTTTTAAACCCTACGATCATGCATGTGTTAACTTACTCAGCAATTTTGCTGACCAAAACCATTTTTATTCCTTTCCTTACAGAATATGTGGAATGAGCATGTGTGAGCACGATTCATGCATGGGATTTTGGGGAACACTTATTTTGCTTTTAAATTTCGTACTTAGACTATATTATGAACGGGCCTGTTTAACCCGTGTTTTGGCCATGTCGGCCCTTTTTATATTTTCCGCTGCGATACTGTATTAAACCAAATATTTCCGCTGCGCTATGCTAGTATTATTTTCGAATTATATTGTATGGGCTATTTTGAATGATTTAAATGTTTTTAAATACTGCAATACCTAGCCTTGCATCTCTTTAGTAAGCTCGGAGAAACCGTGTCTTACTAGGGAGATGTGGCGGTGACATCCCGACCTGGGTGACAAAAAACCGGGGTGTTACAAGTTGGTATCAGAGACCAGAATATTTTAAAGCTATCTATTTTAAAGAAAATATCTGATACCAAAGTTGGTATCAGAGCCCGGCTATTTTTAAACAACTATTTTTAAACCATTACCATTTTTAAACTATTATTAGTATTTTGACTATTATTGTAAATTTTAAAGTATTATTTCCATGGAAAATTTTTATTTTAAAACCCTGGAAAAATATATATATATATATTGCATTAAATTATTATTGGGGGGAAAATCATTTGCATTTGCATGTTGCATCTCTGCTATGAACTTAGAATCTTGGCGAAACATGAACTTAGAATCTTGGAAACTTGAACTTAGAATCTTGGCGAAACTTGAACTTAGAATCTTGGCGAATTGAACCTAGAATCTTGGCGAATTGAACTTAGAATCTTGGCGAATATTAACTTAGATCTCTTGCTTGCGCTAGATGGCTAGTCAAGACATGATGCAGTTGATGGTCAGGATGATGAGTGTTCATCTCGATTCCCACCAAACCCTAGAGCAGATGAAGTACCGTATGGCTCAATTGGAGGCCAATTTACATCACATGGGCAACTTGAGAGAGGCGGATCATCACCGCATAAACCAACTCGAGCGCCAAGTCCAAACCCTCACTACACGAAACTTACTACTAAAGGAATACATTGATGCCCACGGGCAAGACTTAAACACTATCTTTGACGAGCTGATGCCGCCGAGTTCGGATGAGGAAGATCCGGAGGAAGATCCTGCTACCCCACCGGAGGACGTCATGAGACACTAGAGATTCTACTGTTAGATACTACTTTGTTAGGAAAATATTTCGTCTTTTGTACTAAAATTTCTTTTGAGGAAATAAAATGCCCGATTAATTTTTAATAAATCGAAAAAACAAAAAATCGAAATAAAATAGAACCCCGAAGCGTACGACGCTTCTTAGTTTGAACAAAGCACCACGTGCTAAATTGCAACACACATATACATTTATAGAAATTTCTTAGACTATATGCTAAATTCACCTGGCCTAATCTATCCCATTTGTACCAGAATGGCACCCAGAGGAAGGGGAAGAGGCAGAACCCAAACCGCTCCCCAAACCACCACTGAAACACCTACTGAAACACCACCAAACGTCACTGAACCGATCCAACCTGATGAGGAACAGCCCCAAGGTGCGCAGGACGCCCCCGCACCGAACAATGTGGGCGACCGTCTTAGGACGATAGAGGAAGTGTTGATTGAGCTCGGAAACGCGCAAGTCAACCAGGGTCAAGCTGCGGCGGTACCTCCGCCCCAAGCTCGCCCTAACTACCTGGCGATGGTGAACCCTTACCAGCCACCCCACTACGCTGGTGAGGAGGATCCAGCTAAACTGGAGGAATGGATCCGGACTTTTGACAAGCTGCTGGGAGCGGTCAAATGTCCGGAAGGAGAGAGGGTACATGTCGCTTCATACTACTTGGGAGGCGAAGCTGACGACTGGTGGCAAGCAACGTAAGCCAAACTGACTGAAGATGACGAGCCTTACTCGTGGATGGAGATGATGGAACTACTCAGGGATCGATTCTATCCCTTGAGTACTAAAGCTCTCCTGTACGAAGAGTTCCTGTCGCTGAAGCAAGGAAGCCAAACGGTGCAAGAATACTACACACGCTTCAAGGAGCTGGTGAGGTTCGCACCAAGGCTAGTGCCCACTGATGCGGAAAAGGCACAGAAGTTCGAGATGGGACTAAACATGTCTGTGCACGAGGTGATCGCGGGGGTACACTACCCCGATTTGCAAGCCGTATACGATCGCGCCGTAGCGGTAGCACGCGTGCAGCAGCTAAAAAGAAGGGTGAGTGGGGAGTCCAGCAGGGGTCCTCAAGACAAGAGAAGCCGAGACTCAAGAAACGAGAACAACACTGGAAGGAACGAGCAGCGCAGAGGGTCGAATAGGCCCCAGCAAAACAACACTGGGAGGAGGTTCAACCAAGAAGATCCGGTACCGCCTTGCCCGCGATGTGGACGACCACATCTGGCAAGGGGATGCCCGCAACAAGGCGCCTGTTACCGATGCGGTCGAATGGGTCACGTTCGACGAGATTGTCGGACTAGGCTCGAGAACATAACAAAGAGGGACGACTTAGTCGCGGGGCAAGAACAGCCTCAAAACCAAAACGGGCGAAACGACAATAACCAAGGGTACAGACCCCCTCAAAATAGGCCGCAAAACCAGAACCAGAACCAACGACCTCCGCCCCCTCAGAATCAAAACCAGCAACAAAATCAGCAGCCGAATGCGAATCAGCAAGGCAATCAGGGACGCCCTATGGGGAGGCTGAACGTGGTGAACCAAGCGGACGTGCCTGCGCAAGGAGAAGTGATGGCAGGTACATTTTATGTGTTGAATACGCCCCTTAGAGTTCTATTTGATTCTGGAGCTAGTTGTTCAATTATTGCATCAAGGATAGTGCCTGAGTTAGATCTACCTAAGTGCGAGAGAATTAGCTTAGGAATTCAATTGCCTTCTGGAGAAGTAGTGTCTTGCTCTAAACGATATAACGGAATTCCTGTAGTGATAAAGAACGTAGAATTCTTCGCGAACTTGGTAGAATTTAACTTAAGAGACTTTGACATCATACTGGGGATGGATTGGCTATCCCAGTATAAAGCGGTGATCGAATGCCAAAAGCAAAAGATCACCTTGTCAAAAAGTAGGGGAAAGAGAGTTATCTTTTACTCTCAGCCCCCTAAGAAAAGTAGCAAAATCGTCAGTGCACTTAAATTAAGTAACTTGATGCGTAAGGGGTATGAACTATATGCGTGCTATGTGCACAACCTTGAGGCGGAAAAAAACAAGGTTGACAGCATACCAGTGGTAAGAGAATACCCGGACGTATTCCCTGAAGACGTTCCGGGCATGCCACCTGAGAGAGATCTTGAATTTACGATAGATCTCATTCCGGGGACAGAGCCTGTCTCGAAAGCTCCGTACCGGATGGCACCACTGGAAATGAAGGAGTTAAAGGAACAACTCGAGGAGCTATTGGGAAAAGGTTACATAAGACCGAGTACGTCCCCTTGGGGAGCACCAGTTTTGTTTGTCAAGAAAAAAGACGGAGGACTACGTCTTTGCATAGATTACCGAGGACTAAACCAAGTGACCATTAAGAATAAATACCCCCTACCGAGAATAGAGGATCTGTTTGATCAACTGAAGGGAGCTTCAGTATTCTCGAAGATCGATTTGCGATCTGGGTACCATCAGTTGAGGATCGCCGAGAAGGACATTCCGAAGACGGCAGTTCGAACGCGATATGGCCATTACGAGTTCACAGTGTTATCCTTCGGGTTAACAAACGCTCCGGCCATGTTCATGAATCTCATGAACAACGTGTTTCGAGAATTATTAGACCAGTGTGTCGTAGTGTTCATCGACGACATACTGATCTACTCAAAGAGCGAGGAAGAGCATGCCCAACACCTACATCAAGTGTTAGAAACCTTGCGAAGAAATCAGCTATACGGCAAGCTGTCGAAATGTGACTTCTGGCTGAAAGAAGTGGCATTTCTCGGACACATAGTATCCGCTGATGGAGTATCAGTGGATCCGGCAAAAGTTTCTGCCGTAACTGAATGGGCAACTCCGAAGAGTCCAACGGAAATAAGGAGTTTCCTTGGATTAGCCGGGTATTATAGACGATTTGTGAAGGACTTTTCAAGGATTGCACGTCCTTTGACCCAGCTACTTAAGAAAGGAGCAAAATACGAGTGGACCGAAGCGTGTGAGATTGCGTTTCAAGAGCTGAAGAAACGACTCACAACCACCCCCGTATTAACATTACCATCAGAGAATGGTGACTTCGAAGTATATAGCGATGCTTCGAAGGAAGGTTTAGGTTGTATTTTGATGCAAGACTCAAGAGTCGTATCCTATGCATCACGCCAACTAAAGCCCCACGAGGAAAATTATCCGACCCATGACCTGGAGTTGGCAGCGGTCGTTTTCGCTCTAAAGATATGGAGACATTATCTTTATGGGCGGAAGTGTCGAATGTTCACCGACCACAAGAGCTTGAAATATATATTCACTCAGAAGGAGTTGAATTTGAGACAGCGAAGGTGGTTGGAACTTATTAAAGACTACGATTTAGAGATAGCATACCACGAGGGGAAGGCGAATGTGGTAGCCGATGCCCTAAGTCGGAAAACCCAACACGTGACAAACTCGTTGGTAATTCCGCCGGCATTGTACATGGAGTTGGCAAGATTGGAGCTAGAACTTGTGCATCCTGGCACAGTGAGAGAAACGGTCAATGCCATGGTCGTAGAAACTCCAATATTAGACGAGATTCGACTCGCTCAACCGGGCGACCCGAAACTCGAGAAGATAAAAGGGTATATTACCGAAGGAAAGGCAATAGGATTTGCTGTCCACGAGGATGGAAGCATCCGTTTCAAAGGGAGGTGGTGTGTGCCTCCTAAATGTGCCGAATTGAAGCAAAGGTTGATGGAGGAAGGGCACAACACGCCATATTCCGTACATCCCGGAGGTGACAAGCTATACAAAGATCTGAAGAAGATCTATTGGTGGCCGGGAATGAAGAAGGAAGTGGCGAACTTCGTGGCGAGATGTCTCACCTGCCAAAAGGTTAAGGCAGTGCGACATAAACCCTTAGGATTGATGCAACCACTAGAGATTCCAAGTTGGAAGTGGGATAGCATCTCAATGGACTTTGTCTCGGGATTACCCCGATCACCTAAAGGCATGAATAAGATTTGGGTGATTGTGGATAGGCTAACGAAGACAGCCATATTCATCCCAATGAAAGACACGTGGACTATGGACCAATTGGCCCGAGCCTACATTGATAATGTGGTACGACGACATGGAGTACCACATGATATCATTTCCGATAGAGACAGTAGATTTGTCTCTCATTTCTGGACGGAGTTACAAAAAGCTCTCGGTACTCAAATCAAAATGAGCACCGCATTCCACCCGATGACGGATGGTCAAACCGAGAGGACAATCCAAACACTAGAAGACATGCTGAGAGCATGTGTGTTGGATTTCAAAGGAAATTGGGAATCTCATTTACCCTTGATCGAGTTTTCCTATAATAATAGCTATCATGCTAGTATCGGCATGGCACCTTTCGAGGCGTTGTATGGACGAAAGTGCCGAAGCCCGTTGAGCTGGGAAGAAAACGATAAGTCCGTGGTAGTGGGACCACAACTTATCGAAGACATGGCTCAACAAATCAAAGTGATTCAAGGGAAGATGAAAGCCGCTCAAGACCGTCAAAAGAGTTATGCCGACGTGAGACGACGAGACCTAGAATTTGAAGTGGGAGATAGGGTCATGCTAAAGATATCACCCATGAAGGGGGTGATGCGCTTTGGCAAACGAGGGAAGTTAAGTCCTCGATACATAGGACCTTACGAAATCCTAGAACGAGTCGGAACTCTAGCCTACCGATTGGCTTTACCGCCACACTTAGATCGAGTTCATAATGTCTTCCATGTCTCACAACTAAATAAGTATGTGCCGGACCCGACACATGTACTTCAACCGGAGATAATTGAGCTCGATGAAGACTTGACTTACGAAGAAGTCCCAGTGCGTATTCTTGACACTAAGGAACGAGTAACGAGGAACAAAACCGTCAAAATGATCAAGGTTCTTTGGTCAAACCACGAAAGTGAGACGGAAACTTGGGAAGTAGAATCCGACATGAGAGAACGATACCCGACATTGTTCCAAACCGATACCGACACAGTTATGGGGACATAACTGCAATCTTAAGGGCGAGAGGATGTGATACCACCTATTTTCGTGCACTCTTGTAAATTGTTGAACTACGTTATGGCTTGATCCCTTTACCGGGTACGTAGGCAGCTTAGAAGTTTTAACTCTAAGTTCAGTCACAACATAATAAAATAAACACAAGACCTTTAGCACGAGGAAAGCCGAAACACAACTTCGAGGACGAAGTTGATTCTTAAGGAGGGTAGACTGTAATACCCGTGAATTTTCCATCATAAAATAAAACAATAACTAAATAAATAAATAATAAATAAAATAAATACCATAAATAAATAAATGAATCCAGCAAATAAATAAATAAATAAAGATAAGGAAATGAGAAATGAGATTCTAACTTAAAACGGAATTTAATTAAATAAAAAGAATTATTAAAGGTAAATAAATTGTACACCAAAACCCGACACTAATGAACTCGAGGATTCGAGTCCAAAACATCCAATTAGACTCGAGCGAAAATTTAGAGAGAAAGTAGAAACCCGAAGATACCCCGGAAACCGGAATTCGGGAGCATAGAGGGATAGGAACCCGAAGGAGAGGCAGAAAGGCACGACGGATCGCATGACCCGCCCGGACCGAAGTCCAGGCGAGAGTCGCGCGGTGGCCGCGCGGTCAAAGGGGAATCGCCGCGCCACGGCCGCGCCACCCCACAGATTCGTTTGTTGCGTGAATCTCTCGCCCGAACGCGGATTTTTCGACTTTCGGTTGAACATCTCTCGACCCAAGACCTTTAGGTCAGATGTTGGACGCCCTAGGGATTGAGAAATCTATAAATAAGCCCCTTGGGAGCCCCAAACAAGTTTACAAAACCCTACAACCTTCCATACGTTCGAAACCCTAAATTCGGAGTCAACGGAAAGCACCAAACGGAGGCAGCAGCTTTGGACGAAAATCCAAGGATCTCCAAACGTTGTGGTAAGCTCTAGTCCGATAAATCTTTTCATGTTTCAATCCGAAAACGGATTCTAACTTCGGTTCTTTTCTTTCTACACCCCGTATTGGATCTAGATCGTAGAACCCGACGAACGGAGAGGAGAAACGGTGATCTGGAAGCCACGCCTCCGAATTAGACATCCCCGACGTTCATAAACTCAGTAAGTTAACTCTTACGTGGTTTTGGGATGAATTAAAACATTCGAAACTAAAAGATTAACAAGAAATCGAAAATCTGTCAATTCTTACTTTCTACCGACGCAACAGATTTGATGAATTTTTCCGAACCTTAAAACGAACTCAAACGGAAAAACTTAAAACACGAAAAACGTTCCTAAGACTTGGATCTAGCTACTGTAAATTTCTGAGAATTTTTGGAGTTGATTTGATATGTGAAAACCCGTTGAAACCGAGCTGTTGGAATCTAGATCTTGAAATCTTGGACAGAACTTAGGAATGATCTTGATCACGTTTTTGACATAGGATCTAGACTGTTTTAGATCTTTGGCCGAACATGAAAGTTGTAGAAAAATGTCTTAAGATGATCCCTGTCAAATTGCATTAAATTTGGAGTTGAATTGATATGGTAGAATTCGAAATCTTTAAACTGTGACACATGTGACACATTAAACTCGGACAGAATTCTTCTTATGCGAAAATTGGTGATTTTGACCTATTTAGGTATCTCGGATCGAAAAAGTTAAAACATAAAAGTTGTAGATCTTGATGTTTCCGAGTCAGATATGAAATTTTGGAATTTTTGGAATTAAATCTTATTTTAGACGAATTTTAGAGTAAACTGTGATTTACCGAAACGAAATCTTGAAATCTTGTTGAAAAATGGAATTAACCTTGAGGGTTGAAACGAGTTGAGATATTATTTTTAAATAATTACAATTGATGTCATATTTTAAAAATTAAATCCCCTTACAAACTTGATAAATTAAAATTAGGGGTGAGTGCTCTGCAGGGTGCCCCCTAACGATTCACTTCGTGCCGTAATGGACGATGGTGACCCCGCGCGCTAAACTTGAGATATGGATTGCCTAAACGGAGAAATATAGAGCCTACACTCTCGTGAATATCCGTATGGGTTTCCCGAGGCTCCGGAGTGGTACTCGGTATGGCTGATACGGTTGCGGCCGCCGGGCTACCGGCTAAACTTGTTGACATCGCGATGCTATCGTGAAACTTTGAAATACCAAATCGGGGATGTAATGGGGATTCTAAATTAAATTAAATTAGATTAAATTATGTTGTTGTCCAATTAAATTATTTAAACGCTTTATTTAAATTATGGCTTTTATGATTAAACCATGTGATATGTGTTATTAAATAGAGCCCTGAGATAAATTATACTATTGGGTATTGATTAGATGAAATTAAATATTATGTTATTATCATGCTTTGTTAAATTATTAAATTTATGGTTTTTAAACCCTACGATCATGCATGTGCTAACTTACTCAGCAATTTTGCTGACCAAAACCATTTTTATTCCTTTCCTTACAGAATATGTGGAATGAGCATGTGTGAGCACGATTCATGCATGGGATTTTGGGGAACACTTATTTTGCTTTTAAATTTCGTACTTAGACTATATTATGAACGGGCCTGTTTAACCCGTGTTTTGGCCATGTCGGCCCTTTTTATATTTTCCGCTGCGATACTGTATTAAACCAAATATTTCCGCTGCGCTATGCTAGTATTATCTTCGAATTATATTGGTGGGCTATTTTGAATGATTTAAATGTTTTTAAATACTGCAATACCTAGTCTTGCATCTCTTTAGTAAGCTCGGAGAAACCGTGTCTTACTAGGGAGATGTGGCGGTGACATCCCGACCTGGGTGACCAAAAACCGGGGTGTTACACAGTGTTTAAGGATGGGAAGGTGGATGATTTTTGCGAATGGAGTGGGGTGCAGTGGTCATGGCGGATTGAGTTGCGGAGAGCGTTGTTTGATTGCGAGTTGGGGGTGTGGGAAAATCTGGAAGCAGAGCTCAATAGGCAGAAGGTGAATAGGTTCATGGAGGACAGAGTGCGTTGGATGAACGAGGGGAATGGTTTATTCTCAGTCAGGTCATGCTGGAGGCGTCGTGAGAGTGTTTCAGATTTCGAAGGGGGAGGCTTTTGGAAGAAGCTATGGAAGGTACCATGTCCGATGAAGGTTAAATTATTAGTTTGGAGAGTGATGAAAGGAGCGATTCCGGTCAGGGCAGAATTAGTTATGAGAGGGTGTTTAAGCTTAGCTCATGCAGTATGTCCGTGCTGCGATGGGGCAGTGGAGTCGATAGATCATCTATTGTGCAGGTGCCCTATGGTGAAGGAGCTATGGTACACTGGGGTGGGCTGGTTTGATAGGTGCTGGGCTATGCCGGGACAGGTGAAGGGGCTTCTGGTGTGGTGGTTGGACGTCCGGCAGGGCAGGGGTAGAGGCGTGTTTTGGTCGATGACGGCTATGGCGATTATCTGGTCGGTGTGGCGCCATAGGAATAATGGTATCACAAAATATGATGGAAGCTAAACATAGAATTAGGGAAATTAGGAATAGCAATAACACACATAATCAAAGAGAGAAACTAAGTTGGACTTGATAAATGGTGTGTCACCACAAAAATTGAGTGGTTGCACTAAACCAAATCAAGCCTAATGGCAAAAATACTTTTACTAAGGTGTCGTGTCATCACTATTCTCTATATGCATTCGCCCCTGCACACACGTTTCCTATAGACACACAACACAACTATTTCTTTGCAATATATATTTCCTCCATTTTTCTTATGTATACATTATATTTACCATGGATATGTAATCCAATGTTTATTTTTAACGTTTAACAACTCATGTTGCATATCAGTAAAAATTAAAAGAAATTGATATTATAAAACTATAAAATTAGATGAATCAACAAAAAATTTTACTTGAATATATTTATTTTTTTTATAATTGCGACAAAAAAATGTGAGCCAAAGTTAAATAATAAATAGAGTAAAAAATTTATGCGTCTCACTCAAAAATAAAAAATTGAAAAATGGGGAATATAGAATACATATATCCACATCTATATGAAGTAGTATTTTATAATACAGCTGAAATTATCTTATAGACAAAATAAAAGGGCAGGAATTTCATGGCAAAATGGGATTGACCAAACGAAACATTACAACCAAGTTATAAAGCTTGAGTTGCTTTCATAATGATGTTTAACTGAAAAAGATTAATCTCTAATTTAAATGGCATCTCACTCAATTGAGCAATGCATTATCATCTAATCTATTCTATGCTTCTTCTTTCTTTCTTTTTTTTTTTTAAAAAAATTTGCATTTGATGTCATTCAAGTATTCATTTTAATCTGCGTGCATTTGTTAGATTTGATCTGCGTGCGGGCATATTCATTTTTTTTTGAAGGAATATACGACAGTACCCAGTCAGACTCTGGACATTAACATTTTTGACCGCCGCAATAAAACCTTCACTTTTATGCCCGGAAAGACCAAAACAACCCCGGGTCGACGATGGGGTCGACGTCGACCCCGAAACACGAAGTCGAACCCGGGCTTAATTAATAATGTGGATTAGGGGGGCGGGGTCGTGTGTGGGGGTCGACCGCGGTGAGGGTCGAACCTGGGTGTCCGAAGTCGACCCAGGTCCGCCCTCCGCCGACCTGATTATTATTTTTTATTATTTATTATGAATTATTTTTATAAGTAAATTTGAATAATTATTATCAATAATAAATATTAATAAATAGTATTAAAAAACTATTATAATATTAAGAAATTATTTATTATTATTTATTATGAATTATTATTATAATTAAATTTGAACAAATATTATCAATAATAAATATTAATAAATAGTATTAAAAAATATTATTATAATATTAAGAAATATTATAGTATAAATAATTATTACAATAATATGAATATTTAATATTACTATTTGTATTTAAAGTATTGCTAATATAATTATTTTATAATTATAATAAATATTAAGAATTTTTTGACCCTTTTTTAAAAAAATGTATTAAACAATATTTATTATTATCAAAAGAGGAATTAGTATTTAGTGTAAAAACAAATATTAAAATTCGATAAATTAATAATTTAATAATAGTAATAATTAATTTGTGGATATTTTTTACTTTCTCTTTTTCTAAAATAATAAATAGTGTTTATTAATAATATTCTCCAATAATATTGTAACAAAGATAAAATAATTATAATTATGAAAGAATTATATTATCATTAACTCAAATACTAATACTAATATGATTATTAATATTCTATAAATAATTATTATATACTACAAGTATTATTATGCTTGTAGTATATACTATTAATAAATTATTATTAAAATACTATAACTTCTATATAATATTAAAATAGTCAAGTGAGATCTTTTTACATTCGTATAATCAACCGTTTTTACACACAGAGCAACTGCATGAAATCAACCCTCTTAACAGCTCCTTTTAAGGCTTGCTCGCTTTCGTTTGTGAGTAAATCGAACTGGGCTCTCTTATGAATCATCATCAGATGAACTATCACCATCACTATGACCACAACGTACTCGTGGTTGCTCGCTTTTCCAGACGATTTGCCCCCAGGTGGACCTGTATCAAGGTAACTACGACGATGAGTTGATATTGCGATCAATCCGCTGCTATCCTTTTCCTCTGGCATCTCGCATTGTCCACTGAAAGGCATCGTGTATGCCCAAATTTCAACTTGCCGCCACCCCATCCACCATCCCCTCCAGCTCTTTGAATCTGCAAGGCCATACTGAATGTCCCGAGAGGAGTAATATTTGGAATGTCACAATCATCACATTCTTCCTGATGCAGTTAATGTGCTTCCGATGACGGTCGTTACCAATGCCGCCCATGCCAAATGTTGTATTTTCCAATACCTTCCATACCAATAGAAATTTTCACTGCCAACTTGGAACACTAATCTGCAGTTAAACATCCACAATATATAAGCCAATAGTCTGAATAATAATGATGATGATGATAATAATAATAATAATAATAATAATAATAATAATAATAATAATAATAATAATAATAATAATAATAATAATAATAATAATAATAGTATAGATTTGTTATGTGAAAAACTGTAAAATTACCTCTAGTGAATCATTGTTGGGAATTCATCCTAGTAGCTCAATTTAACTCCCTTCGTTGATTACTCTCTGCAGCATTCTGCACCATATGCAACGAAATTAATGGTGCTATCTACGGTGCTGGTGGCTATGATGGGGACTGCAGAATTTTATCCTCTCGGAAAGCCGAATTTTCAAGCTCTGTGATGTAAGATTTGAGCTTGATGCATGCCTAGTGTTTAACCTGTCGCAACACGACCGTTGTGGGACAGGCTATACTCATGCTACACGAAAGGAGTAATATTTAGAATGACACGATCACTACATTCATCCTGATGTAGTGATTGTGCTTCCAATTAGGGTCATTACCAATGCCGCCCATTCCAAATGCTTCCAAATGAAGTATCTCCAGCCACTGAAGTTGAACACCAAAACCCTGAATTGGTTAGAACTTCTCCCCAACTTCTCAGGTTGTGGAAGTTGAAGATACATTATAGTTGGATGAGTCTTCTCAAATTGAAAGAGATTTGGAATTACAGAGCAGATGCATGGACATAGGGTCTTTAAATAGAGTTGCCCAAGATTCAGGTGCCCATATGTCCTCCATCTCCCTATCCCCAACGGTTAAATTGAGGGGTAATACCACCCACCAAGGCTTGCCCCTCTGAATGTTGTACGGTCCTAGTGCACCCACTTCCATTTTGACCCTTATGAAATGGGAGGTGGTTCGAACCGTCGTCATTACCAAGGCCGCCCAGGCCAATGTTATCGTTACAAACGTCGTCCATGTCCAAATGTTGTATTTGGGCAATACCTACAAGTAAACATTACAAAATAATATTAATAACGGCGATCAATACATTTTTGTAATATTAATGCTAATAATATGACTAGTAATAATAAAATTAATACGACTAATACCACTCTGGCCGCCTGAGTTGATATTGCAATCAAACCGCTGCCTGAGTTGATATTACATCCATGGTCCGGTTTATATAGGGGATTTCCCTTTTTCAGGTGGATCTTTATGAAGGTAACTACGACGCTGAGTTTATATTGTGATCAATCCGCTGCTAGCCTTTTCCCATGGCATCTCGCATTGTCCACTGAACGGCTCAATTTCCTTTGGAACGTCGTGTATGCCTAATTTTCAACTTGCCGCCACCCCATCCACCATCTTCGGCAGCTCTTTGTATTCATAGGCCATTCTCAACGTTCCGAAAGGAGTAATATTCGGAATGTGACGACCGCAACATTCACCCTGCTGTGGCGCTTGTGATTCCGAATGTGACACTCTTACCTATACCTTCCATTCCCTTGAAGTGGAACTCCCAAATGTTGGTAACCAAATGGCAAAATTTCCCCAATCTCCGAAATGAATTTCCCGACTTTCAACAACGACCTATAGTTATCATAACAAACATTGTGCACAATATGATATTAGTAAGAGGCCAAATAATAATAATAATAATAATAACAGTTAACCAGACGCGCGCTAATTTTCTGTATCCAAAGGACATACTTAATTTTAGATGGACACCACGCTAATGCTTGCCCCTCCGAGTGTGGTCATTCTGGACCTTCCACGGGGAAAATGCCGACTTTAATTTTTCCTTCATCTCACTCCGATTGTATTTTCCAATACCTCCCATACCAACTGAAATGGATCTACGAACTTGCAACAGTAATCTGTAGTTGAACATACATAATATATAAGCCAATAGTCTTAATAATAATAGTAAAAACTGTGAACGAATATATAAGACAATAACGATAATAATAATAATAATAATTTACTATAAGAATAGTAATTATTGTTGTACCCACTGCATTTCTTCTCACTATGTTCAACCTCTCTCAGCATCTCTTTTTTACGGTTCAGACCTCCCACCAAGGCCTGCCCCTCCGAATGTTCTACGGTCCTGGTGCACCCGCTTCCATTTTGTTCGTTATGAAATGGGAGGTGGTTCGAACCGTCGTCATTACCAATGCCGCCCAGGCCAATGTTGTCGTTATGAACGTCGTCCATGTCCAAATGTTGTATTTGGGCAATACCTACATGTAAACATTACAAATAATATTAATAACGGCGATCAATACATTTTTATAATATTAATGCTAATAATATGAATAGTAATAATGAAATTAATACGACTAATACCACCATCCTTCGGCAGCTCTTTGTATTCACAGGTCATTCTAAATGTTCCGAAAGGAGTAATATTTGAAATGTGACGAATTGACGTTGATGTTGTGATCATGCTTACGGTTGACGCATGCCGAGTGTTCCACAACAGCGACATTCACCCTGCTGTGGCGCTTGTGATTACGAATGAGGCACTCTTACCTATACCTCCCATTCCCCTAAAGTGGAACTGCCAAATGTTTGTGTCCCAAGTGGCGAAATTTACCCATTCTCCGAAATGAATTTGCCGATTTTCAACAATGACCTACAGTTAAATAAGCAAACAATGTGCACAAGATGGATCTTTAACAAGCGGCCAAACAATAATAATAATATTAACAGTTAACCCTTCATGTAACAGTTAAGAAGGCTCGCGCTAATTTTCTGTATCCAAAGGACATACTTAATTTTAGATGGACACCACACTAATGCTTGCCCCTCCGAGTGTGGTCATTTTGGAATATCATAATCATCACATTCATCCTGATGTAGTGATTGGGCTTCCAAAGACGGTCGTTACCAATGCCGCCAAGGCCAATGTTGTATTCCCCGCAAGGAAGTAGTTTGCACGATATCAGTAGGGCCTGTAGTACCACAATGATAGGTTGTAAGGAAATAGTGTGTAGGCGATATGATGTTAATAATAAGACTCGAATACTGTTAATGAAAAATTACCTTCCGCGCATGCCATACTACAGTGGCTGATGCTTCAAGTCTTGTGCTTGAAGCATTGTGCTTCATGCATGCCCAATGTTCCACCTCGAGAGGTTTGCAGATGATCTTTAAAAGGGAGGCTTTTTGCCCTATCCTGGTGCACCCGCTGCCATTTTGACCGTTGTGATAGGGGAGGTGGTTCGAACTGTCGTCGTTACCAATGCCGCCAAGGCCAATGTTGTCATTACGAATGTCGTCCATGTCCAAATATTGAATTTGGGCAATACCTACAGGTAAACATTACAAAATAATATGAATAGTAATAATAAAAATAATACCAATAATAATAATAATAGTAATAATAATAATAATAATAATAATAATAATAATAATAATAATAATAATAATAATAATAATAATAATAAAACCTACAGCGTCACATTCTTAACAATCTTTGTGAATTGGGCGATGCCAAATGCCGCTGAGATTGAAAACTTGGTGGTCGGTGTGGTGGAGCAGGTATATGATAATTGCCGAGTCCTCTCATTCCTCGCCAGTATAATTACTGTTGTAACCCTACAGGGGGAAAAATTAATTTTACAACAGTAATTGCAGTTTTATTAAGTATATATTTATAATAATAGAAATATTGTTAATAGTAATAATAAGTGTATTAATTACTGTTGTAAGCCTTGCGTTTCTTCTCCCTCAGTTTTATTAAGTATACATTTATTTTTTCATTCAATTCTTTGTTTACGTTTAGTATTTTAATATTACGACTCTGTGTTCCAGGAGTATAACTCCTCCATTTGAATCGTGTCCCTGTCTGCCCCCAGTTAGAAGTTGGAAACCTGGGCGGAGTTCTCCTTTGGCTCACAGTTCCATACTAATGAGGTTATGGAATTAGAAATTATATTCCGATTTATCTGAAATCTTCTTCCCAAGTGAGAGGCGTGCTGGCTGGCGCTATAATTGCAGGCCGACAGTTTCATAATACCTTTTAAGTAGGATTCATGCTGATGCAATGGTTAAACGGGTTTACCCCGCGCCTGGGGTATGGGTAATAATGCAGAGGGCGGACCAAAAGGATTTAGGAACCAACATGGTGGACATTTCTAACACTACAGGGCGGGGAACTGGTGGGTGGATATATTTTGTATGGTGCAGCGACGGAGCCTTACACGTTAGTGCATGAGTCGAATACATGATGGGGCAGTGCGACTATGCCAATCAGCATGAATCATATAAAAGTTCTGCAAGAAAAGATCTCTTAAACGAAAGGATGGCTTTTCCAAAAGCGACACAGTGACAAACCAGATGCAGGTGGATCTTTATGAAGGTAACTACGACGCTGAGTTGATATTGCAATCAATCCGCTGCGATCCTTTTCCCCTGCCACCTCCCATTGTCCACTGAAAGGCGTCATGTAACAGTAGCGCTCTGCAGGTAATTTACTTCTGTCGATGCTGCTGCTCAATTGCATCCACTCTCTTCATTTGCCATCATTGCACCCACTCACGATCGAATAGGAGACTTCAGTTTACCATAAGTCAAACCTTGAAGGTGGACTTGGTTCATAACCGAATCATCCCTATCTTCCATGCTTCAGTCCAATAATGATGGCTTAAATTCGTGACACCGGCCCCACCGTGCTGCCCAGAACCTCTGTCTGAGTCGGATCTACTGCTCTCCGACCCGGCTGGCAGCGATGTCTCGCGACCCCGTCCACGTCGTCCCCCGTCGCCACTTTTCTCCCGCCGAACTCTCTATGGTAAACTGAAGTCCCATGGGACGAATTTATGCCTCTCCCATGGCACGAACCTTATGCCATCATTACTGGACTGAAGCATGGAAGATAGGGATGATTCGGTTATGAACCAAGTCCTCCTTCAAGGTTTGACTTACGGTAAACTGAAGTCTTCTATTCGATCGTGAGTGGGTGCAATGATGGCAAATGAAGAGAGTGGATGCAATTGAGCAGCAGCATCGTCAGCAGGAAGTTACCTGCAGAGGGTTCTGTTACGTGACGCCTTTCAGTGGACAATGGGAGGTGGCAGGGGAAAAGGATTGCAGCGGATTGATCGCAATATCAACTCAGCGTCGTAGCTACCTTCATAAAGATCCACCTGCATCTGGTTTGGCACAGTGTCGCTTTTGGAAAAGCCATCCTTTCGTTTAAGAGATCTTTTCTTGCAGAACTTTTAGATGATTCATGCTGATTGGCATAGTCGCACTGCCCCATCATGTATTCGACTCATGCACTAACATGTAAGGCTCCGTCGCTGCACCATACAAAATATATCTACCCACCCGTGCCCCGCCCTGTAGTGGTAGAAGTGTCCACCATGTTCGTTCCTAATTCCTTTTGGTCCGCCATCTGCATTATTACCCATACACCAGGCGCGGGGTAAACTCGTTTAACCATTGCATCATCATGAACCCTACTTAAAAGGTATTGTCAAACTATCGGCCTGCAATTATAGCGCCAGCCAGCACGCCTCTCACTGGGAATAAGAGTTTAGTTAAATCAGAATATAATTTCTAATTCTATAACCTCATTAGTATGGAACTGTCAGCCAAGGAGAATGTATTTTAATTTCCATCTTCCATGTTCTGCCCCGTCCCAGCCATTTGCCAATCTTTGGTGGCTTCTATGGTGTAAACATGTCAGGCACGCATATTGATCAGTATTCCGGGTGCTCTCGACAGAATATTGTGGCTGGGCGTGTTTTAGTTTCTACATGTGCGCCCCTAATGCCTTTCCTGCGAACATGGGGAACATTTCTGAAGGAGGATGCCTTCACGCAAAATGCTAACAATCGGAAACTGAGGAAGATGAGGATGCGGTGTGGGACGACGTCCTTTGGCGTTCCGACTAAGGGCCATGGAGAATCGGGACGTCCACTAATGTACAATTACTCCTCGATGATCCAAAATTTCTTCAGCATTTGTTATGTCGAAAATGCTCAAACTCTGCCAACTTCAGGTATGCATGCGACCATGCTGTTCGGCGAGGTTTTGAGTAACTGCTGCGCCTGCACGCTACTTGGTATGTTTTCTCGCGTCGACGTCCGTATGGAGGAATATTGCAACCGGTCGTCCTTAGCCCAATTTTCCATTAATCTGCATGGCCCGGAAGTTCTAGATTGCCCCATATGTTTTGATGAAATCTAGACAAACCAGCAACGTAGATAGCACCATTAAGTTCGGTTGCATATGGTGCAGTCGGCTTAGGGAGGTTGAACATAGGGAGAAAAAATACCAAGGGTCGACATGATCTCAAGCATGGTGTCCAACTATGCAACGACTGCTACAAGCTTGAGAACATGTCGACCCCTTGTATTTTTTCTCCCTATGTTCAACCTCTCTCAGCCGACTGCACCATATGCAACCAAACTTAATGGTGCTATCTACGTTGCTGGCTTGTCTAGATTTCATCAAAACATATGGGGCAATCTAGAACTTCCGGGCCATGCAGATTATTGGAAAAGTGGGCTAAGGACGACCGACTGCAATATTCCTCCATACGGACGTCGACGCGAGAAAACATACCAAGTAGCGTGCAGGCGCTGCAGTTACTCAAAACCTCGCCGAACAGCATGGTCGCATGCATACCTGAAGATGGGAAAGAGTTTGAGCATTCGCGTCATAAGAATGCTGAAGATGTTTCGAACGGCCCAGGACTAATAGTCCATTAGTGGAGTACATCCTTATTCTTGTCCCATCGTCCGAACGCCAAAGCATTTCACCCCGCACCACAACCTCATCTGACTCGCTGGCTGATCGTTGCAACGCGCCAATGCGGTGGGGCTCAAATGACCGAAGATATTTCCGTACAGTTGGTCTCGTGCTCGCGGCAAGTGTTACCTTCTCGAACATGCCTGAGCATGATGATGCATGCGGAGTTCTATGCCAAACCAAGAAAACTGTATGAAATGATGATGCATCTACTCAAAGCAGGAAGATTGCAGTTTTATTAAGTATATATTTATAATAATAGAAATATTGTTAATAGTAATAGTAAGTGTAGTAATTACTCTTTTAAGCCTTGCATTTCTTCTCCCTCTGTTCAACCTCTCTCAGCCTCTCTTTTTGAGTGGTAACATCTCCCGCCAATGCTTGCCCCTCCGAGCTGATCGACTCCTTTTTTAGGGGTAATATTTCATAATATTCGCTCCTTCAGTACCCGAGTTGCCCGAATGTTCTCTGTCAGGCGGGCTATGTGATGAACCTGCCCGCTTGTTTACCCATCCTCTGCGATAATTTTCTGGACGGTCATTACCAATGCCGCCCAGACCAAGTGTTGCGCTCGTGGTTCGAAATGTGTTGATTACCAATGCCGCCCAAGCCAATGTTGCATTCCCCCGTAATGAAGCAGTGTGCACTGTACAGTATAGCCTGTAGTATGACAATGACAATCAATAAGCAAACAGTGTGTAGTCTATATGATGCCAATATTACGACTGGAATACCGCTAATGAAAAATTACCGACAGTGATGCTTCAAGCCCTGTGCTTGAAGCATTGTGCTTCATGCATGCCCAATGTTTCACATGTCCGCCTTCAGCCATTCTGGGACAGGCCACACTCATGCTTTCTGGCGGGGGAGATTGGTGGTATGCCACCATCAAAGTATTCATCATGATGTAGTGAGGGTGCTTCCGAATGTTGTCATTACCAATGCCGCGCATGTCCAACGGCCGTATCTCGACAATACCTACAGGTAAACATTACAAAATAATATTAATAACGGCGATGACTATAATACCCGAGAATTTTACAACATAAATAAATATAATAAATACAATAAATAAATAAATAAACAAATAAATATAATAAATAAATAAATAAACAAATAAATCAGTAAATACATAAAATAAATAAATATAGAAGAAATGAGAAATGAAATTAATTAAAAGAGATTTAATTAAACAAAAGAAATTAAATAAAGTAAAATAGGTCGTTACACGGGTATCCGATATAAAAGAACTCGAGAATTCGAGCCAAAACATAACATTTGATCCGAAAGAAATAACGACACGAAATAGGAACCCGAAGAGAGTCCAGAAATTGGAATCCGAGAGCATAGAGGGATAGAAACCCGAAAGAGAGGCGGAAAAGCACGACGGATCGCACGACCCGCCCGGACCGAAATCCAGGCATCGCGCGCTGGCCGCGCGCTAATAGGGGAAAAGGCGCGCCAACCCCGCGCCAGAAGGCAGATTCGCCCGTGGCGCGAATCTCTCGCCCGAACGTGGATTTTTCGACTTTCGGTTGAACGTCTCTCGACTCAAGACCCTTAGGGTCAGATCTTGGACGCCCTAGGTCATAGCTATCTATAAATAAACCCCCTCGGAAGCCCTAAACCCTTTTCAAAACCCTACGATACTCTCTATACACACAAGTCGTAATCCCGGAGTCAACGGAGGCACCAAAAGACCGAGACAGCGGCTGTTGGACAAAAATCGGGAGATCTCCAACGTGCGGTAAGCCCTAGTCTGAATAATCCTTGTTCGTTTCAATCCGAAAACAGATTCTAACCTCGTTTCTCTTCTCTTTACACCCCGAATCGGATCTAGAACGAGGAACCCGACGAACGGAGAGGAGAAACGGTGAACTGGAAGCCACGCCTTCGAAATAGACATCCCGGACGCTCACAAATTAGTAAGTTAACTCTTACATGGTTTTGGGAGGAATTAAAACGTTCGAAACTAAAAGATTTAACAAGAAATCGTAAATCTGCCAACTTATGTTTTCTACCAACGCAACAGTTTTGACGAATTTTTCCGAACCTTAAAACGACTTCAAACAGAAAAACTTAAAACACGAAAAACGTTCCTAAGGCTTAGATCTATCTACTGTAAAATTTTCAGAATCTTTAGAGACGATTATGTGAAAACCAACCGAAACCGAACTGTTTGAATCTAGATCTTGAAATTCTTGACAGAACTTAGGTCAGATCTTGATCACGTTTTTGACATAGGTTCCAGGCCGATTTAGATCTTTGGCCGAAGATGAAAGTTGTAGATAAATGTCTTAAGATGGTCTCTGTAAAATTTCATCAAATTTGGAGTTGAATTGGTAGAATTCGAAATCTTTAAACTGTGACATATGAAATTCGGACAGAATTGTGTTTCTGTGAAAATTGGTGTTCATGACCTATTTCAGTGTCTCGGATTGAAAAAGTTAAAACACAAAAGTTGTAGATCTCGACGTTTCTGAGTCAGTCGTGAAATTTCGGAATTTTTGGAATTAAATCTGATTTTAGACAAATTTTAGAGTAAACTGTGGTTTACCGGAAGTCAAACCTTGAAATCTTGTTGAAACATGAAATTAACCTTTAGGGTTGAAATGAGTTGAGATATTATTTTTAAACAAATATAATTGAAATCAGATTTTTGAAATTAAATCCCCTTACAAACTTGATAAATTAAAATTAGGGGTGAGTGCTCTGCAGGGTGCCCCCTAACGATTCACTTCGTGCCTTAATGGACGATGGTGACCCCGCGCGCTAAACTTGAGATATGATATCGCCAAAACGGCATGAGCTATAGAGCCTACACTCTCGAGAATATCCACATGGGTTTCCCGAGGCTCCGGAGTGGTACTGGGTATGGCTGATACGGTTGCGGCCGCCGGGCTAACGGCTAAACTTGTTGAGATTGCGATGCAATCGTGAAATACTTGAAATACTAAATCTGGGATGTAATGGGGATATTAAATTAAATTAAATTTGATTAAATTATGTTTGTTGACCAATTAAATTATTTAAATGCTTTATTTAAATTATGGCTATTATTTTAAATCATGCGAAATGTGTTGTTAAATAGAGCCCTGAAATAAATTATGCAATTGGATAGTTGATTAGATTAAATTGAATATTATGTTATTATCATGCTTTTATTAAATTAATGGCTTTTAAACCCTACGATCATGCATGTGTTAACTTACTAAGCAAGTTGTGCTGACCAAACCATTTTTATTCATTTTTCTTACAGAGTATGTGGATTGAGCATGTATGAGCACGATTCATGCATGGGATTTTGGGAAAACATTATTTTGTTTTTAAATTCGTACATTAGACTATATTATGAACGGGCCTGTTTAACCCGTGGTTTGGCCATATCGGCCCTATTTACATTTTCCGCTGCAATACTATATTTAAATATTATTTCCGCTGCGCTATGATATTATTATGTTCGAATCATATTGTATGGGCTGTTTTGAATGCTTTAAATGTTTTAAATACTGCAATACCTAGCCTTGAATCTCTTTAGTAAGCTCGAAGAAACCGTGTCTTACTAGGGAGATGTGGCGGTGACATCCTGAAACTTTTGACGAGTTTCGTTAACACGAGTAATTTTCTGAAATATCAAGTGTGGATTTATTAAATGAAAAGAGTTATGATGTAGGGAAGGGGTTTAAGAATATGTTATGATTCCCGTTTTATTACTCATGTGGGGTGTTTTAATCTCAAACGGCGCTGTGGTCCTTCCCGCCATGAAACTTTTGACAAATATCACGGTGCAACCGGGATTGACCTTCAGTCTGTCACCCTGAAAGTCCCTGGTATCTGCGCCATGATACTTCTCATAATTTCATGTCACGAAAACACCTGCCATGAAACTTTTGAACATCTTCCCACTGTATGAGTATTTTCCCAAAACGTTGTGTTTTTACTTACTCGTGTCAAGAAACTGTGCATCCCGAAAGCGCACGGAGTCAAAAATTGCAGTAATTTATAGTAAGTACCGGATCGTTCACTGGAGGATGTGCGATGGAAGCAGGGCCCACGTCGTTTACTAAGATTTTCCACTCGGTTACTCGTTTCAAGTTTTGCAAGGTTTTCTAACAACTACTTGACATAAATTAAATCCAGATCATAAAAGCAGTAAAAAGTTATTCTCCAAAGCATGGTAAACTAGATCGAGGGAAGCAATTAAATTTACTCTACGAAAGCAATATAAAATTATGCTACACTATCTAGAAAGCAGATTTAAAATATGACAGAAGGGACAGGGAGGAAATAATAAAGATTGGACAAGATTCAGATGAAACACAATTAAACTTCCATTTTTATACACAGATCTTAGCTTGGGATAATCCTCTAGTTAGCTAACTCTCATGCTTTCTACACCATGTTCCCTTTAACAGACAGGTACTTATGGTGAGAATTTACATGCTCTTACGACCTCAATTTCTAAGATACCACAGACTCACAACTGCCCTCACATGGCCATGCTAAGGCGTACCATTCATCTGTGGTGGATAAGCAACACCTAACATATCATTAGTTGACATGCCAAGTACTCCTATCATTCCCCCATGTCACACCCAAAGTTTCAAATCACGCCCCAAACCATTCCATAACTCTCAAACCTTTTAACAGATGGACAGCCCCTAATTCTTCCGAGTGACCTCTATGAAAGCATTTTAAAGGAAAGCAGTAAGAAAGTTGTAAAGAAAGCATTTAAATCTATCACTCGGAAGCATTAAAAACGTCTCTTTCCGTTAGTATAAAAGAGCCCCTGGTCTTGGTGACCAGATGCAGATCAAGAACCCTCGAGATATCAATAAGCCACAGGGCTTACAACATCTCGGTAGTTATGAGATACAAACTAAATGAAACAGATCCATAAATGAACCTATTCTGGATGTACTCACTCAAGACTCAATTTTAGACTTTGGCAGAAGAAGATAGTAGTCGAAGGAATACTCAACCCTACCTTAGAAATTAACCAAGGCCTCTATGTTGTTCCTCTAGTATTATTTATCACATCTCATCTACACCCAAGTGGATATTGATTTAATGCGATATTCTAATACAAGATTTCCAACACACAGCAATTTCGAGAGCAATTGAATATTTGAAAATCGTTCCCTAGACAGGTACTAAACTCTAAATTAAAACACAGATCCTTTCAGTCTAGATGAGACCTAATCGCTGACTCTGCTTCTAAGCTCTCAAAATCAACCCCCAGTAGAATGTGAATTAGTCATAACTGTTGAATTTATCCCTTACTCAGATCCGGATTTTATAAAGGAGTTTTTGTTGGAAGTTTACTATGCAGCATCTGATTTAAATCAAGACTTCTGTGTCCAAGGGGAAGGATCCCCAAAATAATGATATGACCGCAACATCTACATAATAGTATCATGCATACAAGTATATGAAAAGGAAAATAAAACACCCCAAAATATATGGTGGGGATAGACATAATGCGATACACAAAGGTGAATTAGCCTGAGATGAGAAGAAATCGGCTAAAAAGAGTGCCAGAGATAATTGGGGTTTTCCGGACTGCAAACATCTGCTGTCCAGTTCCCAATTTTCCCAGATGATTGATTTTAGACAAAAAGAATTCCAAACAACGGTGACCGCCGTCATTGAGTTTTCTTTTGTCTATGAGTAGAAGAAGAACCCACATATTTCTTGTTGTAATATGTCTTAACTGATGTTGGTCGGCATCAGTTAATACTATTGCAACTTGAATTCAGGTTGAGAAATTAAGATAAAGAAAATTAAAACTGTATCTGATTAGGAATTGGCTGAGTGACTAATCGAAACTCTTAGTGAAAAGAACGCTTGCCGAAGCTTCCACCAACCACTAACCAGATCATGCAAAATAACAGATAATGATTGACACTCAGAAGACGGGTTAGTCGATATCCCTGTGAAGGGACCTTTCACCAACATTAATCTGTGGTGTTTTTCATTATCCGTTCATACACACAACGAAAAGGAAAACTTGAAAATAAGGAAAATGTTTTTGGTATTGTGCGGGTATTAAGCACACAATAAGTGGACACTAATGGGTTGAAATGTGTAATGGACAGAAATCAGATGAATTGGGCCCAGGCCCAATACATCCATGCAACTTACACAACTCATGGAAGAAAAATATTTTTTTGGAATTTTCAAAATAAAAGGATAGTTCAATTCGAATTATTGGGGTAATTCGAATTGAGAATGCATGAAGGATGAAGTACTACTTTACCCAATTGATCATTGCTAGAAATTGGAGCATCATCTAATTCGAATTATTGACCAATTCGAATTCGAATTGGACAACTCGAATTGGCGAAGTCCTTTTCTTGCTCAAATTAACTAAGGCATTTACCTCAAGGGGAAGGTGAATTCGAATTGTCCAGCAATTCGAATTAATTCGAATTGGACAATTCGAATTGGTAAGAGATGAAGAAATAAACCAAGGCATGAATGGGTGGTATGCAATACAATGTGGTTTCCCTAGCCAATTCGAATTGTTGAACCAATTCGAATTAATTCGAATTAGAGAATTCGAATTGGTTGGAAACCACATGAAGGAAATCTTTGGTTGTGCAATTCGAATCTCTTAGGCAATTCGAGATAATTCGAATTGCCTCAATTCGAATTACACATTTTCGAACAATAACAATTTTTGTTCTCACAAGTATGGGTTAGGTGTACACTGTGCTGTAATGATGGGTTTAGATTTACCAAATCCCTCATCTCACATCAATGTCACTTCACAGCCACCCTAGTGAAGTTTTCAAGAAATAAACAAACACATGTGCAGTGGGTATTGGCAAGATTCAAACCCTATTTCTACAAACAAAGGATCAAATATCAAAGAACCTAAAACATCTAGTTATCTAAGAACTACATGAATAAACTAAGAACACTCAAGTTATCTAAGGCAGCATAAAATAAAAATAAAGGCAGAAAAATAAGGCATAAAGATAAATACTAACAAACCTTAAAAACATCTAAAACCTAAGAACACTTATTTGAAGCTCTAAGGCACAAAATCAAGCTAACAACCCACCAAATATGCATTTATTAAGTTTGAATGTCAACTAGGACATAATAAATGTAACCTAGTTGAAACAGACAAACATGCTAAGCATTTATTTCTAAAGAAAGCATTAAAGAGTGCCAAAACACATGAATAACACCATTTCTGGAAATTTTTCTTGTATTGACACTTTGAAAGCAAAATAAAGAACCCAAAACCATCATTAACTTGAAGGTAGGGTTTATTCTAACTAGAAAGCATGTAAAAATCTGGAAATGGCTACTCTAAGGGTTACACAAACTGCTTCTACACTATACTAAGATCAAAGCATGTAAAAACTATACTACTTGCAAGGAAAAATAAACTACACTAAACTAAACTACCTACATAACCCTTAAGGGGTGTGGAATCTCCTGCTGTTCTTTTTGTCCCAGCTGCTTTTTGGTTAAATTCTTCCTTTTCTTTTTTTTTGTGGAAGGTCTGCTTTTATAGACAAATTTCGAAACCCTAGGCCCACCAATGTTGTGCTCATGCTCCATAGCTTCAATGAGTGAAGTTCGAATTAGTTCAATCAATTCGAATTAATTCGAATTGTGAGACCTCTTCCTTGAGCTGGAAATGTGGCCTTCAGTTATCAATTCGAATTGTTGTGAAGAATTCGAATTGGTCTTTTCTCGAATTGGATGAGGGTTTCTGCTTGGCTTCCTTGCATCTGTTGGCAATTCGAATTGTTTGTGCCAGTTCGAATTAATTCGAATTGGACAATTCGAATTGCATCTTCTTCTTGCCTTTGGGTTTCTTCTCTCTTCATTCCCTAATTCGAATTATTCAAGCCAATTCGAATTAGCTCTTCTGCATCCCTTCCTAACACTTAACCACTTCTTGTTCTCTTCAGCAATTCGAATTGTGTGCAATTCGAATTAATTTGAATTGTGTGCAATTCGAATTAATTCGAATTGCGTAATTCGAATTGGGCTTCAACACTTAGCCAAAATTCAGTTGTGGGATTTTCAATCTTTTCCCCATCTTTTTGGATTTTTGTGGGCTATATTATTCTTTTGCCCATCTTTTCATTCCTTTTTCTTTTCTTTTTCCTTTTTTCATGTTTTTGGATTTTTCTAACACAAATACAATTAAAAATTGCATATTTTGTGTCTTTTTATTACCGGCTCGATGTTTTTACAAACTAGCATTAATCTGTTAAACTCAACTGCTTTCTTATTACAATAAGATGGAAACACGATCAAAATGTCCGTCTCAGACACGGAAATGGATTGAAAATAATGGTCAATTTTTGGCCATTATCAACATCCTCACATTTAATACTGATCGTCCCCGAGCAGTCAGAGTCAGTGCTCCTAGGAGCTTGGACTCTGCATATTCAATCCATTTGTGTGGCCTCAGAAATTTCATTCTTTTTATATTGGGATCAGACAATCAAAATTACAAGTATTAAACTCTCTTGGTTGCAGTGTTTAATGGAATGATACTTCTCACTTGAGTGAACACACAAACCAATCATTATTGTTAATTCTTCTTGAATAAGTGCTTAGAAAGATCCATTGGCTTACTCCTTGAATTCAGGCATGACATGATCATTGATTAATAAAAACAGAGCCTCACATATAGTAGAATCGGAAAGTTCACTCACTCTCAAGATTGGCTTTTATCATCAACGCTCAAAATCAAATTCAATTAAATTCTCCCATAAGCTTGCAATTGAACCAACTCGCCACCTACTCATTTCCTCAAATCGAGATCCCGAGGGTCTTATTCAAGGTTATAACGGGGCATACGGTTGTAACATTTGGTAGGAAAGGAAAAATATTGGGCTAAAAAGTGACACGACACCATTCCACCATAACTTGGCATTTTTTAGAATTTATGATCATCGTTATTTCTTTCTTTCTTTTGTTTTTCTTTCTTTTTCTATTGCATGACATTAGACTTTGTCTAATTTGCTTTGTCATTTGCAATTTATTCTTGTTGAATGGATCTCAACGATTTTTTTTTTTTGAATCGGTTTATAGCATACCGATTGATACATATTTGATGATCAAAAATTACAATGCCTTGATGGGATGACTCATGTACACTTGGGTTTGATTTTCTTGGTCTTTTTGTAAGGCTGGGAATAATATAGTGGTTTCAAAGAAAAATTAGGTTTAAAGGCTCAGATTGGTTAATCCTAAAGGGAAAATGTTTTTGGGTTTGGAATTCAAACGAAAGCCAAAATTTTGGGTTTTCTAAGTGCCTCGATCATTTGCTCGATTTCGGAAATATGACATGGTCTTGAATCGGTCCCAATTGCAAGTTCTAGTGTCCTTTAATCGAATTGATTCACACAATCAAAGAAGAAAAATGAGTAATAGTGACTCATGGCTCAAATCTCACATGGTATGGTTTGATCATGTCATACATTTATTCTCAGATTTAGTCTTTGAAAAATTTCTTGCAGCTTATTCAATCAAATTCTCAACATGAAAGTTCGTCAATCTTTCAAGTGATCATATCATTGGATTTTTATAGCTCAAAACTTCGAGAATTTATATCATGCATATTTTTAATTGTTTTATCCCAATGTAATAGTCTGAAGATTTCATCATTAGCCTAAATTCAACATGTGAATTTAGGTGACAGATTTATGCTTGTTTTATGCCGGTTTGTTTAACTGAAAGCAGTAAAAAGACACTGTGAGCATGCAAGCATGTCACAGCTTGTTTTTGGCGTGACAGTCACTTATTCATCTTGGACTGCCACACATCTTTTTCAAATAATAGAGAACTCAAGACGAAATTCTCTTTTGGAAAGCAGTAAATGTACGACTATCAGAATATGTCGTACAACCATCATAACAGACAAATCCAAGGTTCGTTATATAGTACACGACCTTAATTACATCTAAAATCAATACAGATGCAGCTGTACACTTGAATAACTTAGCATCAAAGATCAGTCAAAAGATTACCAAAATACAGTTCCAGTCAATCCAGTCAAAAGTGAATCTTTACAGATTCAGTCCATCAGCATCCTTCCCTTCTATCCCTGGAAAAAGATCCTGGTCCAGTGGACAAAGTTTGTCAGGCTGCAAGGTACGCAGTAATCTCCCATGTCTTCTTCGTCTTCCTCCATTAGCCTTGTGCAGTAGACTCTTGGTCCTTGATTACCGAACAGGTCAGGGGTCTCCAGGCTTTCAGCCAGCCACGCGAAGACATTGGTCCCTACATATGTCATCATGAACCTGTTTGTTATGATCTTGTTTATCATTGACACCCCCTGCTGGACCTATTCATTATCCAGCTTGCTGAGCAGCATGTACCCCCTGACGAAGATTGAGGCCTTGTGGTTGTCCTCAATTCCTTCCTTCAGTAGCTCACAAGCCAGATTTTCATTTCCTGCTCCGAATGCCTGCAGAGCTGGGATGAGTTGGAGGTTGTAGTTGCCAGCTTCTTCGCACTTGACTAGGAGTGCCTCCTTTTGCAGTTCAACTCTTTGTTCCCACATCTTGACGATGGTAGTCTCCAGTTCACATCTCTTGTAGACAATGGGAAGATCAGCTGCATCCCTGAGTTTGGTACACACCTCTCTGACCCTCCACACTTTCTTAATGCAGTCTTCTCCGATGCGGGAAAGAATCTCTCCTAAGAGTTCTACTGGCAGATCCAGTAGTTGGGTCCTCTCCTCTTGATCTTCATTTTGAACTGGGGGAATGATGCCTCTGGAAAGACATGGAGAAATGATTAGGTCTGAGACCCTCAGCCTTACACCTTCAGCCACCTCAAAGTACAGTTCGCTTGTTACCACCTGTCTTACTTGTGGTACACTATGAAAGTCCAAGGGGTCAGATTATCAAATCTACTCTTATTGCAACAGAAAATGAATAAGGATTTTTGGATCCTTAAAAAAAATTTCTTGGACTATAAATAGTCTAAGATGTTTTTGGATGGTCGAAGGACCAAAGGAGGATATTTCGTAGGTTGTTGAGCCTACGAAAGGATTTTGATTTTTTCATCACTTAATAAGTGATTAAATCGGGTGAGTTAGGGGAGACAAAGGATTAATGATGAAAAGCAAATGCAAGCGACAAATTATGCAATTACTAGTATGTAACAATGGACCATGACTAAAAATAAGAATAAAAATGAAAGTAAAAGTAGACATGCATACATACAAAAGTTGATTTTTGGATTTTTATGGAAAAGTGTTGACTTGTTTATTTAATGAAATTGGGGGTGTAAGTGGTCCCCCATTTGGATTTCGTTTTGGGAAGTGGGTTTTTAAGGAATATAAACAAAACATTCCTTGTGAACATTCCCCACTTGTCCCAAGTTGACAAAGATCAAACACTTTAAGGCAAAGAACATTCTACCATTTGTCTTTTTACACATAAATGCCATGCCAAAAGTGATGGAAAAATTTTGGCATGGTTTTGTCTGTAATACCATGTTCCCGGGTGCGCAAAAAATCAGCTTCTAGAGTTGAGTTTGCAAAGTGTGGGTACAGGTACTCAACAACAACATTTATTACTAAAATACTCATATAATATAACACATGCAAACATAAAGACAGACAAACAAAAATAATTTTGGTCCATAATTACTACTGTAATGCACAAATTTTTTGTCAAACAGAACTCATGCTATACAGACATGGATTTGCAAGTGTCATTAACATGCATTTTCAGCATCATCATCAAATATCTATCAAAACAACATAGTGACTAAGAAACATAATCACAGTGTTACCCCTACTCACATAAGAACACAAAATAAGAGTAAAACATCAAAATACTACTCAACAACAACAAAAACAGAATTTTTGGGGGTTTTGCAACCCCTATTTCCAAAATGAACATCCCTTAAAGACACAGAAACCTTCGAACCCTAAAATGGCAGTTTGAACTTACAGCACGAAAAAGCCCTAGTTCGCCCTACCCTGTTCTAGGTCATCCCCGCACAAGTGTGACTCATTCCGACCCTATTCCGACCATTTTTAACATGAAAAACAAAACACATTCCACCCCTATCCCCGATTTTGCAAGGAAGATGAAGAGACAAAAACTGTAAAGCGAAACCGAGCGCGAAATCGAAACAGAACACTCACCCCCTGCTCCCACTTGGATTAGACGACGAGGACGCCATTTCCGATGAGTTTGAGCGGAGGAAAGATCGAAAAGTGCGACTGGTTTCGCGAGGAAGACAATTTTTCGCGAGAGAGAATGGATGGTTTTCGGGAGAGTGAGGAGTGAAAGTGATGGAAGAGGGGGGAAAACAAGGATATATAAAGAATTTGGGAAGGAAGGTTCGAATTATTTCATCAATTCGAATTAATTCGAATTGATGGTTTCTGTGAGAGATGCGAGTTATTCAGGCCAATTCGAATTAATTCGAATTGGATTGAAAAACAAAGAAACAAAGCAAGTTCGAATTGCCATGATCAATTCGAATTAATTCGAATTGACTCACAATTCGAACTGGAGGTTGTGAGCAAAAACTGCACAAGGTGCCTAAGTGAGCTAATTCGAATTATTGTGGCCAAATAAAACATCCGAACGTTCTGCCTTGGATGCCAATTCGAATTTTGCATGTCAATTCGAATTAATTCGAATTGCCTGCATAATTCGAATTAACTAATCCGAGAGTGAAAATTTCCAAGGCAAAATGTCTTATGTGGTTTGTTCCAAGCAATTCGAATTAATTCGAATTTTCTTGAAATGAAAAATAAACCACAGTCAAGACTTAGGAAAATTTTTAGGTTTTCAAAAATTTATGTTCATCAAGATGAACTCAATAGCAAACATATCTACACAGAATTAGAATCTAAAACATATTGCTTGCATAAATTAGGTTGGGTTAACAATTTTATTTTATGAATTTATTCTGGATTTTAGATTTCTCTAAATTCCAGAATTAATTTTCATTAAATATAATATTAACCCAACCGGGAACCTGGTTTTTGGAAGCTTTATCTTTCTTTTTGTTGGTTCCTCGAATTCCTGCAAAACAATTATAAGAAAGCATTAGATTTTCTCCAAATATCAACATCCTCACATTTAGAGTCTTAGTACTCTAAATGTTCAATTGATTTTTGGATAGTTTGTCCCAATAAAAATAGGTGGAGCAAGTAATAAATAAGTAAGTAAATATATGTATAGTATTTATTGAGCATAAGCCGGTTCTGTTGTCATTTGAGCTTCTTTTTCGGGGTCGAACTGCCCAAGATACTCCTTCAATCTGTGTCCATTCACTACCAGCTCTCCTTTGTCAGTTCGGATCCTGACAGCTCCACTTTCAAACACGTGCACCACTTCGTATGGCCCTTCCCATCTGGATTTAAGCTTTCCGGGGAACAGCTTCAACCTGGAATTGAATAACAAGACATTCTGGCCAACATAGAAGTGTTTAGACTTGATACGACGATCGTGTAACTTCTGGGTCCGCTCTTTATAAATCCTCGAGCTTTCATAAGCTTGCGCACGTATTTCCTCAATTTCATTGAGGTCCAACTTGCGCTTACTCTGAGCAACTCGTGAGTCAAAATTGAGCGTTCGTACGACCCAGTAAGCCTTATGCTCTAGTTCTACGGGCAAATGACAGGCCTTTCCAAAGACGAGTCTGTATGGAGACATCCCAATGGGAGCCTTGAATGCAGTGCGGTATGCCCATAAAGCATCATTGAGCTTACGTGACCAATCTTTGCGAGTTGTCCCCACAGTGGCCTCGAGTATGTGTTTGATTTCGCGGTTTGAGACCTCGACTTGACCACTGGTTTGGGGATGGTAAGGCGTGCCGATCTTGTGGAGAATCCCATTTTTGCTCATAAGATTTGCAAATGCTTTATTGACAAAATGGGTTCCTCCATCTGATATGATCACCCTGTGTACACCAAATCTATTGAAAATGCTATTTTTCAAAAATTTGACGACCTGGTTGCCATCATTGGTTGGCAGTGCAACGGCCTCAACCCACTTGGAAACGTAATCGACAGCTACCAAGATGTAATGGTTCCCATCAGATGTCGGGAATGGTCCCATGAAGTCAATACCGCATACATCGAAAATCTCGAGAGTGAGAATTCCTTGTTGAGGCATCTCATCCTTCTTGGAGATATTCCCTAGTCTTTGGCATCTGTCGCAAGCTTTAACAAACGCTTTGCACTCCTCGTAAATGGTAGGCCAATAAAAACCGCACTCGAGCACCTTATGGGCTGTTCGAGTGGGGCCATGGTGACCTCCATATTCCGACTCATGACATTTCTTAGCGATTTGATAAGCCTCGTGCTCAGTTACACATCGTCTAATAATCGAATCTGCGCAATGCTTGAAGAGATAAGGATCTTCCCAGAAGTAGTTAACTACATCTCGGTTGAACCTCGCTTTGTGGCCCCTGCTTTGAAATGGTGGAGTTATTCCGCATGCTAAAAAGTTAGCAATATCGGAAAACCACGGACAAGCTTGATCATGAAGATGCAAGGCAAACAGTTGCTCGTCCGGAAAATTCTCATTTACGGCTAGCTCATTTTTATCGTTTTCTAGTCGAGACAAATGGTCAACAGCACCATTGTCTCTGCCTTTTCTATCTTTTATTATAATGTTGAATTCTTGCAGCAAAAGTACCCACCTGATTAATCGAGGTTTAGCGTCTTGTTTGCTAAACAAGTATCTCAGTGCAGAGTGATCTGTGTACACTGTGGTTTTCGTACCAATAAGATATTGTCTGAATTTATCAAACGCAAAAACCACAGCATACATCTCCTTCTCCGTGGTGGTGTAGTTAATTTGGGCCTCATTCAGGGCATGACTTGCGTAATGAATTACACAATGCTTCCCTTCCTTATGTTGCCCAAGAACTGCACCCACGGCGAGATCACTTGCATCACACATTACCTCGAAAGGCATTGACCAATCGGGTGGTTGCACTATTGGAGCAGAAATCAACATCTCTTTGAGCGTGTCAAAGGCTTGAACACACGCTTCATTTATTACGAAAGGATTTTCTTTACAAAGCAAGTTAGTGAGCGGCTTGGCAATTTTAGAGAAGTCTTTAATGAATCTCCGGTAGAAACCGGCATGCCCTAAGAAACTCCTAACTGCTTTTATTGAATTAGGCAATGGTAGGTTTGAGATGATTGAGACCTTAGCCCTGTCGACTTCGATGCCTGCGCGCGAGATGCGGTGACCTAACACTATTCCTTCGGTGACCATGAAATGGCACTTCTCCCAGTTCAAAACTAGGTTGGTGTCCTCACATCTTTTCAAAATTTGTGCAAGATTAGTCAAACATTCATCAAAAGTATCTCCATACACAGAGAAGTCATCCATGAAAACTTCAATGCATTTTTCGATAAATTCTGATAAAATTGACATCATGCATCTTTGAAATGTGGCAGGCGCATTACAAAGTCCAAAAGGCATGCGCCTGTACGAAAAAGTTCCATATGGGCAAGTGAATGTGGTCTTATCGTGATCCTCGCTAGCTATCACAATCTGATTATAGCCAGAGTACCCATCCAAATAGCAATAGAACTCCCTTCCGGCCAACCGTTCTAGCATCTGATCAATGAATGGCAAGGGGAAATGGTCCTTCCTGGTAGCGGTATTGAGCTTCCGGTAGTCAATGCAAACTCTCCAACCGGTCACTGGACGCGTCGCCACTTCTTCTCCTTGCTCATTAGTCGTTACACAGATCCCCCCACGCTTCGGTACGACCTGCACTGGGCTAACCCATTTGCTATCAGAGATAGGATAGATGATACCAGCGTCTAAGAGCTTGATAACTTCTTTCCTTACCACTTCCTGCATATGGGGGTTCAGACGCCTTTGTGGTTGCCTTGAGGGCTTGTACTCCTCTTCCATTAAAATTCTGTGCATGCAAACAGAGGGGCTTATTCCTTTTATATCAGAAATGGTCCATCCGATTGCATGTACATATTTCTTTAGAATGTCTACAAGAGCTTTTTCTTGTTCTTGTGTCAGCTTGGCAGACACAGTCATCGGTAATCTTTTATGTTCAGCGAGAAAGACGTACTTAAGATGATCCGGAAGTATTTTAAGTTCAAACTCTGGTGGGCATTCAATGGAAGGCAGTAATTTGCGAGAAATGGGTGGGAGAGAGAGATCAGATTTACCTTCAGGATCCTGTGTCAGTACAGGATCCACTTCCTCCTCAGCGGTGTTTTCCTCTTTCTCCGGGATGAACTCAACCCCATCGAATTCTTCAAGGTCCCCAGAGATAGGGTCCTCGAAGTGGACAGCGTTGCAGCTCCTTGGTTGCTCCGCACCTTCAGGCTTCAGTACCTGTTTTGAAACTTTGTTTGGCTCATCAGTCACAGAGTTTATGCTCTAATCCTCACTCTTACTTTCTATTACATCAAATATGGAACAAGATCCCTCATTCGGAAACTTCTGCAGCTGTTCCATGTCAAAGGTGATTTCTTTGTCATCGACCCTCAATGTGACTCTTTCAGATTTGGCATCGATCAGTGCACCGCCAGTGGCCAGAAACGGGCGTCCCAGGATAAGTGGCATTTCAGAGTCCTCTTCGATGTCGAGGATGATGAAGTCAACCGGGAAAAGAACTTGACCGGTTCTGACTACCACATCCTTGAGGATTCCTACGGGCTTTGTGATTGATCTGTCTGCAAGCTGCAACTTCATCTTGACTGGTTCAATCTCCCCGAGCCTTAGGCGAATTGCCATGGCTAAGGGCATCACATTAATGCTGGATCCTAGATCACATAACCCCATGCTCACTTTGGCCTTCCCAATCTGTACTGGTAGCGTGCAACATCCAGGGTCTTCTTTCTTTTCGGGCAGTTTCTTCTGGACTATGGCACTGCATGTGCTGTTGAGAACAATCACCTCCTCCTGCTCTACCTGCCTTTTCCCTTCAACCCTACCCTTTTCAGCTCCCTTTGCAACTTCAGCCTGCGAAATAGCTGTTTCTGATTTGTCCTCGACCAGTCTAATACCGTCTCCTCCTTCAATCCTTTCATTTTCTTTTTCACCCTCCACTGGATCCTTTTCCTCCTTGGCCGTCTCTTTTCCATGTCCAACAATTCCTTTTAGAATCTTGCCTCCCCGCAATGTGATTGCTTTACACTGCGGGTTAGCTTCAGTACTGCTTGGAATGTTCCTTTCCCCCTGTTCTGCAGTTCCTTGGCCAATTGGGTGACTTGCGTCTCCACATTCTTGATTGATGACTGCAGTTGTTGGTTTATATCCTTCTGGTTGGCTATAAACTCAGTCATCAGATTCTCCAGACGAGATGGTGGACTTTGGTTATATTGTTGATTTTGATCAGGTTGGGATTGGAAATTCTGGAAATTCTGGCCTTGGTTCTGATTAGGCCTATGTTGGATCTGAGGTTGGAAATTCTGATTCTGATTTTGAAAGTTCTGCACTCTTTGCTGGACGAATCCTTGATTCTGAGGTCTGAAGTTTTGCTTTGGGTTTTGATTTGCGAACTGGTTGGGCTGGTTTGGCTGCAACAAATGCGCATTAAGTGCATTGTTGTTGGAATAAGAGAGGTTGGGATGGCGATTTTGGTAGTTCCCGGCATAATTACAACTCTCGGTAGCTATCTGTTGGCATGTATCAGTTGGATGAGGTCCCTGACACAGCCCACAGACAACTCCCGATTGCTGTGATTGAACTTGGTCTGATGAGGTTCCTGCCTGGGAAGCGTCTATTCCCTTCCCTTTATCCTGGCTCAGCTGTATCGCAGCTACCTGTTCTTGCAATTTTTCAAAATCTGTTTTCCCTTCACTTACAGCAAAGACTTTTCTAGGAGGATCATCCTTCCTATCATCTGTGTTTAGGATGGATCTGTTGACAGACATTGTCTCAATCTTCTCCCAAGCTTGGTCCATAGGCAGGTGGAGTAAATGTCGTCCGCCAGCAGCGTCTAACATTGTTCTCCATGGATGGGTGAGTCCTCCGTAGAATTTCCTCAATTGCTCCCATGGTGCGTACCCGTGTTGGGGGCATCGCCTGATGAGGCCCAAGAATCTTTCTTTCGCATCATATAATGACTCGTCCGGTTTCATTTTAAAATCTCCAATCTTAGCTCGTCCTTCCTCAATCTTTGATTCTGGAAAATACTTCAGCAAAAAGCTCCTCACCAAGTCTGCCCAAGTGCTCCTCTGATTGATAGGCAATGACTTATACCAGTCCCTGGCACCACTATATAAGGAAAATGGAAACAACATTAGCCTAATAGCATCAGGAGAGACTCCCTGATTTTTGATCGTGTCGCAGAGCTCCAGGAAGGTCTGGAGATGATCATGAGGGTCCTCATGATTTGCACCGCAGAACTGATTGTTTTGCACCAAATTAATGAGTTCCGGTTTGAGCTCGAAATTGCGTGCAGGAAAGTGTGCTCTCCCAGGTCCATCCAGATAGGGCTCTACTATTGGTTGCATGAAGTCTGCCGCTGCTTACTACTGTTGTTGATTTCCTTGTTCAGCTTGGTTCTGGTACTGTTGGTGGTAGTTGGGAAATTGCTGGAAGTTATGTGGATCTTGTGGGTTGTTCTGAAACTGAGCTGGATTGAAAGCTTGGTTTTGGTATTGTTGGTTTGGTATGTTTTGATTTTGGTGAAATTGGTTTAAGGGTGGTGGTGGTTGTTGGTGGAATTGCTGGTATTGTTGCTGATTGGGATTTGGTAGATTCTCCTCTTCGTTGGCACGATTAGGATGTTCTACCATTCCTCCGTCAGCTCCATTACCAGGGTTATTTGGTGGTTGGTCTATGGGTAAGATCGGGGGAATGTTCTGGATATCTGCCATGTCTGATAGATCGCTGCTCGATGTTTCAGGTGAAGTGCGGGTCCGACGCTCCTGCTCTTTCCGTCTTCTGGCTTCTGCCCTCAGTTGGCGAGCGGTCCTTTCTATTTCTAGATCGAACGGTAGCTCCGGCAATGTGCTCCTCCTCCGTTGCATAAGCAGTTGGTATCAAGAATTTGACAGTACCTGTACAATCCCCAAGTTAGTGATGGTTTGATAGTAAATACAAAAACTATCTATGAGTAAATCAGGAATGTAATTCTCCTAGTAAACGGCGCTGCATCCTCCCCGGCAACGGCGCCATGAAACTTTTGACGAGTTTCGTTAACACGAGTAATTTTCTGAAATATCAAGTGTGTATTTATTAAATGAAAAGAGTTATGATGTAGGGAAGGGGTTTAAGAATATGTTATGATTCCCGTTTTATTACTCATGTGGGGTGTTTTAATCTCAAACGGCGCTGTGGTCCTTCCCGCCATGAAACTTTTGACAAATATCACGGTGCAACCGGGATTGACCTTCAGTCTGTCACCCTGAAAGTCCCTGGTATCTGCGCCATGATACTTCTCATAATTTCATGTCACGAAAGCACCTGCCATGAAACTTTTGAACATCTTCCCACTGTATGAGTATTTTCCCAAAACGTTGTGTTTTTACTTACTCGTGTCAAGAAACTGTGCATCCCGAAAGCGCACGGAGTCAAAAATTGCAGTAATTTATAGTAAGTACCAGATCGTTCACTGGAGGATGTGCGATGGAAGCAGGGCCCACGTCGTTTACTAAGATTTTCCACTCGGTTACTCGTTTCAAGTTTTGCAAGGATTTCTAACAACTACTTGACATAAATTAAATCCAGATCATAAAAGCAGTAAAAAGTTATTCTCCAAAGCATGGTAAACTAGATCGAGGGAAGCAATTAAATTTACTCTACGAAAGCAATATAAAATTATGCTACACTATCTAGAAAGCAGATTTAAAATATGACAGAAGGGACAGGGAGGAAATAATAAAGATTGGACAAGATTCAGATGAAACACAATTAAACTTCCATTTTTATACACAGATCTTAGCTTGGGATAATCCTCTAGTTAGCTAACTCTCATGCTTTCTACACCATGTTCCCTTTAACAGACAGGTACTTATGGTGAGAATTTACATGCTCTTACGACCTCAATTTCTAAGATACCACAGACTCACAACTGCCCTCACATGGCCATGCTAAGGCGTACCATTCATCTGTGGTGGATAAGCAACACCTAACATATCATTAGTTGACATGCCAAGTACTCCTATCATTCCCCCATGTCACACCCAAAGTTTCAAATCACGCCCCAAACCATTCCATAACTCTCAAACCTTTTAACAGATGGACAGCCCCTAATTCTTCCGAGTGACCTCTATGAAAGCATTTTAAAGGAAAGCAGTAAGAAAGTTGTAAAGAAAGCATTTAAATCTATCACTCGGAAGCATTAAAAACGTCTCTTTCCGTTAGTATAAAAGAGCCCCTGGTCTTGGTGACCAGATGCAGATCAAGAACCCCCGAGATATCAATAAGCCACAGGGCTTACAACATCTGGGTAGTTATGAGATACAAACTAAATGAAACAGATCCATAAATGAACCTATTCCGGATGTACTCACTCAAGACTCAATTTTAGACTTTGGCAGAAGAAGATAGTAGTCGAAGGAATACTCAACCCTACCTTAGAAATTAACCAAGGCCTCTATGTTGTTCCTCTAGTATTATTTATCACATCTCATCTACACCCAAGTGGATATTGATTTAATGCGATATTCTAATACAAGATTTCCAACACACAGCAATTTCGAGAGCAATTGAATATTTGAAAATCGTTCCCTAGACAGGTACTAAACTCTCAATTAAAACACAGATCCTTTCAGTCTAGATGAGACCTAATCGCTGACTCTGCTTCTAAGCTCTCAAAATCAACCCCCAGTAGAATGTGAATTAGTCATAACTGTTGAATTTATCCCTTACTCAGATCCGGATTTTATAAAGGAGTTTTTGTTGGAAGTTTACTATGCAGCATTTGGTTTAAATCAAGACTTCTGTGTCCAAGGGGAAGGATCCCCAAAATAATGATATGACCGCAACATCTACATAATAGTATCATGCATACAAGTATATGAAAAGGAAAATAAAACACCCCAAAATATATGGTGGGGATAGACAGAATGCGATACACAAAGGTGAATTAGCCTGAGATGAGAAGAAATCGGCTAAAAAGAGTGCCAGAGATAATTGGGGTTTTCCGGACTGCAAACATCTGCTGTCCGGTTCCCAATTTTCCCAGATGATTGATTTTAGACAAAAAGAATTCCAAACAACGGTGACCGCCGTCATTGAGTTTTCTTTTGTCTATGAGTAGAAGAAGAACCCACATATTTCTTGATGTAATATGTCTTAACTGATGTTGGTCGGCATCAGTTAATACTATTGCAACTTGAATTCAGGTTGAGAAATTAAGATAAAGAAAATTAAAACTGTATCTGATTAGGAATTGGCTGAGTGACTAATCGAAACTCTTAGTGAAGAGAACGCTCGCCGAAGCTTCCACCAACCACTAACCAGATCATGCAAAATAACAGATAATGATTGACACTCAGAAGACGGGTTAGTCGATATCCCTGTGAAGGGACCTTTCACCAACATTAATCTGTGGTGTTTTTCATTATCCGTTCATACACACAACGAAAAGGAAAACTTGAAAATAAGGAAAATGTTTTTGGTATTGTGCGGGTATTAAGCACACAATAAGTGGACACTAATGGGTTGAAATGTGTAATGGACAGAAATCAGATGAATTGGGCCCAGGCCCAATACATCCATGCAACTTACACAACTCATGGAAGAAAAATATTTTTTTGGAATTTTCAAAATAAAAGGATAGTTCAATTCGAATTATTGGGGTAATTCGAATTGAGAATGCATGAAGGATGAAGTACTACTTTACCCAATTGATCATTGCTAGAAATTGGAGCATCATCTAATTCGAATTATTGACCAATTCGAATTAATTCGAATTGGACAACTCGAATTGGCGAAGTCCTTTTCTTGCTCAAATTGACTAAGGCATTTACCTCAAGGGGAAGGTGAATTCGAATTGTCCAGCAATTTGAATTAATTCGAATTGGACAATTCGAATTGGTAAGAGATGAAGAAATAAACCAAGGCATGAATGGGTGGTATGCAATACAATGTGGTTTCCCTAGCCAATTCGAATTGTTGAACCAATTCGAATTAATTCGAATTAGAGAATTCGAATTGGTTGGAAACCACATGAAGGAAATCTTTGGTTGTGCAATTCGAATCTCTTAGGCAATTCGAGATAATTCGAATTGCCTCAATTCGAATTACACATTTTCGAACAATAAAAATTTTTGTTCTCACAAGTATGGGTTAGGTGTACACTGTGCTGTAATGATGGGTTTAGATTTACCAAATCCCTCATCTCACATCAATGTCACTTCACAGCCATCCTAGTGAAGTTTTCAAGAAATAAACAAACACATGTCCAGTGGGTATTGGCAAGATTCAAACCCTATTTCTACAAACAAAGGATCAAAGATCAAAGAACCTAAAACATCTAGTTATCTAAGAACTACATGAATAAACTAAGAACACTCAAGTTATCTAAGGCAGCATAAAATAAAAATAAAGGCATGAAAATAAGGCATAAAGATAAATACTAACAAACCTTAAAAACATCTAAAACCTAAGAACACTTATTTGAAGCTCTAAGGCACAAAATCAAGCTAACAACCCACCAAACATGCATTTATTAAGTTTGCATGTCAACTAGGACATAATAAATGTAACCTAGTTGAAACAAACAAACATGCTAAGCATTTATTTCTAAAGAAAGCATTAAAGAGTGCCAAAACACATGAATAACACCATTTCTGGAAACTTTTCTTGTATTGACACTTTGAAAGCAAAATAAAGAACCCAAAACCATCATTAACTTGAAGGTAGGGTTTATTCTAACTAGAAAGCATGTAAAAATCTGGAAATGGCTACTCTAAGGGTTACACAAACTGCTTCTACACTATACTAAGATCAAAGCATGTAAAAACTATACTACTTGCAAGGAAAAATAAACTACACTAAACTAAACTACCTACCTAACCCTTAAGGGGTGTGCAACCTCCTGCTGTTCTTTTTGTCCCAGCTGCTTTTTGGTTAAATTCTTCCTTTTCTTTTTTTTTTGTGGAAGGTCTGCTTTTATAGACAAATTTACTCTAGGCCCACCAATGTTGTGCTCATGTTCCATAGCTTCAATGAGTGAAGTTCGAATTAGTTCAATCAATTCGAATTAATTCGAATTGTGAGACCTCTTCCTTGAGCTGGAAATGTGGCCTTCAGTTATCAATTCGAATTGTTGTGAAGAATTCGAATTGGTCTTTTCTCGAATTGGATGAGGGTTTCTGCTTGGCTTCCTTGCATCTGTTGGCAATTCGAATTGTTTGTGCCAGTTCGAATTAATTCGAATTGGACAATTCGAATTGCATCTTCTTCTTGCCTTTGGGTTTCTTCTCTCTTCATTCCCTAATTCGAATTATTAAAGCCAATTCGAATTAGCTCTTCTGCATCCCTTCCCAACACTTAACCACTTCTTGTTCTCTTCAGCAATTTCGAATTAATTCGAATTGCGTAATTCGAATTAATTCGAATTGCGTAATTCGAATTGGGCTTCAACACTTAGCCAAAATTCAGTTGTGGGATTTTCAATCTTTTCCCCATCTTTTTGGATTTTTGTGGGCTATATTATTCTTTTGCCCATCTTTTCATTCCTTTTTCTTTTCTTTTTCCTTTTTTCATGTTTTTGGATTTTTCTAACACAAATACAATAAAAAATTGCATATTTTGTGTCTTTTTATTACCGGCTCGATGTTTTTACAAACTAGCATTAATCTGTTAAACTCAACAATTCGAATTAATTCGAATTGCGTAATTCGAATTAATTCGAATTGCGTAATTCGAATTGGGCTTCAACACTTAGCCAAAATTCAGTTGTGGGATTTTCAATCTTTTCCCCATCTTTTTGGATTTTTGTGGGCTATATTATTCTTTTGCCCATCTTTTCATTCCTTTTTCTTTTCTTTTTCCTTTTTTCATGTTTTTGGATTTTTCTAACACAAATACAATTAAAAATTGCATATTTTGTGTCTTTTTATTACCGGCTCGATGTTTTTACAAACTAGCATTAATCTGTTAAACTCAACTGCTTTCTTATTACAATAAGATGGAAACACGATCAAAATGTCCGTCTCAGACACGGAAATGAATTGAAAATAATGGTCAATTTTTGGCCATTATCACATCCCGACCTGGGTGACCAAAAACCGGGGTGTTACAAGTTGGTATCAGAGCCCGACTATTTTTAAACTACTCCCTCTGTCCCATTCCAAATGTCTTACTTACTATTTTTGGATGTCCCATTACAAATGTCTTCTTTCTATAAATAGAAATAATTTTCCCCTCCAACAACTATGTGGACCCCACCATATACTCACAAACCAACTCTACCTTAATTCCCGTGCCCAACAGTAACAGGACACTTGGGGTGGGACAGAGGGAGTATTATTTTTAAACCATTATTATTTTTAAAACTACTATTAATATTTTGACTATTATTTTAAATTTTAAAAGTATTCTTTCCATGGAAAAATTTTATTTTTTAAAATTTCATGGAAAATATACATATAGTGCATTAAATTATTTTTGGGGGGAAACATCATTTGCATTTGCATATTGCATCTCTTCTATGAACTTAGAATCTTGGCAAATTGAACTTAGAATCTTGGCAAAACTTGAACTTAGAATCTTGGCGAATTGAACTTAGAATCTTGGCGAAATTGAACTTAGAATCTTGTCGAATTTAACTTAGAATCTTGGCGAATATTAACTTAGATCTTTTGCTTGCGCTAGATGGCTGGTCAAGACATGATGCAGTTGATGATCAAGATGATGAACGTTCATCTTCATTCCCATCAAACCATAGAACAAATGAAATACCGTATGGCTCAATTGGAGGCCAATTTGCACCACCTGAGCAACTTGAGAGAGGCGGATCACCACCGCATAAACCAACTCGAACGCCAAGTCCAAACCCTCACTACACAAACCCTAATACTAAAGGAACACATCGATGCCCACGGGCAGGACTTGAACACTATCTTTGACGATCTGCTGCCGCCAAGTTCGGAGGAGGAAGATCCGGAGGAGGATCCTACCACTGTGCCGGAGGACGCTTAGAGATGATAGGAATTTCTATTTGTAGTAGTTACTATTTTTGCTAAGGAAACATTACTATTTTTGGTATATCCTATCACTTGTACTAAAAATTTCTTTTAAGGAAATAAAATACAAGATTTATCTATTTAGATAAATTTAAATTCGAAAAAAAAAATCTGGACAGACTGTCCGAAATTTTAAAAAAAAAAAAACTTAATTTCTACATTTTAAATTAGCTCAATCGAGCATTATATGAAGAAGATAGGATTAAATTTGAGATCTTCTTGCTTGACCAAACACTACTATGTCCTAATCTATACCATTTGTAACAGAATGGCACCCAGAGGAAGACGGAGAGCCCAACCTGAGGAGGAACAACCCCAAGGTGCGCAGGACGCCCCCGCATCGAACAATGTGGGCGATCGTCTTAGGACGATAGAGGAGGTGTTGATTGCGCTCGGAAACGCGCAAGTTAACCAGGGTCAAGCTGCGGCGGTACCTCCGCCCCAAGCTCGCCCTAACTACCTGGCGATGGTGAATCCTTACCAGCCGCCCCACTACGCTGGTGAGGAGGATCCAGCTAAACTGAAGGAGTGGATCCGGACCTTCGACAAGCTGCTGGGAGCAGTTAAATGTCCGGAAGGAGAGAGAGTGCACGTCGCCTCATACTATTTGGGAGGCGAAGCCGATGACTGGTGGCAGGCGACGCAAGCTAAACTGACGGAGGATGAGGAGCCCTACTCATGGGCGGAAATGATGGAGATGCTCAGGGATCGATTCTATCCCCTGAGTACCAAATCAGCGATGTACGAAGAGTTCCTGTCGCTGAAGCAAGGAGGCCAAACTGTGCAAGAATACTACACACGTTTTAAGGAGCTGGTGAGGTTCGCACCAAGGCTAGTGCCTACTGATGCAGAAAAGGCACAGAAGTTCGAGATGGGGCTGAACCTGTCTGTGCGCGAGGTGATCGTGGGGGTACACTACCCCGATTTGCAAGCCGTGTATGACCGCGCTGTGGCGGTAGCACGTGTGCAGCAACTGAAGAGAAGGGTGAGTGGGGAGTCCAGCAGGGGTGTAACACCCCGGATTTGATAACCCAGGCTGGGATGCCACCGCCACACCTCCCTAGCAAGATACGGATTCTCCGAGCTTGCTAAAGAGATGCAAGGCTATAGGTATTGCAAAAAGGTTTAAAAACAAGTCCGGAATCTATTTAAAAATAATAATATTAATTCATCCACACATAGTAATATCGGAAAGTAAAATATCGCAGCGGAAATGTAAAGGGGCCGACATGGCCAAAACTCGGGTTATACAGGCCCGATATGCAAGTGTCAATAAAAGCGATAAAAATAAAGTTTTAAAGTTTTTCTCCCCCAATGCATATGCTCATGCATTATCTCCATACTCTGAAAAGAAAAGAGAAAACAACAATTTTATCAGTATATAAAATACTGAGTAAGTCGATCCTAACATGGCAATAAAGGGATTTAATTAGATAATTAAAATTTCACTCCTAAACATGCATTTACAAATTTAAAGGAAATAATATTTTAATTGTGTACTTGAACATGCATTTAATCCACAACAACAATTTAGTCATGACATGAAATTTAAAGACATAATTTAAATGCATAATTTAAAGACATGCATAAATAAATAAATACTTAAAAATATTAAATCTTTTATTTCCCCGTTACGTAACCATTTCTCAATGTTTTGTATAGTCGGTGATCCGGCGGCCGCAGCCGTTTCGTAAGTATCTCGTATAGCCGGTGATCCGGCGGCCGCAGCCGTATCTGCCATACCCAGTAACACTCCGGAGCCTCGGGAAATCCATACAGACAAACCCGAGAGAGTAGGCCATGTATCTCCCGCCCATTGGCGTAATATCTCATCTAATTCTCTCGTCCATTATAGGCCCGAAGAGAAAGGCTAGAGGGGCACCCTGCAGAGCACTCACCCTCCACCAAAGTATCTCATGTATCATTTAGATTTAATGTATCGGGGTTTTTCAAAAGTATGGATGTATCGTATTTCAAGTATTTGATCGTTTGTTACGAAATTTCAAAATCTCTCGATTTAAAAGTCTCTTGGCGTCACAGTTTACGCCTTTTTAATTTAAAATCCATTTCAAGTCGGAAAAATCTGAAACTTCCACAGTAAATCTAAAACATCCTAACGAACAACTTTCGTGTTTTAACTTTTCCGAAATAAGTTGAGGAAACATGTCAAAAATCGAGTTTAATGCGGAAACAGTTTATTGTCCCGAAGCAGATTTGACACAGTTCGTAAAATTGGCTTTTTGACATATCAAATGGACTCCAAAAATTCTGAAATTTTAAACACATATACTAGACATGATTTTCTACAACTTTCATTTAGATTGCAATGATCAAATCGGACTAGAAAATATATAAACAGACTCACTAAGTTCGGACATGTTCATAGGCAGATTCCAAACACGTTTTGTCAAGACAGTTTCTTTTCGATGCGATTTGAAATAGCCAACGTTAACGAAAATGTCTGAAATTTTTACACAACCTAGATTTATGTGTTAGGATTAAAAGTCTAGTTTTATGTTTCTCGGATTGAATCCTCGAAATATGAGTTTTAGACAGATTTCAAAAACTGTGCGAGTTGGGGTTTTTAATTTCGGTTTTTACGTTTCGTTGTGTTACGACTAATTCGGACGCCCCTAAACCACCCGTATTGATATGGAAGGCTCAACTTACAGTGATAGGGTGTTTGGTCGTCCTAGGGTCGCTGGGCTCGTCCAAATTTGCTACGAACGGATCTCCTCAACGTCAAGCTTCCGACTTTGGCCACGATTTCAAATCGGAAGAAGAAATCCAATATTAGATCGAGTTTTTGGGTTCAAAGACTTAAATGAAAACCTATGAACGACTTACCACAGTTTAGAACACTAAGGATCCTGTATTCCACGCCTCCTCCGTCGATTTTCGTCGCCGGGAAGTGATCGGAAAGTCGTCAGGAAGTCGTCGGAAGGTGTTTTGGCTTTGGAGAGAGTTTGGGAGAGCTTTAGGGTGAATGGAGGCTGACAAATGGAGTGGGAATCAACCCTCCTTCGACCTAATTCACCTTCCCCCTTCCAAAATCCACTTTCCAAAGTCGGGGGGTCGAATTATGGCAAGAAATCGTCGAAAACGCGTAACTTGCCCAATTCTGGGGGCTCACGCGGGGTTGGTGCGCCTTTTGGCCGAACCCCGCCTGGCCAGCGCGCAGTTCCCGCCTGGACTGCGGTCCGGGCGGGTCCGTGTGATCCGATCCGTCGGGTCTTTTTCTCCTCTCTTTCGGACTTCTATCCTTCCACGTTTCCGCGCTCGATTTTCCGGGTCATTTTCGGATTATGCTTCTCATCATAAATTTATTCCGACTCAATTTGATTTCACGTCTGAAATCTTAAGTTTAGGTCCGTCGGGTTCTAAATCGTCGTCTTTTGACTTCCGTGCATTTCCGAGTTTACGGGTTCTCGGAAACAAAATTTCTTTCCTATTGGATTAATTCCTATTTTTATATTCTAAAATTTACGGGTATTACAGTCTACCCCCCTTAAGAACCAACTTCGTCCTCGAAGTTGCGCTTCATCCTCTCGCGAGTTCGGGAATTGTTTGATTAAGCGATTGTATTATTGTGTGTCGTTGTTTGTTATTATTTGACTGAACCCAGAATTGAAATTTCCGAGTTGCCTACGTACCCCGTGAAGGGATCAAGTCATTACGTAGTTCAAAACAATTTGAATTTGTTTCTTTGGGGTACAGAGTATTCGTACACGATATCCGGAAATATTCGGGTTGTCACATCCTCCCCCTCTTAAGATTACAGTTATGCCCCCATAACTGTTGTTGCATTGTCTTGGAATAGGGTTGGGTAACGATCCTTCATGTCTGCTTCTAGCTCCCACGTTGCCGTCTCGGCTTCGTGGTTAGACTAAAGAACCTTAACCATTCTCACGGTCTTATTCCTTGTTACCCTCTCCTTCTTGTCGAGTATTCGCACCGGAATTTCTTCGTAGCTTAAGTCATCGTCCAGCTCAATCTCCTCCGGTTGGAGTACGTGGGTCGGATCGTGGATGTATTTCTTCAGTTGTGAGACGTGGAACACGTCGTGGACACGAGCAAATTGTGGCGGTAATGCTAGTCGGTATGCAAGATTACCCACTCTTTCTAGGATCTCGTATGGTCCTATGTACCGTGGGCTCAATTTCCCCCGCTTGCCAAAGCGCATCACACCCTTCATCGGTGACACCTTTAACATGACCTTATCGCCTATTTGGAATTCCAAATCTTGCCGTCTCACGTCGGCATAGCTCTTTTGCCGGTCTTGCGCGGCTCTAATCTTTCCTTGGATTATTTTGACTTGTTGAGCCATGTCTCAACAAGTTGCGGTCCAATTACCATAGTCCTCTCGCTCTCTTCCCAGCTCAAAGGGCTTCGGCATTTGCATCCATACAATGCCTCGAAAGGTGCCATGCCAATGCTAGCATGGTAGCTGTTGTTGTAGGAAAACTCGATTAAGGGTAAGTGATTTTCCCAACTTCCTTTAAACTCTAATACGCATGCCCTTAGCATGTCTTCCAAAGTTTGGATCGTTCTTTCAGTTTGTCCATCCGTCATGGGGTGGAACGCGGTACTCATCTTTATCTTCGTACCGAGGGCTTCTTGTAGTTTTGTCCAAAAATGTGAGACGAATCTACTGTCTCTGTCCGAGATGATGTCATGTGGTACTCCATGTCGTCGTACCACGTTGTCGACATATGCCCTTGCCAATTGGTCCATGGACCAGGTATCCTTCATAGGGATAAATATGGCAGCTTTTGTCAATCTATCCACGATCACCCAGATTTTATTCATCCCCTTCGGTGAACGTGGTATTCCCGAAACGAAATCCATTGAAATGCTATCCCATTTCCAACTTGGGATTTCCAATGGTTGCATTAATCCTAGGGGTTTCTGTCGTACGGCCTTGACCTTCTGGCAGGTAAGGCATCTTGCCACAAACTCGGCTATTTCTCTCTTCATGTTCGGCCACCAATAGTTCTTCTTTATGTCCTTGTATAGCTTCCCGCCTCCGGGATGGACCGAGTATGGGGTATTATGGCCTTCCTCCATCACTTTCTGCTTCAGGTCCTCGCATTTTCGAGGTATGCACCACCTTCCCTTGAAGCGGATGCTTCCGTCCTCATGAATTTTAAAATCCATTGCCTTTCCTTCAGCGATGCTCTTCCTAATTTCCTCCAGCTTTTCATCACCCGGTTGTGCTAGTCGTATTTCATCGAGTATGGTAGATCCTACTACCATCGTGTTGACGACCTCACTTACTTCGCCAGAGTGTACCAACTCCAGACTTAATTTCGCCAAGTCTCTGTACAACTCGGCCGGTACCACAAGTGAATTCACCACGTGTTGAGTTTTTCGACTCAAGGCATCGGCCACAACGTTGGCTTTTCCTTCGTGATACGCGATTTCCAGGTCGTAATCCTTAATCAAATTCAGCTCTTTTTGCGTGAATATATACTTGAGGCTCTTATGGTCGGTGAACATCCGACACTTTCGCCCATAGAGGTAGTGCCTCCATATTTTTAGAGCGAACACGACTGCGGCTAGTTCCAAGTCGTGCGTCGGATAGTTCTCCTCGTGTGGCTTTAGTTGACGTGATGCGTATGTTATAACCCTTTGATCTTGCATTAGCACGCATCCCAATCCTTCCTTCGAGGCATCGCTGTACACCTCGAAGTCTCCATCCTCCGAGGGTAGTGCCAACACCGGCGCTGTGGTAAGTCGTTTCTTCAATTCTTGGAATGCGGAATCACACTCACTGGTCCAGTCGTATTTCGCCCCCTTCTTTAACAGCTGTGTCAATGGGCGAGCGATCTTTGAGAAATCCTTTACAAACCTTCGGTAGTATCCCGCCAATCCGAGAAAACTTCTTATCTCGGTTGGATTCTTCGGCGGTACCCATTCGGTCACTGCCGAGATCTTTGCTGGGTCTACTGCCACTCCGTTGGCGGATACGATATGTCCCAGAAATGCCACTTCTTTTAGCCAGAAGTCGCATTTGGACAGCTTGCCATACAGCTGATTTACTCGTAAGATCCTTAACACTTTGTGTAAGTGTTCGGAATGTTCTTCTTCGCTTTTCGAGTAGATCAGGATGTCATCTATGAACACCACTACGCATTGATCTAATAGTTCTCGAAACACGTTGTTCATGAGATTCATGAACATCGCTGGGGCGTTCGTCAGCCCGAATGATAGCACCGTGAATTCGTAGTGCCCGTAGCGAGTTCTGAATGCCGTCTTTGGGATATCCTTTTCGGCGATCCTTAACTGGTGATATCCAGATCGCAAGTCGATTTTTGAAAATACTGAAGCTCCCTTCAGTTGGTCGAACAAATCCTCGATTCTGGGCAATGGGTACTTGTTCTTGACCGTGACTTGGTTAAGTCCTCTATAATCGATGCATAGTCGTAGACCTCCATCTTTCTTCTTAACGAATAAGACCGGGGCTCCCCATGGGGACGTGCTCGGCCTTATGTAGCCCTTCTCTAGCAACTCCTCGAGTTGTTCCTTTAGTTCCTTCATTTCTAGCGGCGCCATATGGTAAGGAGCCCTTGAGACAGGCTCCGTTCCCGGGATAAGATCTATGGTGAATTCCAGATCTCTCTCAGGCGGCATGCCGGGAACGTCTTCCGGAAATACATCCGGGTATTCTCTCACCACCGGAATGTTATCCACCTTGACCTCTTCGGCCCCAAGGTTATGAATGTAGCATGCATATAATGCGTAACCCTTCCGCATTAAGCTACATAGCTTAAGGGCGTTAACTATCTTGGTAGACTTCTTAGGGGGTTGGGAGTAAAAGATGACTCTCCTTCCCCTACTCTTTGACAACGTGATCTTTTGTTTTTGGCAATCGATCACGGCTTTATATTGGGTTAGCCAATCCATCCCTAGTATGACGTCAAAATCCTTTAGATCGAATTCTACCAGATTCGCGAAAAACTCTATGTTCTTTATAACTATCGGCATTCCGTTATATCGCTTAGAGCATGATACTACCTCCCCCGATGAAAGTTGAATTCCTAAGTTAATCAATTCTCACTTAGGTAGATCTAGTTCAGGTAAGACTTTAGATGATATTATCGAACAACTAGCTCCTGAGTCAAACAGAACTCTAAGGGGTGTACTTAAGACATGGAACGTACCTCCCATTACGTCCCCCTGCATAGGCACATCTGCCTCATTGATGACATTCAACCGCCCCATTGGACGTCCCGGATTGCCTTGTTGATCCCGGTTCGGGTTCTGATTCTGTTGCTGATTTGGATTCTGTGGAGGACGTTGATTTTGATTGAGATTCTGGTTTTGAGGGGGTCTATACCCCTGGTTTTTTCCATTCCGCCCATCTTGGTTGCGAGGCTGAGTTGGCCCCGTACCTAAGTCCTCCCTCTTGGTGATGTTTTCCAGTCAAGTGCGGCACTCATTCGCCATGTGGCCGATGCGACCACACCTGTAGCAAGCGCCCTGTTGAGGGCACCCTCTGGCCAAATGAGGCATGCCGCATCTCGGGCAAGGTGGTACCGGGTTACCCCGGAAAAGGGTTCTATCGTCATTTCCTCTGTTGTTGTTTTGAGGGGGTCTGTTCAGATCTCCCCGAAAGTTGTTCCCCACAGCATTGTTACCGGAACGGTTGTCTCTACTCCTCTTATCATGTCCCTGAGATCCTCGACAGGGTTCTCCGCTCACTTTCCTTTTCAGTTGTTGCACCCTTGCAACAGCTACCGCATGATCATACACCGATTGCAGGTCTGGGTATTGGACGCCAGTGATCACTTCCCGTATAGTCAAGTTTAGCCCCATTTCAAATTTCCGTGCCTTCTCCGCATCTGTCGGCACGAGTCTCGGTGCGAAACGCACCAACTCCTTGAAACGGGTGTAGTATTCCTGGACTGTTTGCCCTCCTTGTTTCAGAGATAGGAACTCCTCGTACATGGCTGACTTGGTGCTCATGGGATAAAAGCGATCCCTGATCAGACCCATGAATTCTTCCCAAGAATAGGGTTCCTCGTCCTCGGCTAACTTATCTTGCATGGCACGCCACCAGTCATCCGCCTCCCCTCTGAGATAGTACGATGCCACAGGCACCTTCTCGCCAATTGGGCACTTCACCGCGTTTAGTAGCTTGTCGAAAGTTCGGATCCATTCTTCGAGTTTAGCCGGGTCCTCTTCTCCGGCGTAGTGCGGCGGGTGATATGAGTTCACCATAGCTAAGTAGTTAATGCGGGCCTCGGGTGGAGGTACCGCAGCTGCCTGGCCTTGGTTCACATGCGCGTTCCCTATCGCAATGAGAACCTCTTCTAGAGTGCGTAGGCGCGCGTCCATGTTGTTTGGCATAGGGTTTGCCGGCTCCTCTTGAGCGTGTACCCTTCGCCGGGTATAGGCATTTCTGGTTGCATAGAGGTTTCGTTGGTGTTTGGAGTAGTGGGCTGGGCGCGTGGTCTTCCTCTCGGTGCCATGCTGTTGCAAGAACAAGAGAGTTTAGATTCTTTTTGTTGAAGTATTATATAATGCTTATAAAATAATTTAATAAATGACGATATTAACAGGTATCAGTCTACTGGAACCTGTTAGTATAGGTTGTTGGAGTTTAGCGTATCGTTTGTTGTTATTTGGGGTTGGTTCTACTTGCTGCTTTGTTTTTGTTTTGTTTTTCTTTTTTTTTCGTGAACAGTAACATGTTCAGGTTTTTTTTTTTCGTGAGACCCTAGGGTCCAGGGTGTTGGGGTTTAGGGTTGGAGATACCCTTGTTGATGATTATAATACATATATATTTACATACTTATGTTATTTATTAATACTTGTATTTTTGTTTAGTTGTTATCTATAAGTCATTGATTATTATTACCTTGTTCATTTGTTTGATCGGGTTTTAACAAGGTATTCGAAGAGAAATAATTTAATTAAAATGTAAGGAATACTTTAAATATACTTGTATAAAATAAATGCTTGTAGATTTATTACTCAAGAGAAATTTTTTCAGTCGATTACAAGCATTCGTAACAGAAATGAAATAGTAGTGCTGGTAATAGTTTGGGAAAAAGGGAACATAGATAGTAGTGCATCCGTATGGGTCCCTAAGTCCAGAGTGACTAGGCAGGTACATCCTCGATGGGATCGTCTCCGTCGCTGGGTATGTCAATCGGTGCTGCAGCATTAGGGTGAGGTCCCGGGTTCTGAAGGACCCCTCCGTCAATCTCGTTGGCTAAGGTAGTCAACTCCCAGGCTACGTTCCCTATTTGTTCCTCCAAGTCATCACCCTTGTCTTGGAGTTGGGCCACTTGGGCTTGGAGCTGCGTGACTTGATTTTGCAGCTGGGTTATGTTATGATGATCGGTCTCCCTAAGATGCCCCAGATGGGCCACTTGGCCCTCTAGTTGTCCTACTCGAGTCTTGAAATAGTTGATATGTTGTTGGGACTCTAAGTACGTGTTAGTCTGTTTCATCATCAAGTTGACCATGTTCGTGTTGGGTTCGGCCATCTAATGTCAACAAGGAGGTTAAAGTCAGGACATGTTTCGAATAAAAGTCAAGATATGCAGGAATTCGAATCTACATGAATATGCACATGCAACCTCCCCAAAAACTAATTTAATGGGTTTTTAATTTAAATTTAACCATGGTTTTAAGTAAAAAAAGTTGGGCCTCTACATTGGCCAAAAATAATAATTTGGACTTAAGAAGTAAAACATGGGTATTTGGGCCGAAATGGTTGGGCTTATAATAATTAATTATTGGGTCAAAATAATTTAACCCCCTTTGGGCTCAAAATATTATACTAAATGGATAGAAAATTTTTGGGCTCAAAGTTTGGGCTAAAATAATAATACTAGTAGTCTTAAAAAGAATAATAATAATAATAATAAATTAAAAATAATACTTAGTCCAAAATATTGGTTTAAAATAATGATAGTAGCTTTAAAATATTCCGGCTCTGATACCAACTTGTAACACCCCGGATTTGATAACCCAGGCTGGGATGCCACCGCCACACCTCCCTAGCAAGACACGGATTCTCCGAGCTTGCTAAAGAGATGCAAGGCTATAGGTATTGCAAAAAGGTTTAAAAACAAGTCCGGAATCTATTTAAAAATAATAATATTAATTCATCCACACATAGTAATATCGGAAAGTAAAATATCGCAGCGGAAATGTAAAGGAGCCAACATGGCCAAAACTCGGGTTATACAGGCCCGATATGCAAGTGTGAATAAAAGCGATAAAAATAAAGTTTTAAAGTTTTTCTCCCCCAATGCATATGCTCATGCATTATCTCCATACTCTAAAAAGAAAAGAGAAAACAACAATTTTATCAGTATATAAAATACTGAGTAAGTCGATCCTAACATAGCAATAAAGGAATTTAATTAGTTAATTAAAATTTCACTCCTAAACATGCATTTACAAATTTAAAGGAAATAATATTTTAATTGTGTACTTGAACATGCATTTAATCCACAACAACAATTTAGTCATGACATGAAATTTAAAGACATAATTTAAATGCATAATTTAAAGACATGCATAAATAAATAAATACTTAAAAATATTAAATCTTTTATTTCCCCGTTACGTAACCATTTCTCAATGTTTTGTATAGCCGGTGATCCGGCGGCCGCAGCAGTTTCGTAAGTATCTCGTATAGCCGGTGATCCGGCAGCCGCAACCGTATCTGCCATACCCAGTAACACTCCGGAGCCTCGGGAAATCCATACAGACAAACCCGAGAGAGTAGGCCATATATCTCCCGCCGATTGGCGTAATATCTCATCTAATTCTCTCGTCCATTATAGGCCCGAAGAGAAAGGCTAGAGGGGCACCCTGCAGAGCACTCACCCTCCACCAAAGTATCTCATGTATCGTTTAGATTTAATGTATCGGGGTTTTTCAAAAGTATAGATGTATCATATTTCAAGTCTTTGATCGTTTGTTACGAAATTTCAAAATCTCTCGATTTAAAAGTCTCTTTGCGTCACAGTTTACGCCTTTTTAATTTAAAAATCCATTTCAAGTCGGAAAAATCTGAAACTTCCATAGTAAATCAAAAACATCCTAACGAACAACTTTCGTGTTTTAACTTTTTCGAAATAAGTTGAGGAAACATGTCAAAAATCGAGTTTAATGCGAAAACAGTTTACTGTCCCGAAGCAAATTTGACACAGTTGGGAAAATTGGCTTTTTGACATACCAAATGGACTCCAAAAATTCTGAAATTTTAAACACATATACTAGACATGATTTTCTACAACTTTGATTTAGATTGCAATGATCAAATCGAACTAGAAAATATAAAAACAGACTCACTAAGTTCAGACATGTTCATAGGCAGATTCCAAACACGTTTTGTAAAGACAGTTTCTTTTCGATGCGATTTGAAATAGCAAACATTAACGAAAATGTCTGAAATTTTTACACAACCTAGATTTATGTGTTAGGATTAAAAGTCTAATTTTGAGTTTCTCGATTGAATCCTCGAAATATGAGTTTTAGACAGATTTCAAAAACTGTGCGAGTTGGGGTTTTTAATTTCGGTTTTTACGTTTCATTGTGTTACGACTAATTCGGACGCCCCTAAACCACCCGTATTGATATGGAAGGCTCAACTTACAGTGATAGGGTGTTTGGTTGTCCTAGGGTCGCTGGGCTCGTCCAAATTTGCTACGAACGGATCTCCTCAACGTCAAGCTTCCGGCTTTGGCCACGATTTCAAATCGGAAGAAGAAATCCAATGTTAGATCGAGTTTTCGGGTTCAAAAACTTAAATGAAAACCTATGAACGACTTACCATAGTTTAGAGCACTAAGGATCTTGTATTCCACGCCTCCTCCGTCGATTTTCGTCGCCGGGAAGTGATCGGAAAGTCGCCGGGAAGTCGTCGGAAGGTGTTTTGGCTTTGGAGAGAGTTTGGGAGAGCTTTAGGGTGAATGGAGGCTGACAAATTGAGTGGGAATCAACCCTCCTTCGACCTAATTCACCTTCCCCCGTCCAAAATCCACTTTCCAAAGTCGGGGGGTCGAATTATGGCAAGAAATTGCCGAAAACGCGTAACTTGCCCAATTCTGGGGGCTCGCGCGGGGTTGGCGCGCCTTTTGGCCAAACCCCGCCCGGCCAGCGTGCGGTTCCCGCCTGGAATGCGGTCCGGGCGGGTCCGTGCGATCCGATCCGTCGGGTCTTTTTCTCCTCTCTTTCGGACTTCTATCCTTCCACGTTTTCGCGCTCGATTTTCCGGGTCATTTTCGGATTATGCTTCTCATCATAAATTTATTCCGACTCAATTCGATTTCACGTCTGAAATCTTAAGTTTAGGTCCGTCGGGTTCTAAATCGTCGTCTTTTGACTTCCGTGCATTTCCGAGTTTACGGGTTCTCGGAAACAAAACTTTCTTTCCTATCGGATTAATTCCTATTTTTATATTCTAAAATTTATGGGTATTACAAGGGGTCCCCAAGACAAGAGAAACCGGGACTCGAGAAGCGAGAACAACACTGGAAGGAACGAACAGCGCAGAGGGTCGAACAGGCCCCAACAAAACAACACTGGGAGAAGGTTCAACCAAGAAGATCCGGTACCACCTTGCCCGAGATGTGGACGACCCCATCTGGCAAGGGGACGCCCGCAACAGGGCGCCTGTTTCCGATGTGGTCGAATGGGTCACGTTCGACGGGATTGCCGAACCAGGGTCGAGAACATAACAAAAAGGGACGATTTGGTCACGGGGCACGAACAGCCTCAAAATCAAAACGGGCGGAACGGGAATAACCAGGGGTACAGACCCCCTCAAAATAGGCCACAGAACCAGAATCAGAACCAACGACCTCTGCCCCCTCAGAATCAGAACCAGCAACAAAATCAGCAGCCGAATGCGAATCAGCAGGGCAATCAGGGACGCCCTATGGGGAGGCTTAACATGGTGAATCAAGCGGACGTGCCTGCGCAAGGAGAAGTGGTGGCAGGTACATTTTATGTTTTGAATACGCCCCTTAGAATTCAATTTGATTCTGGAGCTAGTTGCTCGATTATAGCATCAAGGATAGTGCCTGAGTTAGATCTACCTAAGTGCGAGAGAATTAGCTTAGGAATTTAATTGCCTTCTGGAGAAGTAGTGACTTGCTCTAAACGATATAACAGAATTCCTATAGTAATAAAGAACGTAGAATTCTTCGCGAACTTAGTAGAATTTAACTTAAGAGACTTTGACATCATACTGGGGGTGGATTGGCTATCCCAGTATAAGGCGGTGATCGAATGCCAAAAGCAAAAGATCACCTTGTCAAAAAGTAGGGGAAAGAGAGTTATCTTTTACTCTCAGCCCCCTAAGAAGAGTAACAAAATCGTTAGTGCACTTAAACTAAGTAACACTATGCGTAAGGGGTATGAACTATATGCGTGCTATGTGCACAACCTTGAGGCGGAAGAGAACAAGGTTGACAGCATCCCAGTGGTAAGAGAATACCCGGACGTGTTCCCTGAGGACGTTCCGGGCATGCCACCTGAGAGAGATCTTGAATTCACTATAGATCTCATTCCGGGAACAGAGCCTGTCTTAAAAGCTCTGTACCGGATGGGACCACTGGAAATGAAGGAGTTAAAGGAACAACTTGAAGAGCTGTTAGGAAAAGGTTACATAAGACCGAGTACGTCCCCCTGGGGAGCACCGGTTTTATTTGTCAAGAAGAAAGACGGAGGACTACGTCTTTGCATAGATTACCGGGGATTGAACCAAGTGACCATCAAGAATAAATACCCCCTGCCGAGAATAGAGGATCTGTTTGATCAACTGAAGGGAGCTTCAGTATTCTCGAAGATCGATTTGCGATCTGGGTATCATCAATTGAAGATCGCCGAAAAGGACATTCCGAAGACGGCGTTTTGAGCGCGATATGGCCATTACAAGTTCACAGTGTTATCCTTCGGGCTAACAAATGCTCCGGCCATGTTCATGAATCTCATGAACAACGTGTTCCGAGAATTGTTAGATCAGTGCGTCGTAGTGTTCATTGACGACATCCTGATCTACTCAAAGAGCGAGGAAGAGCATGCCCTACACTTACATCAAGTGTTAGAAATCTTGCGAAGAAATCAGCTATACGGCAAGCTGTCGAAATGCGACTTCTGTTTGAAAGAAGTGGCATTTCTCGGACACATAGTATCCGCTGATGGAGTATCAGTGGATCCGGCAAAGGTTTCTGCCGTGACGGAGTGGGCAACTCCGAAGAGTCCAACGGAAATAAGGAGTTTCCTTGGATTAGCTGGGTATTATAGACGATTTAGGAAGGACTTTTCAAGGATTGCACGTCCTTTGACCCAGCTACTGAAGAAAGGAGCAAAATACGAGTGGACCGAAGCCTGTGAGACTTCGTTTCAAGAATTGAAGAAACGACTCACAACCACACCCATATTAACACTACCATCAGAGAATGGTGACTTCGAAGTTTACAGCGATGCTTCGAAGGAAGGTTTAGGTTGTGTCTTGATGCAAGACTCGAGAGTCGTAGCATACGCATCACGCCAACTGAAACCTCACGAGGAGAATTATCCGACACATGACCTGGAGTTGGCAGCGGTCGTTTTCGCTCTAAAAATATGGAGACATTATCTTTATGGGCGGAAGTGTCGAATGTTCACCGACCACAAGAGCTTGAAATATATATTCACTCAGAAGGAGTTGAATTTGAGACAGCGAAGGTGGTTGGAACTTATTAAAGACTACGATTTAGAGATAGCATACCACGAGGGGAAGGCGAATGTGGTAGCCGATGCTCTAAGTCGGAAAACCCAACACGTGACAAACTCGTTGGTAATTCCGCCGGCATTGTACATGGAGTTAGCAAGATTGGAGTTAGAACTTGTGTATCCTGGCACAGCGAGTGAAACGATCAACGCGATGGTCGTAGAAACTCCAATATTGGACGAGATTCGATTCGCTCAACTGGGCGACGCGAAATTGGAGAAGATAAGGGGGTATATTGCCGAGGGAAAGGCAACCGGATTTGCTATCCACGAGGATGGAAGCATTCGTTTTAAAGGGAGATGGTGCGTGCCCCTTAAGTGTGCGGAATTGAAACAAAAGTTGATGAAAGAAGGGCACAACACGCCATATTCCGTACATCCCGGAGGTGACAAGCTATACAAAGATCTAAAGAAGATCTATTGGTGGCCGGGAATGAAGAAGGAAGTGGCAAACTTCGTAGCGAAATGTCTCACCTGCCAAAGGGTTAAGGCAGTGCGACATAAACCCCTAGGACTGATGCAACCACTAGAGATTCCAAGTTGGAAGTGGGATAGCATCTCGATGGACTTTGTCTCGGGATTACCCCGATCACCTAAAGGCATGAACAAAATTTGGGTGATTGTGGATAGGCTAACAAAGACGGCCATATTTATCCCAATGAAAGACACGTGGACTATGGACCAATTGGCCCGAGCCTACATTGATAATGTGGTACGACGACACGGAGTACCACATGATATCATTTCCGATAGAGACAGTAGATTTGTCTCTCATTTCTAGACAGAGTTACAAAAAGCTCTCGGTACTCAAATCAAAATGAGCACCGCATTCCACCCGATGACGGATGGACAAACCGAGAGGACAATTCAAACACTAGAAGACATGCTGAGGGCATGCGTGTTGGAATTCAAAGGGAATTGGGAATCTCATTTACCCTTAATTGAGTTTTCCTATAATAATAGCTACCATGCTAGCATCGGCATGGCACCATTCGAGGCATTGTATGGACGAAAGTGCCGAAGTCCGTTGAGCTGGGAAGAAAACAATAAGTCCGTGGTGGTGGGACCACAACTTATCGAAGACATGGCTCAACAAATCAAAGTGATTCAAGGAAAAATGAAAGCCGCTCAAGACCGTCAAAAGAGTTATGCCGACGTGAGACGACGAGACCTAGAATTTCAAGTGGGAGATAGGGTCATGCTAAAGATATCACCCATGAAGGGGGTGATGCGCTTTGGCAAACGAGGGAAGTTAAGTCCTCGATACATAGGACCTTATGAGATTCTAGAACGAGTCGGAAATTTAGCCTACCGACTGGCTTTACCGCCACAATTAGATCGAGTTCATAATGTCTTCCATGTCTCACAACTAAAGAAGTATGTGCCGGACCCGACACATGTACTTCAAGCTGAAATAAGCGAACTCGATGAAGATTTGACTTATGAAGAAGTCCCAGTGCGTATTCTCGACACTAAGGAACGAGTAATGAGGAACAAAACCGTCAAAATGATCAAGGTTCTTTGGTCGAACCACGAAAGTGAGACGGCAACTTGGGAAGTAGAATCCGACATGAGAGAACGCTATCCGACACTGTTCCAAACTGACACCGACACAGTTATGGGGACATAACTGCAATCTTAAGGGAGAGAGGATGTCATACCGTGTATTTTTCATACATTCTTGTAATCAAACAAACAAATTCAAATTGTTTTGGACTACGTCATGACTTGATCCCTTCACCGGGTACGTAGGCAGCTTAAAGTCTTAATTCTAAGTTCACTCACAAAATAATAAAATAAACAAAAGACCTTAGCACGAGAAAAGCCGAAACACAACTTCGAGGACGAAGTTGATTCTTAAGGAGGGTAGACTGTAATACCCGAGAATTTTACAACATAAATAAATATAATAAATACAATAAATAAATAAATAAACAAATAAATATAATAAATAAATAAATAAACAAATAAATCAGTAAATACATTAAATAAATAAATATAGAAGAAATGAGAAATGAAATTAATTAAAAAAGATTTAATTAAAAAAAAGAAATTAAATAAAGTTAAATAGGTCGTTACACGGGTATCCGATATAAAAGAACTCGAGAATTCGAGCCAAAACGTAACATTTGATCCGAAAGAAATAACGACACGAAATAGGAACCCGAAGAGAGTCCAGAAATTGGAATCCGAGAGCATAGAGGGATAGAAACCCGAAAGAGAGGCGGAAAAGCACGACGGATCGCACGACCCGCCCGGACCGAAGTCCGGGCGTAAGTCGCGCGCTGGCCGCGCGCTAATAGGGGAAAAGGCGCGCCAACCCCGCGCCAGAAGGCAGATTCGCCCGTTGCGCGAATCTCTCGCCCGAACGCGGATTTTTCGACTTTCGGTTGAACGTCTCTCGACTCAAGACCCTTAGGGTCAGATCTTGGACGCCCTAGGTCATAGCTATCTATAAATAAACCCCCTCGGAAGCCCTAAACCCTTTTTCAAAACCCTACGATACTCTCTATACACACAAGTCGTAATTCCGGAGCCAACGGAGGCACCAAAAGACCGAGACAGCGGCTGTTGGACGAAAATCGGGAGATCTCCAATGTGTGGTAAGCCCTAGTCTGAATAATCCTTGTTTGTTTCAATCCGAAAATGGATTCTAACCTCGTTTCTCTTCTCTTTACACCCCGAATCGGATCTAGAACGAGGAACCCGACGAACGGAGAGGAGAAACGGTGAACTGGAAGCCACGCCTTCGAAATAGACATCCCGGACGTTCACAAATCAGTAAGTTAACTCTTACATGGTTTTGGGAGGAATTAAAACGTTCAAAACTAAAAGATTTAACAAGAAATCGTAAATCTGCCAACTTATGTTTTCTACCGACGCAACGGTTTTGACGAATTTTTCCGAACCTTAAAACGACTTCAAACGGAAAAACTTAAAACAAGAAAAACATTCCTAAGGCTTAGTTCTATCTACTGTAAAACTTTCAGAATTTTTAGAGACGATTTGATATGTGAAAACCAACCGAAACTGAACTGCTTGAATCTAGATCTTGAAATTCTTGACAGAACATAGGTCTGATCTTGATCACGTTTTTGACATAGGTTCCAGACCGATTTAGATCTTTGGCCGAACATGAAAGTTGTAGATAAAATGTCTTAAGATGGTCTCTGTAAAATTTCATCAAATTTGGAGTTGAATTGCTATGGTAGAATTCGAAATCTTTAAACTGTGACATATGAAATTCGGACAGAATTGTGTTTCTGTGAAAATTGGTGTTCATGACCTATTTCGGTGTCTCGGATTGAAAAAGTTAAAACACGAAAGTTGTAGATCTCAACGTATTTTGGTGTCTGAGTCGTCGTGAAATTTCGAAATTTTTGGAATTAAATCTGATTTTAGACGAATTTTAGAGTAAACTGTGGTTTACCGGAAGTCAAACCTTGAAATCTTGTTGAAACATGAAATTAACCTTTAGGGTTGAAATGAGTTGAGATATTATTTTTAAACAAATATAATTGAGATCAGATTTTTGAAATTAAATCCCCTTACAAACTTGATAAATTAAAATTAAGGGTGAGTGCTCTGCAGGGTGCCCCCTAACGATTCACTTCGTGCCTTAATGGACGATGGTGACCCCGCGCGCTAAACTTGAGATATGATATCGCCAAAACGGCATGAGATATAGAGCCTACACTCTCGAGAATATCCACATGGGTTTCCCGAGGCTCCGGAGTGGTACTGGGTATGGCTGATACGGTTGCGGCCGCCGGGCTACCGGCTAAACTTGTTGAGATTGTGATGCAATCGTGAAATACTTGAAATACTAAATCTGGGATGTAATGGGGATATTAAATTAAATTAAATTAGATTAATTATGTTTGTTGACCAATTAAATTATTTAAATGCTTTATTTAAATTATGGCTATTATTTTAAATCATGCGAAATGTGTTGTTAAATAGAGCCCTGAAATAAATTATGCAATTGGATAGTTGATTAGATTAAATTGAATATTATGTTATTATCATGCTTTTATTAAATTAATGACTTTTAAACCCTACGATCATGCATGTGTTAACTTACTCAGCAAGTTGTGCTGACCAAACCATTTTTATTCCTTTTTCTTACAGAGTATGTGGATTGAGCATGTATGAGCACGATTCATGCATGGGATTTTGAGAAAACATTATTTTGTTTTTAAATTCGTACATTAGACTATATTATGAACGGGCCTGTTTAACCCGTGGTTTGGCCATGTCGGCCCTATTTACATTTTCCGCTGCAATACTATACTTAAATATTATTTCCGCTGCGCTATGATATTATTATGTTCGAATTATATTGTATGGGCTGTTTTGAATGCTTTAAATGTTTTAAATACTGCAATACCTAGCCTTGCATCTCTTTATTAAGCTCGGAGAAACCGTGTCTTACTAGGGAGATGTGGCGGTGACATCCCGACCTGGGTGACCAAAAACCGGGGTGTTACAATGACATAGAAAAATTATTGCTAGAAATAATATTAACTCCACCATTATTAATACATACAAAATAAAATCTTGTTTAAATAATTTTTTCGGGGGATTTTAAATAAATTTTTTATTTGTCTTACTAAATACAATTCCTTAGGTTAAAAAATATATATAAATTTTTTGCTATGCGGCCTGTTACACGTTAGGGAAAAAAATATAATTGATACAAGAGTTTTAAAGAAAATAAAAATAAAAAATAAAAAAATTAAAGGCAAAAATTTAAAATATTACATAAATTCTAAATATTTAAAACATAGATATAGTTCTTTTTGTAAATAAGATACAAATATAATTAATTTAATGGTAAAAAGATAAAAAATGAAACAATGTTAAATTTATATAAATATACTAAAAATTGATTTTTTTAACCTAATTGGTACTAAAAAGTACGATTTTTTAACTTAGTATACTACTTAACAAACTAAAACCTTCAAATTAGCACCAATAAATAATTTGCTCATAAATTTATTCGTCGTAATAATTATTAACACATAAATTATTAACAGATAAATTTAATACATTAATAATTATGAACAAATAAATTATTTACTAATAATTATTAACAAATAAATTTTACTTATAAATTTAATTCATAGTTACTTACAAATAATTATATTAACAAAGTTAACAAATTAACAAATTATATTAAGAAATTTAAATGAAATTTAAATAAAAAACAAAGGACGTGGGCGGGAACACTAGCGCAGATTTCGATGGCGGGATCGACGTCGCCCCCCCGGGATCGTGGTCGATCCACGGGTTCGAACTCGAACCGGGCGGATCGACGTCGATCCACGGGTTCGAACTCGAACCGGGCGGATCGACGTCGATCCGCCTTATGGTGACCCAGGGACCGACTAGTTTATTTCGAATCCCTAGGTCGAACCCCCCCCCCCCGACTCACGTTTTCTCTCACTCTCTCCTGCAATTCGAAGGGCGATTTTAACGGCGACTTGTGCGGCGGCAGCGGCGGGAACTGTGGAGGATGGACGGCGACATTCCGGCCAGTGATTTTACGCAGTGGTTTGCGATGGTGGACGAGGGTGCTCCGGTGGATGCTGGCGGCGGCGAAGAAGGCAGAAGCGGCGTCAATGTCGACGCCGCCGGAGATATACCGGCCGCCGGTGATATCTCGGCCGCCGGGCCAGAGGCACAGCAGCAACCGGCGGCGCCAATGGGTCCGGACGGCCACGACCCCATCAAGGTTAGGCTTTATTGTTTTCGGCTTTAATCGTTTTAGGCTCTAATTGTTGAATTTCAATATGTAATTGTTTAATTTTGAATCCTACGGTGTACACATTATTGTTTTTTGTTAAATATTGATTGTTGAATTTTTAATTGTTGTTTAAACTAGTAGATTCCTCTTAGTTTACTTGTTTATTTAAAATCGTAGATTAGTCTTATTGTTCAATCTCAATAGTTATAAGTTTAATTATGACCTGTGTATACGTTATTGTTTTTTGTTAAATATTGGTTGTTGAATTTTTAATGGTTGTTTAAACTAGTATATTATTCTTAGTTTACTCGTTCATTTAAAATCGTTGATTAGTCTTATTTGAAAAGTTGCTCGGGGATCTTGATCTGTTTGTTATGGATAGCTTTATAACCTTTAACCCTAACAACTTTAAACCCTAAACACTAAACCATAAACCCTTTGGCCATAAACATTTACCCCGGAGCCAACTTAATGGTTGTGCTACCATTATAAAATATACTATTAGTACATTTAGTAATATTATTAACTTTATTATAAATATTGAAATATTTCGGTCGAGAACCTTTAAACCCTAAAAACTTAAATCCTTTATTTAATAATTATTATAATATTATTAATTATTTTATTACCAAATTTAAGGTTATAGTTAATTTGAAAATAATAAATATTATAATATAATATAATAGAAGATAATTAAAATTTTTAAACTTTGTAATTTTGAGCACTAAACCCTTCAAACCCTATACCCTAAACCCTAAACCCTAAAGCCTTCAAACCCTTTCATTCCCTAGACCCTTAATTTATAAATTTGAAAATAATAAACCTTATGCAATTCAGAAATAGAAGAATATTAAATTTTATAAAATTTCTGTCATTGAACCCCAAACCCTTCAAAACCCTTCATACCCTAAACCCTAAATAATTATTATAATATTATTAATTATTTTATTACCAAATTTAAGGTTATTGTTAATTTGAAAATAATAAATATTATAATATAATATAATAGAAGATAATTAAATTTTTTAAACTTTGTAATTTTGAACACTAAACCCTTCAAACCCTAAACCCTAAACCCTAAACCCTTCAAACCCTTCAAACCCTTTCATTCCCTAGACCCTTAATTTATAAATTTGAAAATAATAAACCTTATGCAATTCAGAAATAGAAGAATATTAAATTTTATAAAATTTATAAGTTTGAACCCCAAACCCTTCAAAACCCTGCATACCCTAAACCCTAAATAATTATTATAATATTATTAATTATTTTATTACCAAATTTAAGGTTTTGTTAATTTGAAAATAATAAACCTTATGCAATTCAGAAATAGAAGAATATTAAATTTTATAAAATTTATAAGTTTGAACCCCAAACCCTTCAAAACCCTGCATACCCTAAAGCCTAAAAATAGAAGATTACTAAATGAGGTTCTTAATCATTTTATAAATATTAGGGAGATTGGTTGTTCGTGAGACCCAAGTGCCAAAATTCGTCCTCGCATTTGTTGTTATACACACGGCAGGCGACTATCGTCCCCCTTATACAGAGCATACTTGGGGAGGCAGATCCCGAGGGTTTGGCGGAGCTGCGGCAGTCATGTTTCGGCCACTATTTTCGTGCTGATTGGTGGCGTGGGTCTGTTTCTGGACTTGCGCTGAACGAGCTTTTGGCGCGTGAGGTTGTATTTCGTGAGCCGGTTGTGGGCGAGGAGTGGACCACGGGGAGTGACGATGTGATTTACTTTAGGGTGGGTGACACATTCATTGAGTATGGGCGACATCAGCACGCCATGTATACGGGGCTCTGTTTTTTTCCGACTACGGATGTCGACATTTTGGGTCGGAGCCCGTTACCATCGGATAGCGTTCGAACGAGGTACAACGAGCTATTTCGGTCGCCAATAGGGGTGTGGAGGAGATTGTTTCATAAGGAGCATGCGTTCAGGTATATATTCTAATCACAGTTGAATATACTAGGTACAACTTTCCTACCATGTATATTAACTTGTCTTGTTTCATTTCAGGGATCGGCCGGGCGATGCTCTGAAGGTTGCTAGGGTGTTGACTGCGTTCCACATGGTGCTGGGGCATGACCCGCGAGCACGCCAGCCGGAGGAGTGGTTATGGCGGTTGGTGGAGGACACAGAGGCATGGGAGCGGTTCCCGTGGGGACTATTGTCGTGGCAGGTCATGCGCGGGTATATCAGACAGTTCCCACGGCACAGGTACGCGCACCGTGAGTCAGTGCACCTATACGGGCCCAGTTACGCGATGTGGGTAAGTATGCCGACACAATTTACTGTAGGTATATATTAGGTTCACCACACACCTGCTAGTGAACCCTATGGTTGTTTAAATTTGTGTTTTGTCAGGTCTGGGCGATTGAGTCGATCCCACAGCTCCGTACTTGGGCGAGGGGAAAGTATTTTGAGGACCCCGCTCTACAGCGGCCGCGGATGACAAGATGGATGTTCGATTGCAATTGGTCGCAGTACACATGGGCACATGTGTACAATAGTCCGGTCAGTGAGATTATTTTTTGTTCACATTTATAAATCTTCATTATATACAACCATACTGTGTTAACCATTGATTATGGACTTATTATGCATGTTACGTGCAGGACCCTTATATTACTGAGGTTATGCTGTCGACCGAGCTTGAGCAGCGAGAGCCTTATATGGCTCACACGGACATCGTTGTCCCACGTAGCTTGGTATGGATTCCGTTCATCCGGCGGAAGTATGCGACACCGTCAGGCGGCAAGGGAGGTAAGAAGAAGAAGTCCAAGAAGAATGCAGGTCCGGACCGGGAGCCTTCTCCCCTGAGAGGGACGGACGATAGTCCGACCGGTAGCGATGAGCATGGACTCGCAGACACCGAGCCGCAGAGAGCATCTGAGCCCGTGGACCATATCCCGGAGCACGCCCCTGCTGGCCACAGCGTTCCCCAGCTGTCACAGGACCAGGGCTATGAGTCATTGATCGAGGCGTTCACTGAGATCGTGACACATGCAGTGGCACAGTCCGAGCGACGCATTATCTATGATGCCGAGCGTCGGCAGGCCGCGGCTGCCAGGCGGACGGAGGAGCTCATCGATGCGGCGGTGGATAGGATGCGCGGAGAGTTTCAGCGTTATGTTCATGCATTCATAGAGCGGTATGCTCGTCAGGGCCGGGCACCCACCCCAGGCCAGCAGGGACAGGGAGCATCATCGGCACGCCAGGGGGTGCGAGGTGATCATGCGTGCGACGTCCCGCCGATGTCTCGGCCGGACGTCAGTGAGCGGGATCCTTTGGAGGAGGTACGGGCGGTCCCGCAGAGAGTGGCGCGTGTGTCATCAGAGTCGTTCGACCTGAGCGGCTCACCATCACAGCATCCGACAGATCCACACACGCCACAGACTGGCGTCGGCCCGGCCACCTCTGAGGGCACAGATCACACAGTGACACTGGACCCAGGTTTGAGTCCGAAACTATTCATTTTTTGACTTCACTAGTCTACTTACAAGATCCACACCTGATATATGTTTTCCACAATGTATAATAGCGCCGGCGCAGCACGCGACTGATCCATGCATGCCACTAACAGGCGTCGTCCATGCCACAGCTGAGGGGCCAGTTCACAGGCCGACACCGGTCCCAGGTTCGCGTCCGAAACTAGTTCTTTTTTTTTTCTCACTAGTCTACTTACAGTCTTTATACATGATATATGATTTCTATTTATTTTCTAGGCGCATCCCCACGACGAACGACCGAGGCACGCACGCCACAGACCGGCGCCGGCCCCGCCACATTTGAGGGGGCGGTTCACACGCCGATGCCGAGTATGACGGATCCCGAGTGTTCCATAGGTATTACTATTTTGACTTCCCGGCATTAGATTGAATTGTTAGAGGTGTGGCTCCAGACAATGAACAGATAATCTTGTTTTGATTTTTAGTGACACCCGACACGCGGCTGTACCCACAGCACGATAATATTGTCACCGTCCGGCCGCGTGGATCGGATCAAACCTCGAGGTTCCGCGTGCGACGTCCCAACAAGTTGTCGCATCGTTTATTGAGCCCATTCATTCCACTGGTCCGCAGGCGCCGCACGGCAAAGGATTCGGACTTTTATAACTATACACTTGGGGACGCGAAGGCTGAACCGTAAGTGCATCTAAACACTAAACCATTTAATTTATAGTTTGCACATTTGTGTATTAACTGTTGGTTGGTGATAGGTTGAACGTGGGGGGATGGGTACTAGTTGGGCCAGCTTTATTCAAAACGTGGCTCGACATCAAAGAGTTTCTCGAAGACACGGTATGTACAAGTATTCAAGTATTTTGTTAACGGGTTTGATTTTTATATATAATTAGGTTAACTGTAAAATAACATTTCATACGCATCTGTTTCAGCACATAGATGCATATTTGGGGATTTTGCAGTACGATCCTGGCTGGCTTGGCGTCACCCCCCATAAGAATGTCAAGTACGCCATCATGCCCGTAGAGTTTCTGGTTGGTCTCCTTGCCTGTACCCACTTCACAGACTACTACGTATTCTTTCTTCTTTTTAAATAACGTAAGCGCTTCGATATTAAATGCAACAGGCCGGCCTGCTACGCGAGTGTTGGGACGCGCGCAGCCATCAAAGCTGTATGACGGAGTCCCAGGTCACTCACTTCAGGTTGTACGTAAGTGGGTGTAAGCCATCTTGGGGGTCCACGGCACACTGAACCGAGTTGGACGAGGTATATGGAATACCTGCTTGTTGATCCCTTTCGTTAGTGATGAAACAACTTACAAACACATTGAACCCTGGCTTCTTATTGCCCGTACAGGTTATCTGCCCGTACAACCCAGGGGGTCACTGGGCCATTGTACGGCTCCTCTTAAGGGAGAGGGTCGTCAAATTGCACGAGAGTCTCGTCGCGATCCCGGGTGAACACCCCGAGCGAGCTAATGACCGCGTTCAGAAGCTGTGGCCACTGCAGAAGCTCATGCCGGAGCTGTTAGGCCGTACAGGTTTCTATGGCCAGACTTTCGCTTATACCAGGGCCCTTCATTGGGAGTTCCAGTTCGCGGAAGAGAAAGAAGTGATCAGGCAGAACTACGGCGCCAACTGCGGGCCCCTAGCATTGTTCACAGCCGCAGCTATCGTACGTGGCGGCTTCCCTCGACCTCCCTATCCAGATGCGGGCACTATGCGATTGGCACAGGCCTTCGACGTGTGGCGCTTTGCTGCTGACCGGGATCAGGGCCCTCTCCGTACCCCAGATGCTCCGCCGCCCGTCCACTTTGACTTTGTTAGGGACACAGATCCCTGAGTTTTATGTTTCTTTGGCGTGGTCACCTTTTGTATACCGAATATTCCTCCCTCATGCACATTTCGCTCCGTACTTATCACATTCAGTTTTTATTAATCTTATCATGCCATTGAATTATAATAACAATAATAACACGGACGACACAATAACAATAACAATAGTTACATACACCCTAATAATAATAAGGAGCAGGCCCGTTTAGGTCAAAACTGGTGTTGAAATTGCAGCAGTTCTGCGCATCATGCCCCTCGCCGCCACATGATGCACATATCTGGGGTGTGGACGGTCGATACTCAGATGGTCCGGCGAGGTGTGACACCCGAGGAAAAACAAATTCAAATTGTTTTGAACTATGTCATGACTTGATCCCTTCACAGGGTACGTAGGCAGCTTAGAACTAATTTCTATGTTCAGTCACGAAATAAATCACAAAATACATCACGAATTAGGTCACAAGGACGATAGGAGATGTTGGAACCAATTTAGACTAGGCTAAGTAGGACCCGGAAATGTTGCGAGCGATAAGCCGGACTCGTAACAAGATTAAGGAGAAGATTCCGAAACGAAGACGACCCAGGGAATCGAGCTAACACGTAGAAAACCGATAGGGGAAAGCGAGGGAAGACCCGACGAAACACGCGGACCGCCGCACCGGCCGGTCCGGCCGGCCCGCGCTGCCCGCGCGCCGCCGCGCGGCCACCGCGCGGCCAAGGGCGTCGCGCCTCCAGGCTGGTCGCGCGTGCTCCGCGCGCACAAAGGCTTGGGTGCGCGCCACCAGCGCGCCAGAGGTGCAGGAGGTGTAAACTTTCCTTCCATGGCGATTTTCTTGCCAAAAATCCGACCTCCATCAATGGCAAGTCGATCACAACAATGGGGAAGGGCATAAGATCAGATTTGGGGCGCCCCTCCCCCTAACTCTCAGAAAACCTAACCCTAAACACCTCCAATACTCAATACTCCTCTCCAAGTCGAAACCTCTCCGAACTCACTTTCCGGCAAGTATTCCGGCGACGGCAAGGCGAAAGGAACCAAGCCCTGCCCTCTAGACTCTTGGTAAGCTATTGTACAAAGTTTCAATTCGTCCATAGATCTCAGAAACTCATATTCTAACCCTTTTTCCTTACTATGATTTTCCGTCGGAAAACGAACAAAAAGCGATCGGAGAAGTTGGCCGTTCGTCGTGACCCTAGGACGTCCGGAAACCCAATCCAGCAACCCTATCATCATTCTAAGTAAGTTAAAACCTTACTCACAAATTTTCGTGGTTGTTTGTTGTTTAAATCTTGAGATATAGGCTTGTAACAAAAATCGGTTTTCAAAAACCCTATTTTCGTCCAATTTTAAAAACTCGCCAAAAACTCGACCTTCGGGAATTCAAACCGAAAACTTTTCAACATAAAAGTTGTTCCTAACACCTTTATCTATCTTGTGTCCAAATTTCAGCCGTTGACATTAAGTTTTGCTAACCCAATTTTCGCCGTGAACTTTCTGTATCGAACCGAACAATTTAATTCTGTGACAGATTCCTTCATTCAACTTGATGCATGTTTTTCACCCATTTTTCGAATGATTTAACTTTGCATTTCTAAACAAAAGTTGTAGATAATCGTGTCTAGATTATGCCTATAAAATTTCATGGATTTTGGTGTTCATTTGTTATGTCAAACGGCCGAGTTTTTAAAACTGTTTTGAAATCGTTTTAAGGGCCATGAGTATGCAGTGAGTTGCACTCGATTTTTGAGTACCAAGAATTCATTATTTCCAAATTCTTAAAACATGAAAGTTGTTCCTTAATGTGTCGTGTAGTTACTGTAAAAATTTCACATCGATTGGTTTTGAAATGAATTTTTAATCGGCGTTGCACGAACCTGTGACGGAAACAGTTTTCAAGACATAAATTAATCTTTGCAATAAACTCGAATTTCAACTCACTTCGGAACCTTATTTCCAAAAACTTAAAACATGAAAGTTGTTCGTGTGCGTGTTTTTGAATTACTGACAAAGTTTCAGAATTTTTGGAGAAAAGACGAATTTTAAATTGAGAAAGGCGTAAACTGCCTCGAATAGGATTTTTCGAACTTGAGAAAACTCGAACCATGAAAACGCGATATCGACCATTCGATAACTTTGAAATACGAACTTTCGAAAAATCCCATTCACTAGGCTGAGCCGATCTTCATACTATCATTATCTTTGAGACTGCCTCGTTAGTGGTCTCCTTACTATCTGAGATTGCCTCGTTAGTGATCTCGCGCGCTGTATTTGTGGATCGCCTCGTTAGTGGTCCTACTATCTTTTTGGATCGCCTCGTTAGTGGTCCTACTATCTTTGAGACTGCCTCGTTAGTGGTCTCCCATTGTTTGGACTGCCTCGTTAGTGGTCCTATGTTGAGATTGCCTCGTTAGTGATCTCCCGGTATGGTGTCCTCTTCTTAGTTTACGGGATGAAAAGTAAAAGACTCGTGTGAGTGTTTCATTATGCTTAAATCGTATTTATCCTGTCTTTAATTATGTATTTAAAATTTATGCATCTTAAATTATGCTTTAAATTACGCTTTTAAAATTAAGTTCTTTAATCATGTTTTTCCGCTGCAAATAAATCATGTATTTTTAAATTCTCGTACGGTAAGCGAAATCTTTAGTTTAAACACTTGTAACCCCTTTTATTTGTAGTTAGGGATTAACTTACTCAGTATATTTTTATACTGACAACCGTTGTCATTTCCTTTTTTTTTACAGAGTACGTCGAGTGACGCATTGCATATGCACTTGGGGGAAATCATAATGGACATTTTAAATTTCTGCATCGTACTGTTTTTACCGGGTCTGTTAAACCCGAGGATTTGGCCATGTTGGCCGTGATTTTACTTTCCGCTGCACTTACTTTATTTATTTTCCGCACGTGATAATTTCTACTATCGTACTAAGTATTATAAATTTCCGGACTAAATCTTGAAATGTTTTAAATCTTTTTCATACCCACAAGCCTTGCATTTCCTTAGCGAGCTCGGGAAGCCGTGTCTTGCTAGGGAAATGCGGCGGTGACATCCCGGCCTGGGTTATCAAATCCGGGGTGTTACAAGTTGGTATCAGAGCCCGGAAAATTTTTAAAGCTACTACTATTATTTTAAGCCAATATTTTTAAGCCCAAGTGTTATTTCTTTTAAAATTATTTATTTGACTACTAGTATTATTTTTAGCCCAAAAATCTATAATCCTTTTTACATAGCCCAAAATCTTAGCCAAAGAAATATTAAATTTTGGCCCACTATAGAGGCCCAACCTTTAGCAATTTATTTTAAACTAAATTTTTATGGGGGAAGGGACTTGCACTTGCATGTTGCATATAGATTTAAATTTGTGCATATCTTAACTTTGCCTGAGAAACGTCTAACTCTAACCTCCCTTGTTGACATTAGATGGCTGAACCGAACGCGAACATGACCAACCTAATGATGAAACTGACCAATGCATACCTCGAGTCCCAACAGCATGTCAATCACTTCAAAGCTCGAGTGGGGCATCTAGAGAGTAACGTGGACTATCTGAGAAATCTTAGGGAAGCTGACCATCACGAAATAACCCAACTCAAGGCCCAAGTCGCCGAACTCCAAACACTAGTGGTTGCACTCCAAAACAAGGATAACGAACTGATGATGCAAATAGGACACTTAGCAGCTGAGCTACTGGGCCTAGAGGCCGACATCTTCCCTCCGAGCCCGAGCCCGGTGGGGACGCCCATTCCCATTGACATATCCAGCGACGAGGACGATCCCATCGGGGATATACCTGCCTAGTCACCCTAGGTTTAGGGATCCATAACTGATGCACCATTGCTATTTCTATTTCGAATGCTTGTAAACCAAAATTCTTGAGTAATAAAAATACAAGCCTATTTAAATTTATTCCATGCATTTTATTTAGTTCTTTAACTACCATAATCAAAGAGGGGAACCTACAGTCCTGAAAAAAAAAATAAAAAAATAAAAAAAAATAAAAAAATAAAAAAAATAAAAAAAATAAAAATAAAAATAAAAATAAAAATAAAAATAAATATAATAGAAATAATATTAATAAAAATAATAATAAATTATATACAAATACGTAAATATGTACATATAAGAATAAATAAATAAATTCCAACAACCTATACAAGAAAAGCACCCTGATAAATTGTTACCTATTAAAGGACTAATCTTCGCTCAATAAAAATTTTCCCCTTAAGAGCAACTATATACACTCTACATATAAACTCTAATCCCGTGTATCTTATCACGCTAATTTAACCACGCGATTTAGTCAAGCAACGGCGTAGGTATTGTTGGGCAATCCACACACATGCAGACACGATAGGAAGGTAATAGTAAATCCAGAACATCTCAAACCATAGAATGGACAGAACAATTAAACCATGGTTCTGAAACAGCAGCACACAACCAACACATGTCAAACACCTAACTAAGCAATAACATAACGAGAATATAAATCACAAACACCAGGCAACAGCAACGTCCTCATAAGGAGGAACCTAAACAAAGTATGTCTAAACGCAAAACCTAAACGAAAACACGAAACCAAAGGGGGACATCACTGATCGGGAGGCGGGAACTGGCGGCGCATGTAGTCGTCCATCTGCCGCACATAGGCGTGCATGTCGGACATGGTGGCCTGCTGCTGAGCCTGCCTCGTAGCAAACGAGTCCATGCGGGTCTGGTAGAGGTCCAACCTAGCGTCGAGGGCGTCATAACGAGCCTGCGCAGCTGCAAACCCGGCGTCCATACTGAACCGCATCTCCTGCATCATCTGCAGCATCTGAATCATCTCCTGCCCCTGAGGTGCCCCAGCAGGAGGTGGAACTACTGGAGGAGGGGGTGGCTGCTCAGGTGGTACAACGAGAATCAGGCCGCCGTCATCAGGCTGCGGGCGAAGTACAACACGGGGAACCCCACGACGTAAGGCGCTACGCCGCTCAGCATAAGACGGGATACGGTAGCAACGGCCAGGTGCTAGGTCGTACGGGTCTGTCTCCGGTGTAGTGCGAATCCCCTGTGCCGCGCACAACCCACAGATGAGGTGAACATGGGTAATCACCCTACTCCCTCGTCCTCTGCGCATACCCCGCAAGTTATCCTCGATGCAAGCCCCTACATTCACCCTACCGTCCCGCGCGATGAAGCAAATGGTCTCGTAGACGTGATCCAAGACAATGTGGCTCCGGGACATCGGCCGGACACGCCCGAACCACAACTGAGCAAGCTCTCGCCAAGGGGAGTCCATCGACGTCAAACGAAGCTCATGACTGTGCTCGAACTGAGGAGGCACTAGGATGCATAAGATGTTCCACGCAGGAGCAAGAACGCGTCCCTCAGGCTGGGGCCGGAACACGCCATCGTCGGGCAAGCCAAAATAGACATTGATCGCCCGAGCACTGAAGTCGAGATAGCGACCACGGACCCATACCCGGGATAGATCGTCACCCTCCCCGAGACCGCCAATGTTGGCAATGACCTCCATAGCCAAATAACCGGAGGCGACGCCCTCGGGGTGACGTGCCAGACCAGTCCACTGCAAATACTCCAAGACCGCACTGACCCTGTCATCGCCCATATGAAGAGGATATATGCCTCTCTCAGGGACGTAAGCCCTGTTTCGACGAAGCTCGTCGAAATAAAAGTCCTGGGCAGCCTTCGTCCTAAACCGGAACCTGTCGTGCCGGTGAGGACGCACCTCGTCCGGAAGACCCCTGAGACGCGGGCCCCGCTGCGCCTCGTCCTCCTCTGACTCGCTCTCGTCGAAATCCGGCATCGCCGGAGCAGCATGACTGGGGCCAGCCTCATCAGCAACTCGTCTCCTAGTCCTCGGAGGACACATGAGAGACGCCAAAACGACCCACAAAAAGAGCAACATCCTGCAAGTTACCAAACACCGATTATAAGGCTAAGTCCCACACAGAAGTCAAGCGAAAATACGAAAAGGGCATTAATATATAGTTCCAACGCGAATGTACCGTAAGAACAACAAATCCTACCGTTTACTAAGACCAACCAGGAGGTAACCTAGACAAAGGATATGCTCAAACTAGTGCCTAAACCCTTTGTGGCATTTCGTCGAACACGTTATGTGCACAATAAACCAAAACCTAAGTTACTAACAACACACGGAAATCGTCCACAGAATAAAACAATCATTCTAATAACAATACGGCAAATCCTACAGCACCAAACAACGGGGGAACGAACTAATAATCACACCCCAATAGCAACCAAGCATCAATAACTTCATAGCCTTTCTAAGGATTCGAATTCAACAAGAATTTGCCAAAAATAAACACATTATAACATAAACATAGGCAAGGCAACAAGAGTAACAACAATTGCCACATACACTTGCTAAATTGCACAAATCAAGCCTAAAAATCATAAACCCCCAATTTTTGTACACAAACCCTAATTTCCTAAATCTATTCACAAATCAAATCATTCAAAACATAAAAGTTGAAATTAGTAAGTGGGTTTAGTAGGATCGTACCTGGATGAGTGAAATTGAAGTCGAAATCGAGCAAACAGGAAGGTAACTCGCCGGATTTAGAGAGAATTAGGGGTGTGTTCTCGGATGGGAAACGGGGGAAGTGGCTCGCGCGGAGCGCGAGCCCTATTTTCTCGAACAGAGGGTGCCGCGCGCTCCCCGCGCGCCAACGCGCGGCCACCGCGCGGGACCCGGGTGGAGTTTTATCTTTCCTGTTCTGCTCAATCTCTTTCGCTATACGCTCCTCACTGAACCCGGGCATACATTGACAGAGAAATACGTCGACATGGAGCATCGCCTGGCATTATTCCGGGCAAGGACGGCGGAATTGCCTCACGCCCTCCTTTCGCAGGACTACAGGAAACCCCCGGGACATAAATACCTAGGGACCCTAAGAAATTCCGTAGGGAAATGAGAACGGCGTGTTAACTAACGTCCCCACCACCGTTTGCTCGTAACCACAATGTGTTTCACGTCTCCCAACTAAAGAAGTATGTGCCCGACACGTCGCATGTACTCCAACCGGACGTAATCGAATTGGATGATGACTTGACCTATGAAGAAACCCCGGTGCAAATACTCGACTACAAGGAAAGGGTGACAACGAATAAAACTGTAAAGATGGTCAAGGTCCTGTGCTCCAACCACGAGACGAAAACGGCGACCTGGGAATTGGAAGCCGACATGAGGCAACGTTACCCTACCCTCTTCCAAGACGACCCGACCACAGTTATGGGGACATAACTGTATTCTTAAGGGGGGGAGGATGTGACACCCGAGGAAAAACAAATTCAAATTGTTTTGAACTACGTCATGACTTGATCCCTTCACAGGGTACGTAGGCAGCTTAGAACTAATTTCTAAGTTCAGTCACGAAATAAATCAAAAATACATCACGAATTAGGTCACAAGGACGATAGGAGATGTTGGAACCAATTTAGACTAGGCTAAGTAGGACCCGGAAATGTTGCGAGCGATAAGCCGGACTCGTAACAAGATTAAGGAGAAGATTCCGAAACGAAGACGACCCAGGGAATCGAGCTAACACGTAGAAAACCGATAGGGGAAAGCGAGGGAAGACCCGACGAAACACGCGGACCGCCGAACCGGCCGGTCCGGCCGGCCTGCGCTGCCCGCGCGCCGCCGCGCGGCCACCGCGCGGCCAAGGGCGTCGCGCCTCCAGGCTGGTCGCGCGTGCTCCGCGCGCACAAAGGCTTGGGTGCGCGCCACCAGCGCGCCAGAGGTGCAGGAGGTGTAAACTTTCCTTCCATGGCGATTTTCTTGCCAAAAATCCGACCTCCATCAATGGCAAGTCGATCACAACAATGGGGAAGGGCATAAGATCAGATTTGGGCCGCCCCTCCTCCTAACTCTCAGAAAACCTAACCCTAAACACCTCTAATACTCCTCTCCAAGTCGAAACCTCTCCGAACTCACTTTCCGGCAAGTATTCCGGCGACGGCAAGGCGAAAGGAACCAAGCCCTGCCCTCTAGACTCTTGGTAAGCTATTGTACAAAGTTTCAATTCGTCCATAGATCTCAGAAACTCATATTCTAACCCTTTTTCCTTACTACGATTTTCCGTCGGAAAACGAACAAAAAGCGATCGGAGAAGTTGGCCGTTCGTCGTGACCCTAGGACGTCCGGAAACCCAATCCAGCGACCCTATCATCATTCTAAGTAAGTTAAAACCTTACTCACAAATTTTCGTGGTTGTTTGTTGTTTAAATCTTGAGATATAGGCTTGTAACAAAAATCGGTTTTCAAAAACCCTATTTTCGTCCAATTTTAAAAACTCGCCAAAAACTCGACCTTCAAGAATTCAAACCGAAAACTTTTCAACATAAAAGTTGTTCATAACACCTTTATCTATCTTGTGTCCAAATTTCAGCCGTTGACATTAAGTTTTGCTAACCCAATTTTCGCCGTGAACTTTCTGTATCGAACCGAACAATTTAATTCTGTGACAGATTCCTTCATTCAACTTGATGCATGTTTTTCACCCATTTTTCGAATGATTTAACTTTGCATTTCTGAACAAAAGTTGTAGATAATTGTGTCTAGATTATGCCTATAAAATTTCACGGATTTTGGTGTTCATTTGATATGTCAAACGGCCGAGTTTTTAAAACTGTTTTGAAATCGTTTTAAGGGCCATGAGTATGCAGTGAGTTGCACTCGATTTTTGAGTACCAAGAATTCATTATTTCCAAATTCTTAAAACATGAAAGTTGTTCCTTAATGTGTCGTGTAGTTACTGTAAAAATTTCACATCGATTGGTTTTGAAATGAATTTTTAATCGGCGTTGCACGAACCTATAACGGAAACAGTTTTCAAGACATAAATTAATCTTTGCAATAAACTCGAATTTCAACTCACTTCGGAACCTTATTTCCAAAAACTTAAAACATGAAAGTTGTTCGTGTGCGTGTTTTTGAATTACTGACAAAGTTTCAGAATTTTTGGAGAAAAGACGAATTTTAAATTGAGAAAGGCGTAAACTGCCTCGAATAGGATTTTTTGAACTTGAGAAAACTCGAACCATGAAAACGCGATATCGACCATTCGATAACTTTGAAATACGAACTTTCGAAAAATCCCGTTCACTAGGCTGAGCCGATCTTCATACTATCATTATCTTTGAGACTGCCTCGTTAGTGGTCTCCTTACTATCTGAGATTGTCTCGTTAGTGATCTCGCGCGCTGTATTTGTGGATTGCCTCGTTAGTGGTCCTACTATCTTTTTGGATCGCCTCGTTAGTGGTCCTACTATCTTTGAGACTGCCTCGTTAGTGGTCTCCCATTGTTTGAAATGCCTCGTTAGTGGTCCTATGTTGAGATTGCCTCGTTAGTGATCTCCCGGTATGGTGTCCTCTTCTTAGTTTACGGGATGAAAAGTAAAAGACTCGTGTGAGTGTTTCATTATGCTTAAATCGTATTTATCCTGTCTTTAATTATGTATTTAAAATTTATGCATCTTAAATTATGCTTTAAATTACGCTTTTAAAATTAAGTTCTTTAATCATGTTTTTCCGCTGCAAATAAATCATGTATTTTTAAATTCTCGTACGGTAAGCGAAATCTTTAGTTTAAACACTTGTAACCCCTTCTATTTGTAGTTAGTGATTAACTTACTCAGTATATTTTTATACTGACAACCGTTGTCATTTCCTTTTTTTTTACAGAGTACGTCGAGTGACGCATTGCATATGCACTTGGGGGAAATCATAATGGACATTTTAAATTTCTGCATCGTACTGTTTTTACCGGGTCTGTTAAACCCGAGGATTTGGCCATGTTGGCCGTGATTTTACTTTCCGCTGCACTTACTTTATTTATTTTCCGCACGTGATAATTTCTACTATCGTACTAAGTATTATAAATTTCCGGACTAAATCTTGAAATGTTTTAAATCTTTTTCATACCCACAAGCCTTGCATTTCCTTAGCGAGCTCGGGAAGCCGTGTCTTGCTAGGGAAATACGGCGGTGACATCCCGGCCTGGGTTATCAAATCCGGGGTGTTACACCCGGACACCTCTTCCAATTATGGCCCACTACGCCGCACGCACTGCACCTCTGTCTCCTTCTCGACTTTGTTTTGGTCGACCGGCCTGCCTCGGGCAATCTGGCGGCAAGCACGTCGCTCCGGGAATCCGGGTCGGTACTATCCAGTCGTTCGGGTGCGGCATAGGAAACACTCTTGGTGTCCATACGCGAACCAGCACCGAACGCTTGTAGTGAGGGGACGCATATGCAGTCTGCTCTTGATTCACGGATATGCAATTATATGCAACCAGACAGACAATGCCTGAGATTGCTCCCAACCATTAAAAAAATTAATCTATCGCCTACGCTCGGCGCATACCTGATCGCTGCAGCTGCGTGCTGGCAGGGTATGAGATGCTGTTGGAACCTTTGGCACGTGCATGTCTTCGTGGCCAGGTCTACTATGTATGCCTTGCCTTTTTGATCCACGATGTACTCATTGTGCTTCCTTGTGTCCTTCACTCTCAGCGTCTGTCCCTCACGTATCGACTTCATCAGCTCCTCATGTGCCCAATCACTCAAGACGTTAGTGCTGCTGACCGCGTCATTGTGCCGCTCCGAAAACCAGTCGGCTATGGTAGTACGAATTACGTCGAGCATTGAGGACACAGGTAACCTTCGTGCCCACCTCAAGCGCATGTTCATACTCTCTACGGGATTCGTCGTCATCATGTCATAACGACGGACCGGACACTTAACGCGCGCAAACCGTTCTTCCCCGACTTTCTCTATGAGATGCTTGTATGCACCCGGAAACTGCTGATTCAGGGTATCCATGTGTCGATTGTAGTCGGCATTCTTGTATGCATAAGCGGCCAAAGTGAACAAGTCAGTCGCTCTCGTGCCATACCGAGATAGATTTGACTTGATGTGCACGCAACATAGCACGTGGTGGGCTTTCGGTAACACCTGCCGAATCGCAGCTCTAATGGACTTATGACCGTCCGACACAATCAAAACCTCTTTTTGCAGGTTTAGTGCCCGGTCTAACTGCAATAGAAACCACCACCACGTTTCATTCGACTCCGTTGGCCCCACACCAAATGCGAGCGGGAACAACTGGTTGTTGCCGTCTTTCGTCACAGCCACGAACAGGACACCCTTGTACTTTCCCTTTAAATGTGTCCCATCAATTGCTACGAAAGGCCTCATCAGTGGCCACCCTCCAATAGAGGCACCGAGTGCGAAGAAGGCCATCCCGAATTTCCCATCCATATCCAATGCGTAATTCGTGATGGTTTTCTCATTCGTCTCCTCTAACATGTGTAAGTACGACGGAATCATCTTAAATGAATCATCGTGATCGCCAAAAATTGAGCAGATTGCGTGGTTTCTTATCTTCCGGGCCATTTCGATCAAGACATTAACACCCTCACGCCGCAGCTTATCCTGTATCATCACAGGCTCCAACGTCTTCTCCTCGACAACTATATCCTTTGCATAATAGCTGCCCAAATGTCTCGAGGGGAGTGTCGTCGGTTGTGGCCTGTCTGGGTTTGCACTGCAAGAATGCCCCACTAACCTGTACACCTTCCATAGCGATGCCGTTCCACTTGCTCGCATCTCAAATGCGCAATCTTCAACATTACACCTCACCCACAACATCTCCTTATCCGACTTCCACGTGCGTAGACCACACCTGGCAGCCACAAGATATTCTGTCAGCTTCGCCTGCAACTTCGCCTTCGTTGCGAACATTGAGCCAACTGCAAATGATGATTCCACAGTATCGTCCACGTGCTCATCGACCAGGCGTTCGGGTAAGTCAAAGTGTGGCCGAGGGAGGTTCCACATCCCATGACTCACCTCCGGGACAGTGTATACTTCTTCTGTCCGCGCGCAACGCGGATTATGACCAGCTTGCAGCCCTGGACCCCTTCCCTCTGGATCCGTTCTTGATTCCGCTCGCGGGCTCTCACAAGACTGTAATAGTGCTGAAAATCTCCATAAGTCATGGGCTCTTCCTCATTCTCCGATTCCGAGCTACTTTCTTCATCATGTGCTGCATGACCCTCGACCTCCAACTGCTCGGTCTCTACTGCATCTCCGCATACATTCTCCACGGGCTCTGGCACCTCTTCGATCCGCAACTGCCTTCCTCCTCCATGTGCTACACCGCTCCCATATCCTGCAAAATTACCCATACCGCTACTTCCATCCACACTTCCGCGTACCACTCCGTACCCGTGGCTGCTCCCAGCTACATTTTCATTCCTGTATATATTTATTGTCGGTGTCGGGCCAAATATGCTCTCCATCACGCCTCCAGAATGTAAAGGAATGTACGGCAAGTTTCTTTGCGTGTCGTAGTTAGTTGAGTTCTGTGTCTCTTGTATCCCTTCAATTCCCAATAATATCTCAAACTTATACAAAATACTGAAAGTTACTTTGGATATCAAGTAATCTCATGTAATGCAGCTTAACATTTCTAAATTATTTATATACACATGGATTTAAGAAGCATTGCAAAATAAAACTTACGGTTTCGGCCTTGCTCTTCCTCGTCGTGTGCATGCCACTCGCCTTGGTACCATGTGCTACCGGTCAGTGACTCCCAGAAAGACATTGCTCCGTTTAGTCAATCACCCACACCTAAGAATACATAAGTGAAGCCCACATGAACTTTATTTTTAATAATCTGTATAATAATGGTACCACTTATTATATTTCTTAATAATAGTACTACTAATAATAAATAATATTATTGCCAATAATACTAATAATAGTAATATAATTAGTTATAATAATTATTATAATAATAATTATAATAATTAATAATATTAGTAATAATAATAATAATAATAAATAATAATAGTAATAAATAATAATTATAATAGTAATAATAAAAACAGTAATAAAAATAATACTAATATTTATTAGTAGTAACAATAATAAGTAATAAATAATAATTATAATAATAATAATAAAAATAGTAATAAAAATAATAATACTTATTAGTAGTAACAATAATAATAATAGTAATAAATAATAATAATAGTAATAAAATCATATTAATTTAATAATAATAATAGTAATAATATTATAATAATAATAATAATAATAATAATAAATAATAATAATAATAATAATAGTAATAACTAATAATAACAATAATAATAAAAACAGTACTAAAAAAATAATACTTATTAATAAATAATAAATAATAACAATAGTAATAAATCGTACTAAATTAATAATAATAATCTTAATAGTATTATAATAATAATAATATATAATAATAGTAATAAATAATAATAACAATAATAATAAAAACCGTGATAAAAATAATACTACTTATTAATAAATAATAAATAATACTTGCTGCCAGGTTATCCTCAAATACCCAGGTATTTTTGATAAGTATTTTTGATGATTCTATTTCTGATTTTTCAGATTCAGAATTTTGAAGAGTTTGTATAATAATATTTTTTATATCTTCTGGTATTTCAAGATTATTAATCTTTTTCTTAGTCCAACAATATTTTGCAGTGTGGCCGAATTTTCCACAGACCTTACAATGCCTATTTTTGTTATTATAATATTTAGGTCGTTTATTATATTTTTCTTCTCTTCTTTGTTTTTTCTTTTCAATATGATTTTGAGAATACCTTCTATGTTTAGATTTATAAATCTTATTGTATTTCTCATGCCTATGATTTTTACTAGATGTAGGACTATCCAGTCCAAATTGCTGGCAAAATTGGCCTAATTGTTTTCTTTCATCATGACTTTGCCTTTTAATTTGTTGATTAAGCTTTATCTCATTACATAAAGCTAATCCCTCTTGGATACAATTATCATGTCAAGATTATGGTTAATAATAGTAGTAAATAATAATAATAATAATAATAGTAGTAAATAATAATAATTATAATAATAATAATAAAAATAATAGAAATAATAATAATAATAATAAATAATAATAATAATATTAATAAATATTAATAATAATAATAATAAAAACAATAATTAAAATAATACTACTTATTAATAGTAATAATAATAATAATAGTAATTAATAATAATAATAATAATAATAGTAGTAAAATCATAATAAATTAATAGTAATAATAGTAATAATAATAATAATAAATAATATTAATAGTAATAACAGTAATACTAGTAATAAATAATAATAATAATAATAATAATAATAATAATAATAATAATAATAATAATAATAATAATAATACCCAACAATAAAACAAAAAAAATTAAACATTAATAGTCCTACTGTAATGATAATTAACAACATAAAACATATTTAACTAAATTAATATTTAACTAATTCATACAAATTAAGACTATTTACCCAACTAACAATTACACATCTATATTTCGTATTAACAAAAACACATATCTAAAATTTAGGCAAAACATAACAAACAACACGCACTGCACCAAACAAACCTACATTATTTCTAATTTAAACTAATAATACAACATATTTAACTACTCATTACATGTAATTAATAACTAACTTATCGGACTTACTAAACAAAGCATACTAAAAATGGAAGCTCACAACAAATTTGAGGCTGTAAACAGCAACAATGCTCTTGGATCTTTTGGCTCGAGGCTCTTCCCAAAATGCAGCAACAATACTCCCTTCAGCTTAAACTTTCACCTCTCAAGTGAATGTAGGAAAGAATAAGGCCACTGCATGAATGAAACTTAGATCTGAAATTTATTGACTTCAACATAATAGGTGGGTGGTCAGCAATTATTTCAGGGTCGACGTCGAACCCACGGGGTCGGGAGCACCACTATGCTGACCACCGGTCCCCACAAATGGCAGAGAATCTTTGTGGTTCGACTTCGACCCCAATGGTTCGACGTCGACCCGGGCAGTTCGAGGCTCTTGGCGGGATCGACCTCACGTGCCGGGTTCGTCAATGTTACGACCTGTGCTCCAGGATCGACCACACTACACAAAGGATCGACCCCGACCCCGCTAATCTCACGACCCCGGGCTTGTTAAACACCCTTACTAATTAAGCCCGGGTTCGCCTTCTTGTTGCGGGGTCGACGTCGACCCCGCTGTCGACCCGGGGTCTTTTTCGTCTTTTCGGGCATAAAAGTGAAGGGTTTATTGCGGCGGTAAAAAAAGTATATGCTCAGACTCTGACTGGGCACTGTGGTTCGGGACCTTTTTTTTTCATGTCGTTCAATGAAATCCATTGCAAACGTGTGCATAAATGACTTTTTGGCTAGGTTTGGTAATATACGCTAGCCTTTATCGCTTTTAAAATACATATTAAAAATAGCATAAAAATCTATATATATAATACTAATTTAAGTAACTGTTAAATTTTAATCTCTGAACGCGGAACGCTTATCTCCACCAGCTTTTTAACTTTCCCAACTCCAAGCTCTAATTTAAATTTGCATTACCAAATACCATTCTTCAAAACTATCTCAATTTAAAATTATTTTTCACCATTTGTTTCAAACTCCAAAAACTAAGCTATAAATTCCAAATGCTAAACTCTGATTATTTCCCAAACTCTAAAATCTAAACTTATAACTGCGGTGGTTGTGGCCTGTGGGGGTGTCTTGGATAAACCGAGATTAGTGTTAGGTTATAGGTATTACAAACAATATTCCATGTTCTATACAAATCTTTTTACTATATTTTTCGTGACCATTAATTGGAATGTAGCAACACAACTGGATCGTACCAATTAAAGAGTTCCAATTTCAAACAAAATTGAAGAGAAAAATACCTACCCAGTTATAAGAATACGGACTAAGTTTGTATCCTGAATTCTACATATCGGGAAAATGATATAATTCCATAATTTTATGCTAAGTCAAATTTCTCTTGCAAACATTTCTTTTACGTGTTCATTAATACCACCGTGATTTGGGGCATATTGCTTTTATTGTTTCCCGGTAATGACGCTGCAATAATATGCTAATTGAATCTCTATTATTATATTTCCTTTTTTGTGTGAAATTGGATAGTTTTGTGATCTTACCGGCTGAGATTAATTTTGGTATGTATGAATTCATTTTTCAAATACATCTAATAATTAATATAATTCAAGGGTTGCAACAATTATGTACGTAAATTATGCATTTTAAACAAATCCATTATTTGTTGCCCGTCCAATATTGGATCAAGAAAAGAAAGATTTCCATACTTTTTTGGTGTGAGAGTACGATTTAATTTAAATTAAATTAAATATGATATGAGACAAAATATCTCTTTTCATTTATCCACAACACCATCATTGTAAAATGATGTGCTATTGTAATTTTTATATAATGATATGTTAAAAATAAAATAAAAAGTTATGTGCTAATCTTAAAAATAATCACAATGAAAATGATGTGCTAATATGATATTTTAGTAAGTGCCATTTTATTTTCTGTATTCTATATATGATATAATATGATATAATGCTATGCTAAAATTAAAATAAAATCTACTGTGCTAAATTTAAAAATAGTTACAATGAAAATGATGTGCTAATATGTTATTTTAATAAGTGCCAATTTATTATCTGTATTCTTTGATATAATATGATATAATGTTATGCTAAAGATAAAAATAAAAAAAATGTACTAAATTTTAAAACAATTACAATGAAAATGATGTGCTAATATGTTATTTTAATAAGTGTCAATTTATTATCTGTAATTTTTTATATAATATGGTATAATGCTATGCTAAAAATAAAAATAAAAAAACTGTGCTAAACATAGAAATAAAAAATGTGTTTGTTGTTCTATATAAAAAAAAATAAAATATGTTGTGCTATCATTTAAACAAATAAATGTTGTGCTTCCTATAAAAAAAATCAATTCTGCATACAGGAATGGGAACAAATCAATTCTCCCATAATTATAGCAATATATTAAATGCTTGATTAATTGCGGTTTATAGATAATTAAACCATTACAAAGTATAGCACACTTCCAAACTTTTGTAGCAATTTCCGGAGGGATGAGTTTACATGCTGATTCAGCGGGCGCTGAATCAGCTAATCTTATGCTTTGTCTGTGCTACTCTTTTTTATTATGGGTTTATTACCTTATTTAAGTATATTTAATGATAAAGTAATAATAGGAACAATCTGTCTATTTTATTACATCCTAAAATTAGGGATACATTCCATCTTCGTGGGTAAGTGCCAATTTTTATTTTTTATTTTTTATAGAATGGAATTAAATTCGGGTTTGTGGATATGCAAATTGAAGTATTATTTTGTAAATTGCTTTCTTGTTTGAATTTTGGGAAGATTGGCTCAATTGTTTTTCTCTCTCTCTCTCCCTTTTCTTTTATATTTATGTTAGGAATTAGAAATTGTTGTATTATTGAGATATATTTTCTATTAAATGGGGATTTGTTGAGTGTATTTAGATAATCGAATAATGAATAATGGTTGTGGAATGTTAGCAATTAGAGTTAATTGTTGAATATTCAATCTTTTTGGTGATTTTTTTTTTATTGTTGGTAGATGTTTGAATCTAAATAAAAAGATTTTTGAGAATATGTGGCTAATTAAGGTGATACAAATTTTCAACCAGCACATACATAAGAATAAATCAGCACATATATGAGGAAAAACTAGCAAATATATGAGTAAAAACCAACACATAAAATTAGACATATTAAATAAAACCATCTCACACATTTAAGTAAATCCGTCTCACTGAGTTAAATGAAACCATCAAATGTATAATATAAAATAAGTACAAACAACATATAAATCCAACATATATACAGATAAAAATTAGCATATACATCAACAAAATTTAACACACATTAAATAAAACTAGTCCATTTATTTAAATAAAGCTATCACATGAATAATATAAAACAAGCACACACAGTATATAAATGCATCACATATTGGACACACAGTATATGTGCTGGTAGTGTACAATATTGGACAATTTGTAATACTTTATCAAATTTAAGACATAAAAAATTACAACTAAATATACAATTATAATTTTTAAACCCATGTCAAATAATTTACAAGACACCATTGATTAAAAATTCAGTTTTAATTGGTTAGCACATGACACTATTGATTTGCACAAATTCAAGAAAACTATTTTCTAAATTTATCTGGTTTTAATTTTTTTATGGAATGTATTCTTCACATTAAATGCACACATTCAAAAATCAATGTTGATTGATCCTTCTATGACATGTAGATATCACCCATAAATTCTCCCAGTAATATTAAAACATTGGATATTTAATTACCTTAATTGACTATGTACGTATAGATGGTATTTTTACAAGTTAGCACCTAATACACTAGGGATTATCACTTGCAGCAGGGGCTGAATTCTTTGGATTCAGCCCCTAACCGATCCAATTTCCGGATATGCATAAAACCATATTTCAGGATAGTAACTTAATCGCCACAAGTTGATGTTTTCCTATTAGGAGCACAAAGTGATCTTCAGACTATGTTACTTGTCAAAATAATTGGATAGCTTAGTTTTCGCAATGTTGGGGGATTTTCGCAGTGTGTGGATATGAGAATCAAAATAAGAAGAACTTGGATTGGATCGTGTATAGAACACTTTCCTAAAGTTGTATTTTGCCACTGCAAATCAACTTTAGGATAATCCAAAAGATTCACTCTAATTTCAAAGAAATAAGAGAATTGGCTTAGAGGATTGTTGAATTTATTTTGTTCGTAGTGTTCTGTGTTTATTGGCGTTCTTGTTGTTCATCTATGAAATTCTGCAGGAATTCATATTTGTAGATGAAGAATGCAGTAGATATGGAAAAGATACAACCAATTATGAATGAGTGCAATAGTTGAGATTCAAATTTGAATTTCAAGTTCAAATTTAAATTCAAAATCATATTTGAATTCAAATTTCAAATTCAATTGCTGATAGTTAATTTGTCCAGCAATACGAATTTAAATTAGTCATGACCATGACTAAATACCCCCCCCCCCCCCACCCCCCACATAACTGCACAAGGAAAAAGACAAACTACACTGGTATTAGTCATGACCATGAGTAAGCATATTCTCCCTTGCTGGATTGAAAGACAAATTAAATGACATTACGGGAACCTATATCAGACTTAGTCATGGTCATGACTAAATCATAGGCAGCTTGGTGTACTTCTTAATCTTCCACATCTTTTCATATATCTCTCAATTCATTCCTCTTGACCTCTCGCTGGGTCATCCTTTGTCGTAGTGGCTTATGTGAGTGTGCACTCCGCACCTTCTAAACCACATTATAGCTCGACTACAATATAAGCCAAACTTTAGTAAATCCAATTACACCAAAATACATGATGACACTAAAATCATCAACAATCCTCCCCCATTTTAGTGTAATCCATGATTTCTAAATCCACACAATAAAACCAAACTCATGCATAAATGAAAATATCGTGACGATTGAATTTTCATCTTAGTACGATACACATTCCAAGCATTCGAGAATCAAGGTGTCCATAGGATTGAACCTTTCCACTCATTTGAATACATGAAGATAACGTACACACAAGTTAATTACAACACTCTAAGCCCTCACTTGACGCTATCTACGGCCATGCGTCCCTATCCATTCATAAGCATATACAAAGCCAAGTCCAAGCTTCTTGAAGCAGCCACACTCCATGCTCATATAGATAGCTCTTTTAACTCGTGCACCTGCATTTGCACTTTTTCAAAAGAGCTATTAAGAAATAAATTTCATCCTACTTACTTGCAGGTCCGAACACATACCTTGGATGAACTATTTATGTGTTCCAATTTCTCTGGGTAAGCTTTTCACATTGAATTCAGCTTCCAACGTTGTATTGGAAGGGAATTTGGTATCTTACCAATTGAAATTTTCATTGGACTTTAAACCCATTCCTATGGCCGACTTGTGAACCAAGTCCCTAGCTAGTCCCTTTGCCAAATGATCAGCTAGATTACATTGAGATCTCACAAAATCAACTGAAATTATCGCATGCATGATGAGCTCACGAACCATGCTATGCCGGATGCCTAAATGCCTAGACTTCCCATTATACATTTGACTATAAGCTTTAGCGAATGTGGCTGCACTATCACAATGTATAGCAATGGGTGTAATACCCGAGAATTTTACAAAATAAAATAAATAAATAAATAAAATAAATAAGTAAAATAAATAAATAAATAAACAATAAATATAATAAATGAATAAAATAATATATAGATAAGGAAATGAGAGATGGAATTTAAGTTAAGAAGGAATTAAATTTCCAATACCCGTAAAGACAAAGATAAATCAATCAAATAAAGTGTACAAGGGAACCCGACACTAATGGACTCGATAATTCGAGGCCAATATTAAATCTATACCCGAGTAAAACTTTAGATAGGAAATCGGAGTCCGGAAACAGCCCGTCGGAAACCGAGAACATAGAGGGATAGAAGTCCGAAAGAGAGGAGGAAAGGCTCGACGGATCGCACGACCCGCCCGGACCGAAGTCCAGGCGGTGACTGCGCGGGGTTTTCCCTATACGGCGCGCCAAGCCCGTGCCAACGGGCAGTAACAACCCGTGCGAGATTTTCTCACCCGAATCCGGATTTTTTCGACTTCGGTTGCTCACCTTGCGGCTCAAGGCTCACTAGGGCAGACTTTGGACGCCCTTAGAATCCTTCACATCTATAAATAACCCTCTCAAGTAACCCCAAACACTTTTCAAACCCTACGAAATCTTTCTACACACCTAACCCTAATTCCGGAGTCGTCGGAGGCACGAAACCGAGCAAAGGGACTGTCTTGGACGAGAATTTGGAAGGCCTCTAACGTTGTGGTAAGTTCAGATCCGATCTCTTTCCATTACGATTCGAAAATGAGTCCTAATGCTATCCTTTTCTTTTCTACACCCCGAACCGGATCTAGAACGTAGAACCCGACGAACCGAGGAGATAAACGGTGGACTGGAAGCCACGCCTCCGAATCGACAAGCTGGGATGACCACAGATCAGTAAGTTAATACTTACTATTAGTTTGGGCGAATTAAAACACACCTAACTTAACGATCTAATCAAGAAACCTAAAATCTGTCAACACGAAGAAAACCCACCGCGCAACGTTTTTGCACGATTTTTCCGAACCCTCAAACCTGTTCAAAAGAGAAATCTTAAAACACGAAAAACTACTGTGTAGAAAATTCAGACAGATTATTATCCTGATGAAGATTGACGTTTTTCACTTGGTTCCGTAACTCGGATCGAAAAACTTCAAACACAAAACTTATTCGTCTCTGTGTTTTCGAGTCACTGGTCAAATTTCAAAATTTTCGGACTTAAAACTGATTTTTAATTAATTTTGGAGTAAACAGTGGTTTTGACCGAGTCAAATCTTGAAATCTTGTGAAACGGTGAAATTAGACTTTAAGGTTTAAACGAGTAGAAAACTCTTTTGAAACAAATACATGAAATCAGAATTTCGGAAAATCCCCTTACAAACTTGATCAATTAAAATTAGGGGGTGAGTGCTCTGTAGGGTACCCTCCTAACGATTCACTTCGTGCCTTTATGGACGATGGTGACCCCGCGCGAAATTTGAGATATGTTGCCAAAACAGCATGAGATATATAGCCTACACTCTCGAGAATATCCATTTGGGTTTCCCGAGGCTCCGGAGTGGTACTGGGTATGGTAGATACGGCTGCAGCCGCCGGGCTACCGACTAGACTTGACGAGATTGCGATGCAATCGTGAAATACTTGGAATACTAAATCTTGGGTTTAATGGGGATAGTTAATGTAACACCCCGGATTTGATAACCCAGGCCGGGATGCCACCGCCACATCTCCCTAGCAAGACACGGATTCTTCGAGCTTCTAAAGAGATGCAAGGCTATGGGTATTGCAAAAAGGTTTAAAAACAAGTTCGGAATCTATTAAAAATAATAATAAGTATCATCCACACATATAGTAGTAATAATAATATATCGCAGCGGAAAATGTAAAGTGGGCCGACATGGCCAAAACTCGGGATTTACATGCCCGTTATGCAAGTATCATAAAAAGCGATAAAACAATGTTTAATAATTCCATCCCCCAATGCACATGCTATGCATTATCTCCGTACTCTGAAAGAAAACAACAATTTTATCAGTATATAAAATACTGAGTAAGTCGAACCTAACATAGCAATAAAGGGATTTAATTAGATAATTAAAATTTCACTCCTAAACATGCATTTACAACTCTAAAGGAAGTAATATTTAAATTGTGTACTTGAACATGCATTTAATCCACAATAACAATTTAGTCATGATATGAAATTTAAAGACATAATTTAAATGCATAATTTAAAGGCATGCATAACTAAATAAATAAATACTTAAAAATATTAAATCTTTTATTTCCCCGTACGTAACCATTTCTCAATGTTTTGTATAGCCGGTGATCCGGCGGCCGCAGCCGTATCTGCCATACCCAGTACCACTCCGGAGCCTCGGAAAATACATACGGAAAATCCCGAGAGAGTAGGCCATGTATCTCCCGCCGATTGGCGTAATATTTCATCTCAATTCTCTCGTCCATTATAGGCCCGAAGAGAAAGGCTAGAGGGGCACCCTGCAGAGCACTCACCCTCCACCAAAGTATCACATGTATCATTTAGATTTAATGTATCGGGGTTTTTCAAAAGTATAGATGTATCGTATTTCCAATCTTTGATCGTTCGTTTCGAAATTTCAAAATCCTTCGATTTAAAAGTAACTCGGCGTCACAGTTTACGCCTTTTCAATTTAAAAATTCGTTTTAAGTCCGAAAAATCTGAAAATTTCACAGTCTATGAAAAACACCCTAACGAACAACTTTCGTGTTTTAACAATTTCGAAATAAGTTGAGGAAACATGTATAAAATCGAGTTTAATGCGAAAACAGTTTACTGTCCCGAAGCAGATTTGACACAGTTCGGAAAATTGGCTTTTTGACATATCAAATGGACTCAAAAAATTCTACAATTTTAAACACATATACTAGACATGATTATCTACAACTTTCATTCAGATTGCAAAGATCAAATCGGATTAGAAAATATAGAAACGGACTCACTAAGTTCGGACATGTTCATAGGCAGATTCCAAACACGTTTTGTCAAAACAGGTTCTTTTTGATGCGATTTGGAATAGCAAACGTTAACGAAAATGTCTGAAATTTTTACACAACCTAGATTTATGTGTTAGGATTAAAAGTCTAGTTTTGAGTTTCTTGGATTGAATCCTAGAAATATGAGTTTTAGGCCGATTTCAGAAACTGCGCGTATTGGGGTTTTTAATTTTGGTTTTTACGTTTCGTTGCATTACGACTATACCGGACGCCCCTAAACCACCCGTATTGGTATGGAAGGCTCAACTTACAGTGATTGTGTTCTTGAGTCGTCCTAGGGTCGCTCGGCTCGTCCAAAATCCTACGAACGGATCTATGAAACGCAAAGTTCCCGACTTTGGCCACGAACGTATTTGCAATCAACGATTCAAGAGTTAGATCGGGGATTTGGAAGGAAAAACGAGATTGAGAACCTAAGATACTACTTACAATGATCTAAGGACTGTGACCCTTGATCTACACGTTCCTACGGCCGTCGGGGGTTGTGGGAAAGTCGCCGGAAGTCCGTCGGAAGTTCGTCGGGAGAGTGTTTTGGCTTGGGAGAGTTTGAGAGTGAATTGGGGAGTTTGGTGACTGATGAAAGGGTGGGGAGGCAGCCCTAATTCGCCCTAAAAGCTTTCCCCTCATCCAAAATCTTCTTTCTATAGTCGGGGGGTCGAATTATGGTAAGAAATCACCGAAAACGCGTCATTTGCACGATTCTGGGGAGCCACGCGGGGTTGGCGCGCCTTTTGGCCAAACCCCACCCGGCCAGCGCGCGGTCCCCGCCTGGACTGCGGTCCGGGCGGGTCCGTGCGATCCGATCCGTCGGGTCTTTTTCTCCTCTCTTTCGGACTTCTATCCTTCCACGTTTTCGTGCTCGATTTTCCGGGTTATTTTCGGATTATGCTTCTCATCATAAATTTATTCTAATTGCATGTGTTCGGGTTCGTCGGGTTCTAAATCGTCGTCATTTGACTTCCGTGCATTTCCGATTTTACGGGTTCTCGGAACGAGACTTTCTTTCCTATTGGATTAATTCCTATTTTTATATTCTAAAATTTACGGGTATTACAGTCTACCCCCCTTAAGAATCGACTTCGTCCTCGAAGTTGCGCTTCATCCTCTCGGGTGTTTCGGGAATTTTTTAATTAAGCAATTGTATTATTGTGTGTCGTTGTTTGTTATTATTTGACTGAACCCAGAATTGAAATTCCCGAGTTGCCTACGTACCCCGTGAAGGGATCAAGTCATTACGTAGTTCACAACAATTTGAATTTGTTTCTTTGGGGTACAAAGTATTCGTATACAATATCCGGAAATATTCAGGTTGTCACATCCTCCCCCTCTTAAGATTACAGTTATGCCCCCATAACTGTTGTTGCACTGTCATGGAATAGGGTTGGGTAACGATCCTTCATGTCTGCTTCTAGCTCCCACGTTGCCGTCTCGGCTTCGTGGTTAGACCAAAGAACCTTAACCATTCTCACGGTCTTATTCCTTGTTACCCTCTCCTTCTTGTCGAGTATTCACACCGGAATTTCTTCGTAGCTTAAGTCATCGTCCAGCTCAATCTCCTCTGGTTGGAGTACGTGGGTCGGATCGTGGACGTATTTCTTCAGTTGTGAGACGTGGAACACGTCGTGGACACGAGCAAATTGTGGCGGTAATGCCAGTCGGTATGCAAGATTTCCCACTCGTTCTAGGATCTCGTATGGTCCTATGTATCGTGGGCTCAATTTCGCCCGCTTGCCAAAGCGCATCACACCCTTCATCGGTGACACCTTTAACATGACCTTATCGCCTATTTGGAATTCCAAATCTTGCCGTCTCACGTCGGCATAGCTCTTTTGCCGGTCTTGCGCGGCTCTCATCTTTCCTTGGATTATTTTGACTTGTTGAGCCATGTCCTCAACAAGTTGCGGTCCAATTACCATAGTCCTCTCGCTCTCTTCCCAGCTCAGTGGGCTTCGGCATTTGCGTCCATACAATGCCTCGAAAGGTGCCATGCCAATGCTAGCATGGTAGCTGTTGTTGTAGGAAAACTCGATTAAGGGTAAGTGATTTTCCCAACTTCCTTTAAACTCTAATACGCATGCCCTTAGCATGTCTTCCAAAGTTTGGATCGTTCTTTCCGTTTGTCCATCCGTCATGGGGTGGAACGCGGTACTCATCTTTATTTTGTACCGAGGGCTTCTTGTAGTTTTGTCCAAAAATGTGAGACGAATCTACTGTCTCTGTCCGAGATGATGTCATGTGGTACTCCATGTCGTCGTACCACGTTGTCGACATATGCCCTTGCCAATTGGTCACTTCACCGCGTTTAGTAGCTTGTCGAATGTTCGGATCCATTCTTCGAGTTTAGCCGGGTCCTCTTCTCCGGCGTAGTGCGGCGGGTGATATGAGTTCACCATAGCAAAGTAGTTAATGCGGGCCTCGGGTGGAGGTACCGCAGCTGCCTGGCCTTGGTTCACATGCGTGTTCCCTATCGCAATGAGAACCTCTTCTAGAGTGCGTAGGCGCGCGTCCATGTTGTTTGGCATAGGGTTTGCCGGCTCCTCTTGAGCGTGTACCCCTTCGCCGGGTATAGGCATTTCTGGTTGCATAGGGGTTTCGTTGGTGTTTGGAGTAGTGGGCTGGGCGCGTGGTCTTCCTCTCGGTGCCATGTTGTTGCAAGAACGGAGAGTTTAGATTCTTTTTGTTGAAGTATTATATAATGCTTATAAAATAATTTAATAAATGACGATATTAACAGGTATCAGTCTACTGGAACCTGTTAGTATAGATTGTTGGAGTTTAGCGTATCGTTTGTTGTTATTTGGGGTTGGTTCTACTTGCTGCTTTGTTTGTTTTTTTTTATTTTTTATTTTTTTTCGTGAACAGTAACCTGTTCAGGTTTTTTTTTTTGAGACCCTAGGGTCCAGGGTGTTGGGGTTTAGGGTTGGAGATACCCTTGTTTGATGATTATCTCTATATAATACATATATATTTACATACTTATATTATTTATTAATACTTGTAGTTTTGTTTAGTTGTTATCTATAGGTCATTGATTATTACCTTGTTCATTTGTTTGATCGGGTTTTAACAAGGTATTCGAAGAGAAATAATTTAATTAAAATGTAAGGAATACTTTAAATATACTTGTATAAAATAAATGCTTGTGGATTTATTACTCAAGAGAAGATTTTGGGTTACAAGCATTCGAAACGGACATAGTATTAGTGCATCAGTATGGGTCCCTAAGTCTAGAGTGACTAGGCAGGTACATCCTCGATGGGATCGTCCTCGTCGCTGGATACGTCAATGGGAATGGGTGTCCCCACCGGGCTCGGGCTCGGAGGAAATATGTCAGCCTCTAGGCCCAGCAGCTCAGCTCCTAAGTGCCCTATTTGCATCATCCGTTCGTTGTCCTTGTTTTGGAGTGTGACCACTTGGGTTTGGAGTTCGGCGACTTGGGCCTTGAGTTGGGTTATTTCATGATGGTCAGCTTCCCTAAGATGTCTCAAATAGTCCACGTTACTCTCTAGATGCCCCACTCGAGCCTTAAAGTAATTGATATGCTGTTGGGATTCGAGGTATGCGTTGGTCAGTTTTATCATCAGATTGGTTATGTTCGCATTGGGTTCGGCCATCTAGTGTCAACAAGGAGGTTAGAGTTAGAGTATGTTTCGAATAAAAGTCAGGATATGCAGGAATTTAAATCTATATGGATATGCACATGCAGTCCCCCAAAAATTGATTTAATCATGGATTTTAAAAAGTTGGCCTCTATATTGGCCAAAATAATAATAATTTGGACTATAAGAAAGAAAAGAAAAATAGAACATGGGTATTTGGGCCGAAATGGTTGGGCTTAAAATAAATAAATAATTATTGGGTCAAAATAATTTAACCCCCTTTGGAATATTATACTAAATGGGTAGAAAATTTCTGGGCTCAAATTTTGGGCTAAAATATTAATACTAATAGTCTTAAAAACAATACTAATAATAATAAATTTAAAATAATACTTAGTCCAAAATATTGGTTTAAAATAATAATAATAGTAGCTTTAAAATATTCCGGGCTCTGATACCAACTTGTAACACCCCGGATTTGATAACCCAGGCCGGGATGCCACCGCCACATCTCCCTAGCAAGACACGGATTCTCCGAGCTTGCTAAAGAGATGCAAGGCTATGGGTATTGCAAAAAGGTTTAAAAACAAGTCCGGAATCTATTAAAAATAATAATAAGTATCATCCACACATATAGTAGTAATAATAATATATCGCAGCGGAAAATGTAAAGTGGGCCGACATGGCCAAAACTCGGGATTTACATGCCCGTTATGCAAGTATCATAAAAAGCGATAAAACAATGTTTAATAATTCCATCCCCCAATGCACATGCTATGCATTATCTCCGTACTCTGAAAGAAAGAGAAAAACAACAATTTTTATCAGTATATAAAATACTGAGTAAGTCGAACCTAACATAGCAATAAAGGGATTTAATTAGATAATTAAAATTTCACTCCTAAACATGCATTTACAACTCTAAAGGAAGTAATATTTAAATTGTGTACTTGAACATGCATTTAATCCACAATAACAATTTAGTCATGATATGAAATTTAAAGACATAATTTAAATGCATAATTTAAAGGCATGCATAACTAAATAAATAAATACTTAAAAATATTAAATCTTTTATTTCCCCGTACGTAACCATTTCTCAATGTTTTGTATAGCCGGTGATCCGGCGGCCGCAGCCGTTTCGTAAGTATCCCGTTTAGCCGTTGATCCGGCGGCCGCAGCTGTATCTGCCATACCCAGTACCACTCCGGAGCCTCAAAAAATCCATACGGAAAATCCCGAGAGAGTTGGCCACGTATCTCCCGCCGATTGGCGTAATATTTCATCTCAATTCTCTCGTCCATTATACGCCCGAAGAGAAAGGCTAGAGGGGCACCCTGCAGAGCACTCACCCTCCACCAAAGTATCTCATGTATCGTTTAGATTTAATGTATCGGGGTTTTTCAAAAGTATAGATGTATCGTATTTCCAATCTTTGATCGTTCGTTTCGAAATTTCAAAATCCTTCGATTTAAAAGTAACTTGGCGTCACAGTTTACGCCTTTTCAATTTAAAAATTTATTTTAAGTCCGAAAAATCTGAAAATTTCACAGTTTATGCAAAACACCCTAACGAACAACTTTCGTGTTTTAACAATTTCGAAATAAGTTGAGAAAACATGTCAAAATCGAGTTTAATGCGAAAATAGTTTACTGTCCCGAAGCAGATTTGATACAGTTCGGAAAATTGGCTTTTTGACATATCAATGGACTCCAAAAATTCTAAAATTTTAAACACATATACTAGACATGATTATCTACAACTTTCATTTAGATTGCACTAAACAGACTCACTAAGTTCAGACATGTTCATAGGCAGATTCCAAACACGTTTTGTCAAAACAGGTTCTTTTTGATGCGATTTGAAATAGCAAACGTTAACGAAAATGTCTGAAATTTTTACACAACCTAGATTTATGTGTTAGGATTAAAAGTCTAGTTTTGAGTTTCTCGGATTGAATCCTCAAAATATGAGTTTTAGGCCAATTTCAGAAACTGCGCGTATTGGGGTTTTTAATTTTGGTTTTTACGTTTCGTTGCATTACGACTATACCGGACGCCCCTAAACCACCCGTATTGGTATGGAAGGCTCAACTTACAGTGATTGTGTTCTTGAGTCGTCCTAGGGTCGCTCGGCTCGTCCAAAATCCTACGAACGAATCTATGAAACGCAAAGTTCCCGACTTTGGCCACGAACGTATTTGCAATCAACGATTCAAGAGTTAGATCGGGGATTTGGAAGGAAAAACGAGATTGAGAACCTAAGATACTACTTACCAATGATCTAAGGACTGTGACCCTTGATCTACACGTTCCTACGGCCGTCGGGGGTTGTGGGAAAGTCGCCGGAAGTCCGTCGGAAGTTCGTCGGGAGAGTGTTTTGGCTTGGGAGAGTTTGAGAGTGAATTGGGGAGTTTGGTGACTGATGAAAGGGTGGGGAGGCAGCCCTAATTCGCCCTAAAAGCTTTCCCCTCGTCCAAAATCTTCTTTCTATAGTCGGGGGGTCGAATTATGGTAAGAAATCGCCGAAAACGCGTCATTTGCACGATTCTGGGGAGCCACGCGGGGTTGGCGCGCCTTTTGGCCAAACCCCACCCGGCCAGCGCGCGGTCCCCGCCTGGACTGCGGTCCGGGCGGGTCCGTGCGATCCGATCCGTCGGGTCTTTTTCTCCTCTCTTTCGGACTTCTATCCTTCCACGTTTTCGCGCTCGATTTTCCGGGTTATTTTCGGATTATGCTTCTCATCATAAATTTATTCTAATTGCATGTGTTCGGGTTCGTCGGGTTCTAAATCGTCGTCATTTGACTTCCGTGCATTTCCGATTTTACGGGTTCTCGGAACGAGACTTTCTTTCCTATTGGATTAATTCCTATTTTTATATTCTAAAATTTACGGGTATTACAGTTAAAATATTTATTTATTGTCATTTAAATTGTTAAATGCTTTATTTAAATTATTTATGGCTTTTATTTAAATTATGCTAAATGTGTTATTAATTAGAGCCATGAATTAATTATGCAAGTTGGTGAGTTAATTAAATTAAATTGTTTATGAATTATTATCATGCCTTTATTTAAATATTAATTAATGGCTTTAAAACCTCACGACCATGTATGTGTTAACTTACTCAGCAAGTTGTGCTGACCCCAAACCATTTTCTTCCCTTTTTCCTTACAGAGTATGTGGAATGAGCATGAGCACGTTTATGCATGGGAAATTTTTGGGAAACTTTATATTTTAAATTTTGCATTAGACTATAGTATGAACGAGCCTGTTTAACCCGTGTTTTGGTCATGTTGGCCCTATTTACATTTTCCGCTGCAATACTTATACTTAGATACTATTATTCCATTGCATTATAATATTTGTTTTGAATTTATATTGTATGGGCTATTTTAATTGTTTTAAATATTTTAAACACTGCAATACCTAGCCTTGCATCTCTTTAGTAAGCTCGGAGAAACCGTGTCTTACTAGGAAGGTGTGGCGGTGACATCCCGACCTAGGTGACCAAAAATCGGGGTGTTACAATGGGTGGTATAGGTTTAGGCCATAATGGATTTCATAAATTAAATTCCTTAACCATTCAGCTTCCTTTCCGGTAGAAGCTAAAGCAACAAATTTAGATTCCATTGTTTAATTTGTGATGCAAGTTTGCTTTTGGGAAGCCCACGAAATGGCACCTCCCCCAAGTAAGAATACCCAACCACTACTGGAAGAATGATCTTCCATATTAGTGATCCAACTTGCATCCGAATAACCTTCTATGACCGAAGGGAATCCAATATATGTCAAACTATAATCCATAGTTTTCTTCAAGTATTTAATTACTCGCCTTAGAGCTTGCCAATGGTGAGTACTAGGATTACTTGTAAACCTACTCAACTTGCCTGTAGCAAATGCAATGTCCGGCCTTGTACTTGTCATTGCATAGATCAAGCAACCTATCAACTTTGAATATTCGAGTTGAGACACAGCTTCTCCATTATTTGGCAGAAGTTTCATACTCGGGTCAAATGGAGTGCTAATAGGAGAACAATCATAAAATTGAATTTCTTGAGCACTTTCTCAATAAAATGAGATTGTGTGATTGAAATTCCTTTGTACTCTCATTTGATTCTTATTCCAAGAATCACTTCTGCCTCCCCCATATCCTTCATGGAGAACTTAGATGACAAAAATTCCTTTGTCATATCAACTTGTCTTTGGTCTGTGCCAAAAAACAATATGCCATCGACATATAAGCAAATGATGACTCCTTTAGCGTTCTCATCAAATTGCTATAAATGCACTTGTCAGTTTGATTTAACCAAAATCCATTTGACAAGACAACATCATCAAATTTTTGATGCCATTGTTTTGGAGCTTGTTTAAGCCCATACAAGGATTTGATCAGTTTACACACTTTATGCTCATTTCTGGGCATAACAAATCCTTCTGATTGCTTCATATACACCTCTTCTTCTAAATCCCCATTCAAAAATGCCATTTTAACATCCATTTGGTGTATCACAAGATTGTGAATAGCTGCTAGAGCTATCAACAATCTAATTGTGGAGATTCGAGCAACTGGTGCATAAGTATCAAAGAAGTCAATGCCTTCTTTTTGTCTAAAGCCTTGAATAACTAATCTTGCTTTAAACTTATCAATTGTTCCATCAACCTTCATCTTCCTCTTGAAGATCCATTTACAACCGAGTGGTTTGCAACCCGGTGGAAGATCAGTTATGATCCAAGTGTTGTTTTGCATGATAGAATCAATTTAATCATTTATTGCTTCTTTCCAGAATGCAACATCTCTTGATTTCATTGCTTCTTCAAAGGTTCTAGGATCCTCTTCCACATCAAAGCAATAAAAGTTCTGGGAAGCAATCTCATCTCTTGATCCTTCAACTAAATATAGTTGAAAATCGGAACCAAATGATTTTGGTTCCCTAACTCGTTTACTCTTACGAGGTCCGAAGCTCTCATTAAGAGTATCACCTAGACCAACTTCCTTTTGAACTCCAATAGAGTTAGGAGTTATGCCTTTAGGTCTAGGTAGAGATGAGAATCTATTCTCATCAAAAATTGCATCTCTCGATTCCATAATTGTATGGACCGAGACATAATTATTTTCTATTACATAGAACCTATAGGCCTTGGAATGCTCTGCATATCCAATAAAAATACAATCAATGCCTTTTCACCCAAACTCTTCCTTTTGGGGTCAGGAAGTCTCACAACAGCTCTACAACCCTAAATTCGAAGATAGTTTAAGTTTGGTTTCTTTTTATACCAAAGCTCATATGGTGTTTCTTGTTCCTTTTACTAGGAACCCTATTCAATACATAACAAGCCGTTAGAATGGCTTCACCCCAAAAACCTTCATTCAAACCCGAATAGGACAACATAGAATTAACCATTTCCTTACGGGTTCGATTTTTCATTTCAGCTACACCATTTTGTTGTGGTGTATAAGGGGCCGTGGTTTCATGGATAATTCCTACGGATTGGAAGTAAATAGGATCAAAGTATTCACCTCCCCTATCCGTACGCAATACTTTAATTGCACTATTAGGTTGCAATTCCACTTCAGTCTTGTAGACTTTGAATTTATCCAAAGCCTCATCCTTTGCATGCAATAAGAAAATATAGCAAAATCTGGATGCATCATCAATAAAAGTAACCACAGACTTCTTATTGCCTAAAGATGGAGATGAATGAAAATCACAAAGATCACTGTGTATTAATTCTAACAAAACAGAGTTTCTAACAATATTTTGGAAAGGTGTCTAGTGATCTTATTTAGCATGCATGTTGAACACTTGTCCATGTTAAAATCAAATGCAGGGATTAATCCTTCCTTAGACATGTCACGCATCCTTTTATAATGCACATGTCCCAAACGAGCATGTCAAATAGATGAATCAATTAACTTAGAATCAGTTATAAACACAGAATCAACTGTACATGGAGTTTTATTCAAATTCAACATGAACATTCCATTACAATAGTAACCAAATCCAATGAAGACCCCACACTTGGATAGTATATATCTATCCGACTCAAGGACTTGCTTATAACCACACTTATTAAGTATAGGACTTGACACTAAATTTTTACGTAATTTAGATACATACAACACATTAGACAAGGTTAAAGATTTTTCGGAACTAAATTCCAATACTACACTTCCACGACCAAGAATTGGAGCAGATGACTCGTTGCCCATATATAATACGGATCCATCATCAATTGATTCAAAGTCTTAAAACCAACAACGATCCTTGCAAGCATGTGTAGTGGCACCCGAGTCCACCCACCAAGCAATGTTGTCATCCTGCACATAATATGCTTTAGAATTTAATGACACATAATTTTTAAACAAATTCAAATTATGAATTAAATTCTGACCTTGGTTTGGAGGTTGGCCTTTAGACCCATTTCCTAAACCAATCGTGCTTGCTCCATTATTCTTCTTCCCAACACGACAATCTCTTTTGAGATGTCCCGGTTTACCACAATTCCAACAAGCCACTTTAGGCTTTTTGTTGGATTTCTTGTTGGAGTTATTAAAGGGTCGTTTCTTTCCCTTATTTTTCTTGTCATCTTTTGTGTTTTTACCTTCCACGATCATGTTCACCGAGGATGGTCCAGCAATATCTTTTTCCTTGTTCATGTCATTATCCTGCATTCGGAATGTTTCCTCAATGCGCAAATGACCACCAAGTTGTTCCAATGACAACTCTTCTTTGTTGTGTTTCAACATATGTTCGAAATCCTTCCAGGATGGTGGAAGTTTGTCAATGATGCTTGAAACAGCAATAGCATGATCCATCATCAAGCCGTGTTGTTTGAATTGTACCAGGGTTCGTAGGATTTCATGGAATTGCTCCATAACGGGTCGAGAATCAACCATCTTGTAATTATTGAAATTACTAACCAGGAATTTCTTACTTGAAGCATCTTCAGTTAAATACTCCGATTCAAGAAAGTCCCACAGTTCTTTTGTTGATTCAACATTTTGATAAACATCGAAAAATGCATCAGACATATCGTTCAAGATGTGGCCTCGACAAATATAATCATCATTCTCCCATTTGCTTCTTCATCTAGCATTCTCCAAAGTCTCATCCTCACTAGCCTCCGGGCATGGTGTGCTAAGAACATAGACGACTTTGAGAGTTGTAAGAAAAAAATGCATCTTCTTTTGCCATCTTCGAAAATCATTGCCTTCAAATTTGTCCAATTTCTCGAATTTTGAAGTTAGGTTCTTCATTGATTCCGCCATGATTCTCACGAAAAATACAACTTTAGATTGTTGGGGGATTTTCGCAGTGTGTGGATATGAGAATCAAAATAGGAAGAACTTGGATAATCAATTGGATCGTGTATAGAACACTTTCCTAAAGTTGTATTTTGCCACTGCACAACTTTGGGATAATCCAAAAGATTCACTCTAATTTCGAAGAAATAAGAGAATTGGCTTACAGGATTGCTGAATTATTGTGTTCGTAGTGTTTTGTGATTCTTGGCGTTCTTGTTGTTCATTTATAAAATTCTGCAGGAATTCATATTTGTAGATGAAGAATGCAGTATGGAAAAGATACAACCAATTATGAATGGGTGCAATAGTTGAGATTCAAATTTGAATTTCAAGTTCACCTTTAAATTCAAAATCAGATTTGAATTCAAATTTCAAATTCAATTGCTGATAGTTAATTTATCCAACGATACGAATTTAAATTAGTCATGACCATGACTAAATACCCCCCCACATAACTGCACAAGGAAAAAGACAAAACAAGTTCCAGCAAACTACACTGGTCTTAGTCATGACCATGAGTAAGCATATTCTCCCTTGCTGGATTGAAAGACAAATTAAGGGGGTTGTATTGGATAGAGAGTCTATGGGATTTTTTTGGAGTTTGAAGGTGTGGGTGTATTCAATTTAGACTTTAAAAAGTTTATAAAAATCTAGAGGTATTCAATACAGATTTTAAAAAGTCTTTAAAAATTCAAGTGTATTCAATACAGATTTTAAAAAGTATTTAAAAATTTTGAGGTATTCAACAGTCTATGGATTTTAATTCTTCATAGACTTTAGTGGATTCTTTTAAAAATTATTACTATGCAAAATCTCTCGAAATTTCTACGGATTTTGTCAAGTCAGTCAAACTCTACATAGAGTCTGCACAAAATCAACCAACTCTACGTATAGTCCATAGACTTTATTAATCGACCGACTTTTTAAAATTCATAAAAATCTGAAACGAATACACCCCTATAAATGACATTACAACAACCTATATCAGACTTAGTCATGGTCATGACTAAATCATAGGCAGCTTGCTGTCCTTAATCTTCCACATCTTTTCATATATCTCTCAATTCATTCATCTTGACCTCTCGCTGGGTCATCCTTTGTCGTAGTGGCTTATGTGAGTGTGCACTCCGCACCTCCTAACCCACATTATAGCTCGACTACAACATAAGCCAAACTTTAGTAAATCCAATTACACAAAAATACATGATGACACTAAAATCATCAACACGTAATTGATTAGATTAGGTATATATAACCTTTTTTTAGTCCCTACAGCTGTTTTTAATCAATTCGGTTTCTGTGCAAAATTATTAATTATCTGCATATGCGACATGATGCGTAACAATCCAAAAGTGATGGTAGATTTGTACTTTCTTTATTATCTCAAATCCTTTAAATATAGAACTAAAAAATCCCTACAAATATGAATTCACAACATGATGCATAGTAATCTAAAAGTGATGGCAAATTTTATCCATCATTTTTATGGCTTGGAGCATCATGGTGCATATACAACATTCTGCACCCAAGCCGGTCTCGTTTTTAATATAGCATGTCATCCTTCATTTGGACGGGTGCGAATTGAGTGCATATACTACACATACAGATTTGTATGTGGTGGGAGTGATATTTCGTGTAATGTAAGAATGTTCTATACATGTGTTATGAGGGAGATGTTGTGTTAGATGAAAGAATATGTGATGGGAGAGATACTCGTGTGATTGGAGATTTATCTTATCTGATGAGTAATGATGGAATTTGCCAAAGTTCATTTTGTTGAATTTCTTCATTACGCGTTGTTGTAGATGAAACAGCCTGTTAGAGAAATATTTTTATTTCCTGGTTAGGTTGATAATTATCCGGGACTGACACCTTGAAGGCTTCACGAATTAACTGGTCCAATATCGGCGGTGTTGTGTTTTGCTGGGTCCGCGGAATTTCAACACATCTTTAGAGAGCGCAATGAGATTGCTGATTATTGGGCAGGTCGAGGAGCTACTAGGGAAGGAAAGGTAGAGAAGTGATTTTGAACGCACAGGGGCTGTGTATCCCCCCCGTTCTTTTCTTTGATCGTATCTGTTAAATTATACTACTGTATTGGCCCTGCTTTCATTGTTCTTTTTTTTAGCTTGTCTGTTCGGCATTTAGCAATGTAAAGTGCGGAGAGGTCTGTCATCTGTGGTTGTATCTTATCTTTGTGGGAAAGGCTTTGTTTGTAATGGTGGGCTATGAATAATAAAATCATTTCTTCTCAAAAAAATAAAATAAAATTATACTTGTATTAATCCTCATTAGTAATTTGTGGTTTATAGCATTCCTATTTTGTAAAATATCAGACATGATTTAGGCCCCGTTCTCTACAACTTATTTTCAGACCTTATTACTTATTTTTTTCCAAAATCAGATCAGACCAGATCAGATAAGAAACATTCAGACCAGATCAGATCATTATAATACAATTACATAATTACATATAATATTTTTTTTTAAAAAAGGCAAAAACATGTAGGAATGTATGCAAATATTATTTATATTATACTTATTTAATACTAATTTTAAAAGTATTTTTCAAAATATTTTTTTGCTCTTCAAAATATTATTTAAATATACTAGTCACGTTTTTAATATATTTTATATTATAAATACTTTCAAAATATAGTTTTAAATACTTCATTAAATATTTTTGAAATATATTAGAAAATACTTTCAAAAATATTTTCAAAAATAACTAAACATAATAATAAAAACTATTAATTAATTATTATTATATATAATAAATATTAAATAGTAATTATTAATTTTTATTATTATATATTATTATTATTATTACCATAATTTAATTAGAATCAAAATAGCTTATCGAAAAAAATAATTAGAATCCAAATATAAATAAAATAAGATCAGAACAGATCAGACCAGATCAGATCAATTCAGATCAGACCAGATCAGACCAGATGGAATCAGACCAGACCAGAAACATTCAGATCAGATCAGACAAATTCAGATCAGACCAGATCAGATTTTACAAATTCAGATCAGACCAGAAAAATTAAGGCCTAGAGAACAGGGCCTTAGGGACGTTCAAAATATGTTCCATAAATTGGTTAGGTATTAATTTCGGGTGCTTATCTAGTTTTTCTTCTTTCCCAGGCTTAAAGTGTTTAGTTCATATGCTTAAGATAACTTCGTTGGTATCGATAGAGTTTTGCTATGGAGTGAGGTTCTTTGATTAGAAATTTTTTTTTTTTTTTAGAGTAGCCTTTGATTAGAAATTTGGGAAGCACATTTAAATTTGTTGAAAACTCTCTATTAAAAATAATAATAATAATAATAATTATTTTCTAGTTCTTTGATCAGGTCTTTTTCTGGCATCCAGCTTTGTCTAGCTTTTTTCTGGCTCTGTCATGTTTATGTCCTTTTTGCCATCCTCTTTCTATTTCTATACTAATCTATATATATATTAAAGTATTAGTGAACAACTCATCCTACATTTAATGTGGTGTCTCCATTTCAAATTTTTAATTTTATAAATTTTTGCATTTTTTAATTTATCAATTTTAGATTTTCACAATTATTTATTTATTTATTATAGATTTTCAGTTTTTAAAATATACTGTATATGGAATTCCTACAGTATTCACTTTTAAAAAGATTTGAAAGATTTGAAATTTGAAACTTTGCATATCTTATTTTATCTATATTATTTTGTATTTTTAAATTTACTATTTTTAGATTGTCGCATTGATTTATTTATTCATTATAGATTTTAGTCATTATGTATAAAATCTATTATTTACTTATAATTTTCACTTAATCGTCATATCATATCACTATATATTCACTTTTAAAAAGATTTGAAAGATAAAATTTTATATTTTATATTTTTTATTTTATCTATGTTGGATTTTATTTATTTGCATTTTTTATTATCGATTTTAGATTTTATTATTTTGTATTTTTTATTTTATTTATTTTAAATTTTATTGCTGCATTTAGAATTTATTTATAAACCATAGCATTATGACGAGCTTTTGCACTAGTAACTAAGAATTATGTTGCTTTTATGTTTCAATATAGTGAACATATTGCAATGCCGGTAATTTGTGTAGGTTTGGTCTCAACTTTGGTTATATTTTTTTGTATGGTAAATGATGTAATCAAAATGTACATTGCACGTCAGATTTATTTATTCATGTTAAAGATATGTTAATGTGTATATGGAAATCCTAATTTTTAGTTTTTAAAAGATATTTAATTTTCCAATTTATATGAAGGGTCCTACAATTTCCATTTAAAAAAAAATGGGATTTCAAATTTAAATAAAATTTGCAGTGTATATATGGAATTTATATTATTAAAAGATACATTATTGAATATATAAAAACATTTGTATATATATTATTAATGTATACTAATTAGTGTATATATAGGCCAGGTTTTCACAAAAATATGTCACTTCTCTTAAAAGCAATATACAATTATATAGTTGCGAATAGATCCATCGGTAAAGTAAAGAGATAATAACTAAAATAGGCCACGAGAAGGAGGTCCCTCCTGTAACACCCCGGTTTTTGGTCATCCAGGTTGGGATGTCACCGCCACACCTCTCTAGCAAGACACGGTTTCTCCGAGCTCGCTAAAGAGATGTAAGGCTATGGTTTTTCAGAATTTAAAACATTCAAACCTTCCATTCATATACTTCCTCCGTTCCTAAATAAATGTCACGGATCCACATTTCACGCAATCCAATACACATTGTTAATCCGTAATAACTCAAATTCCATACAAGTAAAAATTATGAAAATTTTATATTCTAAATCTATGCGATTAGACGAATCCAACAAGATCTCACTTGACTATATTTTATCTTATATAATTGTATTAAAAAGTCAAGTCAAAGTTACTCAATGAACAGTGACAAAAGTCAAAACGTTACATTTAAAAAGGAACGGAGGTAGTATAATTTAAAAATAGTACATCAAAGTTGCAGCGGAAAATAATATTTACATATATAATGCATCGGAATTTAAATATAGGGCCAACATGGCCTAATCACGGGTTAAACAGGCACGTTCATGCAATTCATAACTAAGACTAGAATAATAAAAGAAAATAACATTTTCCCGAATATCCCATGCATGCATATGACGATGCACATTCTTCATGCTCTGTAGGAAAAAGAAAGTAATGGTTTTGGTCAGCACAACGTGCTGAGTAAGTTAACACATACAGGATTATGGGGTTTCAAAGCCATTAATTAAATTTAAGGAAAACATGTACACAATACCCCATAATTTAATTTATTTACCTAACAACAATTTAATTGCATAATTAAATAGACAGGGATTCCATAACATCACAATATTGCTTGCAAGGTAAATAATTGCATAACATAACTTAAAAGCATAATTTAAATAAGCGAAGGAAAGTATACGTCTTTTAATTTTCCCGTTAATCCCTAGCCGAGTATCAAGATTTTATTTGTAGTCAAGTTTCTCTCGCTGTTTTGGCACAGTTTCTCATGTTCAACACCATCGTCCAATCAAGCACGATGTGCAAAGCTAGGAGGGCACCCTGCAGAGCAATCACCCCCTACGTAGATTACTCTCGTCCGTTTAGGCACGAAGCAAATAGCTAGAGGGGCACCCGATGGAGCACTCACCCTCTACATAGGTCACTCTCGTCCATTTAGGCACGAAGCGAAAAGCTAGAGGGGCACCCGATGGAGCACTCACCCTCTACGTAGCAAGCTCAAACTAGTCATAACGGGATTTTGAAAATGTTTGTTTATGTATTTCATCTCAAAGGAGTTTCCACTCATTTAAATCTTCAAGGCCAATTTCTCAAATTTAGTAAGTTTCTCAAAATATACTATTTCAGGATGCTACTCGCTCCGAGATCATTTAAAATCCTTTTTCAACAAGATTTTCAAGATTTGACTCGGTCAACCACAGTTTACTTCAAAATTCATTAAAAATCGAGTTTAAGTCCAAAAATTCTGAAATTTGACCGGAGACTCCAAAACACAGAGATGAACAAGTTTCATGTTTTAAGTTTTTCAATCCGAGATAGGAAGTAGGTGAAAAACGTCAATCTTTAACGGGGTGATAATCTGTCCGAGTTTCTACGCATCAGTTTGGAGATTTCAAGATCTACCATAGCAAACTAACTCCAAATTTGATGAAATTTTACAGGATGATTCTTAAGACGATTATCTACAATTTTTATTTAGAACTCAAAGCCCAATTCTCATTGGATCAGAGGTTAATCTTCAGCTCAAGTTCGAAACTAATTTCTGTCAAGGTTCTTGATTTCGATACGAACGCAGATCGGATTGGCTCAGGTTCGGAGGTTCAAATCTCAACGAAAAATTCTAAAAATTTACAGGGATATTCTAAACTCATAGATCTACAATTTTTATGTTCAACGCCAATCCTAGATCGGTACAGATCTAAGGTAAAAATCAACCTCATTTTCGGATAAAGAATCTATCACCGTTTCAAGATCTAAATCGAAGGCAGGTCTGTTCACGGTCGTTTTCGGATATCAAAACACAATGAAAAATTATGAAATTTTTACAGTAGATAGGTCTATGTCTTAGGAACGTTTTTCTTGTTTTAAGTTTTCTTGTTTGAAGACTTTTAATGGTTCGGAAAATTTAGACAAAATCGCTGCGCCGGTAGAAATCACATGTTGACAGATTTCAAGTTCTTGTTCTAGTTCTTTAGATTAAACGAATTTTAATTCTCCCAAAACTGTGTAAGCGTTAACTTACAGATTGTTGAGCGTCTGGGATCGTCGATTAGGAGGCGTGGCTTCCAGTCCTCCGTTTATCCTCTCCGTTTGTCGGGTTCTTCGCTCTCGATCCGGATCGGGGGTTTAGAATAGAAAAAGGATGAGGTTAGGCTTCGTTTTCGAATCAAGAATGTATAGAGGAATAGATCGGATCTTACCAAGGTGATAGATGTAACACCCCGGATTTGATAACCCAGGCCGGGATGTCACCGCCGCATTTCCCTAGCAAGACACGGCTTCCCGAGCTCGCTAAGGAAATGCAAGGCTTGTGGGTATGAAAAAGATTTAAAACATTTCAAGATTTAGTCCGGAAATTTATAATACTTAGTACGATAGTAGAAATTATCACGTGCGGAAAATAAATAAAGTAAGTGCAGCGGAAAGTAAATCACGGCCAACATGGCCAAATCCTCGGGTTTAACAGACCCGGTAAAAACAGTACTATGATGCAGAAAGCGAAAATGTTCATAAATAATTCCCCCAAGTGCATGCGTATGCGTCACTCGACATACTCTGTAAAAGAAAAATGACAACGGTTGTCAGTATAAAAATATACTGAGTAAGTTAATCCCTAACTAACAAATAAAAGGGGTTACAAGTGTTTAAACTAAAGATTTCGCCTACCGTACGAGAATTTAAAAATACATGATGTATTTGCAGCGGAAAAACATGATTAAAGAACTTAATTTTAAAAGCGTAATCTAAAGCGTATTTAAGATGCATAAAATTTAAATACATAATTAAAGACATGATAGATACGATTTAAGCATAATGAAACACTCACACGAGTCTTTTACTTTTCATCCCGTAAACTAAGAAGAGGACACCATACCGGGAGATCACTAACGAGGCAATCTCAACATAGGACCACTAACGAGGCAGTCCAAACAATGGGAGACCACTAACGAGGCAGTCTCAAAGATAGTAGGACCACTAACGAGGCGATCCAAAAAGATAGTAGGACCACTAACGAGGCGATCCACAAATACAGCGCGCGAGATCACTAACGAGGCAATCTCAGATAGTAAGGAGACCACTAACGAGGCAGTCTCAAAGATAATGATAGTATGAAGATCGGCTCAGCCTAGTGAACGGGATTTTTCGAAAGTTCGTATTTCAAAGTTATCCAATGGTCGATATCGCGTTTTCATAGTTCGAGTTTTCTCAAGTTCGAAAAATCCTATTCGAGGCAGTTTACGCCTTTCTTAATTTAAAATTCGTCTTTTCTCCAAAAATTCTGAAACTTTGCCAGTAATTCAAAATCACACACACGAACAACTTTCATGTTTTAAGTTTTTTGAAATAAGGTTCCGAAGTGAGTTGAAATTTGAGTTTATTGCAAAGAATAATTTATGTCTTGAAAACTGTTTTCGTCACAGGTTCTTGCAACGCCGATTAAAAATTCATCTCAAAACCAATCGTTGTGAAATTTTTACAGTAACTGCATACTCACTGCATACTCATGGCCCTTAAAACGATTTCAAAACAGTTTTAAAAACTTGGCCGTTTGACATATCAAATGAACACCAAAATCCGTGAAATTTTATAGGCATAATCTAGACACAATTATCTACAACTTTTGTTTAGAAATGCAAAGTTAAATCATTCGAAAAATGGGTGAAAAACATGCATCAAGTTGAATGAAGGAATCTGTCACAGAATTAAATTGTTCGGTTCGATACAGAAAGTTCACGGCGAAAATTGGGATTGCAAAACTTAATGTCAACGGCTGAAATTTGGACACAAGATAGATAAAGGTGTTAGGAACAACTTTTATGTGGAAAGGTTTTCGGTTTGAATTCCCAAAGGTCGAGTTTTTGGCGAGTCTTTAAAATTGGACGAAAATAGGGTTTTTGAAAACCGATTTTTGTTACAAGCCTATATCTCGAGATTTAAACAACAAACAACCACGAAAATTTGTGAGTAAGGTTTTAACTTACTTAGAATGATGATAGGGTCGCTGGATTGGGTTTCCGGACGTCCTAGGGTCACGACGAACGGCCAACTTCTCCGATCGCTTTTTGTTCGTTTTCCGACGGAAAATCGTAGTAAGGAAAAAGGGTTAGAATATGAGTTTCTGAGATCTATGGACGAATTGAAACTTTGTACAATAGCTTACCAAGAGTCTAGAGGGCAGGGCTTGGTTCCTTTCGCCTTGCCGTCGCCGGAATACTTGCCGGAAAGTGAGTTCGGAGAGGTTTCGACTTGGAGAGGAGTATTGGAGGTGTTTAGGGTTAGGTTTTCTGAGAGTTAGGGGGAGGGGCGCCCCAAATCTGATCTTATGCCCTTCCCCATTGTTGTGATCGACTTGCCATTGATGGAGGTCGGATTTTTGGCAAGAAAATCGCCATGGAAGGAAAGTTTACACCTCCTGCAACTCTGGCGCGCTGGTGGCGCGCACATAGGCCTTTGTGCGCGCGTAGCACGCGTGGCCTGCCCTGGAGGCGCGACGCCCTTGGCCGCGCGGTGGCCGCGCGGCGGCGCGCGGGCAGCGCGGGCCGGCCGGACCGGCCGGTTCGGCGGTCCGCGTGTTTCGTCGGGTCTTCCCTCGCTTTCCCCTATCGGTTTTCTACGTGTTAGCTCGATTCCCTGGGTCGTCTTCGTTTCGGAATCTTCTCCTTAATCTTGTTACGAGTCCGGCTTATCGCTCACAAAATTTCCGGGTCCTACTTAGCCTAGTCTAAATTGGTTCCAACATCTCCTATCGTCCTTGTGATCTAATTCGTGACGTATTCTGTGATTTATTTCGTGACTGAACTTAGAAATTAGTTCTAAGCTGCCTACGTACCCTGTGAAGGGATCAAGTCATGACTTAGTTCAAAACAATTTGAATTTGTTTTTCCTCGGGTGTTACATCCTCCCCCCCTTAAGAATATAGTTATGTCCCCATAACTGTGGTCGGGTCGTCTTGGAAGAGGGTAGGGTAACGTTGCCTCATGTCGGCTTCCAATTCCCAGGTTGTCGTCTCCGTCTCGTGGTTGGACCACAGGACCTTGACCATCCTTACAGTTTTATTCCTTGTCACCCTTTCCTTGTGGTCGAGTATTTTCACCGGGGTTTCTTCATAGGTCAAGTCATCATCCAATTCGACCACGTCCGGTTGGAGTACATGCGACGTGTCGGCACATACTTCTTTAGTTGGGGGTCGTGGAACACATTGTGGTCACGAGCAAACGGTGGTGGGGACGTTAGTTAACACGCCGTTCTCATTTCCCTACGGAAATTCTCAGGGTCCCTAGGTGTTTTACGTCCCGGGGGTTTCCTGTAGTCCTGCGAAAGGAGGGCGTGAGGCAATTCCGTTGTCCTTGCCCGGAATAATGCCAGGTGATGCTCCATGTCGACGTATTTCTCTGTCAATGTATGCCCGGGTTCAGTGGGGAGCGTATAGCGAAAGAGATTGAGCAGAACAGGAAAGATAAAACTCCACCCGGGTCCCGCGCGGTGGCCGCGCGTTGGTGCGCGGGGAGCGTGCGGCACCCTCTGTTCGGGAAAATAGGGCTCGCGCTCCGCGCGAGCCACTTCCCCCATTTCCCATTCGAGAACACACCCCCAATTCTCTCTAAATCCAGCGAGTTACCTTCCTGTTTGCTCGATTTCGACTTCAATTTCACTCATCCAGGTACGATTCTACTAAACCCACTTACTAATTTCAACTTTTATGTTTTGAATGATTTGATTTGTGAAGAGATTTAGGAAATTAGGGTTTGTGTACAAAAATTGGGGGTTTATGATTTTTAGGCTTGATTTGTGCAATTTAGCAAGTGTATGTGGCAATTGTTGTTACTCTTGTTGCCTTGCCTATGTTTATGTTATAATGTGTTTATGTTTTTTGCAAATTCTTGTTGAATTCGAATCCTTAGAAAGGCTATGAAGTTATTGATGCTTGGTTGCTATTGGGGTGTGATTATTAGTTCGTTCCCTCGTTGTTTAGTGCTGTAGGATTTGCCGTATTGTTATTAGAATGATTGTTTCATTCCGTGGGCGATTTCCGTGTGTTGTTAGTAACTTAGGTTTTGGTTTATTGCGCACGTAATGTGTTCGACGAAATGCCACATAGGGTTTAGGCACTAGTTTGAGCATATCCTCCGTCTAGGTTACCTCCTGGTTGGTCTTAGTAACCGGTAGGATGTGCTGTTCTTACGGTACATTCGCGTTGGAAATGTATATTAATGCCCTTTTCATATTTTCGCTTGACTTCTGTGTGGGACTTAGCCTTATAATCGGTGTTTGGTAACTTGCAGGATGTTGCTCTTTTTGTGGGTCGTTTTGGCGTCTCTCATGTGTCCTCCGAGGACTAGGAGACGAGTTGCTGATGAGGCTGGCCCCAGTCATGCTGCTCCGGCGATGCCGGATTTCGACGAGAGCGAGTCAGAGGAGGACGATGCGCAGCGGGGCCCGCGTCTCAGGGGTCTTCCGGACGAGGTGCGTCCTCACCGGCACGACAGGTTCCGGTTTAGGACGAAGGCTGCCCAGGACTTTTATTTCGACGAGCTTCGTCGAAACAGGGCTTACGTCCCTGAGAGAGGCATATATCCTCTTCATATGGGCGATGACAGGGTCAGTGCGGTCTTGGAGTATTTGCAGTGGACTGGTCTGGCACGTCACCCCGAGGGCGTCGCCTCCGGTTATTTGGCTATGGAGGTTATTGCCAACATTGGCGGTCTCGGGGAGGGTGACGATCTATCCCGGGTATGGGTCCGTGGTCGCTATCTCGACTTCAGTGCTCGGGCGATCAATGTCTATTTTGGCTTGCCCGACGATGGCGTGTTCCGGCCCCAGCCTGAGGGGCGCGTTCTTGCTCCTGCGTGGAACACCTTATGCACCCTAGTGCCTCCTCAGTTCGAGCACAGTCATGAGCTTCGTTTGACGTCGATGGACTCCCCTTGGCGAGAGCTTGCTCAGCTATGGTTCGGGCGTGTCCGGCCGATGTCCCGGAGCCACATTGTCTTGGATCACGTCTACGAGACCATTTGCTTCATCGCGCGGGACGGTAGGGTGAATGTAGGGGCTTGCATCGAGGACAACTTGCGGGGTATGCGCAGAGGACGAGGGAGTAGGGTGATTACCCATGTTCACCTCATCTGTGGGTTGTGCGCGGCACAGGGGATTCGCACTACACCGGAGACAGACCCGTACGACCTAGCACCTGGCCGTTGCTACCGTATCCCGTCTTATGCTGAGCGGCGTAGCGCCTTACGTCGTGGGGCTCCCCGTGCTGTACTTCGCCCGCAGCCTGATGACGGCGGCCTGATCCTCGTTGTACCGCCGGAGCAGCCACCCCCTCCTCCAGTAGCCCCACCTCCTGCTGGGGCACCTCCTGCCGTGGCACCTCAGGGGCAGGAGATGATTCAGATGCTGCAGATGATGCAGGAGATGCGGGTCAGTATGGACGCCGGGTTTGCAGCTGGGCAGGCTCGTTATGACGCCCTCGACGCTAGGTTGGACCTCTATCAGGCCCGCATGGACTCGTTTGCTACGAGGCAGGCTCAGCAGCAGGCCACCATGTCCGACATGTACGCCTATGTGCGGCAGATGGACGACTTCATGCGCCGACAGTTCCCGCCTCCCGATCAGTGATGTCTCCCTTTGGTTTCGTGTTTTCGTTTAGGTTTTGCGTTTAGATGTACTTTGTTTAGGTTCCTCCTTATGAGGACGTTGATGTTGCCTGGTGTTTGTGATTTGTATTTTCGTCATGTTATTGCTTAGTTAGGTGTTTGACATGTGTTGGTTGTGTGCTGCTGTTTCAGAACCATGGTTTAATTGTTCTGTCCATTTTATGGTTTGAGATGTTCTGGATTTACTATTACCTTCCTATCGTGTCTGCATGTGTGTGGATTGCCCAACAATACCTACGCCGTTGCTTGACTAAATCGCTTGGTTAAATTAGCGTGATAAGGTACACGGGATTAGAGTTTATATGTAGAGCGTATATAGTTGCTCTTAAGGGGAAAATTTTTATTGAGCGAAGATTAGTCCTTTAATAGGTAACAATTTATCAGGGTGTTTTTCTTGTATAGGTTGTTGGAATTTATTTATTTATTCTTATATGTACATATTTACGTATTTGTACATATTTTATTATTATTATTATTATTATTATTTTTTTTTTATTATTTCTATTATTATTATTATTATTATTATTTTTTTTATTATTATTATTTTTTTTTCAGGATGTAGGTTCCCCTCTTTGATTATGGTAGTTAAAGAACTAAATAAAATGCATGGAATAAATTTAAATAGGCTTGCATTTTTATTACACAAGAATTAAATTTGGTTTACAAGCATTCGAAATAGAAATAGCAATGGTGCATCAGTATGGATCTCTAAATCTAGGGTGACTAGGCAGGTATATCCTCGATGGGATCGTCCTCGTCGCTGGATATGTCAATGGGAATGGGCGTCCCCACCGGGCTCGGGCTCGGAGGGAAGATGTCGGCCTCTAGGCCCAGTAGCTCAGCTGCTAAGTGTCCTATTTGCATCATCAGTTCGTTGTCCTTGTTTTGGAGCGTAACCACTAGTGTTTGGAGTTCGGCGACTTGGGCCTTGAGTTGGGTTATTTCGTGATGGTCAGCTTCCCTAAGATTTCTCAGATAGTCCACGTTACTCTCTAGATGCCCCACTCGAGCTTTGAAGTGATTGACATGTTGTTGGGACTCGAGGTATGCATTGGTCAGTTTCATCATCAGGTTGGTCATGTTCGCGTTCGGTTCAGCCATCTAATGTCAACAAGGGAGGTTAGAGTTAGACATTTTTCAGGCAAGGTTAAGATATGCACAAATTTAAATCTATATGCAACATGCAAGTGCAAGTCCCTTCCCCCATAAAAAATTTAGTTTAAAATAAATTGCTAAAGGTTGGGCCTCTATAGTGGGCCAAAATTTAATATTTCTTTGGCTAAGATTTTGGGCTATGTAAAAAGGATTATAGATTTTTGGGCTAAAATATTACTAGTAGTCAAATAAATAATTTTAAAAGAAATAACACTTGGGCTTAAAAATATTGGTTTAAAATAATAGTAGTAGCTTTAAAAATTTTCCGGGCTCTGATACCAACTTGTAACACCCCGGATTTGATAACCAAGGCCGGGATGTCACCGCCGCATTTCCCTAGCAAGACACGGCTTCCCGAGCTCGCTAAGGAAATGCAAGGCTTGTGGGTATGAAAAAGATTTAAAACATTTCAAGATTTAGTCCGGAAATTTATAATACTTAGTACGATAGTAGAAATTATCACGTGCGGAAAATAAATAAAGTAAGTGCAGCGGAAAGTAAATCACGGCCAACATGGCCAAATCCTCGGGTTTAACAGACCCGGTAAAAACAGTACTATGATGCAGAAAGCGAAAATGTTCATAAATAATTCCCCCAAGTGCATGCGTATGCGTCACTCGACATACTCTGTAAAAGAAAAATGACAACGGTTGTCAGTATAAAAATATACTGAGTAAGTTAATCCCTAACTAACAAATAATAGGGGTTACAAGTGTTTAAACTAAAGATTTCGCCTACCGTACGAGAATTTAAAAATACATGATGTATTTGCAGCGGAAAAACATGATTAAAGAACTTAATTTTAAAAGCGTAATCTAAAGCGTAATTTAAGATGCATAAAATTTAAATACATAATTAAAGACAGGATAGATACGATTTAAGCATAATGAAACACTCACACGAGTCTTTTACTTTTCATCCCGTAAACTAAGAAGAGGACACCATACCGGGAGATCACTAACGAGGCAATCTCAACATAGGACCACTAACGAGGCAGTCCAAACAATGGGAGACCACTAACGAGGCAGTCTCAAAGATAGTAGGACCACTAACGAGGCGATCCAAAAAGATAGTAGGACCACTAACGAGGCGATCCACAAATACAGCGCGCGAGATCACTAACGAGGCAATCTCAGATAGTAAGGAGACCACTAACGAGGCAGTCTCAAAGATAATGATAGTATGAAGATCGGCTCAGCCTAGTGAACGGGATTTTTCGAAAGTTCGTATTTCAAAGTTATCCAATGGTCGATATCGCGTTTTCATAGTTCGAGTTTTCTCAAGTTCGAAAAATCCTATTCGAGGCAGTTTACGCCTTTCTTAATTTAAAATTCGTCTTTTCTCCAAAAATTCTGAAACTTTGCCAGTAATTCAAAATCACACACACGAACAACTTTCATGTTTTAAGTTTTTGGAAATAAGGTTCCGAAGTGAGTTGAAATTTGAGTTTATTGCAAAGAATAATTTATGTCTTGAAAACTGTTTTCGTCACAGGTTCGTGCAACGCCGATTAAAAATTCATCTCAAAACCAATCGTTGTGAAATTTTTACAGTAACTACACGACACATTAAGGAACAACTTTCATGTTTTAAGAATTTGGAAATAATGAATCTTGGTACTCAAAAATCGAGTGCAACTCACTGCATACTCATGGCCCTTAAAACGATTTCAAAACAGTTTTAAAAACTTGGCCGTTTGACATAGCAAATGAACACCAAAATCCGTGAAATTTTATAGGCATAATCTAGACACAATTATCTACAACTTTTGTTTAGAAATGTAAAGTTAAATCATTCGAAAAATGGGTGAAAAACATGCATCAAGTTGAATGAAGGAATCTGTCACAGAATTAAATTGTTCGGTTCGATACAGAAAGTTCACGGCGAAAATTGGGATAGCAAAACTTAATGTCAACGGCTGAAATTTGGACACAAGATATATAAAGGTGTTAGGAACAACTTTTATGTTGAAAGGTTTTCGGTTTGAATTCCCGAAGGTCGAGTTTTTGGCGAGTCTTTAAAATTGGACGAAAATAGGGTTTTTGAAAACCGATTTTTGTTACAAGCCTATATCTCGAGATTTAAACAACAAACAACCACGAAAATTTGTGAGTAAGGTTTTAACTTACTTAGAATGATGATAGGGTCGCTGGATTGGGTTTCCGGACGTCCTAGGGTCACGACGAACGGCCAACTTCTCCGATCGCTTTTTGTTCGTTTTCCGACGGAAAATCGTAGTAAGGAAAAAGGGTTAGAATATGAGTTTCTGAGATCTATGGACGAATTGAAACTTTGTACAATAGCTTACCGAGAGTCTAGAGGGCAGGGCTTGGTTCCTTTCGCCTTGCCGTCGCCGGAATACTTGCCGGAAAGTGAGTTCGGAGAGGTTTCGACTTGGAGAGGAGTATTGGAGGTGTTTAGGGTTAGGTTTTCTGAGAGTTAGGGGGAGGGGCGCCCCAAATCTGATCTTATGCCCTTCCCCATTGTTGTGATCGACTTGCCATTGATGGAGGTCGGATTTTTGGCAAGAAAATCGCCATGGAAGGAAAGTTTACACCTCCTGCACCTCTGGCGCGCTGGTGGCGCGCACATAGGCCTTTGTGCGCGCGGAGCACGCGTGGCCTGCCCTGGAGGCGCGACGCCCTTGGCCGCGCGGTGGCCACGCGGCGGCGCGCGGGCAGCGCGGGCCGGCCGGACCAGCCGGTTCGGCGGTCCGCGTGTTTCGTCGGGTCTTCCCTCGCTTTCCCCTATCGGTTTTCTACGTGTTAGCTCGATTCCCTGGGTCGTCTTCGTTTCGGAATCTTCTCCTTAATCTTGTTACGAGTCCGGCTTATCGCTCGCAACATTTCCGGGTCCTACTTAGCCTAGTCTAAATTGGTTCCAACATCTCCTATCGTCCTTGTGATCTAATTCGTGATGTATTCTGTGATTTATTTCGTGACTGAACTTAGAAATTAGTTCTAAGCTGCCTACGTACCCTGTGAAGGGATCAAGTCATGACGTAGTTCAAAACAATTTGAATTTGTTTTTCCTCGGGTGTTACAATAGAAGACCCCAAATTCGTCCAAGTCAGTCCCTTCTCTCGGTGTTGTGCCTCCGACGACTCCGGGACTAGGGTTTCGATGTATGGAGAGATTTCGTAGGGTTTCGTAAGGAGTTTGGGGCTTCCAAGAGGGTTTATTTATAGATAACTAAGATCTAGGGCGTCCAAGATCTGACTCTAAGAGTCTAGAGTCGAAAGACGTTCAACCGAAAGTCGAAAAATCCGCGTTCGGGCGAGAGATTCACGCAACGGGCGAATCTATCACTTGGCGCGGGGTTGGCGCGGTTTTCTCCCCATTAGCGCGCGGCCAGCACGCCGGACACGCCTGGACTCCGGTCCGGGCGGGTCGTGCGATCCGTCGTGCTTTTCCTCCTCTCTTTCGGACTTCTATCCCTCTATGCTTCCGAATTCCGATTTCCGGGCTATCTTCGGGCTCCGATTTCCTATCTTAATTTTTATTCGGACCAAATTTATATTTGGACTCGAGTTATTGAGTCTATCGGTGTCGGGTCCCGTGTACCCATTTATTCGATTAAATTGTCTTCGGCTTCCCGGGTTCTCGGAATTTTGATTCCTTTTAAATTTAAATTCCATTTCTCATCTTTTATGATTCTTTATCCATTTATCATGTTTATTATATTTATTTATTTATTTATTTTATTTATTGTATTTATTTTATGTTGGAAAATTCTCGGGTATTACACCTCCACTTTGGGGCCACGATATTTTGATTTAGGCAAATGGGGCATTAAAGGATTTTGGGCCCAAATTTAGGTAATTTGGCCGAATTTGGGCTGCGGTGGCTTAAAAGTGAAAATTTTAATTTTTTTTTAATCTACTCCCTCTGTCCCATTAGTTCTGACTCAAAACTTTTGGACAAGCCGTCCAATACATTTTGTTAACATTTAATATCTTAAAATGTACATATGTAAAAATTATGTAAAATATATATATATATTGATATATATTCTAAAACTACATAATTAGACAAATCAAACAAGATCAAATTTGACTATATTTTTCGTATATAATTACGATTACATTAGGTCAAAGTTGATCAATAAACAGTATTAAAAGTCAAAATGAGACACTTTGAGTGTGACGGAGGGAATATTTTTAAGAAACACTCCCTCCGTTTTATAATAAGTGTAACAATAGGAAATGACACAAGATTTAAGGTAAGTTAATAAAATTTATTTAGTTTTATTTTAATGAATATAAAAAATAATAATTTAAGTATAATTAGTAAAAATTATTAACCTTTAAAACATTTCAAATATGGTAATGTAACACTTACTTCCAAACACGCAAAAAAGAAAGTATAACACTTATAAAACGGATGATGTAATTCATTAATCTATATTTAGAAGGATGGATCACATGTAGAAGGTGAAAAAAAAAGTGAAAAAAAAATTAAAAAAATAAAATAAATTGTTGTAGCAGTTAAAAGAAGAAGAATATTTAGAAGTTTGGATCAGATATAGAAGGTGGCATTGATCTGCTTTCGGATATCCATAAAAGGGGGATAAGTATCGTGTGGAAGGTCATTGGTGAGTATACGGCAGTTTTGATCCTTGTAATAAGGAGACTTGTTTTGACAAGCACGGTTTAGTTTTGGTGTGTTTGAGAGCAGTAGCACCTTTTTTGCCTCCATCCTTTGCCTTTGATGATGGTCATGTAGTGTATTTAGTTATCCTCACCCAATTGTAGTTCACCCAAATTTCCACCTCTAACCTATCCCCGTTCTGGCCCTTAACTTATCCCTTTGAGTCGAAGCTAAGAATTGGTTTTGAACACTATAAGCAGGGGAGATGTGAGTATGTAGTAAGTTTTTTGGGTGTGTTACTTTGATTCGTCACTTGAAAGTTTTGTATAGAATTCTTGGGGAGCTGTAGAAAGGGGTCCAACTGCTGCTGCCCAGGACGAAAAAGACATAATTGGGCTGCTGATGCTGGAGGATTTGAAATGGTCTAATGCGGCTCGGTGTCGAGGCTTTGATGTTTAGATGCTGTGGATTGCTGTATAACGGTTTTGAAGTTGATCTTGATGTTGGGATTGCCTAATGAGTCTGCGTAATGTCACTTGGTATCTGCGCTGAATCGATTCTTCTATCACTGATGCTGCCTTGTGGGATAGGAGGAAGCAGTTTGTTTCACTTGTAAGGTAGTGCCACTGGAGCTCAATTTCGTTGTAATCAGTTGCTTGTTTGAATATTTAGATGAGGTGCAGTTTCAATAATGTTGGCTGTTTGGACTAAGTTTCAAGTATTATGTATGGACCGCTTTATTGGCTTTGATAAAATAAAATTTTCCATTTCCCTAAAAAAAATTAATCTATATTTTAACAGATTTGTAATTGACGAAAAACAAATACTCATAAAATTTTGATTGTGAATAATCAAAGTAAGTTCATATTCAAATGCTAATTGCTGCAAATTCTATAAGTTTGAAAATTTTCTCTGGAATGTCGGTACTAAATGAAGTTTTAACGTCAGAAACAAATAATCTATTGATACTATAAGAGACATATTATAATATGGAAGAAATAAAAGCGGATCATGCTAAGTTATTACCATTGTTGATTAATGATAAGAAGAATGTTTATAATAATATAATGTCTGTAGTTAATAGTGATGGGTGTTGATTAATTTTTCTTTATGTGGTGGAATTGACAAGACATTTATCGATAATTTATCTACAAAATATCATGTTTAGCTCTTCTTGGTTGATGTAATATTGTGCTACTTGGAGCATCCAATGGAATAGCACCCTTACTCATTCTAAGAGGTAGGACTGCACATTATAGATTTGGTATTCCACTAGATTATGACGAGAATTCTACTTGTAAAAAACTTACATTAGAAAATTATTTAACCTCTCTTCTCATTAAAACAAAGCTCAATATTGGGGATGAAAATTCTTGATTAGTAGAATGATTATGAGCCCGTCTGAATTAACCAAATTCTCCATTCGATTTCAGAGGAAAAAAATTTCCACTCGCAGTTCGTTTTACTATGACTATAAAAAACAAAACAAGAAAAAAGTATATGTCAACCTTTAAAGAAGGTTAGACTCTATCTTCAAAAACCAGTTTTTACCCATGTCAGTGATATGTTGCAATATCTCGTGTCATTCTAAAGAGGGGACTCGAAGTATTAATAGTAGTTAAGATGGATTAACTTAAGATACTATAAGAAATATTATTTACAATGAAAATTATATATGGCAAAAATTTGCACAATGAATACTTCATGTACGTGAATGTAATTGGTAAAGCTGGTATTAATCTTGAAGATGTACAATTAGATGTGATATTTCCAGATAATTTTATAAACTCTACGCGAGATTCTATAGCGGCAATTGTTGAGAGTACTTATACAAATATAAACTACACCACTTCAAATCCAAAAATTTTATATATTAGCCCATACCAATGAGTGTTGCTATAATCAATAATTACATTATGGAACGTATGCCTGCAAATGAAAATATATATATATATATATTAGTTTTAACAATTTTTTTAAGAAATAATCTGTTTTATTCCCACAAAAACACAAGTGAGTTCACAGCCACCAAAACATCAATGCCTCTCTACTACAATCAATTAACACTATTTGTAAAAAGGATGAAAGCATAGATAATGCCAATGAATTATTTTCACTGGAACATTTAAACACGATCAATTGTTCTGAATTACTGAATCATGAAATATAGTTGAATTAAGGTTGCACAGTCATGCTTCTTAGGAATATATATCCATCAAATAAATTATGTAATGGAAGTAGGTTGATAGTAACCAAGATGTGGTATTAGATAATTGGAGTTAAACTAATTTTCGGGAAACCATGAAAGTAGAAAATTCTTGATTGGTAGAATGATTATGAGCCTATTTGATTTAACCAAAATTTTGATTCGATTTGAGATGAGAAAATTCTCACTAACAGTTTGTTTTGCTATGATTATAAACAAAAGAAAATCGCAATCTTTAAAGAATGTCAGATTTTATCTTCTAAAATTAGTTTTTAGTCATGAACAGTTATCTTGTAATATTTCATGTCACTAGCAAGATGTGGGTAAAAGTATTAATATGCAATGACTAACTCAAGATACCACAAGAATTGTTGTTTACAATGAAATTTATACAGTATATGGCAGAAAATTTATAAAATGGATAGTTGATGTAGGTGATGGTAAAGCGGGTATTGATTTTGGAGATGTACAATTAGATGTGACATTTTCGGATGATATTCTTCTGAACTCTACGGATGATCCTATAGCGGTAATTTTTTAAAGTATATATACAAATATAAACTGCACCATTTCAAATTCAAACATTTTAAAAGATGGTGTTATACTAGCCCCTATCAATGATATTTTCACCAATGAAATTTTCACAAATTGTTAGAAAAATTTTCATATTATGCTTCATACTTATTTTAAAATTTTATTTTATCTTAATTTAAATTTTAAATTACGATTTCATCGACTAAAAAGGTTATCAAATATAAAAATACTATTATTTTAATAATTATTTTTTTTTGATCTGTTATGTTTGTACCGGAGAAGCCACCGAAGCTAAAGAATACGGTATAATATAATTTCTTTGTTAGGTTTAAAATAATTAAATTATATTATCATATACATTATCTTTTGAATATATAAAAAAAATCATTACACATTTTTCATTACTCAAAATATAATTTATATTATTACTTTATATAATATAAATATATATATTATATAAAATATAAAGTTATGCCCGTCGAGGCTTATTTACTAGTTTTACCACAATCTAACATCATGTCTCTAGATCTAATTATTCTGCTTCTCTAGTTTTGCCGGATTTGGCTTTGTTGTTTTATCCGAGCTATTTGGGTTCACATTCTTAAATTCAATGTTGGTTTTCTTTTCTTGTGGGATATTTTCATTTGTTTTGGCGGACATGGATTTGGCCATGGAGACAATCTAGGGATTCATACTTCTTTGTTGATTAATTGTCTTGTTTTTGGCTTTGCATTTTCATTATTCCCTTTGTGGGTGTTTGCGAGGTTAACTTGAGGAAGCGTATTGAGCAAGGATCCTACCATACGGAAAAATAAAGAAATCAAAATGGATGTAGGTGTGGGCGTGCAAAATACAAGTAGTGGAAAATGCCTCTTCAATTGAAAAACCCAAGAGAATGCAAGGGTGTTTATAACTCAAGGGGACTTTTTCGCCCTAACCAATGAATTTTACAAAGCAAATAATGAATTTAAGAGGATGACCAAAACTAAAAGCAATACGAATTGCAGTCTATGAACGATGTGGAAAAAATGGAGAAAAAATTGATAAAACTGGAAATAAATTAAAGATAATGCAACAAAAAATGCAAGAGATGCGAATTCAATTGTGATATTGGGATGATTTTCTTGCGTGCATTTTGCAGACCTAACTTTGGCGACAAAACTTTGATGGCTCAAAAACATCTCGCCTTCTGATTACCTATTGGGACACTCACCCGGTTCATACTTGTGTTTGCGCCATCCATTTAGGTTAAAAATCAGGTCTAAATTCTTTATGAATGCTAATAAGCGGATATTCAAATTTTAAAAGCCTAAGACAAATTTTTGTAAATTGTTAGGGTGCAACCATGATACTTCGTATATGATTTTGGCATGGGAGCCACCACTGTAGCACTAATATTCCCAAATGGTCCTTGTTCAAGAATTCGAGCCAAGAAATTCACCCATGAAGTTGCTGAATTACTGAAGCAGAATTTTGAAGAAGAAATGCAGAAAGCCGGGGAACACCAAACCGGAGTAAAAATGTTGTTTTGGTACGAGTCGGAAGAAAGTCCGGGATCCATCACCATGGACCCGGCATGTCAAAACTGATTTTGAGCCAAGGCCGGACCTCAAGATGCACTTACAGATCAAAATAGCATAAAGAGGTCAAAAAGGTGGACCCCACCGCAACCGCCATCGCCGGAAGTTCGTCGGAGCTCCGACCAAGTTGCCGGAATCTGACCAGAACTTCGTCGGAAAAGTCTCCATCGCGGTCGCCGGTCAACGCCGGAACAGTGATCAGAGGAAGTGGGCCCAGCCGGATGAGAGTTAGAAGGAATTTTGATCACTTACGATGCCAAGCCACGCCTACGACGCCAGCCTAGTATCACGTCGTAAGGGATGTCCCGCGTCGTACAAGAGAGAGAAAGAGACAAAGAACACTTACGACGTTAGACAAGATCTACGACGCTAACGTGTTCCGCGTCGTAAGACTCGTTCCGCGTCGTAAGAGAAGAAAAGGAAACTGAGCCGTTTACGACGCTAGCCAACACCTACGACGCTAACATTCCACGTCGTACCACTTGTTCCACGTCGTAGTTAGGGTTTCACGTCGTAATCTGCCCAGTCGTGTATTTTCTTCCTTGCTCTTTATTTTCTCCTGTTTTAAACAATGGTATGCTTGTTTAAACCCTTCATTGTACTTGTTTAATGGGCTTGGACTATATATATTTCCTCCCCAACATTTGTAGACATCTTTTGGCATATTGAATGAAACCAACTCATCATTTACAAAGGATCACCCTAGAGCACTCTCACTCTCACACTCTTTGAATGCTTGTTGGGAAACATTCATCACATTGGACTTGAAGCATCCTTGTGATTATCAAACCGAGGCTCGAGTTGAAGGTTTGGGTTGAGGTCAAGGTTCCTACACTTTGGTTGCTTCCCCCGACGGCCCTTGTTGCGGTTTTGCTTCCTTATCCCTCATTTTTCCATTCGGTCATTTTCTATCATTATCTTAATCTTCCGCTAATCTCTCTTAATCATCCTTAATCACCTTCTAAACGAGTTGGTAACCAAGAGATCCATGGCAGATTTGATGTGCTGCGGCCATTTTTCACAGTTGATTAACTTTTAAATCAACGGTTGAGATTAACTCGAAAGTTAAAAAAGTAATTTTGACATATTACTCCAAAATATATTTGGTACATTTCAGCGACAATGTATGTACATTTGAGCGATGTTAAGTAATAGTGATGCGCTATAATATATTTCAGCGACAGACATAGTGTTAGCAACACTTTATGTATTTTTCAGCGACGTATGATATTACTCCCTCCGTCCATTATAAATGTCCTACTTATTATTTTTGGATGTCTCATTATAAATGTCTTCTTTCTATAAATAGAAATAATTTTCCCCTCTAACAACTATGTGGACCCCATCATATACTCACAAATCAACTCTACCTTAACTCTCGTGCCCAACAGTAACAAGACACTTCTAATAGGACGAAGGAAGTATATTTCAGCGACATGCTATAGTACATTTTAGCGACTTGATAATGTGCGCTTCAGCGACTTCATAAAAGTTGAAACCCCAATTCTTTGGTTTAATATATTTCAGCGACGAGCTGTGTGTATTCCAGCAATGAGTTGTGTGTAGTTCAGCAATGAACTATATAATATTTCAGCGACACACATAGTAATTATGAGCGATAACATTGTGTGTATTTTTTAGTGACTTGACATTATAATTTTTTTGGGACAACTTTACCCTTTTACATTTTGAACCGTTGGATTTTAAATGAACGATTGAGATTAATGCCTTTATGTGCTGCGAATTTTGTTAATTGCACCGTAAACAATCCCAATTTTTTTGGTTTTGATGGCCTATTTTGCCTTAAATATTTTTCCTTTTTTTTGGCAGTAAACCCAAAAAAGAGGCATTTTCGTTCGGAAAAAAGGCCAAATATGTCCTTTTTCTTTTCCAAAAATCCAAATCAGTCCTTTTTCTATTTTATTACGAAAATAGTCCGCTACAAATGCTAATTATGTCCAAATCAGTCCCTTTTTCACTAATTATGCTCTAATTGCTGATGTGGCAATGATTTTAATTTAAACATGACATGTGGCATAATATTAGTCATTTTTCTTTTATCTTTTGTCAATTTAGTCCTAAACTTTTATTTTGTTCCATTTAGTTCTCTACCCAAATCAGTCATTCTTATATTAATTTGCCTCCAACCTTTCCAACCTTTCAAATTATTTCATTTCAGGCCCAGAATCTTAAATTTTTTATTATTAGTAATCCATTTATCAAATAAATGTCCAACATACTTCCGTAAATAAAATTAAACACCAAACCTCATACATTGGGTTTGACTGTCTTGTTACCGGGTTTTCTAAGTTCCGGAATTTTATGCACTCTCTCAACCACCCGACCGTAAACGATGGTTCATTGGTTCTGGTTTCCTTCAGCATCAATCAGCACAATCATACTTTGTTTCCTACCTTAGAACGCAACAAGGTTTGAGTAAATGATTTAATATTAATTTTTGTGTAAATGATGTAATTTTACTTTTTGGAAGGTTATGGATGCAGAAAGCATGGACAATAAAATTTAGGCTTTTTTTAATATTTTGAATAATATTTTCAATATTTTTTTTAGTAAAATCAAGGCTGTGTGTATCTATAACCTTCAAATAATTCAAGTTAAATCATTTACTCAAACATTACTACGTCCTGAGGTTGAGGTTGGAAACAAAGTAAGATTGTGCTTTACTTCCATCTTGTATCCTTCTGAAAAATTCCTCAAATAACTAAAAAACATGGAAACTTCTTTTTTTTTCTTTCCCTTTTTAAAGAACTATAATTTTTACTAAAAGGATCGAACAAACGATCCAATACAATTAGCACCATCATTCCATACAATCGTTTCTAGTTCATTATCCGAATTTTGCAAGCCAATCCGTCAGTGAATTTCTTCACGAAAAAATATGAGTAGCCTTTTTGTCATTAGAGCGACCGTGTGTGTCAATAAATCACAAATTGGTACATATATATTCCCATACAATGTTCACGGTTTTTTAATAACACTTTTTATTTATACAAAATAATTAAATTACACATTTCTTTTTTATAAAACGACAATAGTTGTTACAATAAAATAAAGGCCTTTCACTGTTTGCATAAAGGTGCAAGGAAGTCATCGGTAAATAACATACTACAATTCTAATTTTTGAACCAACCAAAAAGATTTTTTAAGTTCTCTTGAGTAAACTTGAGGTATGAGTGGACTAAAACGGGTAGAAATCTTCCAAAGGCATTTGTCTATTTGAATCATCAACTTGCTGACGCAATGATTTTTTTTTTTTTCTAGGCTAGGAAATGGTGGTGAGAGCCTATATATGTTATACAAATTACAAAGGGATTAAGGGGATGAATAGAGGCCGGGTGGGGAATCGAACCTCAACCTATAGATTGAGAGTGGGGGACTTAACCACTATGGTCAAGTCCGCATCCCCTGCTGAAGCAATGAATTGAATTACTGTTGGGAATAAACTCTAATTAACATAAGGCCATTTTTTTTCTTCATATTATTCAATACTAAATTATATATGCTTTTTTGCAACTTTTCTTTCTTTCATTTCATTTTTCATTCTTTTGGTATGTAGAAACGGGCAAAGAGAGACGGCCTTCAAACTCATTATCACTTACACGACAAAAGAAAGCTATCTTCAATTACATTACTACAGCTTTTCTAAGGACAAAGTAAGTAATTGAAATCCCACCATTTCAATTATGCATTCTTGCTTCAATTCGGTCCACAAAATGTTTTGACTAGTGTTTCTAGCCCTTTCGGTCATTATAATATGGCAGACAAACTATTTAATTACTACCATAGAATAATTACTACCAGCTAGTTATTATAAAAAATAAAATAAAAATGTCATATTGTTGTGAATATTATTTATACATCTTTCCTCCGTTATTCATTTCTTTATTTTATTCTAATTTAATGAAATTCATTGCTAATTCCTCTCTTGTATTTCAGTCAGTCCTTGATTAGTTGACTACTAGCATGTGCTAGATTTTTTTACTTTTTTTATTATTATTATCACCCTGTTTCATAAGTAAAGTTCCAATATTATTGCATATATACTTCCTCTTCTTCTTTTTTTCCACGTATACACACAACACGCTGTTCAATGCACATTTTAAATTATTAATAACTCAACTTCGTACCAGTAAAAATTTGATTAGTTCGATATATAAAAACTACAAGACGAGACGAGTCTAACTGTTAACATAGTAAAAATATAGTAAGCCCAATGGAGTTGCTCGTCTAAATTAATTGGCCCAATTGGATAAAATATATCCGGAAGAGGAAGGCCGTGTAGACAACAGCCTGGAAGGAGGCCCGAGAGATGATGGAGGCCGTCGTGACGATGGAGGCCCAAGAGATGATGGAGGCCGTCATGACAACGGAGGCCCAAGAGATGGTGGAGGCCGTCATGACGATGGAGGCCTAAGAAATGATGGAGACCGTCGTGGTGATGGAGGCCCGAGATGGTGGAGGTAACCCCATGATGGAGGCCCAGAAAAGTCGAATGGAGGGTTTAGGTAACCCGTGATGGAGGCCGCCTTTGATGAGTGTGTCGAGATCAAAAGCGAATCCTCAAATTTGGAAGGCGCATCGGGCGAGGGTATCGGATAAGGAAAGAAATCTTGGCGAGACGCCCGGGCAAGGAAAGTGAGCCCAGAGGTTGAGGATGCCCACCACTATAAATATGAACATCGGCATCGCGAGCAAGGGAGCCCGAATCTTCTCCTCAGAGAGTCTTTATTTTACTTTCCTGCTTTCCTGCATTTTTTACTGCTTTTTGTTCTTCAATTCCTTTACTGCTTTCATTCAATTCCTGTACTTTTTCTATTTTTCTCTGTAATCTTTCCCCAAGTTTCATTAATAAAAGAGAGATTCCAGTCTCTCAAATTTCACCGTTAACAAATTGGCACGCCCAGTGGGACCCGATTCAAGACCATATCTGCTTCAGGAAGTGTATGCGTCTTAGATCCGGACGAATCGTTACTGATCTAACACAAGAATTCGAAAACATGTCTCTGCAAGACCAGACAGTCCAGCGCACATTGGATGAGGACGCCGGCGAGACGGCGAACACCACCTCACCACAGCAGGGGATAATGCAGATCCCTACTCTGTCGGAACAAATGCGGCTATCGATGACCGAATCGATGGCCGAATTTATGCCTTTACTCACAAGGCACTTGATGGATGTCTTGCGGCCTGCCATGGCCGATCAGACCAGCCAGATATGCGGTTCCCTACGCGATGGAGGCCTCCCATCAATTTCTACCATGGCACCTAGCACTCCATATCCGGGACCGTCTGGAGGACAACACCGAATGTGGGGAAACACACTGGGTCATCCACCACTCCATGACTCTGGAAGCATGGCCAGTATGTTTCCACAGTCATACCAGACCGCGTACACCTTTTCTACAGCGGCACCCAGCATGCCGAACTCGGGCTACGCGGCACCTCCCATGCCGGTATACGTTCCATCAAATCCGTTGATGGCAACCAGTGCCACACCAGGCTGCATGGCGGCCGGACCGAGCATGGCACCCAGACAGGCGGCACCTCAGATACCGAACATCCCCACGGCACCACATATGGCGGCTCCCCTCAACCCGGGTTGGGTGCCACCAACCCTAGGGGGGCAGGCTACCCAGACAGGTGGAGTGATGGCGGCCCCTATGGTGCAGGCCGCCACCCCTATCCCCGCGGCACAGGCCGCCACTCCTGTCTACACAGGAGGACACGCTCCGCAACCATATGGAGCAACCCCGACGCCTGCTGCTGCGATGCCTCCTACGCAGGCACCAGTGGTTTCACCAGAGCTGCTCGCGGACATGATGCAGCAGCACTTCGGAATCCAGTTAAAGCCGATGGAGCGGCCTACATACCGGAAGCCATATCCGGATTGGGTGGACACCATGCAACCCTATCCGAGGGGTTTCAAGATGCCGGACTTCACTTCCTTTTCGGGAGATGAGGGTAAATCTACAGTGGAACACATTGGGAGGTTCACCGCCCAATGCGGGGAAGCAGCGGCCAATGACTGGCTGAAATTAAGACTGTTCAGCTCGTCTCTCACCGGACCAGCTTTCGCATGGTTTGCATCGTTGCGGCCTAACTCAATCCAGAATTGGGCTGACCTCGAACGGGCATTCCACGATAGGTTTTACACTCCGCTATCCCAGGTAAGCCTCGCTGATCTCACTAATGCTAAGCAGCATGCCGATGAGGCGGCAAGCTCTTTTATTGGTAGATTACAACGGCTGAAAGGCCGATGTTCCATAGCAATTCCTGAAAAAGAAATAGCCAATATTGCAGTGGCTAACATGTTACCAAAACTAAAGGAGCATTTAATTGTGCAGGATGCAACTGACCTTGCCCAGCTGGCCGAGAGAGCGGCTCGCTTGGAAAAGTTCCTGGAGGAACAAGAAGGAAGACGTCCTATACGTCGAGTCCACTTCGAGGAGGTGACACTCAGCGACGAAGAGGACGAACCAGTGGAAGTGGCTATTGCAGAACTAGTCCAGATAGCCAAACCACACACCTGTGCTGCCCTTAAACCACCTAGGCAAAGGGAAGCCAAGTATAAGCCCGAAGAGGACCTGTTCGACATGAACAAGGCAGATCAAGTATTCGACGCCTTGCTTAAAGATGGTTTGATCAAGCTGCCTGAAGGGCAGAAGTTACCAACGGCCGAAGAAATTCGGGGCCGATCGTTTTGTAAGTGGCATAACTCATATACGCATAGCATTACCAAATGCCGGAGTTTTAAAACTGCCATACAAAATAAGATTAAAGAAGGGCGTTTAAAAATTGCAGGCATGAAAGTGGACTTAGATCCGTTTCCACAGCTTCGCGTGGGTGCGGCTGGACTTGTTCCAAACCCAGATGATGGCGGCTCCAGTAGCCGGATGGATCAGGAAGGGGAACGTGTTGAAATCGATGAACAAGATGACGACCTATTATCAGATGAATCTGACACTGAGAAAGAAAGAGAAAAGCAACTGTATAGCAAGCAGCCCAGGTTCAAACACATGTCTCAAGAGGACTTTGCAAGAGTCCTGAAAGCCGAAGAGAATGAATACCAGAAAAGGGAGAATCCTCCTTTGAGGATTGAAATCCCAAAACCCGCTGTGGAGGTCCGCGACAACGGGGAGCATCAACCTGTTACTAGGGATTACAGACAAAGAGTGGAGGTGATACCAACCTTAATGAGGCGTCCAGAACACCCTGCTGAAGCTGATAGATGGATGCGGAACCGGGCAGGAGGTAAGACCATTCAAAAGGAGCCGCCACCCATGACGAGGAGTCAGTACAGACGAGCTCAAAGAAGGTATGCCGAGGAAATGCGGCAGTGGGAAGCTCAGGTCCATAAGTTGGAGTCGTCTAAGCCCCGAAAACCAGTACAACCAACTTACTTCAGATCTCAAGGGGAAACATCCGAACGGCGGAGGCCTATCCACGAGAGATTGCAACATCCGGATGGGAGACCTCTGTACATCAGGTATAGTCCCCCCATACCACTTCGAAAGCCGGTGCATGAGCGGCTGGGAGATTACAGGGGAAGGTCTTATGAGGCCTCAAGGAGGCCACGTTCACCATCACCTCCTTCCAGGAGACCACCATCTCCACGAAGGAGACATTCACCATCATCTCCCTCCAGGAGACCACCATCTCCACGAAGGAGACATTCACCATCATCTCCCTCCAGGAGACCCCCATCTCCACGAAGGGGACATCCACCATCACCTCCCACCAGGAGGCCAGTTCGGGAAAGGCTTCAGTGGACGGAGCGTCGCCATCCAACACCCCAACGTGAAACCATGGAGACTAGGTCCGCTCAGATAAAGAAACAACCTTCATCTGCTAGGGACAAGGGCAAGGCGGCCGCCGTGGCCGAATCAAGTAAAGGAAGTGAACCTTGGGCAGAAAAATTCATGGAGAGGTTTAGTCGCATGGGTGATCCGGGGTCAGCTAGAGAAATGGCTATGATGAAGGTTCTCACCAGGTTCTTTGCTTACATAGCGGCCCATCAAGACGGAAAATTGGGAAGCGAACCCGACAGCTATGAGGGGTTCCTCGCTTATTGCAAGAGTGTAGACGAACCCAAACAGACAGAAATGGAGTCTGGAGTTCAGACAAACAGCGAAGTTACACGAGTCCGCTTCGGGGCGGTCACTCCCGAAGATGTGGAAACGGCCATGGGGGCTGACCAAGAAAAGCCTAAGGTCGGCATTAGCACGGTAGGTGTCATTACGGAAGATCTCGAGATGTTGGACAACATGGAACTCGATGAGGAAGCCAACATGGAGGGTGAGCTAGACAACTTGGATGAAGCTTTCTGGGTCGGTTTGGAAGAGGAACTCAAGGAAGCAGGGTACAAGTATGATCAAGAAGAGGAACCATCAGACCCTGTGGTGCCTATGCAAGTCGTGGGATTGGCGACGGATGAGGAAGTCAGTGATGCAGAGTCTGAGATATGGGACGAAGAAGAGCCGTCGTTCGCCAGGCTCATCGAGGAGATGGATGAGATGATAGCAGAACTATCTCATCCAACCAGAAATCTATTCGAAGAATTAAGTGGCCAGCTTGTTCAAGGGCCAGTGCTTCCACAGTTCGCCAAACCGGAAGTGTCTCAAACCAGGCAGTTGAAACCTCTGTATATCAAAGCTCACATTGATGGGCGGCCGGTGAGTAGGGTATTCGTCGACAATGGGGCAGCAGCAAACGTGATGCCAATGTCCACTTTGAAGAAGATCGGCAAGAGTGAGAAGGACCTCATCCCCACCAGGGTCAGGATGTGCAGCTTTGTGGGAGAAGCTACTCAACCAGCAGGATTCATAACAGCCGACGTCACTGTAGGGTCCAAGACAATCAAAGTGGCCTTCTTCGTGGTAAAGTCGAAAACTTGCTACTCAGTATTACTAGGACGCGATTGGATTCACATGGCACAATGTGTGCCATCCACCTTACACCAACAGCTGCTTATCTGGAATGATGATCAAGTGGAACTCGTGGAAGCAGATCCTCAGCCCTTCATAGCACACGACCGCAACAACGACGAGGCAGTCTTCTACTTAGAGGATGTCCAGCCAGCATCGGCTTTGATTGGTGTGGACTTAGACTTCGAGTCCATCGACTTTACTTCCAGCGGCTTCAAGCTACATCCGGCCGACCCGAATCCTCAGACTCCACATAATGAATAGCCAAGACATATATAGAGATTTGCTGCAGCGGCTCGCCACCACTGAGATGATGATGGGTGCCGAAGACAAGTTCAAGAATCTAGCTGATACAAGGCCATCTGAGTGGCCATCCCCTGTGAAGCGGACATTGCCTAGTCCGGAAGCTAAGGAGCCTCTTGTGGACATCAACCTTGGAACTGATGCAGAACCAAAACTCACCAAGGTAAGCGCGTCATTGCCCGAGATGGAGCGGCACCAGTTAGTGGAGCTGATCCAGAAATACAAAGACTGTTTTGCGTGGCAGTATACAGATATGCCAGGATTGTCGAGAGAACTGGTGGAGCACAAGTTGCCAACCCATCCTGAGTTCAGACCTCACAAGCAACCGCCTAGACGTTTTGATCCAGACACCATCCCAAAGATAAAGGCCGAGATTGAAAAGCTTCTTAGAGCAGGTTACATTAGGACGTGTCGCTATGTAGAGTGGCTTGCAAATATTGTACCTGTTGTGAAGAAAAATGGTCAATTAAGAGTCTGTATAGATTTTAGAAATTTAAACTTGGCTACACCTAAGGATGAGTATGTAATGCCTATGGCCGATATGCTTGTCGATGCGGCCGCCGGCTACAAATTTTTGTCATTAATGGATGGTTATTCTGGGTACAATCAAATCTTCATTTCTGAATCTGATATACATAAAACTGCTTTTCGTTGCCCAGGACCAGTCGGCATCTTCGAATGGGTGGTCATGCCTTTTGGCTTGAAGAATGCCGGAGCAACATATCAAAGGGCCATGAACATGATTTTTCATGATCTAATTGGCCACACACTTGAAGTTTACATTGATGACATCGTAGTGAAGTCATGTGAATTCGGCCAGCACTTGGCCCATCTGGAGAACGCATTCATTCGAATGAGGCAACATGGATTGAAAATCAATCCAGCTAAGTGTGCCTTCGGAGTGACAGCAGGGAACTTCTTAGGTTTCCTTGTGCATGAGAGAGGTATCGAGGTAGATCACAACAAGGCCAAGGCCATCTTAGAAGCCCGCGCGCCATCTAACCTCAAAGAACTACAGTCACTGATTGGCAAAATCAATTTCTTAAGAAGATTCATTGCTAATGCGGCTGGGAAAATGAAGGCGTTCACTACCTTACTTAAAGGAAGAAAGAACGAGATATTTTCATGGACAGCCGAGCATCAAGCAGCCTTCGAAGAAATAAAGAAAGCATTAAGCAATCCTCCAGTGCTAGTACCACCGAGGCAGGGAATACCTCTAAAGCTATATGTGTCAGCCTCCGAGGAATCCATCGGATGTTTACTTGCACAAGATGATGAAGATGGCAGGGAAAGGGCTATCTATTACCTCAGCAAAACCCTACAAGGACCAGAGGTAAGATATACTGCATTGGAGAAACTGTGTTACGCTTTGGTATACTCCTGCAGTAAATTGGAGCATTACATGCTACCAAGAACAGTCCAAGTGGTAGCTCCATTCGACCTGGTAAGAACACTCCTGCATAAGCCAGCACTGAAGGGTCGCCAGGCTAAATGGGCTATGAAGATTAGTCCCTTCACCCTGGTGCACGTCCCTCAAAAAGCTGTCAAAGGACAAGCCTTAGCTGATTTCCTAGCCCAGCATCCCTCATTAGCAATACCAGAGGATCCCAAAGAGGCGTCCTTCATCGGATTTGAGCCTTGGGAATTGACCTTTGATGGATCATGTGCGAGTAGCGGCTCCGGAGCCGGCATTACGATCACTAGTCCTTTGGGACAACATTGGAAGCTCGCTCGAGAATTGGAACCAGGCACCACCAACAATCAAGCGGAGTATGAGGCTTTAATATTTGGCCTGGAGACAGCATTACTCAAAGGTGCGAAATCCATTACCATTTTTGGGGACTCCGAGGTCATCCTAAAACAACTAACAGGAGAATATGAATGCAAGAGTCCGAGGCTAGTCAAGTGCTACGAGACAGCATTGGAACTCTTATCCAAATTTTCGGATGTTACCATCACCCACATTCCTAGAAGTCGGAATCAAGAGGCTAACGAAGCCGCCCAACTGGCTTCAGGCTGGCAGTCTAGTCGCCCTAGGGGGGCACCATGCATTGCCGCCATCACGGAAGAGTCTGGAGACCAAGGAGGAGTCCAACCCCAACATCCCAACGATGACTGGAGGACTGAAATCACACGATACCTCGAGGACCCGTCGTCTGGAGGGGACAGCTCGCTAAAAATCAAATCTTTACGATACACACTGATAGATGGTGAGTTATTCCGAAGGGCGGTCGATGGATTACTGCTCAAGTGTATAGGTCCCGAGGAGGCGAAGTTGGTAATGGGAGAAGTTCACGAGGGGATATGCGGCTCCCATCGAGCAGGACCTAGCATGAGATGGAGTATTCATCGTCATGGCTATTTTTGGCCAACCATCATGGAAGACTGCATCGTCTATGCCCGAGGTTGCGAGGCTTGTCAGAAACATGGGCCAATTCAGAGAGTGCCAGCGGAGGAATTACACACAGTCATCAAGCCTTGGCCATTTCGTGGCTGGGGGATGGACATCATTGGAAAAATTCACCCGCCGTCGTCTAAGAACCACACATTCATACTAGTGGCCACTGATTACTTTACCAAATGGGTGGAAGCATGGCCAATGAGGAAGATAGATCAAAATGATGTAATTAAGTTCGTAACTGAGCTCATACATCGATTTGGAATTCCTCAAACAATCACTGCGGATCAAGGAACTGTGTTCACCGGCGAGAAGTTCTTAGCTTTTGCCAGACAATTCGGGATTCGCATATACCACTCCACTCCGTATTACCCTCAAGCAAACGGTCAAGCGGAGGCCACCAATAAAATCTTGATAAGTATGATCAAGAAGGCGGTAGGTGAGAAACCAAGGAAGTGGCATGAGGCTCTGTCAGAAGTCCTATGGGCTTACCGGAATGCTAAGTCTACCTCCACTGGCTTCACACCATATTACTTGACATATGGTCATGACGCCGTTCTGCCTTTGGAGATCACGGTCCCTTCTCTAAGGGTGGCCCAACAGCATCACCTAGACCTAGCTGAATATGAAAAGGCCATGGTGCAAGAGTTGGAGACAGCAGATGGCGACAAGCTTACCGCTCTGGAAAATATCCGTCGCCAAAAGATGAGGATGGCGAGACACTATGACAAGAGAGTTCGAGGCAAAACCTTTAGCGAGGGAGACTTAGTATGGAAGGTGATTCTACCCTCGGGAGTGCGAGACAATGAGACAGGCAAGTGGTCTCCAAATTGGGAAGGGCCGTTCATTGTCACGCAAAGGTTGATTAATGGTGCATACAAACTAATGGATATTGATGGTCAAGAACATAAACAAAGCATAAACGCAAAATATCTCAAAATGTTCTATCCGTCAGTATGGGAATCTGAGTAAGAAACATGAGTACATCCAAAAGTGGCCAATCACAAGTTCGGCCAAAAAGTAGCAATAATATCCCAAAGCAAAAGCAGAAACTGCCCATCACAAGGCCGATGGGCTGACCCAGAAAATGTACTGAAAAGCAGTGCTAGAAACTAAACGGGAGGCTGCGTCCCATCGCCCAATATGCGCCGACGCATGAGGGCCCACCGATCACGGGTACGCCCAAAAATATCCGTCAGGCGATGAAGTGCGGCTGCGGAAGCGCGAGCACGAACGGACAGCCGAAGCCGACGAGTCCGAACTCCCGACAACTCAGTCGATAAATCGCTCTCATCTGCGGCTAAGCGATCGTAGGCAGTCTCCACCTCAATAGCTCGGGAGGAGAGGTCGGCTAAGGCAGGCTCCAGGGAAGCTAGCTCCTCCCTAGCTCCCTGAATGGCACTCCTCCTCTCCAAAATGATCCGCTCGGCCTCCTCAATGTCGTGCTCTGCTCGTGTAATAAACCCCTCGAGATGGGATCTGCGGCTCTCTCTAGCTTCGCGATCAACAATCAGCTGATCGCGCCGGGGGCGGAGAACATCCATCTGGGAACGAAGGTCACGATGTCGCGCCTCGAGGTCATCGAGCAGCGTCAGCTCCTGGGCGGACTGATCAGCAGAGCTGCTATAGGCAGGATAGGCAATGGATAGGTCAGAGATGAGCTCTGAGAATCCAAGGAAGTCAGCATCCTCAGCAAATGCAGGAACTGCAGCAACATCATCTAGCAGGCGATCTAGACTGGAAACCACCTCGGTGGAAAGGAGATCGGTATGGGTGGACAAGAGGCGGTCGAACGCCTCGCACGACGAACTAATAACTCCATCAACCGAGCCGGGTACCTGAGGACCAGAAGTCAAGGAGGTCACCGGAATCGGGAGAGGAACCGCGGGTACCTGAAGGTAGCTTCACATGAGTATATGCGAAGAAAATCTTATAACCGTGCAAGCTGAAATGAAACGTACCAGAGGAGGCGGCACGGCCGCATCAGCCGAAGTAATAGGAGCAACAGTAGTAGGGCAACCCGCCTGATCTAGGGGAGTCTGGAAAGGGAGATCTTTAGAACATGTCCTTCAGGAAGAAAACAAGAGGTGACATAAATCAGTAAAGAATACCTGAGGAGTCGCCGAAGGGTCAGTCTGAATAGTCTCGGAGACGCGGTCTGCAGTCTGAGTGATATCTGCAGGAAGCTGGAAGGCGAAGATTCTCAAAGCACCTAGTTTAATCAAAATATGAATAGATGAAGACGCAACTCAAAAATACCTGAGAGGCCAAAGTGTGATCAGCTAAGCCAATTGCATCATTTGTCCTAGGGGGATGTGGATCCATCTACACCAACCAAGAGGAATGTTGTTACAGTATCAGAAGTAATAAAGAGTAAAAATCTAAAGTAGAGAAATATACCTGATCAGCAACAGTAGTCATAGGATCATCAGTGCCAGTCACCGTGGCACTAGTCTGATACCTAGGATCATCATGGCCGTGAAGAATGATGTAGTCGGCACGGGCTAACATCTCCTCTGTAGACTCAGAAGATCTACCTAAAGAAGAAGAATACCAGGCATCGACGGCCACGGGAACGTCATCAATAGGGTCATCCGCCTGGCCGCAATCATCTGCAGTCTCTGCAGGATCATCAGACTCATCCTCCTCATGCTCATCGTCGTCCATGTCACCCGCATGACCCTCCTCACCAGAATGTGCATCCTCGTCGCTAGAACTCGTCTCCTCCTCGTCTGAACTAGAACTCCCGTCACTAACTGGAGCATCCTCGTCACTCGCCTCATCATCAACTGTGGACAGAAAAACAATGTTTAAGTACCTGCGTAAGATATACAATATGGATCGGAAAATAGAGTCTGACGTACCTCTTCGACGCTTACGGGAAGAAGAAGTGTCCGCAGTGCGGGATCGCTGTGAGGATGAATCACGCAGCGGACCTCCAAAACGGGACGTAAGCCCATTATGCAGCGGCAAAATAGAAGTGACGTAGGGCGTCCACCACGCCATAAAGCCGGCAGCGAGTGACCACGTAGGAGTAAAGGGCAAATAACTGGAATGCGTCAAACGGGGCAAGGAAGCCAGTATCGCCGTAATCGCAGCATCCGTAAGTGTCAGTCTCGCATCACGGCTAAAAGGGGCAGGCCATATCACTCGGCGAGGAAGCCCGAGGTGGCAGCCGAACTGACGAGCTAATAACTGAGGGCAGTACGGCTCAGCTGTATGTGGAGGAAGCCCGCTCAAGAGCATATGAGGCTTCATACTAATATTCCAAGTGTTCTCTCCGTAAAGGCCGTGCGGCCGGTCGGGCCTACATAAAAGAATGGAGAGCAATCGGCCAATGGGGGCGTACACGTAGAGGTCATGATAGGATGGCCGATAATGATAACACCAACGGATGATCCTCAGACCATCCCATCGTAGGAGAGTGTCTCTGCTAATCCTCACTGAATCGGCGGCCAATATCCTACCTAGCGGAAGACCATCTGTCACGTCCCTCGGACCAGGGCGAGATACACTGATAAACAGCTGGGGAAAGTACAACTGGACCCATAACTGCAGAAACCAGAATGGTCCGAAAGCCGTGGTAGCAGGATCCCGTCCACTAGCTAACATGCCAGACGCCTTGGCCATACCACTGAATAGGGTGCCAAGGAAATAGGAGCCCGTAGCTCGAGACTCCGGACTCATAATAGCTAGAACGAGAGGGAGGGCAGTGCGCAAAACGGTGCGAGCACTAGTGCATATGATGAATCGGCTAAACCACATCAAGAGAAAAGCCACATGCTCATCCCGTGTAGATGCAGAATCTCCTGTAGTCATATTATGGTCAATATATGGCGCATATCGTCTGGCGAACTTGCCCGGAGGACAAATGGAGGAACCAAGTGCGGGATCGTCAACACCCGAATGTGTAAGCTCGGCTCCATCTATGCGAAGTCCTGTGATCATCGCGACATCGAGAAAAGTAGGACCAATGAAGCCGCAAGGGAACTGGAAAGCGTTGACCGAAGAGTTCCAAAAACCCATCAGATAATAGATCAAGCGGTGATGTACTACTACTGGCCTGGTAGAAAGTGTGATAGCCTCCTCAATACCCCAGGCAGCCCACTCAGGAGCATGACCACTCATCCTCTCCACCCATGCAATGTACTTGCCCAAATTGCTATCATCGTCACCGCTGACCCTCGAATTGGAAGCAGTAAGGCCACTCCGGTGAGATCGAATGGCCTTAGTCTGAGACACGAAGGCAGTCGTAAATGAAGCGCTAGTAATCGGAAGACGACATGATAAAAAATCCTTGGCTACATCAGCGTGTGCAGTCGTGCTATGAAACGGCCGCAAATAAGGCTCCGACTCACGACGATCAGCAGCGGGAAACTCGTCATCAGAATCCGGAATAAGCGGACTCTGTAAAGCAAACAACCGGGATTAAACGACGAAGACAAAGGACACCTTAAAAGAGAGGATAAAGCAAAATGAACCTGAGTCGTGGGAGAAGCCGAAGTGGCGGCCTGGAAGGGGTTTTGGACGCTGGCAGTGGCGGTCTGATTGTTTAAGGAAGGGACGGATCTGGCAACATCCTATATCACGAAGGTTCAGAGGTGAGCCACTATGAGGTAAACCTGGCGAACCTAGACAAGCTTGTTGAACCCAAGGAAAGAGTTCAAAACCTGAAAAGCCATGCCACGAGACGAAGAAGCAGCAAACCCTGTCAAGGGAGTGGCGGCCAGGGCGGATGAAATGGCGGCCTGAATTGATGGGACTGGAGGCCCCTGAGTGGCGGCCGATGATGATCCGGATGAACGGTGAGTGGCAGCCTGAGCCAATGGAGTGGCGGCCGGAGTGGTGTCGTCTACTAGATCCTATGTCATGAGCAAAGTGTGGGATGACTAAAGAAGCGATACTAGGTTGGCTAAGTCCTACGTCATGGTAGGCTACGTTCTCTAAATCCTATGTCGAGATCATGAGAGGCAATAACAAGAGATAACTGGTCTAGCTAGAATCGGTTCTATATCAAGGTCATGCAATTGACAAGACAAGGTAGAGACAAGTGATATAGCTAGAATCCTATTTCTATGTTATGTCAAAGTCATGCCATGGAAGACGAAGTGGAGACAAGTGATCTAGCTACCAACAAGTGATTTAGCTGGAATTCATGTTATCAGAAATACATGTCCAAATCGCTATACATGCACAAATTTAGCAAGATCAACAGAGACAAGTCTAGTAGGAAATTCAGTTCCACATCTACCATGTATTTCAGAAATGCCAAAATATTAACACATGTGATAGGCCCCAACCAAAATATACATCAAGACAAGAGAGCATGTGGAACTTACCTCATCCATGGTGAGGATGGCGGCCTGGACACCTTGGTGGCGGTGGCGGCCTCGACTCAGACAGCGATGGCGGCCCAAGCGCTAGGGGGGATGGCGGCCTCCGAGTGCTCGAGAGGTGGCGGCCCTGGAATGCAGCGGCGGCCCTGGCGAGTGGTGGCGGTCTCAAACCCTGACGGCGGTGGCGGCCTCTGGCTCCCTGGTGGCGGTGGCGGCCTCGCGCCCTAGGATGGATGGCGGTCTCCGATGTGTGGTGATGGCGGCCTCGATCCTCTCTCGTGATGGCGGCCCTGGCGAGCACGGCGGCCCTGGCGAGCAGCGGCGGCCTCAACCCAAAACCTCGAGACGGCGGCCTTCCAATGGCGGTCACCAAGCGAGGCAATGGCGGTCTTCGGAGCAAGCGAGGCGATGGCGGTCTTGAGCAAGCGAGACAACGGCGGCCTTCGGAGCGTCGATGGCAGCCTCGGAGAAGCAGATGGCGGCCTCCCACGCGAGAGGCGACGGCGGCCTCAAGGAGACGGCGGCCCTCCTGCTCGGTGGCGGTCCAAGCGCTGACGGCGGCCCTCCTCCGCAAAAGCTGACGGCGGCCTCCCAGCGAATGCGCGACGGTGGCGTCCGACGTGACGGCGGTCGGCGGCGAGCGAGGCGGCGGCGGCGCCCGGTGGACGGCGGCGGCGGCCAAGAGGAGAAGGGAGAAGAGAGAAAATTTGGAGGTGAGTTGGGTTTTTGGAAACTTTCCAAATTTTGAGATGGAGGAGTATTTATAGGGCTAGGGTTTTTGCCCTATTGGGCCTTAATGGGCCTCAAAATTTCAAACCTAGAATTAGAGAATTCCAAACCCTAGAATTAGCGCGCAAATTTGTCTTAAAGTGCTAATCAGACAAAATGCGCGAGGGGGGCATCTGTTAACATAGTAAAAATATAGTAAGCCCAATGGAGTTGCTCGTCTAAATTAATTGGCCCAATTGGATAAAATATATCCGGAAGAGGAAGGCCGTGTAGACAACAGCCTGGAAGGAGGCCCGAGAGATGATGGAGGCCGTCGTGACGATGGAGGCCCAAGAGATGATGGAGGCCGTCATGACAACGGAGGCCCAAGAGATGGTGGAGGCCGTCATGACGATGGAGGCCTAAGAAATGATGGAGACCGTCGTGGTGATGGAGGCCCGAGATGGTGGAGGTAACCCCATGATGGAGGCCCAGAAAAGTCGAATGGAGGGTTTAGGTAACCCGTGATGGAGGCCGCCTTTGATGAGTGTGTCGAGATCAAAAGCGAATCCTCAAATTTGGAAGGCGCATCGGGCGAGGGTATCGGATAAGGAAAGAAATCTTGGCGAGACGCCCGGGCAAGGAAAGTGAGCCCAGAGGTTGAGGATGCCCACCACTATAAATATGAACATCGGCATCGCGAGCAAGGGAGCCCGAATCTTCTCCTCAGAGAGTCTTTATTTTACTTTCCTGCTTTCCTGCATTTTTTACTGCTTTTTGTTCTTCAATTCCTTTACTGCTTTCATTCAATTCATGTACTTTTTCTATTTTTCTCTGTAATCTTTCCCCAAGTTTCATTAATAAAAGAGAGATTCCAGTCTCTCAAATTTCACCGTTAACACTAACAAAATATCACTTAGCTATATTTCAACTTGTATAAATATAAAACTTAAAGTTAAAATGTGTTTTTAATAGTAACTAAAACCCCTAATGGGACAATCTTTAGAAATGGAGGAGATATATTTTTTAATTAAGTAATTAAAGCGAAATTAGTGAACCAAACCTACGAAACAATATAGAAATTACTAGTGAAATTTAGTAGCAGTGCAGGTCAGTGTTTTGTTCAAAGTCTCGGTGGTCAATTTGATGGCAGCAGCCACGAAAGTTGCCCCAACATGATTTGTGTTTAGACTTCCCAAATATTTAAAAATAAAAAATAAAAAGTAAAAGGCAGAAATGTTATGGTAGATACTTAACATGGTCCCACATGTTTGCTCTTACCTTCCACTTTTCTTAATTTGTCCCAAGTCCCCACCCATGTACAATATTTTTAATCGTCCAAGAAGAATCATTGTGATTCTCGTTGGTTTTGGTAACATAGATTGCGATTCAATTCTCATAGCGGTGATTTCAACAATTCCTTAAATAGTCTATACATACAACATTACATAAGATATACTTCCTCCCTTTTTATATAAATAAGCATAGTTGTTATTATTAATTTAATAACTTTGATTTAATTTTTAACACAGTTATATATAATAAAATATAGTCATATTGGATCTTGTTAGATTCTTCTAATCACGTAATTTTAGAATATCATTTTTTTAATTTTTATTTTACTTTAAGACAATTTGAGATATAAAGCGTTAAAAATATATTTTAGATTACGTGAAATGTAGGGGAATGTTACAATTTTTTAAAAATGGAGGGAGTATGTCACATTACATAGAACATTTATCCCATCACATACCTAAAGTTTGTATGCATATGCAAGTGTATACACTCAATACTCACCCGTAATTGAGAGAGATGAAATTTAAATTTTAATGTCATAATTTATCCCTATACCACTTTGATGCTTTAAATTTTAGAATTAGTTTCTAAAATATTAAGGGTTCATTCTGCATGTCGAGCTACAATTGTAGGGAGTTGTAGCTGTTGGGAGCCGTGGGAACTTTAGCTATCAGTTTTTGCATAAGTATTCGGTACAAATAGCTGTAGCTGTCAAAAATTATAATTTGAAGATAAAAATTAATTAAATTTGGAAAGTAGCTTCTGAAAGCTCCCAAAAGCTACCTCTTGTAGCTTCTAAAAAGAAGCTTCCAAAAGCTCCCAAAAGCTAATGTACAGAACGGAGCTTTTATTTCGAAATAAAAGCTAAATCTACTAAAAGCTCCCAAAAAACTGCGTGCAAAAAAGACCCTTAAAAATATATCAATAATTAGGAGTACTTATCATTCATATTCGAACTCTTACTTTTCTAAAACAGACGTCTCAATTCTGAGAAGCTACGCTAAGTAGCTTTTAAGAGCTTTCGGTAGTTACTTTCCAAATTTAATTAATTTTTCTATTCAAATTATAATTTTTTATAGCTACAACTACTTGTACCGAACACTTACGCAAAAAGTGATAGCTACAGCTCCTACATCAACCAATAGCTTTAGCTCCCTACAGCTGCAGCTCGCTGCTACAGCCTACAACTACAGATCCTTTTTTTTTTGGGTGAATTGCCGGGTATCCCCATGCCACATTGGGCCCAAGACTAATCACTCGAGGATCTGCATATGCAATTAAGGGCACCTCTTCCAAAGCAGTTTTTTGCATACACAAGGCTCGAACCCGAGACCTTGCTTAAGCGACTAAAGCCCCAATCCACTTAAGCTAACTGCTGTTGGTTAACTTTCAGTATTTAAATCTATATCAAAATTTAGTTAAAAACTAATCTTTTTTCACTAATTAAATATTTAAACTCAAAATTGTTTTCCAAACAAGCCCAAAAACATGTATCTTGGTCCTTTTTCTAGAGTCAGTAGTTAGCCAGTAGTATGAACAACGCACAATCACAACAATATGTAAAGAAATGCAGAAATGTAAAAATGAACACGGTGGTTTGTTGACCCAGTTCGGACCTCTGTCCTACGTCCGGGGGATACCAATCCTGGCGACGATCACTCAACAAGTTCAAAGAAAATACACAACACAGACTCTATTCTACCAACTCGATCTAGGTGTTGAAACTCCCCCTCAACATCTAATCTCACTGAAATTAACTAAGTCAGGTCTGATCTTCTTGGCTCCTTGTTAATGCTCCTGAATTCCTCCAAACTATCTCAAGAAAACTGTTACAACTCAAAAAGATAGAATACAATGAAAAACACTCAAGTCATAAAGAAAATACAATCCTTTAGAACTCTAATGACTTGAAAGAAAAATATCACTCACAAGATTTGATCTAATCAGAATAATGTCTACTACTTACTGCCTAAAGACTCAATACAATATATATAGCTAAGAAGTTCAGCAGTCTTTAAAACTCCCGGCAGTAGTAGGTCATGACTTAATTCTCTCGGACTATCATCCTGTTGTTGTTATGTCACACTGACAACTCCAAAACTCTGCATGAAAAGTTAAACGTGTACCAACAATCTCCCCCTCTTTTCATGAAGAGGATGATTCATCACAAATGGTCTCAAAAGTATAGATTCAAGTAAGAAAACAAGACAGTGATGAGTGTCTTCAACAACAAGCTCAACGAATTAAGTCATCAGTAAAAACTCAATAAGCATGATAAATCATTAATCAGTCATTGAAACAATCAAGGATCACAGAAAAACACATTTAACAGGCATTCATCATTCAGTCATAAAAAACAAACATCCAAGTAAGTATCCAATCCACAGAATCTCCATTAGTTACAGACCAAAATATTAAAGAGTTCAAAATATTAAAGAGACCAGTTTCAGAAAATACCCGAACCATTTCAAGGTTGTTCTTACTACCTTCAGACCACCATTGAGACTAGTACTCCCCCTTGATGGATCAATCCTCATCATCCTCATCATCACCACCTATAGGAGGTGGATCAAAGGAGGCAGGGAGGAGTTTGAGAATCAGATTATTCTTCTTGCGAAAAGGAACTCCAGCATTGATGACTTTAGTGGCCTCTTCATTTTGCTGCAAGATAATCTGCTTCAAATGGTTGATCAATGCAGTGCCAGTAAGAGGAGGGCCAAGTAGAATGTCATTATGCTAGTTTCTCAGCCCATGAGTAGGAGTATTTTGCTTGATATAGATTCTCTCTTCTTTTGGCACCTTAATGCCATTCTTTGCCAGAAAACGGGTGATAAGAGCAGTGTATGGTAGTAAGTCCAGCTTTCCAATAGAACTACGTGTGTAACCTACAATTTTCTTAAGAACAGAAAGACCAAGATTCATTAGAGACAAATATTTATCTATGCAGAACATAGTTTTACCCGTATGTGCAGAAATCTGGCTTGCAATGGTGGTTGGCATGATGTTAGAACTGCAGAGACAGAAGAGACATCCAAATTTCAAGGTAAGTTGGGCAATGCTCAATTGTCCTCGACCAAACCCCACATTGGTAGTGTTAGAAATGACATAGGCCACTTCAGTGTTAGAGTTTGGCATGTACTCAATAACATCATCCAGCCTATCGTTGGGTTGTAGCTTCAACAACAGAGTAAGAACCTGAGGATTAAAATCCAGAATCTTCCCACAAACATAAATCTTTACTCCAAATGGTGAGGTAGCATCAAGTACTTCAGGATGAAGGTTAGCGTAGAACTCCCTCACTAAAGCTGGAGAATAGTATTCTTGCTTGGTAGCCCAAAAGAGAAGACTGGCATCCTCAAGGTATTAGGTAAACCCAAGTTCTCGGTAGATGCAATGAGTAAACTGCTCTTCTGGAATAAACTCGCGAACATTCAACTCCTTGGGACATTTCTGCGAATCCTTATCATAGTATTTGAAGTTGAGGGCGGCCTGAATAGACATAGGGCTAACAGACTTAGGTCATTTCTGAGAAGTTTCAACAACACCCTTGTCTTTCCTTTTGCGAGACCTGGTAGTAGGAGTTCGAGGAGTAGGACGTTGTTGATGCATAGCTTCAACATCAACATGAGGGTGTTCTTCCTGGTTCTGGTTTTCAGGCGCATCATCATACTGATTAGGATTGAAATCATCTTCCTCCGCTTTTTTAGTAGTCTCAGTGCCTTCATCCTAGTCAAAGGCAAACGTCTCTTTCACAGTAGGGGGTAAAGCAGGAGGAACCGGTGGTGGGAGTGCTCCGGCTGGTGGTAGAGTGTCCAGCGGTAACACTTCCTGTACGTCGTCATCAGCATTATGTTCCGCTTCCTTGCCAGAGTCTCCTTGTACTTGATCAGTAGGATTCGTCCCTTTTGAAGAAATGTCAGTAGGATTGATTTCTGAAATGGGTTCAGATGAGGCCTCAATAGACGGAGTAGCGTCTGGAGTAGTTTTTCAGTAGTTGGAACTTCCGTGGATGGATTTTTAGAGGGGGACGCCATGGCTGCAACACTAGAGAAAAACACAACAAAGGAAATAGGAGAAGTATGGAAAGAATGAAAGAGAAACGGACTCAAACCATGATTAAAAAGAACTTGAAAGAGTAATAGGGAACGACAGTTTTGAACGACGTGCGTAATGATGGTGAAGAAGACGGTTTCAGTCGTCTGCAAGTTATGATAGCTTTACACAGACGTCGTATCACATTTTTGGCATTATCCGAATGATTCCCTTCTTCAAATTGATTTGGGCCTGTAAAAATTAGGAACAAGGAAGAAACAAAGCCCTAAACATTAGTGAAAATTAAGAAGAAAATTAACTAAGGCCCAGAATAGTTCTAAGCCTTTCAAAGTTGTCTCCATCCATTGCTTTTGTAAGGATGTCAGCTCGCTGTTCAGACGACCCAATATGTTGAATATCACATATGCAATCTTCCACCAGGTCTCGAATAAAATGATATCGAATTTCAATGTGTTTTCTTCTGCTATGAAGTACCGGGTTCTTAGAGATATTGATGGCACTTGTATTATCACATAACACGTGAAATCTCTCCTTGTGAACTCCATAGTCAGCCAACATCTGTTTCATCCACATGAATTGAGAACAACAGGTGGCAGCTATATACTCAGCTTCTGCTATAGAAAGTGCAACAATATTCTGCTTTCTTGACTACTAACTAAAAAGATTGTTGCCTAGATAGAAACATCCACCAGTGGTTGATCTTCTGTCGTCACAACTACCAGCCCAGTCTGAGTCTGTGTACCCAATAAGGTCGAAATTTGATCTCTTTGAGTACCAACTACCAAGCTCAAGTGTGCCCTTAATGTATCTCATTGTCCTTTTAGCAGCTTTAAGATGAGATTCTTTTGGTTGAGATTGATACCTTGCACAAACCCCTGTACTATATGATATATCAGGCCTAGTAGCTGTTAGGTAGAGAAGATTACCTATTATACTTCTGTATAGTTTTTGATCAACATCCTTTCCAGATTCATCCTTAGAAAGTTTCTCTTGCTGTCCGAATGGGGTTCGGACGACCTTGCTATCCTCCATGTGAAACTTTTTCAACATTTGACTGGCATACTTCTCTTGTGATAAAAAGATATCATCCTTGAGTTGTTTGATATGTAATCCTAAAAAGTAATGTAACTCACCCATCATGCTCATCTCAAACTCAGATTGCATGGCTTCTACAAAATTTTTTCTGAGATGTTCTGAAGTAGCTCAAAAACTTATATCAGCAACATAAACCTGTGCTATGACAAAGTCGTTGTTAGTATGCTTTACAAACAACGTTTTGTCAGCATTACGTCTGATATAACCATTATTCACAAGAAATTGTGATAATCTCTCATACCAAGCACGAGGTGCTTGCTTAAGTCCATACAATGTTCCTTTAACTCTGTAGACATAATCAGGATGTTCATGATCTTCAAATCCTGTTGGTTGTGCCACATAAATTTCTTCCTTAATTTTTCCATTCAAAAAGGTTGTCTTTATATCCATCTGATATAATTTGAAGTTCATACAACATGCAAACGCCAGTAAAATCCTTACTGCTTCCATTCTAGCAACTGGAGCAAAAGTCTCTCCATAATCCAATCCTTCTATTTGAGTGTAACCTTATGCCACTAGCCTTGCTTTGTTTCTAACAACATTTCCTTGCTCATCTGTCTTATTTCTGAAAATCCATTTTTTACCTATGGTATTGATGTTGTCAGGCTGTGGTACTAATTCCCAAACAGAATTCCTTTCAAATTGTAACAACTCATCTTGCATGGCGGCAATCCAATATTCATCCTTAAGTGCTTCAATGGCATTCTTTGGCTCTATCTTAGATATGAAGCAATTCATCCCTACCAGTTGTTTATAATCATCATCTTTCTTATTTCTTGTCTGTCTAGGAGCATCTACATCACCAATAATATCATCATTGGAGTGATGTTTTAATGTCCTTGGACCTTTCCTCTTATTGATCTCAACTTCTTCCTCTGAAGCATTTACTTCTTCAGCAGCATCAGGTGTGTCCTTTTCTGTGACAGAGGTTGTTTCCACTTCAACAGATTGATTACTGGATTCAGGATCATGGAAGAATGACTGAGGGATTATAGGTAGCTCATAAAGTCTTCTAACTGCCTCCTATTTGAAAGTTCTTTAAAAATAACATATGTAGATTCCACAACCTTCCTGCTTTCAGTAAGATAAACTCTATACGATTTTGAGTTGTTAGAATAACCTAAGGACTTCCCTTTCTCAGAACGAGCATCAAACTTTTTCAATTGTTCCCTGTCCCTGTAAACATGACATATGCAACCAAAAATATGAAAATATTTAACTGTAGGAAGTTTGCCTTTCCAAACCTGATATGGTGTGTAGTTGGTATGTGGTCTCAACAACACTCTGTTTGCTACATGACATGCCGTGTTTACAGATTCTACCCAGAATGATTTTGAGAGAGTGCTTCCATGCAACATTGATCTAGCCATCTCCTGAAGAGTTCTGTTTTTCCTTTCAACAACACCATTCTGTTGAGGCGTCTTAGGGGCAGAAAACTCTTGTATAATTCCATGATTATTACAAAAGTCTGTAAATTGTTGATTTTCAAATTCCATTCCATGGTCCGTTCTGATTCTGGAAATTTTCTGTTGCTTTTGGTTCATGAGTTTCAAGCTCAAGTTCTCAAAATGCTCAAATGTTTCATCCTTTGACCTGAGAAACAACACCCAAGTGAATCTAGAATTATCATCAATAACAACTAAAATATACCTCTTTCCATTTAAACTTTCAACTTCAGTAGGACCCATAAGATCCATATGAATGAGTTCAAGACAGTGTGTAGTGTTGATGCCTTCCACTTTCTTGTGCTGAGATTTAGTTTGCTTTCCTTTTGCACAACCTTCACAAGTGAGATTGGTGTTCTTATGTAGTTTAGGCAGACCTCTGACAGCACCTGAAATACTTAATTTGTACAATATTTGATAATTCAAGTGTGTCATCCTTCTATGCCAAAGGCTAGTAAGATCCTCCTTTGTAATTAGTGCCCTGTCAACAGTTTTCTTCAAGGTATAAAAGTATTGCTAGATCTACCACCAGACATAATACACTCATTTTCTTTAAAAACATAGCAAGTATTCATGTCAAATAGCACTAGAGATCTTTCATCACACAATTGACTTATGGAAATTAAATTTGTGGTTAAGCCTTTTACAAAATAGACTTTAGAAAGATTAGAGAGAACTCCCTTGTCAATTGAGCCATAGCCCGAGATCTTTCTTTTGACTCCATCACCAAACATCACCTCACCACAGTCTTGCTCTCTAAAGTTTTGAAGTATGTCTCTTATGCCGGTCATGTGCTTTGAACATCCCGAATCAAAATACCATTTGGCATCTTTTTGTTGTTCCTGCAAAGACAAAACCACAAGACCAACAGATTGTTTATAGGAAACTTTTGGTACCCATGCCTTCCGGATTTGAATCTTCTTTTGGAGTTCCAATGATGGCCAGACTACTGGTTTTCCATTGATAAGATCTCGAACAATTCTTAGGCATGTGTCAGCTTGATGTCCTGGTAATCCACAATATATGCAATCTTTGGAATCATGTGGTGCAATATTGACTTGAGTAGGAATTTTGATTTGAGAAGCTGCACTACTTGATTCTTCACCAAGATATCCTCCACTTATAAACTTCCTTTTGAATGATTTGGGCTTGCTTTGCTTGCCTTTCTTCTTAAATCCAATACTTGTAAAATCACCAGGTTGTTTGCACATTGAAAGAACAGAATTTAGTTTACCTTTACCTTTTTCAATCCTTTCTAGATCAGCACATTTGGATTTGAGCTTGTCACGTTCAATTCCAAGGACTTTATTTTCTTCTGAGAGTTCAATGCAATTTGCTTCAGATTATGACAGTTTGTTGCTATCCCAATGTCAGTCAGTTGTGCTAACAGCTTCTTGTTTTCAGTACAGGCAATATCATATTCTTCTTTTAGCTCATCATAAGCATCAACTAGCTTGTAAAAATCTCTTTTATATCCCCTGAAACAAATGAATCATCATCATTAGTAGAATAATCTGATAGACTAGAATTACCTTTTGAAGAACTACTATCTCGAAGCATGAAAGCTACAGCTTCGTCTGAATCACTTTGTTGTTCCTCAGAATTTTCAACTTCTGAATCACCATCACTCAAAGTGGCTTGAAAGATTTTTCCTTTCTTCCTTTTAGCAGTAGGACACTCTGCCTTAACATGGCCTTTTCCTTCACATTCATAACAGATTATGGAAGAGAATTTGTCAAATTTCTCCGGTTCTTTTGGTTTTCTGAACTTTGGGCTCTTTCCATCCTGTTTTGTAAAGCTCTTTTTCGGACGCTTGTCAGTCGTTGAAACACTGCTTGAATTACCTTTCTGAGACTTCCCTTTCTGAAACAGCCTTCTATTCTTTTCTTGAAGAATCCTGGCAACTCTCTTGGATAATAAGGACATCTCTTTTTCAAGATCATCATCAGATCGCTCATCCAATTCAACATTGAATGCAATGTTCTTGGAGTTATTCTTGTCTTTCGGATTTAGATGATTTAACTCATAATTTTGAAGATTTCCAACTAGAACTTCAAGTGACATGGTGTTGATCTTGTCGCTTTCTTCAAGAACAGATACCTTTCCAGAGTATTTTGAAGAAACTGTTCTCAACATCTTTCTAATTAGCTTCTGTTCATCAAACTCCATGCCAAGCTCAAGACATTGATTTACAACTTCTTGGAATCTTCCAAAATAGGCTGAAATATCTTCATCGTCTGTCATTTCTAACCTATCATAGAGAGACAACTCGATGCAAACGTGTCGTTTTTACATCCGCAGAACCTTCAAATCTGACCTCCAAGAATCTCCATGCTTCATAGGCCGTTTTGCAGTTTTTAATCATTCTATGTTGTGATTCTTCCATAGCGCCACAAATGGCGTTCATTGCAGAGGCGTTTCCCTGTTTTGCATCCTTCTCACGGATAGAATATTCGACTTTTGTTGCAGGACGGACAGTATGTGGAGCAGTGCTACCTTCAGCAGGTTGAACTGTCCTCGTGGGTGGCTCCCACTTCTCTTCGACAGCTTCCCAGATTTCATCATAAGTGCTTGAAGATAATACTTCATTCTTGACTTCCAATAGCTGTAGTTTGTTCCATCAATTATCGGAGGGCACAGGTGCGCGACTTCGCGACTCATGGTGAATCTGCCTCAATTAAATCTGTTAGAGGGACGACTCTGATACCACTTTTTGGTCCCTTTTCTAGAGTCGGTAATTAGCCAGTAATATGAACAACGCACAATCACGAAAATATGTAAAGAAATGCAGAAATGTAAAGATGAACACGATGGTTTGTTGACCCGGTTCGGACCTCCTGTCCTACGTCCGGGGAATACCAATCTAGGCGACGATAACTCAACAAGTTCAAAGAAAATACACAACACAGGCTCTATTCTACCAACTCGATCTAGGTATTCAAACTCCCCCTCAACATCTAATCTCACTGAAATGAACTAAGTCAGATCTTCTTGGCTCCTTGTTGACGCTCCTGAATTCCTTCAAACTATCTCAAGAAAACCACTTTCTTGAGTTACAATTCGAAAAGATAGAATACAATGAAAAACACTCAAGTCATAAAGAAAATACAATCCTTTAGAACTCTAATGACTTGAAAGAAAAATATCACTCACAAGATTTGATCTAATCAGAATAATGTCTACTACTTACTGCCTAAAGACTCAATACAATATACTCCCTCCGTCCCACGATAATGTTCCCATTTGACTTTTTGACACTGTTCAACTTTGACTCGATATTATTGTAATTATATATTTGAAAAAAATAGTCGAGTTCGGTCTTGTTAGATTCGTCTAATTGTATAATTTTTAGAATATATATTTTACATAATTTCTACTTGTATATATTTTGAGATATTAACAATTTAAAAAGTGCATTGGATTGTGTGCAGAAATGAAATGAGAACATTATTATGGGACAGAGGGAGTATATAGCTAAGAAGTTCAGCAGTCTTTAAAACTCCCGGCAGTAGTAGGTCATGACTTGATTCTCTCGGACTATCATCCTGTTGTTGTCATGTCACAATGACAACTCCAAAACTCTGCATGAAAACTTATACGTGTACCAACAATGTACAGTACATCCAATATGTGTTCTCGTAATGAACTATAAAACAAATATAATTATTTATAGTAATAATAAATTTAAAATAGGCAATGTGACAAATTGCATTAACATTTCGTATTATTATTCAAAAAAATATCGTATTATAAGATTTTGTTGCCATATATACCTTATTCACATTCAACCATATTAAAAATCGACGAATTATCTCTATTAAACGATGGAAAAAATGACAAGAAAAGTCTAAAAGTAACAAATGAAATACTTTTACAGGAATAGAAAAGTGATAGCGACCCCTAGATTACAATAATTTCGAAGGAATATGCACTTCTATGACAAATATTTTCATGTATTAATGATCATAATGATCAATATTGAGATCACATGGTTCACCAAAAAAATATTGAGATCATATGCATATACAAAAACAAAAAAAAAATCGCTCATAACGAAACCGAATAAATTGTCACTTCTGTTATCCCCAGAAACAATTAGGTCAATTTAATGGCCCAATTTACAATAAAAGCGACCCGATCTCCGAGTTAACATAATTATTATTGAGCATTAAAAGAGGGCTTAGAGTCTAATTATTTTAGCTTAATTTTCATCTTTTTGACTTTTGCTTCAACTATTTTTTTTAAAAAAAAATTTTTAGCGTGTTTGTTTTGACTTTTTTAAAATGGAAAATGAGAAGCAAAAGTTAAAATTCTATTTTTTCAAAGCATATAGGGGTTACTTTTAAAAAAATAGAAGTCATTTTAGAAATAAAAATATAAAAATATCCCTATTTAAAAAGGAAATAAACTAAATTGTAAATATCCTTACAATATTTATATCCATTTTAGTAATTTTAATATATCAAAAGTCTTTCTATACAATTCATAAATACATTTTTTCGTTGAAAAACAACTTTAATAATATCCATTCAATTAATTGTTTGAACTGCTTTTACTTTTGAATTTTTCTTCTTTCTCCTTCTTTTTCTATTAACTTCTCGTTTTTTTTCAAAAGCTGAAACAAACAGGCCAATATGCGGTCAAAAAAGGAGAAGTACGAAATGTGGCCTACGACAATTAATAAGCTTGCCACCATATAAGTACTAAGTTAAGCAACTTGCCGCATTATTTTTCTTTCATAGTTTTTCCTGCTTTAATTTTTCCTTTCTTTTATAGCTTTCCACAATTAAATTCTTACTATTTTCTTTAATTTAATTCTTTACATTTTCTTTCAATTCCTGTAATCGTTCAATTCTTTCATTATGTAATTCATTTCTTTCATTTAATTCCAATTTCCGGTGCTTCTTTCCCCAATATTTTTACGGTATAATAAATTGGCACGCCCACTAGGACTTGAGGGGAAAACCATATCCACTTAGGGTTTAGCGTCTAAGTATGGAAGATTAGTGAGTGATCTTACTCAGAAATTCAAAGAGATGTCCATGTAATAGAAGAACTCTACCACGGCACCTACTGCAAATGACGCCAGTGTTGTGTTGGAGAATAGGGCGCAACATGGAATTATGCAAACATCTACAGTCGCCGAACAGATGCGGCTACCTATAACGGAATCGATGGCAAAGTTTATGCCCCTACTTCTGCTATGAACGGTTCAAGCACGCCACCCAATCTCCCATGTCCTGGGTCATCCGGTGGCCAGCAGAGGACTTAGGAAGCCTCAACTTACTAGCCGCCATCATTAAAGATTGGTGGTCTGGCCAGTCCATTTCATTTGCCCTAACAGACAGTACCCGCATATGCACCAGCTACACCAAGCATGACAAATTTCACATATGCGGCACCGCCGGTGCTGCTCACAATACGCCAACCCCCAATGGTTGTTTAATGGCCTCTAGTGGATCTATCTTGCTTCCACGCTAGGCGGCACATCTCGTGCCGAACATGCCTACAACCCCCGTATACGGCGAATTTCTCTGCAGTACCATCGCCCATGCTAAACCCTAGATGGACACCTTTAATGCTAGAGGGCAGCTGCCGCAGCCACTAAAGATAGCCATGACGCCAAACTTTAAGGAACATTTAATTGTCCAGGACTGCACTGACCTTGCCCGGGTTGCTGAAAGAGCGGCCCACTTAGAAAAGTTACTTAAGGAACAAGATGAGAAGCATCAGCCTATATACGGGACTCATCTCAAGGAAGTGAAATCTGATAAAGAGGAAGACGAACCAACAGTGGCGGCGGCTGCAGTAACCCTTAGTTGAAGGAACCCAAGATAGTGGCCCTAGAACGCCATCGACGACAACCCTAGAGGCCTGGTGGCTGGGAGATGTCAGCCAATAGCCCTCGACGATTGGCGATATTTCTTCGAAAGCTGCGGATGGCGGATAGCGACGGAAGGAGCAACGATGGCTAACGAAGTCCTAAAGCCATGGAGGCTACGGAGGCACCCAACATGGCAGCCATGGTGGCTATGGAGACTCCCAAATTAAAAGCTATGGAGACTCCTAAAATGACAGATATGGAGCCCACGAAAACTCCCAAAATGGTAGCTATGAAGACTTTCAAAATGGCTATCATCGGGGCTATGGAGGCTCCCAAATTAGAAGCCACGGAGGCTACGAAGGCTCCAAAATGGCAGCCACGAAGTCTAAGGAGTCTCCCAAAATTGAAACTACGGAGTACACATGGGGCTGATGAGGACACATTGTGGTTAACAAGGACACATGATAGCTGAAGAGGAAACATGGTGGTAAAAACAAGGACATATCATGGATGAGAGGACACTTGGTGGCTAGATGAGGACATATGGGGTTAGACGAGGACGTATGGTGGCTGGCAAGGACATATGAAGGCTGCAATGGCGGCTCCCATAGTCACGGGTGATCTTCTCCCGCGACAAGGACGACGGCTATGAAAATGTCCAAATGGCTATGAAGATGTCGAAGGGGCTACGGAGGTGTCCAAGATGTGTGGAGGTGCCAACAGTACGAATTTGGCGACAAGGAATGGGCTGCGAAGATGGTGACAGACAGAGTGGTGGCTGATATGGTCTCTGAGCGGCCAAGCAAACCACGCTGGCAGCAGGCGAACTTTCGGCTTAGGCCTTGAACAGAATATGTTTTTTAACTTATAAAGGAGACCAAAAAAATAATTAAAAATCAGCATGGATCCCAATTAAGTCCAAACAGAAATCCTTCATCGAATTGTCCCTAATGAATATCTGCTCTTGGATAAATAAAACGTAATGTAGAGATGATTATCAATGTAGGTCTATATAAGGACCATATTTTCATTTTGGTCATATATACACAAGGAACATAATGTCAAGAGTTTTGAGCCTCCGAACCACAACACATGTGATTACAAAAGAAAGGCAAGAAATTAGATTATGTGTGGTTGTGAACGTCTATTTCTTTGCCTTGTCATAAATGTGTTTTTCCATAAAAAGCTACCTTTCAACTTTCCTCGGAAGAAGCCTAATGCATTCCACAACTTTCATATTTTCTTTATAGATGTTTCCTTTGTTCCGTAGATGTTTTGTGGACATGTTTTCTGATTCCTGCCCAACAAGTCTCCCACGAACCAAATTCTTCTGTGGATTGTTCCACTAAGCGGGCTCTTTCCTTCAATGGGTCTGCCCTTCTGCGAACGTGGCTCAAAACAGGCACTTTTTGATTGGACTGATTATTAGGCTTTTGTAGTTATTTTTATGTGTTCCATCAAGTGATTTTATGCAAACTTATTCTAGGGTTCTTTTAAAGAAATTTGGGCTTTCTACCCTCGTTGGCTTCTTTTTTTGCAGTAGAGGCCTTTCCACGGATATGAAGGTTGTTACATCATGCCTTGGGGAGCTTGTTGGTGAAGGAAGACTTCTTTTCTTGTCACGAACGGGAGAAGAATCAAATGCTCTCAAGATTTAAGGACATTCCTTTCACACCGCTCGCTAGCAAATACAACCATTTCGCAACTTGAATCTCATTCAGTCCATAAACATGTACAATCTATAATGGTAACTGCGTCTTTAGTCCCCTTAATGCAATTGAAATGGCTATGTAATGATGCCATAATCATATCCTTATTCTCTCTTTATGTTTTCCTAATCACACGCGCAATCCCAAGCATGTCAAGCAACGGATCCAACTATACATAATTTCATACTATTTCATAAAACAAAACAGCTTACTTAGACTTAAAGAAGTTCTTTTATTTACTTATTTTCATGAACAACCGCACCTTAAGACATACTTCTTGCTTTTCTTCGTGTAGTTAGGCGGAGCAACGCAATTGCATCACCCCTCTCCTTCCTACACCTGACGAGTTTGGTGTTCGCTCTATTTATAGACGACTTTCTTGTGCCTTTCAAGTCGCTTTTACGGATTCTAGTAAGTTAGGTTTTACAGTCACTCATGATTTGGCCTCGTCGACCCAATCATGATATTGAAGGATGGGACCTTTTCTAAAATAACTCCGGATCCCGATTTTTTATATCTTTTACTATTAAATTGCCAATTATCCACTCCCATAATCCATTTTCTCTTTAGAGAATTCCCTTCAACGAATCTTTCAAATGACCAAAAAAAGAAATAAAAAAATCAGAGTTCAAGGAATAATACAATTTTTTTTCTAATGCTAAGATGAGTAATTCTAGCCATCGATTCTGCACTTTTAAATTGTTTTTCATTTTGAGGAAAGGTGCTGGCCTTAGCGGTTAGAGGACAAGAAGCTCCTTTGTAATCGGAGTGCCCTATATATAAACAAAGGATTTCTATCCCAACAAAAAGCATTTTGTAGTCCTTTTTGTGGTTGGTATAAAGAGAGATTTGCATCTTGGAACTCATCTTCTAAGCTCTAGTTTTCAACAAACTCATCAATTAAATAGGTTAGGGTGCAATCAAGCCAAATGACTTTGATGTGTTGCGGCCACTGCACACTGTTGATCCACTTTGTAAATCAACGGTTGAGATTAAATTGATGGTTAAAAAAGTAAATTTGTTATATTACTCCAAAATGTACTTTATTATATTTCAGTTCAGCGATAACATATGTACATTTTAGTGATTTGTTGATTAATAGCGACACGCTATAATATATTTTAGCGACAGACATAGTGTTTTCAGCAACGGCTTCTTTATATTTCAGCGACGGATTATGGTATATTTCAACGACGTAAAATAGTATATTTCAGTGATATGCTATAGTATTTTTCAGTGACTTGATAATGTGCATTTGAACGACTTCATAAAAGTTGAAAACTCAATTATTTGGTTTAGCATATTTCAGGGATGAGGTGTGTGTATTTCAGCGACGAGTTGTGTGTACTTCAGTGATATACTCCCTGTGTTTCTAAATATAAATGTAACATTTTGACTTTTTTAATGTTCATTGTAGCACTTTGACTTCTATTTTTGTTATAGTTATGCAAGAAAAAATATAACCAAGTGAGATCTTGTTGGATTAGTCTTATCTTGTAGTTTTTAAATATCAAATTTTGACAATTTTTACTTATACCAAATTTGAGTTATTAATAGTTTAAAATATGCATTGGCATGCGTGCAGATGAGAAATGTTACACTTAAAAAGAAACGGAGGTAGTACTATATGATATTCCATTGACATGCCATTATATTTTAGCGATAACCAGTGTGTATTTTCAACGACTTGACCATTATATATTTTTTGGACAACTTTACCCTTTAATTTTGTACCCTTGGATTTGAATGAATGGTTGAGATATTTTGTCTTGATGTGTTGTGGGTTCGATGATTGCACCTTAACTGTACCGCTCATCAATATACTTCAAGGGGATTTATAAACCCTAGACATCCTTATCTCAGTCATACTTCATTTTACATTATATATATTTTTTATTATTCTACATAAAATAAATTTTTATTGTAAATTTAGTATATTTAATTAATTTTTATTAATACAAGAATATAAGCAAGATGACGACGATATACCAGCTGCTTTAATGATAAATTCCTTGCAATCAAGTAAATACTATTCCCGTCCCATTTAATTTGTCTTGTTTGACTTCTGAACACAATCCAATGTATATTTTCAATCGTTAATATCTTAAAATATGTATAATGAAAAATTATGTAAAATGGAGTATAATTTAAAACTAAATGATCATATGATTCTAATAAGACCAAACTCGATTATTTTTTTCCAAATTAAATATATACTTGCAATAAAATTGAGTATAAGTTGAACAACGAACAGCGTCAAAAAGTCAAACATGACACATTAACTGAGACGGAGGGAGTACTAGCTACGATAAATTTCTTACAATCCCATAAATATTGTTAGTTATTTTTGGCTCCATTCATATTTATAAACATTTATTATCAAATAATTTCACTCAAGAAAAAACCCAATTACCGACCCCAATTCCCGTCCACCATAGTCCGGGTCGGATTTATCGACCCCAAAATGGGGTCGGTAAAATTTAGCCGTTATTGGGACCCGAGGCATTCGACAACCAAAATACAATTGTGGTCGGCGTTACCGACCACATTATCGACCTCAATTGGGGTCGGTAACAATTACCGACCCCAATTGGGCTTGCCCAGCTGGTTAGGGTTGTGGCTAGGTGATGCTGAGGTTGTGAGTTCGAGCTCTCCTGAGCACATTTTATTTCATATAAGAGAAGAGATGTACCGACCGCATTTGGGGATGGGGTCAGTAATGGGGTCGGTAAGTTTGGGTCCCAAGGTCCCTAGACCTCGCTTACCGACCCCAACGTTGGTCGGTGATGGGGTCGGTAATCTCCCGACCCCCAGAATCTTTGGTCGGCGCCAGATTACCTACCATCAAATTACCGACCCGCGATTGGGGTCCGTAAACCCCTGGACGACCCGTAAAATTTAGTTACCGACCCCATTTTAGCACCTAGTAATATATGCAGAGTCATAAATGCCCCTTCTAATTTATTTAAATTACACTATAAATATATACTATCCTATATAAGTAGCATATCCTTTTTTGTTAATTTACACATTTCAAAAGCACTTTTCATTTTTACACATCCAAACACTCTTTTGAAAAGAAGCTGTTTTTCAAACATTCCATCCAAACACAAAAGTTACATGCTTCTGCTTTTGGCTTTCACTTATGCTTGTACTTTTAGTTTCTGCTTTTTTAAAAGTCAATCCAAACGGGCCCTTACTGTTTAGTTGAAACTGTAAAAATAAAAATTTCCAAATTAATTAATAAATTCTTAATTATTTTTTGAGCTGAAAAATCTTAATAGAGATTAGAGAGAGTAGCAAGTAGTTAATTTTACATTAGTATATTTCGATACTACGTATATGGTGTGAGCATCTATTATTTAAATTTAGTGTCAAATAAAAAGAAAAACTCGACAATATTTAATTTTGAGTGGTTATGTGACTACTAAGGACAAAGCCTCTAACAAACTTGAAAATTACAGAACCTTAAAAAACTTGAAAATTTCCTTGTATATTTTCAAAGAAGAAAAGACAAAAGAAATGTGGTATCTACCGGTGTCACAGAAATTGATAAATATAATTATGAATTAATAAGTGGGGTAAGCATTATTTCTAGGTCCTATAAATAACCTCCACCGTTGTGGCACAAATCCCATTAACTTCTCCACTCTCTCTATAGTAGTCTATTATACACGAAATTAAACCTGCTATCCATTCACTACGTACTCTACGTGCTATACACGAAAATGGCATCATCCAGTCCATTAACCTTCCAAGTGAGACGCCGGACGCCGGAGCTGGTCCGGCCGGCGAAGCCCACGCCGCGGGAATTGAAGCCCCTCTCGGACATCGATGACCAGGAGGGCCTCCGCTTCCAAATTCCGGTGATCCAATTCTATCCAAGGAATCCCTCCATGGCCGGAAAGGACCCTGTGGCCGTCATCCGGCGGGCGGTCTCCGAGGCCCTGGTTTTCTACTACCCGTTCGCGGGGCGGCTGAGAGAGCACGCCGCCCGGAAGCTGGTGGTGGACTGCAATGAGGAGGGCGTCATGTTCATTGAGGCGGACGCGGACGTGTCCGTGCAGGAATTTGGGGACGCCCTACAGCCGCCGTTTCCCGGCCTGGAGGAGCTGCTGTACGACGTCCCCGGCTCCGGCGGCGTCCTAGATTGCCCTTTGTTGCTCATTCAGGTACATATACTTAGATGGTGTTTGTTTGTGTGTTTTGGGATAGATTATCCTGATTATTGCGTTTGCAAAACAACAATAATTGGTTAATTATGTTTGTGTACCAACTTCCAATAATCTATTATCTACGTTTTGAGGGAATGAAAACGCTATTTCCTTGCAGCTACATTTTGGTGCTGCAAGAAAATTGGGTTTAGCCAAAAATATATTTTACCACTTTTGAGGTAATGAAAACGCAAATTCAAACATTTTTTAATGATTATTTGATTACTGCGATTTGAAACAACATAAGCTCATCCAAACACTTAATTTTTTATAGCACGTTTTGTTACATCAATTATCTGATTATCCATTTTTTAAACGCTGCAGCACTTTTTAAAACGCACGTCCAAATACCCTCTTACTAGTATTATATTATGGCTATTAAAGGAATCTTGTGAGCTATGTGGCAGACATGACTAAAAAGATACCAAACTATTAAAGGTTGTTAGAATTATATATTTTTATTTATTACAAAGTTATATAAAAATACAAAACCCAGTGAGACTTGACTTAAATGAGTATAGACTCTAATAGCTTAAATAAAATATGGATAGTTCTAATAAATATATAAAACTATCTTGAGAGATGTCTTTGTAAAGACATAATTACCACGACATTTCTTTTGAACTTCAAAGAGAATAAATCCTTTGGTTTAAAAAAAAATATAAGAGAAAGAAAGTAGACTGGAATAATATAATGACTTCGAACTCCTAATAAATTCAAAGATAGAGGTTAAAGGGCTTCATTGTAGCAGTAAATTACTATGCCTTAATCATCAAATTATCAGTTTTTTTTTTTTTTTTTTTCTAACATTGACACCTATATGTTGTCAAAAGTGTTTGGAGCCCAAACCATCATATTTTTTAAAATTTGACTAGGTTAATTATTTTTTTAAGCAAAAAGTCTTATACTTATTCTACCAAATAATTATTTTGAGTATTTAATATAGACAAGTGATTGAGATTTTGGATTTGTTTCATATAACTAAATATATTGCATAAATTTAGAAACTCTAAATCTGAATTTGAATCATTATTTAATTTAAATTTAAGTATTGTTAATTTAAAAAATATTTGAATTTTTTAATTACGTATAGTTCTTTTTTTCTTCTTCTTTTTTCGGTTACTGCAATAAAGGCTAGCTAATAAAAAATAAAAAATAAACTAGAACAAAAAATATCACGGCACCAACCAGCTAAAATCAAATGAAAGAAATTAATTCGGAACTATAGTTTACTCATAATATATAAACTTACTCAATTGATTAAGGTATTTTAATAATGGTGATAAAAGAAATTCCTGTAATAACTAATATGTCATGCCCTGAACTTAAGTGATAAATTATTATCAAATTAAATTATATTTTTCATGTATTTTATGTTCTTTTCTCTCTCCCACACAGATATATAGTCTCCATCACTGTACCTCAAAAAAACAATTTAACGGTGGAGAAATGTTCGTACTAAAGTCGATAATCTAAAAACATATCCTGTACATGATATGTTTCAATTCTGTGTAGCAGATGGGCAAGTAATTTTTTCTAAAAATTTTTTATTCTTTATTTTTACAATGAACATAGGCCACTATCCAAATAATTCAAAATTGAAATGAAAAGTTAGTTATTTATTTTTACCATTAAAAAATACAAAAAATAAAATACAACAAAAGCTAAGAATGGTAGCTTAGGTAGTGTCGTCCGCTGACCAGTGACCAGATATTAGACAAAAGGCCAATCCAAGCAACAGGTAGCTAGTGGGAACAGGGGCCTGTTTCATCACTACATCAAACTAAGGTCACTATAATAATAATAATAATAATAATAATAATAATAATAATAATAATAATAATAATAATAATAATAATAATTAATACAGTTTTGATTTTTTTTTTTTTTTTGAGGAGCCATTGAAGGCCTGGAAAGGGGTGGTGGGAGCCCATGCCACACAATTACAAAGGGGAATTAAAGGGAGGGATAGGGGGCCGGTGGGAATCGAACCTCCAACCTTCCGTTGGAAGTCAAGTGACTTAACCGCTTGGGCTAGGTCCTCATCCCATTAATACAGTTTTGATTGAACGTAAGGGAAAAAAGGATAAATAGGTCCGTTTTCTTTTCAAAAAATTCAAATCAGTCCTTTTTCTATTTTATTACCAAAACAGTCCTCTACAAATGCTAATTATGTTCAAATCAGTCCTTTTTTCACTAATTATATTCTAATTGCTGACGTGGCAAGGGTTTTAATTTAAACCTGTCACGTGTGCATAATATTAGTCCTTTTTCTTTTATCTTTTGCCAATTCAGTCCTAAACTTTTATTTTGTTCTATTTAGTCCTCTACCCAATCACTCATTTTTATATTAATTGGCCTCAAACCTTTCAAATTATTTCATTTTAGTTCCAGAACCTTAAATTTTTTATTATTACTAATCCATTTATCAAATAAATGCACAACATACTTCCATAAATAAAATTAAACACCAAACCTCATATATTGGGTTCGACTGCTTTGTTATCGGGTCTTTCAAGTACCGGAATTTTACGGACTCTCTCTAATAACCACTCGACCGCAACCGATTGTTCATTGGTTTTGGTTCCTTCATTAACAATCAACAGAATCTTACTTTGCGTCCTACCTTAGGATGTCGCAAAATTTGAGTAAATGATTTAACTTGAATTTTTGGAAGGTTATGGATACAGGAAGCCTTGGTTTTATTGAAAAATATTAATATTATTAAAAATATTAAAAAATAGCCTGAATTTTATTGTCCACAAAGTATGATTGTGCTGATTGTTGCTAAAGGAAACCAGAACCAATGAACCATCATTACGGTCGGGTGGTTAGAGAGAGTCCGTAAAATTCGGAACTTCGAATACCCGGTAACAAGGCGGTCAAACCCAATGTATGAGGTTTGGTATTTAATTTTATTTACGGAAGTATGTTGGACATTTATTTGATAAATGTATTAGTAATAATAAAAAAATTAAGGTTCTGGGCCTAAAATGAAATAATTTGAAAGGTTTGAGGCCAATTAATATAAAAATGAGTGATTGGGGTAGAGGACTAAATAGAACAAAATAAAAGTTTAGGACTGAATTGACAAAAGATAAAAGAAAAAGGACTAATATTATGCACACGTGTCAGGTTTAAATTAAAACCCTTGCCACGTCAGCAATTAGAATATAATTAGTGAAAAAAGGACTGATTTGAACATAATTACCATTTGTAGAGGACTGTTTTGGTAATAAAATAGAAAAAGGACTGATTTGAATTTTTTGAAAAGAAAAAGGACCTATTTATCCTTTTTTCCTGAACGTAAGTGATAGTAAATTCTTATAGAAAAAATTAGTAAGCAATAAATTTCTTTTTTACAGGTGACACGGCTGAAATGCGGGGGCTTCATATTTGCGCTCCGCCTCAACCACTCCTTAAGCGATGCTGCAGGACTCGTTCTATTTATGAGGGCCGTAGGAGAGCTTGCTCGTGGGGCTCAAATGCCAACCATCCCGCCCGTTTGGCAAAGAGAACTCTTGAACGCGCGTGACCCACCCCATGTCACGTGCGTGCACCATGAGTACGACCAAGTACCCGACACAAAGGGAACGATAATCCCTCTTGACGATATGGTGCATCGCTCCTTCTACTTTGGTGCTAAGGAAGTCTCTGCCCTCCGCCGCCACCTTCCTCCCCGCCTTCGCAGCTGCTCCACGTTCGAAATCCTCACTGGCGCCCTCTGGCGCTGCCGCACAATTGCCATCTCTCCGGATCCCGATGAGGAGGTCAGAATCTTGTGCATCGTCAATGCCAGGCAACGGTTTAATCCACCGCTCCCTGCAGGGTAAAAATCCATCTCATCATCTTAAAATTTAAGTTTAAGAGAAATACTAGTATGTTTCTAAAACTTTGGTTACTAAACCTCAGAATTAGGTCACTTTTAAAGTTAAAGTGACCAAAATTCATTAGATACCAATGATTAAGCGCGACGAAATTTGAAAGCTAAAATTGAAATTTTCTTGTAGCCTATATTTTTTTCTATAAATTAATTCTAGTATTATAATAATCTTGTGTAACTACTTATGTCTACTATGCTTTTCCCGTCTTTTATCCTTAGATGAAATCAAATTTTATCATCGAATACCAATACTTTAATATGTTAATTGCCGTTTCACCTCGAAGTAAATTTATTAGGATAGTAGTACATTAAGTTCTTGTACTCTTGATTGTTCTTCAACAGATTCTACGGCAATGCTTTTGCCTTCCCAGTAGCGATTTCCTCTGCTGAGAAATTGTCGAAAAGCCCGCTTCACTACGCGGTAGATCTCGTGAGGAAGACCAAGTCCGATGTGACGGAGGAGTACATGAAATCGCTGGCGGACCTCATGGTGATCAAAGGACGGCCTCATTTTACCGTGGTGAGATCATACCTTGTTTCCGATGTCACCCACGCTGGGTTTGGAGATGTAGACTTCGGGTGGGGGAAAGCCGCGTATGGCGGACCTGCTAAGGGCGGGGTTGGCGCGATCCCTGGTGTCGCTAGCTTTTACATACCGTTTAGGAACAAGAACGGAGAGGATGGAATAGTTGTTCCAATATGCTTGCCAGGGAATGCAATGGAAGTGTTTGTTAAGGAGCTTGAAGGTTTACTGAAAAATGAAAATGTTGAGGATGCAATGATGACTGGGAAGAGGGAAGTGTTCATCATCACTTCTGCATTGTAATTTCATGGTTTTGCATTAGGTGTTGTATGCTTTATTTTGCTTGGTGCTTTGTACCTTAATTTACTTTTGAAACTGTATTGCATGCATAGTTTCCGGAGGTTACAAGGATTTTCTATTTTACTGATGGAAAATTCACTAGAATTTGGGTACTAATGGACCGAAATCATTTTATTAAAAAATTTGTATAGTGGACGCATCCATATTAAAATATAGTGGTTGAATCACAAACTGTCATTTTAAAAGATGAAGGTACTTAATGTTTTTCTCAATGTATGTATCAAGTTAAGTACCTACTCATCCCATTATTCAAACCTGAAAGCAATATAACATTAATTAATATTCTTATAAATCTGAATCAGATTATTTGTGAGGCTATTTCAAGAGAGGTCAATTTTGTTTTAATTAAGAGGGAATTTTGGCACGAAAGTAAGTATATAGAATTGAGATACTACAAAGTTATTGGAAAAATAATTAAGTAGGTGTGAGTGTGAGGTGAGGGAAGATTCCCAGTAGTAGGCTCCTCAATTTTGATGGTTTCTCACTAATATGTTGACATGTATAGATTTCAATGAAATGGTGGTGCAACTTTGCATTGAAATTCACTCATTATTACATGTAAAATACTTCACTTTTGTAGAAAAATCAGCCTGGGCTTCTTACTTCACACTTCAACGTCAGTAAATGAAACACAAAATATAAATTGTGTACATAGGAATCTGTGTTCACAAAGAGACCCGAGATGCACGTGGATTCACCATAAAAATCAAAATGAACCGGTGTTACTTTAGAAATCATAATACTCCCTTGGGTCCAGCTTAACTCAGACCCTTTTGACTTCAACGCCTAAATCTCAAAATACTTTCTCCCTTCCATTAGTATTGTCCTAAATTTGTTGTACACACAGTCTAATGTATTTGTTTAACAATTAATATCTTAAAATGTGTAGGAGTAAAAATTATATAGCATATATATATACATTGTAAAACTAAGCGAAAAACCGAATTTAACAAGATCTCACTCGACTATATTTTTTCTTATATAATTGCAACAAAAAGTTAGGTCAATCTTATAACATGAACAGTGTAGAAAGTCCAAGAGACAATACAGATGGGACGGAGGGAGTATTATTTTTTAAAACTATGCAACTAAACAAATCGAATAATACCATATTTATTTAAAAATTAAATTAGAATTAAAAAATAAAAAATGTCGAGAAGTAAAAGGGACCATTATTTTTTTGCAATACACTGAATTTTTAGAAAAAATTAGAGTCCACCCCCCTTACATTATCTTTACATTTTAAAAATACACCCCCTCCCCCCCCCCCAAAAAAAAAAAAAACCTTAAAGTGAATCCCCCCTTACCAATTTTGACGAAGAAACCCCCCCCCCCCTCCCCCCTAATTTCTCAATACTTAATACTTCCACAATGAACTTATCATTAAGGATAAACAAGAATACAGTTATTACCACAACAAGACTCAATAGATTACCATTCAAACTCCATTCCTTACAACACTAGGGCACCAAAAATTATTATTACCAAAAACACTATCCTTTTACCACACTACAACACGTTGGAACTCATTAAGTGGAGAGCAAGGCTTACCAATGCATACTACCCACGACAAAAAAGAGAAGAGACCGAAGGAGAAGAAGAGAAGAAAATGAGACTGAAGGAGACTTAACAAGCACGAAGAGAAGAAGAACGAAGAGAAGAAGAAGAGAACAATGGAAACCCACTCGAATGATTCCAAGTTATTGGAGAAGGAGAAGGTTCAAGCGGAGAGGAAGAGACCGAAGAAGAGGACCAAAGTGGAGGAGGAACCCTCGGTCACCGAAGGTATTCGGCCTCTCAGTTCTTTTTTCCTTTTTTGTTGTTTTGCAATATGTTGTTGTGCAATGTGTGGGTTTATGAATTTGATAGAGAAATTATGTGGGTTTGATTTGTATTGATAGGTTTGATAATGTGGGGGATGATTTGTATGTTGAAATGGATTAATTTATGGGAGTAATTGTTTGGTTTTGTAGTGGTTGGTGAATTTGATAGTTAATTGTGTTGTTTTGATTTGTGTTGCCATGTTTGATAATGCGATTCTTGATGTGTATGTTGGAATGGGTGAATGTATAGGAATAATTGCTGATGAAATATTGGTTATTTGATTGTGCAACAAATGTGTTCGATTAAATGCCCGAATGGATATGTATTGTATTGTAAATGATTGGCATTGCCCGATGTGAATGTGGCTTCGTTGATTTGTCAATTGAACGTGAATGTTGCATCAAAGTTGATGTTGATATATGTTTATGTTAACATAGATTTTGATATGATGTTGATTTTGCTGTTTAATGTATAGGGGTGGGTAAGGAAAAGAAATTTCAAGTTCCTAGGTGTTCTTCAAAGTACCATAGAGATGTGGTGGATAAGATGGAGGTGAGGTGGACGGTGGAGCAAAAAGAAGCAATTCAAGCCACCGGCTTTGGACACTTTATAAAAATGAGCAATGAGAGTGCATTTCTCCCATGAATTGAAGCACTTATAAGAGTATTCGATCCAGCAACAAAGACATTCAACATAGGCGAAGACATTAAAATTGAGTTTCAAGGGTGCGAGTTCTCAAGTGTGCTTGGGGTTCGGTATGTAGGGCAATATGTAGAGAAGAGGTTAGTTCACGAGCCCTTGATAGCTAGAAAGTTTTCGATGGAATATATGGCGATGTTAAAAGAAATGAATTGGCCAATGCATTACGGAATTGGGCCGGGAAGGAGGAGGGGAGTGAAAGGTGCATGGCGAAAGAGTACGCCGGATTATATGTGTTGCTAGTATTCAACTGCATTCTATTTCCCAACACGGGGTACATGACCATGAGGTATCTTTGGCACTACGTGGAGGATGTGTCATTGTTGGGCGAGTACGCGTGGGGGCCGGCCGTCTATTCACATCTTTTGGAGTCAATGACAAGTTTTATTGAGGGAAAGTCATCCTACTTGAATGGGTGTACAGTGGGATTACTTGTAAGTGAAACCATTTGATTTATGTAATTTCATTTCTCATTAACATTGTATTTAATTAATTATTCGTATGACGTTTGGTTGGATTTGTAGGCATGATTTTATGAGAGGGTTCCAATGTACGGAAAGCCGATCCATTTGTGTAGATTCCCACGGGTTACAAGGTGGGCGGATAAGAGTGGGAAGATCGATGCTTGCAGGCAAGAGCTTTGGGATGTAGCGGTGGATGATGTGGTGTTATTTATTCCCTTGCCCCAGGAAAAGCTTTTATGTGAGCCTTTGAGGACTTTTCCATGGGTATGTGCAATCGAGTTATGCATTCCTTCTGTCGAATAGTGTTGTATGTAATTTTCATCCCTGATTCATGCTCGATAAGCAGTTGTCATGGGAGGTATGCCCGATCGAAAAGAAGTTATAGAGGAGGAGGTTGTTGAAGAGACAGAGGGTAAGGATGCCAATCCAACGGAAACGGATGTTGAGGTTAAGTTTGAAGGGGTATTTGATGGGAAGGGAGACGAATTGCCGGTTGGCATGCTTGAATGGCTGGCATTCGATGGAGTCACTGGTGAATTGTTGGAAAGGGATGTTGATGATATGATTTTGGAGGGACAAACTAGAAAAATAATTCCCTCATCACTTGTGAGAAATGTACAAAGCAGGAAAGACCGGAAACCGAAGAAGGATCCCGATTACATTACACCGGAAACAACGCCGGTCACCGACAAAAAAAGGACATGGCATGGGACATTCTCTGAACCGGTATGTGAAAATTTACGTAATGTATTGGACATGAGTGTGTGTATGATATTTGTTTTGTTTATGTGTAGTTGGAGGTCGATGCTTTAGACTCTGGATCCAGTGGCGACGAGGCCTTGATAGAATCACACAAGGGGAGGCGAGATTGGGTCGGGCGAGATCTTGTGGATGATGAAATGAGAAAGTTGTTGGATCAATTCATAGACGGCGAGTTAAAAGGGTAAGTTAAGTAATTAATCGTAAAACCATATATGTTGGCAATGATAACCATTCTTAAATGTGTATGTAGGAGATATGCTTGGGAAGGGGATACCGTCGCTGTGCACACAACTCACCTCTTACATTTGTTATGCAATGAATCCTTAATGGGATCTGTCATTTATCCATACCTCCATATTATTACATCAATTGAGTATCAAAAGCGATGGGGGTTCCAGTGTACGATTGGTTTCATGAGCACAATGACCACGGTGAGCGTTGTTATGTGAACTTGTGTATAAGAAACATTGTTTTTAATAACTGTGTGTCAATCAATTATGTAGAAAAATATATGTTCTGTGATGGGCACACATTACCAGACGAAGATGGACTGGCAAACAACGGATTGTGAAAAAGTCATGAAATTCATGAACGGGGTGTGTGTGGAGGAGGTTAGGAGGATCAAGTCCTACAAGGAGTCCTCCCACATCAGGTACATCGTTTGTCCAATATGCGATGATGCGTTATATCACTGGCATTTGGTTGTCCTTGACCTTGAAAATGGTGTGCTACACGCAAGAAACTCGATGAAAACTGATGCACGGTTGAAGACCCGACGGAAGAAATTTGTGAGTATTATATTGTATTGTAATTGAGTTCATGGATTAATTGGGATGTCGAGTGTAATGTTAAAATTTGGTTTTTTCAGGCGAATTTCATGAAAGCGAGTTGCAATTTTTATGGAATAGAAATGCTAAGCGCCGTGGTGGAGAAGAAGGCCCGGAAGCAGGAGTCGGGATCTATGGATTGTGGTGTGTTCGTAATGCTGTGGTGCGAATGCTATGCGTGCGATGACCCCGTGTTTTGAAAGGCGGCTGAGGAAGTGTCCGAGAAAAAACTAAGGGGACAATATGCCCACACCATCATCACAGATAGTAGGGGCTTGTTATTAGGAGATAGGAAGTAATCAGGCAGTTTGATAGTGTGAATTTTGTGCATGTCAATGATATATATTGTGGATGTTTTTGTGGTGATTTTGGTACCTCTTTACTCTTGTTTTGTTGGTTTTGTTGTTATAGGAGGATGGCATGGAAAGTGGTATAAAAGTGGAGCAAAGTGGAAGAAGAAGAAAAAAAGAAAGAAGAAGTGATGCAGGCAACCATGGAGTCCCTAGTCATGGCCATGACTAGCAAGGATGAGGGAAGCTGCAATTGGGCTCAAGCCCAAGCCCATGGACTAGCCAACCCATTACACAAATCAATGTGGAAAGAAAAGTTGGGACACGCAGAAAAGGTTCAGACTTCACTTTTTATTTGCTAAAAATAGAAGCACTTTTGGAAACAAAAGGAGAAAAAGGAGAAAAGGAACGAAAAAGAAAAGGGGAAGGAAGAAATGCCCAAGGCAGGCAGGGACGGAGACAGAAAACAGACGCAGAGGCAAAGACAATTTTGGAGAAAATATTCTTCTTCTTCTATTCTCAAAAACCTCTTGGAATTGGTTGTAATCTCTTATTCTCTTTTCTTTTCCATGGGTTTTGAGTAGACTTTTCCTTTCCTCTAGTTTAAAGACTTGATTGAGAATGGCTTTTGGAATTTGGGAGATGGTGTATTTTGTGATTATGAAACTTGATGTTTGTTGATATTTATGCAATTCCTATATCTAGGGTTTATGATTATTGATTTGGATGAATGTTTTTGGATCCAAATGTTTATCTAGATCAATAGTTGAATGCCAATTTAATTTGGGTATCCGTAATTGTACTTGAATTGAATAGGTGGCAACCGGGTTGATTAGTTCCTTCCCGGGGAATTGTGTAATCAAATTGGGAATTACTTCGCGTAGGTAGTAATTGGTTTGAATAGGGCTTTTCTAAGTTCTAATGCAATTGAACAATATTTTCTATGGGCGTAACTAGGAATGTTGATTCGATTAGAGATAATTAACGGGCGTACCTTAATTGTCTAATCTGTAAGAAAAAGTTGGTTGTCTAAGCGGACCTGACAATTATAACCGGTTTATTAACTTGTATCATGTTTATGCATCGATGATCTATCCCTAATGCCATTCCAAATCATTCTTTGAACTAGAGGCCTTTAATTCCATAAGTTAAATCCAATCTTGTTTAATTCCTTTGCTCTTGAATTCCCTTTGGTATTTACTTGCTTGTGTACTACTTTATTTTCTTAATTTTGTTATCATAACCTTGTGACAATGCTAAAACCCCCTTTTTAACCATTGTATATATTATGAAAATGTTGTAATCCAATCCCTGAGGACTTGACCCTTGTCACTGCTATGCTATATCTATTTTGTACTTGGTGACATTGGAATCAATTTTATTTTGCAGCTATACGACATGCTGTCAAATTTTGGCGCCGTTGCCGGGGATTGGCGTTCAACCACTACATTCTGTGATATTTTCTATCTTTTTAGTTGTAATTGATATTTCCCTTGTTTATGCCTCGTTCTTCTCGTACAGGTGAGTTAATATTTGATCCAAAGAATGAGAAGACAGCTCGTAGATTGACAAGGAAAGCCAAGTTAAGAAAAGAATCTAAAGTTTCTACATCAACTTCTGGTTTGTCATTGGCTACAGAGCTAGACACTTCTAGTTCCAGTGGTGAAGGAAGTGATACAGAATCTTTAAAAGAGAAAAACATTGTCATGGCTGAAGATAATCGCACATTGAGGGAGTTGGCTGCTCCTGATTTGACACAGCAGCCCTTATGCATTACATTTCCTACAATTGATGACGAAACTCCCTTTGAATTAAAATCTGGATTGATTCATTTGTTGCCTGAATTTAATGGTCATGCAGGTGAAGAGCCCCACAAGCATCTCCAGGAATTTGATGTAGTATGTTCAAGCATGAAGCCCCCTGGAGTTACAGATGAACAAATCAAATTGAGGGCATTTCCATTCTCTTTAAAGGGGAGTGCAAAAGATTGGCTCTATTATCTTCCAGCAGGTAGCATCACAACCTGGACAGACATGAAAAGAAAATTCTTGGAGAAATATTTCCCAGCCTCAAGAGCTGCAAATTTGAGGAAGGAAATATGTGGCATCAAACAACAATCAGGTGAAACGCTCCATGAATATTGGGAGCGGTTTAACCGGCTTATAATTAAATGTCCTCAACATCAAATCCCACCCCAATTGTTAATTCAATACTTCTATGATGGTTTATTGTTGATGGACAGGAACATCATTGATGCTGCAAGTGGAGGAGCCTTGGTGAATAAGACTCCAACACAAGCCTGGGAGTTGATTGATCGAATGACAGAGAATACTCAACAGTTTGGCACAAGGGATGCAATGCCAACCAATATGTCAAGTGGTGATTCTTCAATGCAAACAATGCAACAACAACTTTCAGAGTTGACAAGCTTTGTTCGTAAGATGGCCACAGGAAGTATAAAGCCAACTGTCCAGGTGAAGGCATGTGGCATTTGCACAAGTTCTGAACATCAAACTGATGCATGCCCAACTCTCCAAGAAGATACACCGGTGGATGTGAATGCACTTGAATATTCCAACAGACGTCCACAGTACAATCCCTATTCCAATACTTACAATCCAGGTTGGAGAGATCATCCAAATCTTCGGTATGGCAATCAACATCAACAACAAAATCATCCATCTTCAGCACCACAACAAGTACACCCTCCTCGTCAATATGAAAGACAACAACCTCAAGCTACAACAAGTTCAAGTCCATCTTTAGAAGAATTGGTGAAATCCATGGCCACATCAACTTTGCAATTTCAACAAGACACGAAGGCAAGTATTGAAAAATTGCAAAGCCAAATGAATCAAATGTCTGAGGAAGTTAGACAAATTCGAGAGAAAGGAAAGTGGCCAGCTCAACCCTAGCCAAATCCAAAGAACGTGAGTGCCATGATCTTGAGGAGTGGAAAGGAAGTTCAATGTCCATCTCCAATTCCAAAGGAGCAAAATGAAGAACAAATTGAGAAGGAGATCGAAAAGGAGGCAGAAACTTCTAACAAGGTAAATTCTAATCCAATTCCTTCATATCAAACTGAAGTACTTCCTTTTCCTGACAGGTTAAAGAAGCCTCAAAAGGTGGACAAGAGGAAAGAGATGCTTGAGATTTTCAAGAAAGTTCAATTGAACATTTCACTTTTGGAAGCTATCAATCAAATCCCTAAGTATGCTAAGTTGTTGAAGGATCTATGCACCAACAAGAGAAAACTTAGGGGAGATGAACACATAATAGCAGGTGAGAGTGTCTCTGCGGTGATTAAAAGGAAAATCCCACCTAAAACAGGTGATCCGGGTATGTTTTCAATTCCTTGCAAAATTGGAACAAAAGAGGTGAGCAAAGCCATGTTAGATTTAGGTGCTGCAATAAATGTTATGCCAAGGTCAATGTATGATTCCCTAAATCTAGGTCCATTAAAAGAAACAGGAATTATTATTCAACTTGCTGATAGAACAAATGCTTATCCGGATGGTATGCTAGAAGATGTGTTAGTGCAAGTTAATGATGTTATATTTCCTGTTGATTTTTATGTTTTGGACATGAATGATGCTCATTGCTTTAACCCACCTCCTCTTTTGTTGGGAAGACCTTTTATGTACACTGCAGGAGCAGAGATTGATGTGAAGAAAGGCACACTTACCTTGGAATTTGATGGAGAAGAAATTCATTTCAATCTTTTTGAAGCTATTAAACATCATAATGATTCTGAAGCTCTATACTCTATTGATGTTATTGATCCTTTGGTGCAGGAAACATTTGAATTAGCTAACAAGGATGAATTGGAAATTGCTTTGACAAAGCATCACAAGCTAGAGAATGAGATGGAGATAGCTGTGAGCAAGAAAATACAAAGGGCTATACAAGAATTAGGCTCACTTCCTCAAGAGCCACAAAGGTATGAAGTAGCTCCAATTTTCATTCCTGAAACTAATGAACGTTTATATCCATCTGTGTTGCAGGCACCTAAATTGGAGTTGAAGCCCTTACCAGAGAATTTGAAATATGTCTTCTTGGGTGATGAAGAGACTCTGCCAGAAATCATCTCTTCAAAGTTGACAACCGAACAAGAGGAGAAATTGGTTCGTGTGCTTAGAGATCACAAAACAGCTATTGGATGGACAATAGCAGATATAAGAGGCATAGATCCCTCCTTTTGTACTCATAGGATCACACTTGAAGAAAATGCCAAGCCGGTCAGACAAGCTCAAAGGAAGTTGAATCCAATTATGACTGAGGTAGTGAAGAAAGAAGTCATGGAGCTACTTGATGCAGACATCATCTACCCTATCTCAGATAGTAGTTGGGTGAGTCCTGTTCAAGTTGTCCCGAAGAAAGCTGGAGTAACTGTTGAAGAGAACAAAGATGGTGAGAAACTTCCTGTTCGTAAGCAAACCGGGTGGAGACAATGCATAGATTATCGTAAGCTAAATGGTGTAACAAAGAAGGATCATTTTCCTCTTCCTTTCATTGATCAAATGATTGAAAGATTATCTGGACATGCTTATTATTGCTTTCTAGATGGTTTTTCAGGATATTTTCAGATTGCAATAGCACCGGAGGATCAGGAAAAGACTTCTTTCACATGCCCGTTTGGAGTGTTTGCTTTTAGAAGAATGCCCTTTGGACTTTGCAACGCCCCAACCACATTTCAAAGGTGTATGATGAGCATTTTTTCTGAATATGTTGAAAAAATCATTGAGGTATTTATGGATGACTTTAGTGTTCATGGTAATAGCTTTGATGAATGTCTCGGAAATTTGGCTTTGATTCTAAATCGATGCATTGAAACTAATCTTGTGTTGAATTGGGAAAAATGTCAATTTATGGTTGAACAAGGCATTGTTTTAGGTCATAAAGTGTCATCACAAGGTATAGAGGTAGATAAATCCAAAATTGATTTAATTGATGCTCTACCTTATCCTTGTTCTGTGCGAGAACTTCGTGGATTTTTAGGCCATGCAGGTTTCTATAGGCGATTCATCAAGGACTTTTCCAAGATTGGAGCACCATTGTTTCGATTGCTGCAAAAAGATGTGCCATTTGAGTTCAATGATCAATGCAAGCAAGCTTTTAACAAGTTGAAGGAACATCTCACAACCCCTCCAGTGATTCAACCACCAAATTGGGAACTACCATTTGAGTTGATGTGCGATGCAAATGACACTGCTGTTGGGGCTGTTTTGGGACAAAGGATTGGAAGAGCATCCCATGTCATTTATTATGCTTCCCGAGCATTGAATGGGGATCAATTAAATTATTCAACAACTGAAAAAGAAATGCTTGCTGTTGTTTTTGCTTTGGATAAATTTAGATTATATCTTTTGGGAACTAAAGTGGTTATTTTTTCTGATCATGCAGCATTGAGATATTTGATGGCAAAGAAAGAGGCCAAGCCAAGGTTGATTAGGTGGATTTTGCTTTTACAGGAGTTTGATATTGAAATTCGTGACAAAAAGGGAACAGAGAACTTAGTTGCTGATCACTTGAGTCGCATAATCACTGAGCCTAATGAGATCCCTATTCGGGAGTCCTTTCCTGATGAGCAACTTCTTTCTATCTCTGCTATTTCTCCTTGGTATGCTGATTTAGTCAATTTCTTGGTTACTAATGAATTTCCTACAGGTTGGCCTAAAGCAAAAAAGGACAAGCTCAAGAGTGATGCCAAATACTACATTTGGGATGATCCCTACCTTTGGAAACGTTGTGCTGATCAAGTTATTCGAAGGTGTGTTGATGAAGGTGAGTTTCAATCCATTCTAGCATTTTGTCATTCTATGGCATGTGGTGGACATTTTGGACCTCAAAGAACTGCGAAGAGGGTGTTAGAAAGTGGATTCTTTTGGCCTACTCTATTCAAAGATGCATATATATTTTGTAAATCATGTGATAGATGCCAAAGAGTAGGTAATATTTCTTCTCGTGATCAAATGCCTCAAACTCCTATGATGTTTCTTGAAATATTTGATGTTTGGGGTATAGACTTTATGGGTCCTTTTCCTAATTCACATGGTTATTTGTATATTCTCTTGTCTGTGGATTATGTGTCTAAATGGGTGGAAGCTAAAGCCACCCGGACTAATGATTCAAAAGTGGTTGCAGATTTCCTTAGGTCTAACATATTTGCTAGGTTTGGGATGCCAAGAGCCATTGTGAGTGATAGAGGGACTCATTTTTGCAACAAGACCATCACAGCTCTTTTCAAGAAATATGGTGTTTTGCATAAAGTGTCAACCTCATATCATCCACAGACCAATGGACAAGCAGAAGTGTCTAATCGGGAGATCAAGTCCATTTTGGAGAAAACGGTCCAACCAAATCGAAAAGATTGGAGCTTGAGACTAGATGATGCATTATGGGCCTACCGCACAGCTTACAAGACACCAATAGGGATGTCTCCCTATAGGTTGGTGTTTGGGAAACCATGTCATCTACCTGTGGAGTTACAACACAAGGCATTTTGGGCGGTACAAAAGTGCAACATGAGTCTTCAAGAGGCCGGGATCCAAAGGAAGTTGCAAATTCAAGAATTGGAAGAAATAAGAAATGAGGCATATGACAATGCCATGCTATACAAAGAGAAAAATAGAGTCTTCCATGATCAACAAATTTCCAGAAAAAGTTTTGAAGTTAGCCAAAAAGTTCTTCTATATCATTCAAGACTTAAACTTTTTCCTGGTAAGTTACGTTCTAGATGGATTGGTCCATTTGTTGTTACTAAAGTATTTTCTTATGGTGCAGTTGAAATTCAAAGCTTGAAGACGGAGAAGAAATTTTATTGTCAATGGGCACCGTCTCAAACCATATTATGAGGGATTTCCTATTGAGCCTATAGAATTGGTGTCCCTTGTTGATGCACAAATTGGGAGATGAATTTGGAAGAAGTCTAGCTCAAGGACTTTAAACAAAGCGCTTCTTGGGAGGCAACCCAAGCAATTTAACCATTTTGATACTATACATTTTGCTATTTTGATGAATATATTTTGGTATAATTTTGATATCTAAATACCATCTTATCAATGATTTTGTAGATGTGAAGATGGAATTTTGGATCAAGAAACAAGTGGTGATGTTTGAAGGGGGAATTTTCAGTGAAGGAGAGCATTGGTAGTCATGAGCATGATTAACTAGTATATAACTTGCTAAATTTTAAAGAAAATTTCAAGTTGAATTTTCAGGAAGGAAGATACATGTTAATCATGCCCATGTTTAAGACCTTGGTAGAAGCCTGTGTTGGAAACCAAAATTTCAGGAAACCTCACTACCCTTAGTCATGGCCATGGATAAACTCCTGTTGCCTACATGTGCTTGGTCCCTTTTTGAGCTTAATTTTACAGGCAACCTCCCTATTGTTAGTCATGGTCATGATTAAGCTTCTTTTACTTTCCTGTGTCAATATGATTTGAAATGTATTTTTCTGGGCACCTCATTACCTTAGTCATGCCCATGACCAACTCACACCAATCCCCCTGAAATTACTTCACCCAAAAAATCACTTTCACCCATCTTAAAACAATTTTACAGACCATTCCCCCAAAACTCATCCACTCCCGTCTACACCTTCCTCCAAATCGGCCAACACCGCCATCTTCAACGTCACTCCGATCGCCGCCCCTGTTCTCAGTCGCCGCAACCACCGCAGCGCCGCCGCCTGTCCATCCCAGCGCCGCCCGTTCTTCGCGAGTCCACCGGAGCGAGAGCAGCACCACCACCTTCTCCGCCTCTCTGTCTCTGTTTCGCGAGCGCCACCGCCGCCGCTCACTCCTGCCACCGCCGCCGCTGCTTCGCCAGCGCCGCCGCCCTTCCCTTCCTCCTTCCTTTTCGTGAACCCTATCGGCGCCACCCCTGTTCACGAACCCTTCACCCTCGTCCGGCCAATCTCCTCCGCGTTCGAGCCCTAGCTGCGCCACCGCCTCCGTTTCGTCCTCCAATCGCCGCCGCCCCTGTGCGAGATCCGGCAACCCACCTTTCTCTGCTCGATTCTGTTAGCACCGCCTGTGCCGCCTGCGCCACCGCTGCTTCTCTGCACCACCGTCCTCTTCCTCTGTGAAACTGGTAAATTCTTTACAATTTTATGGAAGCAGTGACTTGGGGATTGTTGTTGGTAGAATTTTCGGAGTTCAAGTTTGCAAGCAGGACATACATTTGAGTTAATTGGTAATTGTGGAAATTGTGTTGTTCTATGTGAATTCTGGGATAATTGATAATTGTGGTGTAACACCCCGGTTTTTCGGACTCGCGGGTGTTACCGCCACACCTCCTAAATAAGACTCGATCTGACACATCGGCTTATTTAGGAGATGCTAAGGCTAGAATGAGTATATCAAATATTCATTTCAAACAATCATGCTTAAACAGAAAAGATATAATATTTCATATAACCAAAGATCGTTTCTCAAAACAACTTACAAAGAGGAATAACAACTAACTTTAATACTATACATGTGATAGCAAAATCATAATACAACAGTAACAAAAGTTCTGACATCTTAAAAACTAATGAAAGTGCTTTACGCAGAAAACACGTAAGTGTAGTGCTCCCTTCCCCTGTCAGTCTTTAGTTTTACCCTGGAAGGAAAAAGGAATAAAGAAGAAAGATTATCAGCGACGGATTCGCTGGTAAGTTCCCTATACTCGGAACCAACGAACAGTCGAACAATTATAGACAGAACAAGGCTGCTTTCAGATCAATAATCCAGAGCTTAACAATAGGGGCAACACAATAATGGTTCTCTCAAATTAGCAAACAGTAAGTCAACAATATCAATATTGATTTCGGAAGCAACCCGAAATACCCAACAAGGCAATTGCCGAAATATGAATAACCATCTCAATGGTTGCATGCATGTTAGAGGGATTCAGAATGAACCTCACAATACCGGTATCCTGACTAAATCTCGGGTCTCACCCGATCTCATTTAGATCAGGGGTCACTCTATATGGCATTTTCCAGCGCCTACTGAACACGGGCCATCACACGACAGTCAACCTCAAATCATGCTTGTTATCTTATTAATTAATAGATAATTACCCTTTTAAGGGCGCCCGCAGGCCAAAGAGTCAACAACAAGATGGATTACCTCACCAGGTTCAACAAAGATCAACAATGAATTGGTCTCACTCATATTATGCCATTAAACCCCTCGGCGGGATGGCTATAACCTATGTTGTCGTACATAGAGCATATAGTCAAATGATTATTTATACAGCGGATTCTACGTACATCAAAGGTAATTGAAACGAAGTCAAAATGAAATATGCGACGGAAACAAATGCAGCAGGAATAACAAGGCTATCAACTAAGCAATGATCAAGGAACGAGCAAGCGACAACGGATATTGTAGGCCAATAAGAACCAATAAAAGCCTACTACTAGTAGGGCAAGAACGAAAAATAATGCCAACTACTAAAGCAGGAACAAAAATAAAGGCCTACTACTAAGGCAAAGACAACCTAAATAAATAAGGAAAGCGGAAAAGGAAAGCCAAGCAAAGACAAATTAAATAAATAAATAAGGAAAGCCAATAAAAAAATAACAAGGGCAGAAAAGCATAGAGAACTTACTCTACTGCAAAATTTATACTAATACCGACGCCTAGCAGTTCCTTAGTGCCTCCCCGGCTACTACTCTGCTACAAAAAAAAAATTATTAAGGTCCCTCTTTTAAAAGAAAGACCGGGGCAACGCGAAGGCATCACCCCACTAGGCCGGGGCGACGCAAAAGCATCACCCCAATAATAATAATAATAATAATAATAATAATAATAATAATAATAATAATAATAATTTTTTAAAACTAATTAAGCTTACCTCATCACCTAGGTAAGCTTGATGCTGTAGAAAAATTAAATCAGGACAAGACTAAGGCGGTATATAAAGACAATTGGAGAAAGTATATGACAATTGATTTCCGATGTGGGACAAATTTCCTAGTATTAATATTATCTGCTCGATGTGGGAAACTCTCCAGCTTAGTTTCCAATTCCCATTTGTAATGGGTACACTGGCTACGTCATCACTCATGCATTTTATTTGAAAAGTATTTTTTTTAATAAGATAATGACAACAACATTAATAGAGTGAGTAGCATGGTAATTATTATTATATATATTTTCTTTTTTAAAAAAAGACGTACATAACCCTATTCTTACCTTATATATACACATATATAGATATTTAAAGAAAATTGTATCTAGTAATGATAATAAACAACTTTAAAAAATAGTGCTAAATTTTTAATGGACATGTACTTATAGTAAAATGAAATAATTAAAAATCTAACCACACCCCTTCGTAAGATTTTAATAGCCTACAAATAAAATTAATTTCACAAAAATAATAACGATAATATAATCTCATAGAATACAAATAATAATAATAACATTAATATAAATTGCGGGTAGAATATAATAAAATTCGGGATGTTACAATCTACCCCTCTTAAGAAATGACTTCGTCCTCGAAGTCAATATTCCGTTCTTTTAAAAGAAAGGCAAGTATAAAAGCCAAAATAAAATTTGCCCAAAATTAGAGTCATACCCTACTAAGAGCAACGCGGTAACGCTAGATGGGGTGTCATATCCTCTCCCACTTAAGATTCTAGTTATGCCCTCATAACTATATCGTTTTCGGCAAAAAGTTCCGGATACTTTTGCCGCATCTCAACTTCTGTTTCCCATGTTTGCTCTTCAGTGCCATGATTCGACCAAATAACTCTAACTAGGTGTATGGTCCTATTTCTCGTCTTTCGTTCCTTTGTGTCGACAATCCGAAGTGGTTTCTCTTCATAAGTAAGATCTTCATCTAAATTTATTGTTTCCGGCTGGAGAACATGTGCGGGATCGTGAACGTACTTCCGCAGTTGTGAGATGTGGAATACATCATGTACCACACTCAATGCTGGTGGTAGAGCAAGTTTGTAGGCGAGACTACCTACACGCTCCAAAATCTCGTAGGGCACAATGAATCGCGGGCTCAGTTTCCCCTTTTTCCCGAAACGCATCACGCCGCGCATGGGAGAAATCTTCAACATTACTTTATCACCAACTTTGAATTCAGCATCTTGTCGTTTGGGATCCGCGTAGTGTTTTTGGCGATCTTGAGCTGCTTTCATTTTTTGCCTGATGAGCTCGATTGCCTTTACCGTTTCATCCAATATATCAGGTCCTACTACCACTCCATCGTCGTCTTTGCTCCAACATAGTGGGCTTCGACAGCTTCGTCCATACAGGGCTTCAAATGGAGACATGCCGATACTGGTATGATAGCTATTATTATAAGAGAACTCAATTAGAGGTAAATGAGTCTCCCAACTACCTTTGAACTCCAGTACGCAGGCTCTGAGCATATCCTCCAAAGTTTGGATGGTCCTTTCTGTTTGACCATCTGTCATTGGGTGGAAGGCGGTACTCATCTTGATCTTTGTACCCAATGCTGTTTGTAATTTCTGCCAAAAGTTGGAGATGAATCGATTATCGCGATCCGACACTATGTCGTGTGGAATTCCATGTCTTCAAACAACATTGTCAATGTAGGCTCTAGCCATCTAATCCATTGACCATGTGTTCTTCATGGGAATAAAGATAGCAGTTTTAGTCAAACGGTCGACTATCACCCATATTTTCTTCATACCCCGTGGGGTCGTGGATAACCCAGAGACGAAATCCATAGATATACTATCCCACTTCCATTTGGGTATTTCTAGGGGTTGTACCAATCCGAGTGGTTTCTTTCTTTCAGCTTTGACCTTCTGGCAAGTCAGGCACCTTGCCACAAATTCGGCTACTTCACGCTTCATTCTCGGCCACCAAAATGTTTTCTTCAAATCCTTGTACAACTTATCTCCTCCAGGATGCACTGAATAAGGTGTATCATGTCCTTCTTCCATTATCCTCTTCTTTAAATCCTCACACTTCTGCGGGATACACCATCTTCCTTTGTATCTAATACTTCCATCGTCATGGACCTTGAATTCAATGGCTTTTCCTTCATTTATCTTCTGCTTGATACGGTCCAGCTTGATGTCTCCGGGTTGGTTTTCGCGTATTTCATCGAACCAAGTAGGTTGGATTGTCATGGCGCTCAATATAGTGTGGACAGTACCCTGGTGGACAAGTTCGATGTCTAAATGCATCAAGTCCATGTAAAGCTCTGGTGGCACAATCCTTGTATTCATTAGGTGCGTCGACTTTCGACTCAAAGCATCTGCAACTACATTCGCCTTTCCTTCATGATAGGCGATGTCGAGGTCGTAATCTTTAATCAATTCGAGCCATCTTCTTTGGCGCATATTCAACTCCTTCTGAGTGAATATATACTTTAAACTCTTATGATCCGTGAAGATCTTGCAAGTTCGTCCATATAAGTAATGGCGCCAAATCTTTAATGCAAAAACGAACGCAGCTAACTCGAGGTCATGCGTTGGGTAATTTTCCTCATGAGGTCGCAACTGCCTTGATGCGTATGAAATGACTTTTCCTTGTTGCATTAAAAACGCAACCCAAGCCACGCTTTGAGGCATCAGTATATATCTCGAAATTATCTCCTTCCGTAGGTAAAGTCAAAACTGGTGCAGTTGTTAACCTTCGTTTCAGCTCATGGAATGCACTCTCACATTCGGGAGTCCAATCATACTTTAATCCCTTCTTCAACATCTGTGTCAATGGCCTTGCAATCTTCGAAAAATCCTTAACGAAACGTCTGTAATAGCCAGCTAGGCCAAGAAAACTTCGTATCTCCGTTTGATTGGTTGGCCTTGGCCATTCAGATACTGCAGAAATCTTTAGAGGATCTACCGCTACTCCTTCAACTGACACCACATGCCCTAAAAAGGCTACTTTATCTAGCCAAAACTCGCATTTAGAGAGTTTGGCATAGAGTTGGTGGTCTCTTAAGATTTGTAAGACTTCTCGTAGGTGTTGGGCATGTTCTTCTTTGTCCTTCGAGTAGACTAATATGTCATCTATAAATACGAAAACACACGTATCCAATAACTTCCTAAAAACGTTATTCATGAGGCCCATAAATACTGCAGGCGCGTTTGTCAACCCAAAAGACATCACTGTGAACTCATAATGTCCATAACGGGTTCGAAACGCGGTCTTCGGTATATGCTTCTCAGCAACCCTTAACTGGTGATATCCAGATCGAAGATCTATTTTCGAAAACACTTTCGCACCTCGGAGTTGATCAAACAAATCCTCTATCCTTGGCAAAGGATATTTGTTCTTAATAGTCACTTGATTTAGGCCTCTATAATCAATACATAACCTCAATCCGCCATCTTTTTTCTTGACAAAAAGAACTGGTGCACCCCACGGAGATGTACTGGGGCGGATGTAGCCCTTCTTAAGCATGTCTTCTAACTGCTCCTTTAGCTCTTTCATCTCAGCTGGGGCCATGCGATAAGGAGCTTTAGAAATGGGCTCTGTTCCAGGCACTAAATCAATAGTAAACTCTACTTCCCGAGCTGGGGGCAAGCCAAGAATCTCATCTGGAAAGACATCTTGATATTCCCTTACTATCGGTATTGTATTGATCTCTTTTTCTTCAACTTGCATGTTATGTACATAACATGCATACAATGGGTAACCCGTTTTCAGTAAAGTCCCCAATTGTAGGGCTGATACTATTTTTATGCACGGCTTCATAGGTTGTGCATAATAGAACACCTTATCACCCTTTGGGCTCCGGAGTGCGACTTTCTGCTTTTGGCACTCAATCTTCGCCTTATATAGTGCCAACCAATCCATTCCCAGAATTACATCGAAATTCGATAAAGGGAACTCAGTTAAGTTAGATGGGAACTCAATGTTGTTAATCAGCAAAGGGACCTGAGAGTACTGTTTAGAGCAAGGGACTATTCCTCCAGATGGTAGAGAGATTCCAAACGAAATTGTATTAGGTTTAGAGAGTCCTAGTTGGGATACTATGTTCGAGGATATAAAAGAACAACTAGCTCCTGAATCAAATAACGCCTTAATAGGAGTACTGGAAATTGTAAGCGTACCAGTCATCACGTTTCCATGCTCAGGCACATCGGCTTGGTTTAACACATTAAGTCGTCCCACTGGCTGTTGTTGCGGCTGTGTAGGGTTGTTACGGTTCCCATTACGTCCATCTCCTGTATCTCGTATATTCTGCCTCTGGATTCCATTTCCACGATCATTCCTAGGGCGATCTCCCCTGTTATTGCCTTGATTACTTTCCAAATCATCCCTTTTTGTAATCCTGTCAAGACGAGTAAAGCAAGTGACTCGTTGATGACCTTCCCGACCACATCTATAGCAAGAATTTCTTCCAGGGCATGCTTGGCATAGATGGCGTCTCTGGCATTTGGGGCATGGAGAAGGAAGTGGCTCATTCCTGCTAACAGGTGGACGAGTGTCGATGCCACGATCATTTCTCCTACCATCTCGATCTCTTCCTCGGTTTCTGTTGTCGTCCCTCCGACCAAAATATCCTCGTTTGTTCTGGTTAGACTCTTGCTGCTGGAACTTGTTGCTGGCTTCTGCTCCACTAAACTTTCTCTTTTGCTGCAGAATTCGAGACATAGTGACTGCTCGATCATAGACCTTTTGAAGGCTTGTAAACTGTTTCCCTCCAAATGCTTCACGGATTGAAAAATTCAATCCTAGCTCAAACCTCTGAGCTCTCGTTTCGTCAGTGGAAGCTAAGTCTGGTGCAAACCTCAATAATTCTAAAAATTTGGCGTGATACTCTTGCACACTCAAGTTTCCCTGTCGCAGAGTCATGAATTCTTCATATTTGGCTTACTTCACACTTGCCACAAACTGTTCCCAGTAGTAAGTATCTCTCTCATTGGCTATTAATTCTTCATGAGTCCGCCACCATGCATCAGCTTCACCCCTCATATAGTATGAGGCAATATGAACATCTTGTTCCTCAGGACATTGTGTAGCATTCAAAAGTTTCTCGAATGTCCTAATCCAGTCCTCTAGTCGTGTTGGATCCTCTTGTCCCTCATACATTGGTGGATTGTAATGTGCCACTAAGCTCAAGTAGTTAGTAGGTTGGGTGGGTTGAGGAGTGGCCTGATTCTGGACGGCAGCTCCCAAAGTAGCCAACAGTTGTTGCATCATTGCCATGGGGTCTGCCTGTGGAGGGGGTGCCACATTGTCTCCTTCTGGTGGGACTTGGTCAGGCTGTCCTTGGGCCTGATTGACGTTTTCGTTAAGTCCGTTTGGATTCTCAAGAGGTTGGGCATCCATCGGAAGCTCAGCTGGAGGCAGAGGTGGTTGATCGTTTATTTGGTTCCTTCTATTCTCTTCAGTTGGGACCACCGGTCGTCTATGTCGGTAGTTCCTGGTGTTTCTAGATATCGAGTCTTCGGGGACAGAGTTGATCCTATCACCACGTACCATTCTGTGGAGAGTGACTATTAGTACTACCTCATTAAGTGAGTTAAGGACAAAAATATATAACAACAAAGTCCTGGGCCCGAAGGCTGCCTACGTACCCTTTTTAGGGGGATCAAGGACCAACGTAGTTCTGATTTATATACAAAAGTCACCTAGATCTATATAAGGTTAGCAAAATAGTGGCCAGATAATAAGCAAAATATGGCCTATAGCAAAACTATACAGAAGTGTCAAAACATCTAGTAGTCGAGCTAAACACTGTGTGGAGTAGGGCCACCCAGGACACAGATCGGAGAGCCTGGGGGCGTGGGTGTGTGCGCTGAACCAACACTCTCATCCGGGTCCTCCTCTCCTGGATCCTCAGGGTCCTCCTCGTGATGAGTGGGGCTCCCACTGTGATGTCGCTTTGGCTGGGGCTGAGGGCCGCAATGAGGGGGCCAGTCTCGTCGCGCTGAAGGTCGGACGGCTGCCAACGGGGCTGCAATCACAGGTGGGGGCGGTATAGCTGGAGCAACGGGTCTCGCCGGCGTAATGGGCCCTGCAACTGGCCCATCGTAGGGTAGCTGGCCATGTAATGCAGTATAAAGTCGATGCTCGGCATCGACCCGTCGAAACCTCTCCTGTCGTGCTTCTTCTTCAGCCCTACGCAGTCTGACCCTCAACTCTCGGACTTCATACCTCAACTCCGCGTTCTCAGATATCAGTGTAGTCAGTGCAGCGACCGTCCGATGTGGATCGTTTGGAGAAGTCATTTTCTACAATAGTTAAATACTGAGTGTAAAGTTACTTGCCTAGATAGCAGTATGTATGTGTCCCCAAATCACCCCAGTGTCATGCATTGCAATGTAATGCAAAATTTGAAAGAGTAGAATCCCTAAGAAGATGTCGTAAGTTAAATTTACATATATAGAAAATATGCTGAAAAATAATTGGAGGCTCTGATACCACTCTGTAACACCCCAGTTTTTCGGACTCGCGGGTGTTACCGCCACATCTCCTAAATAAGACTCGATCTGACACATCGGCTTATTTAGGAGATGCTAAGGCTAGAATGAGTATGTCAAATATTCATTTCAAACAATCATGCTTAAACAGAAAAGATATAATATCTCATATAACCGAAGATCGTTTGTCAAAACAACTTACAAAGAGGAATAACAACTAACTTTAATACTATACATGTGATAGCAAAATCATAATACAACAGTAACAAAAGTTCTGACATCTTAAAAACTAATGAAAGTGCTTTACGCAGAAAACACGTAAGTGTAGTGCTCCCTTCCCCTGTCAGTCTTTAGTTTTACCCTGGAAGGAAAAATAAAGAAGAAAGATTATCAGCGACAGATTCGCTGGTAAGTTCCCTATACTCGGAACCAACGAACAGTTGAACAATTATAGACAGAACAAGGCTGCTTTCAGATCAATAATCCAGAGCTTAACAATAGGGGCAACACAATAATGGTTCTCTCAAATTAGCAAACAGTAAATCAACAATATCAATATTGATTTCGGAAGCAACCCGAAATACCCAACAAGGCAATTGTCGAAATATGAATAACCATCTCAATGGTTGCATGCATGTTAGAGGGATTCAGAATGAACCTCACAATACCGGTATCCTGACTAAATCTCGGGTCTCACCCGATCTCATTTAGATCAGGGGTCACTCTATATGGCATTTTCCAGCGCCTACTGAACACGGGCCATCACACGACAGTCAACCTCAAATCATGCTTGTTATCTTATTAATTAATAGATAATTACCCTTTTAAGGGCGCCCGCAGGCCAAAGAGTCAACAACAAGATGGATTACCTCACCAGGTTCAACAAAGATCAACAATGAATTGGTCTCACTCATATTATGCCATTAAACCCCTCGGCGGGATGGCTATAACCTATGTTGCCGTACTTAGTGCATATAGTCAAATGATTACTTATACAGCGGATTTCTACGTACATCAAAGGTAATTGAAACGATGTCAAAATGAAATATGCGACAGAAACAAATGCAGCAGGAATAACAAGGCTATCAACTAAGCAATGATCAAGGAACGAGCAAGCGACAACGGATATTGTAGGCCAATAAGAACCAATAAAAGCCTACTACTAGTAGGGTAAGAACGAAAAATAATGCCAACTACTAAAGCAGGAACAAAAATAAAGGCCTACTACTAAGGCAAAGACAACCTAAATAAATAAGGAAAGCGGAAAAGGAAAGCCAAACAAAGACAAATTAAATAAATAAATAAGGAAAGCCAATAAAAAAAATAACAAGGGCAGAAAAGCATAGAGAACTTACTCTACTGCAAAATTTATACTAATACCGACGCCTAGAAGTTCCTTAGTGCATCCCCGGCTACTACTCTGCTACAAAAACAAAATTATTAAGGTCCCTCTTTTAAAAGAAAGACCGGGGCAACGCGAAGGCATCACCCCACTAGGCCGGGGCGACGCAAAAGCATCACCCCAATAATAATAATAATAATAATAATAATAATAATAATAATAATAATAATAATAATAATTTTTTAAAACTAATTAAGCTTACCTCATCACCTAGGTAAGCTTGATGCTGTAGAAAAATTAAATCAGGACAAGACTAAGGCGGTATATAAAGACAATTGAAGAAAGTATATGACAATTGATTTCCGATGTGGGACAAATTTCCTAGTATTAATATTATCTGCTCGATGTGGGAAACTCTCCAGCTTAGTTTCCAATTCCCATTTGTAATGGGTACACTGGCTACGTCATCACTCATGCATTTTATTTGAAAAGTATTTTTTTTTAATAAGATAATGACAACAACATTAATAGAGTGAGTAGCATGGTAATTATTATTATATATATTTTCTTTTTTAAAAAAAGACGTACATAACCCTATTCTTACCTTATATATACACATATATAGATATTTAAAGAAAATTGTATCTAGTAATGATAATAAACAACTTTAAAAAATAGTGCTAAATTTTTAATGGACATGTACTTATAGTAAAATGAAATAATTAAAAATCTAACCACACCCCTTCGTAAGATTTTAATAGCCTACAAATAAAATTAATTTCACAAAAATAATAACGATAATATAATCTCATAGAATACAAATAATAATAATAACATTAATATAAATTGCGGGTAGAATATAATAAAATTCGGGATGTTACAATCTACCCCTCTTAAGAAATGACTTCGTCCTCGAAGTCAATATTCCGTTCTTTTAAAAGAAAGGCAAGTATAAAAGCCAAAATAAAATTTGCCCAAAATTAGAGTCATACCCTACTAAGAGCAACGCGGTAACGCTAGATGGGGTGTCATATCCTCTCCCACTTAAGATTCTAGTTATGCCCTCATAACTATATCGTTTTCGGCAAAAAGTTCCGGATACTTTTGCCGCATCTCAACTTCTGTTTCCCATGTTTGCTCTTCAGTGCCATGATTCGACCAAATAACTCTAACTAGGTGTATGGTCCTATTTCTCGTCTTTCGTTCCTTTGTGTCGACAATCCGAAGTGGTTTCTCTTCATAAGTAAGATCTTCATCTAAATTTATTGTTTCCGGCTGGAGAACATGTGCGGGATCGTGAACGTACTTCCGCAGTTGTGAGATGTGGAATACATCATGTACCACACTCAATGCTGGTGGTAGAGCAAGTTTGTAGGCGAGACTACCTACACGCTCCAAAATCTCGTAGGGCACAATGAATCGCGGGCTCAGTTTCCCCTTTTTCCCGAAACGCATCACGCCGCGCATGGGAGAAATCTTCAACATTACTTTATCACCAACTTTGAATTCAGCATCTTGTCGTTTGGGATCCGCGTAGTGTTTTTGGCGATCTTGAGCTGCTTTCATTTTTTGCCTGATGAGCTCGATTGCCTTTACCGTTTCATCCAATATATCAGGTCCTACTACCACTCCATCGTCGTCTTTGCTCCAACATAGTGGGCTTCGACAGCTTCGTCCATACAGGGCTTCAAATGGAGACATGCCGATACTGGTATGATAGCTATTATTATAAGAGAACTCAATTAGAGGTAAATGAGTCTCCCAACTACCTTTGAACTCCAGTACGCAGGCTCTGAGCATATCCTCCAAAGTTTGGATGGTCCTTTCTGTTTGACCATCTGTCATTGGGTGGAAGGCGGTACTCATCTTGATCTTTGTACCCAATGCTGTTTGTAATTTCTGCCAAAAGTTGGAGATGAATCGATTATCGCGATCCGACACTATGTCGTGTGGAATTCCATGTCTTCAAACAACATTGTCAATGTAGGCTCTAGCCATCTAATCCATTGACCATGTGTTCTTCATGGGAATAAAGATAGCAGTTTTAGTCAAACGGTCGACTATCACCCATATTTTCTTCATACCCCGTGGGGTCGTGGATAACCCAGAGACGAAATCCATAGATATACTATCCCACTTCCATTTGGGTATTTCTAGGGGTTGTACCAATCCGAGTGGTTTCTTTCTTTCAGCTTTGACCTTCTGGCAAGTCAGGCACCTTGCCACAAATTCGGCTACTTCACGCTTCATTCTCGGCCACCAAAATGTTTTCTTCAAATCCTTGTACAACTTATCTCCTCCAGGATGCACTGAATAAGGTGTATCATGTCCTTCTTCCATTATCCTCTTCTTTAAATCCTCACACTTCTGCGGGATACACCATCTTCCTTTGTATCTAATACTTCCATCGTCATGGACCTTGAATTCAATGGCTTTTCCTTCATTTATCTTCTGCTTGATACGGTCCAGCTTGATGTCTCCGGGTTGGTTTTCGCGTATTTCATCGAACCAAGTAGGTTGGATTGTCATGGCGCTCAATATAGTGTGGACAGTACCCTGGTGGACAAGTTCGATGTCTAAATGCATCAAGTCCATGTAAAGCTCTGGTGGCACAATCCTTGTATTCATTAGGTGCGTCGACTTTCGACTCAAAGCATCTGCAACTACATTCGCCTTTCCTTCATGATAGGCGATGTCGAGGTCGTAATCTTTAATCAATTCGAGCCATCTTCTTTGGCGCATATTCAACTCCTTCTGAGTGAATATATACTTTAAACTCTTATGATCCGTGAAGATCTTGCAAGTTCGTCCATATAAGTAATGGCGCCAAATCTTTAATGCAAAAACGAACGCAGCTAACTCGAGGTCATGCGTTGGGTAATTTTCCTCATGAGGTCGCAACTGCCTTGATGCGTATGAAATGACTTTTCCTTGTTGCATTAAAAACGCAACCCAAGCCACGCTTTGAGGCATCAGTATATATCTCGAAATTATCTCCTTCCGTAGGTAAAGTCAAAACTGGTGCAGTTGTTAACCTTCGTTTCAGCTCATGGAATGCACTCTCACATTCGGGAGTCCAATCATACTTTAATCCCTTCTTCAACATCTGTGTCAATGGCCTTGCAATCTTCGAAAAATCCTTAACGAAACGTCTGTAATAGCCAGCTAGGCCAAGAAAACTTCGTATCTCCGTTTGATTGGTTGGCCTTGGCCATTCAGATACTGCAGAAATCTTTAGAGGATCTACCGCTACTCCTTCAACTGACACCACATGCCCTAAAAAGGCTACTTTATCTAGCCAAAACTCGCATTTAGAGAGTTTGGCATAGAGTTGGTGGTCTCTTAAGATTTGTAAGACTTCTCGTAGGTGTTGGGCATGTTCTTCTTTGTCCTTCGAGTAGACTAATATGTCATCTATAAATACGAAAACACACGTATCCAATAACTTCCTAAAAACGTTATTCATGAGGCCCATAAATACTGCAGGCGCGTTTGTCAACCCAAAAGACATCACTGTGAACTCATAATGTCCATAACGGGTTCGAAACGCGGTCTTCGGTATATGCTTCTCAGCAACCCTTAACTGGTGATATCCAGATCGAAGATCTATTTTCGAAAACACTTTCGCACCTCGGAGTTGATCAAACAAATCCTCTATCCTTGGCAAAGGATATTTGTTCTTAATAGTCACTTGATTTAGGCCTCTATAATCAATACATAACCTCAATCCGCCATCTTTTTTCTTGACAAAAAGAACTGGTGCACCCCACGGAGATGTACTGGGGCGGATGTAGCCCTTCTTAAGCATGTCTTCTAACTGCTCCTTTAGCTCTTTCATCTCAGCTGGGGCCATGCGATAAGGAGCTTTAGAAATGGGCTCTGTTCCAGGCACTAAATCAATAGTAAACTCTACTTCCCGAGCTGGGGGCAAGCCAAGAATCTCATCTGGAAAGACATCTTGATATTCCCTTACTATCGGTATTGTATTGATCTCTTTTTCTTCAACTTGCATGTTATGTACATAACATGCATACAATGGGTAACCCGTTTTCAGTAAAGTCCCCAATTGTAGGGCTGATACTATTTTTATGCACGGCTTCATAGGTTGTGCATAATAGAACACCTTATCACCCTTTGGGCTCCGGAGTGCGACTTTCTGCTTTTGGCACTCAATCTTCGCCTTATATAGTGCCAACCAATCCATTCCCAGAATTACATCGAAATTCGATAAAGGGAACTCAGTTAAGTTAGATGGGAACTCAATGTTGTTAATCAGCAAAGGGACCTGAGAGTACTGTTTAGAGCAAGGGACTATTCCTCCAGATGGTAGAGAGATTCCAAACGAAATTGTATTAGGTTTAGAGAGTCCTAGTTGGGATACTATGTTCGAGGATATAAAAGAACAACTAGCTCCTGAATCAAATAACGCCTTAATAGGAGTACTGGAAATTGTAAGCGTACCAGTCATCACGTTTCCATGCTCAGGCACATCGGCTTGGTTTAACACATTATGTCGTCCCACTGGCTGTTGTTGCGGCTGTGTAGGGTTGTTACGGTTCCCATTACGTCCATCTCCTGTATCTCGTATATTCTGCCTCTGGATTCCATTTCCACGATCATTCCTAGGGCGATCTCCCCTGTTATTGCCTTGATTACTTTCCAAATCATCCCTTTTTGTAATCCTGTCAAGACGAGTAAAGCAAGTGACTCGTTGATGACCTTCCCGACCACATCTATAGCAAGAATTTCTTCCAGGGCATGCTTGGCATAGATGGCGTCTCTGGCATTTGGGGCATGGAGAAGGAAGTGGCTCATTCCTGCTAACAGGTGGACGAGTGTCGATGCCACGATCATTTCTCCTACCATCTCGATCTCTTCCTCGGTTTCTGTTGTCGTCCCTCCGACCAAAATATCCTCGTTTGTTCTGGTTAGACTCTTGCTGCTGGAACTTGTTGCTGGCTTCTGCTCCACTAAACTTTCTCTTTTGCTGCAGAATTCGAGACATAGTGACTGCTCGATCATAGACCTTTTGAAGGCTTGTAAACTGTTTCCCTCCAAATGCTTCACGGATTGAAAAATTCAATCCTAGCTCAAACCTCTGAGCTCTCGTTTCGTCAGTGGAAGCTAAGTCTGGTGCAAACCTCAATAATTCTAAAAATTTGGCGTGATACTCTTGCACACTCAAGTTTCCCTGTCGCAGAGTCATGAATTCTTCATATTTGGCTTACTTCACACTTGAAGGGTAGAAACGATCCCTTAAGTCTGCCACAAACTGTTCCCAGTAGTAAGTATCTCTCTCATTGGCTATTAATTCTTCATGAGTCCGCCACCATGCATCAGCTTCACCCCTCATATAGTATGAGGCAATATGAACATCTTGTTCCTCAGGACATTGTGTAGCATTCAAAAGTTTCTCGAATGTCCTAATCCAGTCCTCTAGTCGTGTTGGATCCTCTTGTCCCTCATACATTGGTGGATTGTAATGTGCCACTAAGCTCAAGTAGTTAGTAGGTTGGGTGGGTTGAGGAGTGGCCTGATTCTGGACGGCAGCTCCCAAAGTAGCCAACAGTTGTTGCATCATTGCCATGGGGTCTGCCTGTGAAGGGGGTGCCACATTGTCTCCTTCTGGTGGGACTTGGTCAGGCTGTCCTTGGGCCTGATTGACGTTTTCGTTAAGTCCGTTTGGATTCTCAAGAGGTTGGGCATCCATCGGAAGCTCAGCTGGAGGCAGAGGTGGTTGATCGTTTATTTGGTTCCTCCTATTCTCTTCAGTTGGGACCACCGGTCGTCTATGTCGGTAGTTCCTGGTGTTTCTAGATATCGAGTCTTCGGGGACAGAGTTGATCCTATCACCACGTACCATTCTGTGGAGAGTGACTATTAGTACTACCTCATTAAGTGAGTTAAGGACAAAAATATATAACAACAAAGTCCTGGGCCCGAAGGCTGCCTACGTACCCTTTTTAGGGGGATCAAGGACCAACGTAGTTCTGATTTATATACAAAAGTCACCTAGATCTATATAAGGTTAGCAAAATAGTGGCCAGATAATAAGCAAAATATGGCCTATAGCAAAACTATACAGAAGTGTCAAAACATCTAGTAGTCGAGCTAAACACTGTGTGGAGTAGGGCCACCCAGGACACAGATCGGAGAGCCTGGGGGCGTGGGTGTGTGCGCTGAACCAACACTCTCATCCGGGTCCTCCTCTCCTGGATCCTCAGGGTCCTCCTCGTGATGAGTGGGGCTCCCACTGTGATGTCGCTTTGGCTGGGGCTGAGGGCCGCAATGAGGGGGCCAGTCTCGTCGCGCTGAAGGTCGGACGGCTGCCAACGGGGCTGCAATCACAGGTGGGGGCGGTATAGCTGGAGCAACGGGTCTCGCCGGCGTAATGGGCCCTGCAACTGGCCCATCGTAGGGTAGCTGGCCATGTAATGCAGTATAAAGTCGATGCTCGGCATCGACCCGTCGAAACCTCTCCTGTCGCGCTTCTTCTTCAGCCCTACGCAGTCTGACCCTCAACTCTCGGACTTCATACCTCAACTCCGCGTTCTCAGATATCAGTGTAGTCAGTGCAGCGACCGTCCGATGCGGATCGTTTGGAGAAGTCATTTTCTACAATAGTTAAATACTGAGTGTAAAGTTACTTGCCTAGATAGCAGTATGTATGTGTCCCCAAATCACCCCAGTGTCATGCATTGCAATGTAATGCAAAATTTGAAAGAGTAGAATCCCTAAGAAGATGTCGTAAGTTAAATTTACATATATAGAAAATATGCTGAAAAATAATTGGAGGCTCTGATACCACTCTGTAACACCCCAGTTTTTCGGACTCGCGGGTGTTACCGCCACATCTCCTAAATAAGACTCGATCTGACACATCGGCTTATTTAGGAGATGCTAAGGCTAGAATGAGTATGTCAAATATTCATTTCAAACAATCATGCTTAAACAGAAAAGATATAATATCTCATATAACCGAAGATCGTTTGTCAAAACAACTTACAAAGAGGAATAACAACTAACTTTAATACTATACATGTGATAGCAAAATCATAATACAACAGTAACAAAAGTTCTGACATCTTAAAAACTAATGAAAGTGCTTTACGCAGAAAACACGTAAGTGTAGTGCTCCCTTCCCCTGTCAGTCTTTAGTTTTACCCTGGAAGGAAAAAGGAATAAAGAAGAAAGATTATCAGCGACAGATTCGCTGGTAAGTTCCCTATACTCGGAACCAACGAACAGTTGAACAATTATAGACAGAACAAGGCTGCTTTCAGATCAATAATCCAGAGCTTAACAATAGGGGCAACACAATAATGGTTCTCTCAAATTAGCAAACAGTAAATCAACAATATCAATATTGATTTCGGAAGCAACCCGAAATACCCAACAAGGCAATTGTCGAAATATGAATAACCATCTCAATGGTTGCATGCATGTTAGAGGGATTCAGAATGAACCTCACAATACCGGTATCCTGACTAAATCTCGGGTCTCACCCGATCTCATTTAGATCAGGGGTCACTCTATATGGCATTTTCCAGCGCCTACTGAACACGGGCCATCACACGACAGTCAACCTCAAATCATGCTTGTTATCTTATTAATTAATAGATAATTACCCTTTTAAGGGCGCCCGCAGGCCAAAGAGTCAACAACAAGATGGATTACCTCACCAGGTTCAACAAAGATCAACAATGAATTGGTCTCACTCATATTATGCCATTAAACCCCTCGGCGGGATGGCTATAACCTATGTTGCCGTACTTAGTGCATATAGTCAAATGATTACTTATACAGCGGATTTCTACGTACATCAAAGGTAATTGAAACGATGTCAAAATGAAATATGCGACAGAAACAAATGCAGCAGGAATAACAAGGCTATCAACTAAGCAATGATCAAGGAACGAGCAAGCGACAACGGATATTGTAGGCCAATAAGAACCAATAAAAGCCTACTACTAGTAGGGTAAGAACGAAAAATAATGCCAACTACTAAAGCAGGAACAAAAATAAAGGCCTACTACTAAGGCAAAGACAACCTAAATAAATAAGGAAAGCGGAAAAGGAAAGCCAAACAAAGACAAATTAAATAAATAAATAAGGAAAGCCAATAAAAAAAATAACAAGGGCAGAAAAGCATAGAGAACTTACTCCACTGCAAAATTTATACTAATACCGACGCCTAGCAGTTCCTTAGTGCATCCCCGGCTACTACTCTGCTACAAAAACAAAATTATTAAGGTCCCTCTTTTAAAAGAAAGACCGGGGCAACGCGAAGGCATCACCCCACTAGGCCGGGGCGACGCAAAAGCATCACCCCAATAATAATAATAATAATAATAATAATAATAATAATAATAATAATAATAATAATAATAATAATAATAATAATAATAATAATAATAATAATAATAATTTTTTTTTAAAACTAATTAAGCTTACCTCATCACCTAGGTAAGCTTGATGCTGTAGAAAAATTAAATCAGGACAAGACTAAGGCGGTATATATAGACAATTGGAGAAAGTATATGACAATTGATTTCCGATGTGGGACAAATTTCCTAGTATTAATATTATCTGCTCGATGTGGGAAACTCTCCATCTTAGTTTCCAATTCCCATTTGTAATGAGTACACTGGCTACGTCATCACTCATGCATTTTATTTGAAAAGTATTTTTTTTTAATAAGATAATGACAACAACATTAATAGAGTGAGTAGCATGGTAATTATTATTATATATATTTTCTTTTTTAAAAAAAGACGTACATAACCCTATTCTTACCTTATATATACACATATATAGATATTTACAGAAAATTGTATCTAGTAATGATAATAAACAACTTTAAAATAATAGTGCTAAATTTTTAATGAACATGTACTTATAGTAAAATGAAATAATTAAAGATCTAACCACACCCCTTCGTAAGATTTTAATAGCCTACAAATAAAATTAATTTCACAAAATAATAACGATAATATAATCTCATAGAATACAAATAATAATAATAATAACATTAATATAAATTGCGGGTAGAATATAATAAATTCGGGATGTTACATGTGGAGAATCTGTTAATCTGTGTGAAGGTGCATGATTTGGGTTTATTGTTAAATTTGAGAATTATGGTATTATCTGTGTGAATTGAATATTGTGAAAAGTGCAAGTTTGTCGGATATTCTGTGTTGTGCAAGTGGTGGAAATTTGGAATCTGTTTATGTGGTTGTCGTTTTGTGAAACAAATGTCCTTGTCGTTTTGTGCAAGTTGTGAGAGTTAATTATTCAGAGATTCTTGTCTACAGAAAAGAAATTGAGAACCTGTCTTGTGCAAGTTGTGATAAGTGAAAAGAGGAAGTGGAATTTGTCTGTTTGTGGGGACTACTTTGTTGTGTGGTGAATTTTCTGTGTGCAGGACACATGGGTAAAGACAAAGGCAAAGCTCAGGCCACTTCTCCAAAAAGTGGTCCACAAATTGCCAAGTCCAAAGGAAAAATTCAGAAAAAGAAGGCACCGGTCAAAAAGATAACCGCACCACTAAATCTAATACCCACCATCCCTGTCCAAGGACCCTCTAGTTCTACAACTGGACAACGGTCACGTGCCAAGGCTAGGCAAATGGCGGTTGAACAAACCATTGGAGGATTCCTCAAGTTCACAAAGCAGAAAGATCAAGAGAGGTATGTGAAGTGCCAAGAGAGTAAAAGGAATATCATCACAGGTAAAAGTCTCCATTACCCCACTCTTGAGAAGTTGCAAATCACCGACCAGGTACACACACATTTATCTAACATAGGTTGGTCGAAACTTGCTTCCATGAATGCACCGGCAATTTCTGAACTTGTGCTTGAGTTCTATTCTATTTTTGAGTTCAATTTGCCCCCTAAATTTGATCTTAACACTCCCAATGTTATACAATTTCGTTTGATGGGCAAAACTTTTTCTCATTCATTAACTGATTTTAATATGGCTTTGGGAGTGATAACTGAAGAGGAAGCCACGAGTGTGGATTACTTAGGAAGCTTGTGTGATTACCATGATAACTTTTCATATAAATTTTATGATTTCTGGAATGCCATCTCCTCAGAGCCTTTATTCCCTTCACTTATAATCATGCAAAATCTAACACTATAAAAAAATGGAGCATTAAAGTTTATGTACAAATTCATTGCATTCAATCTTTTGGGCAGGAAAGAAGGCGCCAGTAATGTGGCAAAAGCAGGGCTATATGTATTGTGGGCAATGGTATACAAAGTTCGTATCAATTTTGCCTATTGGATTGCTATGGAATTTGCTACTGTTCTCACAACGAAAGGGAGGAATCTAATTCATGGCTCTTATATCACACATCTAACACATAATTTAGGCTTAATTTCTGATGTCTATGATTCCTATCTTGCTTCTCTTTCCTTGAACAGGGCATGTTCTCCAGCACCCCTTGACATCGCTTGCCCGAAGACATTGCAAGTGATTACAACTGAAAAAGGCCAATTGTACTTCAATGACCAACCAATTCCAGGCACTAGCACAGGCACACCCTCCTCAAGCCGTGATGCACCACCACTTCTTACACTTCCAGCTCCTGCACATCCCTCTCCATCGGAGGATGACACTCCAAGCCCACCTTCCACCTACTTCCAGGTCCGATTTGATCAATTAAGCTAGGAGTTAGCTCAACAGAAAGAAGAGCTAAAGGGAGTGAAAGAAGAGCTGAAGGAAATGAAAGATGCCCTGAATGCTATCGTCCACCACTTCAACATCCCACCACCACCGCCCCCTGCTCGCCAGTGAGCCACACCTTGGCACCCCCATCGATTCCAGGGAAGTCCTATTCTCTTTACTCTTTTTCATACATTGAGGACAATGTTGCATTTAGGTGTGGGGGAGGGAATAGTATTGCTTGCATTTTCTGTAAAAATTTTTAAAAATTTCAAGCTATTTTGTGTGAATTTTTGTGCATTTGATGTGAATATATGACTGAATTGAATCTATGAGGTTTAAGTTGACAAGTCTTTTGAGTATGATTGATGATTTTTGACATTGAACATGTGAAGCCAACTATTTTTTAACCCATGTGAGAATTTGAGCCTCTTTCCAAAAAGCTTGTTGTTTCTAAAAGAAAAATACACTTATCACAAGCTTTTGGAAATTTCTTTCTTGTGTGAATTATGTGGTAACCATTTTGACATCCTAGAACTTGACTGATTATACATGTTGAACTTGCATTGATTGAATCCAACGTTTTGAACATGATAAGGGCATTAGGATAACCTTTTTAGCCTTAATCCCTACTTTTATCCCTTAGTTAGCCACTTTGAGCCTTATATCCATTTTCTTTGTTTATATATAACCTTTAGCCTATTAAGCCTTTCTTTTTGTCATACCATTGTTTTTGAACCCTAGTGATTGAAGTACTTTCATAAGTCATTGGGGTTGAATTTTTGTTGGTTGCAAGAAAAAGAGCTTAAATTGTTTTCTTTTGGGATTTGCAAGATGTTTTGATGGATTTTTGAGGTATTTGTCTGGATGGTTGATTCTCAAGCAGTGGAATGTTTGTATATATTCCCCTATTAAAAAAAAAAGATAAAAAAGATAAAAAAAAAAGAAACAGCCCTATAAAAAATATATATATAAGGGCAGTGGACGGATATAGCTTGAAACGTGTTCCTCTAACCTTAGTGTTATGAACATAGAGTTGAAGTTCCATCTGCACTTTTCAGATTGTTGAATTCCTCTAATAAACGTGACCAAGCTATTGAAGTCCATATAAAAAAAAAAGATAAAAAAGATAAAAAAAGGGGGATATATGTTTGGCAAAGTTTTGGTTTTGATGGATTCAGTTGCTTGAGAAATTTTTGGATTGTTTGAAAGTTGTATATAGGATGATCTTTTGGTTTGTTTATTTTGGAAAACAACCTTGGGAGGATAGAATAGAGGTAATTTTTGTTCTTTTGAACCTCTTGGTTTTGTTTTGGTATAATAACCATGATATGCTATGATTTTTCTATGATGACTATTTGAAAGTGCTCTCATTCACTTTAGCCCTTCTATATCCTTTTTCCTACCCCAACCATGGCCCCGTTATAACCTTTTTGAAAGACCCTTTGATTCTTAATGTTGGATAATATATTTTTGCATGGGAAATGTGATTTTCATTCAAGCCTATGGGATTGTCATTTTGATTTATCACTTGAGTGCTTACATGTTCACCTGCACTTTGATATTGAGAGGAGTGTATACACTTTATCCTTGGGAGGTGTTGGCTTGATGTGTTTGATGTTGGATTGATTTGATTGTACTTGAATTGACTTGTTGATTTTAACTCTCTATGATTCAATTTGGCCTCTTTTGAATATATGCTTGAGGGCAAGCATACTTTAGGTGTGGGGGAATTTGATAGTGTGAATTTTGTGCATGTCAATGATATATATTGTGGATGTTTTTGTGGTGATTTTGGTACCTCTTTACTCTTGTTTTGTTGGTTTTGTTGTTATAGGAGGATGGCATGGAAAGTGGTGTAAAAGTGGAGCAAAGTGGAAGAAGAAGAAAAAAAAAAAAGAAGTGATGCAGGCAACCATGGAGTCCCTAGTCATGGCTATGACTAGCAAGGATGAGGGAAGCAGCAATTGGGCTCAAGCCCAAGCCCATGGACTAGCCAACCCATTACACAAATCAATGTGGAAAGAAAAGCTGGGACACGCAGAAAAGGTTCAGACTTCACTTTTTATTTGCTAAAAATAGAAGCACTTTTGGAAACAAAAGGAGAAAAAGGAGAAAAGGAACGAAAAAGAAAAGGGGAAGGAAGAAACGCCCAAGGCAGGCAGGGACGGAGACAGAAAACAGACGCAGAGGCAGAGACAATTTTGGAGAAAATATTCTTCTTCTTCTATTCTCAAAAACCTCTTGGAATTGGTTGTAATCTCTTATTCTCTTTTCTTTTCCATGGGTTTTGAGTAGACTTTTCCTTTCCTCTAGTTTAAAGACTTGATTGAGAATGGCTTTTGGAGTTTGGGAGATGGTGTATTTTGTGATTATGAAACTTGATGTTTGTTGATATTTATGCAATTCCTATATCTAGGGTTTATGATTATTGATTTGGATGAATGTTTTTGGATCCAAATGTTTATCTAGATTAATAGTTGAATGCCAATTTAATTTGGGTATCCGTAATTGTACTTGAATTGAATAGGTGGCAACCGGGTTGATTAGTTCCTTCCCGGGGAATTGTGTAATCAAATTGGGAATTACTCCGCGTATATAGTAATTGGTTTGAATCGGGCTTTTCTAAATTCTAATGCAATTGAACAATATTTTCTATGGGCGTACCTAGGAATGTTGATTCGATTAGAGATAATTAACGGGTGTACCTTAATTGTCTAATCTGTAAGGAAAAGTTGGTTGTCTAAGCGGACCTGACAATTATAACCGGTTTATTAACTTGTATCATGTTTATGCATCGATGATCTATCCCTAATGCCATTCCAAATCATTCTTTGAACTAGAGGCCTTTAATTCCATAAGTTAAATCCAATCTTGTTTAATTCCTATGCTCTTGAATTCCTTTTGGTATTTACTTGCTTGTGTACTACTTTATTTTCTTAATTTTGTTATCATAACCTTGTGACAATGCTAAAACCCCCTTTTTAACTATTGTATATATTATGAAAATGTTGTAATCGAATCCCTGAGGACTCGACCCTTGTCACTGCTATGCTATATCTATTTTGTACTTGGTGACATTGGAATCAATTTTATTTTGCAGCTATACGACAAGCTGTCACAGTTGTATGTAATGTTTAACTCGCGTTTGATGATTTGTTGCATCAATTTTTGTGCATTTGGATTATTGGTGCATTATGTTTGGTGTATAACCCAGGACGCATTTGGTAGATTATGGGAGGTTAATGCTATACTATCGTTAGTATGGTTTAAATTTTGATTGTTGTGGAAAAAGTGTGTTATGAAGTATTAATATCTTTGAGATGAGTTTGGATTTGGAACAAATGTGCATACGGAAATAAAAGATATATGTGTATAGACGGTATAATTGAATTCAGACACCTTGGGACGGTGAAAGGACGGTCTCCATGACCGTCCGAGTACCGTCGAAAGCATTTTGTTCCAGTCAGTATGCTCGGGACGGTCATGGAGACCGTCCCAATAGGTACCAGGACCGTCCCAAGCAAGTTGTTGAACACAGGACGCATGGAGACTGTCCCTTGACCGTCCTAAGCGTTCTGTGTCCAACAGATTGCTTGGGACGGCTATAGGACCACGTGCATGTCCGTCTATCACTTTACGTGTGTCCTAATGATCACCATGTGCATGGAAATCCAACAATTTATTACCATGTTCATGTACACTGCACACCACACGACGGATATTACAACTTACCACAACCAACCATCCAAAAAGCTAACATTCCGTGAAATGAAATATCCAATAACGTGAAACATCCCATATAGTCAACAAAGTTCATAATCCTTAAGGTTTGAGGAAATATCCAATAACGTGAAACATCCCATATAGTCAACGTGAAAAATTCCATATAGTCAATGAAGTTCATAAGAAAACAAAACTTCTAATAAGCCCAACATCCCACAAAGTCCCGAAGTGAATGTGGCTAACAAAACATAACAAAAACCAACCACAATCAAACGAAACTTCCCAATCCGACCAATCCCCCAACATAATAGTCTACTCGTCCGGGCAGAAGCGGTCGAGGTCAGGATCTTCTGGGAAACGTCGATACATGGAACGAGCAATCGCACGGATGTCTCCATGCACCTGGTCAAAGCGGTTGTCGAAATTGACTTGCATCCCTTGTATCAGCCTTACTAGTTCTCCGTAGTATGTTCCACCTTGCTCAGAACCTAGCACTAGTGGAGGAGGTAACATCGGTGGTTGATTGACATTGGCGGGATCAGTGTCCATCACATTCGGTTCAACATTTTCTGCATCACGAGCCTGTGGGGGCGTTGGGGGTAGCACGGGTGGAACCACGAAGATCACGCCGTTGTCGCCTTCTTCATCATCAATATAAGCAGGTTGAGCTCTTCCCTTAATTATCAGTGCATGCCGAGCCGAGAAATCCTTAATCTTGAATGCTCCCATGGGCTTCTTTCTTGGCTCACCATCGAATATGTCTACTGAGGCGGCTACACACATGTCCCAAATCAAGTGCACATGGGTGATGGCTAGCGATTCATTTCCGGCTATCTCCTTCATGTGGTGCTTGATAAATGATCCCACGTTGATTTGTCCACCCATGGCCAAGGTGTATACCACATCGAATCCCTCCGGTACCATGAAATGTTCTCGTGTTGTAGGTCTTATTCGCCCATTCCACACAGATGCTGCAAATTTCCACGGGACAGCCAAATTCTTCGTCCGGAGCCCGTCGTTGTTTTTAGGATTCAATGAATAGTCTCCTTCGGTACAAAGAGCGGCCCAATCAGGTATATCCGTAGGTATCCTTCATTAGGTGTTTCTAAGTGTGCATTGATGGCAGGGGAGGTAAAATCCACATACTTCCCCCGTACGTAGACTGATTTGGCAGTTTCTGCCTCCTTCAGATTAGCATATACTTCTTATGCTAGAAGTATTGGTGCATCACCTTCGGGGTGACTTGCAAGTTTCTCCCAACCCCATCGCTGCACAAGCGGCCACACGCGATCATCCGCTATATGCTCTGAATTGAAGGCACGCTCCGACACATATGTTCTTTTTCTTCTCATCTCATAATACCTTTTCTTGGCAACCGATAGTGGGAAACCTCTTCTTGTCTAGTTTCTTGGATTGCCTTTCTGGTGGCAAATTCATTTTGCCCTCCCCGGTGCTCGTTGATGCCTCCCCTCCCCCACTTTTGCGCTCCGGGGCCATCAAAACACAAAGAACATGATGATTTGGCGCAATCCCATGATCACCTTCAAATAATTTAAACATGTAAATCCGGGATTAGTGTATTTACCAAAAATTCAAGAATTCGCGATAATAAAATAAATGTATGGTTACAACAAATACACCTAACATGAAAAAACGAACTTATATTAATGTGACAAAGTATTAACATTAATATTACACTCATTTAGACATTATACGAACACCTTATGTGCTTAGTTACAAACAATAGTTAGATGGTGAGGTAGTATGTCCTATTGATCTTGATGTTGATACACCCAAAAAATTCCTCAGTCATACAAAGCCACTTATTTGGACAAACTAGCAATAAATCGAAATTGTTATCAACCAATTGGTTGAAAAATCACATACCTTAACCATGATGGCAGAGGAGGCTTGGAGGAACTAGCAACTAAGTCGAAAATGGTGCCCAAAATCCGGGAGAACACACGGTAGACGAAAATGGTAAGAACTGTGCCCTTGCTTTTTTATGAAATAGGGAGAAGGTCTCGTTCGTACTCGGTGGGAGCCGTGGGTGTGTGTGTGTTTTGAGTGTGAAATATTAGGGTCAAACCCTAAATAAATAAATAAGGGTCCAACCTTGCTTTTCTTGTGATTTTACCACAGATGTTTTGAGCTTTTACCACACTTCATAATTTATTTACCACACATATAAAATAATTCTAAAAATTTAAATTTGATTGAAAAGTACCAAAATAATGCATTAATTTATTTTCTATATATCAAATATATTTTATACTTTTCTAAAGTTAATATAATTTTTAATTAAAATTAATTTTATTTAATACAATAAATTTACATTAATAAATATAACATAATATAAACTTTTTTTTGAGACAAAATTTATTATATTGCATAAGGAGCAATTACAGAAGTCTCAATATGGTAACAAAAAACAAGACAGGAACATGACACTTTGGGCACACCACAAAAAACTGACCCACTACAGAGGCAAACACCACAAAAGAAATCAAACACCAGGCTCTGGTCAGCTCAGACGCCCCATAACAGTAGTAGTAGTCTGAGTGATGATATTCTGTTTTGATCCACGAGGTTGTAGTACCACGTGCCACATCCCTTTGCACGTCCCTTGCAAGTTTATAGGTCATAGAGCATCTCATCGGCAGCCTTTGATGCACCATCTCAATGAACAGCAGCAACAACTTTTTATACATCTCAGCATCCCATAGCTGCAGCATCAATATCAGTGATGAGTCAAAAGACAAACCTACAGGCTTGCTTCAATAACAAATCTCCCCTGCATCATATTCAATTCCAATACATCGATTCAAAGGGACAGTGACTAAGTGTGACGGGGCCAAAGACTTGAGGTAGGAAAAAGAGTGAACGGTTAAAGGGATTTAGGAACCGACTTCAATACATTTTGCAGATAAAAATTTCAGAATTCAACTGGAGCAATCAACATAACAGTTCAAAGAAACCATGAATCTCCTACCTTTTCCAAAAACCATAACATGTTACTTCCAGAACCATCCCCTATTAAATAATCAATAGCTCCTCCTCTTCTTTTTTATTTTTTCCTTCTTTTTTTTAATCCGCATGATACAATTTTTTTTTTTCGTATTCTGGCCAGTATCCAATCACAAACACAACACACCACATCAACAGCTGTTCTTTACATTCTAAACCTCAAATGCCAATCATCATATCGGTTTCTTAATCTCCCAAATGGTCAAGAAATTGTGTAGCTGGGTCAGGAAAAACAACTGGTGGTTTGGAGGGTAGAGGAAAAAGCTGAGTGGAGGCAGTGTTATCAATCTGCTCAAACATAGATCTCTAGGGTTAATAGAAATAAAGAGGAAAGGTATGGCGAATGTAATACCCGGAGAATGGCTTAAATGGAGTGAAATAAGCTACTCATACCAACAAGGTACCTTTCTTTCTTGGTAACCATCCTATAAGAACTCCAAAGTTAAGCGTGCTTGGCCTGGGGTAATTCTAGGATGGGTGACCTCCTGGGAAGTCCCCCAGGGTGTGCGTGAGTGAGGCCAAAGCGCACTGGAAAGAGCTCATGTTGGTTTGTGGGGACAGCCTTCACTCTGGAGCTGGCAACATCTAAAGTAGCACCCCGTCTTTCCGCTGTGCCGAAGATGGGGGTGTTACAGCGAAGCAGGTTGGTCTTAATGCCCTTATTCTATCAATGCATTGAAGTGAGTGTATGCAAGCTCAATATGTATGACTAAGCAAGTTCTAGGATGTCAATAAGAGCACCACAAATGTATACATCTAGAACTGAAAATTACCTTGAGACTCTGACCTCACCGGATAGTTCGTCGGGTGGCTCAAATTTTCGAAACATTGAAATACAACATTTGTAGCAATCGCCCATCATCCATTGTGAATCCTCATTCAGCATCAGCTTCAGCATCATATTATTTTCCAAACTGAGAAGTGGTCCCAGGCCAATGACAGCAGCAACAGCTTCAGCTCTCCAAGTAACCGCAGCGTCGAGGATTTGCAGCAGCCTTCTATAACTCAATCCCATTAGCCTTTTGTAGCAGTAGTAGAATTCCCATCGAAAATCAGCAACAAAATTATACTCCCTCTCATAGCAATGCGCATCCTTCTCACAATAAAGCAAAAGCAATGGCAACAGCAAAGCAAAATCTAGAAAACAATCTTCTCGATAGCAGCTGCACTTCAGTCTTAATGAACCCCACTTCAATCTGTAATGCACCAGTCCTTTTCACAGCAGTAGGCACACCATATCAACAATGGGAATTGTCGCTACACTCCCACACATATCAATACCATACTGACTGTTGCAGCGGCATGTATCAGCAGCATCGACCAATTCGGGCTTCATCCATCACTTGAATAAGCATCATCAGCTGCAGAAAAGCAGCAGCAACAGCTCCATCCCAAAGCAATCTTCATCCACATCTCGCAAATATGAATAAAGGCAGAATTCTTGGAGTCCACAGCCTGCATTACGGCGATCCACTTCACCCCTTTACACTTTCAGTGCCTCAACCATACTAATTCCATTTCTCAACCAATTCAGCACCTTCCGCACCCCTTTTTGCCCACATGTCGGCTTCGGCATTGCGTTCCCTTAAAATATGATTGATTGTGTACTGACCCGACATGATTGACAATCTCCAGGAATGGCCCTAACAGATCTTTAAATCTCCAAGGCACCGCACCAGGTTCCTTCAACCACCCAACTACATTCTTGGAGTCGCATTCAAAACATAATTTTTGTGATGTAAATCCTTGATCCCGAATTAAGGCCTTACACACCCGATTAATAGCCATTACCTCAGCATCCGTGGAGTCCGCATAACCGATGGAAGTTGAAAGTATAAATATAGTTTCCCCCACGTCATTTCTTATCACGCCTCCAATCCCTGCTGGGCCCGGATTCCCCAATGAAGAACCGTCCGTATTTATCTTCCACCATCCCCTCTCCGGACGCACCCATACAAGACCTCGTCTGATTACCTTGTTCCCCTTACACGACATCTGAAAAAGTCCTTCAGGGAAGCCTACCTTGTTGCATTTTTTTAAGAAAGATAGTGACAAAAAATACTAAATAAAATTAACTTTGCCACAAAAATATAAGATTTAATAATTTAAATAATTTAAACAAAATAATATTTTTTGAAAAAAATAACTCAATAAAATAAAATTGAATATAATGGAAATAGGATACCCAACAAAGTGATTCTACCACACTTCATACCATTATTACCACAAGTTGAATTTTTTTTGCCGCAAAGTTGCTCGATCTATTACCACACTTTTCAAAAAATATAATGGAAATTTAAATATAATGGAAATAGGATATTTTAAAGTGATTTTACCACACTTCATACCATTATTACCACAAGTTTAATTATTTTTACCACAAAGTTGCTCGATTTATTTTTACCACTTTCCATATCTGTATTACCACACTTACACAATATTTTACCGCAAATATATGAGTGTGTATCACCACACTTTTCTTGTGATTTTACCCCACTTCATTACTTTATTACCACCCTTTTTAAATATTTTACCACAATATTGAGTGCGTATCACCACACATTTTTTGTGCTTTTACCACACTTCATAATTTATTTACCATAGTTTTTTGTGCTTTTACCATATTTTCTTGAATTTTATATTATTTATTGACTTAAATTTTATATTTTTTTATAATTTAAATTAATAATATTAAAATCAAATATAATAAATTATAATAAAAAAAAATTTATTAATTTAATAAATTAAATAAACTAAGATATAAATATACGAGAATATAATGAAAATCTAAATATAATGGAAATATGATATTTTTAAAGTGATTTTACCACACTTCATACCATTGTTACCACACGTTGAAAGTAGTTTTACCGCACAGTTACTCGGTCTATTACCACGCTTGTCAAATAATTTACCACGAACATTATCTATGTATTGCCACACGTTGACCGCCCAATAACCTAGTTGACCGCCCATTAACCCTAGTTGATCGCCCAATAACCCTAGTTGACCGTCCCATTACCACGGTCGTCTTAAATTCTTACCACGTTTATATATATTTGTTTTACAACTTATCATGTTATCACATTACCACGCTAATGACTATTGGATTACCACATACCATTTTAACATGATTTTGCCTACGTCGGGCATACTATTACCTTTTTTCGTGACGCCAAGGTTTGAGACTAAATCATTACGTAAAATTCCATCGATAAATGTTGTTCGTCAAATCGAGCAACACATTATACTCCCTAATGCTTCATATATCATAAATTATCATATATTCAATACGCCGTCAACGGGATATGTTTGAGTTGTAATTTGTTCGGTAGCATAGATTAGGTCTTTCCCTAATTATCAACGTGCTAAATGCATTTTTTCACCATTACATTTACATGTACGCCCCATGGTAGATAAGATTCGATGCCACACATGTATTAAGCCACAACGTTGTTCTCTTATATAATTCAATGAAATAGTATATTTTGGTGATATTTCTATTCGTATGCTACGTATGGACATGAGTCTCCACTATATATAATGTATGTCATCGCCACATCGACACATTCAATAGTTTCAATATGAGCATGTCCCGATTGCGCATCTAGAACTTACAAATACAATTATATCGACTTTTTACCACATTTCTAGTATAGTAATTGCCATATAAACCATAATGTTTACCACTTTTACGCACCATATGTTACCACATCATATAGTAATTATTACCACACTCGTATTTACCATGTTACACATGAATTGGAGGATTACCACACGTGTATATTACAAGATACCACGGTGTAGGAGTTTGATTACCACATATCTAAATATTCTTACCACATAAGATACGAAGTATCAAGACCGTCCCAAATAGACCATCCCAAGCCCCCTTTTTTTTATAAATCATGGGACGGTAGTTGGACGGTCTCCAAGACCGTCTGGAATGCTTCCAGGACCGTCCCAAGCTCCCTGCATGCGACAGCATGATTGGGACGGTAATCGGACGGTCCTGGGGACCGTCCCTCGACCGTCCCAATCATGTTGTTGCATGCAGATAACTTAGGACGGTCCTGGAAGCATTCCAGACGGTCCTGGAGACCGTCCAAGTACCGACTCAATCTTGCTGTTGCATGAAAGATCAGGTTTTTTGCCTCTTCTTACCAACATGGCTTATCAAGTATTTACAACACTTGTTAGCACATGTTGAGCTGTTTTGTCACCAACCAGTCCAATAAAAACTATAACATCCATATTCAAACCCTTCTAAAATTCAAATTAAACATTCAATAGCATTCCAAATTGATCATAGGATATTCCTCTAGCCTGAATAGGCTGTTATGCAAAAAAATTGATCATAGGATACATAAACATACGTTCATCACTGAATTCCACACAAAGTTTGCCCAATAGTTTTCGCATCAAACGCCCACAAAAAATGATGCATGTTTCCCACCAAAGTTTTGCATCAAACAATCACCGATCGACCTACAATGTCGTACGCGCATTTTTACACGTTCGTTTATTGTGACCGGGCAACCCGCAAAACCGACAATTGTTGCTACTATTGACCACTTGAGAGGGAATGTGCTTTGTTTTCCTCCGCCCCGATTGCAAACGCATGTTAGGCGGCCGAACCGCTTTCGTCCCATCGTCGAACTGACCATCATCGTGTATGGTCGAAAGAGGGTAGATTGAACACTCGTACGCCCTCCGGTACATGTCTAATTTGTAGTACGGGTCTCCAAAGTTATACATGCTTAAGTGTTCATTCTCAATACACGCTATTGCATGTGAACATGGAATGCCTACTAACTGCCATTCTTTGCATGAACACGTCCATTTTTTCAGGTCCGCCACAATCTTTACATTACCATCGTTCACCTCGAACACACCGGGCATCGATCTTATGAAAGACATGGAACAGGACTTGGTGTGGTTGCACCGAATAATATTTTCCTGGTTTGGGCACAACTCTGTGTAAATTGACAATGAATTGTGCCTTCTATCACCCATCATTTTCATTACCTGCTTTCTAATCTCTTCAACCATTGCACCCGATGGCAACCTTCGGGCTTCTTTCACCCATGAGTTCCAACTCTCTGCAGTATTGTTGGTCAACACGCCCCATCTATTTCCGACAAAGAAAGCATTTGCCCACCGTTCGGGTTGCGAACGCGCTATGAATTCCCTAGCAGTATTCTTGAAGTTATCCAAAATTTGTTTCATGATGATTTCATACTCGGTGGACGTGACCGCTTCCGCAGCACTATACAAAATAGCGCCCCATTTCTTCTTGGAATACGTTGGGTATTGTTTCAACACCTATGACATGAAATACAAATTTATAATTAACAACATTTAACGAACGATAAAGTCAAGCTCTCTGTATTCACACCGTACACAAACGTACATCTGTCTTGAAATCATCCACCAAGTGTCGGAGACAAATTGCATGTCTACTTTGTGGAAACACGTCCCTTATCTCGTTCACAAGAACCGTGTGTCTATCGCTGTAGAGAACCAACTTATCCCACTCTATGTCGATGCCTTGAGATTCAAGGGCATCCCGCAGCTTAAGGAAAAACCATCCTCAGCTTTCATTCGTTTCGCCATCGGCAACTACAACAGAAAAAAAAAATTCAAACATAGCATGTGAAAAGTTGCAAAGGCATTACAAAGACATACCAAACCGCTACACACCAAACACACACACATACCGGCAAATGCTACGGTGAAAATGCCGTTATCCCCATCCATGGCCGCCGCTAGCAAAATATCTCCTTTCCACTTTGACTTTATACGGGTTCCATCGAGAAACAACATTGGGCGGCATCCTTTTAAAAACCCCTTTAGGCAAGCACTAAAGCTAAAGAACACCCGTTTGAATTTCATGGTATCCGGGAACACCTCCAAATCAGCAATACTTCAGGGGTTCGAATCTTTCAGTGCCGAGCACATCCACTTCAACTTATTAAAGGGCTTCTCGTCATCTCCGTGTATCTGCCTCAAAGCAATTTCTTTACCCAACCATGCTTTGTGATAAGGTATCTCCACCCCGAAACCGATCTTCATATCATTAATTGCTTCGCGTGGCTTGAAGCTTCCATTACGCCTAACTTCGTCTTTAATCAACCCCGCCACCCAGCTGGAAGTGGCCTGTGGGTGACTCCTATCCATTAAGTTATCAAAACCACAATTGTGTTGCAGGTTACAATTGCGAATGCCGAATGTATTATCCGAAGTTTGGAAGGATGCACATATTCGCCACATGCATCCTTCCTTGGAACACCTAGCTACCACTTTCGTCTTCTCATTCTTCACGTATTTAAATTCTTTTCCTCTAGCAATAAGTATTTTCTCAAAACACGACATTAGGGATCAACATTCTCAATCATTTGGCCTACACCCTCAATGCGTTCAATACCTCAGGACTGTCCACACAAAGTCACGGGCTCCGTGTTTATCGATGGTACGTGGTTCGCAATCTCCACAACGTCATCCACCCTACATTATTATTGCATGCTCTCAGACCGGTTTCTTCATTAAATTATAAATCTCCGCACGATACAAATGCAATCATATACAACAATTCATACCTTTTCCTCTTCCCCGGGCTACCATTCGATGTGGCAATCACATTGCATAAATCCACTTTCATTATAGTATGTAGCCGGATCATCAATGCAATATCCATGTCCGTTGTAATTCTTATCAACTGCTTGTCTCCGGGAGCTTCATAATGTAAACTACACGTCAACGGATCGAAATCGGGCCATCTCTCACTGATATAATCATGCACATCCGCCACTTTTGTCTCTTTCGTGAAGCTAAATGGATGCTTCTCGTTGTTGTATTGACAAAGCACTAGTAAGCTATACCTCTCCCCATCGTTACTCATTTTGTATTTATATTACGACTGCAACAACACAAAACAAATTCAATGAACCCAAGATGTGCAACATACCACTGTTTCAGTGCTCGATTTCTCAAAAATATGTCTAACAATCTATTGAGCATTTCAAAATGAACCCACGATACAAAATCTCAATTAACCATCATTAACTACAAATACCTTCAAATATACTAACCAAGCACACCATACACATTTACTTACATTTTTATATTCAAAATAAAATGTATTTTTATTCACAAACTTTACCAAAATGAACTATTACTTTCATTACCTTGTTCCTACAAATATCTCAATCTTCATTCTCTTAGACATAAATAAACCAAATGTATTTCACCAAATATATCCTTTACACATTGGTGCTATAAAATAATATCTCATTGCTCTAAATATGCACAAATACCTCAAAACTCTCAATGTCTTCTTCGAAATGGTTCCCTCTGCCTTTGAGATCGCCGGCCGCTCGTCGCCGCCGTCCGTCAACAGTCCGGCCCGCCTGCCTCTTCTGCCTCTTCGCGGGATTGAGGTCACGATCGGGAGGGTTTTTTCTTCCCAACGGTTCATTTTGGATTTTAGGTTTTTTTTCTTAATTAATATCCCCTTATGGGCATTTTTGATATTTCACACAATTGGGTCATTAGTTAGGATTTATTGGATAATTTATTTATATTGCTAATTTTACTTAGGATTTTAATCTTTTGGGGGGGGTGATGTATAAGTTTTTTGGGCGGGGCGTGTTGACTCAAATTTATGTTTTGGGTGGGGGCAATCTCTAAGTTCCCCAAATTTTTAATTTTTGAATTAAAATCCAACACCAAAGGGGTGAGCCCAAAGTCCAAGCCCATGAGTGCACAACTTTAACCATTTCTTTGACTTTGTGAGGATGGTTAATTATCATTTTCTTGTCATTATTAATGTTAATTCATTCTCTACAAAGAAAAAAAAACAGAGAGAGAGAAATATTTATTATTTTTTACTATTTTGTTAATGTTTGGTGCTTAATCATGCCTGTTGTTTGTCTGATTTAAATTATTACTACTAGTTTCCATTTTTCAAATGATATGACTATTAGAATATGAAGTGAGAAATCATATTAAAACTAATGGTATTTATTTTATTTTTTATTTTTGATTTTGATGGCTTGAATATTTTTCTTGCCAATTTGATCTACTTCCTCTGTTCTCATATACATGATCCATTTGTATAATATCAACTATTCATTAAGTAATTTTAATCAAATTTTTAACATAGTTATATAAGAAAAATATAGTCAACCGAGATGTTGTTAGATTCGTCTAATCACTTAGTTTTATAATATTAATTTTTTTTTTATAATTTTTACTTATCTATAATTTGAGTTACTAATATTTAAAAATATATCTTGGATTGCGTGAAATGCAGAAGTGGAGCATTTAAAAGAGAACAAATGAAGTATTTCATAACTAGTTGGTGCTATTGTTGAGGCCATTGTGCTGCTATTGGTTTTGGTTATGGGTGGAAATAGGCTAGGCTTAGGCTTGAAAGGCCTAGGCCTACTTCAACCTCATTAAGAAACACCTATAAGATGTTCACTTATTGAGATTTTTCATGCAACTGATACATATAACTGTAGTGAAAGGAATCATCTATGAAGGTGATGAAGTATTTTCATCCACCCAATTTGAGATGCCAATTGAACCATAAATATCAGTGCATATTATAAGTGGCAACTTTCTCATGTGTTGCTTGGTTTATTTTCTTTAATACAATTCAAACACATATTCCAGTCACTAAAATCCAACTAGTGTAATATATCACTTTTTACCACCCTCAATTAACTTTCTTTGGAAATGTGACACAGACGTTGATGCCACAAAGAAGTATTCATTCAGCTACATTTGATCCCACAATTATTTTCAGTGTAGAACAAATTCAATTATTTATAAAACCCTTGCCATACGTTCGTCACATCCTGGATTTATCATCCTCGAGATATCTATTAATACAGAAATCTGTTGCTTCTCTCATCGGCATGTCCTTTGTCCTTTCATGAGTTACGTTAGACCCTGATCTTTCGTATAAAAATTGAACCTTATTGTATTTAATATTAAATAGATACATAATCCCTAGTTGAGAAAATGATTCGACTAATTCGTCTAATTCTGATCAATCTCAAACACTCATTCAATTATTTTCATAAGCTCAATTATTAATTCCTCTTGTTTTTTTTCTTTATTTATTCATTTATTTTTTTGGTTTGGAACATTGTTGGTTTAGCATTTTGATGTAAAGCTTGTAGTGGTACAAATGTATTTGCAATCTTTGCTTGGTTACTCTTGGAAGCTCTGGGAGTCTCCTTCTATCTTTTCTTAAGGTTTGAAATGTCCCAATTCATATTCAAGATTTCTTTCTTTAGATCTTGCATAATTTCAAGATCAAATTTGTTAAATTTTTTTTTTGGAGGAACCGAAGAGAAAGAAATTGTAACACCCCGGATTTGATCACCCAGGCCGGGATGCCACCGCCACACCTCCCAAGCAAGACACGGCTTCATTCGGGCTCACTTGAGAGATGAAAGGCTAATGGTATAAAAATAATTTAATACAACCAAGCCCGGAAGTACTTTTACTTAAAAACAATAATCATTCACATCAAGTCTAACACATCGGAGAATATATATAAGTTTATGCAGCGGAATTTAAATGCAGGGCCGACATGGCCAAAACTCGGGTTATACAGGCCCGATATGCAAATATCATAAAACGACAATTTAATGTTTCAAATGTATCCCCCAAATGCACATGCGTATGCATTTTCTCCATACTCTGAAAAAAAAAAGAAAACAATAATTTTATCAGTATTATAAAATACTGAGTAAGTCGACCCTAACATAGCAATAAAGGGGTTTAATTAAATAATTAAATCTTACTCCTAATCATGCATACAACAATTCATTTACCAATTTAAAAAAAATAAGAATTTAATTTGTATTCTTAAACATGCATTTAAATTTCATAAATAATAATTTAGCATGGCATAAAATTTAAGACAAAATTTTAAATGCATAATTTAAAGACATGAATAAATAAATAAATGCGTAAAAAGAATTAAGTCTTTTATTTTCCCCCGTTACGTCACCAACTCAACAATATTTAGTGTAGCCGGACGTCCGGCGGCTGCAGCCGTTTCGTAAGTTTCTTGTGTAGCCGGTCGTCCGGCGGCCGTAGCCGTATCTGCCATACCAAGTAACACTCCGGAGCCTCGGGAAACCCATACGGATACTCCCGAGAGTGTAGGCCATATATCTCATGCCGTTTTGGCGTAGTTTTTCATTCAAATTCTCTCGTCCATTATAGGCCCGCAGAGAAAGGATAGAGGGGCACTCTGCAGAGCACTCACCCTCTACCTAAGTGTCCGATATCGTGTCGATTTAGTGTAACGGGATTTTTCAAAAAGTATAGATTTATCGTATTTAAAGGTTTCGACCGTTTGTTTCGGAATTTCAAAGTCTCATCAATTTAAAAATCATTTGACGTCACAGTTTACGCCTTTTTAATTTTAAAATTCAATTCAAGTCCGAAAAATCTGAAATTTTTACAGTATTTCAAAAACACCCTAACGAACAACTTTCGTGTTTAAGGATTTCGAAATAAGGTGAGGAAACATGTCAAAAATCGAGTTTACTACACAACTTTCATTAGATTGCAAAGACTAGATCGGACTAAAAATCATAGAAACATGCTCATCAAGTTCGGACAAATGCACTGCCAGATTTTCGAAATAGTTTGAAATCACAGTTTATGTTCGGTGCGATTTGGGATAGCAAACCTTGATGAAAATCTCTGAAATTTTTACATAACATAGATTAATGTGTTAGGATCAAAAGTCCAGTTTTGAGTTTCTCGGGTTGAACTCTCGAAACAGGAGTTTTAATCGGATTTCAGAAATTGCGCGAGTTGGGATTTTTAGGTTCGATTTTTACGTTTCGTTACAAAGTGACTAAATCGGACGCCCCTAAGCCACCCGTATTGATATGAAAGGCATCAACTTACATTGGGTGTGGTAAAGGATGTCTCCGGGTCGTTCGGATTCGACGGATGGCTACGAACGGATCTCCTCAACCCGATTCCATCTTCCTTTGGCTCCGATTTGTGTTTGTAAGTCAAAATCCGAAAGTTAGATTGAGGATTTGAGATTAAAAACGAGATAGGAACCTAGTATAGTCCTTAACAATGATCCAAGGACTGTAATCCTTGATCCACAACCTTTTTCGGTCGACGTCGGTTGCCGGAAACTCGTCGGAAGGTCGCCGGAAAGTTGTCGGGAAGGTGTTTTGGCTTTGGGAGAGTTTTGGGAGTGATGGATAAGCTTGAGAGACTAAGAATGGGAGGGGAATCAGTCAATTATCGTCCTATAAGCATTTCCCCCAACTGGGATTGGCTTTCGTTAGTCGGGGTCGGAAATTAAGGCAATAAAATTGCCGAAATCGCGTTTGGCATCTGGTTCTGTGAACCGGCGCGGTGGCGGAGCGGACTGCGCGGCTCCGGTCCGGACCGGGTTGTGCGATTCGTCGGGTCCTTTCCTCCTCTCTTTCGGACTTCTATCCTTCCACGTTTTCGGGCTCGATTTTTCCAGGTCATTCTCGGATTACGACTCCTATCCTAAATTTATTCCGACTTAAATTGATCTCATATTTGAAATCTTAATTCCGTCGGTTTTGGATTCGTCGGCTTTTAAATCGTCGTCTTTTGGCCCCCGTGCAATAATTTATCTAATTAAATTATTTCCGACTCCACGGGTTCTTGGAATTAAAATTCTTTTCCTTCTTGAACTTAATTCCAATTCTTCTGGGATTAATCCATGGAATATCTTGGGCTTCCTTTCCCTCTTTTATTCCATTTTGAATTTTTTTGAATCTATCGGCATTTCGTTTCTGAGCAATAATTTATTCTGATAAATTATTTTCTTCTTCTCAGAGATATATTTCGTCCTTGATCAGATTACGAAACTAATTTTATTCCTTTGGACGCCGATAAAAATCTCGGGTATTACAGTCTACCCCCCTTAAGAATCAACTTCATCCTCGAAGTTGGGTGAGCTTCATCCTTTGGAACTAAGGTCCTTTCTATTTTGTGCTATTGTTGGATTGCGTGATTATATTATTGTGTGTTGTTTTTTGATATTGTTTGACATCGTTTGTTGGATATTGTTTGTATTATTTTATTATATCGTTTGACTGAACCCATGATTGAAATTTCCAAGTTGCCTACGTACCCTGTGAAGGGATCAAGTCATTACGTAGTTCAAAACAATTCGAATGTTTATTTGGAATACAAAATATTCGGGTTTCAAAAATAAATGCTTATGCATTATTACGGGGTATTACATCCTCTCCCCCTTAGGACTTCAGTTATGTCCCCATAACTGCCTATACGTTACTCTCGAGAAGGTTTGCGTATCGTTACCTTCGACCCCTTTCTCATTGAGCTGGCAAGTCAGCTTGTTTGTCGTCATTCAACCGTCCCACAACTCTTTCTTGATCTCCTTGTTGCGGATTTACCAAGTCTAGCCTCTTCTCAATCTCCTCCTCTGGCGTTCGACATTTCCCAGCCCTGTGACCAAAGTTGCCGCACTGATAGCAGGCTCCGGGCTTCGGGCACTGGCGCACCAGATGTGCATGGTTGCACCATGGGCAGCGTGGTATGAATGCTTCATGGTTGTCATCTCGACTGTCCGGGTTCTGTGGCTGGTCAGGTTTAATGGTCACGTCCTCTCTCTTGTTAATGTTCTCTATCCGCGTTCGGCAGTCACGCAGCCGATGACCAAATCGACCACACCAAAAGCACGTTCCGGGCTGAGGGCACCCTCTCGCATAATGTGTTTTACCACACTTTGGACATGGTGGCGCATAGTCACCATTGTTGAAGACTATCCCCTTGTTTTTCCCTTTGCTGCCTCGAGGCGGTCTATTCGGGCCTCCACGAAGACGGCTTCCACCCGACTTATTATCATCTCTGCTGTTGATGTTAATCTTGTCTTGCCCCTGGTTGACTAGTGCATTCCCCAACACGACCAAAGCTTCCACTATGGTCCTTAGGCGTCCGTCTACATTACTAGGCAGAAGGGCTGCTTGCCCTCCTTGATTGGGTGCACCCACATTTTGTACTGGTACTGAAACTTTAGAACTTTGGTTCGTTAACAAGAGCTTTTCTAAAATATCCCAAGTTAAATTTATTAAAAGAAAAGAGTTATGATTCATGGGGAAAGGGTTTAAGGATAAAATTCACTTTTTATTACTCGTGTGGGGTATTCTGATTTCAAACGGTGTTGCGGTTCTCCCCGGCATGAAACTTTTGACAACTTTCACGGTGCAGCCGGGATAGATAATTCAATCTTGACCTTCAGTCTGTCACACTGAAGATCCCCAGCTTTTGGCATCATGAAACTTATCATAGTTTCATGTCATAAAGATCCTTGCCATGAAACGCACTCCCACTGTAGGAGTATTTTCTGAAAAATCATAATCCTGGTTTTCAATTTTATTCAGTGAAACCAAATTATGAAGATGGAGTTGGGATTAAGGATATATTATAGGTTGTCACGTTTTTATTGCTCATGTTAAGAACTGTGCTCCCGAAAGCGCACGGTGTCTAAAGTTGCAGTAATTTATAGTAAGACCGGATCGTTCACTGGAGGATGTGCGATAGAAGCAGGGCCCACGTCGTTTACTAAGATTTTCCACTCGGTTACTCGATTCAGGTTTTGCAATGATTTCTAACGACTACTTGACATAATTTAAATTAGATTATGAAAGCAATAAAATTATTCTACAAAGCATGATAAATTAGTCTATAAAGCGATTAAATCTATTCTACGAAAGCGATAAATATTATGCTAGGAAAGCAAATAAATTATTCTACGAAAGCGAATTAAAATGTGACAGAAGGGACAGGGAGAAAGTAATGAAGATTGGACAAGGTTCAGATGAAACACACTTAAGCTTCCATTTTAATACACAGATCTTTGTTTGGGATAATCCGTCAGTTAGCTAACTCTCATGCTCTCTATACCATGTTCCCTTTAGCAGACAGGTACTTATGGTAAGAGTTTGCATGCTCTTAAGACCCCAACTTCTAAGATACCACAGATTAATAACCCCCCTCGCAATGCCTTGCAAGAGAATGATAGTCATATGTGGTGGTCAAGCAACACCTAACATATCATTAGTTGATATGCCAAGTACTCCTAACGTCCCCCTTGTCACACCCAAAGTCCAAATCTAACCCCAAACTAATCCATAACTCTTAAACCTTACAACCGGCAGATGCATCTCTGCTTCCGAGTGACCTCTATGAAAGCATTTTAAAGAAAGCAGTAAAGAAAGCAGTAAAGAAAGCATTTAAAAACCAATCGCTCGGAAGTCTTAAAAGATTGTCACAATCCGTTAGTATAAAAGAGCCCCTGGTCTTGGTGACCAGATGCAGATTTAGAACTTCCCAAATATCAGTAAGCCACAGGACTTATAACATTCGGTTGGTTATGAGATACAAACATGAGTGGAGCAGACCTATGAAGGTTTGTTCCGAATGCACTCACTCAAGACTCGATTTTAGGCTTTGGTGGGAGAAGATAGTAGTTGAAAGAATACTCAACCCTACCATAGAAATCAACCAAGGCCTATATGTTGTTCCTCTAGTATTAATTAACACACTTTGTCCGAATCCAAGTGGAAACGGATCCGATGCAACACTTAATACAAGATTTCCAACACACAGTAATTTTGAGAAACAAAAAGATGTTTGAAAATCATTCCCTAAACAGGTACTAAACTCTCAATTAAAACACAGATCCTTTCAATCTAAGTGAGACCTACTCGCTGACTCTGCTTCTAAGTTCTCAAAATCAACCCCCAGTAGAAGATGAATTAGTCATAACTGTCGAATTTATCCCTTACTCAGATCCGGATTTTATAAAGGAATTTTTGTTAGAAATTTATTTTGCAACATCTGACTTAAATCAAGACTTCTATGTCCAAGGGGAAGGATCCCCAAAATAGTAATGACCACAGTATCTACATAATAGTATCATGCATACATGTATATGAGAAGTAAAATAAACTACCCCAAAATATATGGTGGGGTTAGACAGAATTCGATACACAAAGATGGATTAGCCTGATATAAGAAGAAATTGGCTAAAAGAGAATGCCAGAAATAATTGGGATTATCCGGACTGCAAACATCTGCTATCCGGTTCCCAAGTATTCCAGATGGAATGTCATGTAGGCAGTGGAATGCCTTAAGTAATAGTTGCCGCCGTCACTTCAGACTTCACTGTCTGTGAATCTGGAGGAAAACCCACATGTTCTATTACTGTAATAATCATTCGATAACATTGGCATATATCATCTATTATTACTACAACTCTAGATTCAGGTTTGAAATTAAGATAAAGAAAAGAAAACTGTATCCGGATAGGAGTCAGCTGAGCAGCTATTATGATCCCGGATGGACGAACCGCCAAGGCTTCCACCGACCACTACCCGAACCATGCAAAATAACAACTAGTAATTAATACTCAGAATACGAGCTAATTATCCGTGTGGGAATATCCGCCAACATTAGTCTGATGTTATTTCTTACTAGTTGTTCATACACACAATGAAAGAGAAAGTAAACAAAATTAAGAAAATATTTTTGGTACTGTGTGAGTGTTAATCACACAATAAATAGACACTAATGGGTTGAGATGTGTAATGGATAAAATTAGATGTAGTGGGCCTAGGCCCAATACACCCATGCAACTTACACAACTCAAGAAATAAAATATTTTTGGAGTTTTAAAATAGAAGGAAGAAAGCAATTCGGTCTATTGGGCTAAACGCAAAAGAGACCGAATTGAGGATGCATGAGATATGAAGTAACACCATACCCAATTAATCCTTGTAAAGTCATGAAGCATCCTCTAATTCGAATTGTCAAGCAATTCGGTCTAAACCGAATTGGACAATTCGAATTGATGAAGTCATTCCTTCACTCAACTTTGGCTAAGGCATTTACCCCAAACTTGAGGGTGATTCGAATTGCCAATTGAATTCGGTCTAGACCGAACTTGGACAATTTGAATTGGTAGAACAAATAAAATAAACTAAGGCATGAGGGGATGGCATGGATACAATGTGGTCTCCCAAGTTAATTCGATCTGTATGGGCAATTCGGTCTATAGACCGAATTGCATAGACCGAATTCACATGAGATAACTCTTTTTGCTATGCAGTTCGATCTCATGGGCAATTCGGTATAGACCGAATTGCCTAGATCGAATTGCATATAAATCTCCCAAGTGAAGCATCTAACACTTATTTTTGCCATGCAATTCCATTTTCATGAGTAAGTTCGGCCTAGACCGAATTACCTCAAACCGAATTGCATGTCTTTCTCTCTTAAGTGTGGGTTTGGTTTACATTGTGTGGTTTATGATGGATAAGATTTACCTAATCCTTCATTTCACATCAATGTCACTTCACAGCCACACTAATCAGTGTTTTAAGGAGAGTAGACCTAGGTTATGTGGCTAACAGGCATTGGCTTGAACCAAACCTCAAAACTATAAACAAGCAATCAAAGATTAAGGACTCAAGCATAAACTGAATAAAAATAAGAACACATGCTCAAAAGCAAGAACACCTACATAATCTAAGGCTACATTAAGCTAATGAAGGTAAATAAAACAGCAACTGGAAAGCAAGAAAATAAATTCTAACAAGCCTAAGATTATCTAAAATCTAAGAACACTTATTTGAGTCTCTAAGGTGTACAGTCAAGCCACAAACCACTTAGCACACATTTATTGAGAGTGCAAGTCAACTAGGGCATAATAAATATAACCTAGTTGAAACAAACAAACATTCTACCATTATTGCTAAGGAAAGTATTTAATAGATGCCAAACACTTGAAATGAAAACCCATTTCTGGATTCCTTCTTGTATTGACATCGAAAAGCAGTAAACAACCCTAAAACCATTCATTAGCTTGAAGGTAGGGTTCATTCTAACTACAAAGCATTTAAGGTTTATGGAAATGGCTACACTAAGGGTGGTAACCAGCTTCTATGAGACAAAAACTAAGCTCAAAAGCAATAAAACTACATTACAAGCATGAAAAATAAACTAACTAAACTACATTACCTACCTAACCCTTAAGGGGTGAAGAACCTTCTCCTTCTTTTTGTCTCCCAGCAACTGTCCAAGAGTTTGTGTGTCTAAGGATATTTCTTGTGTTGAGGAAGGTCAGCTTTTATACTTGTTTTCGAAACCCTAGGCCCATCATGCATTTCTCACGTGCTCAGCTGTACTTTTGAATGTGATTCGGTCTCCTCATCCAATTCGGTTTAGATCGAATTGATGCAATTCGAATTGCATGAGGTCTTCCTTCTTGTTCTTGAGCTGGAATGTGGCATTCACCCATCAATTCGGTCTATGGGTAGACCGAATTGGCCTTGTCGAATTGAAGATGGCTCCTGCTTGGCTTCTTTGCTTTAAGGCAATTCGGTCTATGCAGTCAATTCGGTCTAGACCGAATTGCATAGATCGAACCTCTTCTTTTCTGCTCTCTCAAAGTCTTCTTTCTTTCCATAGTGTAATTCGGTCTAGGGGTCAATTCAGTTTGGACCGAATTGCCACAGACCGAATTGGTTGCTCTTTTCTTCCTCAACACTTTTCTTCTTTCTTCAGCAATTCGGTCTAATGGTCGAATTGCTTATAGACCGAATTGGTCTTCAACACTTAGCCAAATTTTCAGATTGTGGGATTTTCATTCTTTTTCCCATCTTTTTGATTTTTGTGGGCTATCTTATTCTTTTGCCCATCTTTTCATTCCTTTTTCTTTCTTTTTCCTTTTTTCATGTTTTTGGATTTCTTCTAACACAAATGCAACTAAAATTGCATATTTTGTGTCTTTCATTACCAGCTCAATATTTTTACAAACTTGCATCAATCTGTCGAATTCAACTGCTTTCTTATTGAAATAAGATGGGATTTCGATCAAAATGTCTGTCTCAGACACGGAAATGTATTGGAAATAATGGACAATTTTGGCCATTATCAACATCCTCACATTTAATATTGATCGTCCTCGAGCAGTCAGAGTCAGTGCTCCTAAGAGCATGGACTCTGCATATTCAATCCATTTGCGTGGCTTCAAAAATTTCATTCTTGTTATATTGGGATAATACAATCAAAATTACAAGTGTTAAACTCTCTTGATTGCAGTGTTTAATGAAATGATACTTCTCACTTGGATAGGTATTCAAATCAATCATTATTGTTAATTTTTCTTGAATAAATGTATAGAAAATTTTCATTGGTTTAATTCTTGAATTCAAGCATGACATGAACATTTATCAATCAAAGCAGAGCCTCACATATAGTAGAGTCGGAAATTTCACTCACTCTCAAAGTTGGCTTTTATACAATACGCTCATGATCAAATTCAATTAAATTCTCCCATAAGCTTGCAATTAGACCAACTCGCCACCTACTTATTTCCTCAAATCGAGATCCCGAGGTCTTATTCAAGGTTATAACGGGGCATAGGTTGTAACATTTGGTAAGAAAGGGGATTATTAGGCTAAAAAGTGACACGAATCCATTCCATCATAACTTGGCATATTTTTATTTAAAATCTATGATCATCAATATTTTCTTTCTTTCTTTTGTTTTTCTTTTCTATTGCATGACATTAGACTTTGTCTAATTTGCTTTGTCAATTGCAATTTATTTTTGTTGAATGAATCTCAACACTTCCTTGTTTCTTTTCTTCTCTTTCTCTCTCTCTCTCTTTTTTTTTTGGATCGGTTTATGAATACCGATTGATATTTTTGATGATCATAAACTATAATGCCTTGATGGAATTTATTCGTGTTCACTTGGGTTTGATTTTCTTGGTCTTTTTATAAGGTTGGGAATAATATAGTGGTTTCAAAGAAAAATTAGGCTTAAAGGCTCAACTTGGTTAATCCTAAAGGGAAAATATTTTTGGGTTTGGAATTCAAAAGAAGGCCAAAAATTTGGGTTTCTCTAAGTGCCTCGATCATATGCTCGATTTCGGGAATATGGCATGGTCTTGAATCAATCCTAATTGCAAGTTCTAGTGTCCTTTAATCGAATTGACTTTCACACAACAAGGAAACATTGAGTAAAAATGACTCGGCTCAGATCTCACATAGATGGTTTGATCATGTCATACCTTTATTCTTAAATTTAGCCTTTGAAAATTTCTTACAAATTATTCAATCAAATTCTCAACATGAGAGTTTTGTTTTTCTTCCAAGTGATCATATCATTGGATTTTTATAGCTCAAAACCTCAAGAATTTATATCATGCACATTTTTAATTGTTTTATCCCAATTTAATAGTTTGAAAATTTCATCCTTAGCCTAAATTCAACATGTGAATTTAGGTGACAGATTTATGCTTGTTTTATGCCGGTTATTTAATTGAAAGCGGTAAAAAGACACTGTGAACATGCAAGCATGTCACAGCTTTGTTTTTGGCGTGACAGTCACTTATTCATCTTGGACTGTCACACATCTTTTTCGAAATATTTTTGAGAATCCAAGATGAAATTCTCTTGTGGAAAGCAGTAAATACATCAATTACAATAGATTTCCACAGTATGGATGAGAGTGTATGGGGTGAATGGAAAATCTAATGCATGACGTTTACATTGGAGCTCGCATGAATGTGATCGCGTTAGCTCAATCTTTCTCCTCTGGATGGTGCTTGGAGGGTCCGGTGTCATCTCTTGGAGGTGAGGGTAGCTTTCTGAGCAGGGTCTTCATCATTTCGGCTTGATTATCGAACATTCTGGCTTGACTGGCGAACACTGCTTCAAACATTTTCCTATTCTTTTCCTCATTCTCAATCCTTTCTTGATGCTGCCTTGCCGCTTCCCTTCTGAACTCCTCTTCTCTCTCAAGCATTTTCAGCCTAAACTCTTCCTCTTTCTGCATTTGTTTCTCGTGAGTCGAAACAATGACATCGGCCAAAGATCTGACACTCTGCATCATTGACTCTCCCATTCTGCTCACTGCTTCTAGAGTTTGAGAATCAGCTGGATACTGAGACACAGTCGGACTTCTACGAGAGGGTCGGACTGGATGTCTTCGTGATAGGCTTGGAGTGGAAACATCAGTTCCAGGATGAGTCTGAGTGGGGGCCTCACTTCGAGGATGTTCTTCCGCAGCAGGTCCAATTGAGGGAACTCCAGCTTCTTTTGTTGAAGGCACCGCTTCAGTACGGGCCTCTTTCCTTCGTGACTTGCGCTTAGCTGGTTGCCCAGGAGTGTATCTGGATTGGGCTTCTGACTCATCTGGCATCGCGTATACCACTGGATCAGATACCCGCGTTTTTGGAACTGGAATTGGGCGACTCATATCAATAGTGTCGCTCCCTGAGAAAATAGATAGATCTACTCCTTGGGCTTCGCAGATTCTTCTAATGAGGTTTGGATAGCAGAGAGCAGCCGCCCTGCCGGAGGTCCTTGCAGTCATGACATGGAAAATGTGCTCCCCTACATTGATCTTCAGTCCATGCCATAACTTAGCAAAACCCTTCAGCATCCGACCAGATGTCTCATGTGCATGAGGGTTGGGCCTGATTTTTGACATGTAGAAGTCATATGAAGGTTGGAACCCCAGCTTCAGGTGCTTGGCTTTGAAGGAGAACTCGCCAGTGTAGCTCTCGGCAGTGAGGGATCTTGTGATGTTATCATAGTATGGCCTATCAACTGCCTTACATGCTCCTTTTTCAAAATGCTCAGCTGTCGGGAATTCTGATGCCCAGTTGGGGGTATTGAGGAATCTGTTCAGATACTTTCCAGATATGTCTACATCAACTCCTCGCACCCAACTCTTCTTTTGAGCGACATTGATGTTGCAATAGAACTCCCGAACCAGCTCTGCTATCCCAGGTTCAGCGTGGTGCGTAAGGAATTCAGTCCATCCATGGTTTTGTTGTAGGAAGACCAGCGTAGGATGATTCACCATTTCCGGGCTAAATCCTTTATCGGGTACAAATAATTCTCCTAGCGCCATATAACGCCCCGCATTCTGCTCGTTCCCGTTGAACCTTCTCATTATATCTGCATCGTCCTTAATGGGGAACTTTTTGCATTTCTTTGTGGATACCCCCAGGCGTCCCTTTGAGGTGGATTTCTCCCAATATCCAGCGGATCGGACTGACCCCGTTGATTCTTGGGAGTCCTGAGGATATGCCTGCTCCCAGTCAGAATTCGATTTCTCCTCCATCTGCTATTGCTGCTCATGATGTTCAATCTCTACTTGATGTTCAGTTTCAGCCTGCACATCCCCCTGCGGCTGTCCTTCAGACTGTTGTTCGTGTTCCGCCTGCTCGCCTCCTTGAGATATTCCCTGTTCAGACGAATTACAACGAAATTCATGAAGCATAGCTTTGAGAAAATCATCAGAAAAGACGGGATCAACAACATGTTGATGTTCTTTTTGAGGTACCTCCTCGTCCCTCCCTGTTTTTAATTTCCCTAACTGTTCTACCATGTGATCTCCTTGATCTCCAGTGATATCAAGATCCCCTTGGAGGATTTGTTGATATGTTTTGTTCTTGAACAGGTCCTCAATGGTGTCTACATTTGCTTGAGAGCTACCACCACTGCCCTCATTTGCCACTGCTTCTCCTTGATTTGCCTCAACTTGTGGACCCGCCTCAGCATGCGAGCCTTCTAATTCTGTTATATTCTCATCAGGTGCGACGGGCTGAGATTGGGCAGCAGCTGCAGCCCTTGCATTTGCAGCAACTCATTACCCTCCTGCACCATTTCCTTTATCTCTTCTGTGGGTTTGAGTCCTTTACCGATCTCATCCACTTTCTTTTCACTTCCATTCCCCCGAGTGGCTATCTCATTCTGCTGCTTCTTTCGATCTTTAACCCATTCAGCCGGCTCTTCTTTCACTTTAACAGGCACGATGTTGGTTTCGGTGATTATTTGACAGTCATCGTCCCCAACATCAGCCTCTGTTGTGATCTCTTTATCCTGTCTCTTCTCTAGCTCGGCTTGAATTTTCTTAGCAACTTTTCTGTTCTCTTCCTCTTCCCGGGCTTTTCTACTGTTCTCTTCCAGTTCAGCCTTCTTAGCTTCTTCTTCAGCTTTCTTGGCTATTTCTTCCTTCCACAGTTTATCTTGCTCGGCCCTTTCTGCCTCTCGCTTTTGCCTCCACTCTTCTTTTTCTTTGTCCATTTCAGCATCAGCCATCTCATTCTCCCGCCTTTCTCTTTCAATTTGACGCTCCTTGCGAGCAGCAGCCCTTTGTTCCTCAGCCCGTTCAGCTTCCGCAATCTCTGATCTTTCATTGCCTTTTCTGCGTCGGCTTCTTCTTGGGCCTTTCTTGCCATTCTTGCATCGTATTGTTCTTGGGCTAGACGCTGCTGCTCTCTCTTGGATAAATCAATGGCATGCCCCTTGCCCCTGTTCTTTGGTTTGGAAGGTGTACCATCGAACTTGGGCACTGGTGGAATAATCCTTGGCTGAATGGGAGGTTTCTGAATTTTGGCTTGAGGTTCTGCAGGTTTTCCGGCCTTTTCTTTCTCAGCCAGTTTTATCAGTTTCCTCCTTTTCTTTGGTGGCTCTGGCGCAGATTCGGTTTGGAGAGGCTCTGATTCAGTTGACTGGTGGGGTTCTGATTCGGTTGACTGGTGGGGTTCGGGCATCTGGTCCTCATACTCATCGATCATCTTGTCATCAGCTTCAGTCCACAGCCCTAACTCAGGCCCTTTGGTTTTCAGGTACTTCTCGATGAAACTGGGCTCAGTCATTGCTGTAAGCTGAGCAGTCCATTTGGCTGCGAAATATCTGCCCAAGATGCCTTGGAATCCCGTGTTATACCGTAATCGCACTTTGTTTTCTTGGCAGTACCTTAGGGCTTCCCAGTCTATCTCTCGCATTAATTCGAAGAATCTGGTCTTCATGTCCGCATAGAGAGTGTCCATGATGTCTGCCTCCTTCTCATTCAGCCCTGACAGGTCCCGAACTGGTGGAATGTTCAAATACTCCAGGCGTTTGGTTTCACTCATCAGTGGTATCTGCTTCTTCTTCCTACCCATTCTGTCCCAATTTCTGGTTTGGTACATGGTTGTGCACTCGGCCCTTATCAATGTAAAATTGGGCATTCCAACCATTGTGGCTTCTTTGGGTTTCACCACCGGGATTCTTGTTGGTAGAAATCTTGGAAGGATTTCCTCATTTCCCGGGGGTATCACCACTCCTGGATTTAGCACAGATCGTCTGATGTCCTTCTCCCAGCTCCCCCATGCCTTCATGTATTCTCCCCACAGCTGCCGTGTTGCTTTTGTCTTTTCTATTATTGTGTCCAACATCGGAGTGTGGTGGGCTGCTCCATAATTCAGCACAGGTTGAAGGGACTCCCAAAAGTTGTATGCCATCTCAATATGACGTATCTTGGCATGATTTGTGAGCCACAGTTGCTCTTCCGGTCCGCAGACGCTCCCATTGTCAAATAGTTCCTTCTTGTATGTGAATGGGAAAGCGTCTGGCATGTAGACCATTCCGGACATCACCACTTTGTGTACCGGAGGAGTTTGTTTGGCAAACAGACTTCTGACTTCTTTTGTGATGGCTGGTTGAATGGGGATTGGCTCGAAGGCTGCTATTTTCTTGTCCCCGAGGTGCTGCTCAAGCATTCGATTCCACCAGGCCTTATGTTGAATCATTCTCCAAACCATTCTCTCGTAGTGAACTCTCGGATCGTTGAATCTCATGTCATATCTCGCCTGGTCGAATTCGTTATTCCAGAAGTTCCACATGTGCTGGCAGAGGTCTCTTTCGAGGCCTGTAGCTTTAAGGTTTCTCTCCTCTTCTAGAATATCTCTCCACCAGTCATCCTTTATCTCAAATCTCCATTCAATCTGGTGATCCATGTTCAGATGAAATTCATCCCTGATGGCTTTTCTGTTTGCTTCAATTTCCCTTTTCAGCCTTTCAATTTCCAAAAAGGCAAGGTCTGGAGTGGTTGTTGGAAGACTCATTATGGAAGTTATCACATATTTGTCCCTGAGAAGAGAAATTGAACTATTTTTAACAAGTTTTTTTTTTTCTTTTGATAAACATATTCAAATTGGAAAAATCAACATCCTCACATTTTGAGCTAAGCTCTAAATGTGAGTTAATTGGTTTTCTTACTTGAATTTATTAGAATAAAAGACATAGAGTTGGATTTTTAAATCCAACCCTTAATAAAACAAAAAATAGAAAGAGAAGAGGGGGAGATAAGGATTTGGGATCCTTACAATTTTTTCTTAGACTATAAATAGTCTAAAATAATTTTGGAGTGGTCAAAAGACCAAAAAAACTAAAATTTCATAGGCTATTAAGCCTACGAAAGAGATTTGGATTTTTATCACTTAAAAAGTGATTTAAATCTTTTAAAAGAGGTAACAAGATAATGAATGATGAGGAATAAATGCACATGACAGATTATGCAATCACTAGAATGTAATAATGGATTATGGAGAATAAAAATAAAACAAACATGCACAAACACAAAAAGAACATTTTTGGATTTTTATGAGAAGTGTTGACTTATTTATTTAGTGAAATTGGGGGTGTGAATGGTCCCCCATTTGGACTTGTTTTGGGGAAATGGGTGTTCAAGAATGAAACAAGGTGTTCAAATTGAATATTCCCCCACTTGTCCCAAAAGTGAGTATAAGTCAAACATTTAAAAGAAAGAACATTCTACCCCTTTTTGTCTTTTTAGACATAAATACCATGCCAAAAGTGTTGGAAAAATTTTGGCATGGTTTCGTCTATAATATCATGTTTCCCGTATGTGCAAACATTACTTTTCAAGTTGAGACAGCAACTTTCAAGTTGAGTTTGCACTTTGTGGTTAACAAGTATCCGACAAAAGCATTTATTGGCAAAATGCACAGTATACAATACATGCAATACTGAAAACAAACACAAACAGTCCATTCACACCATGATCATGCAAAAATTTTGCCATATACTCATGCTTTAAAAACATAGCTACGACTATACCATCAACATGCATATCCTATCAACATTGTCTCATAACTAGTAAAATAACACAGTGACTGCAAGGGAAAAGCAAACCACTGTGTGCTCCATTTTCACAGATTTTTGACAACAACCACAGTTAACCGAATATATACACAGAAAACACAGACAAAACAACAAAACTACAAAGAGAACAAAAACATGACTTTTGGGGGTTTTGCAACTCCCATTTTCGAAACAAAACATCCCCAACATCTCAGAAAGCTCAAAAAGCACAACAATGGCAGTTTCGCACAAAAACGCACAAACCCTAAATTCTGCCTATTGTTTTCTACCCTCTTCCCTATCACACCCAAACCATTCCGCATACATTCCGACCATCTCCTACTCGAAAACATTCACCATTCCCTGCCCCATTACTGATTTCGCAGGAACAATGAAACACCAACACTGGAAATCGCGAAACAGGGTGTGAAATAAAAAATAGGGAACTCACCCGACACTCCCAGTGGGATTAGACGAAGAGGAAGCCATTTTTAAACACCTTGCACGGAGTTGATCAAAGAAAAACTCTGGCTCGAGCTCTGGTTTCGCGAGGGAGACGAAGTTCGCGAGAGGGAACACGGGGGAAAATATCGAAGTGCGAAAAGTGAAAGTGAGGGAAAATAGGGGGAATAGAGAATATAAAGGGGTAGGGGATTTGGGTAATTCGGTCTGTTAGGGACCGAACCATCAATTCGTTCTAGACCGAATTGATGTGGTCTCTAGTGTTTGCGAAGGATTCGGTCTCTTAGGCCAATTCGGTCTAGACCGAATTGGCATAGAGACCGAATTGGCATGGGGGGGGGGGGGGGGGGGCAAACACACTCTCTGCAATGAAGTCTTTTGAAGTCAATTCGGTCTTAGACCGAATTGATTCAGAGACCGAATTACAGCCAGATGACCGAACCTGATTACTTAGAAAAATTTTGAGGGATGCTTTTGTAACACCCGAGGAAAAACAAATTCAAATTGTTTTGAACTACGTCATGACTTGATCCCTTCACAGGGTACGTAGGCAGCTTAGAACTAATTTCTAAGTTCAGTCACGAAATAAATCACAAAATACATCACGAATTAGATCACAAGGACGATAGGAGATGTTGGAGCCAATTTAGACTAGGCTAAGTAGGACCCGAGAATGTTGCGAGCGATAAGCCGGACCCGTAACAAGATTAAGGGGAAGATTCCGCAACGAAGGCGCCCCAGGGAATCGAGCTAACACGTAGAAAACCGATAGGGGAAAGCGAGGGAAGACCCGACGGAACACGCGGAGCCGAACCGGCCGGTCCGGCCGGCCCGCGCTGTCCGCGCGCCGCCGCGCGGCCACCGCGCGGCCAAAGGCGTCGCGACGCCAGGCCTGGCGCGCGTGCTCCGCGCGACCATAGGGGTAGGTGCGCGCCACCTCCGCGCCAGAGGGGCTGAAGGTGTAATCTTTCCATTCGGGGGTGATTTTCTTGCCGAAATTACATCTTCCTTCGAGGGAAACCAAATCCCAGCCTTAAGGAAGGCTTAGGGATGGCTGGGGGCGCCTCAAAACCCTAGGTTTACAGAAAACACTCCCCTACCACTTCATTCTTCCTTCCCAAGCCAAAAACCTATTCGACTCCACTTTCCGGCGAACATTCCGGCGACGACGAGGCACACGGGACAGAGCCCTGCCCTCTAGACTCTTGGTAAGCCATTGTACAATGTTTCAATTCGTCCATAGACCCCTGAAACTCGAATTCTAACATTATTTCCTTACTACGATTTCACGTCGGAAAACGAACAAAAAGCGATCGGAGAAGTTGGCCGTCCGTCGTGACCCTAGGACATCCGGAAACCCAATCCAGCGACCCTAACATCATTCTAAGTAAGTTAACACCTTACTCACAAATTTTTTGCGGTTGTTTGTTGTTTAAATCTCGAGATATAGGCTTGTAACAAAAATCGGTTTTCAAAAACCCTATTTTCGTCCAATTTTAAAGACTCGCCAAAAACTCGACCTTCGGGAATTCAAACCGAAAACTTTTCAACATAGAAGTTGTTCCTAACACCTTTATCTATCTTGTGTCCAAATTTCAGCCATTGACATTAAGTTTTGCTATCCCAATTTTCGCCATGAACTTTCTGTATTGAACCGAACCGTTTAAATCTGTGACAGATTCCATCATTCAACTTGATGCATGTTTTTCACCCATTTTTCGAATGATTTAACTTTGCATTTCTAAACAAAAGTTGTAGATAATTGTGTCTAGATTATGTCTACAAAATTTCACAAATTTTGGTGTTCATTTGATATGTCAAACGGCCAAGTTTTTGAAACTGTTTTGAATTCGTTTTAAGGGCCATGAGCATGCAGTGAGTTGCACACGATTTTTGAGTACCAAGAATTCATTATTTCCAAAAACTTAAAACATGAAAGTTGTTCCTTAATGCGTCGTGTAGTTACTGTAAAAATTTCACATCGATTGGTTTTGAAATGAATTTTTAATCGGCGTTACACGAACCTGTGACGACAACAGTTTTTAAGACGTACATTATTCTTTGCAATAAACTCAAATTTTAACCCACTTCGGGACCTTATTTCCAAAAACTTAAAACATGAAAGTTGTTCGTGTGTGTGTTTTTGAGTTACTGGCCAAGTTTCAGAATTTTTGGAGGAGAAACGAATTTTAAATTAAGAAAGGCGTGAACCGCCTCGAATAGGATTTTTCGAACTTGAGAAAACTCGAACTATGAAAACGCGATATCGATCCTTTGATAAATTTGAAATACGAACTTTCGAAAAATCCCGTTCACTAGGCTGAGCCGATCTTCATACTATCATTATCTTTGAGACTGCCTCGTTAGTGGTCTCCTTACTATCTGAGATTGCCTCGTTAGTGATCTCGCGCGCTGTATTTGTGGACTGCCTCGTTAGTGGTCCTACCATCTTTGTGGATCGCCTCGTTAGTGGTCCTACTATCTTTGTGGATCGCCTCGTTAGTGGTCCTACTATCTTTGAGACTGCCTCGTTAGTGGTCTCCCATTGTTTGGACTGCCTCGTTAGTGGTCCTATGTTGAGATTGCCTCGTTAGTGATCTCCCGGTATGGTGTCCTCTTCTTAGTTTACGGGATGAAAAGTAAAAGACTCGTGTGAGTGTTTCATTATGCTTAAATCGTATTTATCCTGTCTTTAATTACGTATTTAAATTTTATGCATCTTAAATTATGCTTTAAATTTCGCTTTTTAAATTAAGTTCTTTAATCATAATTTTCCGCTGCTAATAAATCATGTACTTTTAAATCCTCGTACGATAAGCGAAATCTTTAGTTTTAAACACTTGTAACCTCTTTTATTTGTTAGTTAGGGATTAACTTACTCAGTATATTTTTATACTGACAACCGTTGTCATTTTTCTTTTACAGAGTATGTCGAGTGACGCATACGCATGCACTTGGGGGAATTGTTTATGAACATTTTATTTCTGCATCGTACTGTTTTACCGGGTCTGTTAAACCCGAGGATTTGGCCATGTTGGCCGTGATTTACTTTCCGCTGCATTTACTCTATTTACTTTTCGCGTATGATGATTACTACTATCGTTTTAAGTATTATAAATTTCCGGACTATATCTTGAATGTTTTAAATCTTTTGCATACCCACAAGCCTTGCATTTCCTTAGCGAGCTCGGGAAGCCGTGTCTTGCTAGGGGGATGCGGCGGTGACACCCCGGCCTGGGTTATCAAATCCGGGGTGTTACAAGTTGGTATCAGAGCCCGGAATATTTTTAAGCTACTATTATTATTATTTTAAAATACTTTGAACTAAGTATTATATTTAAATTTATTATTATCATTATTATTTTTAAGACTACTAGCATTATTATTTTAGCCCAAAATTTGAGCCCAAAAATTTTCTTACCCAAGCAATATAATATTTTGAGCCCAAAAGGGGGTTAAATTATTTGGCCCAATATTTATAATTATTTATTTTAAGCCCAACCATTTCGACCCAATACCCATGTTTTTACTTTTTAAAGTCCAAACTATTATTTTGGCCCAATATAGGCCCAACTTTTTCCATGATTAAAAAAAAAAAAAAAAAATTTTACTAAGATTAATTTTTGGGGGGATTGCATATGCATATTCATGTAGATTTAAATTCCTGCATCTCTTGACTTTTTATTCGAAGCATACTCTAACTCTAACCTCCTTGTTGACATTAGATGGCCGAACCCAACACGAACATGGTCAACTTGATGATGAAACTGACTAACGCATACCTAGAGTCCGAACAGCGGCTCAAGACCCGATTGGGACAACTAGAGGGCCAAGTAGCCCATCTAGGAAATCTTAGGGAGGCTGACCACCACGAAATAACCCAACTCAAGGCTCAAGTCGCCGAACTCCAAGCCCAAGTGGTCGCGCTTCAAAACAAGGACGAGGAGCTGAGGATGCAGATAGGGCACATGGGATGGGAACTGCTGTGCCTAGAGGCTGACATATTTCCTCCGAGCCCGAGCCCGGTGGGGACACCCATTGCTATCGACGTATCCAGCGACGAGGACGATCCCATCGAGGATGTACCTACCCATACCCTCTAGACTTGGAGCCCATACTGATGCACTACTATCTATATTCTTTTTTTTCAAACTAGTACCAGCACTACTATTTCATTCCTGTTACGAATGCTTGTAAACAGCTGAAAAATTTTCTCTTGAGTAATAAATCTACAAGCATTTATTTTATACAATTATATTTAAAGTGTTCCTTACATTTTAACTAAATTACTTCTCTTCGAATACCCTACTAAAACCCGATCAAACAAACGAACGAGTTAATAATAATCAATGACCTATAGATAACAACTAAACAAAAATACAAGTAGTAAATATATATAAATATACTTTGTATAGAGATAATTATCGGACGAGGATATCTCCAACCCTAAACCCTAAACCCTAAACCCTGAACCCTAGGGTCAAAAAAAAAAAAAAAAAAAAAAAAAAAAAAAACTGAACAGGTTACTGTTCACGAAAAAAAAAAAAAAAAAAAAAAAATAATAATAAAGATAATAATAAAATATATACAATACATATAAATAAATAAATTCCAACAACCTTTACAAGAAAACCCCAATAAATTGATACCTATTAAAAGACTAATCATCCTTCAATAAAATTTTCCCCTTGCAAGCAGCTATTTATTTAACATATAAACTCTACCCCTTATATCTTATCACACTAGTTTATCTAAGTTCCTTGAAGCGGTTTAGTCAAGCAACAGTGCAAGTATTGTTGGGCAACCCGCACACATGTAGGTACGATAGGAAGGTAACAGTAAATCCAGGACATCTCAAACCATAAAATAGGCAGAACAATTGAACCATGTTTCTAAACAGCAGTAGACTACTAACACATGTCAAACACATAACTAAGCAATAACACAACGAAAATATAAACCACAAATCCCAGACAACAGAAACGTTCTCCTAAGGAGGAGCCTAAACAAGGTACGTCTAAACGCAAAACCTAAACGAAAACACGAAACCAAAGGGAGACATCACTGATCGGGAGGCGGAAACTGTCGGCGCATGAAGTCGTCCATCTGCCGCACATAGGCGTACATGTCGGACATGGTGGCCTGCTGCTGAGCCTGCCTCGTAGCAAACGAGTCCATGCGGGTCTGATAGAGGTTCAACCTAGCGTCGAGGGCGTCATAACGAGCCTGCCCAGCTGCAAACCCGGCATCCATACCGACCCGCATCTCCTGCATCATCTGCAGCATCTGAATCATCTCCTGCCCCTGAGGTGCCACGGCAGGAGGTGCCCCAGCAGGAGGTGGAACCACTGGAGGAGGGGGTGGCTGCTCCGGTGGTACAACGAGGATCAGGCCGCCGTCATCAGGATGCGGGCGAAGTACAGCACGGGGAGCCCCACGACGTAAGGCGCTACGCCGCTCAGCATAAGACGGAATACGGTAGCAACGGCCAGGAGCTAGGTCGTACGGATCGGTCTCCGGTGTAGTGCGAATCCCCTGTGCCGCGCACAACCCACAGATGAGGTGAACATGGGTAATCACCCTACTCCCTCGTCCTCTGCGCATACCCCGCAAGTTGTCCTCGATGCAAGCCCCTACATTCACCCTACCATCCCGCGCGATGAAGCAAATGGTCTCGTAGACGTGATCCAAGACAATGTGGCTCCGGGACATCGGCCGGACACGCCCGAACCATAGCTGAGCGAGCTCTCGCCAAGGGGAGTCCACCGACGTCAAACGAAGCTCATGACTGTGCTCGAACGCAGGAGGCACTAGGGTGCATAAGGTGTTCCACGCAGGAGCAAGAACGCGCCCCTCAGGCTGGGGCCGGAACACGCCATCGTCGGGCAAGCCAAAATAGACGTTGATCGCCCGAGCACTGAAGTCGAGATAGCGACCACGGACCCATACCCGGGATAGATCGTCACCCTCCCCGAGACCGCCGATGTTGGCAATAACCTCCATAGCCAAATAACCGGAGGCGACGCCCTCGGGGTGACGTGCCAGACCAGTCCACTGTAAATACTCCAAGACCGCACTGACCCTGTCATCGCCCATATGAAGAGGATATATGCCTCTCTCAGGGATGTAAGACCTGTTTCGACGAAGCTCGTCGAAATAAAAGTCCTGGGCAGCCCTCGTCCTAAACCGGAACCTGTCATGCCGGTGAGGACGCACCTCGTCCGGGAGGCCCCTGAGACGCGGGCCCCTCTGCACCTCATCCTCCTCAGACTCGCTCTCGTCGAAATCTGGCATCGCCGGAGCAGCATGACTGGGGCCAGCCTCATCAGCAACCCGTCTCCTAGTCCTCGGAGGACACATGAGAGACGCCAAAACGACCCACAAAAAGAGCAACATCCTGCAAGTTACCAAACACCAATTATAAGACTAAGTCCCACACAGAAGTCAAGCGAAAATACGGATAGGGCATTAATATATAATCCCAACGTGAATGTACCGTAAGAACAACAAATCCTACCGTTTACTAAGACCAACCAGGAGGTGACCTAGACAAAGAATATGCTAAAACTAGTGCCTAAACCCTATGTGGCATTTCGTCGAACACGTTATGTGCACAATAAACCAAAACCTAAGTTACTAACAACACACGGAAATCGCCCACAGAACGAACCAATCATTCTAATAACAATACGGCAAATCCTACAGCACTAAACAACGAGGGAACAAACCAATAATCACACCCCAATAGCAACCAAGTATCAATAACTTCATAGCCTTTCTAAGGATTCGAATTCAACAAGAATTTGCCAAAAACATAAACACATTATAACATAAACATAGGCAAGGCAACAAGAGTAACAACAATTGCCACATACACTTGCTAAATTGCACAAATCAAGCCTAAAAATCATAAACCCCCAATTTTTGTACACAAACCCTAATTTCCTAAATCTCTTCACAAATCGAATCATTCAAAACATAAAAGTTGAAAATTAGGAAGTGGGTTTAGTAGAATCGTACCTGGATGAGTGAAATTGAAGTCGAAATCGAGTACCTATTTTGAAATTTTGTCCATCACTTCAGTCATAGAGTCCATGCTCTCATCCTCACACCTACCATCTATTACATCAAATTTGGAACAAGTTTCCTCAGACGGAAACTTCTGCAGCTTTCCCATGTTGAAATTCAATTCTTCTTCTCCGACTCGGAGCTTGATTTGATTTGATCGCGCGTCTATAAGTGCACCACCGGTTGAGAGAAAGGGGCGGCCTAAGATCAGTGGCATCTCGTAGTCCTCCTCTATATCCAGAATAATGAAGTCGACGGGAAAGAGGGTCCCTCCCGTTTTGACAATTACATCCTTCAGGATTCCGACTGGATGGGCAATCGAACGGTCTGCCAGCTGTAGTTTCATTGTAACCGGCTCAATTACACCCAAGTGAAGACGTTTTGCCATGGCGAGTGGCATAACATTGATGCTTGATCCCAGATCGCACAACCCTTTTCCAACATTGGTTTTCCCGATGTGGACTGGCAGTGTAATGCAGCCTGGATCCTCTCTCTTCTCCGGTAACACTCTCTGGATGATGGCGCTGCAACTGCTGTTCAAAATCACCACTTCATCCTGCTCGAATTTTCTCCTCCCTGAAATCATTTCTTTAAGAAATTTAGCATAGACGGGCATTTCTGAAATCATTTCGACCAATGGAATAGTGATCTCGACAGCTTTCAGTCTTTCTAAAAACTTTTTAAATTTTTCATCTTGTTCCTTATTTTTAAGACGTGCTGGGTACGGCACCCTCGGCATGTACTTATTATTATCTGTTTTTGGTGGTAAAGAGAAGGGAGTTGTACCTTCACCCATACCCTCTTCATCTTCATTTGCAGCTTCAGCCTGCGAGTTAGCTGTATCTGATTTATCCTGTACCAGCTCAATACTTTCATCTCCTTCAATCTTTTCCTTCTCCTTTTCCACCTCCAATGAAACCTTTACTTTCATGGCTTTCTTCTTTGCAGATCCAACATTTCCCTTCAGTGTCTTGCCTCCCCGCAATGTGATCGCCTTGCATTGCGGGTTGGCTTCAGTGCTGTCGGCAGTGTTCCCTTCCCCATGTTCTGCAATTCCTTAGCCAATTGGGTGACCTGCGTCTCCACATTCTTGATTGATGACTGCAGCTGGTTTATCTCCCTTTGATTGGAAATAAACTCAGTCATCAAATTCTCCAAGCGAGATGGTGGCTTTTGGTTGTATTGCTGATTCTGATCAGGTTGGGATTGGAAGTTCTGGAAATTTTGGCCGTGGTTTTGGTTGGGCCTCTGTTGGATTTGGGGTTGAAAATTCTGGTTATGGTTCTGGAAGTTCTGGACTCTCTGCTGGACAAATCCTTGATTCTGAGGTCTAAAATTCTGCTGAAAGTTTTGGTTTGCAAACTGGTTTGGCTGGTTTGGCTGTGTCAACAAATGCGCATTGAGTGCGTTGTTGTTGGAATAGGAGGGGTTGGGGTGGCGATTCTGGTAGTTCCCTTCATAACTGCAGCTTTCGGTAGCTAGTTGTTGGCATGTGTCAGTTGGATGTGGTCCCTGACATAGCCCACAAATTGCTTCCGATTGCTGTGTTTGTGCTTGACCAGATGAGGCTCCTGCCTGAGAAGTACCCACTCCCTTTCCTTTCTCTTGTCCCAGCTGTATCGCGGCTACATGTTCATGCAATTTTTCGAAATCTATTTTTCCTTCGCTTACAGCAAAAACTTTTCTAGGAGGATCCGCCTTCTTGTCATTGCTGTTCAACACAGATCTGTTGACAGACATTGTCTCAATCTTTTCCCAGGCTTGATCCATGGGCAAATGGAGTAAATGTCTTCCGCCTGCGGCGTCCAACATCATTCTCCATGGATGAGTGAGTCCTCCATAGAATTTCCTCAGTTGCTCCCACGGTTGGTATCCGTGTTGGGGGCATCGCCTCAGAAGGCTGGCGAATCTTTCCTTTGCGTCATACAATGACTCGTCCGGCTTCATTTTGAACTCTCCAATTTTCTCCCGTCCTTCATCTATCTTAGATTCAGGAAAGTACTTTAACAGAAAGCTCCTCACTAAATCTGCCCAGGTACTCCTCTGATTTATGGGCAATGATTTATACCAATCCCTAGCACCACTAAATAAAGAGAAAGGAAACAACATTAGTCTTATAGCATCAGGTGATACTCCCTGATTTTTTATTGTGTCGCAGAGCTCCAGGAAGGTTTGGAGATGATCATGGGGATCCTCATGATTTGCACCGCAAAATTGATTGTTCTGCACCAAGTTGATGAGTGCCGGTTTGAGCTCAAAATTGTGTGCAGGGAATTGTGCTCTCCCAGGCCTATCCAAATAGGGCTCCACGATGGGCTGCATAAAGTCAGCTGCTGCTTGCTGCGGTTGATTTCCTTGGTCTGCTTGATTTTGATATTGCTGGTGATAGTTAGGATTCTGCTGAAAAATATTTTCGGGATCATGGGGATTGTTTTGAAACTGATCCTGATTGAAGGCTTGATTCTGGTATTGCTGGTTTGGCATATTTTGGTTTTGTTGGTTATATTGGTTAGGTGGTGGTGGTTGTTGGTGGAACTGCTGATACTGTTGCTGATTTGGATTAGGTAGATCTTCCTCCTCGTTTGCACGATTCGGGTGTTCCACTATACCCCCATCAGCTCCATTACCAGGATTATTGGGTGGTTGGTCTAATGGCAAGATCGGGGGAATGTCCTGGTTTTCTGCCATATCAGATATGTCACTGCTTGTGGTTTCGGGTGAGGTACGAGTCCGGGCTTCCGGCTCTTTCCTTCGTCTGGCTTGCGCCCTCAGTTGGCGAGCGGTCCTTTCTATTTCTAGATCGAACGGTAGCTCAGGCAGTGTGGCCTTTCTCCTTTGCATAAACAGCTTGTATCAAGATTTGGTAGCACCTGCACAACCCCCAGGTTAGTAATGCTTCAAAAATATATATAAAATCTATCTGTGAGTAAATCAGGAATGTAGTTCTCTTAATAAACGGCGCTGCATCCTCCCCGGCAACGGCGCCATGAAACTTTAGAACTTTGGTTCGTTAACAAGAGCTTTTCTAAAATATCCCAAGTTAAATTTATTAAAGGAAAAGAGTTATGATTCATGGGGAAAGGGTTTAAGGATAAAATTCACTTTTTATTACTCGTGTGGGGTATTCTGATTTCAAACGGTGTTGCGGTTCTCCCCGGCAGGAAACTTTTGACAACTTTCACGGTGCAGCCGGGATAGATAATTCAATCTTGACCTTCAGTCTGTCACACTGAAGATCCCCAGCTTTTGGCATCATGAAACTTATCATAGTTTCATGTCATAAAGATCCTTGCCATGAAACGCACTCCCACTGTAGGAGTATTTTCTGAAAAATCATAATCCTGGTTTTCAATTTTATTCAGTGAAACCAAATTATGAAGATGGAGTTGGGATTAAGGATATATTATAGGTTGTCACGTTTTTATTGCTCATGTTAAGAACTGTGCTCCCGAAAGCGCACGGTGTCTAAAGTTGCAGTAATTTATAGTAAGACCGGATCGTTCACTGGAGGATGTGCGATAGAAGCAGGGCCCACGTCGTTTACTAAGATTTTCCACTCGGTTACTCGATTCAGGTTTTGCAATGATTTCTAACGACTACTTGACATAATTTAAATTAGATTATGAAAGCAATAAAATTATTCTACAAAGCATGATAAATTAGTCTAGAAAGCGATTAAATCTATTCTACGAAAGCGATAAATATTATGCTAGGAAAGCGAATAAAATTATTCTACGAAAGCGAATTAAAATGTGACAGAAGGGACAGGGAGAAAGTAATGAAGATTGGACAAGGTTCAGATGAAACACACTTAAGCTTCCATTTTAATACACAGATCTTTGTTTGGGATAATCCGTCAGTTAGCCAACTCTCATGCTCTCTATACCATGTTCCCTTTAGCAGACAGGTACTTATGGTAATAGTTTGCATGCTCTTAAGACCTCAACTTCTAAGATACCACAGATTAATAACCCCCCTTGCAATGCCTTGCAAGAGAATGATAGTCATATGTGGTGGTCAAGCAACACCTAACATATCATTAGTTGATATGCCAAGTACTCCTAACGTCCCCCTTGTCACACCCAAAGTCCAAATCTAACCCCAAACTAATCCATAACTCTTAAACCTTACAACCGGCAGATGCATCTCTGCTTCCGAGTGACCTCTATGAAAGCATTTTAAAGAAAGCAGTAAAGAAAGCATTTAAAAACCTATCGCTCGGAAGTCTTAAAAGATCGTCACAATCCGTTAGTATAAAAGAGCCCCTGGTCTTGGTGACCAGATGCAGATTTAGAACTTCCCAAATATCAGTAAGCCACAGGACTTATAACATTCGGTTGGTTATGAGATACAAACATGAGTGGAGCAAACCTATGAAGGTTTTTTCCGAATGCACTCACTCAAGACTCGATTTTAGGCTTTGGTGGGAGAAGATAGTAGTTGAAAGAATACTCAACCCTACCATAGAAATCAACCAAGGCCTATATGTTGTTCCTCTAGTATTAATTATCACACTTTGTCCGAATCCAAGTGGAAACGGATCCGATGCAACACTTAATACAAGATTTCCAACACGCAGTAATTTTGAGAAACAAAAAGATGTTTGAAAATCATTCCCTAAAAAGGTACTAAACTCTCAATTAAAACACAGATCCTTTCAATCTAAGTGAGACCTACTCGCTGACTCTGCTTCTAAGTTCTCAAAATCAACCCCCAGTAGAAGATGAATTAGTCATAACTGTCGAATTTATCCCTTACTCAGATCCGGATTTTATAAAGGAATTTTTGTTGGAAATTTATTATGCAACATCTGACTTAAATCAAGACTTCTATGTCCAAGGGGAAGGATCCCCAAAATAGTAATGACAACAGTATCTACATAATAGTATCATGCATACATGTATATGAGAAGTAAAATAAACTACCCCAAAATATATGGTGGGGTTAGACAGAATTCGATATACAAAGATGGATTAGCCTGAGATAAGAAGAAATTGGCTAAAAGAGAATGTCAGAAATAATTGGGATTATCCGGACTGCAAACATCTGCTATCCGGTTCCCAAGTATTCCAGATGGAATGTCATGTAGGCAGTGGAATGCCTTAAGTGACAGTTGCCGCCGTCACTTCAGACTTGACTGTCTGTGAATCTGGAGGAAAACCCACATGTTCTATTACTGTAATAATCATTCGATAACATTGGCATATATCATCTATTATTACTACAACTCTAGATTCAGGTTTGAAATTAAGATAAAGAAAAGAAAACTGTATCCGGATAGGAGTCAGCTGAGCAGCTATTATGATCCCGGATGGACGAACCGCCAAGGCTTCCACCGACCACTACCCGAACCATGCAAAATAACAACTAGTAATTAATACTCAGAATACGAGCTAATTATCCGTGTGGGAATATCCGCCAACATTAGTCTGATGTTATTTCTTACTAGTTGTTCATACACACAATGAAAGGGAAAGTAAACAAAATTAAGAAAATGTTTTTGGTATTGTGTGAGTGTTAATCACACAATAAATAGACACTAATGGGTTGAGATGTGTAGTGGATAAAATTAGATGTAGTGGGCCTAGGCCCAATACACCCATGCAACTTACACAACTCAAGAAATAAAATATTTTTGGAGTTTTAAAATAGAAGGAAGAAAGCAATTCGGTCTATTGGGCTAAATGCAGAAGAGACCGAATTGAGGATGCATGAGATATGAAGTAACACCATACCCAATTAATCCTTGTAAAGTCATGAAGCATCCTCTAATTCGAATTGTCAAGCAATTCGGTCTAAACCGAATTGGACAATTCGAATTGATGAAGTCATTCATTCACTCAACTTTGGCTAAGGCATTTACCCCAAACTTGAGGGTGATTCGAATTGCCAATTGAATTCGGTCTAGACCGAACTTGGACAATTCGAATTGGTAGAACAAATAAAATAAACTAAGGCATGAGGGGATGGCATGGATACAATGTGGTCTCCCAAGTCAATTGGATCTGTATGGGCAATTCGGTCTATAGACCGAATTGCATAGACCGACTTCACATGAGATAACTCTTTTTGCTATGCAGTTCGATCTCATGGGCAATTCGGTATAGACCGAATTGCCTAGATCGAATTGCATATAAATTTCCCAAGTGAAGCATTTAACACTTATTTTTGCCATGCAATTCCATTTTCATGAGTAAGTTCGGCCTAGACCGAATTACCTCAAACCGAATTGCATGTCTTTCTCTCTTAAGTGTGGGTTTGGTTTACATTGTGTGGTTTATGATGGATAAGATTTACCTAATCCTTCATTTCACATCAATATCACTTCACAGCCACACTAATCAGTGTTTTAAGGAGAGTAGACCTAGGTTATGTGGCTAACAGGCATTGGCTTGAACCAAACCTCAAAACTACAAACAAGCAATCAAAGATTAAGGACTCAAGCATAAACTGAATAAAAATAAGAACACATGCTCAAAAGCAAGAACACCTACATAATCTAAGGCTACATTAAGCTAATGAAGGCAAATAAAACAGCAACTGGAAAGCAAGAAAATAAATTCTAACAAGCCTAAGATTATCTAAAATCTAAGAACACTTATTTGAGTCTCTAAGGTGTACAGCCAAGACACAAACCACTTAGCACACATTTATTGAGAATGCAAGTCAACTAGGGCATAATAAATATAACCTAGTTGAAACAAACAAACATTCTACCATTATTGCTAAGGAAAGCATTTAATAGATGCCAAACACTTGAAATGAAAACCCATTTCTGGATTCCTTCTTGTATTGACATCGGAAAGCAGTAAACAACCCTAAAACCATTCATTAGCTTGAAGGTAGGGTTCATTCTAACTACAAAGCATTTAATGTTTATGGAAATGGCTACACTAAGGGTGGTAACCAGCTTCTATGAGACAAAAACTAAGCTCAAAAGCAATAAAACTACATTACAAGCATGAAAAATAAACTAACTAAACTACACTACCTACCTAACCCTTAAGGGGTGAAGTACCTTCTCCTTCTTTTTGTCTCCCAGCAACTGTCCAAGAGTTTGTGTGTCTAAGGATATTTCTTGTGTTGAGGAAGGTCAACTTTTATACTTGTTTTCGAAACCCTAGGCCCATCATGCATTTCTCACGTGCTCAGCTGTACTTTTGAATGTGATTCGGTCTCCTCATCCAATTCGGTTTAGATCGAATTGATGCAATTAGAATTGCATGAGGTCTTCCTTCTTGTTCTTGAGCTGGAATGTGGCATTCACCCATCAATTCGGTCTATGGGTAGACCGAATTGGCCTTGTCGAATTGAAGATGGCTCCTGCTTGGCTTCTTTGCTTTAAGGCAATTCGGTCTATGCAGTCAAGTCGGTCTAGACCGAATTGCATAGATCGAACCTCTTCTTTTCTGCTCTCTCAAAGTCTTCTTTCTTTCCATAGTGTAATTCGGTCTAGGGGTCAATTCGGTTTAGACCGAATTGCCACAGACCGAATTGGTTGCTCTTTTCTTCCTCAACACTTTTCTTCTTTCTTCAGCAATTCGGTCTAATGAGCAATTCGATTTAGGTCGAATTGCTTATAGACCGAATTGGTCTTCAACACTTAGCCAAATTTTCAGATTGTGGGATTTTCATTCTTTTTCCCATCTTTTTGATTTTTGTGGGCTATCTTATTCTTTTGCCCATCTTTTCATTCCTTTTTCTTTTCTTTTTCCTTTTTTCATGTTTTTGGATTTTTCTAACACAAATGCAACTAAAATTGCATATTTTGTGTCTTTCATTACCAGCTCAATATTTTTACAAACTTGCATCAATCTGTCTAATTCAACTGCTTTCTTATTGAAATAAGATGGGATTTCGATCAAAATGTCCGTCTCAGACATGGAAATGGATTAGAAATAATGGACAATTTTGGCCATTATCAGGTACGTTGGGTTGTCGTGGCTCTTCGTTGGTGTGGGGTGGGATGGGTGGATTGCTAGGTCTTCCTCTTGGTGCCATTCTGTCACAACGTGCAAGGATTTGATTCTAAGAATTTCATAGAGTGTTGGAAAAATATTAATTTGTTGAATCAAATGGTGTTAATAGGAGTTGTTTAGAGTGTATTATGTAATGTGGTATTTAGAGTTGTTTATATGGTGCGGTGTTTAGAGTTTAACGTTTTGTTGCTTGGGCGCGGCGTAGTAGGGTATAGATTTTAATAAGAATTCCTCAAGATTTTTGGAATAATAAGAGTGTTGTAATGATAGATAGGAACTTGCACTTTATTTCTCCATATAAAGATTTTTTTTTTGTACAAGATAGGAAATGAAATGGTACTTCTATTTCTCGGAAAGGAATAACTAGGCAATGGTAGATAAATAGCGTTTATAACCTTCAATCTCCTTAAGCCACGTTGGTAGGGTCCTCCTCCGTTGGGCTTCGATTCAATCCATCATTGCTTCGTTTCGTTCTGTAAGTTTTTAAACTTGGGTCTCTAGGTTATTTATGCGTCCATCGTTTTCATCGTTAGGTTTCTCGACAAGTCATAATATATCGTCTACGTGAAGATCTATGGAAAAAGGTAGGGAATAGTTATGCGCATGCTAAACATAGACGATCAAGATCTAAAGTTAAGGTACGGTCAGTCTCAAGCTAACGCTTCTAAGTCAAGAGTCAAGGTTAAGCCAAATACTAGAGTGAGAGTGCTATCTAACGTAAGCGATTCACATAAAAAGGTTAGTACAAGTATGTATGTATGCATATGCTTACCCCCAGATAAAATTTTAATTACTCATGCATTTATTTATCCATGGGTTTTAAAAAAAAAAATTATTCCATGGATAGATTTTAAAATAATAAGGGTAAAAGGTTTGGGCCACTATATTGGGCCAAAAGAAATAAATTATTTGGGCTTAAGTAAGAACAAGGGTATTGGGCCAAAATAATTGGGCTTAACATGATATTTAAATATTGGGCCAAAAATAATTAATCTTTGGGCTTAAAATATTACACTAAGTAAATAAAATTTTTGGGCTCAAAATAATACTAGTAGTTTTAAAAATAATAAATTTAAAAATAATACTAGGTCTAAAATAATGGTTTAAAAATAATAATAGTAACTTGAAAATATTCCGCGCTCTGATACCAACTTGTAACACCCCGGATTTGATAACCTAGGCCGGGATGCCACCGCAACTCGCAAGCAAGTCACCAATTCATTCGAGCTCACTTGAGAGATGCAAGGCTAAAGGTATTTCAAAAACAATTGAAAAACAAGCCCAAAAAGATTTATTTTAAAATAACATAGTATAATCCACATAAAATAAAATAAGTCGCAGCGGAAAATTTAAATATGGGCCGACATGGCCAAAACGCAGTGGGTAATTTAAGTCTAATAAAATGCAACATTCACAGTTACTAATTTAATTCCCGAGCCCAATATGCGTGCATGCCCGTGCCATTTCTTCATACTCTGTAAAAGAAAAATAAAACAACGGGTTTTATCAGTATTATAAAATGCTGAGTAAGCCGATCCTAACATAGCAACAAAGGGGTTTAATTAAATAATTAAATTTTTACTCCTAGACATGCATACAACAATCCATTTACCAATTTAAAAATTTATCATTTAATTGTATACTTGAACATGCATTTAAATTCATAGATATTAATTTAGCATGGTATAAAATTTAAAGCAAAATTTTAATTGCATAATTTAAATACATAAATAAATAAATACATAAAAGAATTAAGTCTTTTATTTTCCCCCGTTACGTCATCAACTCAACAATATTTAGTTTAGCCGGCGATCCGGCGGTTGCAGCCAATTTAATAAGTGTCATTTAGCCGGCGATCCGGCGGCCTCAGCCAATTTTGTAAGTTTCATTTAGCCGGCGATCCGGCGGCCGCAACCAATTTAGTAAGTTTCTTGTGTAGCCGGTCGTCCGGCGGCCGCAGCCGTTTCGTAAGTTTCTTGTGTAGCCGGTCGTCCGGCGGCCGAAGCCGTATCCGCCATACCCAGTAACACTCAGGAGCCTCGGGAATCCATAGAATACTCCCGATAGTGTAGGCCATGTATCTCATGCCGTTTAGGCGTAGTTTTTCATTCAGATTCTCTCGTCCATTATAGGCCCGCGGAGAAAGGCTAGTGGGGCACCCTGCAGAGCACTCACCCTCCACCAAAGTATCTCATATCATTTCGATTTAGTGTAACGGGGTTTTTCAAAAGTATAGATTTATCGTATTTCAAGGTTTCGACCGTTTGTTTCGAAATTTCAAAATCTCTTCGATTTAAAATCGTTTGACGTCACATTTTACACCTTTTTAATTTAATAATTTATTTCAAGTCCAAAAATTCTGAAATTTGTACAATGTACCAAAAACACCCTAACGAACAACTTTTGTATTTTAACGATTTCGAAATAAGGTGAGGAAACATGTCAAAAATCGAGTCTACTACACAACCTATGCACTGTCAGGATTCAGTTTTGACACAGTTCGGAAAATCGACTTTTTGGCATATCGAATGGACTCCAAAAATTCTGATATTTTATACAAACATACTAGACATGATTATCTACAACTTTAATTTAGATTGCAAAGACTAGATCGGACTAGAAATCATAGAAACATCTCATCAAGTTCGGACATATGCACTGCCAGATTTTCGAAAAAGTTTGAAATCACAGTTTATGTTCGGTGCGATTTGGGATAGCAAATGTGGATGAAAATCTCTGAAACTTTTACACAACATAGATTAATGTGTTAGGATCAGAGTCTAGTTTTGATTTTCTAGTTTGAACTCTCAAAATAGGGGTTTTAATCGGATTTCAGAAATTGCGCGAGTTGGGGTTTTTAGGTTCGATTTTTACGTTTCGTTACAAAGTGACTAAATCGGACGCCCCTAAGCCACCCGTATTATTATGAAAGGCATCAACTTACAGTGGGTGTGGTAAAGGATGTCTCCGGGTTGTTCGGAATCGACGGATGGCTACGAACGGATCTCCTCAACCCGATTTCTTCTTCCTTTGGCTCGGATTTGTGTTTGTAAGTCAAAATCCGAAAGTTAGATTGAGGATTTGAGATTAAAAACGAGATAGGAACCTAGTATAGTCCTTACCAATGATCCATGGACTATAATCCTTGATCCACACCCTTCCTCGGTCGTCGTCGGTTGCTCGAAACTCGTCGGAAGGTCGCCGGAAAGTCGCCGGGAAGGTGTTTTGGCTTTGGGAGAGTTTTGGGAGTGATGGATAAGCTTGATAGACTAAGAATGGGAGGGGAATCAGTCAATTATCGTCCTATAAGCCTTTCCCCTGACTGGGGTTGGCTTTCCTTAGTCGGGGTCGGAAATTAAGGCAATAAAATCGCCGAAATCGCGTTTGGCAGCTGATTCTGTGAACCGGCGCGGTGGCGGCGCAGACCGCGCGGGGACCGCACGGCTCCGGTCTGGACCGCGGTCCTGACCGGGTTGTGCGATTCGTCGGGTCCTTTCCTCATCTCTTTCGGACTTCTATCCTTCCACGTTTTCGGGCTCGATTTTTCCGGGTCATTCTCGGATTAAGACTCCTATCCTAAATTTATTCCGACTTAAATTGATCTCATGTTTGAAATCTTAATTTTGTCGGTTTTGGATTCGTCGGCTTCTAAATCGTCGTCTTTTGGCTCCCGTGCAATAATTTATCGAATTAAATTATTTCCGACTCCACGGGTTCTTGGAATTAAAACTTTTTTCCTTCTTGAACTTAATTCCAATTCTTTTGGGATTAATCCATGGAATATCTTAGGGCTTCCTTCCCTCTTTTATTCCATTTTGAATTTTTTTGAATCTATCGGCATTTCATTTCCGAGCAATAATTTATTCTGATAAATTATTTTCTTCTTCTCGGAGATATTTCGTCCTTGATCGGATTACAAAACTAATTTTATTCCTTTGGACGCCGATAAAAATCTCGGGTATTACAGAGCCCAAAAAAAGCAGCTGCTGATCCAGCTTGAAGAATACCAGAAGGAGCTGGGACCCATCACTCTGGGTCCCACCTCATCGAACTGAAAACGGAAGCAGAATGACCTCCAGATGTAATTATAGATCAATTTAGCATGAAAATGGAGCTCCGGCAAGGTTGTCGGAATTTGATCGGAATCTGGCCGGAAGTTCGCCGGAAAAGTCACCGGTCAACGGAGGTCAACGCCAGAACAGTAGAGTGGACCCCAGCCAAAATCAGTGCGGGAGTTCTTCAAGTCCAGGACCCCCATCGCTAGACAAGATCCCACGACGCTAAACTCAGGCTTAGGACGTGATCCTTGCCTTACGACGTGAGACCCACGACGCTAAGCAACACCCCCGTCGCTAGGCCAAGGCTTACGACATGGCCCTTGCTTCACGGCATAAAACCTACGACGCCAGACCATACTCACGTCGCCAGACCAGGTTAGCATCGTTGCTCGAGTCTTGCGACGTGGGCCCTCGCGACCAGCCTGCCTTACGACACCAGACCCGCCTACGACGCGAGACAAGGATCACGACGTAGTGTTAGGCTTGCGTCGTCCAACATTTCTTTTTGTGTATTTTGCTTTTCCGATTGTTGAGAACTATCCAGGGTTGTTTAATTTACGTGTAATGGTTGTTGAATGTGGTTTCCCTATATATATGGGAACCTAACCTTTGTTACTCACTTTTGATCATTTGAATACTACCTTCTTTATCAAAAGTCATTTTCCTCTCTTGAGAGCATCACTTGCTCTCAAACATATTGTGAATCACTTCCTTCATTGGAACCTCACACCTTAGAAGCAACAAACCGGCTTCAAAGGAATCAAGATCGATGCACTTGGAAGGGGTCTAGTCGGGTTGGTTGAGTCTAATCCTTCGAGTGAATCCGGGTGCTTCAATTTAAGTTTGGTTATCCCTTTTCTTTGTGTTCATCTCATTTTCATCATCATCACCACCTCTTGGCCTCACCATCTCTTTCATTTTAAATCCATATATTACAATATTGTCGAGTTCGATCATTTTTGGCTACGACATATTATATAAAAATTTGGTATCAAAGCCTCACTTGACATATGCAATAGGATTTTCCATCTTCTCCATATTTTTATTTTTTTTCCACCATTAAATTGAAAAACCCTAAAAATATTGTTCTCGGTATTTACCTCGGTCACTTGGGAGTTCTTGTTCATTTTTCCCATTTGTTGTTTGAATCCGTCTCTATTTCCCCTTGTATCCCATTTGTTGTTTTAATCCGTCTCTATTTCCCCTTGTATCATCTGTGAGCTTATTTGCTTGTTTGATTGTTTGTTTGCATGGTTAAATGGCTGATTAAGGGTTGGACAAGTGTTGGGATACTAGGGTTAGTGTTTGAGTGAGTTGGGTTGAATGTGCATGAACATCATATTCTTATTTGTTACTGTTTGATCGAGAATATTTGTAATTGTTAAGTGTTAGTTTGGATTGTTGTGAGACATAAAAGTGGAGTGTACCAGGGTTGCTTTTTGGAATTTTTGGAATTTTAATTGCTCCTATACAACCTGCCGAGTTTGTTGGAAGAAGTAGGAGTGGGTCACTTTCAAAGAAAAGACAAGGGGGCACTGCCTACGACGCTAAACCCCTCCTACGATGTCAAACAGCTTCACATCGTAAGCCCAAAGCTTGCGACGTAGTTTCACCAGAAGAAGAAAACAAGTCTGGACATTACGACGTCACCCCAGTACGACGCTAACCTCTCACGTCGCTAGCCAAGCTTAGCGACGTAACTTCAGAAGAATATTGGAGCAAGGAGCCACTTGCGACACGAGACCCTACGATGCTAAACTAGTTCCACATCGTAAGCCCACGACTCACGTCGTAATTCAGAAAAATGAACCAAAGGGGACGTCATCTATTTACGACGCAAAACGAAGCTACAACGCTAGACCATTCTCACGACGTGATCTAGGCTAGCATCGTCCGCCCCAGAATTGAAGAGGTGTCCCACGTTGCTAGAATCTACGACGCTAAGCTCAGTCTTACGACGCGGTCCTCTAGCGACGTAGTCCTCTAGCATCGTACCTACCTCCAGAATTTTAAATTTTGAATTTCCCACCAATTTCATCCAGCTGCCACGTGTCACGCATTCAGGCTTCCAGCATTAATCACGTGTGTTATTGAGAATTCAATATTTTTGTGTGTTTGAGTGTTACAATAGAGTGAATATCGGACTGGTACAATCGTGAAACCTAACCCATGAAGCCACTTGAGCATTTTTGCAATAAAATGGATATTGGACTGGCACCTTGTGAAACCTAGTCCGAGAAGTCACTTGAGTAAATTGGGTAATTTCCAATAGTGATTTTTCTTGTGAGCTTAAATTTTTCAACTTCCATATCGGGTCCATATACACTGTCCATTACCTGCAATACTTGTTTAAAACTGTGAACATAGATCAGATTGCATTAAGCTCATACTTCTATGTTGTTTTTGATTAAGTCGGGTAGTCCATCCTGAATCTTGGATTGTGTGTCACATATCTATCCTTGTGCATCTGACTATTCCTTGGAGCACGTCAATCTCAATAGGGTGTTTAGAACCAAGGAAGCTGTGTGAGAGAGAAACACTTTAGGAGTTCACTCTACATATTCTCTGTCTATTTTTCTAATTTTTTATATCTATACATAATTTTTATCTGTGAGATGGCAGGTCGCACTGAACCAACCATGTCAGATCTGATGGAGATGATGCGAAATCTGAATGAGACCATTGCTGAGAAGACAGACATCGATGCTTTACAACATTCTTTAAATATCAATGCTACAAATATTGAAACTGTAAATAAACGTGTTGATGATATTGCAGGTCGGGTACGGTTCCAGAATGAGGTGATCCAAATAGAGGTTATGAACTGAGTTGAGAGGAGGCTGGAAGAAGCTTTCTATCCGACTCTCTCACCTTAGAACACCACACCTCCAGCTTCATCAGTAGCACGGGCTGTTCCCGGAATTATACCCGAAGGCACTAGCGGAGTCTCCCAAACTAATATGGCTGCCACAGAGGATGCCATAGCTGAACAGGAACTACAATATGGTGCATTTAACAGACATTCAGGGATCAGTGGGCCTAGACCACCACCTCCTCCTGAACCAAGACAGACTCCGGCAGGGCAACCAGCTTTCAGAGCCGATGATCCATTGCTATGCCACCACCTGCCGAAGGACTAGCACCGCAAGTCATTCCACCACCTGCTAAAAAAAGGCTAGATTTTGATCCGCCAGCCTACGATGAAGAACCACTGGCTGATGACAACATGAAATGCATTAAGTTCACTATTCCTACTTTCAAGGGAACCGGTGATCCTAATAAATTTCTTGATTGGAAGCATTCCATGGAGATGATCTACAACTGCCACAACTATTAAGACTTCAAGAAGGTTCAGTTGGCTGTGACAGAGTTCAAAGACTACGCCCAACTTTGGTGGCAGAAATTATGTTCTGATCTTCATACTGCAGGGAGACCACATGTCACCAATTGGGAATATTTGTTAGAAATTATGCAACACCGTTTTGTACCTCATACTTATAAGCCAGACATGTACATGAAATTAGTGGGACTCCAACAAGGAACGAAAACAGTAGAAGAGTACTATCGTGAGATGGAAATGCTCATGATGAGGGCTTAAGTTAATGAGGAGCCACTAATTACGCTTACCAGATTCGCCAAACACCTGAGACCCGAAATCCACGAAGAAATGGAGATGAGGGGATACATCAACATCACAGATCTGGTTCACAAGGCTGCTAGGTTTGAGACACAACTGAAGCGGAAATCCCATCGGCCCACTCCATCTCCCTCAGGACATTACAACTACAATCCTAACAAGACTTGGTTGATTTGACCACCACCGCATTACCGGCAGCCGCAACTACAGTGTCGGGATCGACAAAGGGGTTTTGATTTAGGACAGGCCTTGCGAGCATATAATCAAGAAGAAAGAAATCAAACTCCAGCTCCAGCTCAAGGCCGGGAACATAGACAACCCGCGAGAGATCAACGGGAAATCATCTGCTTCAAATGTGGGAAGAAAGGTCACTATACTACTACATGTAATAATCCACCAAAGAGATTGGCTGTCCTCAATACTAGAGAGGACCAAAGACCAATTGTCGATATTGAACTGGGTGTATTCAGGATCTATGACTCCGGAGATGAAATGGAATTTGATGATCCTGAACTACAAGAGCATCACCGAGGAGAACCGGTCAATCCAGAAGTCGTACCTGAAGATGAGGATGACGTGAACATTTTAGTTGCTATGAGATCTTTGAGTGCTGACAGAGAACCCGAAACTGCAGACAACGAACATAGGGAGAATCTTTTTCATTGTCGTGGTACTATATTAGGTAATAATGCCACTGTCATTGTTGATAACGGTAGCTGCACTAATGTTGTGAGTTTATACACTGCTCGCAGGTTAATGCTACTAACTGAAGAGCACTCCAAGCCCTACCAATTGATGTGGAGTAACCAAAGCGGCCGAACCAAAGTCACAACAGGCTTGGGTCCCGATCACTTGGTGCTAATTGATGTGGAGAAGGTCTTATGTGACGTGGTGCCAATGGACGCTTGTCATGTATTACTGGGTAGGCCGTGGTTATTCGATAAGGATGCCTCGTACAGAGGAAAGACAAATGTACTATACTTTAAGCACGGACAACGTGATTATTTATTTAAGCCCTTATCTGTCAAAGCTGTTCGACTTGATCAAGAGAAGTTGAAGGAAAACATCGCACAAGAAGAAGCTAATTTCAAAGAAAAGGCCAGGGGCAAAGCCAAAGTTGGTGAATCATCTAATGGTTCAACTCTCTCAAGTCAATGTCTGATATTGACTAAAGTCGAGTTCAAGCAAGCCGCACTAGAGCCTGAATCCACAGGTCACTGTTTCCTTGCTTATGTTAAACTAGATGATTTCATATGTAGAACTATCACTGCTGCTCTGAAATGCCATTGGAATTTTCTGAAATGCTTAATAGGAACAAAGATGTTTTTCCGGAAGAAGTCCCAGCTGGACTCCCACCATTGAGAGGCGTTGAGCACATATCAATTTCGTTCTCGGAGCCTCTATCCCAAACCGACCCACCTACCGCATGAATTAAGAGGAAACAAAGGAAATATAGCGGCAAGTGCAAGAATTACTTGACAAGGGATGGGTCCGAGAAAGTCTGTCACCGTGTGCCGTCCCAGTCTTGCTCGTACTAAAGAAGAATGGTGAATGGAGGATGTGCATGGATTGCCGTGCAGTCAACGCTATCACCATCAAGTACCGCCTTCCGATTCCCCGACTGGAAGACATGTTAGATGAACTGGGAGGAGCCAGCGTGTTCACGAAAATTGACCTGAAGATTGGCTACCATCAGATATGAATGCAGCCTGGTGACGAATGGAAGACCGCCTTCAAGACCAAATTCGGCCTATACGAATGGCTTGTCATGCCATTCGGGCTGAAAAATGCACCATCAACGTTTATGCGTCTGATGAATGAAACTCTTCGTCAATTTATTGGCAAATTTGTTGTCGTATATTTTGATGACATCTTAATTTATAGTTGTACTAATGCAGATCATGTTTCCCATGTTCAATAGGTGTTGAGCAAATTAAGATCAGTGCAACTGTATGCCAACTACGACAAGTGCATCTTCTGTGTGCCAGAGGTCACTTTTCTGGGATTCATGGTCGGGAAAGATGGTCTCAAAGTGGACGGGTCGAAAATCAGGGCTATATCAGAATGGAAACCACCCACCTCTGTGCACGAAGTCCGCAGTTTCTTGGGATTGAGTGGTTTCTTTAGACGATTCGTGCCACAGTTCAGTGTAATAGCGGCTCAATAACTTCGTTGCTTAAGAAAGAAAATAAGTTTAAGTGGGGGCCGAGTCAGCAGAAAGCTTTTAACGAACTAAATGACAAGTTAACCCATGCGCTTGTATTAGCATTGCCGAATTTTGACTTGCCATTTGAAGTGGAAAGCGATGCATCAGGTACTGGAATGGGAGCTGTTTTGCTGCAGGAGGGACGACCGATAGCATATTACAGTGAGAAGTTCGGTGGAGCACAGTTGAACTACTCAAAGTACGACAAGGAATTGTATGCTATTGTTCGAGCACTGAATACATGGCAACACTACCTTCGAGGTAGAGAATTTGTGATTAATACCGATCACGAGACTTTGAAACATATCCGTCAACAAGGCCAGCTCAGTAAAAGGCATGCTCACTGGAGTACTTTCATCGAGGCCTTTCCATACGTGATCCGGTATAAGAAAGGAAAAGACAACGTTGTAGCGGATGCACTTTCAAGAAGAAATGCATTGGCAACATTCGCTACAACTAGGGTCATTGGTTTTGAACATGTTAAAAGTCTGTATACTACTGACGAAGATTTTAAGAACCTTTTTGAGAAAACTTAAAAGAATGGGTTCAAAGAATTTTCCTAGACAAATGGATTTCTATATTTTGAGAACAGATTGTGCATTCCCAAGGGTTCGATCATAGAATTATTAATCAAAGAGGCACATGGAAGCGGCCTCATGGGACACTTTGGGAAAGATGCCACAATGGGAATTCTTGTGAAATGGTTCTACTGGCCTGGCATGAAAAAGCAGGTAGTTGATTACATTGCCAAGTGTTTGATCTGTCTGAGGGCTAAGTCAACTGTCATACCACATGGCTTGTATGAAGCATTACCAGTGCCAGAAGGACCCTGGCTTGACTTATCTATTGATTTTGTACTTAGGTTTCCTCGAACTGCGAAAGCAAAGGATTTGATTTTTGTAGTCATCGATCGATTTTCGAAGATGGCTCACTTTATCCCATGTGCAAAAACAAATGATGCCAACCATATTGCAAAACTATTCTTTCGAGAAGTGGTACGACTCCACGGAGTACCTAAGTCAATTGTCTCTGATCGCGATGCGAAATTTGTCAGCTATTTTTGGAAGGGATTCTGGCGTGAAATGGGCACACAGCTTTTGTTCTCCATTTTGTATCATCCTCAAACGGATGGACAGACAGGAGCGGTAAATCGTGTGTTGGGTAACCTTCTGCATATTATTACTTCTTCAAATTCGAAAAGCGAGGATGAATGTTTGCCTCATATTGAGTTCGCTTATAATCGTCACATTCATCGTGCCACACACATGTCACCTTTCGAAATTGTTTATCGCTTTAATCCGCTAACCCCGCTTGATTTTCAGCCACTACCCCGTAGTGAGCATATGAATGTAAATGGCAGGGATAGAGCCCAAGCGATCAAAGATCTTCATCAAAATGTGCGTGAAAGTCTCCAAAAGGCATCTGAAAATTACGCCCGATTGGCCAACAAGGGCTGAAAGAAATTGCTTCTGAAACCCAGAGACTGAGTTTGGGTTGACATGTGCAAAGAATGGTTTCCTGCGCAAAGACACGGAAAGCTCGCACCTCGCGGAACTGGACCATTTAGAGTCCTTGAGAAAATTAATGAAAATGCTTGTAGGATAGAACTGCCTGATGATTATAATATTCATCCAACTTTTAATGTTGCAGATCTTTCCTTATTTAAGCGAGATGAAGAGCTTGAATCTGATCGGTTGATGGATCAACCTCCCCAAGGGGGTGTAGTTGGCGTGGTCGCCGGAACAAATGGACTGATAATACCCACCTTTCCGGATGGGCTGGTATCCAGGCAACGGGTTTAAAGATTCACTGATTTCGTTTATCATTTTCTTTTGCTGGAAACAGATAAATCTGAACCCAGAGGAGCCCAAAAGATGCAGCTGCTGATCCAGCTTGAAGAATACCGGTAGGAGCCGTGACCCATCACTCTAGGTCCCACCTCCTCGAACTGAAACCGGAAGCAGAATGACCTCCAGATGCAATTACAGATCAAATTAGCATGAAGAGGTTAAAAACAAGGGTCCCACCGCCACCGTCGCCATCGCCGCCGCTGCCGGAAAGTTCGCCGGAGCTCCGGAAAGGTTTCCGGAATTTGATCGGAATCTGGCCGGAAGTTCGTCGGAAAAGTCACCGGTCAACGGAGGTCAACGCCAGAACAGTGCAGTGGACCCCAGCCAAAATCAGTCCGGGAGTTCTTAAAGTCCAGGACCCCCGTCGCTAGACAAGATCCCACGACGCTAAACTCAGGCTTACGACGTGATCCTTGCCTTACGACGTGAGACCCACGACGCTAAGCAACACCCCCGCCGCTAGGCCAAGGCTTACAATGTGGCCCTTGCCTCACGACGTGAAACCTACGACACCACACCATACTCACGTTGCTAGACCAGGTTAGCGACGTAGCTCGAGTCTTGCGACGTGAGCCCTCCGGACTAGCCTGCCTTACGATGCTAGATCCACCTACGACATGAGACAAGGATCACGATGTAGTGTTAGGCTCGCGTCGTCCAACGTTTCTTTTTGTGTATTTTGCTTTCCCGATTGTTGAGAACTATCTAGGGTTGTTTAATTTGCTTGTAATGGTTGTTGAATGTGGTTTCCCTATATATATGGGAACCCTAACATTTGTTACTCACTTTTGATTATTTGAATACAACCTTCTTTATCAAAAGTCATTTTCCTCTCTTGAGAGCATCACTTGCTCTCAAACATATTGTGAATCACTTCCTTCATTGGAACCTCACACCTTCAAAGCAACAAACCGGCTTCAACAGAATCAAGATCGATGCACTTGGAAGGGGTCTAGTCGGGTTGGTTGAGTCCAATCCTTCGAGTGAATCCGGGTCCCCTTCGATTTAGGTTTGCTTATCCCTTTTCTTTGCGTTCATCTCATTTTCATCATCATCACCACCTTTCGGCCTCACCATCTCTTTCATTTTAAATCCATATATTACAATATTGTCGAGTTCGATCGTTTTGGGCTACAGCACCTAAACCCCTGTCCAGATGGATGATGATGAATCCAATGAGACAGTGGTTGAGACTGACGAAAAATGGAGAAAATTCTAATGACAAATCCAACAGCTCAAGCATCATGTCTTAAATGCTGAATTGTAGTCCTTTTTTTTTGCTAAACAAATTATTGTCTATTGATATTGGTTAGTGTAATTGGCTAATATGAAATATGAATATTTTTTTGTCCTAATTTTATAGGATCATAGGATCTGAATTTGATCCTACGATCCCGATCTTGCAAAGAGAGAAACGATCCTACATAAGATCTGGATTTTGATAACCTTGGAATAGAGTGAATGGTTGGAGATGAATTGTAAAAAACTATAAATTTAACTGGAGAATAGAGTTAAAGTTGACTATAAAATAATGTTATTGTTGGAGATGGTCTATAAGAGAGAACTTATAGTTTAGATTTTATGTAAAAATAACTTCTTGAGTAGAGCTGTCAACATGGGCTGAGCCCATTGGGCTGGCCCATTCCACAAGGCAAACAATGCGGGGGAGCCTAAAATTTTTAGGCCCGTTTACATATGGGCCTAAATGGGCCCACCCTGCGGTGGGGCAGGCCCGCGTGTTTTGCCCAATTTTTTTTGCCTTTTTTTTGCACATTATACTAGATTTTGAATATTAATTAATATTAGTTGGTAGATTCAATGTCTAACGTAAAGTCAGTAAATATAAATTATTATTTTGATTACTTATTACACTGTAAATTGTTATACAGATGGTCGATGTCTTCTAATATTTATCTGCTTCTCTATATTATTGGTATTAGTTTTTTAAGTATAAAATTCATTTTTATTTTATTTATTAAAAATTGTGTATATCTGTAAATTTTTATATTTATTGTCAATTATTTTATTTTTAAAATATAAAATTAATACTAAAACAGCTTAACCTCCTAACAATTCCTACCGCCATACACAAGATTTTTATCAACCCAGTCATCAATTATAAATATTTTGTCTTGTCCAATACTATATTATTAAAATATAATACACACCTTTAGTATTACAAGTCGGAATAAATTCAGTTTAAAGAATTACTCAATAAATTCACCATTAAAGTAAATAATTATGCCAAAAATACACACTGTAACTATTTATAATTTAAAAAAATATTTACAAATTTTTATATCTTATTTTAGATTATACAATAAAAATATTCACAACTTTATTTTTTTTACAATAAAAATAAAATTTAATAATATTTTTCTAAAAAGCCCGCAGACCGGCCCGCATAACCTGTAGTTAGCGTCTAGTGCATGTTGGGCCTAGGTATTATTTTAAGCCCGTCCCGTTTAAGCTTGTAAAAAAGTCGGGAGCTCGCGCGGACTGGCCCGTTTCACCATGCGAGCCTGTTTCAACACCTCGCTATTCTTGAGTGTGTTGTAGCACGCTACTTTATGATTTCTCCGTGTACACTACTACCACTTCTGGGACTGTTTGAAGCTGTGTGCAAATTGAAGGGAAAAATAGACTATGATATAGTCATTTTTCTTTTTAACAAATTTAAAGTAGTCATTTTTCTATTTTTCGCCCCTATTATTCCTCTATGTTTACATATAATATTCAATATAGTCCTTTTTTTTACTAATCATATATGTGATACCCCACAGAGATGTCACGCGTTGAGGTAAGAATTTAATTTTCGAGCCTCAATAATTCTATGCGTGTAAAACTACTTATGTTGGTGTTGCTTTCCGAGTGTGACCCAACTTCGAGGACGAAGTTGATTTCTAAGGGGGGTAGACTGTAATACCCGAGAAATCAATATCGATTATTAAATCCAAAAAATTAAAGAATTGGATTTAATTATCGCAAACCGAAATAATTCCGAGAGAGCGGAATTAAATATTTTCGGACGATAGCAACTCGAAGAGAGTTATCGGATTATCCAACGATCTCGGATAATTCCATATTATGATTTTTAGAATTTAAAATCATAAAAAAAAAAGAGAAGAAGAAACGCGACCAGGTGGCCGCGCGGCGGCGACGCGCCGGCGCGCCACCAGCGCGGCGGCGGCGGCAGGATGGCGTCTTCATGCGTTGCACGCGGTTTCAACTCCAATTTTCGAGATTTTCCATTCCCAATCGATCCCATTCTGATCCTCAGTCATTATAGGATGTTGTGAGATGCATTGGATGAATTTTAAGTGCAATAAACTCCCTACAAGTTGGAAATTTGGAGGATACATGAACTTGTGTGGATAAGTTGAACCTTGATAATTGTAGGGGGTTTGAATGGAGGTTTGGTGGCCTTAATTTGATTTTTGACTGACTAATTACACTCCCCCCTTCCCTATACTCATTAAGCCACCCTTGGGAATATCCATCACCCCATAAATCCCCCCATAACAGCCCCAAAACCACCCCTCATTCCATAATCCGAATTTCAGATTTTCCATTGGAGAGTTGGTGAGATTGTGTGGGTTTTGTTCTTGTTCTTGAGGCCTTGGACGAATTGGGAGGTCCTAATCCCTTCTTCTAAAGTGGGTAAGGTTTCTAATCCAAATCCTTGTCCTTAGAGTCGGATTTCTAGTCCTAACATCAAACTTTCTTCCATCAAAACCAAAATAGGATTCGTTCGGTAGATCTTGGAAGAGTGGGACTGTGTTGGTTGATTTTGGAGCAATCAAGGAGGAGATCTTCGACTCTAATCTCTTGATATGTAAGTTAGTGTTGTGCATCTCAAATTTTGGAGCTTTTGGTTGAGTATTCTTTGAGATATGGTTCGATTTTCATCTTGTGCCAAATCTGTCTTTTAGGGGTTTCTTCCGAGTAGATTTTGTTGTTGTGCTTTTCTCGCCTAGATCCGTTCATTTTTGGAAGAACTTGTCTAAATGAAAAATGTTCCTAACACTTTAAAGATGGTTCCTGTAAATTTTCATAATTTTTGGAATTGATTTGGTCGTCGAAAATAGATCTGGTATTTTCTGCTACACATGGTGACAGATTTAAATTTCTAGCATGTCCAGTTTTGTAGTTCATATTTCTTCTAGTTATGGTCGTTTTTGATGGTCGACTTCTTCATGAAAATTGTTCATCTATGTGTCTAGTTTACTCCTGTGAAATTTCAGAATTTTTGGAACAACTTTCGAATTGTTATGGATTTTTAAGTAAGCTGTGGTCGGATGAACAGTGGTCTTTGCACCCTTTTGAAAACAAGTTTCTGAAATGATTTTTTTTGAGCAACTTAGAGTCCGAATTTGCTAAGGACTATTTCTGAGAAAAATGTTTATTTTGATGTCGCCTAGCACCTGTAAAATTTTCAGAATTTTTCACTGTAACACCCGAGGAAAAACAAATTCAAATTGTTTTGAACTACGTCATGACTTGATCCCTTCGCAGGGTACGTAGGCAGCTTAGAACTAATTTCTAAGTTCAGTCACGAAATAAATCACAAAATACATCACGAATTAGACCACAAGGACGATAGGGGATGTTGAAACCAATTTAGACTAGGCTAAGTAGGACCCGGAAATGTTGCGAGCGATAAGCCGGACTCGTAGCAAGATTAAGGAGAAGATTCCGCAACGAAGACGCCCCAGGGAATCGAGCTAACACGTAGAAAACCGATAGGGGAAAGCGAGGGAAGACCCGACGGAACACGCGGAGCCGAACCGGCCGGTCCGGCCGGCCCGCGCTGTCCGCGCGCCGCCGCGCGGCCACCGCGCGGACGGAGGCGTCGCGATGCCAGGCCTGGCACGCGTGCTCCGCGCGGACAAAAGCTTAGGTGCGCGCCACCAGCGCGCCAGAGGTGCTGAAAGTGCAAACTTTCCTTCCATGGCGATTTTGTTGCCAAAAACCACACCCCTAACCATGGCAATCGAATCTCAGCCTTGGGGAAGGCTTAAGAATACCCTAGGGGCGTCCCAAACCCTAGGTTTTCAGTAAACATTCAGCCTCCACCCTCAATTTTCTCTCCAAGTCCAAAATCCCTCCGAATCCACTTTCCGGCGAGTATTCCGGCGACGACAAGGCAAAAGGAACCAAGCCCTGCCCTCTAGACTCTTGGTAAGCCATTGTGCAACGTTTCAATTCGTCCATAGATCTCAGAAACTCATATTCTAACCCTTTTTCCTTACTACGATTTCCCGTCGGAAAACGAACAAAAAGCGATCGGAGAAGTTGGCCGTTCGTCGTGACCCTAGGACGTCCGGAAACCCAATCCAGCGACCCTATCATCATTCTAAGTAAGTTAACACCTTACTCACAAATTTTCGTGGTTGTTTGTTGTTTAAATCTCGAGATATAGGCTTGTAACAAAAATCGGTCTTCAAAAACCCTATTTTCGTCCAATTTTAAAGACTCGCCAAAAACTCGACCTTTGGGAATTCAAACCGAAAACTTTTCAACATAAAAGTTGTTCCTAACACCTTTATCTATCTTGTGTCCAAATTTCAGCCATTGACATTGAGTTTTGCTAACCCAATTTTCGCCATGAACTTTCTGTATCAAACCGAACGTTTCAAATCTGTGACAGATTCCTTCATTCAACTTGATGCATGTTTTTCACCCATTTTTCGAATGATTTAACTTTGAATTTCTAAACAAAAGTTGTAGATAATTGTCTCTAGATTATGCCTACAAAATTTCACGAATTTTGGTGTTCATTTAATATGTCAAACGGCCAAGTTTTTAGAACTGTTTTGAATTCGTTTTAAGGGCCATGAGTATGCAGTGAGTTGCACTCGATTTTTGAGTACCAAGAATTCATTATTTCCAAAAACTTAAAACATGAAAATTGTTCCTTAATGTGTCGTGTAGTTACTGTAAAAATTTCACATCGATTGGTTTTGAAATGAATTTTTTAATCGGCGTTACACGAACCTGTGACGAAAACAGTTTTCAAGACGTAAATTATTCTTTGCAATAAACTCAAATTTCAACTCACTTCGGAACCTTATTTCCGAAAACTTAAAACATGAAAGTTGTTCGTGTGTGTGTTTTTGAATTACTGGCCAAGTTTCAGAATTTTTGGAGGAAAAACGAATTTTAAATTAAGAAAGGCGTAAACTGCCTCGAATAGGATTTTTCGAACTTGAGAAAACTCGAACTATGAAAACGCGATATCGATCCTTTGATAACTTTGAAATACGAACTTTCGAAAAATCCCGTTCACTAGGCTGAGCCGATCTTCATACTATCATTATCTTTGAGACTGCCTCGTTAGTGGTCTCCTTACTATCTGAGATTGCCTCGTTAGTGATCTCGCGCGCTGTATTTGTGGATCGCCTCGTTAGTGGTCCTACTATCTTTTTGGATCGCCTCGTTAGTGGTCCTACTATCTTTGAGACTGCCTCGTTAGTGGTCTCCCATTGTTTGGACTGCCTCGTTAGTGGTCCTATGTTGAGATTGCCTCGTTAGTGATCTCCCGGTATGGTGTCCTCTTCTTAGTTTACGGGATGAAAAGTAAAAGACTCGTGTGAGTGTTTCATTATGCTTAAATCGTATTTATCCTGTCTTTAATTTCGTATTTAAATTTTATGCATCTTTAATTATGCTTTAGATTACGCTTTTTAAATTAAGTTCTTTAATCATAATTTTCCGCTGCTAATAAATCATGTATTTTTAAATTCTCGTACGATAAGCGAAATCTTTAGTTTAAACACTTGTAACCCCTTTTATTTGTTAGTTAGGGATTAACTTACTCAGTATATTTTTATACTGACAACCGTTGTCATTTTTCTTTTACAGAGTATGTCGAGTGACGCATTGCATATGCACTTGGGGGAAATCATAATGGACATTTTAAATTTCTGCATCGTACTGTTTTACCGGGTCTGTTAAACCCGAGGATTTGGCCATGTTGGCCGTGATTTTACTTTCCGCTGCACTTACTTTATTTATTTTCCGCACGTGATAATTTCGACTATCGTACTAAGTATTATAAATTTCCGGACTATATCTTGAAATGTTTTAAATCTTTTACATACCCACAAGCCTTGCGTTTCCTTAGCGAGCTCGGGAAGCCGTGTCTTGCTAGGGAATTGCGGCGGTGACATCCCGACCTGGGTTATCAAATCCGGGGTGTTACAAGTTGGTATCAGAGCCCGGAAAATTTTTAAAGCTACTACTATTATTTTAAACCAATATTTTTAAGCCCAAGTGTTATTTCTTTTAAAGTTATTTATTTGACTACTAGTATTATTTTTAGCCCAAAAATCTATAATCCTTTTTACATAGCCCAAAATCTTAGCCAAAGAAATATTAAATTTTGGCCCACTATAGAGGCCCAACCTTTAGCAATTTATTTTAAACTAAATTTTTTTTATGGGGAAGGGACTTGCACTTGCATGTTGCATATAGATTTAAATTTGTGCATATCTTAACCTTGCCTGAAAAATGTCTAACTCTAACCTCCCTTGTTGACATTAGATGGCCGAGCCCAACGCGAACATGGTCAATTTGATGGTGAAATTAATGAACGCATACCTTGAGGGCCAACAACACATCAATTACTTCAAAACGCGGGTAGGACAGTTGGAGGGTAACCTGGCCCATTTGGGTCACCTTAGGGAAACAGACCATCACCACATAACCCAGCTGCAGGAGCAAGTCACACACCTCCAAGCCCAAGTGACCCAGCTCCAAGACAAGGGAGATGACTTGGAGGAGCAGATAGAGACCATAGGCTGGGAACTGACTAACCTAGCCCAGGACGTGGACGGAGCGGTCCTTCAGAACCCGGGGCCTGCTCCCAATGTCGCCATACCCATCGATGTGTCGAGCGATGAGGATGATCCCATCAAGGTCGAGCCTGCCCACTCGTTTTAGATCTAGTGATCCAGCTATGCATTATTAGTATACTTTCCCTTCCGTACTATTAGCAGCGCACCTATTTCTATTTCGAACGCTTGTAAACCAAATTTAATTCTTGAATAATAAAAATACAAGCCTATTTAAATTTACTCCATGCATTTTATTTAGTTCTTTAACTACCATAATCAAGGAGGGAAACCTAAAAAAAAAAAAAAAAAAAAAAAAAAAAAAAAAAAAAACCGAACAGACTACTGAACAAAAAAAAAAAAAAATATATAAATAAATAAATAAATAAATAAATAAATTTTACCTAAGTTCCAGCAACCTCTACAAACAGGCCCCAATAAATTGATACCTATTAAAAGACTAATCTTCATTCAATAAAATTTTCCCCTTGCAAGCAGCTATTTATTTAACATATAAACTCTACCCCTTATATCTTATCACACTAGTTTATCTAAGTTCCTTGAAGCGGTTTAGTCAAGCAACAGTGCAGGTATTGTTGGGCAACCCACACACATGTAGATACGATAGGAAGGTAACAGTAAATCCAGGACATCTCAAACCATAAAATAGGCAGAACAATTGAACCATGTTTCTAAACAGCAGTAGACTACTAACACATGTCAAACACATAACTAAGCAATAACACAACGAAAATATAAACCACAAATCCCAGACAACAGAAACGTTCTCATAAGGAGGAGCCTAAACAAGGTACGTCTAAACGCAAAACCTAAACGAAAACACGAAACCAAAAGGAGACATCACTGATCGGGAGGCGGGAACTGTCGGCGCATGAAGTCGTCCATCTGCCGCACATAGGCGTACATGTCGGACATAGTGGCCTGCTGCTGAGCCTGCCTCGTAGCAAACGAGTCCATGCGGGTCTGATAGAGGTCCAACCTAGCGTCGAGGGCGTCATAACGAGCCTGCCCAGCTGCAAACCCGGCATCCATACCGACCCGCATCTCCTGCATCATCTGCAGCATCTGAATCATCTCCTGCCCCTGAGGTGCCACGGCAGGAGGTGCCCCAGCAGGAGGTGGAACCACTGGAGGAGGGGGTGGCTGCTCCGGTGGTACAACGAGGATCAGGCCGCCGTCATCAGGCTGCGGGCGAAGTACAGCACGGGGAGCCCCACGACGTAAGGCGCTACGCCGCTCAGCATAAGACGGAATACGGTAGCAACGGCCAGGTGCTAGGTCGTACGGATCTGTCTCCGGTGTAGTGTGAATCCCCTGTGCCGCGCACAACCCACAGATGAGGTGAACATGGGTAATCACCCTACTCCCTCGTCCTCTGCGCATACCCCGCAAGTTGTCCTCGATGCAAGCCCCTACATTCACCCTACCGTCCCGCGCGATGAAGCAAATGGTCTCGTAGACGTGATCCAAGACAATGTGGCTCCGGGACATCGGCCGGACACGCCCGAACCATAGCTGAGCGAGCTCTCGCCAAGGGGAGTCCACCGACGTCAAACGAAGCTCATGACTGTGCTCGAACGTATGAGGCACTAGGGTGCATAAGGTGTTCCACGCAGGAGCAAGAACGCGCCCCTCAGGCTGGGGCCGGAACACGCCATCGTCGGGCAAGCCAAAATAGACGTTGATCGCCCGAGCACTGAAGTCGAGATAGCGACCACGGACCCATACCCGGGATAGATCGTCACCCTCCCCGAGACCGCCGATGTTGGCGATAACCTCCATAGCCAAATAACCGGAGGCGACGCCCTCGGGGTGACGTGCCAGACCAGTCCACTGTAAATATTCCAAGACCGCACTGACCCTGTCATCGCCCATATGAAGAGGATATATGCCTCTCTCAGGGACGTAAGACCTGTTTCGACGAAGCTCGTCGAAATAAAAGTCCTGGGCAGCCCTCGTCCTAAACCGGAACCTGTCATGCCGGTGAGGACGCACCTCGTCCGGGAGGCCCCTGAGACGCGGGCCCCTCTGCGCCTCATCCTCCTCTGACTCGCTCTCGTCGAAATCCGGCATCGCCGGAGCAGCATGACTGGGGCCAGCCTCATCAGCAACCCGTCTCCTAGTCCTCGGAGGACACATGAGAGACGCCAAAACGACCCACAAAAAGAGCAACATCCTGCAAGTTACCAAACACCAATTATAAGGCTAAGTCCCACACAGAAGTCAAGCGAAAATACGAATAGGGCATTAATATATAATCCCAACGTGAATGTACCGTAAGAACAACAAATCCTACCGTTTACTAAGACCAACCAGGAGGTGACCTAGACAAAGAATATGCTAAAACTAGTGCCTAAACCCTATGTGGCATTTCGTCGAACACGTTATGTGCACAATAAACCAAAACCTAAGTTACTGACAACACACGGAAACCGCCCACAGAACGAAACAATCATTTTAATAACAATACGGCAAATCCTACAGCACTAAACAACGAGGGGACAAACCAATAATCACACCCCAACAGCAACCAAGCCCCAGTAACTTCATAGCCTTTCTAAGGATTCGAATTCAACAAGAATTTGCCAGAAACATAAACACATTATAACATAAACGTAGGCAAGGCAATAGGGGTAACGACAATTGCCACATACACTTGCTAAATTGCACAAATCAAGCCTAAAAATCACAAACCCCCAATTTTTGTACACAAACCCTAGTTTCCTAAATCTCTACACAAATCAAGTCATCCAAACCACAAAAGCTGAAATTAGTAAGTGGGTTTAGTAGACTCGTACCTAGATGAGTGGAATTGAAGTCGAAATCGAGCAAACAAGAAGGTAACTCGCCGGATTTAGAGAGAATTGGGGGGTGTGTTCTCGGATGAGAAATGGGGGAAGTGGCTCGCGCGGAGCGCGAGCCCTATTTTTTTCGAACAGGGGTTGCCGCGCGCTCCCCGCGCGCCAACGCGCGGCCACCGCGCGGGACCCGGGTGGAGTTTTATCTTTCCTGTTCTGCTCAATCTCTTTCGCTATACGCTCCTCGCTGAACCCGGGCATACATTGACAGGGAAATACGTCGACAGGGAGCATCGCCTGGCATTATTCCGGGCAAGGATGGCGGAATTGCCTCACGCCCTCCTTTCGCAGGACTACGGGAAACCCCCGGGACGTAAATACCTAGGGACCCTAAGAAATTCCGTAGGGAAATGAGAGCGGCATGTTAACTAACGACCCCACCACCGTTTACTCGTGACCACAATGTGTTTCACGTTTCCCAGCTAAAGAAGTATGTGCCCGACACGTCGCATGTACTCCAACCGGACGTAATCGAATTGGATGATGACTTGACCTATGAAGAAACCCCGGTGCAAATACTCGACTACAAGGAAAGGGTGACAAGGAATAAAACTGTAAAGATGGTCAAGGTCCTGTGGTCCAACCACGAGACGGAGACGGCAACCTGGGAATTGGAAGCCGACATGAGGCAACGTTACCCTACCCTCTTCCAAGACGACCCGACCACAGTTATGGGGACATAACTGTATTCTTAAGGGGGGAGGATGTAACACCCGAGGAAAAACAAATTCAAATTGTTTTGAACTACGTCATGACTTGATCCCTTCGCAGGGTACGTAGGCAGCTTAGAACTAATTTCTAAGTTCAGTCACGAAATAAATCACAAAATACATCACGAATTAGACCACAAGGACGATAGGGGATGTTGAAACCAATTTAGACTAGGCTAAGTAGGACCCGGAAATGTTGCGAGCGATAAGCCGGACTCGTAGCAAGATTAAGGAGAAGATTCCGCAACGAAGACGCCCCAGGGAATCGAGCTAACACGTAGAAAACCGATAGGGGAAAGCGAGGGAAGACCCGACGGAACACGCGGAGCCGAACCGGCCGGCCCGCGCTGTCCGCGCGCCGCCGCGCGGCCACCGCGCGGACGGAGGCGTCGCGACGCCAGGCCTGGCACGCGTGCTCCGCGCGGACAAAAGCTTAGGTGCGCGCCACCAGCGCGCCAGAGGTGCTGAAAGTGCAAACTTTCCTTCCATGGCGATTTTCTTGCCAAAAACCACACCCCTAACCATGGCAATCGAATCTCAGCCTTGGGGAAGGCTTAAGAATACCCTAGGGGCGCCCCAAACCCTAGGTTTTCAGTAAACATTCAGCCTCCACCCTCAATTTTCTCTCCAAGTCCAAAATCCCTCCGAATCCACTTTCCGGCGAGTATTCCGGCGACGACAAGGCAAAAGGAACCAAGCCCTGCCCTCTAGACTCTTGGTAAGCCATTGTGCAACGTTTCAATTCGTCCATAGATCTCAGAAACTCATATTCTAACCCTTTTTCCTTACTACGATTTCCCGTCGGAAAACGAACAAAAAGCGATCGGAGAAGTTGGCCGTTCGTCGTGACCCTAGGACGTCCGGAAACCCAATCCAGCGACCCTATCATCATTCTAAGTAAGTTAACACCTTACTCACAAATTTTCGTGGTTGTTTGTTGTTTAAATCTCGAGATATAGGCTTGTAACAAAAATCGGTCTTCAAAAACCCTATTTTCGTCCAATTTTAAAGACTCGCCAAAAACTCGACCTTCGGGAATTCAAACCGAAAACTTTTCAACATAAAAGTTGTTCCTAACACCTTTATCTATCTTGTGTCCAAATTTCAGCCATTGACATTGAGTTTTGCTATCCCAATTTTCGCCATGAACTTTCTGTATCAAACCGAACGTTTCAAATCTGTGACAGATTCCTTCATTCAACTTGATGCATGTTTTTCACCCATTTTTCGAATGATTTAACTTTGCATTTCTAAACAAAAGTTGTAGATAATTGTCTCTAGATTATGCCTACAAAATTTCACGAATTTTGGTGTTCATTTGATATGTCAAACGGCCAAGTTTTTAGAACTGTTTTGAATTCGTTTTAAGGGCCATGAGTATGCAGTGAGTTGCACTCGATTTTTGAGTACCAAGAATTCATTATTTCCAAAAACTTAAAACATGAAAATTGTTCCTTAATGTGTCGTGTAGTTACTGTAAAAATTTCACATCGATTGGTTTTGAAATGAATTTTTTAATCGGCGTTACACGAACCTGTGACGAAAACAGTTTTCAAGACGTAAATTATTCTTTGCAATAAACTCAAATTTCAACTCACTTCGGAACCTTATTTCCAAAAACTTAAAACATGAAAGTTGTTCGTGTGTGTGTTTTTGAATTACTGGCCAAGTTTCAGAATTTTTGGAGGAAAAACGAATTTTAAATTAAGAAAGGCGTAAACTGCCTCGAATAGGATTTTTCGAACTTGAGAAAACTCGAACTATGAAAACGCGATATCGATCCTTTGATAACTTTGAAATACGAACTTTCGAAAAATCCCGTTCACTAGGCTGAGCCGATCTTCATACTATCATTATCTTTGAGACTGCCTCGTTAGTGGTCTCCTTACTATCTGAGATTGCCTCGTTAGTGATCTCGCGCGCTGTATTTGTGGATCGCCTCGTTAGTGGTCCTACTATCTTTTTGGATCGCCTCGTTAGTGGTCCTACTATCTTTGAGACTGCCTCGTTAGTGGTCTCCCATTGTTTGGACTGCCTCGTTAGTGGTCCTATGTTGAGATTGCCTCGTTAGTGATCTCCCGGTATGGTGTCCTCTTCTTAGTTTACGGGATGAAAAGTAAAAGACTCGTGTGAGTGTTTCATTATGCTTAAATCGTATTTATCCTGTCTTTAATTTCGTATTTAAATTTTATGCATCTTTAATTATGCTTTAGATTACGCTTTTTAAATTAAGTTCTTTAATCATAATTTTCCGCTGCTAATAAATCATGTATTTTTAAATTCTCGTACGATAAGCGAAATCTTTAGTTTAAACACTTGTAACCCCTTTTATTTGTTAGTTAGGGATTAACTTACTCAGTATATTTTTATACTGACAACCGTTGTCATTTTTCTTTTACAGAGTATGTCGAGTGACGCATTGCATATGCACTTGGGGGAAATCATAATGGACATTTTAAATTTCTGCATCGTACTGTTTTACCGGGTCTGTTAAACCCGAGGATTTGGCCATGTTGGCCGTGATTTTACTTTCCGCTGCACTTACTTTATTTATTTTCCGCACGTGATAATTTCGACTATCGTACTAAGTATTATAAATTTCCGGACTATATCTTGAAATGTTTTAAATCTTTTACATACCCACAAGCCTTGCGTTTCCTTAGCGAGCTCGGGAAGCCGTGTCTTGCTAGGGAATTGCGGCGGTGACATCCCGGCCTGGGTTATCAAATCCGGGGTGTTACATTCACAAAGTTTTACTACATTTCCTAATATGATTTTGAAAACTGCCACGGTGTGTTCTTACCGGTAAAATTTGGTTTCGTACGTTTTGATGGTTATTGAGTCGATTGCTACTCTTTTATGAATCTTATGAATTCTGGAAATGTAGATATGGGTTGTAATGATTAAAATGTGGATTTTGAAACTTTGTGAGTTTTGATCGAGTTAGATGCCCAATTTTGGAGGGTAAGTGCACTTGGCGTGAGCTCGTTGGGCCGCCCCCTCTTTTTGGTGGCCAAAACGGCGCCAAGGAAATTATGTTGCGTGATTGTATGAGTCTATACTCCTAGGTGTATCCGTATGGGTTACCTAGGGCTCCGGAGTGTGTCTGTATAGGGTCCGCTACTTTCACTTGCCTTGTGGGTTCGATTCCCCAAGGTTTATGTTTTTCCTGCGGGTTCGATTCCCCAGGATATTGTTGACTCCTATGGGTTCGATTCCCTAGGATGTATATTAAGTTCTTGCGGGTTCGATTCCCCAAGGACGGATGTCCTCGATCATAATGAACAATGGTAAACGAAGGTATTTGAGTTATGGAAACAATGATATCCTCGATGATATGGAAACAATGGTAAAAGAATGTGTTTGAGCTCTTGCGGGTTTGATTCCCCAAGAATGGTTGTTCTTGATCAAAAAAATGAGCAATGATATATTATTCGTATGGTAAAGTGTAAGAATCTTCCGGAATTATTTTTACTCGACCTTCCTTTTTAAATTACAAATTCTATTTTTAAATCTCTCTTCTAAAAACTTTAAAATTCGTTATGCTATACATTAACTTACTCAGTACCTTTGTACTGATAGATACGTTGTCTCTATTTTTTTTCAGATGTTGAAGATTAGCGCATCGCATTTACATTTGGGATGGGAATTTCCGAAGACTTGTCGCACTTGTTTTTAAATTATTTTACGAATTCCAAACTCATGTTTGGCCGTGTTTGGCCCTTAGCTTCCGCACTGTTTTAAATTATGTATGTTAGACTTAACTCTGATTTAAACCTTCGGGCACTTATTGAATGGTTTTTAAATTATTTTTAAGTATTGGTACAACTTAGCCTTAGCATCTTCTCAAGTGAGCTCGAAATGGTTCGCGTCTTGCTTGGGAAGGTGTGGCGGTAATGCCCTGGCCTGGGTGATCAAATCCGGGGTGTTACAATATATTTTTAGCTAATTAATTCCTTAATTATGTACACATAAAATAAAATATTTAAAATTTGACAACACATGTGATATGGCAAAATAAAAATATTAATGAAATAATAAAATAAAATAGAAATAAAATAATAATAAAAATAAAAATAATTAAATTATAATAACATTAAATTCAATAATTAAATTAAAACTAAAATAAATTGTATAATTAAAAATTAATTAAATTAACTATTTAATTTAATATTAATATATAAATATCAAAATGTATTAAATAATTAATTCAATTCAAAAAAACTAATAATGAATTCAGTAATTAAATTTAAAAATAAAATATAAATATAAAATTGTGATTTTGTTTGTATTTAATTATATAAATTCACATAGCTATTTTAATTAATTTTATATTTCAAATTTTCTTCTATTTTAAATTTAAATATTGAATTTAATATTTTATAATTAATTTTTTTCTATAATTATTCCCTTTTAAGTAATTTATATACAATTTTATTTTATTATTTCTTTACTATTTTTAATTTGGCATACGAGATGTTTAATTAAATTTTAAAAATTTTATTTGAACATAATTAAAGAATTAATTATTTCAAAATATATTATTAGTAAAAAAACACTATATTGGATATTATTTGCAGACGCAGAGAACCAATAAAAGCGAAAAATATAAAAAAAAAGACTATTTTAAATTTTTTAAAATGAAAAAGACTATATCAATTTTTCCAAATTGAAGCTACAACAACTCCCCGTTGACCCTAAAACTCCAAAAGGAATCGTGAATGGAATAATTGCCAAAAGAGTCATTTTTCTTTCATTTTCAGCCCGATTCATCTCCTCCGATTTTTTCGACCCTATTGGTCCACTTTGATTCTTAATCCAGCCCCATACAGTCCAAATTTAAGCAATTAAAATAATCAGATGAGGGTGTTGGGTCCTGTGTTTTGACGGAAGTTCAACACCGATGATTGAACACAATGGATTAACCTCCGCAGCGGCAGCCTGTGCGACATTGATTTTTTTGATTGACTGGCCTCAACCCCAACGGCTCTTTTTCTAATCTGGAGAGTGTAAATATTAATATTTTATTGCAGCATCCCTCTTCCAGATTAGTGAAATAGAGTTTGAATTTGTCTCACACTCTACCTGTCAAATCTCAACGGCAAGTTGCAGGTGACCGTTCCAGTTTTGGGCTTCTTGATTAAAAGAGGATTTATGAGGAATGGAAGATAACTTCTCACTCTTACAATCTGGGAAACACTCTAAAATTCTCTCAAGCTTACAGAAACACTTTGTGAGAAGCCCATATCGTTTTGCAGCCCTGTGTTCACCGGACCCATCTGTTGCTGCAAGATCGATCATGCCTTGGACTCATCTCCTGTCGTTTGCAGATTATCAAATCAATTGAGGAGATCTTCCTAAGGCTCTACAGGAGACAAGCGTACATCGATCATATCTTCATATTGCGAATGGGGTACTTCACATACTTCTTTAGGGGAAACTCAAGGCAGGTCGGCATTGGGGAATTGAAATAGGTGGAGAAACCTATACCAGGTCTTGGAGATAGTATCTGGTCACAACAACTATCTGCCTGGAGATTAGGGTGAAGTCATTCTCTTTATTTTACTAGTGTGTGTGGTTGTACACCATCGTTGAAACACATAGTAAAATAACCTCCTGGATTGGTATCCCCCAGACGTAGGCCAAAGGCCGAACTAGGTCAACAATTAATTGTCTCATTGATTTACTTTATGCATTATATTGATTCCGCTGTGCTTAAGTTATATCTTGACATAACAATCTATTGTCGCTATCTGAGTTCATTGTTTACAGTGAACCATAGCATAAAGTGGTTGTCTTGCTTCCCCGTGGACCTAAAATTGGTATTAGAGCCACACTCTTTTTGGAGAGATCTAAATAGCAAGATGAGTGAAGGATGGTCATAAAACATGCCCCCACTGCTCGATGGGACAAACTTTTCCTTCTGGAAGAACAGGATGCGGTCCTTTTTGATGTCAGTCGATGATAGGGCTTGGGATGTAGTGCTCACAAAGTATGAACCTCCTTTGGTGACTGTTCATGGCGTTGCCAAGCCTAAAGACAAAAAGAAATGGACTGCAGTGGATAGGATCAACTGTATCATGAACTCCAAGGCACTACATGCTATCTTCAGTGCAGTGACCGAGGACCAGTATAGCCTTATCTCTGCCTGTACCACTGTTATGAAGCATGGGAGATACTGGTAAACTCTCTTGAAGGTTCGGCTCCAGTTAGAACTTCTAATATTATTTCTATTGAAGCTCAATTTCATAAACTTGTCATGGATGAACATGAGTTTATCAATAGTTATTTTAGTAGAATCCGTACTCTAACCAACCAGGCTCAACAGCTTGGTAAAACCTACTCCTCCCAGGAGATAGTTCGAAAAATTGTAGGTACCTTCACTGAGAGATTCAATGCCAAAATTGCTGCTCTTGAATTGCAAAAAAACTATGCCACCATAGCTGTTGATGAACTAATGGGGATCTTATAGTCATGGGAGATGGACTACTGTAAGAATTTCACAGGTAAAATTGTGGCATTTAAGCTGGAGTCCAAACCTTGGATCGAACTTTCAGAGGAGTCGAGTTCAGTTGATGAGGATGATGAGGAGGACTTGGTTAAGCTCTCACAACGCATTGCCAGGATTCTTAGGGATAAGAAGTCCAAACAATTTGGGAACAAGAAGGAAGAGAGCTCATCTATGAGAAGACCAGATATGAAGAAAACTTACATGAAGCAGTTCAAAGAATCTTCTGACTCTCGAGGACTCAAGTGCTTTGAATGTGGAGGATATGGCCACGTGAGAGCTGATTGTGGAAACCTCAAAAACAAATCAGATGATGCCAAGAAGACTTACTGTGCTACATTTAGCAATGAAAAGAGCTCGAGTTCCAGTGATAGTGATGATGCAACTTGTGTAGTTTTTGCTGGAACATGGGACTCAAATTCTGAGTCAGATTCTGAATCGGACAACATTGGTAACCTTTCTATTTGTATCACTTCTATAAATTGTCAAAATGGTTCTTCGTCTAATTCTGACAGGAAAGGAGACGAGAGTCTCGAAGCACTCAGTGATCAATATAATGAGATATATAACAAGCTGGAAGATAAGGAAGAAGAATTCATGAGATTGCAAAGTGAATTTGAGGATCTCAAAGTGAAATATTATGCTGAAAGAGAAGACTTAACAGATGCCTGCAATGAAAGAGATAAGCTGAGCAATCTTGTAAACATCTTGGAGCCAAGTTCAATGGAGTTCTCCAACAAAAGAGCTGAACTTGCGGAACAGGTTCACGAGCTCACAGTTTCTAATGGAGAACTCACTGAACAGGTCAATGCCTTGTCCAATCAAAAGATTGAACAAATGAAAAGATGTTCTTGAGGAAATCATTTCATCTACTAGAGCTCATGGTGACAGACGTGGAATTGGTTATACAAAGGGATGTTCCATCTCAACTGAAAGGCTTTTTGTTAAGGAAGGAACCATTCCTAAGGAGATTCCAATGAGAAGCACAAAGGAGATCATTAATCAAGTCAAAGGATCAAAGAGAATAACCAGACGACGTGTTCCACCTCCTGTACCCTTGGAATGTGAGTATTGTCAGAATTATGGTCACAAAGCAGGAGCCTGCCACATTCTTGCCAGAGATGCTCTATCCGGAAAACCAGTTATATGGCCGAATGAGGATCTAAAAAGGAGATTTCCAAGAAGAGAATGGCGTGCCAAAGGAACCATGTGTTTCACATCAAGGATCGAATTAAGCAAGGTTGAATCATTAAGAAGAGACCTTGGGATCTGCAACTTTGTCTGAATGAAGCTGATCGGACCCCCCTTCTTGAGTAAACGGTTCAAATTCCTAACCCAAAACTTGCTCAATATGCTTATTTGCTAATGATTTGGGTTGCAGGAATTATAATCTTTAGGGGGCGATCAAAAGACGCTTACTGGACCGGCTCAATGAGTTAAATCAATAAAGAATATTATCTGATATTTTGGTCCAGAAGTCAATTGTGCAAATGCAGAGCATATATGAGCACGGGTTAGCCTTGTTGCCTGACACATGGTCCGATGATTAGAATGCCATAAACAACCTCTGGAGATTGGTAACATCTTTCTAACTCTAATCTCTTTACGATACATGATTTATGAATTGATGATTTTTGGTTGCTGGTATTTGACAATTGTTTGCTGGATATTTCCCCTTGTGGTTTGAATGTACAAGCTCTATGTTGACATTGTCATATTTTGTAAAGAGCTTTTCTGGGATGTATTATGGTGGTTGGCTAAATGGGTGCTGTTAGGTTGAATGTTTTTCTTGTAATAGTTCAGCATCGGCTGGATTATTATTATGACTCACTTCCTGTTAAAAAGGAGGAGATTGTTGGGTCCTGTGTTTTGACGGAAGTTCAACATCGATGATTGAACATAATGGATGAACCTCCTCAGCGGCAGCTTGTGCGACGTGGATTTTTTTGATAGACTGGCTTTAGCCCTAACGACTCTTTTCCTAATCTGGAGTGTAAATACTAATATTTTATTGCAGCATCCCTCTTCCAGATTAGTGAAATAGAGTTTGAATTTGTCTCACACTCTACCTGTCAAATCTCAACGGTTAGTTGCAGGTGACCGTTCCAGTTTTAGGCTTCATGGTTAAAAGAGGATTTATGAGGAATGGAAGATAACTTCTCACTCTTACAATCTGGGAAACACTATAAAATTCTCTCAAGCTTACAGAAACACTTTGTCAGAAGCCCATATCGTTTTGCAGCCCTGTGTTCACCGGACCCATCTGTTGCTGCAAGATCGATCAAGCCTTCGACTCATCTCCAGTCATTTGCAGATTATCAAATCAATTGAGGAGATCGTCCTAAGGCTCTACAGGAGACAAGCTTACATCCATCATATCTTCATATTGCGGAGGGGGTGCTTCACAGACATCTTCAGGGGAAACTCAAGGCGGGTCGGCCTTGGGGAGTTGAAATAGGTGGAGAAACCTATACCAGGTCTGGAGATAGTATCTGGTCACAACAACTATCTGCCTGGATTGGTATCCCCAAGACTAGGCCGAAGGCCGAACTGGGTCAACAATTACTTGTCTCATTGATTTACTTTATGCATTATATTGATTCCGCTGTGCTTAAGTTATATCTTGACATAATAATATATTGTCACTATCTGAGTTCATTGTTTACAGTGAACCATTGCATAAAGTAGTTGTCCTGCTTCCTCGTGGACCTAACAGAGGGGGCACAAATTAGGCTTAAAAATGGGCCAATTCAAACCCGGTCAAAGTCAAATGCCACGTCAATCCCCATTTTCAATCACCCACACCAATCTTTCATCACTCATCCTTGATTGTGGGTTCTTCTTCCAGATTATCCTCCTATGTTTCGTTGGATTTGCAAGGGATCTTAATTATGATTTTTGATCTCTGATTGATTCCAGTACCATCGACGTCTTTTGTCCGTCACTTAGTTTCAAATTTTTGTGCATCTCGTTTGGAGGTTGTTGTGTAGACCCCATTCCTTGCGCTGTCCAACGCCGAATTCTTCGACTTAATTCGACGGTGCTCAATGAAACCACCTTCAATCCTCTTGAAATCCTCAGATTCCGAAATGAAATAATGGCTTGGCAATGAATGCCGCATACTATCCGCTCTGCTCACAGGTGACCGAAAGTGTTTTGCTTTCTCGTGAAACCCTTTCCGATTTAGATGATTCCCCAAGAGTTACAGACTGTTTCCCCAAATAATTGTTGTGAACAAGAGATGCACGCGGTGACGATGTCTTTGCCACCGCATCAAGCAAATGGCAAATAGGAGAGGCCGCAGATGGTGGATTATGTCTTCGCGGCGATGAATTCGTGGATCAGCGGCGGTGGTGGTTCCCACTGGAGTGCCTATCCTTATTCCTTTTCAGATGTGGCAGAGTAAAATTGTGCATCGGCTGAGATTTCGCCGGTATATATAGAAGCCATAGCAACACTTCAAAACGGCAAAACCAAATTGACCAAAAACTACCACCAATTGAAGACAATAAACTCAAAAACTCAACCAAAAATAAAAACCCTTGCCGAGGCGCGATCAACCACCAATTTTGAAGCCAATAAATTCAAAAACTCAACCAAAAATCAAAACCCTGACCGATGCGCGATCAATGCCGAATCACACTGCACCCCCGTAAACAATCTGAAACAAACTGAAACCCGAAACCATATCAAAGTGCATAAAATTGAAAACCCCCAAAATGTAGCATAAACTTTTGTAAAGAATAACTATGAAGAAAGCTGGATGTAGAGAAGAAGTAAAGGATGAATGAATAAAATAACACTTTGTAACGTTTTGACTACTCGCTCCGTTTTTTTCTAAGTGTAACGTTTTGACTCTTTTTTTTATTGTTCGTTGTAACACTTTGACTTTTATTTTTATCATAGTTATACAAGAAAAAAATATAGTCAAGTGAGATCTTGTTGGATTCGTCTCATCTTGTAGTTTTTAAATATCAAATTCATAGAATTTTTACTTGTACCGAATTTGAGTTATTAATAGTTTAAAATGTGCATTGGCATATGTGTAAATGAGAAAAGTTACAATCAAAAATAAAAGGGAGGAAGTATAAAAGTGCACATTCTTAATTTATTGTTGCCTAAAATTTATACTCCCTCTGTCCCAGCTAACATGTCTTGTTTGACTTTTTGACACTGTTCATTGTTCTACTTTGACTCGATTGTATTGCATGTATATATTTGGAAAATATAGTCGAGTTGGGTCTTTTTAGAATCGTATAATCATATAGTTTTAGAATATATATTTTACATAAATTTTTTGTTGTACATATTTTGAGATATTAGCAGTTGAAAAAGTGCATTGGATTGTGTGCAAAAGTGAAACAAGACAAGTTAAGTGGGACGGAGGGAGTACTATTCTTTATTTGTATATTTACTAAGATTTCATAGCTTAAAATTTATACTATTCTTTAAAATCAATTTTTCTTTCCATGTTGGCTATTACCTGGCTGATTTTGTTCTTTTGTGGATAAGACAATAAGACATTTCTTAATGAATGATGTGTTTCAATTTTAACGTGTGACTTTTGACACAGGTCCAATATCCATGTCTAGATTACCAAATGAAATTTGATCTTTCAACCATGGCCATCTTATCAAGATCAGTTTCATGGGTACGATTCTAATGCTTCATTTAGTTCACGCTAATGGATTTCCTAATTGATTATTTAAGGAAATGAAATATGCAGTTTCTAGAGATCAATGATATACTTATCTTTTTTGTTTGATTGTGCCAAGATCAAAGCACTTATGGAAATGTATTGCCGGATTAACGGAATTCTCGCTGCCTTACATAAACAAATTTTGGGTTTTTCCTGCCCCTTTCCTATCTGATGTTTGTCATTGGTAAGATGCTTGAACCACACGAATAAGGCCATTTAAGATGGCATGGCCAACTGGATATTTCAATCTCTAAGATTGGGTGTGGTTTAAGGACTGAATCAGTCCAAGCTGAACTTATAGATTTACACACAGTTTGTGCTAGTCTATTTTATAAGTATTATTACCTTAATTATGGAGATTTAATTAGAACCCTTAATTGAGAATCAACATTTAATTCTGGAATTCTAGCATGGTAACTTCTGTTTTTCACTACTTACCATATATTCATTCTTCTGAGCCCTAATTTCCATATTATTTCAATTCCCATGATGATGTTGCTTGGGCATCTTGCTACTGCCGTCGGTATTGGCGCATGGTTCCATTCCCATGCCCTATTGATAACGGTGGTTTCCTTTAATTAGATTCCGCAAATTTTAACTCCTTCGTTGCCACTACGTTTCCTTGAATCTCTCACTCTCATCTACATGTAAGTTTCAATTTTTGGTTGCCTGGAAGTGCCACGTGATGCATAGCGTTCAATCAAGATAGGATACAGACCCATTGTTTGGTCTGTACCTCCAGACTTCTCCATGTGATGCCAAATGGTTTATTTTCATCATATGCCAGTTAAAAACTCTCCAGAACTGTCATCTCTCCCTCAACCACCCCCAACCCAAAATCGATTAGTGATCTTCCCCCAATCCAAAACGCATGAACTCTCCAAAACTATCATCTCTCTCCAACCACCCCCCCCCCCCCAACCCAAAATCGATTTGTCATCTCCCCCAATCCAAAACGGATCTGTCATCTTCCCCCACCCAAAATCGTCATCTTCCCCACCCAAAAATCTCGAAACCCACCACTCTTGGGTTATACTCCGACAACTCTTTGATGGTCAAAATTATAGATTTAAACATTCCACGGCCGGAAAAGAATTTACGAAAGAAGCGCCATGCCGGAAACTTGCACGAAAATCACGTGCATGAGTAAAGAACTTATGGGAGAACCCATTCAAATTTCAATGGATGAAGAACCTACGGATGAAATTTCAGGGATGGGATTCATGAATCATCATGTCGACATAGGTATGTGTGATGTGTAGTACTATCGATGTGATGAATACGTATTACTTAATGATGTATGTATATTATTTGTGTGATGCCTATGCTGGGGGATCAACTTGTGTCATATATCTCTTTTATGTATTACGCAGTCCCATCTTTTTAATTATTTTCTGTAATGTGTGTTGGTGTCTGTTGTCGACTCCTATACTACGATTTGCAATACTTTAAGAGGAAACAATATGAGGGAAGTGGCTTCTACAGTGACTTGCAAATCGAAGAAGAAAATTAAAATAACAGCACCTACTCAGCCATTGGGGATGTTGTGGCATTGGACATAACATTCAACACAAATAAAGATGCACAGTCACTCGGTAAGTATTGAATATTTAAAGCATTAACAACTGCTGAATATGTGCATCACATGAAAACATATAGGCCATCACGGAAAAGATATGCATTCATCACCTAATAATATGCTACCATCACAATAATTTCCTGTGTACACACTGATAGATAAAGTAATATCCGGACAACATTTGAGAAGTCTGTACCTGCAGGTACCTGTATGCGAACTGCTTCCCATAGCGTCGACATCATACCGTTAAGCAGTTGATTTCTAGTGGGGTGATTTCTCTAACTTATGTGAAGTCTGGAGATAACCTAGCGGATCCGTTAACAAAAGCTGTGAACAGAGATTAATTTTGCAAATTGCGAGAGGGAATGGGGTTAAAACCCACACCTAAAGAATGATTACATTGGTAACCCAACCATGATGCGTGGAGATCCCACAAACTTGGTTCAAAGGGACAACTAAAATGTATGATTTCAAATGTGAAAACACTTTTGAAGAATAATCTTCATCCTTTCCCTCAGAAGCAATGATGAAGTGTTTGAGCCTGTCTGTGGTAGAGATTGAGTTTAATGACTCTTAATGATTCTGGAACTGTGTGTTCATATAAGTATGACAGGATATTTGTTTGTATCACCTATATAAGTAGAAGTGTGGCCGCTTCAGTAGAGACTTATGAATCCAAAGGGGGTTTCCATGGCCTGGAATGGAACCAAACGTGAGAACAGACAAAGAGCCTGAAAAGTTACTGATTTTTTATTATTGGTCTAGTATACGATGTGGGGGATAGTTCAAGAGTAAAATCACTACGCCGCCTGTATACTCGATAATATTGATATGGTTTGAGTTCAAAGCCAAAAACTACTCAAACCCGTGCAGTAACCTTTCTTTAAAGAAGGAGTCGGGGCATTTGCATCTGCATTGCATTCATTACTGCTGTTGTTCCCACTCATGTGGGGCATTTGCATCTGCATTGCGTTCTGCCGTTGTCGGAGCACTACCGGGGCATAAACGTCTTGCGGGAAGAGTTCGAAACTCGACTCGTCATTAATCCAAATTAATGTGTGGAAATAACAGCAGTAATGAATGCAATGCAGATGCAAATGCCCCGACTCCTTCTTTAAAGAAAGGTTACTGCACGGGTTTAAGTAGTTTTTGGCTTTGAACTTAAACCATATCAATATTATCGAGTATACAGGCGGCGTAGTGATTTTACTCTTGAACTATCCCCCACATCGTATACTAGACCAATAATAAAGAATCAGTAACTTTTCAGGCTCTTTGTCCGTTCTCACGTTTGGTTCCATTCCAGGCCATGGAAACCCCCTTTGGATTCATAAGTCTCTACTGAAGCAGCCACACTTCTACTTATATAGGTGATTCAAACAAGTATCCTGTCATACTTATATGAACACACAGTTCCAGAATCATTAAGAGTCATTAAACTCAACCTCTACCACAGACAGGCATGAAACACTTCATCATTGCTTCTGAGGGAAAGGATGAAGATTATTCTTCAAAAGTGTTTTCACATTTGAAATCATACATTTTAGTTGTCCCTTTGAACCAAGTTTGTGGGATCTCCACGCATCATGGTTGGGTTACCAATGTAATCATTCTTTAGGTGTGGGTTTTAACCCCATTCCCTCTCGCAATTTGCAAAATTGATCTCTGTTCACAGCTTTTGTTAACGGATCCGCTAGGTTTTGCATCCTCCTCCCAACCAGCACACCACACTCATCCGCCTATAATATTCTGTGGATGCTGAATATAAGCTTTTCAGCTCGCTAACCGAACCGTCTAAGATTGATCTGGCTGATTGTCAGCATGCTATTGCTAGCAATTTATTAACAATGCTTCAAATATTCTTATATCATATAAGTTAGGTTATTCCAGCTTGAAGAGCTGCTTAGCTAGTGTTTCAGCTCATTGCAGTTGAAAACTATAAAACAGTGTGATGCTTGTTAAACGTTAAACTCATTCAGTCCAAAGAAGCGGCAAAGTGATTACCGACAGGAAGCCACAATCAAAAGAAGCAGTAATGTTTGAATAAAAATCCGCCAAATATTGCGGATTGCGTTTGTCAAAAATGTTGTATTTTATATTGTCACGTTTGTATTCCTTCCGGCTATAAATAGCCATGTAATGTTAATGAAAAAAATAAGACGAGTTTTAGAGAAGCATAATTCCTAAACTCAATAGTTCTCCCCAATTCAGAATAACAGAATTGGTATCAGAGAATGGAGAACAAGATTTAGATACAAAACCTCTAAATTCTCAAAAAGTGTTGTTCCTGATTTAAAAATTCCAACAATGCTCAGGCTCATCAGTTACCCAGGGCCGTCTCGGAAAAATTTTGGACCCTGAGCCAAACTTAAAAAATACGCCCCATAAAAATGTATTTAGTAATTGCTTTATATATATATTTTTTTGCGTATATCAAGTATTCTCGTATCTTACTGAGTCTAATACTAATTTCTCGATAATCTGGTGAGCAGTAAAGGGTTATCTCTTCCGAACAGAATTACACAGGCTCGAACCCAATACTTTTACTTAAGCTAACCCAATACTTTTACTTACGTTGTCAGACACTCATACCACTCAAACCAACCTACTAAGCTACCACTACCTCGAATGTTGATTTTAGGGCTTCCTTGTTTCACTCAAAATATATTATTTTTTTTTTGATAATTTTATTTTAACTCTTTGTTAATTATTATTAAATGTAATGATTAAAGAATAAAATTTAGCCCTAAAATAAAAAAGGCAACTCAATGTATGCTCAATATATTTAAAACTATATTGGTGAAAAATTCAATTCATATTATATATATCTCCAAACCTTTTTAATTAAAACTAATTTATATAATAATAGTTTAAATACATGATACTATCTTTTAAAAAATATTGATATAAAAAAATAATTATATTAATTAGTACTACCAGACAATATATGTTCAATGTATGCTAAAAAAATAGAATATGTTCACATTAAAAAATTATCAATTAACAAAAAAAAAATTACATGTGGGGCCCCCAAAAATGTGGGCCCTGAGCAAAGGCTCATGGTGCTCCTGCCATGAGCCGGGCCTGCAGTTACCCCTGCCGGACCGATGCATCCGACTGGTATGAACGGATGATAGCAGCTCTGTAATGGAAATCTAGATTCTAGTCCCGCAACCTCTGTCAGCAGGCTGTGTAGTGGTGGAACTGTACAGGATCATTCTCGGCTGACTCACCAGAGTGAAAGGGTGCTGTTTTAAATAATTGGTTGAAAATTGAAATTACACAATAGAGAAATTTTACTCAATTGATTCTTTTATATTTCAAAATATATTTTTCCACAATTAACCTAAATTAAACAACGTGCAAGGACTGCTGCCGCGAGCAGGGTATCGATGAAATGTCTATGTTTACTTTTACAAATAAAATAGAAAATAGTTACTAATTTTTTTGAGGGAAATATTTTTATTGCTTAGAGCTTCCTAAATCGAGGAAGACTCCACATGGGGAACCCCCTACAGACTGTTGCCAAATACAGAACGAATAAGCAAATCTAAAACCAAAAACCAGACAACTACTTTTGGCTATGGCAGTACAGGAATTAAACGTAGAGACCGAGAGGCAGCCTTCTTGACCATCATCATTAAATTCCATCGGTGACTTTATGCATGTCTGGCTGCAAAATGGCCTGCATACCCCCAAATGCATCAGTAACGCAGCCCACACCCAAACAGATAGGCACTTCGGGTACCAGCAACCAAAATGGTAGCTATCATCAAGCTCATAGGATGTGCATGTCCTCTCAACCCTCCACCATTAGATCCATGCCTCAACCTTCTCACCCCCTGCTGCTCCAGCTTTGGCCCAACAATCCGCAAGGTTGTTTCTTTCTCTAAGAATATGTTGGAACCTCACTTCCCCTGCACAATTCACAAGAGACACAATAGGGCCGACAAGCCCCTGGAGCCGCCATGGCAATATACACGGATCATTTATCCACCTCACCACATTTTCCGAATCACACTCAAAGATAATTTTTGGCAACGGGAAGCCTTGATCCCGGATTATGGCCTGACTGACCCGATTGATGGCCATAAGTTCTGCTTGAGTCGAATCCGAGACGCCAATTGAGTCGGATAAAATGAAGATCACTGTTCCAGATGCGTCCCTAATGATACCTCCAATCCCGGCCGGCCCCGGGTTGCCAAGTGAGGATCCGTCCGTGTTAATCTTCCACCAACCCGTATCCGGACGTGTCCAACTCAAGCCTCGCCTAGGAACCTTGTAATGCACCCTACCAAAATTAGGTAAACCCTCCAGGATATCCTCACCCGAACACCACTGGCCAAAATCATAGAATTTCCAGGAGGCTTTCCACCATATGCGCAGCAGCCATTTGATCTCTTCGTTTATCTCCCCCATGTTCCAAAGCTCTCCCTTGAACATAGCTCCGTTCCTCCGCTTCCAAACACTCCAAAAAATGGCCAAACCCATCATATCCCATGCCTCCTTGCGTCCTTTCCGAAAGTCACAACCCATCCACCAAATTAATACCTGCAGCGCACTGCCTGGAATAACGCAGCTGACCCCAAACCACGCAGCACAATTATACCAAATTAGACTCACAACTGGACAGTGGCAAAACAGATGATCGATCGTTTCGACTTCATTGGCACAGAAGATGCAAAGTGCAGCCTCATGTTGAATACAGCCCCTTCTGGCCAGCTCCCCCCGCACTGGAAGAGCATTCTGTGCAATTTTCCATGTTAGAAGTTTTACTCTCATCGGTACTTTCAGCTTCCATAGGTAACTCCATAACCAGCATGAGTCCGCACCCTCCATGCCCGATCTAAGATGCCAACAGGATTTTACCGAGAACTTCCCACTTCCTTCCAATCTCCACACCACCTTATCCTCCACAAACCTCTGCAATCGAACTCCCTGGATCACTTCCATGAACTCCCTCCAGACAACATTTTCCCATTCGAACAGGTTCCTCCTAAGCCTAATATTCCAGGACCACCTCAAACCTATCCACTCCCCTAGATCAGCCACCTTCCCGTCTTTATTCATGGCTAGGGTGAAGATCCTAGGGAACATATCCTTCAGCCGCCACCCCCCCTCCACCCAAACATCATGCCAAAATCTTGTGAGAAGACCATTACCTATGAGAATTTTAAAGCCCCCCCTCACTCCCTCTTCAACAGCATCTATATTGTTCCAGGCCTGACTAATGCCCCTTATACAAAGCTTTAAATTTAGGGAAGTAATTTTTAATTGGTCATTCTATTTTATACAAAAATATGACTATTGTGCTAGCATTTAGATACTAAGTATAGGAAAATTAATCACTTAATAACAATAAATAGCCGAGTCCAAATTTAAAATTTGCACCAATAAAATATGTTGAAAAAGGGCATAAACATCAAATGCCGTAAAAGTAATCGCCGAAGTCCAATAAGGAGGCTCATCTACCTCGCCGAAAAGCTTGAAGCGACAATAAGAACAGCATTAGCATGTGTTCATTGTCTGTTGTTTATTTTCGATTCTATAAATAGGTACTTCCATTGTTGTAAAACTCAGAGCGAAGCAAAGCAAAATATACAAAGCAGCTTTAGCTAAACAACTCTCCGCTTTTAGTCATCGTTTTTAGATATCAAAAGTGTAAAGAGTTCTTGTGTGTGCGAGATATCAAATTTACAAATTGGTATCAGAGCCTGAGTGATCCGAACCTCAGAGCCAACTAATTGGGTCTCAGAAGTTATAACCCAATTGAGAGAATTAAAATTGAAGAATTGGAATCAATTACCAATTTCTTCCTACTGTAAAGACTTCCAAATTCCAGCTGCTGCACCGTTGGACTCCCAGTCTGCCCCAGCCTGCTATAAAGCCTTCCAGCCGTCGCCGCCGCTAAGCATTGCCGCAGGCAGCGTCTTCCTATTGTATTCAGGCTGCTCAACCTCCAGCGCCTCTGAAATCTCCACCTCAAGCAGCCCCTCCTCCATCCTCCATCACTAGACGTAGCTACTCCACCACCAGCATCATGCTTGTTTGATTGGTATTGCTGCTGCTTAAATTAAAAGGAAGAGGACAGTTGGAGGTTGATATTCAATTCAATTCCCACCGCTCCATAGTAATTCAATTCTCCACCAACTCAACGAATTATTGCCAAGCAAGAGCTGACCAAGTAAAAAGAAAATTCAAAGGAGCTGGGCCCATTTTTTTAAATACGTTGAAGACCCTATTTATTTAGGGAAAGTGATCTCAATTAATTGCCCAGCTACCAAAATTAAATGTTGTGGCTGAATATATATATATATATATATTATTAAAAAATATATATATACTGGTCAAATGACGAATATCACGGGACAAATGTCACTGCCGCAGCTTACGAAAGCAAATTACGAGAAATGGAGTATTCAAATGAAAGCGCTTCTCGGAGCTCAAGATGCATGGGACGTGTTCAAAATGGTTTTGAAGAACCAGAAATTACCGGGAAATTGTCGGCAGCTGAACAGAAAGCGTTGAAAGATACGCGATCCAAAAATGATGGAGCCCTTTACATGTTATTACGAGCCGTTGACGAATCAGGCTTCAAAAAGATATCCGGTGCCACCACGTCAAAACAAGCGTGGGACATCCTGGAAAAATCATTCAAAGGAGCCGACCGAGTAAAGCAAGTGCGTCTCCAAACCCTTCGTGAAGAGCTTGAAAGCATGAAAATGAAGGAGTCAGAAAATGTGTCCGACTACATCACACGTGTCCAAACCGTGGCAAACCAACTCAATCGGAATGATGAAGAATTGCCCGATACCAGAATTGTGGAGAAAATATTGAGTTCATTAACCAATGATTTTGAAAATGTTGTGTGTGCGATTGAAGAATCGAAAGACCTCAAAGTGCTCACTGTTGAAGAGCTCGCTGGATCTCTCGAAGCACATGAACAAAGAAAAAAGAAAAAGAAAGAGGAGTCACTCGACCAGGCACTCCAAACCAAGGCGTCAATTAAAGATGAGAAGGCTCTCTACACTTGAAACTTTCGGGGGAGAGGATATGACTGTGGAAATCGTGGACACGGTCGTGGTATCCAAGGCAATAATGATGAAGGATACCATAGGGACAAATTTCAAGGAAGTCAAGCAAATTGGCGTGGAAGAGGACGCGTTCGAGGAAGAGGTGGTCGGTCAAATTATTCCCACGTAAAATGCCAAAAGTGCCACAATATGGTCATCATTCCGAAGACTGCAACAATGAGAGTTGTTATAACTGTGGCAAGATGGGACACTTTGCGAAAGAGTGTCGGGCCAACAGACGAGTGGAAGAGACAACCAACCTAGTCGTGGAAGACAAAGCACATGGTGGTGTTCTCATGATGGCGCACAACGATGTCAACGATGACACATCCTGGTACCTCGATTCTGGAGCAAGCAACCACATGTACTATGATGAGCATCTATTCAAAGAAATGCAGAAAGTTGACAATGGTCATGTATCATTCGGAAATGCATCAAAAGTGCAAGTCAAAGGCCGTGGTACGATATGTTTCACACAGAATGATGGCTTGATAGGGACAATCCAAGATGTCTACTATGTCCCAGACCTCAAAAACAACATCTTGAGTCTTGGCCAGCTCGCAGAGAAAGGTTACTCAACCTTTCTAAAAGATCAGTTGCTGCACCTGAAAGACAAGCATTGACGTCTGATAGCTCGAGTCGAAATGGAGAGAAATCGGATGTACAAGTTGAACCTGAGATGATTGCAAGGGAAATGCCTACAAGTCAAAGAAGAAGATAAAGCGTCGCTATGGCATCACCGCTTTGGCCACTTACATTATGATGGCCTGAAAAAGCTAGTGAAGATGAAGATGGTGAAAGGACTGCCAAGCATGGATTTTGAAGGAGAATTTTGTAAAGATTGTGTACTCGGGAAGCAAACAAGGGCCTCATTTCAAAAGAAGGCCGAATATGAAGCGAAGCATCCGCTCGAGCTGATCCACACCGATATATGTGGACCAATTACTCCCGAATCTTTCAGCGGAAAGAGATACTTCATCTCTTTCATCGATGATTTCTCCCGAAGGACGTTGGTCTATTTGCTGAAGGAAAAATCCGAGGCATTCAAGGTGTTCAAAATATTCAAGGCGAGTGTTGAAAAAGAAACTGGCAAATCCATCAAAGCAATTCGATCTGATAGAGGAGGCGAATACACCTCAACAGCCTTCCGAGAGTACTGTGAACGAGAAGGCATAAGAAGGTTTCTGACAGCACCATAGTCGCCCCAACAAAATGGACTAGCTGAAAGGAAGAATAGGACCATCCTAGATATGGTTCGGTCGATGCTGAAAAGCAAGAAGATGCCCAAAGAATTCTGAGCAGAAGCTGTGAGTGCGCCGTCTACATACAGAATCGGTGCCCACACATGAAGTTGAAGAATCGAACACCACTGGAAGCATGGAGTGGTAAGAAGCCTACCGTCTCTCATCTAAAGATATTCTGTAGTGTAGCCTATGCACATGTGCCAGATCCGCGAAGAATGAAGCTGGAAGATAAAAGCAAAGCATATGTTTTTATCGGATATGATGGACCGACAAAAGGGTATAAGCTGTATGACCCGATAAGCAAGAAGGTGATAGTCAGTCGAGATGTGCGAGTAAATGAAGCAAGTGAATGGGACTGGAATAACTCAAAGGAAGTTACCAACGAAGTCGCAGAATCGTCAGCCGTTGTTCCGACAGTCCTATCAACAAATCCTGAAATTGTTGAAGAAAAGGAAGAAGAAGAAGATGAGCTACGACAACCCCGGATGAGAAGTCTACAAGATTTGTATGACTCTACAGAGGTACATCTTGTATGTTTGTTGGCAGATGGTGAAAATATCAAGTATGAAGATGCCGTACTAGATGAAAAATGGAAGGCAACCATGGATGAAGAAATTGAAGCCATTGAGCGCAACAACACATGGGAACTCACTGAATTGCCCAAAAGAAGTCAGGCCATTGGAGTGAAATGGGTTTATAAGAAAAAGATGAATGCACAAAGGGTGATTGAAAGATACAAAGCTCGGCTTGTTGCAAAAGGATACAAGCAAAAGGAAGGAATCGATTATGATGAAGTCTTTGCCCCTGTCACAAGAATGGAGACAATCCAGCTACTCATTTCTCAAGCTGCTCAGTACAAATGGCCAATATTCCAAATGGATGTCAAGATAGCATTCTTGAATGGTGTACTCGAAGAAAAAGTCTACATTGAGCAACCACCAGGTTATCTGAAACTTGGAGGAGAAACAAAGGTGTTGAAGTTGAAGAAAGCGCTTTACCGGCTAAAGCAAGCACCGCGAGCATGGAATACTCGCATTGATGCATATTTCAAGGAGAATGGATTTGAGCAATGCCCCTACGAGCATGCCCTCTACATCAAGAACAATGAAGGTAACATTTTGTTTGTTGCTCTTTATGTTGATGACCTTATTTTAATGGGTAACAATGATGAGATGATAGAAGACTTCAAGAGAAGAATGAAACGAGAGTTTTAGATGACTGATATAGGCTTCATGAAGTTCTTCCTTGGTCTGGAAGTCAGACAAACAGAAAGAGGCATCTTTATATCACAGGAGACATATGCAAAGAAGATCTTGAAAGATTTCAAGATGGAGAAATGTAACCCTGTATCAACACCTATGGAACCGGGAGCAAAACTTTTATAGTTTGATGAAGGAGAACAAGTTGATCCAGGAAGGTACAGAAGCTTGGTTGGAAGCCTTCGCTACCTCACATGCACAAGGCAAGATATTGCACTAAGTGTTGGAGTTGTGAGTCGGTTCATAGAGAACCCAACTTACTCACACTGGAAGGCGTTAAAGAGAATCCTCAGGTACATTCAAGGAACAGCGTCACATGGATTGTTCTACTCGAGGACAGAAGATTACAAGCTGATTGGATACTCTGACAGTGATTGGTGTGGAGATGTTGATGATCGGAAAAGTACTGCAGGGTATGTCTTCTTTATGGGAAATACAACTTTCACTTGGCTTTCAAAGAAGCAGCCGATTGTGACGCTCTCAACATGTGAAGCTGAATATGTAGCAGCATCTTGGTGTGTATGTCATGCTGTAGGACTAAGAAATCTATTGAGCAAGATGGAGATGAAGCAATCAAGCGGAACAGTGATTCACATAGACAACAAATCCGCAATTGAATTGGCGAAGAATCCAGTGAATCATGAAAGAAGCAAACACATTGATGTTCATTTCCACTTTATCCGAGATCATGTGAAAAGCGGAAATGTGGAACTAATGCATGTGGCAAGCTAAGAACAAGTGGCAGACATATTTACAAAGCCATTGCCTAAGCTACTGCTGGACAAGTTCAAGAAGATGATAGGGATGATAGATGGCAGAAGCATTTGAAGTTTACGGGGGAGTTTTGTTGAAAAACAGCATAAACATAAAATGCCGTAAAAGTAACAGGAATTGCCAAAGTCCAATAAGGAGGCTCATCTACCTCGCCGAAAAGCTTGAAGCCACAATAAGAACAGTATTAGCATGTGTTCAGTGTCTGTTGTTTATTTTCGATTCTATAAATAGGTACTTCCATTGTTGTAAAACTCAGAGCGAAGCAAAGCATGATATACAAAGCAGCTTTAGCTAAACAACTCTCCGCTTTTAGTTATCGTTTTTAGATATCAAAAGTGTAAAGTGTTCTTGTGTGTGTGAGATATCAAATTTACAAAATGTTCCCCAAGTCCAAAAAGTTTGTAATCTGAGGAGTCCAATGTTCGGATGCATACTTGAGTTGGGTACCCGAACCTAGTCAGAGCATCACAGATAAAATAAGTATTATAACCCGAACTTTGTACAGGTATGTCTTTTATGTGCAAAAAGTAAAAAACTCTCTACCAGGATCATGTCGTCAAATGATCTCTGTATACAAGTCCCTTGAATATTGGATCCTCAGTTCTTTATATAGGTATTTCATGAGAAATTAGGCTGCCTACGGGGTTTTCATCATTTGTGGGTTTTATTGGTTGACATAATTTTTTGTTTATCCAGGTTAGTCAGTAACTGATGGTGAATAATTGTATTAGTAAATTATCAACTACTAGTAAGTGATAGAATCATTTGTGTTCTTCAAAGTTATTAACAAATTCATTGTGTTGTAGTGAAACTATAGATATCATATAAAGTTTTATCAACAGAGCTTGAATTTGGAAGAGGCCAAACTTGTAGCAGCCAATTAAATTACTCAATTATTTTGGGTTTTCTTTTGTCATTTGGTATGGGTATATGTTAATTATTTCAATATCGTTCCAGTTTTTCCCAGAATACAGGTTTGAGTGGTTGATATCGGAATTGACAAAGTCTATATCTGTTGAACTTGGTGAGTAATTATATATAGTTCTATTAGATTTCAAACTAAATGATGGGATTACCAATTGAATGATTAGTCAGAAATCAGATATATTGAGAGTTCATGCTGTTGGAAAATGGACGGATGCAACAACAGAAATGAAACGTCGAGTCGAGTTTGGAACTCTTCCCGCAAGACGTTTATGCCCCGGTAGTGCTCCGGCAACGGCAGAACGTCCCCAAAGGTGAAACGACGAAACGCCTCGATGTAGCAGCACCGCAAACGTCGACGACCGGCGAACAGAACAAAGAACAGAGGGAGTCGGGAGGAGAGGATATGCAGAAAGAGAATGCAGAAAACTGTGTGATGCCTAAGCTGCCTGACGCTGCCATTTATAGGCGTTGGAGAAGACGAAACCGCCGACGGGTATTGATGGGGCGGTTTCAACTCGCGATTCAAATGGTTTTCAACAACTCGCGATGGGTGTTGAAATCAGAATGGGCTTCAACGACTGGGCTTGGCGCATGGGCTCGACAAATAAATTTTGTCTAAAAAATTACGCAGGCCCAAAGCCCACCCAAAGCCCAATTACCAAGATCCAAGTCCAAGTCCACGGGCACGGGCACGGGCGACGGCGACGGCGACGGCGCGGCGCGGCGCGGCTCGGCTCGGCTCGGTTCGGGACGGGATGGGACGGGCGCGTGCGTGTGGGCTTCCCCCACACTCGATCAACCTGTATTAGTTTAATTGATTCTAACACGCAGAACAATATAAACTAATTCAACTCCCACTGCTTAAGCAATGTGGGACGCGCCACTTTTACCTACTCTTTAACAACCATTTAAACACAAGCTTTGTAACTAGCCGCATTCAATGACCCATTTCGACCACTTATTTCTCACTCACCTGACAACGGTTTTGAGAAAATAAATGCACTACAACAATCTACGCGAAATGTAGAATTCGTATACACTATTTAATTAATCCAAATTAAATATCATCATTACGCAAAAAGGAGCTCAAAACCCCCCTTTTTCCAACAATCCCCCACATGAGTGGAAAGAACAGCAGTAATGAATGCAATGCAGATGCAAATGCCCCGACTCCTTCTTTAAAGAAAGGTTATTGCACGGGTTTAAGTAGTTTTTGGCTTTGAACTTAAACCATATCAATATTATCGAGTATACAGGCGGCGTAGTGATTTTACTCTTGAACTATCCCCCACATCGTATACTAGACCAATAATAAAGAATCAGTAACTTTTCAGGCTCTTTGTTCGTTCTCACGTTTGGTTCCATTCCAGGCCATGGAAACCCCCTTTGGATTCATAAGTCTCTACTGAAGCGGCCACACTTCTACTTATATAGGTGATTCAAACAAGTATCCTGTCATACTTATATGAACACACAGTTCCAGAATCATTAAGAGTCATTAAACTCAACCTCTACCACAGACAGGCATCAAACACTTCATCATTGCTTCTGAGGGAAAGGATGAAGATTATTCTTCAAAAGTGTTTTCACATTTGAAATCATACATTTTAGTTGTCCCTTTGAACCAAGTTTGTGGGATCTCCACGCATCATGGTTGGGTTACCAATGTAATCATTCTTTAGGTGTGGGTTTTAACCCCATTCCCTCTCGCAATTTGCAAAATTGATCTCTGTTCACAGCTTTTGTTAACGGATCCGCTAGGTTATCTCCAGACTTCACATAAGTTAGAGAAATCACCCCCACTAGAAATCAACTGCTTAACGGATTTTGGTGTTTCCATGTACCTGCTAACAAGACCAACTCCAATCAAGATATCAGGTCGTGTGCAGGTTAAGTACCTCAAGCATCCCACAAGACTTTTGTAGTAGGTTGGATTTACTGGTTTCCTTCTCTTTCTTTGGTCAATTTGGTGCCAACTTCCAACGGTGTGTCGACACTGCAACAATCTTCCATTGAGAATTTCTTCGTGATCTCCTTTGCATATTTTTCTTGTGAGATAAAAATTCCTTCTTCATCTTGCTTGACTTCAATGCCTAGAAAGTATTGCATCAACCCCAGATCGGACATTTCAAACTCCTTTTCCATTGATTTCTTGAACTCCTGGATCAAGGCCTTATCATTACCTGTAAAGATAATGTCATCAACATATAGACATACCAATAAAAATTCTCCTGACAAGTTTCTTTTTGCATATAGGGAGTGCTCATTTGGGCACTTTACAAATCCATTTTTAATAAAGTATTTTTCAATTCTTGAATTCCAAGCTCTTGGTGACTGCTTCAATCCATAGAGCGCTTTCTTCAACCTGTACACCTTGTCTTCTTGGCCTTCAATTATAAATCCAGGTGGTTGCTCAGCATAGACAACCTCTTCAAGATTTCCATTCAGAAATGCGGATTTAACATCCATTTGATGTATCTGCCACTTCTTTTGAGCTGCTAGTGAAATGAGCAGCCTCACTGTTTCAAGCCGGGCAACTGGGGCAAAGACTTCTTCATAATCAATTCCATATATTTGATTGTACCCCTTTGCAACGAGACGGGCTTTCTGCCTTTCAATTTCTCCTTTTGCATTTCTTTTTGTTTTGAACACCCATTTGACTCCAATTGCTCGATGTCTGTCAGGAAGTGATCTGAGTTCCCATGTATTATTCTTTTCAATGGCTTGAATTTCTTCCTCCATAGCTTTTTGCCACTTAATTTATTTAGAGGCTTCTTGAAATGTCAAGGGTCAAGACCTGCAAATAGACAGAAATTATTGAATTCATCATCAATTTGCTCACTGGAGTCATATATGTCCTGGACCCTTCTTGTTCTTCTCACAATAGGACTATCATCAGAGGATTGGCTTTCAACTTCAACATGATCAGGTACCATGTCCTCCATTTGTTGTTGCTGTTCTTTTTGCTTTTCCTGTTCATCATCAAAAGAAACATGCTTGGTTTGCTCATCTTCATTCCATCTCCAAGTTTGATCCTCATTGAAGATAACATCTCTTGACATCACCACTTTGCGGGTTACAGGATTGTACAGTTTGTACCCGTTTCAATTTTCACCATAACCAAGAAAAATGCATTTCTGGATTTTATCTTCAAGCTTTGTACGCTTTTCTTCTGGCACTTTTGCAAAACAAATGCTTCCAAAAATTTTCAGATGATCAACTTTTGGCTTTTTCCCACTCCAGGCTTCTTCGGGAGTTATGTCTCCAATTCTCTTTGTCAGAGACCTGTTCAATAAATAGACATCACAATTTACAGCATCACCCCAAAATTCTTTGGGAATATTTTTCTCTTTCAACATACATCGAACCATATTCAAAATTGTTCGGTTCTTTCTTTCTGAAAGACCATTTTGTTGTGGTGTATATGGCATCGTGAGTTGATGTGATATCCCATGCTCTCTTCAAAAATGATCAAATTCTCGAGATGTGTATTCTCCACCACGATCTGTCCGCAGGCACTTTAATTAGCACCCACTTTGTTTCTCAACAAGGTTTTTAAATTCCTTTAATTTAGAGAAAACTTCACTTTTTTCTTTCATCATATAGATCCATGTTTTTCCACTGTAGTCATCTGTGAAGGTAAGAAAATACCTATTTCCACCAATAGAAACTGGAGTAATTGGTCCACAAACATCAGAATGTACCAGCTCAAGTCGCGATCTAGCTCTTCTCGCGCCATAATTCTTGAAGGTGTGTCGATGTTGTTTTCCCATGACACAAACCTCACAAACATTGTTGGAGGATTCAATCTGCGGCAGTCCTGTTACAATATTCTTTTTCTGTAACAATTTCAATGCATCAAAGTTAAGATGCCCATACCGGAGATGTCATAACTTGCCGCTATCAACATTGGTTGCCTTCAAGCATTTTGAGTCATCTATAGCGAGCTTCATAGGAAACATTCTGTTCGCCGTCATCTTGACATGTGTGATCAACCTGTTATTCTTATCTCGCAAACTAACAGCCAAAGTTTTAATTTGGATTTCATATCCCTTTTCCAACAATTGGCCAACACTCAGCAGATTACTTTTAATTTCAGATACATAATAAACATCATAAATGCATAGATGTTTTCCATTATGTAACTTAAAGGTAATATCTCCTTTACCTTCAATTGGCCTTTTCGACAGGTCATCGAATGTGATATTGCCCATTTGTCTGCATTGTACCAACATTCATTAACGAAATGACCAAATTTCTTACATACTCGGCATTGAACTTCTGATTTGTCAAATCTTCCAAAGTTTTTGCCACATCCGCGACTACGGGCTCGGAACTGTCCTCGGCCTCGATAGGTATTCTGGCCACGTTCATTTCCTCCATTATTTTCGCCATTATTGATTCGATTCTGATCATAGCGATTGTTGACTCGGCCATCTCTTCCTCTTTGTGCTTGATAACGTCCACGTTGTGGACTTCCTCTGACAACATTATTTCTTTTAAACGACAATTTCGCTTGCAGTACTTGCTCCAAGGATTGTTCGTCTCCCTTTTTAAAGAGTCGAAGCTCATGGGCTTGTAAAGAGCCCATTAATTCTTCAACTGACACTGCCTCAAGATTTTTTGATTCTTCGATGGCAACAATGATAAAGTTGAACTTTGGGTCTAGGGACCTCAAGATTTTATCCACAACACGAACATCATTGATCTCTTCACCATTCTGTCTCATTTGATGAACAACGGAAATTACTCGGGAGAAGTAATCTTAGACGGCTTCTGATCTGCTTTGTTGTAGAGTTTCAAATTGGGCTCTCAAAGGTTGGAGCCTGATCTTCTTCACTTTATCTACTCAATCATGGGCTTTCTGTAAAATTCCCCAAGCGTCCTTCGATGTTTTTGCAGTAGAAATTAACTCAAATGTGGCTTCATCTACGCCTTGATATATTGTGAACAATGCTTTTTCCTCCTTTTTCTTTATCTCCTTCAATTGATCGTCATCTTCTATTGTTGATGTCAACTCTGCAAAATCTGCTTCCATCATATCCCAGACATCAAGGGACCCGAGCAAGGCTTCGATTTGGATACTCCACATTCTGTAAATTTCTTTTGTCAATTTGGGCACCTGTGATTGAAGAGAACTGGTTGACGCCATTGTGAACAATATTTTCTGAATGATTGCTGGATCTCTTCCTTTGGCACTGATTGTACAGCTTCGTGAGTGCTCCAACTTTTCTGAATAAATTCTTTCCGAACCCACTCTTTTTTTAAAAAAAAAAATTACGCACTCTCTTTTTTTTTTCTTTTTTATTTTAAAGAAAAAAAATCACCAACAACCAATATTTAATGCCCAATGACCAATTCCACTCAACCAACCCAGCCACGTCACTTTCTCCCTATTTATTTCTCAACTACCAACCAAAAATTCTACCACTACCGACAAAATCTATTCTTTTAATACCTTTCTTCTTCCTCCCAATTTTAACTATCTGGGACTTTGGCTCAACTGTTGGAATTTTGTATTGGGGAGAACAATTGAGAGTTTAGATATTATTGTTCTAAATCTCGTTCTGCATTTTTCACTAACATTACACGGCTATTTATAGCCGAAAGGAATACAAACATAACAATATAAAATACACCAATTTTGACAAATGAATCTGCAATGGTTGAAGAACTCAGCCGTTTCTTTTGACAGTAGCTTGTTGTCAGTAATGACTTTGCCGACATTGGAATGAGTTTAATTTTTAACAGAAAATAACGAAAATACAAATGGCAATACAGGAGAACTAAATATCTTTGTGGTTTCTTCAACCAAACAAGAAAATTGAAAAGAAAATCTTGTGGCAATATGTACATTACCAACCCTGTATCTCTAAGCCAAAAGATTATTATTAAAATTATGATTATTTAGGATATTTGGGCTAGCCCATTTTGGGCCCATTTTTGGGAGTGTATATATCTGTAAACTTTTACTCCCTCCGTCCCACTAATTTCGTCTCATTTTTCTTTTTGGTCCGTCTCATTATAATTGTCACATTTTCCTTTTAGTAAATAATTACATAGTTTAATTACCAAAGCAACTACCATCACACCACATTAACAAATAAATATATTAAAATTTCAAACACACAACTATCACATCACACATAAATAAATTAATTAAAAATTCACATACGTTACAATCAAATCACATAAATTTCCAATTTACCCCCACTTTAAACACTAATATACCCTTCCATTAAATATTAACTATCTTCACATAAAATATCGTGCCCAAAAGAAATGAGACACTATTAGTGGGACGGAGGGAGTATCTCTTTACGTAAGAAATAGAAAATCTCATTACATGTTATCAGAGCCAGCCCTAGCTCCAACCTTCGATCGAAATTGTTGCAGTCCGCCACCGTGCTGTCAGCCGCTGTACCGAAACACCGCTGCTAGGTTCCACTGCTAGGATTTTGCTTGGAGGGTTTTGCAGTTATACTTTTCTATTTCCAGTCACCTCCGACCCACTGTGCTCAGCATCCTCCGGTGCCATCGTCGCCGCCATGAGCCACCGCCACCGTTGGTCCACGCCCGACTGTCTTCTGCTGCTTGTGGTGGCCAACATCCCTTTATGTTTTATTTCTTTCAGTTTACTGGTGGAAGATTGTTTCTGCTCTTCTGCTTGATTGTCTTTTGCCCTTGAATGTTTTAGCATCTCCAATTATTGCCACTGAAAAGTTGACGGGTGGAATAAATTACTCCTGGGCAAGGGCTGTCCGACCATTTAACCACTTTGGTGACTCAAATTAATGAAAAGGAGAGAGCTTCATGGGTTAAGGCCGATGCCTTACTGTGCAGTCTTTCTCTGGCAGTCTATTGATCCCTCTCTGCATCCTATCTTCACGAATTTCACTACTTGGGTGTTATGGAAATAGGCAGGAATTCTTTACACGAATGATATTCAGCGCCTTTTTTTTTTCCACTGTCTCGAATTTGTTGGATCTTCGTCAATGTAAACTTTCATAAGCACAATTCAACTCTGTTTTGCCTCCCGGGAAGGATGCTATTGTTGCTCTTACCGCTTTGGGGTACGACTAGAGTTCAGTTCGAGATCAACTTCTATCTAGCTCCACAATTCCAACATTTGATGTTGTGTATTCGCCGCTCCTTCATGTTTCTTGATTAGCGGTAGCCTCTAATGATCGATCTATATTACCTTCTACCACACCCCAAGTCTATCAGGATGGAGCTATTTCTCGTGGAGGTTCCCGCAATGGCACTAATCGCCCTCAATGTTCTCTAATTCTGTGCCAGTAAGCCGATGGGTTCTTGATTCAGGTGCTTCTAACCATGTCTCTGGTAGCCCTCGTCTTTTCTCACATTTATATTCTTCTTATTCTTTACCTTCTGCTACAATAGCTGCTTTCAAGCCTTTGCAAAGTTTATTGGTCGTGCCAACCCTTTACCAAATGTGTCTCTTGAATATGTCCTATATTTTCCCATATTCCCTTTTAGCCTTGTTTTTGTGAGTAAGCTAACCAAGTCCTTAAATTGTACTATCACATTTGACATCGATTCTTTTTCGATCCAGGATCGCAACACGGGAGAGATGATTTGCTCTAGACGTGAGTTATTTTGGCTTTATCATTTTAGCCTTCCATTATCTAAAGCTTATCCTTCCGTTTTGTGCTCATCCACCACCTCTCCAGAGTTTCTCCACTAGTGTTTGGGTCATCCTAGCCTGTCAAAGTTACATAGCCTTTTCCCTACTTTGTCTCATTTGTCGTCTTTATCCTTTGAGTCTATTCAGCTTGGGAAATAATTTCGCACTTCATTCCCGAAGCAAGTCAATAATCGTGTCGATGTACCTTTTGGTTTAGTTCATTCTGATATATGGGGTCCAAGTTTTCGTTATTTTGTTATGTTTGTCGATGATTTCTCACGATGTACTTAGGTTTACCTTATGAAAAATCGGTCGGAGATATTTTCTGTTTTTGAGGAATTTTATAATGAAATTCACACGGTTTGAGGTTCCTATTAGAGTTTTGTGAAGTGATAATGCTCTTGAATATTTATGTGATTCCATGAGTCTTTTTCTCTCATCTCATGGGATCTTACATCACTCTTCTTGTGCATACACACCCCAACAAAATTGTGTTGTTGAGAACAAGAATTGTCATCTCATCGAAACTGCTGGCACACTTGTCATCCATTATCATGTTCCGTTATCTTTTTGGGCTGACGCTGTGCTTACCGCTTGTTACCTGATCAATCGTATGCCCTCATCTGTTCTTCAAGGTAAAATTCCTCATCAATTGTTATTTCCACTTGACTGTCTTTATCATTTACCTTTTTTGGGTTTTTGGGTGTACATGTTTTGTCAATGATCACTCTCCAAGTCGGGATAATAGGGCCATGAGGAATAACAATTGATAAGGTATTTAACCAAGAAGAACAGACGAGGGCATGTGATTGATCAGGTAACAAACGGTAAGCACAACAGCCCAAAAGGACATTGGAACATGATGATGGATGACAAGTGTGCGAGCAGTTTCTATGAGATGGCAATTCTTGCACTCAGCAACACCATTTTGTTAGGGTGTGTATGCACAAGAAGACTGGTGTAAGATCTCATGAGATGAGAGAAAACACGTCATAGAATCAAAGAAATAATCTGGAGCATTATCATTACGCAAGACTTTAATAGGAACCCCAAACTGTGTGTGAATTTCATTATAAAACTCATTAAAAATAGAAAATATCTCAGATCGATTTTTCATAAGCTAAACCCAAGTACATCGAGAGAAATCATCAACAAATGTAATAAAATAACGAAAACCAAAAACAGACTGACTCGAACCCCATATGTCAGAATGAACTAAACCAAAAGGTACATCGATTCGATTATTGACTTGATTAGGGAATGAAGTGCGAGACTGTTTCCCAAGCTGACAAGACTCACAAGAAGAAGGCAACAAATGAGACAAAGTGGGGACAAGACTTTGTAACTTTGACAGACTACGATGGCCCAAACGTCGGTGAATGAGCTCTGGAGAGGTGGTGGATGAGCACACAGCAGAAGGATAAGCGTGAGATGATGAAGGGTTAAGATGGTAAAGCCCATGTAACTCACGTCCAGCGCCAATCACCTGTCAGTGCTGCGATCCTGGATCGAAAAAGAATCAACGTCAAATGTGATAGTACAATTTAGGGACTTGGTGAGCTTATTTACAGAAACAAGACTAAAGGAACTTATAGGAATGATTCAAGAGATACGTTTGGTAAAGGATGGGTACGACCAATAGCCTTTGCAGAAGCTTGAGAGCCATCAGCCAAGATAAAGGACAAGAAGAATTTAAATGTAAGAAAAGACATGGTCAGAAGCACCTGAATCAATAACCCAAGGGCTTACTGGCACAGGTTGAGAGAAACAAGCAACACTATTACCCGAGTGAGCATCCGCGTCAATAGTAGATGCAGATGGCTACTTGGAGGCTAGGTATGCAATATATTTTTCAGAATCATTCCCTGTTGGCAGTAAGGAATGGTTACTAGGAAAAGACATGCTTGGTTTGAATAGAGCGCCGAAACTGAACAGAACTGAAATCTAAATAGAAAATAGAGGCTGTTCGGAATCAGCGGCTGTAGCTCAGGGCGGCAGCGACATGGGTGAACTCACCGGAAGATGCTGAGCACAACAATACTAGAGACAACAGAACCGGGCTAATCTTTGGAGGTGAAAAGGGCCAAAACAGCGAAACCTTGCCGGCGGCAGGCAGCGACGACGCGACAGTGGGCCGCGGCCTTAGTTAGAAGATGGTCTGATTTGATTAGGGTTAGGGTTTTGGAGTACTGGGGCTCTGATACTATGTGAAAAGGGAATTTTCTTTATATCCAAAATAAGAACAAAATAGATATAAACACTTCCAAAACCAAATGGGCAATAGGTGGGACGGCCCAATATACCTTAAACAACACAACCTAATAACACAACATAAAACTAACACTTTGTCACATCTCAGCTCATCATTTATTATTTATACTTCAGTAAAGAAAGTAGACTTGTTAGTTGTTTTATTCAACAAATATATTTTTGTAGGTAGTCATGGATACTGGTGTGAATTACAAAGCAATGGGAAAACTACAGACTACTAGATTGGACCACTTTTTGGACCCCATTGAGCACAGTGTTGGGATCTTAGATTGGAGTGTATCGAATTAATTGAATGATTTCAGTCCAAGATTGGAAGTATATGTGGATGACCACTTCCATTTATAGTCATGTAAGGCTTCTCAATGTAACATGAGACAAGATGGTGGTAAAGATGTTGTGAGACTCAGGGGTAGTTGCTTTCCTATGGTATTCCTCACCTTGCAATTGTATACACGATAAAGATGATTAAAGGAGGCTATTCATGAGTGTGGTTTGGACTGATCTAACTTGGCTTTACTAAAGTTAAAAAGATTGAGTCAGTTATGTTTTCTTTGCTTGATTTTAGAATGGTATTGGGATACGACTTTTGGTTATTTTAACAATAGTTGATGGGACGAAAAACCTGCTATGCTATTGTTTCCCAGACTATTAGAGCTCGCAAAGAGAATACTTCCTTCGTATTTTAAAAAAACTAACGTTCGCATAGTAAATACTATTCATTGAATGAATTTGATTCAATTTTTTCACACAGTTACATAAGATAGAACATAGTCAAGTGAGATCTTGTTAGTTCGTCTAATCACGTAGTTTTATAATTTTTTACTTTATAAAATTTGAGATATTGTTCTTTAAAAATCTGTATTGGATTGCGTGAAAACTAGGAATGTTAGAATTTTTTGAATACGGAGGAAGTATAATAAATGAATTATTTTTGCGGATATAGATTGTTGTCTAAATTGTTGGGAATTATCGTAGGTTGATGGAAGTAAAGTTATATAATGTGGCTTTGTTTCCAAGTCAGGTAGTGTTTCCTGAAGATAGTTGAATTAGAAAATTTAAATTTTTCTATATACAAAAAGATATTAGTAATTAGTAACTTCACATGCTTTTATTACACTAACAATCGAAGGAACTGTAACAACCCATATTCTAAAATCTCAGAAAATGATCAAAGTATTACCACCTTGCTTTTCACATAAGACATGATTTCCTGGGCTCAAATGAAATGTGCTAAGGCTATGAATATACTCCCTCCATCTTTTAAAAATTCTAACATTTAAGGATTTCATGCAAGCCAATACGCATTTTTAGTGGCTGTTTGGATAAGCGATATGAAACTGATTATTTGATTATTGCGTTTTCAACATGCAAATAATCAGGTTTACAGAAACATTTTTAGCGGTCAAACTGATTATTTGTGTTTTGAACATGCAATAATTGGATAATTTTTTTCTTGCAGTTTATCCAAACACCCACTTAATGAGTAATATCTCAAATTATATAAAAGTAAAAATTGTAAAACTTTAATATTATAAAATTATGTGATTAGACTAATCTAACAACATTTTTCTTTGACTATGTTTTATTTATGTAACCTTTGTTAAAAAGTCGAATAACAATTTCTCAGTGTTTACTATGCAAATTTTACAATAATTAAGAAACGGAGGAAGTATATAAATAAATGCGAGAGGAAGACTTAAAACTAAATCATGGCTTACTTAAAATCTTAGTTGAGATTTTCGCCAACATATTTAATTAGTGCATAGAAAATGCTAGCATTTTGCTAGTAACTAGTCCATATTCACTCAAGCGAAGGCTATATGGAATGACAGTTCAAAATACGATAGGAAGAACGATTACAATAAGTAAGAGTAGACATAAAATCTCATGAATACATAAAATAATCAACTTGACTGGCATTTTACCTCAAACGCTTTAACATGCTCAAATCAATCGACAGGATCTAAAGAAAATATTGAAATTGCTCAACATGACAAGATTGACAACACTCTACATGGTGCAGTCTCAAGGAATGGCTCATAAGCTGATTCAGATAGGTGGAGTAACGCATCCCTACTGTCACTGTAGGAATTGTGGGTATTGATCTCGTCAAAATAATGAACCTAAAAAAGTGTTGTTTTTTTCTAAAAAAAAAAATCTCTAGACTCGATTAGCTTTCAGTTGCAGAAATAAACATAATAGTATAATATTGCTTTGAAACTTGTTTGTGAAATAGTATTTCTAAAATCTCACTAGTTGGCTCAGATTAAAGTAGTCTAATGGTTGAATGCAAGAAAAACCAACACTCAAATTCTCACTGTTTCCAGAATCCGACAGAATACTACACTTGAGTTTAGACTGAAATATTATGATGCAAGCAAATGAAAAAATCTCAAACTTGGCAGCCCAGATTTATGACGGGTTAGTAACCATGAAATAAGATTTACTAAATTTCAACAAGATTTAAGTGGTATCCCCTCAGCAAATTACAAGGTTTACTAACTATAGTGGGTCAGCTGAGTCACTGATTCACAGTGTCCTTTGGCACCTTGGTGGATACCACTAGATGCATGAGGCAAGGCAGCCCATCCTGGTGATGCAATGGCAATGCCATAACAACAGTGTGAGCAATAGCAGTTCTCCTGAGGTTGACTGTGTCTTATGCCTACATAAATTTATTGGCGAAAGATGGTAATTAATTAATTCATGAGAAATTCATCTTTGCTTTCAATTGTTTAACGCTCCAATAACTTGATTGTAACATTAACATTCCTTCAAAGGTTTTACCTAATCCTGGGAATGTAACTGCTGGTCATGGTTATAGGAAGTCGTTAGGAATGACTTTCTGTAATTAATTTGTAGCAGGCTCACTAGTAATCTTTGCATGCACAATGAAGGATTGTACTTCTTATCACATTTCATTGTTCATACAGAAATAACATAGATATTTTTCATCATGCCATCATGTAAATATGTGTAATGGGGCTTATATGTGGTTTGCTTCTCACTTTCTACCTAACCAGATTCCTTGGCTTTCAGGTTAATGATTTGGAATTCTTCAACCAAATGGGAATTAGCCCACTTGAGGTATGTTGTTGTGATAGTCATCTTATTTCATTTCTGACTTGGATTTGGCCTTAAACTTGAGATTACAATAATATGCAAAGTTGCTGTCTTAGTTTTATCAGCATTGCAGATCGCATTTTATTCTTCATTTCTGACTTGGATTTGGCCTTAAACTTGATCTTACAATAATATGCAAAGTTGTCTTCTTTTTATCAGCATTGCAGATCTCATTTTCTTCTTCCCTGGATGGTAATATAGGTAGCAAAAAGCTTAGTAGATGTTTTTGCTGAGATGATATTTGTTCATGGTTTCCTGCATGGAGATCCACACCCTGGGAACATATTAGTATGTCCAGTAAAGCCCAATAGCTTTTCATTAGGTGCGAAAACATATAAAACATATCCCTACATTTCATTCGGAAGCGCAGAAATTTTATTTGTCTGTTAATCTGAGTTCTTATTCTGCCCAACAATAAACAATGTAGTCATACTGGATCATGGGATCTATAAAAAGTTATCCGAAGATTTCAGAAAGAATTATTGCCTTCTCTGGGAAGCTTTGGTTATGCTAGATTCACATAACATACAGCAGCAGGGTGAAACCTTTGGTGTCGGGAAATATGCTCGATATTTTCCTGTTATATTTACTGGAAGAACCATTGACAGGTGATTTTATTATTGCTATGTTACTTGATTTGGATTTTCAGTATTACAGACGAGTGTAGCATCTGCCATTCTCAAATGAGTTTGCCTGTTTTTGAAAGAAAATATGCCATGCATCATTGTGTTAAAAACATGATTTCTTTGTCAACCTCTGCAGTGTTGTCATTATCGCAACCATAAAGTGAATTCATTCTTATTTAATTGTTCTTCTGTTGTGTCGCTGCTTAAACATTAAATTTTGTTTCTTTTCTGTGGAACTAACACATTGATTATATGAAAAATGATTAAAAGTAAATCTATGCTTGGGAGAGGTATGTCTCTTGAAGAGAAGCAGCATCTAAAAGAGGAGTTGAAGTCAGTTAAAATGGAAGACATATCTTCATTCATGGAATCATTACCACCCGACTTTCTTACAGTGCTGAGAACAGAGTAGGAATTGTGTTGTTTTCTTCTTGATTTAACTAGAGGAGAGAAGGATCTTTATGATATTACTTGCTAATTCTTTTTAATCATTGCAGTGGGCTGCTAAGGTCCTTGATCAGCAAGTTGAGTGCTCCTCAACATATCCGACTTCTTAGCTATGCTAAATTTGCACTTCGTGGTCTCTCTGTTGAAGCAATTGTAATGAATCAGGTAAACACATACAAATGCTATTCAGTGCCAAATCAGTTCCAAAAATCCACTGTTGTAGTTATGTCTATTATTTGCTATATTTTAAAATCTAATTCCTTAATTTTGGTTGCATGTTATTCAAATGGTATATAGTCTTATATATGTCTTTTTATTTGTTTTTGTTTTTGTTTTATTTTTTTAAAATTTTATTTAGTTATTATTATTTATTTTGCTTATATTCATTTTTTCCAATATGAATATGTAATACTTTATGTTCCTTTTCTCTGTTTCCAACTCTTTTTTACTGTACATATGTCTTGCTTTTTTATTTTGTTATACTTAAAAAATCATAATGTATTTTCTCATTTTCTGCTGCTATGAAGATATACTTGATTTCATATTATCTTCCTTGGAATATTTGCATGATGTGCCATAATTATGGGTTTTGACCGATTAAGCATGCACTTAGCAAAGTTTTTCCTGTGCTCCTTGGATTGAATTGTGCTTAAAAGTATGTGTAACAATTTTCTTCATTTTGTGACGTTGACCAAACATAAATAATCCTAAAATACAATTTTTTTTGGTTTTTTCGCTAAAGAATTTGCTGTATGTTGGAATCTTGGATTATTATGATATGCTATCTTGTACTACACTTGTCAACTTTAATTGCACATTCTTTTTAGATTCTGTGGAACTTCTTTTGTCCAAATTCAGGATGAGAATAAGATATATGTTCAACTCAAGGTACTTCTAGGTGCGTACAATGCAAAGTTATTATGTTCTCTATGTTGTTTAGTTAGCTGGCTCACTATGGCGACTGAAAATGAATTTGCCTCTTTCTTCTACAGATATGATGGAGTGGATTGCTTACATGAATGACTTAAGACGGGGATTAACTAACACGTTGAGACAGTTAATTGTGTCAAGTCGAAACCAAATCTTGAGTTTCATATTGATCAATCGGTTAAAGTAGGTGAATGATCACACGTATTTTCCTATGGCATAATGCATCTGGGCACATTCCTATTGTGTTCAACAAAAAAGTGTTGTAGTAGTTTTGTCTATCATAAGCTCATCAGCACATCCTTATTTGTTATCTCAGTTTTCACTGAATTCACATTTCAAGGTTTTAAGGCACCTTCACTTTGAAGGTATGATTGACTAATTTATTCGATTAAAATAATCCCACCTACTTCAATCGATTCCTATGAATTTAATTAATTAATCATGGGTCCTTCTCCCTCCAAGTGAACATGTGATTAACCTTAGAGAAAATAATTTATCAATGCTAATCATCCCAAGTGAACAAGGCTTCAGTGTCTTTTTGGTCTGATGGAAACTTCTCCTCACTTTTTTCTCTCTCAGTTTCACCTCGATTGAATGGGGCCAGACATGATAGCACCCTTAGATATATAGGGGTGGACACCATTAGGTTAACAAAAAATTGTGACTATTTGGTAACTGAACCGAACTGGTCAAATTAAGAGTGATATATTGGAAAATAGTTGATATGGTCCTTTTTCTTTCTAAAAAATAAAAAATAATCATTTTTCTATTTTTTGCCCCTATTGGTCCTCTAGATTTACATATAATATTAAAAATAGTTCTTTTTTTTCTTATTAAACATGTACTTTGAGCTAATTAATTCCTTAATTATGTTGATGTAGAATATTTAAAATTTAATTACACATGACATGCAAAATCATAAATATTAATGAAATAATACAATAAAATTGAATAAAAATTATTTTAATTAAATAATTAGGTTTAAAACTTTAATTAGAATAATATTAAATTTAATAATTAAATTTAAATAAAATAAACTAGGTTATATAAAAAAATTAAAATAAGTATTAACATATAAATATCATAATAGATTAAATAATTATTTAAATTCAAAAAAGTTAATTAGATATCTAATAAATTAAATTTAAATTAGATATCTTTATTAATCTAACTGCAAAAAAAGATTAAATGATGATGAATAAAATGCAATGACCTATAATGTCTATTTACTCTAAATGTGGTACAGAAGGATACCTAGCGCGTGTCCTATTTACATGGCCGGCATTCGTCCCCAAATAAGGGTCCATTCCCCTTAATGGTCGGAAGAGATGCCTACAGTGCCGGCTGCGGACACAGTAGCAAAAATAAGTAGCTTACGGAGTGGCATCCCCAATGATCGAACCACATCTAGTGGGTCTGGCTTGTAGCATATATCATCTTGCTCTCAAAAGCCACAATGCCCAGAATTTCACTTCTAGAGGCACTAAAGAGTTCACAATCATACACATGCTCATATTACAAATCAACAACATAATGATATAATAGAGTTCATAGTCATACACATGCTCAAATTACATATCAACAAAATAATGACATAATTCGCATAAATGTTATACACATGCCCAATCTCGTGATTCGAAAGCATACATTCATAATTCACAAAGTCCAAGGACTAGAATTCAGTTCCGGGATTCGCCAAATCCCAACATAACGGCTCGCAAAAGCATAACCATAAATTAGAGATATCCGCACATAGTTCCATTCAAGTTCTAAGACATGGTAGATTGCATAAATCCAATACCAACATTCAAAATGCGTGCATAATAGTTATTTAGACATACAATGATCATACCATAAGCATAAGAACTCGAAAGCGACAAGAAAATACGAAGGAAGCACAAAAAATGGGATGAGGCAGCAGACTGGTGCACTGGCCGCGTCCCAACACGAAGCCTGGAGCGCGCGCTACCGCGCCACCTGTGCAAAAAATGCTGTAACGACATTTTCTGCGATTTTCATGCCTTTTCACCCCAAATTAAGCTATTCTCTCGCTACCATTGGCTTATATTTTGGTGTTCCAGTAACTTCAACATCATCTCCCACAAGCTTCCAAACAGCAAAACCAAGCTACAATGCAAGATTAAACTCCAAAATCACTAAGAACTCAACCAAAACAACAACTTTTCCAACATGCACCAAAGGAAGGCAACAAATCCAAATTTATCACAACAAAAGCAAGGTAAAGCACTGACATTAGCTCCAACAACACCAATCTAGCTCCCACACAAGAGTTCAAGCTCCAATTTGCACAAATCTACAAGAAGTTCATCCAAGACATCCATTCCCGTCGTCACTAAAGCACCCACCAAAAATCACTTCCAACTTCATGAAAACAAGGAATAGATGGAGGAAAACACTTACCTCAAGTTATATAATGGATCCCCCAAGTAATTTTGCACCAAAAACTCCAATTGCCCAAGACCTTGATGAACCCTAATTTCTCTCTTGAAGAGTGATGGGAATGAGGGAGTATTTGGAGTGTCGAAGGAGTCCCAACTCCAAAAATCAGATTTTTAACACCATAATGGGCCATGGGCCGGATTAAGAGTAGGGTGGGCTCACTTGTCTTGAGCCAATTCTCCAACATTCCATTTAACAGAGCAATTGGGTTCTTATTAACTTGTGGGAACCCATTTATTCTTCTACTTTAATTCACCAACTTTCCTACAAAATAATCCATATCAATTATCTATGTTAATTAACCACAATTAATTAAATTAATTATGTATTAATTAATCGGGGTGTTTGATGACAGTCAAGTATTTCAGGATTTCACTCTTCCTCTTTTATTCGATATAATTTAGTATAATTTGTTCTTGGAGAATCGAACCCGCAAGAAAACAGACAATCGCCCTTGGGGAATCGAACCCGCAAGAACTCACATACATCCTAGGGAATCGAACCCGTAAGAACTCACATACATCCTAGGGAATCGAACCCGTAGGAATCAACACATATTCTGGGGAATTGAACCCGCAGAAAGACACACCCTGGGGAATCGAACCCGCAAGGTTTGACACGGACATCCTGGGGAATCGAACCCGCAGGAAAACATACACCCTGGGGAATCGAAGTTTTTCCGTTTGAAGTCGTTTTAAGGTTCGGAAAAATTAGACAACACTGTTGCACCGTTAGAAATCACATGTTGACAGATTTACGAAAGTTTTGATTAAGTTTCTAGATTTAAATATTTTAACTACTCCCAAACCGTGTAAGCGTTAACTTACAGATTGTTGAGCGTCCGGGATCGTCGATTCGGAGGCGTGGCTTCCAGTCCTCCGTTTATCCTCTCCGTTTGTCGGGTTCTTCGCTCTCGATCCGGATCGAGGGTTTAGAATAGAAAAAGGATGAGGTTAGGATTCGTTTTTGAATTAAGAATGTATAGAGGAATAGATCGGATCTTACCAAGGCGATAGAAGACCCCAAATTCGTCCAAGTCAGTCCCTCCTCTCGGTGTTGTGCCTCCGACGACTCCGGGACTAGGGTTTCGACGTATAGAGAGATTTTGTAGGGTTCCGTAAAGAGTTTGGGGCTTCCAAGAGGGTTTATTTATAGATAACTAAGACCTAGGGCATCCAAGATCTGACTCTAAGAGTCTAGAGTCGAAAGATGTTCAACCGAAAGTCGAAAAATCCGGAATCGGGCGAGAAAATCGCGGAACGCCGCGACTGCGCTGCTGGCTCGCACTTGGCGCGGTTTTCCCCTTGAGAGCGCGCGGAGACCGTGCCATCCTGGCCTGGACTTCGGTCTGGGCCGGGTCGTGCGATCCGTCGTGCTTTTCCTCCTCTCTTTCGGACTTCTATCCCTCTACGCTTCCGAATTCCGATTTCCGGGCTATCTTCGGGCTCCGATTTCCTATCTTAATTTTATTCGGACCTAAATTTATATTTGGACTCGAGTTATTGAGTCTATCGGTGTCGGGTCCCCGTGTAACCATTTATTCAATTAAATTGCCTTCGGATTCCCGGGTTCTCGGAACTTTGATTCCTTTTTAATTTAAATTTCATTTCTCATCTTTTATGATTCTTTATCCCTTTATCATGTTTATTATATTTATTTATTTATTTATTTTATTTATTGTATTTATTTTATGTTGGAAAATTCTCGGGTATTACAGTCTACCCTCCTTAAGAATCAACTTCGTCCTCGAAGTTGTGTTTCGGCTTTTCTCGTGCTAAGGTCTTTTGTTTGTTTTATTATTTTGTGACTGAACTTAGAATTAAAACTTCTAAGCTGCCTACGTACCCGGTGAAGGGATCAAGCCATAACGTAGTTCAAAACAATTTGAATATGTTTATTTATTCATTCGGAATACATATCGTCAAAAATAAATGTCTATCTTACGGGGTATTACATCCTCTCCCCCTTAGGACTTCAGTTATGTCCCCATAACTGCCTACTTATTATTCTCTTCCTTGATCTCCTTGTTGAGGGTTTACCAATTCTATCCTCTTCTCAATCATCTCCTCACGAACATTACATTCTCTGATCATGTGGTCTTCCCCCACCACATCTATAACAAGTCTCGCGCCTTGGGCACTCGCGCACCAGATGGGCTTGGTGGCACTGTGGGCAACGTGGTACGACTGTACGACGTATGCCATTTCTCCCATTATAGAAATCCTTATTCTCGTTCCTATCTTGTCCACCGTTATTGCTCCGATCCTTCTTCTCAAATCCTTGCGAGTCCTTGCTCGACTCCCCATTTTCCTTACGCTTCAGTTGCTGGACTCGATCAATTGCTACAGCTCGATCATAAACCGTCTGCAGGTTCGTCAATTGTCCTACTGCAAGTATCTCCCGGATACTAAGGTTCAGACCCATCTCGAACTTCTAAGCCTTGTCAGAGTCGGTTGGTACTATCCTCGTAGCAAATCGTACCAACTCCTTAAACCGGGTGTAATACTCCTGCACCGTCCGTCCCTCTTGCTTCAGTGATAAAAACTCTTCGTACATTGCCGTCTTGGTGCTCATGGGGTAGAAGCGGTCCCTTAGATCATCCTTAAGTTTAGCCCACGAATAAGCTTCTTCAGCTTCCTCTAAATTCCTTTGGAGGTCTTGCCACCACTCATCGGCTTCGCCTCCTAAGTAGTAGGTTGCTACTCGTGTCTTTGCCTCATCAGGACATTTGATAGCATCCAAGAGCTTATCAAATGTACGGATCCACCCCTCTAATTTGGCGGGATCCTCCTGCCAATCATAACGTAGTGGTTGATAGGGATTCACCAACGCTAGATAGTTGGTTTGAGATACGGGCGGAGGTACTGCTGCAGGTGTCCTATGCACTCCGCATTTCCTAATGCTACTAGGATTCCCTCTATCGTTTTTAAACGTGCTTCCATATTATTGGGCGCTTGAGGCACTTGCTCTTCTAGGTTCTGAGGACTTTCACTGTTGTTGGGCGTGTTGGAAAGGTTAGCGTCAGTGCCGTTTGGACTCACCTTCCTTGGTTTTCTCCTAGGCGCCATTTTCTGTTATAACGTGTATAGATTAGCTTATCTTGGTTTAGATAGATCGCTCGAACAAGACGTTTCGTAAATTTCTAATTTCAAATTTTCGGATTTGTTGTTTGGAACTCCAAACAAGATTTTTGGAATAAAAAGTGTTTTAATAAAACTTGATTTTCTTATTGTTCCACATGAGGAAGTTTTCTAGTTCGTACCATGATAGGAATGGCTAGGGCCGAGAATTCGTAGGTGTGCGCTTAGATGAACGCGATCTAGAACTAAGGCAAGATCAGTCTCTAGTGAGCGTTTCTAATTCGATATCAAGTCTCTATGTTATCCAGTGCAAGCAAAAGACCTAGGTTAAACTTCGCCAAGATTCTAGATTAACTTCACCAAGATTCTAAGTTCAATTCGCCAAGATTCTAAGTTCAAATTCGCCAAGATTCTAAGTTCATAGAAGAGATGCAATATGCAAATGCAAATGATGATTCCCCCCAAAAATAATTTAATGCACTTTATATATATTTTTTTTCCCATGGTTTTAAAAATAAAAATTTCTCCATGGAAATAATATTTTAAAATTTAAATAATAGACAAAATATTAATAGTACTTTAAAAATAATAAGGGTTTAAAAATAATAGTTTAAAAATAATAATGGTTTAAAAATAATAGTTTAAAAATACTAGCAAATATTCTGGGCTTTGATACCAACTTGTAACACCGCGGTTTTTTGTCACCCAGGTCGGGATGTCACCGCCACACCTCCCTAGCAAGACACGGTTTCTCCGAGCTTGCTAAAGAGATGCAAGGCTATGGTTTTTCAGTATTTAAAACATTCAAACAGCCCATTCATATATAATTTAAAAATAATACATCAAAGTTGCAGTGGAAAAATAATATTTACATATATGTATCGCAACGGAATTTAAATATAGGGCCAACATGGCCTAAACACGGGTTAAACAGGCCCGTTCATGCAAGATCTAGTCTAATACAAAAATTCAAAATAATATATCATCCCAAACTTCCCGTGTATGCATATGACGATGCATAATTCTCAACTCTGAAAGAAAAAGAAATAAAAATGATTTGGTCAGCAAAAACTTGCTGAGTAAGTTAACACCAACATGATCTTGAGGTTTCAAAGCCTTTAATTAAATTTAGTAAAAACATGCTTATAGGTAATATACAATTTAATTCATTCATCCACTAATAATTAAATGGCATGATTCCAAACACGGATTTCCACATGAGCATAATTCAAATTCCATGGTAAAATAATCGCAAGACATAATTTAAAGGCACAATTTAAATAAGGAAAATTTTCAAGTATTTCAGGATTTCACTCTTCCTCTTTTATTCGATATAATCTAGTGTAATTTGTTCTTGGGGAATCGAACCCGCAAGAAAACAGACAATCGCCTTTGGGGAATCGAACCCGCAAGAACTCACATACATCCTAGGGAATCGAACCCGTAAGAACTCACATACATCCTAGGGAATCGAACCCGTAGGAATCAACACATATTCTGGGGAACCGAACCCGCAGAAAGACACACCCTGGGGAATCGAACCCGCAAGGTTTGACACGGACATCCTGGGGAATCGAACCCGCAGGAAAACATACATCCAGGGGAATCGAACCCGCAAGGCTTGACACAGACATCCTGGGGAATCGAACCCGCAGGGACACAGACGCCCTTGGGGAATCGAACCCGCAAGGTCAAAACAAGTTTCGCAAATTTTCACAAGTTTCAACAAGATTTCAAGATTTGACTCGGTCAACCACAGTTTACTCTAAAATTCGTCTAAAATCAGATTTATTTCCAAAAATTCCGAAATTTCATGACTAGCTCAGAAACGTCGAGTCGAACAACTTTCGTGTTTTAACTTTTCCAATCCGAGATACCGAAACATCTCAAAAACACCAATTTTCACAGAAACACAAATCTGTCCGAATTTTATATGTCACAGTTTAATGATTTCAAATTCTACCAAGCAAATCAACTCCAAATTTAATGAAGTTTTACAGAGACCATCTCAAGACATTTATCTACAACTTTCATGTTCGGCCAAAGATCTAAATCGGCCTAGAACCCTAGTCAAAAATGTGATCAAGTTCTGACCTAAGTTCCGTCAAGAATTTCAAGATCCACATCCTAGCAGTTCGGTTTCAGGTGGATTTCATATATCAAATCATCACAAAAAGTTCTGAAATTTTACGGAGGTGTTCTTAACCCATAGATCTACAACTCTTATGTTCAACGCTAAGCCTAGATCGGTCTAGATCTAAGGTAGAAATCACCAACAAGTTTGAACTAAAGTTCTGTCACCGTTTCAAGATCTAAACCCAAGGCAGGTCTGTTCATGGTCGTTTTCGGATAACAAAACACGATGAAAAATTATGAAAATTTTACAGTAGATAGATCTACGTCTTAGGAATGTTTTTCGTGTTTTAAGTTTTTCCGTTTGAAGTCGTTTTAAGGTTCGGAAAAATCAGACAACACTGTTGCACCGTTAGAAATCACATGTTGACAGATTTACGAAAGTTTTGATTAAGTTTCTAGATTTAAATATTTTAACTACTCCCAAACCGTGTAAGCGTTAACTTACAGATTGTTGAGCGTCCGGGATCGTCGATTCGGAGGCGTGGCTTCCAGTCCTCCGTTTATCCTCTCCGTTTGTCGGGTTCTTCGCTCTCGATCCGGATCGAGGGTTTAGAATAGAAAAAGGATGAGGTTAGGATTCATTTTCGAATCAAGAATGTATAGAGGAATAGATCGGATCTTACCAAGGTGATAGAAGACCCCAAATTCGTCCAAGTCAGTCCCTCCTCTCGGTGTTGTGCCTCCGACGACTCCGGGACTAGGGTTTCGACGTATAGAGAAATTTCGTAGGGTTCCGTATAGAGTTTGGGGCTTCCAAGAGGGTTTATTTATAGATAACTAAGACCTAGGGCGTCCAAGATCTGACTCTAAGAGTCTAGAGTCGAAAGATGTTCAACCGAAAGTCGAAAAATCCGGAATCGGGCGAGAAAATCGCGGAACGCCGCGACTGCGCTGCTGGCGCGCACTTGGCGCGGTTTTCCCCTTGAGAGCGCGCGGAGACCGCGCCATCCTGGCCTGGACTTCGGTCTGGGCCGGGTCGTGCGATCCGTCGTGCTTTTCCTCCTCTCTTTCGGACTTCTATCCCTCTACGCTTCCGAATTCCGATTTCCGGGCTATCTTCGGGCTCCGATTTCCTATCTTAATTTTATTCGGACCTAAATTTATATTTGGACTCGAGTTTTTGAGTCTATCGGTGTCGGGTCCCCGTGTAACCATTTATTCAATTAAATTGCCTTCGGATTCCCGGGTTCTCGGAACTTTGATTCCTTTTTAATTTAAATTTCATTTCTCATCTTTTATGATTCTTTATCCCTTTATCATGTTTATTATATTTATTTATTTATTTATTTTATTTATTGTATTTATTTTATGTTAGAAAATTCTCGGGTATTACAAAAAGTCTTGGAAGATTAGGATCAGGATAACAATGTGTAAACTCATGAAAATGGCTCAAACTGTTGGAATAAATTTGATGTATTTGCCTCGCTTTATCTTTGTAAAAACTATGTCTCGCCCTGACAGTAGAAAGGAAACCGATGCTGCGAGGGAGAAGCTTTGTCCATGTCGCGAGCGATGGTAGGATTAATGCGAGAAGCAGTGAAGCAGATTTGGACAAGTCTGGAAGTTCACGCGACATTTAAGGTCACAATGCGAGACTAGTTAAATTTGCGTAAGATAGAAGACATAGCGAGAAGAGATTTGTTTGAAGAAGATTGTGAAGATCTCGCTTTGATAGCAAAAGCGACTTCACAAAGCCCTCGCTTTGAAGGAACAGGACAAAGCGTGGGACGAGAAGTGAATCTGAGCGCGAGCAGTTATCACTCAGGCGGGAGACAGTTATTTTTGCACGCCTATAAATAGACCCGCTGGGGATCAGGAAGCTAAGCTGGAGAACACAGAAACACTTCACAACTTCTCCTGTTTCATTTTAGAGCTTAGTAGGTAGGTAGTTAGGGTTTTTACTTTTCTGCAATTTATGATTTTGTTCTTCAGATTCGAAATTGGATTTTAGTAGTTTAGTTTAATTGTTTGTTGGAGAGATTAGTTTAAGTTTGGCAATTTCCTGGAGAAAGGAATGGCAATCAGGATGTATCTTTTTCATCTCATCAACGATCGTTCATCTTGTTTTCTCGACTTCATCGAATCGATTTCACAATTTTCTGATGAAATTCAGATCTCGAGGTGTTTTCGTTTACATTTCTTGTTACATTTATGATTTGTGGAAGAAAATCATATGTTATATTGAATAATTTCTCTTTTGGATCGCAATTATTGAATTTTCATAACTGAATCAGTAAGAACAATGATCGGATTCAGGGGAATTGCATGTTGAATCGAGAAGTATTGTCATAGTTTCTTGAGCGGCTTGAAATTCTAATTGTAACACCCCGGCCTGCTATGGAGCTGGAGGTGCCTTTGAGCCTCTTTTGGGATTGAAGTCTGGCCCCACAGGTCAACAGAACTTTTCCAGTGTGCTTTGGCCCCACTCGCGCACACCCTGGGAGACTTCCCAGGAGGTCATCCATCCTTAAGACTACACAACAAGCACGTTTAACTGTGGAGTTCTTATGGGATGGTCACCAGAAAAGAAAGGTGCACCTTGTTGACATAAGTAGATTTTTCAATCCTTTTTAAGCTATTCTTCCACACACTCTCTTGGGGTATTATAATCTCCCCCACTTGAGAACGCAACGTCCTCGTTGCGCCTCGATCGCCTAATCAAAGTCCCTCAGGATCTTTGCCCCGCTAGACGCCTGACTGGTACTCCCAGCACAGTGCGCGGTCGCAGGTTGGCTCTAATACCATTCTGTAACACCCCGGCCCGCTATGGAGCCGGAGGTGCCTTCGTGCCTCTTTCGGGATTGAAGTCTGGCCCCACAGGTCAACAGAACTCTTTCCAGTGCGCTTTGGCCTCACTCGCGCACACCCTGGGAGACTTCCCAGGAGGTCACCCATCCTTAAGACTACTCCACAACAAACACGCTTAACTGTGGAGTTCTTATGTTTTGGTCACCAGAAAAAAGGTGCACCTTGTTGACATAAATAGATTTTTCAATACTTTTTAAGCTATTCTTCCATACACTCTCTTGGGGTATTATACTAATTTCCTAATATGAAATCATTGTTCATTTTCTTTAATTCTGCAAAGAGATATTCCAATTCTAGATAATTTACTAGATTCAGGATTTCTCGGTAGCTTTACCATTCTATTTCTATAACTTCGTTCATTTCATAAACCATCAAACTAAGTGTGCGCATAAATACTTGTAACTTAGAAGTTCTGGAATTGCAAGATTCAAGTTTGCGAATACATTTTTGCTGAATAATTGAATGAATAATTTTCCTGTTATATTCTTAATCAGATTACGATTCTTGATGAAAATATTAAAGGTTTTTGAATTAATCGTTATGAAGTTCTTAAAGACCCACGCAGTGTTAAACATAGCGTGATAATCTTTGAGAACTGAAAATACTGGGATTCAATTTCCTAATCAAGGTTGAGAAATCTTCCTCGCAATATCTCTAGATATGGAATATAGCGAGGAAGGTCTTCAATATATCTTAAACTCGCTATTTTCCTTTGCAAGATCTTAAGTCCTCGATTTATCTCATTACTGGGACAATGCGAGGAGCAACTTATTGTCTTAAATTCTCAAACATGTTACATCAGAGCTCCCGCTTTATTCACTTGAATAAAGCGAGGGAATAATCTGTGATGACATCTTAGATTGGTTCCTTTCTAAGGAAACCAAAAATACCCTAGCTATATACATTTATAACACCTATCGTATAAAAGGGAATTAAACGACCTCGCCGCATTCTTAAGATCTTTTTGCGAGAAGTTTAACACCCTGTATTAGTACAATCTAAGGAACATTCTTTGAATAATAACTCCCTCCACGCTGTTCAGACATACTGTGCGGAAAATTAGGGTGTTCATAGTTTTAAACCCTAAGATAATTACTCCAAGTTATCTTGGACACATATTTTGCAGATTTGATCCTTAAATCCATTTTAAGGTCCCCTATATTCTGTCTAGTTCCCAACTTATATTTTGGGAGCACCTTGGCATTTTACTTAGAGGATTCAGAACCCTCATTTTTTCCCTATACATATATTACTACTTACACTCAAATATTTTGGGATATTTCCCAGACTTACTGCTGAGTATTATGCTTTCACCAGAAGACTATACACTTCATTATTTGTCTCATAACATTACCTTCATCAGCTTATTGAGTAGAAATGATGATACAAATCTGTTCGTTCATTATTTACTCGGGTTAATAAAGAACAAACTAGTTCTGAAGTTGGACCTTAGTACCTGTCATTTAAAAGGGAAAGATGTTTCAAAAACCATCTTTTGTCTTAAGAATTAATGAGAATCTAAAAAGGTTAATTTCCATGGGTCATAGATTTGTGATTTATCAATCATAAACTATGGGTAGGAGATTAATTTACTTGCAGAAGTTCATTAATCCTAAGTCAATTCATGAGTATTCATATATGTTTATAGAGAATTCTCAAGCTAATACATCATTATGAATCTGAGTAATCCAGATAAGTCAAGGACTTTGATTAGCAATTTCATCTTAATATACTTACAGGATTATTATTTCTTATAAATAATTGTTGGAATTATTTGAGGAAGAATTGAGTTTCACATTACTCTTGGATTATAGATTTAAATTCATGCTTTTTGATTTCTTGTAGAGGACATCCAAGTAGGTAGTGTGAGATGATCTTCTTGCTAAGATAATAAGAGAACAACAATAAGTTTAGACTAATATAAGATGGATTAGACGTGACCTTGAGTATTCAATGACTTAATCTGAATCCGAAAGAAACAGATTAAGTGATACTTCTGAAAGCTTATGCCAAGACTTTTATCTCTTAGCACGGGTATCTCATAATTTCAGTGCTTAAAATGTCATGACACTAGATCACAAGTACTCGTCTTGGGAAAATGATCAAAGACATGAAGAATGAACAGATTTAGATAAAGGATTTATTTCATCTCTTTTAGCTATTCATTCTATTAAACCAGGAGAGCATGGTTACTTAGGCAAGGGTTTTTATTTGTTTGATTTGTCTTAGTCTATCTTTAACTCGAGGTTATAATCCACTCAATCTTTTAATGCTTTCTTTTATATTGTTTCTTTACTGCTTAATTCCTTACTGCATTTACATTTGAGCATTGGATTTTCAGACATAATCATCACTCAACAACCAAACCAAAGAATATATATAACAATCTAAAATTCATGATGTTATTAAAATGCTTCTATCGTATAACTCTCTAGTGAACGATTCCGACAAATAAATAAATACTGCAAGCTTCATACCGTGCGCTTTTTCGGTAGACCATAACGGGGATCCTAGCCTATGGGGGCCCGAGAATGGAAAAGCTTCATGGGGTGATGACAGTCATTCTCGACTGTCATTCTCATCTTAAATTGTGTCCTGAACATGATATTTGATCTTATTTTCCTTGATATTATGTGAAGAACTGCGAAAAGAATGCCAAAAGTCTTTGAAGATTAGGATCAGGATAAGAATGTGTAAACTCATGATAAATTTCCAGATGAGCAGTTGTATGCTTTGCAACTACAACAATTTGATTGTCCTTGGTTTTCAGATTTTGCAAATTACTTAGCTTGCAAAATTGTCCCTAAGTTTAAAGACTCCCATCAGAAATCTAAATTCTTTAGAGAAATTCAGAAATATTATTGGGATGATCCCTTTTTGTTCGAATTCTGTTCTGATCAAGTTATAAGGCGTTGTGTCCATGAGAAAGAAGGATTCCAAATTATAAGGAAGTGCCATGAAAATCCTTTGGGAGAACACCATGGTCCCGCAAGAACAGCTAGAAAAGTTTTAGACTGTGGATTTTATTGGCCAACCATTTTTATGGATTGTCAGAAGTTCATTAAGGTTTGTGACAGATGCCAGAGATTAGGAAATATCTCAATGAGGGAAGAAATGCCACAGAAAGGAATTTTGGAAGTAGAAATATTTGATGTCTAGGGGATAGACTTTATGGGACCATTCCCCCTTTCTTATGGAAATCATTATATTTTGGTGGCTGTAGATTATGTTTCTAAGTGGGTAGAAGCTGTAGCTTTACCCAATAATGAAGCTAAACAGGTCACTAAATTCTTGCAGAAGAATATCTTCACCAGATTTGGAGCTCTTCGCGCTATAATATCAGATGGAGGATCTCACTTTATGAACAAACTCTTTGAAAAGCTGCTGAAACAGTATGGTGTGCATCACAAGATAGGATCACCATATCATCCTCAGACAAGTGGAGAAGTGGAGGTATCTAACAGAAAAATTAAGCATATTCTGCAAGCTTTTGCGAACATTACTAGGAAGGATTGGTCCAACAAATTAGATGATCCTCTATGGGCATACATAACTGCTTTCAAGACCCCTATAGGAATGTCTCCATACAGATTGGTATTTGGTAAGGCATGTCATCTACCAGTGGAATTAGAATATAGGGCATATTGGGCTATCAAGATGCTCAACATGGATGTTCAGCTGGGGCAGGATAAAAAGAAATTTGATCTATCAAAAATGGAGGAAATGAGATTGGAAGCATATGAAAGTAGCAAAATTTATAAAGATCGAACTAAGAGAATCCATGATGCAAAAATTAAACATAAAGGTTTTTATGTTGGTCAATTGGTTTTGCTTTATAACTCTCGTCTCAAGTTGTTTCCAGGTAAACTTAGATCAAGATGGACAGTTCCATTCCCTGTGGTAGCAGTTCATGAAAATGGAGCTGACACGACCATGCTTAATGAAGGAGAAAAGACAGTCAATGGGCATCGGCTAAAGGAGTACATGGATTTGAATATTCACACAAAATATTTGAATAACCCATAATCTTTCTGTATTTTCTTATATTAAAATATATATATATATATAGGGGATGGGGAACTCAGGTTTACTGAGTGGTTTCTCCCTTTTTCTTTTTTTAATTTCATTTCTTAGTTTAATTTTATTCTGTTTATTATTTTCAGGATTAAAGAAATTGACATGTGAAGAATCAGAAGAGGAGTATTGAAGAGGGAATGCGATCAGGTTTTTAAATAAATGACACAGTTTACTCAGGATTAATTTAAAATTAATTCTGAGTTTGTGTTATTCTTGTTAATCTTTCATGGGAAATCGCTTTGTTCTTTTGATTACACAAAATTTGAGGAAGTAAATATCCACGCTTTGTTTTAACATCAAAGCTTCAGGGGGAGTAACATTTCAAAAATTCTTTTCGCCATGTTTATTCTGACATAGCGAGGGGCATAAATATGTCTACGCCATGTCAGTATGACAAAGCATGTATCTCACTGGTATTCCTTCTAGTAACTCGCCATGTTATTATTAATATAACAAGGGGCATAAAGCCTACGCGCTGTTAGTATGACAAAGCGAGTGCTTTACCATTTATTCCTCAAAGTAACTCATAAGTGATATTCCTCGCTATATCAGAATTAACAAAGCGAGAACCACTTATATTACTCTGCAGTCATGGAAGACAAAGCGAGAGTCTTGGAATTTGAAACGGTTAGATTTTTCAAACCTTGGAAGACCAAAATGCCCTTCCAGAGGCTTGTCTTCTTCCTTTCACTAATCATTGCACGTGGTTTCAATCTTTTGTGATTATGTCACAATAACTTCCCACGTTTACAAATAACCAGTTTTAATCTTTCATTCATTCATGTTCCAATTCTTCTTTCTTCTATCCCGTTAAGTTCTTTCTCTAGAAACCCAAGATGGCTAGAGTAGCTCCTAATCTTAGATATCCCTGATGAAATATTAGGGGATATCTTATCAAGATTAGGGCGGGAAGAAGTTAAAGATCTTGCCAGAGCAGCTCCAACTTGTAAAAAGTTTCAAATAGCAAGTAGACTCCCTGTGATTCGAAGAAGGGCAAATGTGGTGGAGGAAATCACCGCAGAAAGAACTTGTGATCAAGAATATAGAGCTTTCTTGAGAAGATGCAGGGAGGACGGCAATTTCATGCTCAACTTAGAGCATGCATTGAAAGTCTTCCGGGATTCATGCCTTATGGAAGCTGCCTTTGAAATTCTTTGGCCAGGAATAGAGGATGAGCATCATCCATCAATTTTTATCAAAGCCTTCATCCTTCTGAGTTCTGAAAGCTTAGAAAAGATTGATGAAGGACTGTATCTGATCGGGTCAATTTTCAAAGAAGCGGATCACATCAAGAACATGAAGCAGAAGATTGGAGGAGTTCTTGCCAACAGTGGAGAGGATCCTAATCCATTCTTAGGGCGGGGACATAGGGAGTTTTGTAACTATTTAGCTCCTCATTGTAAAGACTTAGTTAGGGAACCTCCACACTATAACTATGGTGCCACAAACATTGACTGTTTGTGTTGTGAGGTTACTATTTTAATTAAAGACTTGAGGGAGATGTTCAATGAATATGTAATTGAATCTGATTCAGACTTAGAAGCTGATTCAAATTCTGAATAATTGTTTGATCTTTTAAGTCTTTATATCTTCTAAGTCTTGTAATTATTGCCTTTGTATTTATTGCTTTGGTCTATTCTCGCTTTATCCTTTTGGAGAAGTGAGTTTGATCTAACCTTCAGATTTTATTTCAGATATTTTTTTAATATTCTGATTAACAAAAATTCTCCTATAGGTAACTAGGCCTAATCATTGCCTTTCTACAGAGAGGAAAAATTACTCTCGTAACCCTCTCTGTACTCAGCCTAATATAGGGCGGCTTAGTTTCTTTTTAATTTCTCTTCAGTTGTCTTTTCTTATCCCGTCATCATTCTATCTTCTCCAAAAGTTCGAAACCGCCAAAAGTCTAGTTTTCTCTCTCGAATCGCATTATTCACAGTCCGAGAAATCTTACCAAAAGAAGCAATGCCAGGCGATAATCCGTAAGCTTTTAATTCTATTCTACTTTCTTCTTGGTGATGCTTAACTTTGCAATGCTTGCTTGCTCTTTCGTTTGCACAGAAATGCTTGCTTTGCAATACTAGGGTTTGCATTTTGCATTTCTTGCCTGGCTGCAATTTTGTTAAAACTCTTAGAATCATAGTCTTGGATTTCTCGTTAATGAAACCAAATCTAATTCTCTCTTTAAAACTCGCTTAACAACACTAATATTGGAGAGCATTCCTCTGAGTTCTCTGTGCTACAACTCACGGATCTTCCACTGGATATCATTGGAGAGATTTTGTCACGAGTAGGGCAGAGCAGCTTCAGGGATTTGCTCCACTGTAAATCAACTTGCACCTGATTCAGAACTGCTTCAAATCATCCTACTGCATTTCGGAGGTTCAACCTAGAAGATTCTGATTTTAAAAGTATATCTAATGAGTCTCTCGAAAAGATTGATTTACTACATTCCTGTGGAAGGGCTCATAACCCTACTCTGAATCTTCGGAAAGCACTGGAATTATTTACACAGGGTGAAGAAACTGTAGCTCTTCGAATTCTGGATGAGGGGATTAATGATAACCATAGGTTTTCTCAATATATTAAAGCCTTGTGCTGTTTAAGTAAAGTTTCTAAGGGAGATGTAGATAAAGGGCTCTATCTAATAAGCCCAATATTAAATGATAGATCTAAGAGCTATGATCTTAGATATAGTTTTCTTACTTTAATCTCAGAATGGGAAATTATTCCAAACCCATTTTTAGGGCAGACTAAGAGAGAATTTTGTAAGTTTGTTGAGCATAACTGGGAGTTCATACATGGGCCACCATACTTTAACTATCATGTTGATCAAGTCACTTGCCTATGCTGCGATGCAACTAGAGCAGTAGCAGAATTCAGATTGCTGGCAAGAGAAGCCTTATATACTCATAACTCTGCTGAAGATTTTTCAGATGAAGAAGGAGAGGGATGATATGTTTGATAAGCTTTTCTAATTGTCATTCTAGTGTTGGGCTTAATTTTGGTCAATGATCTAAGTCTTCTGTATTTTGTAAGGCAGCATGGTAGTGATAATAAAATTTGATCTTGTAATCTTTCAGCTACCTTTCAAGTATTTGTTTTTCTCTGAATTTTGTATTTTTCTTCCTTTCCAAACAGAAATGTTAGAATTCCTCAACTCTTGGAAACTCAAATAACTGATTTCCCAGTTGAGTTGCTGGGAGACATTTTGTCAAGACTGGGAAGAATTAGTGTGAGGGAACTCCTTAGAGTTTTTGAGATTTCCACACAATTTCATGCAGCAAGCAAAACACCTCTTGTTTTTAAGAGAGTTAACCTGGAAACTTGTATGAGGTGGAGAGAAAATGTCTATTCCAGCAACCAAGAGAAATTTATCAAACAATGTCAAGATGCAGGAAACTATGTTTAATCTTGAGCCTGCACTTGTAGCCTTCGTTGACAGCAAGGATGAAAAGAAAGCTTATGATCTTTCGAAGCCTGGCTTAGATGATGAGCATCAGCCTACCATTTTCTTAAGAAGTCTTTTTCTTCTATCCTAGCAAGATGATAAGCTGATTGAGGAAGGAATAAAACTCATCAGAACAGTAACTTCAGTTGTCTTAGATGTAGTCTTCATTAAAATTCATGTTTTCCACTGGCTTCTCCGTTGTGTCAAGGTTCCAAATCCTTTTCATGATCAAGAAGAAAGGAGTTTTTGCAAGGATCATTCCTTGTTTGAACGTGAATTCCTACCCCCCTATGTCAGGGTGGATTGCATCCCTTGTCAGGCTGGATTGCATCCCTTGTCAGCTCTTTGATATAGTGAGGCGGTTCAGGCTACTATGCGGAGAAACCTTTCCTGATGAAGAACTGTGGACTGATTCTGATGAAGAGGAAATTGACAATCCTTGAATGGGTTGATCCTTCTTAGTAGGAAGATTTTCTGTCATAACTTTTGTAATCATTCTATGACTTTTGGTTGTAATCTCTTAAAACTGCTTGCTACTGTGTTTCCAAGTTTATGTTCTCTATGGATTTTTGAATTTCCTTGTTTCCTTTTATTTAACTCAAATGCAATATCTTGTAACTTTGTTCAGTCTTGAAATTGGAAGCTTCTCCAAAAAACCAAGAATTTCAGTACAGAAATCTGAATCAGAGGTGTAACACCCCGGATTTGATAACCCAGGCCGGGATGTCACCGCCACATCTCCCTAGCAAGACACGGCTTCCCGAGCTCACTAAGGAAATGCAAGGCTTGTGGGTACGTAAAAGATTTAAAACATTTCAAGATTTAGTCCGGAAATTTATAATACTTAATTCAAAATACAATAGTAATAATCATCATGCGCGAAAATAAATAGAGTAAATGCAGCGGAAAGTAATCACGGCCAACATGGCCAAATCCTCGGGTTTAACAGACCCGGTAAAAACAGTACGATGCAGAATTTAAAATGTCCATAATGGTTTCCCACAAGTGCATATGCATGCGTCACTCGACATACTCTGTAAAAGAAGAATGACAACGGTTTATCAGTATAAAAATATACCGAGTAAGTTAATCCCTAACTAACAATTTAAGGGGTTGCATGTGTTTAAATCCAAAGATTCACTTGTCATGCATTACTTTAAAAATCCATATTTTATTCGCAGCGGAAAACATGATTAATTTATCCAAGACGAAAATGCATAATTTAAAAGACTTAATTTAAAAGCGGAATTTAAAAGCATAATTTAAATGACGTAATTTAAATGCGTAATTTAAAACATGGTAAATAAGATTTAAGCGTAATTAACACTCACACAAGTCTTTTATATTTTATCCCGCAAACTAAGAAGAGGACACCATACCGGGAGATCACTAACGAGGCAATCTCAACATAGGACCACTAACGAGGCTGTCTACAACAATGGGAGACCACTAATGAGGCAGTCTCAAAAGATAGTAGGACCACTAACGAGGCAGTCCACAACACAGCGCGCGAGATCACTAACGAGGCAATCTCAGATAGTAAGGAGACCACTAACGAGGCAGTCTCAAAGATAATGATTAGCATGAAGATCGGCTCAGCCTAGTGCACGGGATTTTTTGAAAGTTCGTATTTCAATTGATCAAAAGATTCGATATCGTGTTTCATAGCTCGAGTTTTCTCAAGTTCGAAAAATCCGATTTGACGCAGTTTACGCCTTTCTTAATTAAAAATGCATTTTTACACCAAAAGTTCTTAAATTTACACAATAGCTCAAAAACACACACACGAACAACTTTCATGTTTTAAGTTTTTGGAAATAAGGTTTCGAAGTGAGTCAAAATCTGAGTTCTTTACAAAAGGGAATTTCTATCTCAAAAACTGATTTCGTCACAGGTTCGTGCGACGCCGATTAGAAATTCATTTCAAAGCCAATTGATCCGAAATTTTTACAGTAGATACACAACACATTAAGGAACAACTTTCATGTTTTAAGAAATTGGAAATAATGAATTTTAGATGCTCAAAAATCGACCACAACATACTGTTCATGCGCGGACTCCAAAGGGGTTTCAAAACAGTTCTGAAATTCGATCAATTTGACATACCAAATGAACTCCAAAATCCATGAAATTTTATATGCATAATCTAGACACATTTATCTACAACTTTTGTTTAGAAATGCAAAGTTGAATCTGTAACACCCCGGATTTGATATCCCAGGCCGGGATGTTACCGCCACATCTCCCTAGCAAGACACGGCTTCCCGAGCTCACTAAGGAAATGCAAGGCTTGTGGGTACGTAAAAGATTTAAAACGTTTCAAGATTTAGTCCGGAAATTTATAATACTTAATTCAAAATACGAAAGTAATAATCATCATGCGCGAAAATAAATAGAGTAAATGCAGCGGAACGTAAATCACGACCAATAAGGCCAAATCCTCGGGTTTAACAGACCCGGTAAAAACAGTACGATGCAGAATTTAAAAATGTCCATAATGGTTTCCCCCAAGTGCATGTGCAATGCGTCACTCGACATACTCTGTAAAAGAAAAATGACAACGGTTCATCAGTATAAAAATATACCGAGTAAGTTAATCCCTAACTAACAATTTAAAGGGTTACATGTCTTTAAATCCAAAGATACACTTGTCATGCATTACTTTAAAAATCCATACTTTATTCGCAGCGGAAAACATGATTAATTTATTCAAGACGAAAATGCATAATTTAAAAGACTTAATTTAAAAGCGGAATTTAAAAACATAATTTAATTACGTAATTTAAAATTGTAATTTAAAAAATATGGTAAATAAGATTTAAGCGTAATTAACACTCACACAAGTCTTTTTTAATTTATCCCGCAAACTAAGAAGAGGACACCATACCGGGAGATCACTAACGAGGCAATCTCAACATAGGACCACTAACGAGGCAGTCCACAACAATGGGAGACCACTAACGAGGCAGTCTCAAAAGATAGTAAGACCACTAACGAGGCGATCCAAACCACAGCGAGATCACTAACGACGCAATCTCAGATAGTAAGGAGACCACTAACGAGGCAGTCTCAAAGATAATGATTAGCATGAAGATCGGTTCAGCCTAGTGCATGGGATTTTTCGAAATTTCGTATTTCAAGTGATCAAAAGATTCGATATCGCGTTTCATAGTTCGAGTTTTCTCAAGTTCGAAAAATCCGATTCGACGCAGTTTACGCCTTTCTTAATTAAAAATTCATTTTTACACCAAAAATTCTGAAATTCACACAGTAGCTCAAAAACACACACACGAACAACTTTCATGTTTTAAGTTTTTAGAAATAAGGTTTCGAATTGAGTCAAAATTTGAGTTCTTTACAAAAGATAATTTCTGTCTCAAAAACTGATTTTGTCACAGGTTCGTGCGACACCGATTAAAATTTCATTTCAAAGCCAATTGATCCGAAATTTTTACAGGAGATACACAACATATTAATGAACAACTTTCATGTTTTAAGAGTTTGGAAATAATGAATTTTAGATGCTCAAAAATCGACCACAACACACTGTTCACGCGGACTCCAAAGGGGTTTTAAAACAGTTCTCAAATTCGACCAATTTGACATATCAAATGAACTCCAAAATCCATAAAATTTTTGTATGCATAATCTAGACACATTTATCTACAACTTTTGTTTAGAAATGCAAAGTTGAATCATTCTAAAAACGGGTGAAAAACATGCATCAAGTCGAGTAATGAAATCTGTCAACAGTTTGAAACGTTCGGTTTGTCACAGAAAGTTTACGGCGAGATTTTGGATAGCAATTCTTAATGTGAATGGCTGAAATTTGGATACAAGATAGATTAAAGTCTTAGGAACAAAATCTATGTTGAAACGTTTTCGGTTTGAATTCCCGAAGGTCGAGTTTTAGGCGAGTTTTTGAAATTGGACGAAAATAGGGTTTTTGAAAATCGATTTTTCTTACGGGTCTAGATCTCGAGTTTTAAACAACATTAAACCACAAGAATTTGTGAGTAAGGTCTTAACTTACTTAGTTAGAGATTTGAGTCGCTCGAATGGGTTTCCGGACGTCCTAGGGTTGCGACGAACGGCCGACTTCTCCGGTCGCTTTTTGTTCGTTTTCCGACGTGAAATCGTAGTAAAGGAAAATGGTTAGATTTCGAGTTTCTAAGTGGTATGGACAAACTAAAACATTAAACCACAGCTTACCAAGAGTCTAGAGGGCAGGGCTTGGTTCCTTTCGCCTCGTCGTCGCCGGAATGCCCGCCGGAAAGTGGATTCGGAGGGATTTTGAACTTGGAGAGAAAATTGAGAGTGGAGGCTTGAGTGTCTCTGAAAATCTAGAGTTTGGGACGCCCTATTACCGTCCTATAGCCTTCCCTAAGGCTGAGATTCGGTTGCCATGGTTAGGGGTGTTGTTTTTGGCAAGAAAATCGCCATGGAAGGAAAATTTACACTTTCAGCACCTCTGGCGCGCTGGTGACGCGCACCTACGCCTTTGCCCGCGCGGAGCACGCGTGCCAGGCCTGGAGTCGCGACTCCGCTTCCCGCGCGGTGGCCGCGTGGCGGCGCGCGGTGGGCGCGGGCCGGCCGGACCGGCCGGTTCAGCGGTCCGCGTGTTCCGTCGGGTCTTTTCTTCATTTCCTCTATCGGTTTTCTACCCTTTACGTGTTAGCTCGACTCCTCGGGTCGTCTCCGGTTCGGAATCTTTACCTTAAACTTGTTACGAGTTCGGCTTATCGCTCGTAACATTTCCGAGCCCTAATTAGTCTAGTCTAAATTGGTTCCAACTCCTCCAATCTTCCTTGCGATTGATCTTGTGATTTTATTTTATGGTTCATTTTGTGATTCATTGTGTGATTTATTTTGTGATTTATTTTATGATTTATTTTGTGACTGAACTTAGAAATTAGTTCCAAGCTGCCTACGTACCCTGTGAAGGGATCAAGTCATGACGTAGTTCAAAACAATTTGAATTTGTTTTTCTCGGGTGTTACATCCTCCCCCCCTTAAGAATACAGTTATGTCCCCATAACTGTGGTCGGCTCATCTTGGAAGAGGGTAGGGTAATGTTGTTTCATGTCGGCTTCCAACTCCCACGTTGTCGTCTCCGTCTCGTGGTTGGACCAAAGGACCTTGACCATTCTCACGGTCTTATTCCTCGTTACTCTCTCCTTTGTGTCAAGTATTCGCACCGGAATTTCCTCGTAACTCAAGTCATCCTCAAATTCGACTCCTTCCGGTTGGAGTACATGGGTCAGATCGTGCACATACTTCTTCAATTGGGAGACGTGGAATACGTCGTGAACACAAGCAAATTGTGGTGGGGGACGCTAGTCAATAAGCGGTTTCCCATTCTTTACAGGATTCCTTATGGTCCCTATGTATTTACGTCCCGAGGGGTTTTTGTAGCCTTGCGAAAAGAAGACGTGAGGCAATTCTGCTGTCCTTGTCAGGAATAATGTCGGGTGATGCCCCATGTCATTGTATCTCACTTCCCGTTTGCTTGATTTCGGCTTCAATTTCACTTACCAAGGTATGAATCTACTAAACCCACTTACTAATTTCAATTTTTATGCTTTGAATGACTTGATTTGTGAAGAGATTTAGGAATTAGGGTTTATGTACAAAAATTGGGGGTTTGTTATTTTTAGGTTTGATTCGTGCAAATTAGCAAGTGTATGTGGTAATTGTAGTTACTCTTGTTGCCTTGCTTGTATTTATGCCACAATGTGTTTATGTTTTGGCAAATTCTTGTTGGATTTGAATCTTTAGAAAGACTATGAAGTTTTTGATGTTTGGTTGTTATTGGGGTGTGATTACTAGCTCATTTCTTTGTTGTTTGGTGCTGTAAGGAAATGATGTGTTGTTATTAGAGTGATTGTTTCGTTTTGCGGGCAACTTCCGTGTGTTGTTAGTAACTTAGGTTTTGGTTGATTGCACACATAACGTGTTCGACGAAATGCCACAAAGGGTTTGGGAATTAGTTTGAGCATACCCTTTGTCTAGGCCACCTCCTGGTTGGTCCTAGCAACCTATAGGATTCGCTGTCCTTATGGAATACTCACGTTGGAAATCTATATTGATGTCCCTTACACATTTCTGCTTGGGTTTTGTGTGGTATGTAGCCTTATAGTTGGTATTTGATGTTTTGCAGGATGTTGCTTTTCTTATGGGTTGTCTTGGCGTCTCTCATGTGTCCTCCGAGGACTAGGAGACGAGTTGCTGATGAGGCTGGCCCCAGCAATGCCGCTCCGGCGATGCCTGATTTCGACGAGAGCGAGCCAGTGGAGGACGAGGAGCAGCGGGGCCCGAGACTCAGGGGTCTCCCTGACGAGGTGCGTCCTCACCGGCACGACAGGTTCCGGTTTAGGACGAGGGCTGCCCAGGACTTCTATTTCGACGAGCTTCGTCGAAACAGGGCTTATGTCCCTGAGTGAGGCATATATCCTCATCATCTGGGCGATGACAGGGTCAATGCAGTCTTGGAGTATTTGCAGGGGACCGGACTTGCACGTCATCCCGAGGGCGTTGCCTCCGGTTATCTGGCTATGGGGGTTATCGCCAACATTGGCGGTCTCGGGGAGGGTGACGACCTATCTCGGGTATGGGTTCGTGGTCGCTATCTCGACTTCAGTGCTCGGGCGATCAATGTCTATTTTGGCTTGCCTGACGATGGCGCATTTCGCCCACAGCCTGAGGGACGTGTTCTTGCTCCTGCGTGGGATACCTTATGCACCATAGTGCCTCCTCAGCTCGAGCACGGTCATGAGCTGCGTTTGACGACGATGGACTCCCCTTGGCGAGAGCTTGCTCAGCTATGGTTAGGCGCGTCCGACCGATCACCCGGAGCCACATCGTCCTGGATCACGTCTACGAGACCATTTGCTTTATTGCGCGAGACGGTAGGGTGAATGTGGGAGCTTGTATCGAGGACAACTTGCGGGGTATGCGGAGAGGACGAGGGAGTAGGGTGATTACCCATGTTCACCTCATCTGTGGCTTGTGCACGACGCAGGGGATTCGCACGACACCGGAGACAGATCCGTACGATCTAGTAGCGGGCAGTTGCTACCGTATCCCTACTTACGCTGCCCGGCGTAGCGCCTTACGTCGTGGGGCTCCCTGTGCTGTACTTCGCCTGCAGCCTGATGATGGCGACTTGATCCTTGTCGTACCACCGGAGCAGCCACCCCCTCCTCCAGTAGTTCCACCTCCTGCAGTGGCACCTTAGGGACAGGAGATGGCTCAGATGATGCAGATGATGCAGGAGATGCGGGTCGGTATGGATGCCGGGTTTACGGCTGGGCAGGCTCGTTACGATGCCATAGACGCTAGATTGGACTTCTACCAGACCCGTATGGACTCGTTTGCTACGAGGCAGACTCAGCAGCAGGCCACCATGTCCGACATTTACGCCTATGTGCGGCAGATGGACGACTACATTCGTCGGCAGTTTCCGCCTCCTGATCAGTGATATTTTTCCTTCCATGTTTGCGTTTCCGTTTAGGTTCTGTATCAGACGTACTTTGTTTAGTTTCCTCCTTATGAGGATGTTTCTGTTGACTGGGATTCATGGTTTATATTCCCGTTGTGTTATTGCCTAGTTACGTGTTTGGCTTGTGTTAGTTGTTTGTTGCTGTTTAGAACCAGGGTTTAATTGTTCTGCCTATTTTATGGTTTGAGATGTTCTGGATTTACTGTTACCTTCCTATCGCATCTATATGTGTGTGGGTTGCCCAACAATACTTGCGCCGTTGTGGGACTAAGCCGCTTCAAGGAACTCAGATAAACTAATGTGATAAGGTATACGGGGTAGAGTTTTAATAGCTATATATATGTTGAATAAATAATCGCTTGTAAGGAGAAAATTTTATTGAATAAAGAATAGTGTTAATAGGTATCAATTTGTTGGGGTTTGTTAGTAGAGGTTGCTTAGTGTACTGGTTGTTGTCGGGGGTTGTTCCTTAGATAAATTTTTAAATTATTTTTTTTCGTAACCAGTTCGGTTTTTTTTTTTTGGGGGTCTAGGTTTCCCAGGGTCCTGGGTTGGATGTTCCCTTATTTGATCATGGTAGTTAACGAATTAAATAAAATGTATGGAATAAATTTAAATAGGCTTGTATTTTTTTTATTACTCAAGAAATAAATTTGGGTTACAAGCATTCGAAACGGAAATAGTAATGGTGCATCAGTATGGATCTCTAAGTCTAGAGTGACTAGGCAGGTACATCCTCGATGGGATCGTCCTCGTCGCTGGATATGTCAATGGGAATGGGTGTCCCCACCGGGCTCGGGCTCGGAGGGAATATGTCAGCCTCTAGGCCCAGCAGCTCAGCTCCTAAGTGTCCTATTTGCATCAGCAGTTCTCTTGTTTTGGAGTGTGACCACTTGGGTTTGGAGTTCGGCGACTTGGGCCTTTAGTTGGGTTATTTCATGGTGGTCAGCTTCCCTAAAATGTCTCAGATAGTCCACGTTACTCTCTAGATGCCCCACTCGAGCCTTGAAGTGATTGATATGCTGTTGGGACTCAGGTATGCGTTGGTCAGTTTCATCATCAGATTGGTCATGTTCGCGTTGGGTTCGGCCATCTAATGTCAACAAGGGAGGTTAGAGTTAGACATTTTTCAAGCAAGGTTAAGATATGCAGAAATTTAAAACTATGTGAAGTATACTTATGCGATATGCAAGTGCAAATCCCCCCTTACCCCATGTAATCGGTCCATGTCTTTAGAATAAGTCTACTACATAGGTAAGAATAAAAGTTGGGCCTCTATAGTGGGCCAAAAATTTAATATTTCCTTTGGCTAAGATTTTGGGCTAGGTAAAAATAAGCTTTTGTGCTAAAATAATACTAGTAGTCAAAATAAATAATTTAAAAATAATACTTGGGTTTAAAAATAATGGTTTAAAATATTAGTAGTAGCTTAAAAAAAATTTCTGGGCTCTGATACCAACTTGTAACACCCCGGATTTGATAACCCAGGCCGGGATGTCACCGCCACATCTCCCTAGCAAGACACGGCTTCCCGAGCTCACTTAGGAAATGCAAGGCTTGTGGGTACGTAAAAGATTTAAAACGTTTCAAGATTTAGTCCGGAAATTTATAATACTTAATTCAAAATACGAAAGTAATAATCATCATGCGCGAAAATAAATAGAGTAAAAACAGTATGATGCAGAATTTAAAAATGTCCATAATGGTTTCCCCCAAGTGCATGTGCAATGCGTCACTCGACATACTCTGTAAAAGAAAAATGACAACGGTTCATCAGTATAAAAATATACCGAGTAGGTTAATCCCTAACTAACAATTTAAAGGGTTACATGTGTTTAAATCCAAAGATACACTTGTCATGCATTACTTTAAAAATCCATACTTTAATCGCAGCGGAAAACATGATTAATTTATCCAAGACGAAAATGCATAATTTAAAAGCGGAATTGAAAAACATAATTTAATGACGTAATTTAAATGCGTACTTCAAAAAACATGGTAAATAAGATTTAAGCGTAATTAACACTCACACAAGTCTTTTTTAATTTATCCCGCAAACTAAGAAGAGGACACCATACCGGGAGATCACTAACGAGGCAATCTCAACATAGGACCACTAACGAGGCAGTCCACAATAATGGGAGACCACTAACGAGGCAGTCTCAAAAGATAGTACGACCACTAACGAGGCAATCCAAAACACAGCGAGATCACTAACAACGCAATCTCAGATAGTAAAGAGACCACTAACGAGGCAGTCTCAAAGATAATGATTAGCATGATGATCGGCTCAGCCTAGTGCACGGGATTTTTCGAAAGTTCGTATTTCAAGTGATCAAAAGATTCGGTATCGCGTTTCATAGTTCGAGTTTTCTCAAGTTCGAAAAATCCGATTCGACGCAGTTTACGCCTTTCTTAAATAAAAATTCATTTTTACACCAAAAATTCTGAAATTCACACAGTAGCTCAAAAACACACACACAAACAACTTTCATGTTTTAAGTTTTTGGAAATAAGGTTTCGAAGTGAGTTAAAATTTGAGTTCTTTACAAAAGATAATTTCTGTCTCAAAAACTGATTTTGTCACAGGTTCGTGCGACGCCATTAAAATTTCATTTCAAAGCCAATTGATCCGAAATTTTTACAGGAGATACACAACATATTAATGAACAACTTTCATGTTTTAAGAGTTTGGAAATAATGAAATTTAGATGCTCAACAATCGACCACAACACACTGTTCATGCGCGGACTCCAAAGGGGTTTTAAAACAGTTCTGGAATTCGACCAATTTGACATACAAATGAACTCCAAAATCCATGAAATTTTGTATGCATAATTTAGACACATTTATCTACAACTTTTATTTAGAAATGCAAAGTTGAATCATTCTAAAAACGGGTTAAAAACATGCATCAAATCGAGTAATGAAATCTGTCAACAGTTTGAAACGTTCGGTTTGTCACAGAAAGTTTACGGCGAGATTTGGGATACCAATTCTTAATTTCAATGGCTGAAATCTGGACACAAGATAGATTAAAGTCTAAGGAACAAAATCTATGTTGAAATGTTTTCGGTTTGAATTGCCGAAGGTCGCGTTTTCGGCGAGTTTTTGAAATTGGACGAAAATAGGGTTTTTGAAAATCGATTTTGTTACGGGTCTAGATCTTGAGTTTTAAACAACAATAAACCACAAGAATTTGTGAGTAAGGTCTTAACTTACTTAGTTAGAGATTTGAGTCGCTGGAATGGGTTTCCGAACGTCCTAGGGTTGCGACGAACGGCCAACTTCTACGATCGCTTTTTGTTCGTTTTCCGACGTGAAATCGTAGTAAAGGAAAAGGGTTAGATTTCGAGTTTCTAAGTGGTATGAACGAACTAAAACATTAAACCATAGCTTACCAAGAGTCTAGAGGGCAGGGCTTGGTTCCTTTCGCCTCGTCGTTGCCGGAATGCCCGCCGGAAAGTGGATTCGGAGGGATTTTGAACTTGGAGAGAAAATTGAGAGTGGAGGCTTGAGTGTTTCTGAAAATCTAGGGTTTGGGACGCCCTATTACCGTCATATAGCCTTCCCTAAGGCTGGGATTCGGTTGCCATGGTTTGGGGTGTTGTTTTTGGCAAGAAAATCGCCATGGAAGGAAAGTTTACACTTTCAGCACCTCTGGCGCACTGGTGACGCGCAGCTACGCCTTTGCCCGCGCGGAGCACGCGTGCCAGGCCTGGAGTCGCGACTCCGTTTCCCGCGCGGTGGCCGCGCGGGCCGGCCGGACCGGCCGGTTCGGCGGTCCGCGTGTTCCGTCGGGTCTTTTCTTCCTTTCCTCTATCGGTTTTCTGCCCTTTACGTGTTAGCTCGACTCCTCGGGTCGTCTCCGGTTCGGAATCTTTACCTTAAACTTGTTACGAGTTCGGCTTATCGCTCGTAACATTTCCGTGCCCTAATTAGTCTAGTCTAAATTGGTTCCAACTCCTCCTATCGTCCTTGTGATTGATCTTGTGATTTTATTTTATGGTTTATTTTGTGATTCATTGTGTGATTTATTTTTTTATTTATTTTATGATTTATTTTGTGACTGAACTTAGAAATTAGTTCCAAGCTGCCTACGTACCCTGTGAAGGGATCAAGTCATGACGTAGTTCAAAACAATTTGAATTTGTTTTTCTCGGGTGTTACAGAATCATTCTAAAAACGGGTGAAAAACATGCATCAAGTCGAGTAATAAAATCTGTCAACAGTTTCAAACGTTCGGTTTGTCAAAGAAAGTTTACGGCGAGATTTGGAATAGCAAATCTTAATGTCAATGGCTAAAATTTGGACACAAGATAGATTAAAGTCTTAGGAACAAAATCTATGTTGAAAAGTTTTCGGATTGAATTCCCGAAGGTCGAGTTTTAGGTGAGTTTTTGAAATTGGACGAAAATAGGGTTTTTGAAAATCGATTTTTGTTACGGGTATAGATCTCGAGTTTTAAACAATAATAAACCACAAAAATTTGTGAGTAAGGTCTTAACTTACTTAGTTAGAGATTTGGGTCGCTGGAATGGGTTTCCGGACGTCGTAGGGTCGTGACGAATGGCCAACTTCTCCGATCGCTTTTTGTTCGTTTTCCGACGTGAAATCGTAGTAAAGGAAAAGGGTTAGATTTCGAGTTTCTAAGTTGTATGGACGAACTAAAACGTTAAACCATAGCATACCAAGAGTCTAGAAGGCAGGGCTTAGTTCCTTTCGCCTCGTCGTCGCAGGAATGCTCGCCGGAAAGTGGATTCGGAGGGATTTTGAACTTGGAGAGAAAGAATGGAGGGGAGGCTTGAGTGTTTCTGTGGGTTATGGGGATTTGGACGCCCCATTACCGTCCTATAGCCATCCCTAAGGCTGGGATTCGGTTGCCATGGTTAGGGGTGTTGTTTTTGGCAAGAAAATCGCCATGGAAGGAAAGTTTACACTTTCAGCACCTCTGGCGCGCTGGTGACGCGCTCCTACGGCTTTGCCCGCGCGGAGCACGCGCGCCAGGCCTGGAGTCGCGACTCCGCCTCCTGCGCGGTGGCCGCGCGGCTGCGCGCGACGAGCGCGTGCCGGCCGGACCGGCCGGTTCGGCGGTCCGCGTGTTCCGTCGGGTCTTTTCTTCCTTTCCTCTATCGGTTTTCTACCCTTTACGTGTTAGCTCGACTCCTCGGGTCGTCTCCGGTTCGGAATCTTTACCTTAAACTTGTTACGAGTTCGGCTTTTCGCTCGTAACATTTCCGTGCCCTAATTAGTCTAGTCTAAATTAGTTCCAACTCCTCCTATCGTCCTTGCGATTGATCTTGTGATCTATTTTGTGATTTATCTTATGATTTATTTTATGATTTATTTTGTGACTGAACTTAGAAATTAGTTCCAAGCTGCCTACGTACCCTGTGAAGGGATCAAGTCATGACGTAGTTCAAAACAATTTGAATTTGTTTTTTTCTCGAGTGTTACATCCTCCCCCCCTTAAGAATACAGTTATGTCCCCATAACTGTGGCCGGCTTATCTTGGAAGAGGGTAGGGTAACGTTGTTTCATGTCGGCCTCCAACTCCCATGTTGCCGTCTCCGTCTCGTGGTTGGACCAAAGGACCTTGACCATTCTCACGGTCTTATTCCTCGTTACTCTCTCCTTCGTGTCAAGTATTCGCACCGGAACTTCCTCGTAACTTAGGTCATCCTCAAATTCTACTTCTTCTGGTTGGAGTACATGGGTCGGATCGTACAAATACTTCTTCAATTGAGAGACGTGGAACACGTCGTGAACACGAGCAAATTGGGGTGGTGACGCTAGTCAATAAGCGGTTTCCCACTCTTCACAGGATTTCTTATGGTTCCTAGGTTTTCTTCGTCCCGAGGGTTTTCTGTTGCCTTACAAAAAGAAAATGCGAGGCAATTCTACTGTCTTTGTCAGGAATGATGTCGGTGATACCCCATGTCGTTGTATCTCACTGCCAATGTATGCTCGGGTTAAGTGAGGGGTGTATAGCAAAAGAGATTAAGCAAAACAGGAAAAATAAAACTCCCTCCGGGTCCCGCGCGGTTGCCGCGCGGTAAGGCGCCATAGCGCGCGGCGAGCGCGCGGCCGCACCTGTTCGAAGAAAATGGGGCTCGCGCTCAGCGCGAGCCACTTCCCCCATTTCCCATTCGAGACCACACCCCCAATTCTCTCTAAATCCGGCGACTTACCTCCCCATTCGCTTGATTTCGGCTTCAATTTCACTTACCAAGGTGTGAATCTACTAAACTCACTTAGTAATTTCAATTTTTATGCTTTGACTGACTTGATTTGTGAAGAGATTTAGGAATTAGGGTTTATGTACAAAAATTGGGGGTTTGTTATTTTTAGACTTGATCTGTGCAAATTAGCAAGTGTATGTGGTAATTGATGTTACTCTTGTTGCCTTGCTTGTATTTATGCCACAATGTGTTTATGTTTTTGGCAAATTCTTGTTGGATTTGAATCTTTAGGAAGACTATGAAGTTTTTGATGTTTGGTTCTTATTAGGGTGTGATTATTAGCTTATTTCTTTGTTGTTTGGCGCTGTAAGGAAACGGTGCGTTGTTATTAGAGTGATTGTTTCATTTTGTGGGCAAATTCCGTGTGTTTGTTAGTAACCTAGGTGTTGGTTTATTGCGCACATAACGTGTTTGACGAAATGCCACAAAGGTCTTGGAACTAGTTTGAGCATATCCTTTGCCGATGTTACCTTCTGGTTGGTCTCAGCAATCGATAGGATTTGATGTTATTATGGAATACTCACGTTGGAAATCTTCATGGATGTCCCTTACATATTTCTGCTTGAGTTTTGTGTGGAATTTAGTATTATAGTTGGTATTTGATGTTTTACAGGATGTTGCTTTTCTTGTGGGTTGTTTTAGCGTCTCTCGTGTGTCCTCCGAGGACCAGGAGACGAGTTGCTGATGAGGCTGCCCCAGCAATGCCGCTCTGACGATGCCTGATTTCGACGAGAGCGAGCCAGAGGAGGACGAGGAGTAGCGGGGCCCGAGACTCAGGGGTCTCCCTGACGAGGTGCGTCCTCACCGGCACGACAGGTTCCGTTTTAGGACGAGGACTGCCCAGGACTTCTATTTCGACGAGCTTCGTCAAAACAGAGCTTATGTCCCTGAGAGAGACATATATCCTCATCATCTAGGAGATGACAGGGTCAGTGCAGTCTTGGAGTATTTGCAGTGGACCGGACTTGCACGTCATCCCGAGGGCGTTGCCTCCGGTTATCTGGCTATGGATGTTATCGCCAAAATTGGCAGTCTCGGGGAGGGTGACGACCTATCTCGGGTATGGGTTCGGGGTCGCTATCTTGACTTCAGTGCTCGGGCGATCAATGTCTATTTCGGCTTGCCTGACGATGGCGCATTTCGCCCACAGCCTGAGGGACGTGTTCTTGCTCCTGCGTGGGATACCTTATGCACCATAGTGCCCCCTCAGCTCGAGCACGGTCATGAGCTGCGTTTGACGACGATGGACTCCCCTTGGCGAGAGCTTGCTCAGCTATGGTTAGGGCGTGTCCGGCCGATCACCCGGAGCCACATCGTCCTGGATCACGTCTACGAGACCATTTGCTTTATCGCGCGAGACGGTAGGGTGAATGTGGGAGCTTGTATCGAGGACAACTTGCGGGGTATGCGGAGAGGATGAGGGAGTAGGGTGATTAACCATGTTCACCTCATCTGTGGCTTGTGCGCGGCGCAGGGGATTCGCACGACAGCGGAGACAGATCCGTACGATCTAGTAGCGGGCAGTTGTTACCGTATCCCGACTTACGCTGCCCGGCGTAGCGCCTTACGTCGTGGGGCTCCCCGTGCTGTACTTCGCCCGCAGCCTGATGACGGCGGCTTGATCCTTGTTGTACCACCGGAGCAGCCACCCCCTCCTCAAGTAGTTCCACCTCCTGCAGTGGCACCTCAGGGACAGGAGATGGCTCAGATGCTGCAGATGATGCAGGAGATGCGGGTCGGCATGGATGCCGGGTTTGCAGCTGGGCAAGCTCGTTATGATGCCATAGACACTAGATTGGACTTCTACCAGACCCGTATGGACTCGTTCGCTACGAGGCAGGCTCAGCAGCAGGCCACCATGTCCGACATGTACGCCTATGTGCGGCAGATGGACGACTACATGCGTCGGCAGTTCCCGCCTCCCTATCAGTGATGTTTCCTTTCGTTTTCGCATTTTCGTTTAGGTTTTGCATCAGACGTACTTTGTTTAGTTTCCTCCTTATGAGGACGTTTCTGTTGTCTGGGATTTATGGTTTATATTTTCGTTGTGTTATTACCTAGTTATGTGTTTGACATGTGTTAGTTGTTTATTGCTGTTTAGAAACACAGTCTAATTGTTCTGCCTAATTTATGGTTCGAGATGTTCTAAATTTACTGTTACCTTCCTATCGCATCTATATGTGGGTGGGTTGCCCAACAATACTTGCATCGTTGTGGGACTAAGCCGCTTCAAGGAATTCAGATGAACTAATGTGATAAGGTATACGGGGTAGAGTTTAAATAGCTATATATATATATGTTAAATGAATAACTACTTGTAAGGAGATAATTTTATTAAATCAAGAATAACGTTAATAGGTATCAATTTGTTGGGGTTTGTTAGTAGAGGTTGCTTAGTGTACTGGTTGTGTTGTCGGGGGTTGTTCTCTAGATATTTTTAAATTGAATTTTTTTTCAGTAACCTGTTCGGTTTTTTTTTTTAGGTCTAGGGTTGGATGTTCCCTTATTTGATCATGGTAGTTAAAGAATTAAATAAAAATGTATGGAATAAATTTAAATAGGCTTGTATTTTTATTACTCAAGAAATAAATTTGGGTTACAAGTATTCGAAACAGAAATAGTAATAGTGCATCAGTATGGGTCTCTAAGTCTAGAGTGACTAGGCAGGTACATCCTCGATGGGATCGTCCTCGTCGCTGGATACGTCAATGGGAATGGGTGTCCCCACCGGGCTCGGGCTCGGAGGGAATATGTCAGCCTCTAGGCCTAGCAGCTCAGTTCCTAAGTGTCCTATTTGCATCATCAGTTCGTTATCCTTGTTTTGGAGTGTGACCACTTGGGTTTGGAGTTCGGCGACTTGGGCCTTGAGTTGGGTTATTTCATGATGGTCAGCTTCCCTAAGATGTCTCAAATAGTCCACGTTACTCTCTAGATGCCCCACTCGAGCCTTGAAGTGATTGATATGCTGTTGGGACTCGAGGTATGCGTTGGTCAATTTCATCATCAGATTGGTCATGTTCGCGTTGGGTTCGGCCATCTAATGTCAACAAGGGAGGTTAGAGTTAGATATATTTCAAGCAAGGTTAAGATATACAGAAATTTAAAACTATGTGAAATATGCTTATGCAATATGCAAGTGCAAATCCCCCTTTCCCCATTTAAAATGTAATCTATCCATATATTTAAAATAAATCTGCTACATGGGTAAGAATAAAAGTTGGGCCTCTATAGTGGGCCAGAAATTTAATATTTCTTTTGGCTAAGATTTTGGGCTATGTAAAAATAAGCTTTTGGGCTAAAATAATACTAGTAGTCAAAATAAATAATTTAAAAATAATACTTGGGTTTTAGAAATAATGGTTTAAAATAATAGTAGTAGCTTTAAAAAAAATTTCCGGGCTCTGATACCAACTTGTAACACCCAGGATTTGATAACCCAGGCCGGGATGTCACCGCCACATCTCCCTAGCAAGACACGGCTTCCCGGGCTCACTAAGGAAATGCAAGGCTTGTGGGTACGTAAAAGATTTAAAACATTTCAAGATTTAGTCCGGAAATTTATAATACTTAATTCAAAATACGATAGTAATAATCATCATGCGCGAAAATAAATAGAGTAAATGCAGCGGAAAGTAATCACGGCCAACATGGCCAAATCCTCGGGTTTAACAGACCCGGTAAAAACAGTACGATGCAGAATTTAAAATGTCCATAATGGTTTCCCCCAAGTGCATATGCATGCGTCACTCGACATACTCTGTAAAAGACGAATGACAACGGTTTATCAGTATAAAAATATACCGAGTAAGTTAATCCCTAACTAACAATTTAAGGGGTTACATGTGTTTAAATTCAAAGATTCACTTGTCATGCATTACTTTAAAAATCCATATTTTATTCGCAGCGGAAAACATGATTAATTTATCCAAGACGAAAATGCATAATTTAAAAGACTTAATTTAAAAGCGGAATTTAAAATCATAATTTAAACGACGTAATTTAAACGCGTAATTTAAAACATGATAAATAAAATTTAAGCGTAATTAACACTCACACAAGTCTTTTATATTTTATCCCGCAAACTAAGAAGAGGACACCATACCGGGAGATCACTAACGATGCAATCTCAACATGGGACCACTAACGAGGCAGTCCACAACAATGGGAGACCACTAACGAGGCAGTCTCAAAAGATAGTAGGACCACTAACGAGGCAGTCCACAATACAGCGCGCGAGATCACTAACGAGGCAATCTCAGATAGTAAGGAGACCACTAACGAGGCAGTCACAAAGATAATGATTAGCATGAAGATCGGCTCAGCCTAGTGCACGGGATTTTTCGAAAGTTCGTATTTCAAGTGATCAAATGATTCGATATCGCGTTTCATAGCTCGAGTTTTCTCAAGTTCGAAAAATCCGATTTGACGCAGTTTACGCCTTTCTTAATTAAAAATTCATTTTTACACCAAAAATTCTGAAATTTACACAGTAGCTCAAAAACACACACACGAACAACTTTCATGTTTTAAGTTTTCGGAAATAAGGTTTCGAAGTGAGTCAAAATCTGAGTTCTTTACAAAAGGGAATTTCTATCTCAAAAACTGATTTCGTCACAGGTTCGTGCGACGCCGATTAAAAATTCATTTCAAAGCCAATTGATCCGAAATTTTTACAGGAGATACAGAAACACATTAAGGAACAACTTTCATGTTTTAAGAAATTGGAAATAATGAATTTTAGATGCTCAAAAATCGACCACAACATACTGTTCATGCGCGGACTCCAAAGGGGTTTTAAAACAGTTCTGAAATTCGATCAATTTGACATAACAAATGAACTCCAAAATCCATGAAATTTTATATGCATAATCTAGACGCATTTATCTACAACTTTTGTTTAGAAATGCAAAGTTGAATCATTCTAAAAACGGGTGAAAAACGTGCATCAAGTCGAGTAATAAAATCTGTCAACAGTTTCAAACGTTCGGTTTGTCACAGAAAGTTTACGCGAGATTTGGAATAGCAAATCTTAATGTCAATGGCTGAAATTTGGACACAAGATAGATTAAAGTCTTAGAAACAAAATCTATGTTGAAAAGTTTTCGGATTGAATTCCGAAGTTCGAGTTTTAGGCGAGTTTTTGAAATTGGACGAAAATAGGGTTTTTGAAAATCGATTTTTGTTACATTTATAGATCTCGAGTTTTAAAGGACAATAAACCACAAAAATTTGTGAGTAAGGTCTTAACTTACTTAGTTAGAGATTTGGGTCGCTGGAATGGGTTTCCGGACGTCCTAGGGTCGCGACGAACGGCCAACTTCTCCGATCGCTTTTTGTTCGTTTTCTGACGTGAAATCGTAGTAAAGGAAAAGGGTTAGATTTCGAGTTTCTAAGTTGTATGGATGAACTAAAACGTTATACCATAGCTTACCAGGAGTCTAGAAGGCAGGGCTTAGTTCCTTTCGCCTCGTCGTCGCCGGAATACTCGCCGGAAAGTGGATTCGGAGGGATTTTGAACTTGGAGAGAAAGAATGGAGGGGAGGCTTGAGTGTTTCTGTGGGTTATGGAGATTTGGATGCCCCATTACCGTCCTATAGCCATCCCTAAGGCTGGGATTCGGTTGCCATGGTTAGGGGTGTTGTTTTTGGCAAGAAAATCGCCATGGAAGGAAAGTTTACACTTTCAGCACCTCTGGCGCGCTGGTGACGCGCACCTACGCCTTTGCCCGCGTGGAGCACGCACGCCAGGCCTGGAGTCGCGACTCCGCCTCCCTCGCGGTGGCCGCACGGCGGCGCGCGGCGAGCGCGGGCCGGCCGGACCGGCCGGTTCGGCGGTCCGCGTGTTCCGTCGGGTCTTTTCTTCCTTTCCTCTATCGGTTTTCTACCCTTTACGTGTTAGCTCGAGTCCTCGGGTTGTCTCCGGTTCGGAATCTTTACCTTAAACTTGTTACGAGTTCGGCTTTTCTCTCGTAACATTTCCGTGCCCTAATTAGTCTAGTCTAAATTAGTTCCAACTCCTCCTATCGTCCTTGCGATTGATCTTGTGATCTATTTTGTGATTTATCTTATGATTTATTTTATGATTTATTTTGTGACTGAACTTAGAAATTAGTTCCAAGCTGCCTACGTACCCTGTGAAGGGATCAAGTCGTAAGGTAGTTCAAAAAAATTTGAATTTGTTTTTTTCTCGGGTGTTACAAGAGGTCACTCAGATTAAAGATCTACCTTATGAAATTCTTGGTAATATTCTGTCAAGGTTGGCATTCAATCACCTAGAAATTGTCTTCAATTGTAAGCTAGTTTGCAAGGCGATGAATGAGGCTTCTAAACATCCGTCGGTTCTTAAGAAGGCCACCCTTGAAGATTTTTCTCTTTTGGGATTTGGAACCTTTGAGCCAACGAAAATTAACTTTCTCGAAAGCTGTAGAGGGGCAAGAAATTGGATGTTCCAGCTATCTGAGGCCTTGCGACTGTTTGTGGAGGACAAAAATGAGAAAGCAGCATTTGATCTTCTTGATCCTGCTATCTCTGATAACCATCCTCCATCCATCTACATAAAAGCACTTTTACTCTTGAGCAAGGATTCTGTTGAAGAACAAGAGAAGGGAATTTGGCTTTTTGCATCTCTTTGCAAGAATAGACGCAGGCTGAATAACCTCCAATTTCAAATTAGCGGATGGATGTCAAATCTCGCTGAATTCCATTCTCCTTTTCTAGGACAACCTAAGAAGAGATTCTGTGGCGATCGTACTCTTTTTGCTAACAATCATAAATGGCCAAGAAACCAATATGGAGTCAGTACTGTAATACCCGGGATTTTTATCGGCGTCTAAAGGAATAAAATTTATTTCTTAATCAGATCAAGGCCGAAATATTTCCGAGAAGAAGAAAATAATTCACTATTGCTCGGAAATGAATTACCGATAAAATTCAAACTGGAATAAAAGAGGGAAAGGAAACCCGAAGATATCATGGATTAACTTCAAAAGAATTGGAATTAAATTCAAGAAGGAAAAGAATTTTAATTCCAAGAATCCGTGAAGTCGGAAATAATTTAATTAGATAAATTATTGCACGGGAGCCAAAAGACGACAAATTAGAAACCGACAAATCCGAAACCGACGGACTTAAGATTTCAAAACACAAAATCAATTTAAGTCAAAATAAATCTATGATAGGAATCGTAATCCGAGAATGACCCAAAAAATTGAGCCCAAAAACGTAGGAGGATAGAAGTCCGAAATAGAGGAGAAAAGGCCCGACGGATCGCACGACTCGGCCCAGGCCACAGCCCAGGCCGGAGCCGCGTGGTCGCCACGCGGGGAATCGCCATAGACCGCACCACCACCACGCCAGAGGAGCAGCAGCTGCCAACTTGCGCGATTTCGGCGATTTCTTGCCAAAATTGGCGACCCCGACTATGGAAACCTGATTTCAGTTGATGGAAGGGCATTTAGGTCGAGATTGAATAAACCCTTACCCCATATTCAGTCATCAAAACTCTCACATTCGTCCCAAAAGTCTCCCCAAAACCGAAAACACAAAGCTTTACCTTCCGACGACTTTCCGATCACTTTCCGGCGACGAAATCCGACCGAGGAAGAGCGTGGAACCAAGATTCAAAGTTTCCAAATTGCTAGTAAGTATTTATTAAGGTTTCTTCCATCTTTTAAAGTCCGAAAATCCGATCTAACCCTAGATTTTTACTTTCGATTTCGTTTCGGGGCCAACGGAAAGGAGACGGAGTAATTTGGACGTGTTCGTAGCAAGCGTGGGAGCCCCGATCGAACCGAGACGTCCTAGACATCACCCACTGTAAGTCAATACCTTTCATACCAATACGGGTGGTTTAGGGGCGTCCGAATCATTGGATCTAAATCAAAACATAAAAATCGGATCTAAAAACCCCAAACTGCGTGTTTTCGAAAATCCGACCAAAACTCCTATTTCGAGCATTCAAACCAAAAAACTCAAAACTAGGATTTTGATCCTAAGATCTTAAGCTATACTGTGTAAAACGTTCGGAGATTTTCATCAACGTTTACTACCCCAAATCGCGTCGGACATAATCTGTGTTTTTAAGCATTTTCGAAAAACTGACAGTGCGTGTAATCGAACTTGATGAGCATGTTTATACCATTTCTATTCCGAACTAATCTTTGTGTTGTAAACAAAAGTTGTAGATAATCATGTCTAATATGTGTCCACAAAATTTCAGAATTTTTGGAGTCCATTTGATGTGTTAAAAAGTCGAGTTTTGAAACTGTGTCAAACCTGAATCCTGACAGCATACTATTCATGTGGAAAGCTTTATTTTTCACTTGTTTCATTAACCCGGATCGAAAAACTTAAAACACAAAACTTGTTTGTCTCTGTGTTTTCGACTTACTGGTAAATTTTCAGATTTTTCGGACTCAAGAAGAATTTGTAATTAATTTTATAGTAAACAGCGTCTTGTGAAAATCGTATTTCGAGAAACTTGTTAAAATTGTGAGATTGGCCTCTAAGGTTTAAACGAGTGGAAATTCCTTTGAAATAAAATTCACGAAACAAGAGTTTTTGAAAAATCCCCTTTCATCTTGATTAAATAAAATTAGGGGGTGAATGCTCTGCAAGGTGACCTCCTAACTATTCACTTCGTGTCTTTATGGACGATGGTGACCCCGCGCGAAATATGAGAACTATTGCCAAAACGGCATTGTATTTTGGGCCTACTCTCTCGGTTGTATCTGTATGGGATACCCGAGGCTCGACGGAGTGGTACTGGGTATGGAGGATAGGCTGCGGCCGCCGGATCGCCGGCTAAATGAAATATTGCTGAGATTGTGGAGTAACGGGGAAAAATTAAAAGATATTATCCTTATTTTAAATTATGTTTTTACTCATGGAGAAATTTAAGAGACCTTATCTTATTTTTAAATTATGTCTTTACTCATGCTATTTAATTATTTACTAAGCCATGTTTTAAAATTATGCCTAGGTCTTAAGTTCTCATTTTTAAATTTAGTTATGAGGATATGTGTATTAAATTATTTTCTATCATTTAGTCGGATTACATGTTCTAAATGTGTATGTTCAACCCATTTAAGTTATGTCTAAATTTATGTCCATGTGTAAATCATTATTTATGAATTTAAGTGCGTCTTTAAATTATGCGAATTAAATTCATACTTTTAGATTGGTAAATAAAAAAATGTTTTTATATGCAAGACTAAATCATGATTTTATTTATTAAAAGTTAAACCCCTTTATTGCTATGTTAGGGATTGTCTTACTCAGTGTTCTTTAATACTGATAAACGTTACTTTTTTTTTTTAATTTTTCTATGACAGAGTATGAGGCATGAGCATACATCCGGGGAATTTATTTTGGACATTAAATTATTTTTCTGCATTAGACTGCATACGAGCCTGTTAACCCGTGTTTTGGCCGTGTCGGCCCAATGTTTAGATTTCCGCTGCATTACATATATTTATATTTTGATAATATTGTATTCCGCTGCAACTTAGATAATACTATGTAATGATTTTGTTGTATATTTATAAATGGACTGTTTGAAATGTTTTAAATTCTAAAATCGTGTCTTGCTAGGGAGGTGTGGCGGTGACATCCCGACCTGGGTTATCAAAAACTGCGGTGTTACAAGTACAATTTATTGTATGAGGTGCTTGGTCACTGAACATTGTAATTGCTTCTCTAGACTTGGGGATGGGTTAGAATTACCCCCTCTTTAATTTGAGATTGGACTGATAAATCTTTGTTTTGGAAATTCCTTTATGCTTCTGCAGACTTTGTAAGAATGATGTTTTGTGTATTTAGTTTTGACTATGTGCTAATTCTGTATGCATTATGTCTTTCTTTAATAGAAATTTAACTGAATACAAATTCCTTCACATTTAGAGCAAATCTCTAAATGTGAGTATGGTGATTTGTTAAATGCTAGAATAAGAAAGAATTGATATTATGTTCTCTTTTCATACCTTCACATTTACAGCAAAACTCTAAATGTGAGGATGGTGATCCTGATTTAATCAGTTTCTCTTATTTTTCTTTAAAGGATTCATAAGATGACTTTTGAAGAACTCAAAGCTCGAGGTGTTGAGTCAGACAAGAAAAAACAATCATTCTGGAAAAATAAGAGAACAGCTAAAATGGTAAAATAGATTCAGAAAAGCTGTGGATGGTTAGGAATGGAAATATCACCACCAATCTTTTATGTCAATCCACTCATGATCCAGCACATACCTGATAAGGAAAAGGAATCACTGAAGATTGACTTGGAAGCTGCATTTTGGGATAGGATGAGCCATTTCTGGAATCAACAAATGATCAATCTTTTTAATGACAAACATCTCCCTAACAAAATCTGACTTGAAATACATCTGGAAAGGGAAAAGAGATGTATGGCGGAATGGAACCAGGAATGTTATAGGATCATCAACCCAAAGGATCAAACAGGATTGGAGTTGAATTATTTTGACCCCCAACCATTGCCTAAGTATGTGAAAAGACTCACTAAATACTGCTGTAAACTCCAAGAAATCCGGAATGCCCGAGTTTATGATCCACAACAGGCACTGCCAGCATATATGCCTCCAGCATTTCTGAATAAGAAGGGGCCTATTGAACAAAATTTCTTGACAAATTTGGCATTGGACAGGATCATTGATGCTCGGATCAATCTGAGACATGCCCTTGAGCCTCATTTTCAGAAAGCTAAACAAGGCAAGATGAATGGGGAGATTTTCTTAGGACCATTCAGGAAGCTACGAATAGCTGGATAAGACATATGAATGATTGGGCTAAGGGGGAGAATCTTAGGAAAAGAATCCTCAGGGTTAGAGAGGAAACCTGATGAAGAGTTTCCTTTAGAGAATTTTGCTGATCTGATGCCTGAACAGCAGGCATTGGTTAAGAATGCAGAAGAAAGAGAAGCTGAGAGAACAGGGAAGAATAAGAAGCAGAGATCAGATGCAAAACAGATACCACAAACAGAGTCAGGAATATCTTCAGAGGGTCTGTCATAATTGAAGGTTTGGAACCTATCAAGAATTTCAGGAAAATTTCAGCCCCAGTAATAACACCAGCAGATGCAGATATTCTCATTACAGATAGTCCTCATAAGATCATGAAGAGATTACCTCCACCTCTCCAGCAAGAAGTTCATGAAATTGTCCAGGAGAGAAAGAATGATTCATTGAGAAGTATATCAGAAATGATAGAATTTGCAGAGAAAATGCATACAATGAACATAGAGCTTATACTGATCAGACAAAAGGAAAGATTCAACAGGTAATCATCGATGATTGGGATAAATGGAATGAGAAGTATCTGAACAGAAAGGGGATGAACATGATGCTTAAAGGTTTAGAGAAGAATTTTTATATCAAGAGAAATTCTTCTGATGAAGATACCACAGATGATGAAGAAAGACTTGAGAGGATTCGATTAATAGAAGAAATCACAAATTCTTCTGATGAAGATACCACAGATGATGAAGAAAGACTTGAGAGGATTCGACTAATATAAGAAATCACAACGGTTGTAGGAGAAGGAAATGAAGAAAATGATGAACCTCATTCAATTGTGACAGATAGTGTTAAGCATTATTATGCGCGGGTAAAAAGGGAAAACCGTGAATTTGAAGAATTTATGAAAGCTCAAGAGGAAAAGGCAGGAAGAAAGTGTCCACAAGGAAGAGAAAATCACATATTCTCAGCTCAAGTTCTTCAGAAGAAGCACCTCTTGCTGCAAGAAAAAGAGGAGGTGGGAGTTGTAACACCCCGGTTTTGGTCACCCAGGTCGGGATGTCACCGCCACATCTCCCTAGTAAGACACGGTTTCTCCGGGCTTACTAAAGAGATGCAAGGCTAGGTATTGCAGTATTTAAAATGTTTAAATCATTCAAAATAGCCCATACAGTATAATTCGAAAATAATAATATCATAGCGCAGCGGAAATAATATTTAAGTATAGTATTGCAGCGGATAATGTAAATAGGGCCGACATGGCCAAAACACGGTTTAAACAGGCCCGTTCATAATATAGTCTAAGGTACGAATTTAAAAGCAAAATAATGTTTCCCAAAAACCCCATGTATGGTTCGTGCTCACACATGCTCATTCCACATACTCTATAAGAAAAGGAATAAAAATGGTTTGGGTCAGCACAACTTGCTGAATAAGTTAACACATGCATGATCGTAGGGTTTAAAAGCCATTAATTTAATAATTAACTAAAAGCATGATAATAACATAATACTCAATTTAATCTAATCAACTATCCAATAGCATAATTTATTTCAGGGCTCTATTTAACAGCACATCACGCATGAATTAGAATAAAAGCCATAATTTAAATAAAGCATTTAAGTAGTTTAATTGGACACAAGCATAATTTAATCTAATTTAATTTAATTTAATATCCCCATTACAACCCAGATTCGGTATTTCAAAGTTTCACGATAGCATCGCGATATCAACAAGTTTAGCCGGTAGCCCGGCGACCGCAACCGTATCAGCCATACCCAGTACCACTCCGGAGCCTCGGGAAACCCATGTGGATATTCTCGAGAATGTATGCTCTATATTTCGCCGTTTTGGCAATATCATATCTCAAGTTTAGCGCGCGGGGTCACCATCGTCCATTAAGGCACGAAGTGAATCGTTAGGGGGCACCCTGCAGAGCACTCACCCCTAATTTTAATTTATCAAGTTTGTAAGGGGATTTAGTTTTTAAAAAATCTGACCTCAATTATATTTATTTAAAAATAATATCTCAACTCATTTCAACACTAAAGGTTAATCCCATGTTTCAACAAGATTTCAAGATTCGATTTCCGGTAAACCACAGTTTACTCTAAAATTCTTCTAAAATCAGATTTAATTCCAAAAATTCCAAAATTTCATGACCAACTCAGAAACGTCGAGATCTACAACTTTCGTGTTTTAACTTTTTCAATCCGAGATACCTAAACCGGTCAAAATCACCAATTTTCGTAGAAGAACAATTCTGTCCGAATTTAATGTATCACAGTTTAAAGATTTCGAATTCTACCATAGCAATTCAACTCCAAATTTGATGAAATTTTACAAAGATCATCTTAAGATAATTATCTACGACTTTCATGTTCGGCCAAAGATCTAAATCGGTCTGGAACCTATGTCAAAAACGTGATCAAGATCTTACCTAAGTTCTGTCCAGAATTTCGAGATTTAGATTCAAGCAGTTCGGTTTCGGTTGGTTTTCACCTATCAAATCGTCTCTAAAAATTTTCAAAACTTTACAGTAGATAGGTCTAAGCCTTAGGAACATTTTTTGTGTTTTAAGTTTTTCCGTTTGAAGTCGTTTTAAGGTTTGGAAAAATTCATCAAAACTGTTGCGTCGGTAGAAAACAAAAGTTGACAGATTTACGATTTCTTGTTAAATCTTTTAGTTTCGAACGTTTTAAAACCTCCCAAAACCATGTAAGAGTTAACTTACTGATTTGTGAACGTTCGGGATGTCTATTTCGGAGGCGTGGCTTCCAGATCACCGTTTCTCCTCTCCGTTCGTCGGGTTCTCCGTTCTAGATCCAATTCAAGGTGTAGAGAGGAAAGAGACGGGGTTAGAATCCGTTTTTGGATTGAAACTAAGAAGAATCTGATGGACTAGAACTTACCACACGTCGGAGATCCTTGGTTTTTCGTCCACAGCTGCTGCCTTGGTGTTCGATGCCTCCGTAGATTCCGGGATTTCGACTTGTGTGTGTAGAGAGTATCGTAGGGTTTTGAAAAAGAGTTTAGGCTTCCGAGGGGGTTTATTTATAGATGTCTAGGTCCTAGGGCATCCAAAGTCTGACCCTAAGGGTCTTGAGTCGAGAGACGTTCAACCGAAAGTCGAAAAATCCGCGTTCGGGCGAGAGATTCGCGCAACGGGCGAATCTGTCGTGTGGCGCGGGGTTGGCGCGCGTTTCCCCTTATTAGCGCGCGGACAGCGCGCGACTAGCGCCTGGACTCCGGTCCAGGCGGGTCGTGCGATCCGTCGTGCTTTTCCGCCTCTCTTTCGGGTTTATATCCCTCTATGCTCCCAGATTCCAATTTCCGGACTCTCTTCGGGTTCCTATTTCTTGTTATTTCTTTCGGATCAAATTATATCGGATACCCATGTAACGACTTATTTAACTTTATTTAATTTCTTTTGTTTAATTAAATTTGTTTTAATTAATTTCATTTCTCACTTCTTCTATATTTATTTATTTAATGTATTTAATGATTTATTTGTTTATTTATTTATTTATTATATTTGTTTATTTATTTATTTATATTTGTTTATTTATTTATGTTGTAAAATTCTCGGGTATTACAGTCCACCCTTCTTAAGAATCAACTTTATCCTCGAAGTTGTGTTTCGGCTTTTCTCGTGCTAAGGTCTTTTGTTTATTTTATTATTTTGTGACTGAACTTAGAATTAAGACTTCTAAGCTGCCTACGTACCCGGTAAAGGGATCAAGCCATAACGTAGTTCAAAAGTTTACAAAAGTGCACGAAAAATAGGTGGTATGACATCCTCTCCCCCTTAAGATTGCAGTTATGTCCCCATAACTGTGTCGGTATCGGTTTGGAACAATGTCGGGTAGCGTTCTCTCATGTCGGATTCTACTTCCCAAGTTGCCGTCTCACTTTCGTGGTTTGACCAAAGAACCTTGATCATTTCAACGGTTTTGTTCCTCGTTACTCGTTCCTTAGTGTCGAGAATACGCACTGGGACTTCTTCATAAGTCAAGTCTTCATCGAGCTCAATTATCTCCGGTTGAAGTAATGTGTCGGGTCCGGCACATACTTCTTTAGTTGTGAGACATGGAAGACATTATGAACTCGGTCAAATTGTGGCGGTAAAGCCAGTCGGTAAGCTAGAGTTCCGACTCGTTCTAGAATTTCGTAAGGTCCTATATATCGAGGACTTAACTTTCCTCGTTTGCCAAAGCGCATCACCCCCTTCATGGGTGATATCCTTAGCATGACCCTATCTCCCACTTGAAATTCTAGGTCTCGTCGTCTCACATCGGCGTAACTCTTTTGACGGTCTTGTGCGGCTTTCATTTTTCCTTGAATCACTTTGATTTGTTGAGCCATGTCTTCGATAAGTTGTGGTCCCACCACCACGGACTTATCGTTTTCTTCCCAGCTCAACGGGCTTCGGCACTTTCGTCCATACAACGCCTCGAAAGGTGCCATGCCGATGCTAGCATGGTAGCTATTATTATAGGAAAACTCAATCAAGGATAAATGAGATTCCCAATTCCCCTTGAATTCCAACACACATGCTCTCAGCATGTCTTCTAGTGTTTGGATTGTCCTCTCGGTTTGTCCATCCGTCATCGGGTGGAATGCGGTGCTCATTTTGATTTGAGTACCGAGAGCTTTTTGTAACTCCGTCCAGAAATGAGAGACAAATCTACTGTCTCTATCGGAAATGATATCATGTGGTACTCCATGTCGTCGTACCACATTATCAATGTAGGCTCGGGCCAATTGGTCCATAGTCCACGTGTCTTTCATTGGGATGAATATGGCCGTCTTCGTTAGCCTATCCACAATCACCCAAATCTTGTTCATGCCTTTAGGTGATCCGGGTAATCCCGAGACAAAGTCCATTGAGATGCTATCCCACTTCCAACTTGGAATCTCTAGTGGTTGCATCAGTCCTAAGGGTTTATGTCGCACTGCCTTAACCTTTTGGCAGGTGAGACATTTCGCCACGAAGTTTGCCACTTCCTTCTTCATTCCCGGCCACCAATAGATCTTCTTCAGATCTTTGTATAGCTTGTCACCTCCGGGATGTACGGAATATGGCGTGTTGTGCCCTTCATCCATCAACCTTTGTTTCAACTCGGCACATTTAAGGGGCACACACCATCTCCCTTTAAAACGGATGCTTCCATCCTCGTGGAAAGCAAATCCTATTGCCTTTCCTTCGGCAATATACCCTTTTATCTTCTCGAGTTTCGGGTCGCCTGGTTGAGCGAGTCGAATCTCGTCCAATATTGGAGTTTCTACGACCATGGCATTGATCGTTTCTCTCACTGTGCCAGGATGCACAAGTTCTAACTCCAATCTTGCCAACTCCATGTACAATGCCGGCGGAATTACCAACGAGTTTGTCACGTGTTGGGTTTTCCGACTTAGGGCATCGGCTACCACATTCGCCTTCCCCTCGTGGTATGCTATCTCTAAATCGTAGTCTTTAATAAGTTCCAACCACCTTCGCTGTCTCAAATTCAACTCCTTCTGAGTGAATATATATTTCAAGCTCTTCTGGTCGGTGAACATTCGACACTTCCGCCCATAAAGATAATGTCTCCATATCTTTAGAGCGAAAACGACCGCTGCCAACTCCAGGTCATGTGTCGGATAATTCTCCTCGTGAGGTTTTAGTTGGCGTGATGCATACGCTACGACTCTCGAGTCTTGCATCAAGACACAACCTAAACCTTCCTTCGAAGCATCGCTGTAAACTTCGAAGTCACCATTCTCTGATGGTAGTGTTAATACGGGTGTGGTTGTGAGTCGTTTCTTCAGCTCTTGAAACGCAGTCTCACACGCTTCGGTCCACTCGTATTTTGCTCCTTTCTTCAGTAGCTGGGTCAAAGGATGTGCAATCCTTGAAAAGTCCTTCACAAATCGTCTATAATACCCAGCTAATCCAAGGAAACTCTTTATTTCCGTTGGACTCTTCGGAGTTGCCCACTCCGTCACGGCAGAAACCTTTGCCGGATCCACTGATACTCCATCAGTGGATACTATGTGTCCGAGAAATGCCACTTCTTTCAACCAGAAATCGCATTTCGACAGCTTGCCGCACAGCTGATTTCTTCGCAAGATTCCCAACACTTGATGTAAGTGTTGGGCATGCTCTTCCTCGCTCTTTGAGTAGATCAGGATGTCGTCGATGAACACTACGACGCACTGATCTAACAATTCTCGGAACACGTTGTTCATGAGATTCATGAACATGGCCGGGGCATTTGTTAACCCGAAGGATAACACTGTGAACTCGTAATGGCCATATCGCGTTCGAAACACCGTCTTCGGAATGTCCTTCTCGGCGATCCTCAATTGATGATATCCAGATCACAAATCGATCTTCGAGAATACTGAAGCTCCCTTCAGTTGATCAAACAGATCCTCTATTCTCGGTAGGGGGTATTTATTCTTGATGGTCACTTGGTTTAATCCTCGATAATCTATGCAAAGACGTAGTCCTCCGTCTTTCTTCTTGACAAATAAAACCGGTGCTCCCCAAGGGGACGTACTCGGTCTTATGTAACCTTTTCCTAACAGTTCCTCGAGTTGTTCCTTTAACTCCTTCATTTTCAGTGGTGCCATCCGGTACGGAGCTTTTGAGACAGGCTCTGTCCCCAGAATGAGATCTATAGTGAATTCAAGATCTCTCTCAGGTGGCATGCCCAGAACGTCCTCAGGGAACACGTCCGGGTATTCTCTTACCACTGGTATGCTATCAACCTTGTTCTCTTCCGCCTCAAGGTTGTGCACGTAGCACGCATATAGTTCATACCCCTTACGCATCAAGTTACATAGTTTAAGTGCACTAACGATTTTGTTACTTTTCTTAGGGGGCTGAGAGTAAAAGATAACTCTCTTTCCCCTACTTTTTGACAAGGTGATCTTTTGCTTTTGGCATTCGATCACCGCCTTATACTGGGATAACCAATCCATCCCCAGTATGATGTCAAAGTCTCTTAAGTTAAATTCTACCAAGTTCGCGAAGAATTCTACGTTCTTTATCACTATAGGAATTCCGTTATATCGTTTAGAGCAAGACACTACTTCTCCAGAAGGCAATTGAATTCCTAAGCTAATTCTCTCGCACTTAGGTAGATCTAACTCAGGCACTATCCTTGATGCTATAATCGAGCAACTAGCTCCAGAATCAAACAGAATTCTAAGTGGCGTATTCAAAACATAAAATGTACCTGCCATCACTTCTCCTTGCGCAGGCACGTCCGCTTGATTCACCACGTTCAGCCTCCCCATAGGGCGTCCCTGATTGCCCTGCTGATTCGCATTCGGCTGCTGATTTTGTTGCTGGTTTTGATTCTGAGGGGGCGGAGGTCGTTGGTTCAGGTTCTGGTTCTGCGGCCTATTTTGAGGGGGTCTGTACCCTTGGTTATTCCCGTTTCACCCGTTTTGATTTTGAGGCGATTCTTGCCCCGTGACCAAATCGTCCCTTTTTGTTATGTTCTCGATCCTGGTTCGGCAATCCCGTCGAACGTGACCCATTCGACCACATCGGAAACAGGTGCCCTGTTGCAGGCATCCCCTTGCCAGATGAGGTCGTCCACATCTCGGGCAAGGTGGTACCGGATCTTCTTGGTTGAACCTCCTCCTAGTGTTGTTTTGTTGGGGCCTATTTGACCCTCTGCGCTGTTCGTTCCTTCCAGTGTTGTTCTCGTTTCTTGAGTCTCAGCTTCTCTTGTCTTGGGGACCCTGCTGGACTCCCCACTCACCCTTCTCTTCAGCTGCTGCACACGTGCTACCGCCACAGCGCGGTCATACACAGCTTGCAAATCGGGGTAGTGTACCCCCGCGATCACCTCGCGCACAGACAGGTTCAGCCCCATCTCGAACTTCTGTGCCTTTTCCGCATCAGTAGGCACTAGCCTTGGTGCGAACCTCATCAGCTCCTTGAAGCGTGCGTAGTATTCTTGCATCGTTTGGCCTCCTTGCTTCAGCGACAGGAACTCTTCGTACATGGCAACTTAGTACTCAAGGGATAGAATCGATCCCTGAGTAGTTCCATCATCTCCATCCACGAGTAGGGCTCGTCATCTTCAGTCAGTTTGGCTTGCGTCGCCTGCCACCAGTCGTCAGCTTCGCCTCCCAAGTAGTATGAGGCGACATGCACTCTTTCTCCTTCCGGACATTTAACTGCTCCCAGCAGCTTGTCGAAGGTCCGGATCCACTCTTCCAGTTTAGCTGGATCCTCCTCACCAGCATAGTGGGGCGGCTGGTAAGGATTCACCATCGCCAGGTAGTTAGGGCGAGCTTGGGGCGGAGGTACCGCCGCAGCTTGACACTGGTTGACTTGCGCGTTTCCGAGCGCAATCAACACTTCCTCTATCGTCCTAAGACGATCGCCCACATTGTTCGGTGCGGGGGCGTCCTGCGCACCTTGGGGTTGTTCCATCTCAGGTTGAATCGGTTCAGTGACGTTTGGTGGTGTCTCAGTAGGTATTTCAGTGGTGGTTTGGGGAGCGGGTTGGGTTTTTCCTCTTCCTCTTCCTCTGGGTGCCATTCTGGTACAAATATGATAGATTAGGACTGGTGAATTTAGCATATAGTTTAAGCAATGTATATGTGTTTTGTGATTTAGCACGTGGTGCTCGATCGAATTAAGAAGCGTCGTACCCTTCGGGGTTTTTATTTTAATTTGTTCTTATTTCGAATTTTTTTTTTGCACTGTTGTACGGACAGATCTGTCCGGTTTTTTTTTCGATTTATTATAAATAAATCGGGCATTTTATTTCCTCAAAAGAGATTTTAGTACAAAAGTAGAAATATTTTCCTAGTAAAATAGTATCTAACAATAGAATCCCTAGCGTCTCATGACGTCCTCCGGTGGGTTAGCAGAATCTTCCTCCGGATCTTCCTCCTCCGAACTCGGCGGCAGTAGCTCGTCAAAGATAGTGTTCAAGTCTTGCCCTTGGGCATCGATGTATTCCTTTAGTATTAAGTTTTGTGTAGTGAGGGTTTGGACTTGGCGTTCGAGTTGGTTTATGCGGTGATGATCCGCCTCTCTCAAGTTGCCCATGTGATGTAAATTGGCCTCCAATTGAGCCATACGGTACTTCATTTGCTCTAAGGTTTGGTGGGAATCAAGATGAACGCTCATCATCCTGACCATCAACTGCATCATGTCTTGACTAGCCATCTAGCGCAAGCAAGAGATCTAAGTTAATATTCGCCAAGATTCTAAGTTCAATTCGCCAAGATTCTAAGTTCAATTCGCCAAGATTCTAAGTTCAAGTTTGCCAAGATTCTAAGTTCAATTCGCCAAGATTCTAGGTTCATAGAAGAGATGCAATATGCAAATGCAAATGATGATTCCCCCCAAGAAAAATAATTTAATGCGCCATATATATATATATTTTTCCATGGGTTTTAAAATAAAAATTTTCCATGGAAATAATACTTTAAAATTTAAAATAATAGTCAAGATACTAATAATAGTTTAAAAATAATAATGGTTTAAAAATGATAGTTTTAAAAATAGCCGGGCTCTGATACCAACTTGTAACACCCCGGTTTTTGGCCACCCAGGTCGGGATGTCACCGCCACATCTCCCTAGTAAGACACGGTTTCTCCGGGCTTACTAAAGAGATGCAAGGCTAGGTATTGCAGTATTTAAAACGTTTAAATCATTCAAAATAGCCCATACAGTATAATTCGAAAATAATAATATCATAGCGCAGCGGAAATAATATTTAAGTATAGTATTGCAGCGGATAATGTAAATAGGGCCGACATGGCCAAAACACGGGTTAAACAGGCCCGTTCATAATATAGTCTAAGGTACGAATTTAAAAGCAAAATAATGTTTCCCAAAAACCCCATGCATGGTTCGTGCTCACACATGCTCATTCCACATACTCTGTAAGAAAAGGAATAAAAATGGTTTGGGTCAGCACAACTTGCTGAGTAAGTTAACACATGCATGATCGTAGGGTTTAAAAGCCATTAATTTAATAATTAACTAAAAGCATGATAATAACATAATACTCAATTTAATCTAATCAACTATCCAATAGCATAATTTATTTCAGGGCTCTATTTAACAGCACATCTCGCATGAATTAGAATAAAAGCCATAATTTAAATAAAGTATTTAAGTAGTTTAATTGGACACAGGCATAATTTAATCTAATTTAATTTAATTTAATATCCCCATTACAACCCAGATTCGGTATTTCAAAGTTTCACGATAGCATCGCGATATCAACAAGTTTAGCTGGTAGCCCGGCGACCGCAACCGTATCAGCCATACCCAGTACCACTCCGGAGCCTCGGGAAACCCATGTGGATATTCTCGAGAGTGTAGGCTCTATATTTCGCCGTTTTGGTAATATCATATCTCAAGTTTAGCGCGCGGGGTCACCATCGTCCATTAAGGCACGAAGTGAATCGTTAGGGGGCACCCTGCAGAGCACTCACCCCTAATTTTAATTTATCAAGTTTGTAAGGGGATTTAGTTTTTTTAAAAAAAATCTGACCTCAATTATATTTATTTAAAAATAATATCTCAACTCATTTCAACACTAAAGGTTAATCCCATGTTTCAACAAGATTTCAAGATTCGATTTCCGGTAAACCACAGTTTACTCTAAAATTCGTCTAAAATCAGATTTAATTCCAAAAATTCCAAAATTTCAAGACTTACTCAGAAACGTCGAGGTCTACAACTTTCGTGTTTTAACTTTTTCAATCCGAGATACCTAAACAGGTCAAAATCACCAATTTTCGTAGAAGAACAATTCTGTCCGAATTTAATGTATCACAGTTTAAAGATTTCGAATTCTACCATAGCAATTCAACTCCAAATTTGATGAAATTTTACAGAGATCGTCTTAAGACAATTATCTACGACTTTCATGTTCGACCAAAGATCTAAATCGGTCTGGAACCTATGTCAAAAACGTGATTAAGATCATACCTAAGTTCTGTCCAGAATTTCGAGATCTAGATTCAAGCAGTTCGGTTTCGGTTGGTTTTCACCTATAAAATCGTCTCTAAAAATTCTTAAAATTTTACAATAGATAGGTCTAAGCCTTAGGAACATTTTTCGTGTTTTAAGTTTTTCCGTTTGAAGTCGTTTTAAGGTTCGGAAAAATTCATCAAAACTGTTGCGTCGGTAGAAAACAAAAGTTGACAGATTTACGATTTCTTGTTAAATCTTTTAGTTTCGAACGTTTTAAAACCTCCCAAAACCATGTAAGAGTTAACTTACTGATTTGTGAACGTTCGGGATGTCTATTTCGGAGGCGTGGCTTCCAGATCACCGTTTCTCCTCTCCGTTCGTCGGGTTCTCCGTTCTAGATCCAATTCAAGGTGTAGAGAGGAAAGAGACGGGGTTAGAATCCATTCTCGGATTGAAACTAAGAAGAATCTGATGGACTAGAACTTACCACACGTCGGAGATCCTTGGTTTTTCGTCCACAGCTGCTGCCTTGGTGTTCGATGCCTCCGTAGACTCCGGGATTTCGACTTGTGTGTGTAGAGAGTATCGTAGGGTTTTGAAAAAGAGTTTAGGCTTCCGAGGGGGTTTATTTATAGATGTCTAGGTCCTAGGATGTCCAAAGTCTGACCCTAAGGGTCTTGAGTCGAGAGACGTTCAACCGAAAGTCGAAAAATCCGCGTTCGGGCGAGAGATTCGCGCAACGGGCGAATCTGTCGTGTGGCGCGGGGTTGGCGCGCGTTTCCCCTTATTAGCGCGCGGACAGCACGCGACTAGCGCCTGGACTCCGGTCCTTGCGGGTCGTGCGATCCGTCGTGCTTTTCCGCCTCTCTTTCGGGTTTCTATCCCTCTATGCTCCCGGATTCCAATTTCCGGACTCTCTTCGGGTTCCTATTTCGTGTTGTTATTTCTTTCGGATCAAATTATATCAGATACCCGTGTAACGACTTATTTAACTTTATTTAATTCTTTTGTTTAATTAATTTCATTTCTCACTTCTTCTATATTTATTTATTTAATGTATTTACTGATTTATTTGTTTATTTATTTATTTATTATATTTGTTTATTTATTTATGTTTTAAAATTCTCGGGTATTACAGGAGTAGACTAAGAAAACAGAAATCTAGAACGACTAGCCAACCCTCTAAGAAGAGGAAACATGAAGATGAGTTAACCATTACAGAGGTTTTGGATTTAAGAAGAGAAACTCCAGAATCAAAGCAATTGATGGAGGAAAACAAAGAATCGTTGCAACCATCTCACGGAAGGAAGGATATTATTGTCTATAAATGTAATACCCGAGAATTTTCCAACATAAAATAAAACAATAATTAAATAAATAAACAATAAATACCATAAATAAATAAATGAATCCAGCGAATAAATTAATAAATAAAGATAAGAAAATGAGAAATGAGATTTAACTTAAAAAGGAATTAAAGGAATTTAATTAAATAAAAGAATTGATTAAGGATAAATAAATTGTACACCGAAACCCGACACTAATGAACTCGAGGATTCGAGTCCAAACATCCAATTAGACCCGAGTAAAAATTTAGAGAGAAAGTAGAAACCCGAAGATACCCAGGAAATCGGAATTCGGGAGCATAGAGGGATAGAAACCCGAAAGAGAGGCGGAAAAGCACGACGGATCGCATGACCCGCCCGGACCGAAGTCCAGGCGAGTGTCGCGTGGTGGCCGCGCGGTCGAAGGAGGAACAGCGCGCCACGACCGCGCCACACGACAGATTCGCCCGTTGCGTGAATCTCTCGCCCGAACGCGGATTTTTCGACTTTCGGTTGAACATCTCTCGACCCAAGACCTTTAGGTCAGATGTTGGACGCCCTAGGGCTTGGGAAATCTATAAATAAACCCCTTGGGAGCCCCGAACAAGGTTACAAAACCCTACAACCTTCCACCCATTCGAAACCCTAAATCCGGAGTCGTCGGAGGCACGAAACCAAGACGAACGCTGTTGGACGAATTTCTCTACAGATCTCCATAGTCGTGGTAAGTCTCGATCCAATCTTTATTCAATAAACGATTCGAAAACGAATCCTAATCATCTCCTTTTTCTTTCTACACCCCGTATTGGATCTAGATCGTAGAACCCGACGAACGGAGAGGAGAAACGGTGGACTGGAAGCCACGCCTTCGAATAGACGATCCCGGACGCTCGTAAACTCTGTAAGTTAACTCTTACATGGTTTTGGGATGAATTAAAACATTCAAAACTAAAAGATTAACAAGAAATCGAAAATCTGTCAATTTATACTTTCTACCGACGCAACAGATTTGATGAATTTTTCCAAACCTTAAAACGAACTCAAACGGAAAAACTTAAAACATGAAAAATGTTCCTAAGACTTAGATCTAGCTACTGTAAATTTTTGAGAATTTTTGGAGTTGATTTGATATGTGAAAATCCACCGAAACCGAGCTGTTGGAATCTAGATCTTGAAATCTTGGACAGAACTTAGGAATGATCTTGATCACGTTTTTGACATAGGATCTAGACTGTTTTAGATCTTTGGCCGAACATGAAAGTTGTAGATAAATGTCTTAAGAAGATCTCTGTCAAATTTCATCAAATTTGGAGTTGAATTGCTATGGTAGAATTCGAAATCTTTAAACTGTGATACATTAAATTCGGACAGATTTGTTCTTCTGCGAAAATTGGTGATTTTGACCTATTAGGTATCTCGGATTGAAAAAGCTAAAACACAAAAGTTGTAGATCTTGACTTTCGGAGTAAGATATGAAATTTTGGAATTTTAGGAATTAAATCTGATTTTTGACGAATTTTGGAGTAAACTGTGGTTTACCGGAACCAAAATCTTGAAATCTTGTTGAAACATAGAATTAACCTTTAGGGTTGAAACGAGTTGAGATATTATTTTCAAATAAATACAATTGAAGTCAGATTTTAAAAATTAAATCCCCTTACAAACTTGATAAATTAAAATTAGGGGTGAGTGCTCTGCAGGGTGCCCCCTAACGATTCACTTCGTGCCGTAATGGACGATGGTGACCCCGCGCGCTAAACTTGAAATGTGATATTGCCAAAACGGCGAAATATAGAGTCTACACTCTCGTGAATATCCGTATGGGTTTCCCGAGGCTCCGGAGTGGTACTGGGTATGGCTGATACGGTTGCGGCCGCCGGGCTACCGGCTAAACTTGTTGACATCGCGATGCTATCGTGAAACTTTGAAATACCAAATCGGGGATGTAATGGGGATTCTAAATTTAATTAATTAGATTAAATTATGTTGTTGTCCAATTAAATTATTTAAATGCTTTATTTAAATTATGGCTTTTATCTTAAACCATGCGATATGTGTTATTAAATAGAGCCCTGAGATAAATTATGCTATTGGATAGTTGATTAGATGAAATTAAATATTATGGTATTATCATGCTTTTAGTAAGTTATTCAATTAATGGCTTTTAAACCCTACGATCATGCATGTGTTAACTTACTCAGCAAATTTGCTGACCAAAACCGTTTTTATTCCTTTTCTTACAGAATATGTGGAATGAGCATGTGTGAGCACGAATCATGCATGGGATTTTGGGGAACGTTATTTTGCCTATAAATTCGTACTTTAGACTATATTATGAACGGGCCTGTTTAACCCGTGTTTTGGCCATGTCGGCCCTATTTAAATTTTCCGCTGCAATATTATACTAAAACAATTATTTCCGCTGCGCTATGCTAGTATTATTTTCGAATTATATTGTATGGGCTATTTTGAATGATTTAAATGTTTTTAAATACTGCAATACCTAGCCTTGCATCTCTTTAGTAAGCTCGGAGGAACCGTGTCTTACTAGGGGGATGTGGCGGTGACATCCCGACCTGGGTGACCAAAAACCGGGGTGTTACAAGTTGGTATCAGAGCCCGGCTATTTTTAAACCATTATTATTTTTAAACTACTATTAGTATTTTGACTATTATTTTAAATTTTAAAGTATTATTTCCATGGAAAGTTTTTATTTTAAAACCCATGGAAAAATATATATATATATGTGGTGCATTAAATTATTATTGGGGGGAATCATCATTTGCATTTGCATATTGCATCTCTCCTATGAACTTAGAATCTTGGCAAAACTTGAACTTAGAATCTTGGCGAATTGAACTTAGAATCTTGGCGAATTGAACCTAGAATCTTGGCGAATTGAACTTAGAATCTTGGCGAATATTAACTTAGATCTCTTGCTTGCGCTAGATGGCTAGTCAAGACATGATGCAGTTGATGGTCCAGATGATGAGTGTTCATCTCGATTCCCACCAAACCCTAGAGCAAATGAAGTACCGTGTGGCTCAATTGGAGGCCAATTTACATCACATGGGCAACTTGAGAGAGGCGGATCATCACCGCATAAACCAACTCGAGCGCCAAGTCCAAACCCTCACTACACAAAACTTAATACTAAAGGAATACATTGATGCCCACGGGCAAGACTTAAACACTATCTTTGACGAGCTACTGTCGCCGAGTTCGGAGGAGGAAGATCCGGAGGAAGATCCTGCTACCCCACCGGAGGACGTCATGAGACACTAGAGATTCTACTGTTAGATGCTATTTTGCTAGGAAAATATTTTGGCTTTTGTACTAAAATTTCTTTTGAGGAAATAAAATGCCCGATTTATTTTTAATAAATCGAAAAAAAAAAAACAGACAGATCTGTCCGTACACCAAAAAAAAAAATTTCGAAATAAAATAAAACCCCGAAGCGTACGACGCTTCTTAGTTTGAACAAAGCACCACGTGCGAAATTACAAAACACATATACATTTATAGAGATTGCTTAGACTATATGCTAAATTCACCAGTCCTAATCTATCCCATTTGTACCAGAATGGCACCCAGAGGAAGAGGAAGAGGAAGAACTCAACCCGCTGCCCAAACCACCACTGAAACACCCACTGAAACACCACCAAACGTCACTGAACCGATTCAACCTGAGATGGAACAGCCCCAAGGTGCGCAGGACGCCCCCGCACCGAACAATGTGGGCGATCGTCTTAGGACGATAGAGGAAGTGTTGATTGCGCTCGGAAATGCGCAAGTCAACCAGGGTCAAGCTGCGGCGGTACCTCCGCCCCAAGCTCGCCCTAACTACCTGGCGATGGTGAATCCTTACCAGCCGCCCCACTATGCTGGTGAGGAGGATCCAGCTAAACTGGAAGAGTGGATCCGGACCTTCGACAAGCTGCTGGGAGCAGTTAAATGTCCGGAAGGAGAAAGAGTGCACGTCGCTTCGTACTACTTGGGAGGCGAAGCCGACGACTGGTGGCAGGCCACTCAAGCTAAACTGACTGAAGATGACGAGCCCTACTCGTGGATGGAGATGATGGAACTACTCAGGGACCGATTCTAACCCTTGAGTACTAAAGCTGCCATGTACGAAGAGTTCCTGTCGCTGAATCAAGGAAGTCAAACGGTGCAGGGATACTACACCCGCTTCAAGGAGCTGGTGAGGTTCGCACCAAGGCTAGTGCCTACTGATGCAGAAAAGGCACAGAAGTTCGAGATGGGACTGAACCTGTCCGTGCGCGAGGTGATCGCGGGGGTACACTACCCCGATTTGCAAGTTGTGTATGACAGCGCCGTGGCGGTAGCACGCGTGCAGCAGCTGAAAAGAAGGGTGAGTGGGGAGTCCAGCAGGGGTCCTCAAGACAAGAGAAGCCGAGACTCAAGAAACGAGAACAACACTAGAAGGAATGAGCAGCGTAGAGGGTCGAATAGGCCCCAACAAAACAACACTGGGAGGAGGTTCAACCAAGAAGAACCGGTACCGCCTTGCCCGCGATGTGGACGACCCCATCTGGCAAGGGGATGTCCGCAACAAGGCGCCTGTTACCGATGCGGTCGAATGGGTCACGTTCGACGGGATTTCCGGACTAGGCTCGAGAACATAACAAAGAGGGACGATTTGGTCGCGGGGCAAGAACAGCCACAAAATCAAAACGGGCGGAACGGGAATAACCAAGGGTACAGACCCCCTCAAAATAGGCCGCAAAACCAGAACCAGAACCAACGACCTCCGCCCCCTCAGAATCAAAACTAGCAACAAAATCAGCAGCCGAATGCGAATCAGCAGGGCAATCAGGGACGCCCTATGGGGAGGCTGAACGTGGTGAACCAAGCGGACGTGCCTGCGCAAGGGGAAGTGATGGCAGGTACATTTTATGTGTTGAATACGCCCCTTAGAATTCTATTTGATTCTGGAGCTAGTTGCTCAATTATAGCATCAAGGATAGTGCCTGAGTTAGATCTACCTAAGTGCGAGAGAATTAGCTTAGGAATTCAATTGCCTTCTGGAGAAGTAGTGTCTTGCTCTAAACGATATAACGGAATTCCTATAGTGATAAAGAACGTAGAATTCTTCGCGAACTTAGTAGAATTTAACTTAAGAGACTTTGACATCATACTGGGGATGGATTGGCTATCCCAGTATAAAGCGGTGATCGAATGCCAAAAGCAAAAGATCACCTTGTCAAAAAGTAGGGGAAAGAGGGTCATCTTTTACTCTCAGCCCCCTAAGAAAAGCAACAAAATCGTTAGTGCACTCAAATTGAGTAACTTGATGCGTAAGGGGTATGAACTATATGCGTGCTATGTGCACAACCTTGAGGCGGAAGAAAACAAGGTTGATAGCATACCAGTGGTAAGAGAATACCCGGACGTATTCCCTGAAGACGTTCCGGGCATGCCACCTGAGAGAGATCTTGAATTCACGATAGATCTCATTCCAGGGACAGAGCCTGTCTCGAAAGCTCCGTACCGGATGGCACCACTGGAAATGAAGGAGTTAAAGGAACAACTCGAGGAGCTATTGGGAAAAGGTTACATAAGACCGAGTACGTCCCCTTGGGGAGCACCGGTTTTATTTGTCAAGAAGAAAGACGGAGGACTACGTCTTTGCATAGATTACCGAGGACTAAACCAAGTGACCATTAAGAATAAATACCCCCTACCGAGGATAGAGGATCTGTTTGATCAACTGAAGGGAGCTTCAGTATTCTCGAAGATCGATTTGCGAACTGGGTATCATCAATTGAGGATCACCGAGAAGGACATTCCGAAGACGGCATTTCGAACGCGATATGGCCATTACGAGTTCACAGTGTTATCCTTCGGGTTAACTAACGCTCCGGCCATGTTCATGAATCTCATGAACAACGTGTTCCGAGAATTGTTAGATCAGTGCGTCGTAGTGTTCATCGACGACATCCTGATCTACTCAAAGAGCGAGGAAGAGCATGCCCAACACTTACATCAAGTGTTAGAAATCTTGCGAAGAAATCAGCTATACGGCAAACTGTCCAAATGCGATTTCTGGTTGAAAGAAGCGGCATTTCTCGGACACATAGTATCCGCTGATGAAGTATCAGTGGATCCGGCAAAGGTTTCTGCCGTGACGGAGTGGGCAACTCCGAAGAGTCCAACGGAAATAAGGAGTTTCCTTGGATTAGCCGGGTAATATAGACGATTTGTGAAGGACTTTTCAAGGATTGCACGTCCTTTGACCCAGCTACTGAAGGAAGGAGCAAAATACGAGTGGACCAAAGCGTGTGAGACTGCGTTTCAAGAGCTGAAGAAACGACTCACGACCACACCCGTATTAACATTACCATCAGAGAATGGTGACTTCGAAGTATATAGCGATGCTTCGAAGGAGGGTTTAGGTTGTGTCTTGATGCAAGACTCAAGAGTCGTAGCCTATGCATCACGCCAACTAAAACCTCACGAGGAAAATTATCCGACCCACGACCTGGAGTTGGCAGCGGTCGTTTTCGCTCTAAAGATATGGAGACATTATCTTTATGGGCGGAAGTGTCGAATGTTCATCGACCACAAGAGCTTGAAATATATATTCGCTCAGAAGGAGTTGAATTTGAGACAGCGAAGGTGGTTGGAACTTATTAAAGACTACGATTTAGAGATAGCATACCACGAGGGGAAGGCGAATGTGGTAGCCGATGCCCTAAGTCGGAAAACCCAACACGTGACAAACTCGTTGGTAATTCCGCCGGCATTGTACTTGGAATTGGCAAGATTGGAGTTAGAACTTGTGCATCCTGGCACAGTGAGAGAAACGGTCAATGCCATGGTCGTAGAAACTCCAATATTGGACGAGATTCGACTCGCTCAACCGGGCGACCCGAAACCCGAGAAGATAAAAGGGTATATTGCCGAAGGAAAGGCAATAGGATTTGCTGTCTATGAGGATGGAAGCATCCGTTTTAAAGGGAGATGGTGTGTGCCTCTTAAATGTGCCGAGTTGAAACAAAGGTTGATGGAGGAAGGGCACAACACGCCATATTCCGTACATCCCGGAGGTGACAAGCTATACAAAGATCTGAAGAAGATCTATTGGTGGCCGGGAATGAAGAAGGAAGTGGCGAACTTCGTGGCGAGATGTCTCACCTGCCAAAAGGTTAAGACAGTGCGACATAAACCCTTAGGATTGATGCAACCACTAGAGATTCCAAGTTGGAAGTGGAATAGCATCTCAATGGACTTTGTCTCGGGATTACCCCGATCACCTCAAGGCATGAATAAGATTTGGGTGATTGTGGATAGGCTAACGAAGACAGCCATATTTATCCCAATGAAAGACACGTGGACTATGGACCAATTAGCCGAGCCTACATTGATAATGTGGTACGACGACATGGAGTACCACATGATATCATTTCCGATAGAGACAGTAGATTTGTCTCTCATTACAAAAAGCTCTCGGTACTCAAATCAAAATGAGCACCGCATTCCACCCGATGACGGATGGACAAACCGAGAGAACAATCCAAACACTAGAAGACATGCTGAGAGCATGTGTGTTGGAATTCAAAGGGAATTGGGAATCTCATTTACCCTTGATTGAGTTTTCCTATAATAATAGCTACCATGCTAGCATCGGCATGGCACCTTTCGAGGCATTGTATGGACGAAAGTGCCGAAGCCCATTGAGCTGGGAAGAAAACGATAAGTCCGTGGTAGTGGGACCACAACTTATCGAAGACATGGCTCAACAAATCAAAGTAATTCAAGGGAAGATGAAAGCCGCACAAGACCGTCAAAAGAGTTATGCCGACGGGAGACGACGAGACCTAGAATTTCAAGTGGGAGATAGAGTCATGCTAAAGATATCACCCATGAAGGGGGTGATGCGCTTTGGCAAACGAGGGAAGTTAAGTCCTCGATACATAGGACCTTACGAAATTCTAGAACGAGTCGGAACTCTAGCCTACCGATTGGCTTTACCGCCACACTTAGATAGAGTTCATAATGTCTTTCATGTCTCGCAACTAAAGAAGTATGTGCCGGACCCGACACATGTACTTCAACCGGAGATAATTGAGCTCGATGAAGATTTGACTTACGAAGAAGTCCCAGTGCGTATTCTCGATACTAAGGAACGAGTAACGAGGAACAAAACCGTCAAAATGATCAAGGTTCTTTGGTCAAACCACGAAAGTGAGACGGCAACTTGGGAAGTAGAATCCGACATGAGAGAACGATACCCGACATTGTTCCAAACCGATACCGACGCAATTATGGGGACATAACTGCAATCTTAAGGGGGAGAGGATATCATACCACCTATTTTTCGTGCACTTTTGTAAATTGTTGAACTACGTTATGGCTTGATCCCTTTACCGGGTACGTAGGCAGCTTAGAAGTTTTAATTCTATGTTCAGTCACAACATAATAAAACAAACACAAGACCTTAGCACGAGTAAAGCCGAAACACAACTTCGAGGACGAAGTTGATTCTTAAGGAGGGTAGACTGTAATACCCGAGAATTTTCCAACATAAAATAAAACAATAATTAAATAAATAAACAATAAATACCATAAATAAATAAATGAATCCAGCGAATAAAGAAATAAATAAAGATAAGAAAATGAGAAATGAGATTTAACTTAAAAAGGAATTAAAGGAATTTAATTAAATAAAAGAATTGATTAAGGATAAATAAATTGTACACCGAAACCCGACACTAATGAACTCGAGGATTCGAGTCCAAACATCTAATTAGACCCGAGTAAAAATTTAGAGAGAAAGTAGAAACCCGAAGATACCCCGGAAATCGGAATTCGGGAGCATAGAGGGATAGAAACCCGAAAGAGAGGCGGAAAAGCACGACGGATCGCACGACCCGCCCGGACCGAAGTCCAGGCGAGTGTCGCGCGGTCGAAGGAGGAACAGCGCGCCACGACCGCGCCACACGGCAGATTCGCCCGTTGCGTGAATCTCTCGCCCGAACGCGGATTTTTCGACTTTCGGTTGAACATCTCTCGACCCAAGACCTTTAGGTCAGATGTTGGATGCCCTAGGGCTTGGGAAATCTATAAATAAACCCCTTGGGAGCCCCGAACAAGGTTACAAAACCCTATAACCTTCCACCCATTCGAAACCCTAAATCCGGAGTCGTCGGAGGCACGAAACCAAGACGAACGCTGTTGGACGAATTTCTCTACAGATCTCCATAGGCGTGGTAAGTTTCGATCCAATCTTTATTCAATAAACGATTCGAAAACGAATCCTAATCATCTCCTTTTTCTTTCTACACCCCGTATTGGATCTAGATCGTAGAACCCGACGAACGGAGAGGAGAAACGGTGGACTGGAAGCCACGCCTTCGAATAGACGATCCCGGACGCTCGTAAACTCTGTAAGTTAACTCTTACATGGTTTTGGGATGAATTAAAACATTCAAAACTAAAAGATTAACAAGAAATCGAAAATCTGTCAATTTATACTTTCTACCGACGCAACAGATTTCATGAATTTTTCCGAACCTTAAAACGAACTCAAACGGAAAAACTTAAAACACGAAAAACGTTCCTAAGACTTAGTTCTAGCTACTGTAAATGTTTGAGAATTTTTGGAGTTGATTTGATATGTGAAAATCCACCGAAACCGAGCTGTTGGAATCTAGATCTTGAAATCTTGGACAGAACTTAGGAATGATCTTGATCACGTTTTTGACATAGGATCTAAACTGTTTTAGATCTTTGGCCGACATAAAAGTTGTAGATAAATGTCTTAAGATGATCTCTGTCAAATTTCATCAAGTTTGGAGTTGAATTGCTATGGTAGAATTCGAAATCTTTAAACTGTAATACATTAAATTCGGACAGATTTGTTCTTCTGCGAAAATTGGTGGGTTTGACCTACTTAGGTATCTCGGATTGAAAAAGCTAAAACACGAAAGTTGTAGATCTTGACGTTTCGGAGTCAGAAATGAAATATTGGAATTTTTGGAATTAAATCTGATTTTTGACGAATTTTAGAGTAAACTGTGGTTTACCGGAAACAAAATCTTGAAATCTTGTTAAAACATATAATTAACCTTTAGGGTTGAAACGAGTTGAGATATTATTTTCAAATAAATACAATTGAAGTCAGATTTTAAAAATTAAATCCCCTTACAAACTTGATAAATTAAAATTAGGGGTGAGTGCTCTGCAGGGTGCCCCCTAACGATTCACTTCGTGCCGTAATGGACGATGGTGACCCCGCGCGCTAAACTTGAAATGTGATATTGCCAAAACGGCGAAATATAGAGCCTACACTCTCGTGAATACCCGTATGGGTTTCCCGAGGCTCCGGAGTGGTACTGGGTATGGCTGATACGGTTGCGGCCGCCGGGCTACCGGCTAAACTTGTTGACATCGCGATGCTATCGTGAAACTTTGAAATACCAAATCGGGGATATAATGGGGATTCTAAATTTAATTAATTAGATTAAATTATGTTGTTGTCCAATTAAATTATTTAAATGCTTTATTTAAATTATGGCTTTTATCTTAAACCATGCGATATGTGTTATTAAATAGAGCCCTGAGATAAATTATGCTATTGGATAGTTGATTAGATGAAATTAAATATTATGGTATTATCATGCTTTTAGTAAGTTATTCAATTAATGGCTTTTAAACCCTACGATCATGCATGTGTTAACTTACTCTGCAAATTTGCCGACCAAAACCGTTTTTATTCCTTTTCTTACAGAATATGTGGAATGAGCATGTGTGAGCACGAATCATGCATGGGATTTTGGGGAACGTTATTTTGCTTTTAAATTCGTACTTTAGACTATATTATGAACGGGCCTGTTTAACCCGTGTTTTGGCCATGTCGGCCCTATTTAAATTTTCCGCTGCAATATTATACTAAAACAATTATTTCCGCTGCGCTATGCTAGTATTATTTTCGAATTATATTGTATGGGCTATTTTGAATGATTTAAATGTTTTTAAATACTGCAATACCTAGCCTTGTATCTCTTTAGTAAGCTCGGAGGAACCGTGTCTTACTAGGGGGATGTGGCGGTGACATCCCGACCTGGGTGACCAAAAACCGGGGTGTTACAATAAAAGAAAAGGGAAGTTGTCTGAGAAACAGTAGGAACCCTTTCTGAAGAGGTAGTACAACAAGAAACTGTTCCTGAGAAGAAGAAGCAGCAGGAAAAAGAGCCTATGAAACCTGTAAAGAAATTCAGGATTAAGATGAAGGCCAGGAAATCAAAGTTTGTAGTCCATGACATCAGTTCTGATGAGGAAAAGGTGAAACCGACTCTGGGAGTCCAGCAGGCCATAGTACCTTTTGTTGAAGATGTGGAATTCAAACCAGAGATATTATCCACAGAAGGATTAGAACTTGTACCTTTTAAAGATCTGGAAGTCAGGGGCATTGATCCTGAGGGATGGAGAACTTGTATTGTTGAATATCAAGATCTAACTTTGCAATCTCATCATGCTGAAGCCAGTTCAGAAGAAAATCTAGAAAGGCAGGATAAAGAACAGCAGGCACAAGTAAATCAAACTCTGGTTGGAAGTCAGATTGATCTGGAAGATTTGCCAAGAAAAGAAGATGATAAATTTGTTGAGAAACCTACTAAGGAAGTTGACAGCTCGATCAGCAAGGTACATCAATTGGAACAGAATTTATCACAAGAACAGGATCCAGCTGACCAAGAGGTTTTGGATCAAGTCAATGAATTGGTGGGAGATACAGTTCAAGAAGGACAGATCAGAGATTTGCAAGAGTTTGATGATTTGAACTTGCATGGAATTACTGTGGGAAATATGAGCACATCTTTGGAAGGTTTGATTAAGAAATACAGGAAGCTAGCCAGAGAAGGAGGTAATGCACGCACTTCCAAGGAGCAAGCAACTGAATATGCAGAGAAGCTTGAATTGGAACTAGAAAAAGTAAAACAGCAGGTTAACTCTGGGGAAGAAGTGGAACCAAGTCCATTAGCACTCCAGGCCTACAGAGAAGAAGTCCAGAGAAATGAATCTCAGAATAACCAAGAAAGGCAAATGGTTCTTTATGAGGAGGAAGTTGTCAGAGAAGAACAACAGAAAGAATACTTGGTCGATCCAAATGTTTATCAGAGTGTAAAGTCACAAACTTTGGCAAACGATCAATTTAACCAGTGGATCTTACCATCTCCAGTTAGAAATGAGTTAGCTCAGAGAGCCATTTCTCGGATACAAGATCCTGTGTGGATTGAATACCAAAGGCAGAAATTGGAAGAGCATTTGGCAAGTTAAGGAGTATTCATTGCAGAATTTACTGAAACCCCACTCTTCTTGAATAAGCCAGAACCAGAACCAGAGCCAGAGCCAGAGCTGGAACCTGAAGAACCTACAGAAACACTGAATCGGCATAGTTTGGAGATAACTGAAAGGATAGACACAAACACTTCAATAATACCTGGTTCAGATATTGATGATTTCCATCGTACTGAAACTGTGGAAGATCAAGAGGAGAATGTTGAACCTATCCAGGAAGAAAATCAACCAGTTGATGAAGAAGAGGAAGCTGTAGGAGATAATCAGGAAGAGGCACAGGAATCTGAGGGAAGTGAATCAGATACTTCTGAAGGATCTTCTCCTGGAAAAGAAGTTCCAGAGGTCATGCCTTTAAGCTACTGGGTAAAGAATAGTCCGAAGGTAAGATTGTCAATTCCTGACAGCATTGAGAAGAGGATTGAGTTTACAGAGGAAGAAATCAAGATTAAATTCTATGGAAGGAAAGAGGCAGTGGAAAATTATTTGAAGATGTCTAAAATGATTGTCCCAGATAAAGGATTCCATCCAAAGTACTTGAACCATAAGTGTATTAATTACTGGAGAAGGATCAATGAATGGGACATCTTCATGAGGCTCAATAACAAGTGTGGATATGTGGAGTTGACCAGAGAATTCTATGCCAACATTGATGTAGAAGCTGAGACAACCTGGATCTGGGGTAAAACAGTGCAAGTCACTGTGGAGACTCTGAATGATCTTATACAGGCACCTCTACTGGAGCTACCAGAAGTAAGGTCTAAAATTCTTCTGAGGAAAAGACTCAGGGCAACAAGTTGGTTAATGCGACAAAAATGGCACTAGGATTTTGCTCAATACACAGAGGAACTGAACAGAATAAGATCCCACTGAAGAATTTAAAAACTGAGTACCTGCCAACACTTGACTTCTACTACTCAAAGCTCATGCCTACTACTAATTTTCAAGGACCTTCTGCTGGGACTTTTGAAGGATTTGCATTGATTTGGGCAGGAAGGAAGTGTAGTGCTGCACATCATGTGCTCAGTGTCATCAAATCAAGAGTGGGTGAAGATGCAGCATTAGCATATCCAAATCTAATCAGAAGACTTTGTGAAAAGAAGGGAGTTCTGATGGCACCATTCTTGACAGAAATTATAAGGATAGACCCACCTATTCCTTTACCATTGGACAATCTGAGAGGAGAATTAGTTTATCAATTACCTGATTTGGAAGAACAGACATCTGAAGGTTCAGGATCAAAAATGCCAGCTCCTAAAGCCAGACAAACCAAACTTCCTTCAAAATCCAGATATCTCAGCCTAGAGCTGCAATAAAGAGATCAAAGATTTCAGCATCATCTCCTGCATTAAATGCCATTCCTGAAGATGAAGAGCTCGAAGAGGTTTCTACACCATCTCAATTGCCAAGACAACCATTGAGGAATACAGTGTCAGTGGATGAATCTCAAAATATGAGTACTTCAATCCAAAGTTTTGCACAGTCCATGGAAATGTTGGTAAAAACCATGTCAGAGGACAAACATATACAAAGGGAGATGGAACAGAAAAGGATTGAGCTTGAGCATGTCCGGATTCAAACTGAAGAAAAACTCAGGAAAGAGGAGATGGAGAGGCAAGAGAAGATAAGAAAGGAAGAATGGGATAGGCATGAGAGAATGAGAAGAGAGGATATAGAAAGATTTGAAAGATTGGGAAGGGAAGAGTTGGAAGAAAGAAGACAGGAGAGAGAGAGAGGGATATGGAGCTCAGGAGGCAGGAGCAGCAGAATAGCACAAGGTTGGTAGATATTTTAGCCACCTTGGTAGAAGACATTAAAAGGCCACCTTCAGCACCACCCAAAGATCTAAACAATGATCTATCAGGAACTGCATATATCAAGAAGTGCAGACATACTCACAGGGGAGTACTTAAAACTCTTTCTCTTGTATATTATCTTTTAGCATGTATCTTTTATTTCTCTTAATTGAACTTTTGATTGCTTATTTTTGAATTCACTGCTTCATAGAATAAGTTTTTGATTGAGCCATAGCTGTAGAATTAGAATCCATGATTTAGGAAATGCTTTGATCAGTGGAACTAGAACCTAAGTGGGATAGGAAGTTGTTAAAGAAGTAGAAGACTAATTCTAAGTGGCTGATGACAGATATATACATTTTATAGATTCTCATTGTATCCAAGCCGCTTTTGATAACTATTGAAAGCTAAGTGCTCTGAGATTGATTGGTGTCATTACTAGATGAATAATCTGAAGAATATGTGATTTTATTGCTTGAGTGATTTGTATACCACAATCAATAAATTGGACTAAGGTTAAAAGGATTGATCTAATCTAGTCTCTCCTGAAAGATGAGTGTGCATATTAAGTGAAGTATGAGTCCCAAAGCCAGAACAAGGGAACTATAGAAACAAACGTGGTAAAATAATGTGGATATAAGTAGCTGGCACAGCTGCCCCTCTGACTTATGAGTTGAAAGACTCTAAAAAAGCAAATTCAAGGGCTGGGGAGTTGAAGTTTCATCTGCAATGCCAGGTCATGCGACTCCTCCTAATAATGTGAAACCAAGCTATTGAAAGCCACGAAGAGCCACCCCTTGATTAAAAAAAACTTTATTCCTTTTGGCTAAGGATTCAGAAGTACAAGGTATGCACATGAGTTGGAAAGGATTGAGCATGAAAGGAGAAAATCTGACTGACTAAGGGACAATACAATAATTCACAAAAATGGAAATCACTCTAGTCAATACTTTCATTGAGTCTGGTAAATTAGAAGTCAGGTATGAAGCATCAATTGGTTGAAAGAGTCAAGCTTGAAATAGTTAGAAAATTGAAGGCATGGATCCAATGAAGATCTTATATTAATTCTGAATTTTGGAGGCCACAATTTAGACTCGTTCTTTGAAACGTTGTAGTTCCCTACCACTTGGGGACAAGTGGTTCTAAATGTGAGGATGGTGATGACAGTTATTCTCGACTGTCATTCTCATCTTAAATTGTGTCCTGAACATGATATTTGATCTTATTTTCCTTGATATTATGTGAAGAACTGAGAAAAGAATGCTAAAAGTCTTGGAAGATTAGGATCAGGATAAGAATGTGTAAACTCATGAAAATGGCTAAAACTGTTGGAATAAATTTGATGTATTTGCCTCGCTTTATCTTTGTAAAAACTGAGTCTCGCCGTAACCGCAAGAAGGAAACTGATGCTGCGAGGGAGAAGCTTTGTCCACGTCGCGAGCGAAGGTAGGATTAATGCGAGAAGCAGTGAAGCAAATTTGGACAAGTCTGGAAGTTCACGCGACATTTAAGGTCACAATGCGAGACTAGTTAAATTTGCGTAAGACAGAAGACATAGCGAGAAGAGATTTGTTTGAAGAAGATTGTGAAGATCTCGCTTTGATAGCAAAAGCGACTTCACAAAGCCCTCGCTTTGAAGGAACAGGACAAAGCGTGGGACGAGAAGTGAATCTGAGCGCGAGCAATTATCACTCGGGCGGGAGACAGTTATTTTTGCATGCCTATAAATAGACCCGCTGGGGATCAGCTCAAGCTAAGCTAGAGAACACAGAAACACTTCACAACTTCTCCTGTTTCATTTTAGAGCTTAGTAGGTAGGTAGTTACGGTTTTAACTTTTCTGCAATTTATGATTTTGTTCTTCAGATTCGAATTTGGATTTTAGTAGTTTAGTTTAATTGTTTGTTGGAGAGATTAGTTTAAGTTTGGCAATTTCCTGGAGAAAGGAATGGCAATCAGGATGTATCTTTTTCATCTCATCAACGATCGTTCATCTTGTTTTCTCGACTTCATCGAATCGATTTCGCAATTTTCTGATGAAATTCAGATCTCCAGGTGTTTTCGTTTACATTTCTTGTTACGTTTTATGATTTGTGGAAGAAAATCATATGTTATATTGAATAATTCTCTTTTGGATCGCAATTATTGAATTTTCATGACTGGATCAGTAAGAACGATGATCGGATTCAGGGGAATTGCATGCTGAATCGAGAAGTATAGTCATACTTTCTTGAGCGGCTTGAAATTCTAATTTCCTGATATGAATTCATTGTTCAATTTCTTTAATTCTGCAAAGAGATATTCCAATTCTCGATAATTTACTAGATTCAGAATTTCTCGATAGCTTTACCATTCAATTTCTATAACTTCGTTCATTTCATAAACCATCAAACTAAGTGTGCGCATAAATACTTGTAATTTAGAAGTTCTGGAATTGAAAATACTGGGATTCAATTTCCTAATCAAGGTTGAGAAATCTTCCTCGCAATATCTCTAGATATGGAATATAGCGAGGAAGATCTTCAATATATCTTAAACTCGCTATTTTCCTTTGCAAGATCTTAAGTCCTCGCTTTATCTCATTATTGGGACAATGCGAGGAGCAACTTATTATCTTAAATTCTCAAACATGTTACATCTGAGCTCCCGCTTTATTCACTTGAATAAAGCGAGGGAATAATCTGAGATGACATCTTAGATTAGTTACTTTCTAAGGAAACCAAACATACCATCGCTATATACATTTATAACACCTATCGTATAAAAGGGAATTAAATGACCTCGCCGCATTCTTAAGATCTTTTTGCGAGAAGTTTAACACCTTGTATTACTCCAATCTAAGGAACATTCTTTGAATAATAAATCCCTCCATGTTGTTCAGACATAGTGTGCGGAAAATTAGGGTGTTCATAGTTTTAAACCCTAAGATAATTACTGCAAGTTATCTTGGACACATATTTTGCAGAGTTGATCCTTAAATCCATTTTAAGGGGAGCAATCCCCTATATTCTGTCTAGTTCCCAACTTATATTTTGGGAGCACCTTGGCATTTTACTTAGAGGATTCAGAACCTTCATCGTTTCCCTATACATATATTACTACTTACTCAAATATTTTGGGATATTTCCCAGACTTACTGCTGAGTATTATGCTTTCACCAGAAGACGGTACACTTCATTATTTGTCTCATAACATTACCTTCATCAGCTTATTGAGTAGAAATGATGATACAAATCTGTTCGTTCATTATTTACTCATGTTAATAAAGAACAAACTTGTTCTGAAGTTGGACCTTTAGTACCTGTCGTTTAAAAGGGAAAGATGTTTCAAAAACCATCTTTTGTCTTAAGAATTAATGAGAATCTAAAAGGGTTAATTCCAGGGGTCATAGATTTATGATTTATCAATCATACACTATGGGTATGAGATTAATTTACTTGCAGAAGTTCATTAATCCTGAGTCAATTCATGAGTATTCAGATATGTTTACAGAGAATTCTCAAGCTAATACATCACAATGAATCTGAGTAATCCAGATAAGTCAAGGACTTTGATTAGCAATTTCATCATGATATACTTACAGGATTATTATTTCTTATAAATACTTGTTGGAATTATTTGAGGAAGAATTGAGCTTCACATTACTCTTGGATGATAGATTTGAATTCATGCTTTTTGATTTTTTGTAGAGGACATCCAAGTAGGTAGTGTGAGATGATCTTCTTGCTAAGATAATAAGAGAACAACAACAAGTTCAGACTAATATAAGATGGATTAGACGTGACCTTGAGTATTCAATGACTTAATCTGAAACCGAAAGAAACAGATTAAGTGATACTTCTGAAAGCTTATGCCAAGAGATAAGTCTGACCGATTATCTCTTAGCATAGGTATCTCATGATTTCAGTGCTTAAAATGTCATGACACTAGATCACAAGTACTCGTCTTGGGAAAATGATCAAAGACATGAAGAATGAACAGATTTAGATAAAGGATTTATTTCATCTCTTTGAGCTATTCATTCTATTAAACCAGGAGAGCATGGTTACTTAGGCAAGGGTTTTATTTGTTTGATTTGTCTTAGTCCATCTTTAACTCGAAGTTATAATCCACTCAACCTTTTAATGCTTTCTTTTATATTGTTTCTTTACTGCTTAATTCTTTACTGCATTTACATTTGAGCATTGGATTTTCAGACATAATCATCACTCAACAACCAAATCAAAGAATATATATAACAATCTAAGATTCATGATGTTATTAAAATGCTTCTATCATATAACTCTCTAGTGAACGATCCCGACAAATAAATAAATACTGCAAGCTTGATACCGTGCGCTTTTGGTAGACCATAACGGGGATCCTAGCCTATGGGGGCCCGAGAATGGAAAAGCTTCAGTGTTATAGGTGGGGAATCGACATTCACATTAGCCGTTGATGAAAGATACTAGAGAGGCGCTTCAATGTATAGAGTGTGCTTCGCCATGTGTGCAGAGAAGGTAATTAGGCTGCGGATGCATTTGTAAAACGACCGCTTAAGATGAGGCATTTTTTTCAACATGGGTCTTTCCATCGGACTATGTGCGGCCGTTATTAGATATGGATGTTGCTGGAGCTATATTTTCTTGGCTCTGATGGTGCATGATAATTTTAGGATTTTCTAGCATTGTTTCCTTTCTGTTATTTTTCTTTTTCTTTTTTTTAAATTTGTTTGCTCGACTTTTCAGGCTGTACATGACTATTGCTTTTTCTTTTGTATATAATATCTTCAAAATTATGATTTATTGAAATTTTACTCTAATGATGGTCTAACATGAATAACTTATATAAAAATATATTGCACTTTTATTGGATTGATTTTTGTTTTATACTTCTATTTAAATAACAAAATTTCACATGTTTAACAGGCGATTACAAAATCATAATTTTTTTTTAAAATTAAATATCACTCAAAAATTGACTATTGAACAGGGGAGTATTGTATTTGGGGATAAAAAATTACAAAAATAAAGAGGTTGTCTGTTGAATTGGCAACGTAAAAAGAAATGATTTTAGATCGCCTTAAACAGGCATTAGCTTGAAAATATAAAAATAAATAAATAAAATTTAGAGGTTGATCGTCTGTTCAACCGACGACAACTTTGAAATAAAAAAACTTACATGTATATTTTTTATTTACAGTGATAGAAAAAGTGCATTATTTTTGTAGTGATAAAAGAAAGGCTTCATAACAAAAACTATCAGCATAGTTTTTGTTATGGAACAAGATGCTCTTTGAAAATGTTTTTTTTTTCACTATAAATAAAAGAGTTAATTTTTTGGACCATTACAAGGTATCAGTTCCCGGTTTAGGCCATGACTAATTCATAATATGATTTTTAGCCATGATAAGGCATTTGGGCTCAATTTGAAGCCAAATTGACTAAGTCAACTTGAATTCGGGCCGCAATCAAATTCACGCGCCGCCGGCTTTTCACCCAAATGATACAGTTTATCTTCCACAATCGGAATTGGACGCCATTGAAACCATAAAATCAAATTCCAACGTTCCCCAATTTCACATGGGAGATTCCGTTCAGATTCTGGTTGATCAGTCAAAATGCCGACGTCCGAGGTTGTGAGATAGAGTATGGGCTTCCAAGAGTGGCTTGTTATTGTGGTCACGAAACTCGTTTGAAGACATGGAAATCACCAAGCCGGCGCCGCTTCAATTGTAACCCCGATGGCCGGTATTCACTCATTCACTGAAATACATTTTAATTTGGTATCAGAGCTCTCTTCTATACACTAGCGTCATATTTTTTTTTTAAGTTTAGTAACAGTTACGTGATTTCACATGAAGTTGTATGAAATTTATATTTGTAGATTCCGAAATTTTCATTGATTGTGTCGTATAATGATCAAAAGTGTATTTTGAGCTTACGATTGTAATTGATAGACGATTTCGATTGAAATCGATACTAAGCTTGTTGCGATCGGTCAGGAAACGGCCTTCGACGAAGTGTAACCGTTTTTCGGGCCAAAAAAGGTACAACGCGCCACTGTGAGAATTTCTGAAATCCAAACGCAGATCCGTGAACCTTGTGACCAGGAGAGTTGAATGCATATAAGTTTCACCATTTTCGGAAGTGTTTGGACGTTCACCGGATTTACTATTCACTTTCTTCTCCAATGAGTCAATTCTCCTCCGGCGACGTTTTTGTGGTCCAAATGCATCAACAAGATCCGTACAATGTGTAGATTCATCTTCTACATCAATTTTATTGATTGGATCGCATCTTCCATGAGTTTGAATGAGTTGCAGTTGAACATTTTATTCGATAATATTAGGGTTTTCTGCTACAATTTCAGAATTCGCAGGGAGGAGTTGTATCGAAGGAGAATGAGATTGAGATTTTTGGAAACCGTGCTGAGAATGAGTAGTATGTTCCATATTTTGTTTGCGGCATGTTGGGGAATGCAACAAGTGAGTTTTTTTTTTTTTTTAATTGAAGTCTGAATCTATTTCGTAATAAGTTAGTGCAAACATTTGCAAGTTGAATATAAATTGAAGTTAAGGTCGTATCCAGGATAAAGAACCATGTTTTAGTAAATATGCTTTTAAAATCCGGTGATAATTGGTCAAGTGTATGTCACGCGGCCAGATTAATTTCTGATTGGTCAAATTGGCTCAAAAGTAAGCCCGAATGCCCTGTCATGGTTGAAAATCATAATATGAATAAGTTATGGCTCAAAATCAGAAATGGTATTGTAATGGCCCCCAAAAAAATTTAACTCTAAATAAAAATATGCATCTAAATTTTTGTTTTCAGTTCAAAGCTAAAACTGTTGAGTATTGAACAAGCAATCAACATCTATTTTTTTTTATAGAAATATTATCAAGTTGACTGCCTGTTCAACAAGAGCGAACGTGCGATCTGCAACAAATTTTTATTTTTTATTCACGTATCGCCTTGTTCAAAAACACGTGATCCCCTTATTTATGAATTTTTTTAAGGAAAAATTGCCAAAAAAATGTCTATTTTCTTGTCATTTTGCCCGATCCGTCCGCTTCAAATTTTTGGCCCCTATTAGTCCATTTCGTTTGTTGATTAAAATCAAATAAGTTCTAAACATACTAATCCAATTCAATTAGAGATTTAATCGGAAAATTGCCAATGGCGTCCATTTTCTTGTCGATTTGTCTGAATCAACCCTCCACAGCCCTCGCAATTAGTTGGCTCCAACTATTGTGACCATTGCTTAAATATATTCTACTTTGGTGCATTATATTTTGTTTCTACAGTCTACATTATTGTAATTCCCGAGAATTTTAGTACATAAAATAAATAAATAAATAAAGCAATAACAATAAATAAATATAATAAATAAATAAACATAATACAAAGATAAGGAAATGAGAGATGGAATTTAAATTAAGAAGGAATTAAATTTCCAATGCTCGTAAAGCCAAAGATAATTTAATCAAATAAATTGTACACAGGAACCCGACACTAATGGACTCGAGAATTCGAGACCAATATTAAATTCAGACCCGGGTAAAATTAGGATAGGAAATTGGAGCCCAAAAATAACCAGGAAATAGGAGCCCGAGAACATAGAGGGATAGAAGTCCGAAAGAGAGGAGAAAAGACCCGACGGATCACACGACCCGGCCCAGACTGCAGCCTGGACCAAGGCCGCGCGGTCCCAGCGCGCTCCCAAGGGGAGAGATCGCGCCAACCCCGCACCATTAGGGGCAGTTGCGACGTTCCGCGATTCACTCGCCCGAATCCGGATTTTTCGACTTTGGTTGCTCACCTTGCGGCTCAAGACACCCTAGGGCCGACCTTGGACGTCCCCTAGGTCCTTACATCTATAAATAACCATCCTAATCAGCCCCAAACACTTTTAAAAAACCCTACGGCAAACTCTCTACATATCAAACCCTAATCCCGGAGTCATCGGAGGCACAAAGGCAAGAAAGGGACTGACTTGGACGAAATTTGGAGACTTCCACCATCGTGGTAAGATCCGATCTCTTGTTTTTCCATTCTTGATTCGAAAACAAATCCTAACTCGGTCCTTTTTCTATTCTAAACCCCGATCCGGATCGAGAGCGAAGAACCCGACGGAATCAAGGAGATAAATGGTGAACTGGAAGACACGCCTTCGAATCGACGAGCCGGAACATTCATAAACCTGTAAGTTAATGCTTACTTTGGTTATGGGCGATTAAAATACATTCGAATACAAAGATCTAAATAAAAACTTTAGAAATCTGTCAATAAAAGAAACTGACGGTGCAATGTTTTTCTTTGAATTTTTCGAACCCTTAAAAGTCTTTAACGAGAAAACTCAAAACTGAAGAATCATTCCTAAGACATAGATCTACCTTCTGTGAAATTTTCATAATTTTTCATCATGTTTGATATCCGAAAACGGTCTCAAACAAACCTGCCTCAGATTTAGATATTGAAACGGTGAAAGATTCATAGTCCGAACTTGTGGTTGATTTCTACATTAGATATAGACCTATTCAGGATTAGTGTTGAACATAAGAATTGTAGATCTATAAGTTTGAACACCTCTGTAAAGTTTTAGAATTTTTTGTTAAGATTTGAACCTCCGAATATGAACCGAACCAATCTGCGTCCTTACCGAATTCATGAAGGCTGACAGAAATTAGTTTCGAGCTTGATCCAAAGATTAACCACTGATCCGACGAGAATTAGGATTTCCGTTCTAAATAAAAGTTGTAGATAATTGTCTTAAGTGTCTTCCTGTAAAATTTCATCAAATTTGGAGTTCGGTTGCTATGGTAGATTTCGAAATTAAGAAACTGCTGCTGTGGAAATTCGGACAGATTAGTAACCTGATGAAAATCCACGTTTTTGACTTATTTCCTTAACTCGGATTGAAAAAGTTAAAACACGAAACTTGTTCGTCTATGTTTTTTCGAGTCACTGATAAAATTTCAGAATTTTCGGACGTAAAAAATATTTTTTTATTAATTTTGGAGTAAAAAGTGTTTTGACAAAGTCAAAATTTGAAAATCTTGTTGAAACGGTGAAATTGGTCTTTAAGGTTTAAACGATTGGAAATTTCCTTTAAAATAAAATACACAGATATAATGCTTACCCGATAGGCAATTGAGATATAATGCTTGCCCGAAAGGCAATTGAGATATAATGCTTGCCGAAAGACAATTGATATATATAAGGCTTGCCGAAAGGCAATTGAGATATAATGCTTGCCGAAAGGCAATTGATAAATAAAGTTTGCCGAATGGCAACTGAGATATAAACTTGAGACATGAGGCATATAAGAAATTGGTTGGACCTTGACTGGTAGCAACGGAAAGGAACTAAAAGACTTGAAGATTGTTTCTTTGGTGTAAACTATGCTTTTCAAGTCTGTCTTACAATTGTTTTACTTTGCAAGTTATATTTATGATCTTATGGAATCTCTGTCTTTTTAATTATGCCTTTAAGTTATTATTATTAGATAGATAAATTAAATTAAGTGGTGTATGCATATGTTTTCTTTAAATTTAATTAAAGGCTTTGAAACCCCACAATCATGTATGTGTTAACTTACTCAGCAAGTTGTGCTGACCCAAAACCATTTCTTTCTTTTTCCTACAGAGCATGTGGATTATACTTGAGCACATACATGCATGGGATTTTTGGGAATACTTTATTTTTAAATTCTGCATTAGACTATAGTATGAACGGGTCTGTTTAACCCGTGTTTTGGCCATGTTGGCCGTAATTACATTTTCCGCTGCAATACTTATACTTAGATATTATTTTTCCGCTGCATTATAATATTATTTTTGAATTTATGTTGTATGGGCTGTTTTTAATTGTTTTAAATATTTTAAATAATACAATACCTAGCCTTGCATCTCTTTAGTGAGCTCGGAGAAACCGTGTCTTGCTAGGGAGGTGTGGCGGTGACATCCCGACCTGAGTGACCAAAAACCGGAGTGTTACAATTATACTGTCACAACTACAAGTAAGATGTTTTCAATACATATCATATTCACATATCAAACATGAAGAAACCTAATTAGATGCATTGCATATTCTCATTATAATGCCATCAAACGTTAGGTTTTAAATTACATATTCCAATGTCTTCCTTCAAAACAAAAATAAACATGTAACCATTGACACAACCAATGAGGGCTCAATGGCAAACTAGTGGAGTCGTCATCCAAGCAAAGAATGAATTGGGTAAGTAAATTGACAATGTGAAGGAGGCATTTCAAAGAGTGGATAAATTTATGGAGCATTCAAATGTTGAAAGAAATGAAGTAGGCAGGTGTTGGAAGCTTACTTGCTTGAAGTTAATTATAGTCATTTTTTTGTATTATCCTTCCCAGCGTCTTGATCTGCCATTCGGATTCCAACATGGTTGATTTTTTTTTTAAAAAAAAAGTAAGGAGGTTGTGATTAGTAATAGCAGTAATGAGTAAGATTTAATGTCATTTGTTTGCCATGCATTTTTATTTTGAAGGAAGACGCCGATTGAATATTAAATTTCAAACTCAATGTTTGATGGTATTATATTAGAATATGTAATGCATCTAATTAGGTTTTTTCATGTTTGACATGTGAATGTGATATGTACTGAAAACATAATACTTGTAGTTGTGACAATATAATGTAAACTTTAGAAACAAAAAAAAAAACATATAATGCACAAAAGTCGAATATATTTATTGCAATAGTCGCAATAGTTAGAGCCAGTTATTTGCAAAGATTGTAGAGGACGGATTCGGACAAAACGACAAGAAAATGGATGTTTTTGACAATTTTTTCAATTATATCTCTAATTGACTTGAATTAATAAGTTTAGGACGGATTTAGATTTAGTATTAATTAGCTAATGAAGCGGACTAATAGGGGCCAAAAATTCGAAGTGGGTGGATCCTGCAAAAATGACCAGAAAATAGACCTTTTTTTGGGCAAATTTTCCTTTTTTTTTACTAATCGCCTATTGCCTTATTTATGAAATTTTTACTAATCGCCTGTTCGACAAAGATTTTATTAATTCATTTTATCTATGTATTATTTTAATAATTAAAATCTTTATTTTCCTTACAACAACACAAAATCTTAATCAACCAATGACAGATTATGTTATTAATACAATATTTAAGTTTTAAGAATATTTGGAATTGTAAAGTAAAGGCAACTGTACCAAAAATTATTATATATAAGTAGTTCAGTTGGAGATAAAGAATAAGAAAGAGAATAGTAGATGAAAAATTTAGTTTAATGGAAAAATGAAGGAAAGTCATTTTTCTCATTATTGCTTCTAGAAAAGACAAAATTAAAATTAATTCCACATTTTCCTCTTAATATTCAACCTATTGTTTTAATTTATTTTTAAAAATAAATAGTTGTACATATCATTTGTAAAAAGAAAAAAAATTAATTACGTATTACAGTATTATATTACTCATACCTTTCCTTATAAGTTATCTAAATTGAAATCAAGGAGGCATGAAAAGGGATTGGGGACTTTTTCTAGTGATAAGTCCCTCAACTATAGATTGGGGGTTCGAATCCCCACCCAGTCCCCTATCTCATAAGTTCCACCACCCCTTTCCCCTACATTTATTTTGCATATGTAAAGATACTGATCATCACTTATTAGTATTGTTTTGTCACTCAAAATTACTCATTTTTTTAAACATTAATTAAATTATTCTGTAAATATAGATTCACCATTTCTGAGTGATAATTCAACACTCCATACTCTACACTTACCAGTTGGGGAAAACCTCCACGTAATCGGACTGGCTAGACTGGTTTTTGTTACGGTTTTTCCAGCCGGTTCCCGTTCCAACCAGACCGCTGGTTAAACCAACAGTCAAGGTTCAAATGGCCACCTCTACCCTCCCACTTTTTAACTTTTCAAACTCTAATCTATAAGCTCTAATACAAACACCAAACATTTAAAACTATCTTAATTAAAAACTATTTTTTATAACTCTAATTTCTAAAATTTAAACACTAATAATTTCCCAAGCTAATTAACTTAAATATGAATTTTTAACATAATTAAATCCATTATTATATGATAGGTTCTGACTATGATACTGCCATATGAGTGGTACATTGTCCCAATCCATCTTGACAGTCCAATTTCATTTAACGGCGGTAGACACTCAAGGTGTGTGTACTAAGAAAATATTATCCAATATTTAGTAATGTAATTATAAAAAATATAGATCATTATTTTAAAAATACACTTATATAAAAATATATTTCCATATAAATACTATTAAGAAAAATACAAATTTTTATTCTACATAGTGACTATGAATACCAGAAATAATGATTATATATACCACATGCATCGATCGACTAAGAATAGAAGAGTTTGCAACTTAGAATACCAAAAGTAGAGATTAAGAAATACCAAATCTAGCGACTCAAAATACTAGAAATAGCAACTAAGAATACTCGAGGTAGCGACTAGAATATCATACACAACATAATATCATATACAGGTACCGACTATAATATAGATCATATGTAGCAATGAGAATACCAAAGGTAGCAACTTACAATTAAAATATCATAGGTAGCAAATAAGAATACAGAGGTAACAACTATGAATACCACATGTAGTGATTCAAATACCATATGTAGAAACTAAGACATATAGCGACTTAAGAATACATGAGGTAGCTATTAAGAATATTCAAGGTAGCAACTAAGGATACCACATGTAGCGACTACAAATAACAGATATAGCAACTAAGAATAACAGATAGAGCAACTAAGAACACTCTATGTAGCAACTAAAAATACGAAATGTAACCATTAAGAACACTACGAATAGTGAATTAGAATACTAGAGAGAGCGACTTTTAGCCACATGAATGAAGAATACGTATAACTAGTAAGAATTAATTGAATTACAAAAAGGCTCTTTTTTTTTGGATGAGCCGAGGCCAGTCAAGTAATTACAAAAAGACTCTTAATATTTATTAAAGCAGTCAATTTTAAATATAAATCAACAGTTCTAACTGGTTGGCATTACATTCCCAACCCTCAGTTTGTACAGTAGCAGCTCGTACAAGATATTTTGTGTAGATTTTTATTGGAAACTTATTGAAAGGTTAAATAAAAATATTATGTGTAAAACATTCTTGAAAAGGAAAAAAATATTTTCTAAAATAATAGAATATAATATATATCTTTTTAGGGTTTGGATACGTCCAATTTAGTCGCAAAGTGAGAAACACTAGGACAAATTTGTTGACTATGTCTCCCTGTTCCTTTTTAGTTATCTTTTTAGAAATTAAAAAGTGTTCCACAATAGTTGTCATTTTTAGGTGGTTATAGGTAGTTATGCTATATTTTTACTATATTGCCCTTTACTTTACATAAATGCTATTTGTTGACATTTATTAAGAATGAATTTCGTTGAAGGATAAAATTGCAAATTTATGAGTTAATTAATGCAAACATTGGTTATTGAAATTGAGTTGAAAGAGACAACTATTTAGGAACGGAGAGAGTATTTAGGAAAGGAATTAAGCCACGAACCCAACAAGTAAATTAAATGCTTTTTTGTTATCTCGCGACTTGAGACGACGAACCAAACATTGAAAGGCCTTTAAGACAAGTTAATTTTTTTGGGAAAGCCATAGGCCAGGGAATTAAGACAAGTTAATTAATACTATACTATATTATTTGTCGTCCTTTAATCATTACCGGAATTCATGGTTGTTTGGTGTATGCATTATCCTTTATGGAATAACAAATACGGAGTAATTTTTTAAGAAATTATATAGGGTAAAATAAAAAGAAGTGGACGTCTGTATCCACTTCTATATACTGCTCCCCAACCTACACTGCTGCACAACCACCTCTCACCCATTTCCCATTCTTAGCTTTGGTCCTTTATCCTAATCTTGGCCCTTTGATTAGCTCCGATACATCAATTTGGAATATGTTTGTAGGGGAGATGGGATGTTGAAGCATGATCATAGGGTTGATACTATAATACATTACATGATTTCATGAGTTTCTCTATTGTCTACCCAACCCTGTGAAGTTCTGGAAGGGTCATCTACAGTCGGAAGCTTGTTCTTTGTTAAAATAAGTTGAAGAAAAGGAGTTACTGACTAAGGACGGACGGGTCGGCAGATACTAATGAAGGAAGCTGAAGAAGGAAGCTGGGGCTGGTGTTGCAGGACTACTTTCTAAACATTACATGGTTCTCGACTTTTGTCTTTTGAGTTTCGATGGGTTTAAGCCTTTGGTCCCTTGTGTTGGTTTTCTTCCTGTTGTAATTCCATTTCTAACATCGAAGGAGTGATGTGGTGAGATTGCAGAATGCTGCCAATTGTAAGACTGTTTTGGTCATGGTTTATTGAAAGTATAAAAACACTTTTTCTCAAAAAAAAAATAAATAAATAAATATGTATGGATAATTGTAATTTGTGTGGCATGGGCTCCCACACATTTTTGCCAACAAATGAGTGTCAATATTTACCAAAAAATTTCTATAGACAATTTTCAAACACCCACTAAGTCTTGTCAAAATATTTTAGACAATTAGATTCAACAAAATCTAGGGCACATTGTTTAAATTCAACTTTTAACACTTCGATCATTTCTCCATGAGGCCATAGGGTGGTCAAAGGTGACATTTTCGGATTGTGTTAAGATTTTTAGGAATGAATTGAGTTTTAATCTATATATATATTAAAGCATTAGTGAACAACCCATCCTAAAATTAATCTGGTGTCTCCATTCCCAATTTCTAATTTTTATAGATTTTTGTATTTTTTTTATTTATTCATTTTAGATTTTCACATTTATATATTTATTTATTTATTTATTATAGATTTTAAGTTTTTGAAATATATGGAATTCCTAAAATATTCACTTTTAAAAAGATCTAAAAAATTTGAAATTTGAAATTTTGCATATCTTATTTTATCTTTATTATTTGCATTTTTTAATTTACTAATTTTAGATTTTTTGCATTTATTTATTTATTCATTATGTATTTTAGTCTATCGTGTATAAAATCTATCATTTACTTATTTCTCACGCTATCATCATATCGTATCACTATATATTCACTTTTAAAAGGATTTGAAGATAAAATTTGAAATTTTGCATTTTTAATTTTATCTATGTTGGATTTTATTATTTTGCATTTTTCTGTTTTATATATTTTAGATTTTATTGCTGCATTTAGTATTTATTTATAGATTTTCAGTTTTGACACCAAAGGATTATTATGACGAGGTTCTGCACTGGCAATTAAGAATTGTGTTGCGTTTATTTTTCAATATGGTGAACATATTGTAATGCCGGTAATTTTGTGTAGGTTTAGTCTCAATTTTGGTTATATTTTTTGTGTGGTGAATAATGTAATCAAAATATGCATTGCACATCATATTTATTTATTTATGTTAAAGATACATTAATGTGTATATGAAAATCACAATTTTTAGTTTTTAAAAGATATTTAATTTCTAAATTATATGGAGTTCCCACAATTTTCAGTTTTTAAAAAAATTGGATTTCAAATTTAAATGGAATTCGCAATGTATATATGGAATTTATATTATTAAAGGAAAGATTAATGAATATATAAAAAATATCTGTATAAATTAATTAATGTATATATAGGCCATGTTTTCATAAAAATATGTCACTTCTCTTAAAAGTAATATACAATTATATAGTTGCGAATAGATCCATCAGTAAATAAAGAAGGAAAATTTAATTTTTTTTTAATTTACTCCATCTGTCCCATTATTTCTGGCTCCAAACTTTTGGACACATCGTCCAATACATTTGTTTAAAACTTAATATTTTAAAATGTATCTAAAACTACACGAATCTAATAAGACCGAACATAACTATATTTTTTCGTATATAATTACGATAACATTAGGTGAAAGTTGATTAATAAACAGTGTTAAAAATCAAAATAAGACACTTTGAGTGCGACGGAGGGAGTATGAGAACTTAATTAATCAAAAGTGTCTTATTTGACTTTTAAGACTGTTTATTAATCAACTTTGACCTAATGTTATCGTAATTATATAAGTGTAACACTAGGAAACGACACATAATTTAAGATAAGTTAATTAAATTGATTAAGTTGAAGAATTAAAATAATTAAATAACTAAAATAAGTCATATTTGACTTTATTCCTTGTGAGTTTTATTTTAATAAATATAAAAAAATTAATAATTTAAGTATAATTAGTAAAAATTATTAACCTTCAAAACATTTCAAATATGGTATTGTAACATTTATTTCCAAACATCCAAAAAGTGAAAGTGTAACTCTGAAAAAACTGATGAAGTAATTTATTAATCTATATTTTAACAGATTTACAATTGACGAAAAAACAAATATAAATCTAGCTTCATTAGAAAATTGTGATTGTGAAATATCAAAGTAAGTTCATATTGAAAGGCTAATTGCTGCAAATTATATAAATTTGAAAATTTTCTCTGGAATGCCGGTACTAAATGAAATTTTAACGTCTGAAACAAATAACCTATTGATACTATAAGAAACATATTATAATAAGGAAGAAATAAAAGCAGATAATGCTAAGTTATTACCTTTGTTGATTGATGAGCATAATAATGTTTATAATAAAATAATATCTGTAGTTGATAGTGATGGGTGTTGATTATTTTTCTTTACGTGATGGAATAGACAAGACATTTATCGATAATTTATCTAGAAAACATTAAGTTTAGCCCTTCATGGTAGATGTGATATTGTGCTGCATATAGCATCCAATGGAATAGTACCCTTACTCATTCCAAGAGGTAGGACTGCACATTCTAGATTTGGTATTCCACTAGATTGTGACGAGAATTCTACCTGCAAAAAACTTACCACAGAAAATTATTTAACCTCTCTTCTTATTAAAAAAACTCAATATTTGAGATGAAAATTCTTGATTGGTAGAATGATAATGAGCCCGTCTGAATTAATCAAATTCTCCATTCGATTTCAGAGGAAAAACTTCCACTTGTAGTTTGTTTTACTTTGACATTAAAAAAATGTAAATGTCAACCACTCGATTGGTAGAATGTTAACCTTTAAAGAAGGTGGGACTCTATCTTCAAAAACCAGTTTTTACCCATGTCAGTGATATGTTGCAATATCTCATGTCATTGGAAAGAGCGGACTCGAAATATTAATATGTAATTAAGATGGATTAACTTAAGATACTATAAGAAATGTTATTTATAATGAAATATATATATGGCAAAAATTTGCGCAATGAATACTTCATTTAGGTGATGGTAATTGGTAAAACTGGTATTAATCTTGAAGATGTACAATTAGATGTGACATTTCCAGATGATAATTTTATAAACACTATGAGAGATTTTATAGCGGCAATTGTTGAGAGTACTTATACAAATATAAACTACACCACTTCAAATCCAAATATTTTTACTATATATTAACCCCCTACCAATGAGCATGTTGATATAATCAATAATTACATCATATATGGAACGTACGTCTGCAAATGAAAATGTATATATATATATATATATCAGTCCTAACAATATTTATCAAAATGATGAAAGAATAGATAATGCTAACGAATTATTTTCACTGGAATATCTAAACACGATCAATTGTTTTAGATTACCGAATCATAAAATATAGTTGAATGAGGGTTGTATAGTCATGCTTCTTAGGCATATATATTCATCAAATTAATCATGTAATAGAAGTAGGTTGATGGTAACCAGGATGCGGAATTAGAAAGTTGAGGTTAAACTAATTTTCGGGAAACCATGAAAGTAGAAATTCTTGATTGGTACAATGATTATGAGCCTATTTGATTTAACCAAATTTTTCATTCGATTTGAGATGAGAAAATTCTCGCTCACAGTTTGTTTTGCTATGATTATAAACAAAAGTCAATATCAATCTTTAAAGAATGCCGGGTTTTATCTTTCAAAACCATTTTTTAGCCATGAACTATTATGTTGCAATATTTCGTGTCACTAGCAAGATGTGGCTAAAAGTATTAATATGCAATTAAGAATGATTAACTCAAGATACCACAAGAAATGTTGTTTACAATGAAATTTATATATGACAAAATTTGCAAAATTGATAATTGATGTAGGTAATGGTAAAGCTGGTATTAATTTTAGAGATGTACAATTAAATGGGACATTTTCGGATGATATTCTTATAAACTCTACGGGAGATCCTGTAGCGGTAAATTTTTAAAGTACATATACAAATATAAATTGCACCACTTCAAATTCAGATATTTTTAAAGATAGTGTTATACTAGCCCCTATCAATAAGATTTTCACCAATGAAATTTTCAGCAAATTGTGAGGAAAATTTTCATATAATACTTAATACTTATTTTTAAATTTTATTTTAACTTAATTTAAATTTTAAATTAAATAAAAATATTATTTTACTGGACAAGCCATATATAAAAAATGGTATAATATGATTTTTTTGTTAGTTTTAAAAATTATTAAATTATATTATCATATACATCCTCTTTTGAATATATAAAAAAATCATTATACATTTTTCATTATTCAAAATACAATTTATTATTACTTTATATAATATAAGTATATATTATATAAAATATATAGTTATGTCCGTCGAGTCTCGACGGGTTACTTACTAATATATTTAATAACTTTCTTATAAATGATATTTTTACTGGACTAACAACTCATACGGCACCCAGCTACTCTTTTTTATTTCGAAAAAATTACTCCCTCTCTAATTTTATCACAATGTATATTTTGACAAAACCCATCAAATTCAAGCTGCGATTTTTATATATATTATATAAAAAATATAAAAAAAATATAATAAATTACATTATATCTAACATTATTATAAAAACTCAAAATACATCATAAAAATTCAAAAAGTATCACAAATTAATTTATAAAATACATTACATTCTAGAATTAACATCGAATAGTAAGTAGGGGTGAACGCGGTACGGTAAATATCCGACCAATCCAATAATGTATCCGATTATATTCGAATGCGAGCCGAAATTAGCTATCCAGGCGGATATTTCAATATTCATATCTGAATCCGTATTTTAATATCCTCATTCATATTCGTTTCCGAAAATATACGTCCGTATCCAGATCAACTGAGCTAGGGTTACATATTTTCTAAGTATACGACCATATCCCAAAGTATTCGTATTCGTATACGACCGTAGTTTTGGATGGTATCCAGGTTCGAAAATATACAATGTATTCGTGTCCGTAGCATTTAAAAAGAAATGGAGGAAGTATTTTCTAAGTATGTTTCATCGAGTATTGCGGTAGGGTTTATTTGTTTTTTATATGGAAGTTACATATATACATTTCTCTAATCATTATACCTTACACGGTTAAACCGCAGGATCAAAATCAACTATTCTAATTTGGCAGAAGTATGTATTAAGGATTCTGTTTCTTTACTGTAACCACGCCCGTTATGGATCTTTAAGATCCAAAGCTTAATATGTGATTTAAACAAACGCATTGAGACAAGCAAGTATCCTAGTATGGAATAAATGAGCTAGCTAGGGTTTTTATTCAAGTGTTCTTCAATAGATATATAAAAGTAATAAATGAACTACAACCACCATCACAAAGCATATACTTCGCCCTCAAAATTGCATCATGGACCCCAATTCCTTCTCATGTGTGTATCAGAGCACCTCATGGTGGGTTATTGGAGATAGAGCTCGACTCCCCAACCTCCCTTTAACATCCATCCCAAGGCAAGAATTTTACTTAACAACACATCCTTGCCTTGGGATGGATGTTAAAGGGAGCTTGGGGTCTAAGCCCATCTCCATCAACTATATGGGAAGTGTTTGGGTGCATGATCTGCATGTCCAGCCGGGATATAGTTGTTACAATTGTCCACAATCAAAATGTCTACCAATGCTGGATCCAAAGAAATAGAAAATAATAAATATACTGTAAATTAAAAAATTGCATATTAAATATAATCGGAGATCAACCCGGTTTCACCCAAAATATAATCGGGGATCATAGTTTGGCCTAATGGGGAATCCTTAACTTTCAACCTTACAGTCGGGTTCGATTCCCATTATTCCTTATTCCTTGCCAATGAATAACAATTTTCATTTGTAACATGGACGAGCGTTTCTCTTTATAGTACAAATTAAAGAATAATTCAAAAAAATATTGTGGATGGGGCACCACAAAAATCAATTCTATTATTCCAATTAAAAAAATGATTCTTAATTTTTTGCAATAAATCAAGAATAAACTTGAGAATGTTATAATATTTTATTTTCTACTAAATGATTGCCAAAAGTATGTTTTCTGGGACCCAAACATATAGAGGTGGAGGTTAAAGGAGAGAGGTGTGACCATACATGAAAAAACACAACATTTCATAATTTTCAGACACCAATTGGCTGGGTGCACATGCGTGCCTAAGAACGGATTTGGGTGCGCATTTTCAATGGCATGCCCAAGGCATAGAGATCAAAAAGCAAGGAAATTTTTTTATCCCGGATTTAGGCACGCGGATGCATCCAAAGAAAAATTAAGGTGCGCTTCTTCTATGGTGTGCCTAAGGCAAAACTTTTCAAATACCCATAGACATTAATGCTAATTTTTGTTGCTATATATTTCCACATTTTCTTTTAGTGGGATACCAAATGTTGTCTATTTCTTACCCCCAAAGAAATATTTAAAGGTGTTTGAAATTACAAACTACGTACGAACATCTTCATGAACAAGTAAGATTAAAAAGAGTCTTGGACACAATGAGGCCTGAGAATACCTGGGAATTACAAAAAAAAAAGTAAGATTAAAAAGAAGTGGAATGTAGAAAATGTGGAAAAGTAAACATAACTAGAAGGAAAAAGAAAAAAGGGACAAATTAAAGAACCGCATAACAATATAATACATATAGAAACTATGGATTTTTTTCTTCGTTCTTAAAACTAATAATTAAAAACCAATCTGACCAATAAATATATAGACCAACATGAACTATCTAGTAGTAATATGTAGGTTTTGGTATATTGTCTAGTTTTAAAAATGGTTACGTTTCGTTTTGTTCTTCTTTTAAAAAAAAAAAAATCTATTTGATTTGGCATATCCCACCAAAATCCCGAAGTTAACCAAGAATAGAGGTCCATATTCAAAGGGTGATTGAATGATCCATTAACCAAACTTGTTAAAAATGGAAAACGTAAATGAATAAATCAGTGCAATTTTGTTCCCCTGTTTGTTAATAAATTCAAACTCTGATTTTCCAGAAAAAGAAGTAAATTGAAGTGTGGAGATATGCACCATGTTTGGCATCCTCCATATTATACATATTTTGATTTCCTTACATTTTGAAATTAGGTATTTCCTCCCTTCTTTACAATAATATTAGTTTCCTATGGTGTATACCTGTATGTATAATAATATTATTAATTTATTTATGTATATGAACAATAATATTATGTATACCTGTATGTACAATAATATTATGTATATATATAGCTTGTTCTAGTATATTGTTCTCCCCAAACAAACTTTCATAGTAGTTCTATATATAAGAATAGTTTCTCCCCAAATTTGAAACTTTCATACGATATTTGAAAGAATAACATAATCCTTTGTGTATTTAGACAAAGAGATGGACTTGTTGAATGAGGGAAATGGGTCGGGTGACGAAGAAATGTCGAGCTCTGGAAAGGGCAAGAAGCAATACCATCGTCACTCTACGCAACAAATTCAGCAGCTCGAAGCGTAAGAAACCTTAATGAATTCCTTGAAAAATTTGCAAACAAGTCATCCTTCTATGATATGTGTATTTTCTTTCAATCCCTACTTGTTTTTTTTATTCATTGAAGTTTTTCTTTAAAAGATAATATTTGCTTTATTTATATTATGCATAGTTTCTCATTAAGTAATTGATGTTCTTGTCCAAAACATGTACATGGATTTATAAAGTTATTATTCTCCCTTCTTTGGTTGCAATTTTTGGTTTAAATTTTGATTGTCTTGTTTGCAGGTTCTACAAAGAATGCCCACACCCGGACAAGAACCAAAGGCAACAGCTAAGCGATGAATTAGGGCTCGACCACAAACAAATAAAATTCTGGTTTCAAAATAAAAGAACCCAAGTTAAGGTACATTGCTACGATTTCATGTATATAATATGGAAAAAAAAAACCCATATCATCCCATAATTTAAATTTTTTTTCAAAACAGTCCCACAAATATCAGATTAGACGAATTCGTCACATAACTACCATAATCTTCGCCGAACCCATCCATGAACCCGGTTTTCGCCTAATCATCGCCGAATCCGTCCCATAATTACCTTAATCATCGCCAAACTCATCCCTCCATTAGGGTAGTTATGGGATGGGTTCGGCGATGATTAGGCGAAAACCGAGTTCATAGAAGGGTTCGGCGAAGATTATGGTACTGATGGGACAGATTCGTCTAATTCGATATTTATGGGATGATTTTGGAAATTAAAAAAACTTATAGGACTAAATGGTTTTTTTTTCATTATAAATATATCTACGCGGGTAGACGAGCGTTCGCGCCAAAAAAGAAAAAAAAGGAAAAAAGAAAAAGAAGGGAAACCGCGAACATTCTATGTAGATTCATTTATGGAAACCTAATAAATTGTACACGGTATGCTTCAAGGTTCAAAATGAAAAGGCGGACAACAGTGCCCTGCGGTCTGAAAATGAAAGGATTCACTATGAGAATCTCGCCATGGAAGAAGCATTGAAGAATGTCATATGCCCTAATTGCAACGGTTCGGGCCTTAGGGAAGAAGAGAAACGCCGCAACTTACAGAGACTTAGAATGGAAAATGCACGTCTCAAAGAAGAGGTAATTGTTATAGAGTGATGGAAATTCTTTAATAACTTTCATTTGGTTATTACCAATTCATTGAATCCAGCAAAAGATTATTTCACATGGAAAATCTCTTAACAATAATTTTATATGGTAAGAAGATTGAGGTTTGGCGTTTGAGGGGTGTGTATATTTAAAAACTAAGTGGCATAACCATATATACAACTACCTATCAAGTTTTCTTTTAATTTCTAACTGTTGTAAATGAAATATAGGAGTATGTAGAAAACTGAATAATGATTGTCATCGGTAATTGTTCCTAATTATTTTTAATTCTTCCAGCAAACAAATCATTTGAGGCATTATTTTATAAAACACATAATGCTTCATAAAAATGAAAAATAAGTATATTATTCTTTGTTTTTTTTTTTTTTCTAAGAAAAAGGCACACAACGAAAAATATTGACAATCCACACAAACAAGATTATACTATGTAGAAATCAAACTAGGGCTATCATGAGTTCCCACCCAATTTCTGCTGCCATAAAAAATCAAACTCTGCAAGTGATCCATATTTGTCAAACTTGGACTTGTCGAGTATGATATATATAGCCAAATTAGTTAAATTTAAAGCGAAACCCTAACCCTAATTCGATTCATATTTTTCAGCATGAGAGAACAATCAGCTTCTTTTCCAACTACATGGGAAGTGCATCATCAGGTGTTGTTCCTGGAATGGAGTCCCTCACAAATATCCCTCCAAATAACGTAATGATTGGAGGAGCGGCGGCGGCAGAGGCAAGCAACCCTCTTGAAGCTGAACAAGCCCCACCACCGTTCCAAATGGAAAAACCCATGTCGCCAACGCATTGGTCCGGCACTGCAGGAATACAGGAGAGGGAAAAGACTGTAATAATCGAGACAGTAGTAAGGGCGATGGAAGAGCTTTTAGAACTCTTTCGAATCAATGAGCCCGTGTGGATTAAGTCTTTGACAGATGGGAGATTTTTGTTACACCACGACAGTTATGACAAGCTCTTCCCCAAGCCAAACTATTTCAAATCCGCCAGCGCCCGGTTTGAATCATCAAGAGACACGGGAGAGGTGGCGATGGCGCCTATCCATTTGGTCGAAATGCTTCTTGATGCAGTATATGCTTTAACTCTTGTCATCCGTTTTTACTTTTCCATTCAAATTTAATTTCATTGGAACCTTATGAAGGATTTTGTGAATGAAGTTTCAATAATAAATTCATGCAGCGCAGTGTTGCTGAGTTTTTATTTTTCTATTTTTTATTTCTTGCAGAATAAATGGAAGGACATATTTCCTAACTTGGTGACCAAGGCGAGAACACTTGAAGTATTAGACACTGGAATGTTTGGGGGTTTTTTGCAGCTGGTGAATACCTACATTATTATTGTTGGATGTTATTGAAATTATATTCGCTGTGATAGTCTATATTTAAAATAAACTATTAAAATAAGGCCAATAAAATTGTGTGATCGAAAAATAGGCCAAAAAAAAACGTACTGGGCTGTAAAATAAGCTAAGGCCAAATAGTCGGATTCGGTACATTTCTCTAGCTGCGTGTGGCGCACGTGCCATCGCCCAATGTTAGAAATTGTATTGGATTCGGTCATTTGGTCTCATTTTATATATGCTGTAATGGTTCCCGGCCTATCGACCTACGTTAAGCTTTAAATTCATATTTTTAGCTAGTGACTTAAAATTAAGATATAATAAATTAACTCTTTATAGTGGTGTATTTTAATTGCATGTTTACTCGTAATAATAATGTGACACTTCTGTTAAGGCAAATGTAGAAAAATATTACATAAATCACTAAATTAAAGTGGTTCCATCCATACATAAAATATTCATACATGTAACTATATAGGTAGGAAAATTAGAAGTGTAATTAAGTACCTGAATGTGTGATTTTAGTTATTAATACATAATTATTATTATATACACTACTGTGAGTATTATTGTGCAGATGTATGAAAAGGTGCATATATTGTCACCACTAGTGGCTCCAAGGGAATTCTTCTTGATGAGATATATCAGACAGTTGAATCCAAGCAGTTGGTTGATGGTGGAGATATCCCATGATTTCATCAAAGAATTCCAAGACACTAGTGCTGCCCCTACAAGATCTTGGAAGCTTCCTTCTGGCTGTATGATTGAGGATCTCTCCAATGGAAGATCAAAGGTCACATATACTTATTTGTGTAGACATATATATACATATCTACACAAATAGGTGTCATATTGTGATTGTTTAATCATGCTTAGATCCCACATTCATAATAATCATACATATCATGTGGGCGTGGGACAGAACCATGCACTCCTCCATCCATTGCTAATTAATTGATTGATTTTGGGTTGGATTTTGCTATCTCATTTATTATAACAAATCATTACACACTTCAATCTTCTTCTTGATAGGTTACATGGATCGAGCACAGTCAAGTGGATGACAAATTATTGACACACCGACTATATAGAGACTTGGTGTGTGGTTCTCAAGCTTACGGAGCCAAACGATGGATTGCTACTCTTGAAAGGATGTGTGAGAGGTTTGCATACTCGATGGGCCTAAATAACAACGAAAATAACAGACATGAACTCGAAGGAGGTATACATATATAAAATTAAAACATACTGTACGTACGTTCATCCATGTTTTTATTCGTATGTATGTATATAAAATAGAGCTAGATCGAGCTGTGAGGTTCAATACATGCATGGTCATTAATTATATGTTCATCATGTATTTAACTTTTTCTTATATATATATATATATATATATATATATATTGTGTTATTAGTGATCGACTCTCCTGAAGGACGGAGAAACCTAATGAAGCTCTCTCATCGGATGATGAAGGACTTTTGCGAAGCATTAAGCATGTCGTCGGATAAGCTTGAGTTTCCACACATGTCGGAATTTAAGAATGGTGGGGTGCGTGTCTCCATGAGAAGGAGTGAAGAAGGAGAAGGCCAACCTGAGGGCTTCGTTATGAGTGCAGCCACCTCCATTTGGCTCCCCATTTTGCCCGATAAACTCTTCGAATTTTTCCAAGATGATAATAAGAGGATTGAGGTATGTAGTATATTCATGCATGCATGGTATATATATGTGATTAGTTTGTGATCTCATCATCTATGCTCACCTTATATACGTACGTAGTTTTAGTGATTCACTTCTTTGGTTTAAGCTAGGCAGTAGTAATTAATAGCTAGCTGAAATTTTAATTAGACGAGTTGTTCAATAATATATATATATATATATATATATATATATATACCTAGAAAATTCAAGAAGTATCCATGTGTTCGGTGTCCCTCATCGAATACCGAGTGGGATTCTCCTTGATTTATACCACCTCCGTCTCGGTGTTTTTGTTACAGATTATTTTTTTGCATTATTCATTATTCAATTTGATTCAAATTTTTATGTACAAAATAACATAGTCAAGTGAGATCTTATTAGATTCGTCTAATCTTGTAGTTTTATAATATTAACTTTTTATAATTTTTTATTGTACATAATTTAAGTTATTAACCGTTAAAAATATCTATCAGTATACGTGATAGGTGGGTCCGTAACAAAAATAATGAGACGGAGTAAGTATAGAATATGTATGGGCTACTTCACTCATTGTCAATTAATTAATTTTAAGTTGGAATCTTCTATATTCCAATCTTTAATTAATACTAGCATGCTGGCAAAAAATAATTGTATCATCATAATTTTGAAATTTGACACTATGACATTCATCAGTGGGATGTGTTGTCGAGTGGAAACCCAATCAGTGCGGTAGCACAGGTCTCAACCGGGACACATCCTGGAAATCGAATATCCATTATCCAGGTCAGTCAGATATACTTTTCATCAATTGTTATACATAACCCAAAAAAAAAATAAAAATAAAAATTCCTCTTAACTTCTTCTATAAGCAATGTATCAGAAACCACCACTAAGCGCAAAATTAAAATTGGGTTTTAATATGTACCCTTTTTCATTTTCTAGCGTCATCACTTATAACTACTTTTTTTTTGTTTTTTCTTTGCCGTGACTGCATGCAGCCTTTCATCCCGAAAGAGAACAACATGCTAATGCTCCAAGAGAGTAGCATTGACAATCTAGGATCAATGATAGTGTATGCTCCTATTGATCTAACATCTGTCATCGCAGTAGTAAACGGAGAGCTGGACACATTAAAAGTACCTATCCTTCCATCAGGATATGTGATCTCTAGTGATGGCCGCAGCACTACTCATGAGAGAGGGAGTAGTACTAGTACTACTGGATCAAGCACCTCCTGCAGTGCCAGCTCCTCAACCGGCGGTTCGCTCTTGACGGTTGCTTTTCAGATATTAGTGTGCCATAGCACATTGACAAAGCAGCTGAATATGGAATCTGTGGCCACTGTGCATGCTTTGATCAGCTCTACAATTCAAAAGATCAAGGCTTCTCTCAACTGTTTGGATTAACAACTTCGCAGGGTTTTCATAAATAATTATAATAAGCTCTAATTGACTATATATATCTTTCAACTCTTTAGTTACTTTTGTGTTGGCTTTATATGTGTTGGAGCATTTTTAAGGAGTTTGTTTTCTTTTAATAAATATTGACTTGCTATGACTTGTGGATTAAACAAGGTGTAATTTTTAATTCTCTTTGTTTAATTATTGTGGTTTTATTTATTTTGGGAATATATTTGAATTCTCATCCCTAGAAATATTGTTATTGGTCAACTTCTCAAGATAAAAATTATGTTGATTCAAACCTTTATGCACCCTCAATATATATCTACTTATATATTCTACAATTTTACATTGAGTGATAATTTTGTTGGGTCCATATGGATCTACCAAATTAACTTGTTTATGCAAGTTCAGTGTAGGAATTCTACCACACACAATGAATAAACAGATTAATGATACCAATAATCATGCACAACGAAAATAATAAATAAACATAAAGAATAAAAAGACACAAGGAGTTCTGACTCAGTTCGGCCTTCGGCCTATGTACATAGGGGATTACCAATCCAGGAGGTATTTTCACTATATGTTCAAACAATAGTATACAACCACATACATACGTAAAAACTCAAGTACACCTTCACTTAAATCGCGAAGCAGATAATTGTAATGACCAAAACTTCCGGGCTTTCTCCCACCCACTCCAATTCTCCAAAGCAATCCCACTTTGAGTTTCCCTTGTCGAAATCTATGAAGCAATTCCTCCAAATGATGTTGTTCAATCAAGCGCATGTATCAATGGCAAATTCCTTGAACAATTCCCTTGGTGTTATTACCAACACCACACAAAGGATCATGGACAATCTTCGAATCTCGATTTGCCCAAGGCTCAGTACCAAACAAGGCTTTAAACTTCGATCTTGCAGCAACAAGGTCAATCTCGAACACATGCTGCAAATCATGCTTTTCTTTTCACTTATAATGCTCTGAATGTGTTAGAAGGAATTCTTGATAAAAACTCTATCTTGAAGAATGCATGAATTCCCTTTTAAACATGAACAACGACATCCAAGTAAGAAATACTCCTTTCCGTTTCTTTGATTCTCTTCCCTTGTGGATGTTTTGCGTATAACAGCATGGAAACGTTAATAAAAGTCCCTCCAGATCCGCAAAGAGCCGTTGGAGGCTGATTGTTGGAGCTTCATCAAACTCTATCCATCTGGATAAAGTAAGGCATGGTGGTTCATCAAAGAGGCCCATTCATCGGTTTTGAACATCGTCAAAACATATGACTCAATATTCTCCGACTTTTTAACAAGAAGTCAGCCAGTACCAAAATGAAACGATGATGAACATACATCAAAATGATAATCAAAAGAACTTCCCAATATCCCAACCATCGATACAAATGGAAATAAAATGGACCATTTTGGCAATTTTGCTTATTGCATGCCTGTATATTCTCTTTACTCTTTTAGGGGGAAAATATATTATATGGTCCTTTTTTTTTTACCAAAAATCCAAAATAGTTCTTTATTTATTTTCGCCCATATTAATCCTCTACGTTTACACATAATATCCAAAATGATCTTTTTTTCTTATTAATCTTGTAATTTAACTAATTATTTTCTTAATTATGTCCACAAGAGATATTTAAGATTTGACTACACATATAATATGGAATATTAATGAAATAATAAAATTAATTAAAAAATAATTAAATTGAAAAACTTTAATAGATTAATAATCTATATAATAAATCCTGAATACTTTTTGGCATGTTCAGACTGTATTATCCTTATTAAATATACTTCATCCTTTTTAAATTTTAAGGGTTAAAAAGATTATGCCCTAGGTTTCCACGTAGGCGCTGATTAATCATACATAAAAACACAGTCATTCACACATCAGCGCATAATCATCCTCGTTGCCATGTCATCAACCATTTAAATCATTTATTTAGATACTAAATCTATTTATTAGTATATGAAAATCTTGAGAAATCTTTTCATATATTTTACAAAGATATAAATTGGAAACAAATTATAATATATTTGATGTTTATGACAAATTTAGTAAAACCAATATACTATAAATCCTTTAATTGAATATGTTATATTTTCAAATATATTATATTGATTATATGAAAATATGAGCCTAAAATATTATCCTCAAATAATAGAATAAATAAAAAATTTAATCTATATAATAAATCCTGAATACTTTTTGGCCTATTCAGACTGTATTGTACTTATTCAATATAACTATTTTTTTTTTAAATTTTTGCGTTATATAAGTAATTATACCACTATTTTATAATCAATGACTACAATTAATCCACGTCATTGATGATTAATCGCTGACTAATTTCAACTCACCTTCCACAGCATCAATATCTATATTAAGAAAATAAATCTATTATTAATATAATAAAATCTTGAGAAAATCTTCATATATATCTTAAAAAGATATAAATTTTTTATGACACTTAGAAAATATAAATTGATTAAAAATGTATAATATAAATTATTTATTTGTATATATATTTTAATGAATATTATTGTAATATTATTAAATAATTTAATTTAGGTTAAATTTTATGTTTAAAATATATAATCCTATATCAATTTAGGAATATAATAACCATATTTTAAATACAAAATACATAATTAAAAATATACTATAAAAATTAATAAAATATAAAAAATATACTATAAAAATTAGTAAACTATAAAAATTAAATGAAATTTTAATTCTAATTTCTATACAAGTTTTAATTTTCAAAGTATAATCTCACAAATATAATTAAGATAAACTATAAAATATATATATATAGGAAAACGTAAGTTTTCATTTTTTAAATTATAGTAAATATTCTTATCATTTCAAATATAAAGAATTATATTACGGGTTTAGACGGTAAAGAAAATACATGAACAAATCTTTAAATAAATATATATACTATTTTAACTAAAAATATTTAGGAGTATTAAAATTTAAGTTCTTATTGTAATTTTTTTCTAAAAAACTACATAATATACATAAAAGAGCAATTTCCATTGTATACCCCTCAACTATACCAATGTGTATACTTATATATTTGAACTTTATTTTGGAAAAAAAAAAATACAGCCCAACTATTAAACTTTGGAAAAAACCATTCTTCTGTCAAAATTCAACGTTAAGTCATGTTCAATCGTGAAGTTCAAAGGGTTAAAACAGTTAGCTCCTATTTTTTTTCTTGACCTCGACTCTAATCTCATTCCTCAAACCCTAAACCCCATCTGTTTGCCATCATAGGCAACTGCTTTGTGGTTTCCACCACATTTTCACACTTACAAATGGGTGATACGTTGTTCTCCAATGCAAATTCACTCATATAAGCTGCATACCAACACAACAAAATAATTCTTAAATCATATGGCAAGAAAATGGTTTTGCATAATTCGGAAATCAAAAGAACATCTCAATTTGCATAACTGATAAATTAGAGTATAATTTCACATCCAGATTTAAATAACTAAATTTCACAGAACATAATGCAGTTTCATAATTTAGATTCTTGCAATATTCAGATTCATAACAAAATTCAAACCCCACATTCGACTTAGCGGAAAAATATCAAACCAAATAAATTTCATGGAGCCCAGAAGTCTAAATCATACCAGGGTGGAGGTAGACGACTGGGGTTGGGGGAAGAGCGCACAGATTCATATTTCAGAAAACGAAGTCGGGGTTGAGAGATCGTCTATCAACGGAAATTGTTGCTCCTGGAAGGGTTTGCACACAAGGACGTGAATGAATGAAATAATGGAATATAGATGGAGATGGTGATGGCAAACCCACAAAGCAGTCATCGGGTTCGAGGGGATGTTCGATGGGAGAGTATATGGTTCGGGTTGTGGATATAGGTTTCCGGTCATTTTTTTTTTCTTTTGAGCTGACTGTTTTAACCCTTTGAACTTCACGGTTGGACACGATATAACCTTAAATTTTGACGGAATATAGTTTTCTCCAAAGTTTAATAGTTGTAGTGCATTTCTTTCCAAAAAAAATAGTTCAAGTATATAAGTGGACACATTGGTATAGTTGAGGGGTATACAATGGAAATTACTCTACATAAAAATAAGTATTTCATCGGTAACAAAAATTCGATATACTATTTTGTATATATAAAAGTTAATATCATGATAATTTACTTATATATATTTTTATCAGTCATTAATCTACATGCATAATTATTAATACTACCTTAGTTCATTTTATATAAATATAATAGTATATATCATCAACATATTTTTGCGTGTGATTAAAGTGAGTTAGAAAGACAAATTTTAATATACTTAATCAATTTAGTTATATATATAATATTTATAATAGTAGGGATGATAATCATAGAGTAATGTTTCTATTTATATTTTACTTGCATAAAAAAATTAAATTATATTTTGTATATGTATTATGAAAAAAAATATATTTCTTATGTCATTTTAAAAAAGATAATCAAAATTATATTTTATTAAAAATATTATTTTCACAAAAATACTAAAATAATAACATCTATCATTTTAAATTACATAAGGGTTTGAGGCAAGGCGACCCGCTGTCGCCTTACCTTTTTGTATTGGTGGCAGAAATATTCAATAAGATTATGTGTAGGGCAGAGGAACAGGTCTGATCAGGGGCCTTAGTGCGGGTGGGGCTGGCCCTGTGATTTCCCACTTGCAGTACGCTGATGACACAGTAATATTTTGTGAAGGAGATCTATTGCAAGTGCTGGTGAAGATTAATTTTAAGATGTCTATTTCTAGCAACGGGCCTGAAGATTAATTTCTGCAAAAGCAGTGTGTTCGGGATCAACTGTCCTCAAGAACTGTTGGGGGAGGCCGCTCAAGCCCTCGGCTGCAGGGTGGGAAGTTGGCCAATGGAGTATTTGGGGATTCCAATTGGGGGCCGGATCAATGGAATTGCACTGTGGAAGTCGGTATTGGATAAGGTTGAAAGCAGGTTGGCGGGGTGGAAAGGAAAGATGTTGTCACAAGCAGGACGGCTATGCTTGATAAAGTCGGTCATGAATTGTCTTCCCGTATATTTTTTATCTATTTTTAAAGTTCCGAGGGCAGTGGCGGAAAGACTAGAGTTACTCAAGAGAAGATTTCTATGGAATGAATGGAATGGGGTAAAAAGACTACATACTTTGAGGTGGGATGTAATTTGTGCTCACAAGGATGAAGGGGGACTGGGCATTTGGGAGACTGATAAATTCAATGTGGCTTTATTACATAAATGGAGGTGGAGGTTTGGTATGGAAAGTGGACTGTGGAAAGAGGTTATCAACGCCAAATATTATAATGGTACTTCTCCTTTAATTCCAATGGCACGGACAGGGAGGACGCTTTGGGGGAGACTTTGCAGCTCATGGGAGAATCCAGGGGCTGCAACTTTGGCTAGGAAGTTGGTGGTTCAGGTGGGCAAGGGGGATAAGACTAAGTTTTGGCATGATACTTGGGTTGGGGATAACCTGAAACTTAAGGACTGCTTTCCCAGAATTTTCGCCCTAGCAGAAAACAAGGAAGGTAGGATCTGCGAGTTCGGGAAGTGGAGAGGCATTGAATGGGAGTGGGATATTAAGTTGAGGAGAAGGCTGTTTGACTGGGAGCTGAGTATATGGGATAACTTCATGCAGGTCCTTGGTAATCATAGCATGAATAGATTTTTAGAGGATCGCGTTCGGTGGCTGGGAGGGAGTGACGGACGATTTTCGGTGCGGTCGTGCTGGGAAAAACAGTTTGGGGAGGAAGGGGCTGATAGGAAGCGGTTGTGGCTGTGTGTCTGGAAGATCAAATGCCCGATGAAAGCTAAGCTCGTGGTGTGGAAATTACTGCATCATGCGCTGCCTGTGAAGGATCTATTGGCCACAAGAAATTGTATTCCAAGGTCGAATGCTTTCTGCCCCTGCTGTGGGGAGGATGCCGAGACGGCGGATCATTTGTTTTGCAAATGCGAGGGGGTAAGCAGATTATGGTACGAGGCAGTAAGATGGTTTGGAGTCACATGGGTTATTCCGGGCAAGGTGAATGAATTGATTGAGTGGTGGTTTGAAACAAACCTCAGGCGGGCACATAGGGAGGCATGGTGGTTGACAGGGATTGCTATTGTATCCTCAGTCTGGAAGATGCGAAATGATGTGGTGTTTAAGGGATTGAGCTTCGATTGGAAGTGTGCTATGGAGATTGTGAAATGGAAGGTAGGGCTATGGTGGCAAGCTGTTGAAGGGGGTGAGAGCATGAGCATGCTGCAGTTGGAGGATGGTTTCCCTGGAAATCTGTCTAGACCGATTGTATGGAGAAGGGTGACACCTAGGCAGGGATTAAAATGGGAAAGGCCGGAAAAGGGTTGGTGGAAGGTTAACACTGACGGGTCGTCGTTGGGCAATCCTGGACCGGCAGGTATCGGGGGGGTCATTAGAAATGATTTGGGAGAGGTACTCTTCATACTTTCGGATAACATAGGTTGCAAGGATTCTAATGAAGCAGAGATTGCGGCGGTAAGTAGAGTCTGCTCAACGATCTTACTTGGTCAAGGGTTCCCAATCCCAAAAGTGGTGTTCGAAAGTGATTCCGAAAATGTGGTGAGATGGTTACGCGAACCGGACAAAGTACCATGGAGACTGCACAAATATATGGCACCTATTATGGCCATCTTCAAGTGCGGGGGTGAAGTCAAGGTGCTACATATTTTGAGGGAAAGGAATGACCTTGCGGACGTATGGGCGAGACGTGGGGCTGCCGGAGAAGAGAGGATTGAAGGGTGGCTCTGATAGAGGGAGTTGGCCTTAGCGGCTTTGGGTTATGGGAGTCCAGGTTGGGGTATGGTTTAAGAGGAGGGAGGCTGGTCTGTCTCTCGAAGAGTGTATGATATGGCCGGATGGTTGAAGTGGCTGGGGATGCTGGAATGATAGGGGTCGAGCTGGATCATCAGGGAAAACTAAGTCAAAGAATGGGTTTGGCAAAGAGTGTCTGAGAGATTATAAACTGGTGTTCGACATATGGATCTTATTTAAAATGATGGAAAGCAGATCGCAAACGAAGTGGGAGGCGGATTCATCTGGGGAGGCTATCTTGAGATATATAAATCTTGTTGTTTACTGCCTTTCTTTGAGTTTAACAACCCTTTGTCATTTTGTTATGTTTAGACACATCCAATCGGTTGATGTCTCCTTGCTTTGTTGGCTAATTTTTTTTTGACAGTTGCCGCTGTATACCTCAAGATGGAGATGACCAAGCACGAATCGGTTGATGTTACATTATTATCAATTCCGGACTTGTTTTTAAATTTTTTTTTCCAATACCTTTAGCCTTGCATCTCTTTATCAAGTTCGGAGAATCCGTGTCTTGCTAGGGAGGTGTGGCGGTGACATCCCGGCCTGGGTTATCAAATCCGGGGTGTTACACGTTGTATTCAAATTTTGGTTTTTGCTAAGCTCACTTGATTCTCCATTTTCTTTTTTGTTGATAATTGAAGTGGCGAAGCTCAGTAGATAGAATGGAGCAAGATCCAGACTCCAACTGATGAAGTGGTTGTGCCTTATGATGCCATGGCCCCTGTTAGGGATATTTTTAGTATTGTGAAGATGTTCGTCATTTTGGCTGTTGTTGCAACATCGTGTCAACAACGCTTTATTATCTTCACTGGAAAAAGCACAGAATAGTACAGTGGCGTGGCATTTCCCCTAGCAGGCCTTAGAAGGGTTTAGATGGGCCTTATAACCTATATAAATACCTGTCTTCGTCCTTGAGGGATTTAGAATGATTTCAGCCGCAATCACAGCTCCTTTTACAGAGAATTAACCGATTCCAAGCTGTGTTTATGGTGGATTGAGAGCTGAAGCAGAATCCCCCTGGTTTTCGTTGTTTGCAGAAGGCACCAACAACCATCCTGCTACTGGTATATCTTTAGCTGTTGAGTCTTCTCATTTTCATGGGGTAATTGGGATTGTGTTTAGGCATTTCTAAGTTTATTGTTTTGTAAACACAATCCGTGTGTATTGTAGGTGTTTTAGCACCATTGAGCTTAACTTGTTTGATTAGCTAGATTCCTCAAACACAATCTTAATACCTGCCGGTGAATTGCTTGCGTTTGGGTAGATAGTTGATGCTCCCATGTGTTCTTCTAGTCTATTTGGGTAGATAGGAAAGTTCATTGGAATGTAAGGGTATGTAAGATGTGGTTGACTCTTGTTCAATCGGTTTGGTGGAGATTTAGTGAATCCCTGGCTTGGAGCCCCCATATGTAGATCGGTGGATCGAACTGGGTAACCAAATTCCTGGTGTTCTTAGTTTTATTTTTGCACTCTGTTCTGTTGGTTGTTGACTGGTTGTTGGGATAACGCTCAAACATGGTTTCCGCACTGATTTATTATCTTGACAACTGGGAAACAATATACTCTGTTTGGTATTGGTTTTTTCCCGTCTTTAGCATTTTCTGTTCTCAAAGGGGGACCTGTCAGCCCCAATGCCTGAAGGTAGTTTCAATTTTTTGATATGGCATTTGCTCTGCTGCCTGTTCCGAATTCATGTTTACATTCCAAATCAATGCATATTGATTGATCTTTACGCTCATGATCAACTATTTATTGCTTGCTACATTACTAAGGCCATTATTGCTGCAGATCCAGCAGAGACTGTAACACCCCGGATTTGATAACCCAGGCCGGGATGCCACCGCCACACCTCCCTAGCAAGACACGGATTCTCCGAGCTTGCTAAATAGATGCAAGGCTAAAGGTATTGGAAAAAAAAATTTAAAAACAAGTCCGGAATTGATAATAATGTAACATCATCCACACATGTAATAATAGTAATAATAAATTTGCAGCGGAAATTTAAAGATAGGGCCGACATGGCCAAAGTCGGGTTAACAAGCCCGTATGCAAGTCATGTAAAATAAATAACTAAATGTCCAAAGTAATCCCCCGATGCATGATCATGCTCCGTACTCTGTAATAGAAAAATAAACAATGAGTTTTATCAGTATATAAAATACTGAGTAAGTTAATCCCTAACGTAACAATAAAGGGGTTTTAAAAATTATTTAATTAATTTAAAAATTATACTTTTACTCAGGCTTAATTGAAATATTAAAAAAATTCATAATTTAACTTACAGCAGAAAAACATAATTAATTATGCGAGACTCGAATGCAAAATTTAAAGGCGTAATTAGAAAGCATAATTTAGAAGCGTGATAAATAAATACAGCTTCATTAAATGCACACACAAGTATTTTAATATTATCCCGATAACTAAGAAGAGGACACCACACAAGGGAGATCACTAATGAGGCAATCTCAATAATCGTAATCAGTTAGCCGGTGAGCCGGCGACCGCAGCCATATCAGTGTTGACTGCCGTTTTGGCTATCCAAGTATCTCGATTGCCATTCCGGCAAGCCGTATGTATCGATTGCCATTTTGGCAAGCCTTGTATATCTACTGTCAATTTGACAGACGTGTATATCAACTGTCGTTAGACAGGCTTTTCAAGCGGTTTCACTGCCATTCAGGCAGGCCGTGTATTTCTCACTGCCGATTTGGCAGGCCATGTGCACAACTGCCGTTTTGGCTTAGTAAGGAGATCACTAACGAGGCAATCTCAGATAGTAGGGAGACCACTAATGTAACACCCCGGTTTTTGGTAACCCAGGTCGGGATGTCACCGCCACATCTCCCTAGTAAGACACGGTTTCTCCGAGCTTACTAAAGAGATGCAAGGCTAGGTATTGCAGTGTTTAAAACATTTAAAGCATTCACAATAGCCCATACAATATAGTTCAAAATTAATAATAGCATAGCGCAGCGGAAATATTTAGTTTAGTACAATATCGCAGCGGAAAATATAAAAAGGGCCGACATGGCCAACACACGGGTTAAACAGGCCCGTTCATAATATAGTCTAAGTACGAAATTTAAAAGCAAAATAAAAGTTCCCAAAATCCCATGCATGAATCGTGCTCACACATGCTCATTCCACATATTCTGTAAGGAAAGGAATAAAAATGGTTTTGATCAGCAAAATTGCTGAGTAAGTTAACACACGCATGATCGTAGGGTTTAAAAGCCATACTTTAATAATTTAACAAAAACATGATAATAACATAATATTTGATTTCATATAATCCATATCATATAGCACAATCTATCTCAGGCTCTATTTAATAACACATATCACATGGTTCAAGATAATAGCCATAATTTAAATAAAGCATTTAAATAATTTAATTTGACAACAATATCATTTAATCAAGTTTAATTTAATTTAGGATCCCCATTACATTCCCGATTTGGTATTTCAAAGTTTCACGATAAAGATCGCGATGTCCACAAGTTTAGCCGGTAGCCCGGCGGCCGCAGCCGTATCAGCCATACCCAGTACCACTCCGGAGCCTCGGGAAACCCATACGGATATTCACGAGAGTGTAGGCTCTAAGTTTCGCCGTTTTGGCAATATCACATTTCAAGTATAGCGCGCGGGGTCACCATCGTCCATTACGGCACGAAGTGAATCGTTAGGGGGCACCCTGCAGAGCACTCACCCCTAATTTTAATTTATCAAGTTTGTAAGGGGATTTAGTTTTTAAAATCTGCCTTCCAATGTATTAATTTAGAAGTAATATCTCAATTCGTTTCAACCCTAAAGGTTAATTCCATGTTTTGACAAGATTTCAAAATTTCGTTTCGGTAAATCACAGTTTACTCCAAAATTCGTCTAAAATCAGATTTAATTCCAAAAATTCCAAAATTTCATATCTGACACGAAAACATCAAGATCTACAACTTTCGTGTTTTAACTTTTTCAATCCGAGATACCTAAGTAGGTCAAAAACGCCAATTTTCGCATAACAAGAAATCTGTCCGAGATTAATACATCACAGTTCAAAGATTTCAATTTCTACCATATCAATTCAACTCCAAATTTAATGAACTTTGACAGGCATCATCTTAAGACATTTATCTACAACCTTCATGTTCGGCCAAAGATCTAAAACGGCCTAGATCCTATGTCAAAAACGTGATCAAGATCATTCCTAAGTTCTGTCCAAGAATTCAAGATCTAAAATCAAACAGTTCGGTTTCAACGGGTTTTCACATATCAAATCAACTCCAAAAATTCTCAAATTTTTACAGTAGCTAGGTCTAAGTCTTAGGAACGTTTTTCGTGTTTTAAGTTTTTCCGTTTGAGTTCGTTTTAAAGGTCGGAAAAATTCAACAATTCTGTTGCGTCGGTAGGAAAACAAAAGTGGACAGATTTATGATTCTTGTCAAATCTTTTAGGTTTCGAATGTTTTAAAATCTCCCAAAACCATGTAAGGTTAACTTACAGTGTCTATGAACGTTGGGAATGTCCAATTCGGAGGCGTGGCTTCCAGATCACCGTTTCTCCTCTCCGTTCGTCGGGTTCTACGATCTAGATTTGATACGAGGGTATCGAAAGAAAAAGGAGATGATTAGGATTCGTTTTCGAATCGTTTATTGAATAAAGATTGGACCGAGACTTACCACGACTATGGAGATCTGTAGAGAAACTCGTCCAACAGCGTTCGTCTTGGTTTCGTGCCTCCGACGACTTCGGATTTAGGGTTTCGAACGTATAGAATGCTTTAGGGTTTCGTAAACTTGTTCGGGGCTCCCAAGGGGCTTATTTATAGAATTCTTACTCCCTAGGGCGTCCACGGCCGACCTAAAGGTCTGGAGTCGAGAGATGTTCAACCGAAAGTCGAAAAATTCGCGTTCGGGTGAGAGATTCACGCAACGACCAAATCTGTGGGTTGGCGCGGTCGTGGCGCGGTTTTCCCCCTCCACCGCGCGGCCACCGCGCCGACTTCGCCTGGACTTCGGTCCGGGCGGGTCGTGCGATCCGTCGTGCGTTTCCGCCTCTCTTTCGGGTTTCTATCCCTCTATGCTCCCGGATTCCGATTTCCGGTGGTATATTCGGGTTCTTACTTTCTCTCTAATTTTATTCTCAGTCTAATTGGATGTTTTGGACTCGAATACTCGAGTTCATTATTGTCGGGTTTTGGTGTACCATTTATCCATCCTTTTATTGAATTAAATTCCTTTAATTCCTTTTTAAGTAAGAATCTTATTTCTCATTTCCTTATCTTTATTTATTTCTTTTATTTGCTGGATTTGTTTATTTATTTATAGTATTTATTTTATTTATTATTTATTTATTTAATTATTGTTTTATTTTATGTTGGAAAATTCTCGGGTATTACAGTCTACCCTCCTTAAGAATCAACTTCGTCCTCGAAGTTGTGTTTCGACTTTTCTCGTCTCGTGCTAGGGTCTTGTGTTTGTTTTATTATGTTGTGACTGAACTTAGAATTAAACTTCTAAGCTGCCTACGTACCCGGTAAAGGGATCAAGCCATAACGTAGTTCAAAAGTTTACAAGATTGCACGAAAAATTAGGGGGTATGACATCCTCTCCCCCTTAAGATTGCAGTTATGTCCCCATAACTGTGTCGGTATCGGTTTGGAACAATGTCGGGTATCGTTCTCTCATGTCGGATTCTACTTCCCAAGTTGCCGTCTCACTTTCGTGATTTGACCAAAGAACCTTGATCATTTTGATGGTTTTGTTCCTCGTTACTCGCTCCTTAGTATCGAGAATACGCACTGGGACTTCCTCATAAGTCAAATCTTCATCGAGCTCAATTATCTCCGGTTGAAGTACATGTGTCGGGTCCGGCACATACTTCTTTAGTTGCGAGACATGGAAGACATTATGAACTCTATCTAAGTGTGGCGGTAAAGCCAATCGGTAGGCTAGAGTTCCGACTCGTTCTAGAATCTCGTAAGGTCCTATGTATCGTGGACTTAACTTCCCTCGTTTGCCAAAGCGCATCACCCCCTTCATGGGTGATATCTTTAGCATGACCCTATCTCCCACTTGAAATTCTAGGTCTCGTCGTCTCACGTCGGCATAACTCTTTTGACGGTCTTGTGCGGCCTTCATCTTTCCTTGAATCACTTTGATTTGTTGAGCCATGTCTTCGATAAGTTGTGGTCCCACTACCACGGACTTATCGTTTTCTTCCCAGCTCAAAGGGCTTCGGCACTTTCGTCCATACAACGCCTCGAAAGGTGCCATGCCGATACTAGCATGGTAACTATTATTATAGGAAAACTCAATCAAGGGTAAATGAGATTCCCAATTTCCTTTGAATTCCAACACGCATGCTCTCAGCATGTCTTCTAGTGTTTGGATTGTCCTTTCGGTTTGTCCATCCGTCATCGGGTGGAATGCGGTGCTCATTTTGATTTGAGTACCGAGAGCTTTTTGTAACTCCGTCCAGAAATGAGAGACAAACCTACTGTCTCTATCGGAAATGATATCGTGTGGTACTCCATGTCGTCGTACCACGTTATCAATGTAGGCTCGGGCCAATTGGTCCATAGTCCATGTGTCTTTCATTGGGATAAATATGGCTGTCTTCGTTAGCCTATCCACAATCACCCAAATCTTGTTCATGCCTTTAGGTGATCGGGGTAATCCCGAGACAAAGTCCATCGAGATGCTATCCCACTTCCAACTTGGAATCTCTAGTGGTTGCATCAAACCTAAGGGTTTATGTCGCACTGCCTTAACCTTTTGGCAGGTGAGACATCTCGCCACGAAATTTGCCACTTCCTTCTTCATTCCCGGCCACCAATAGATCTTCTTCAGATCTTTGTATAGCTTGTCACCTCCGGGATGTACGGAATATGGCGTGTTGTGCCCTTCCTCCATCAACCTTCGCTTCAACTCGGCACATTTAAGAGGCACACACCATCTACCTTTAAAACGGATGCTTCCATCCTCGTGGACAGCAAATCCTATTGCCTTTCCTTCGGCAATATACCCTTTTATCTTCTCGAGTTTCGGATCGCCCGGCTGAGCGAGTCGAATCTCGTCTAATATTGGAGTTTCTACGACCATGGCACCGACCGTTCCTCTCACTGTGCCAGGATGCACAAGTTCTAACTCCAATCTTGCCAAATCCATGTACAATGCCGGCGGAATTACCAACGAGTTTGTCACGTGTTGGGTTTTCCGACTTAGGGCATCGGCTACCACATTCGCCTTCCCCTCGTGGTATGCTATCTCTAAATCGTAGTCTTTGATGAGTTCCAACCACCTTCGCTGTCTCAAATTCAACTCCTTCTGAGTGAATATATATTTCAAGCTCTTGTGGTCGGTGAACATTCGACACTTCCGCCCATAAAGATAATGTCTCCATATCTTTAGAGCGAAAACGACCGCTGCCAACTCCAGGTCATGTGTCGGATAATTTTCCTCGTGAGGTTTTAGTTGGCGTGATGCATACGCTACGACTCTCGAGTCCTGCATCAAAACACAACCTAAACCTTCCTTCGAAGCATCGCTATATACTTCGAAGTCGCCATTCTCTGATGGTAGTGTTAATACGGGTGTGGTTGTGAGTCGTTTCTTCAGCTCTTGAAACGATGTCTCACATGCTTCGGTCCACTCGTATTTTGCCCCTTTCTTAAGTAGCTGGGTCAAAAGACGTGCAATCCTTGAAAAGTCCTTTACAAATCGTCTGTAATTTCCGGCTAATCCAAGGAAACTCCTTATTTCCGTTGGACTTTTCGGAGTTGCCCATTCAGTTACGGCAGAAACTTTTGCCGGATCCACTGATACTCCATCAGCGGATACTATGTGTCCGAGAAATGCCACTTCTTTCAGCCAGAAGTCACATTTCGACAGCTTGCCGTATAGCTGATTTCTTCGCAAGATTTCCAACACTTGATGTAAGTGCTTCGCATGCTCCTCCTCGCTCTTCGAGTAGATCAGGATGTCGTCAATGAACACTACGACACACTGGTCTAACAATTCTCGGAACACATTGTTCATGAGATTCATGAACATGGCCGGAGCATTTGTTAACCCGAAGGATAACACTGTGAACTCGTAATGGCCATATCGTGTTCGAAACGCCGTCTTTGGAATGTCCTTCTCGGCAATCCTCAATTGATGATACCCAGATCGCAAATCGATCTTCGAGAATACTGAAGCTCCCTTCAGTTGATCAAACAGATCCTCTATTCTCGGTAGGGGGTATTTATTCTTAATGGTCACTTGGTTTAGTCCTCGGTAATCTATGCAAAGGCGTAGCCCTCCGTCTTTCTTCTTGACAAACAAAACCGGTGCTCCCCAAGGGGACGTACTCGGTCTTATGTAACCTTTTCCCAATAGCTCCTCGAGTTGTTCTCTTAACTCCTTCATTTCCAGTGGTGCCATCCGGTACGGAGCTTTCGAGACAGGCTCTGTCCCCGGAATGAGATCTATCGTGAATTCGAGATCTCTCTCAGGTGGCATGCCCGGAACGTCTTCAGGGAACACGTCCGGGTACTCTCTTACCACTGGTATGCTATCAACCTTGTTTTCTTCCGCCTCAAGGTTGTGCACATAGCACGCATATAGTTCATACCCCTTACGCATCAAGTTACTTAGTTTAAGTGCGCTAACGATTTTGTTACTTTTCTTAGGGGGCTGAGAGTAAAAGATAACTCTCTTTCCCCTACTTTTTGACAAGGTGATCTTTTGCTTTTGGCATTCGATCACCGCTTTATACTGGGATAGCCAATCCATCCCCAGTATGATGTCAAAGTCTCTTAAGTTAAATTCTACCAAGTTCGCGAAGAATTCTACGTTCTTTATTACTATAGGAATTCCGTTATATCGTTTAGAGCAAGACACTACTTCTCCAGAAGGCAATTGAATTCCTAAGCTAATTCTCTCGCACTTAGGTAGATCTAACTCAGGCACTACCCTTGATGCAATAATTGAGCAACTAGCTCCGGAATCAAATAAAATTCTAAGGGGTGTATTCAAAACGTGAAATGTACCTGCCATCACTTCTCCTTGCGCAGGCACGTCCGCTTGGTTCACCACGTTCAGCCTCCCCATAGGGCGTCCCTGATTGCCCTGCTGATTCGCATTCGGCTGCTGATTTTGTTGCTGGTTTTGATTCTGTGGGGGCGGAGGTCGTTGGTTCTGGTTCTGGTTTTGCGGCCTATTTTGAGGGGGTCTGTACCCTTGGTTATTGCCATTTCGCCCGTTTTGGTTTTGAGGCTGTTCTTGCCCCGCGACCAAATCGTCCCTCTTCGTTATGTTCTCGAGCCTAGTTCGACATTCCCGTCGAACATGACCCATTCGACCGCATCGGTAACAGGCGCCTTGTTGCGGGCATCCCCTTGCCAGATGTGGTCGTCCACATCGCGGGCAAGGCGGTACCGGATCTTCTTGATTGAACCTCCTCCCAGTGTTGTTTTGTTGGGGCCTATTCGACCCTCTGCGCTGCTCGTTCCTTCCAGTGTTGTTCTCGTTTCTTGAGTCTCGGCTTCTCTTGTCTTGAGGACCCCTGCTGGACTCCCCACTCACCCTTCTTTTCAGTTGCTGCACGCGTGCTACCGCTACAGCGCGATCGTATACGGCTTGCAAATCGGGGTAGTGTACCCCCGCGATCACTTCGCGCACAGACAGGTTCAGTCCCATCTCGAACTTCTGTGCCTTCTCCGCATCAGTAGGCACTAGCCTTGGTGCGAACCTCACCAGCTCCTTAAAGCGGGTGTAGTATTCTTGCACCGTTTGGCTTCCTTGCTTCAGTGACAGGAATTCCTCGTACATGGCAGCTTTGGTACTCAAGGGATAGAATCGATCCCTGAGTAGTTCCATCATCTCCATCCACGAATAAGGCTCGTCATCTTCGGTCAGTTTGGCTTGCGTTGCTTGCCACCAGTCGTCAGCTTCGCCTCCCAAGTAGTATGAAGCGACATGTACCCTCTCTCCTTCCGGGCATTTGACCGCTCCCAGCAGCTTGTCAAAAGTCCGGATCCATTCCTCCAGTTTAGCTGGATCCTCCTCACCAGCATAGTGGGGCGGCTGGTAGGGATTCACCATCGCCAGGTAGTTAGGGCGAGCTTGGGGCGGAGGTACCGCCGCAGCTTGACCCTGGTTGACTTGTGCGTTTCCGAGCGCAATCAACACTTCCTCTATCGTCCTAAGACGATCGCCCACATTGTTCGGTGCGGGGGCGTCCTGCGCACCTTGGGGTTGTTCCATTTCAGGTTGAATCGGTTCAGTGACGTTTGGTGGTGTTTCAGTAGGTATCTCAGTGGTGGTTTGGGGAGTGGTTTGAGTTCTTCCTCTTCCTCTTCCTCTGGGTGCCATTCTGGTACCAATGTGATAGATTAGGGCTGGTGAATTTAGCATATAGTCTAAGCAATTTCTATAAATGTATATGTGTGTAGTAATCTAGCACGTGGTGCTTGTTCGGATTAAGAAGCATCGTATGCTTCGGGGTTTTATTTTATTTTGTTTTGTTTTGTTTTGAAAAAAAAATCGGGCATTTTATTTCCTCAAAAGAAATTTTAGTACAAAAGTAGAAATATTTTTCTAGCAAAACAATGCCTAACAGTAGAATCTCTAGTGCCTCATGACGTCTCTCCGCGGGGTAGCAGGATCTTCCTCCGGATCTTCCTCCTCCGAACTCGGCGGTAGTAGGTCGTCAAAGATAGTGTTTAAGTCTTGCCCGTGGGCATCGATGTATTCCTTTAGTATTAAGTTTTGTGTAGTGAGGGTTTGGACTTGGCGCTCGAGTTGGTTTATGCGGTGATGATCCGCCTCTCTCAAGTTGCCCATGTGATGTAAATTGGCCTCCAACTGAGCCATACGGTACTTCATCTGCTCTAGGGTCTGGTGGGAATCGAGATGAACACTCATCATCCTGACCATCAACTGCATCATGTCTTGACTAGCCATCTAGCGCACGCAAGAGATCTAGGTTAATATTCGCCAAGATTCTAGTTCAATTCGCCCAGATTCTAAGTTCGAGTTTCCAAGATTCTAAGTTCAAGTTTCGCCAAGATGCTAAGTTCAAGTTTCGCAAAGATTCTAAGTTTGAGTTTCGCCAAGATGATAAGTTCAAGTTTCCAAGATGCTAAGTTCATAGCAGAGATGCGACATGCATATGCAAATGATAGTTCCCCCCAATAATAATTTAATGCACCATATATATATTTTTCCCATGGGTTTTAAAATAAAGAATAAAATTCTTCCATGGAAATAATACTTTAAAACTTAAAGTAATAGTCAAAATATTAATAGTAGTTTAAAAATAATAATGGTTTAAAAATAATAGTTTAAAAAAAAAATAGTAATGGTTTAAAAATAGTAGTTTAAAAATAGCCGGGCTCTGATACCAACTTGTAACACCCCGGTTTTTGGTAACCCAGGTCGGGATGTCACCGCCACATCTCCCTAGTAAGACACGGTTTCTCCGAGCTTACTAAAGAGATGCAAGGCTAGGTATTGCAGTGTTTAAAACATTTAAAGCATTCACAATAGCCCATACAATATAGTTCAAAATTAATAATAGCATAGCGCAGCGGAAATATTTAGTTTAGTACAATATCGCAGCGGAAAATATAAAAAGGGCCGACATGGCCAACACACGGGTTAAACAGGCCCGTTCATAATATAGTCTAAGTACGAAATTTAAAAGCAAAATAAAAGTTCCCAAAATCCCATGCATGAATCGTGCTCACACATGCTCATTCCACATATTCTGTAAGGAAAGGAATAAAAATGGTTTTGATCAGCAAAATTGCTGAGTAAGTTAACACACGCATGATCGTAGGGTTTAAAAGCCATACTTTAATAATTTAACAAAAACATGATAATAACATAATATTTGATTTCATATAATCCATATCATATAGCACAATCTATCTCAGGCTCTATTTAATAACACATATCACATGGTTCAAGATAATAGCCATAATTTAAATAAAGCATTTAAATAATTTAATTTGACAACAATATCATTTAATCAAGTTTAATTTAATTTAGGATCCCCATTACATTCCCGATTTGGTATTTCAAAGTTTCACGATAAAGATCGCGATGTCCACAAGTTTAGCCGGTAGCCCGGCGGCCGCAGCCGTATCAGCCATACCCAGTACCACTCCGGAGCCTCGGGAAACCCATACGGATATTCACGAGAGTGTAGGCTCTAAGTTTCGCCGTTTTGGCAATATCACATTTCAAGTATAGCGCGCGGGGTCACCATCGTCCATTACGGCACGAAGTGAATCGTTAGGGGGCACCCTGCAGAGCACTCACCCCTAATTTTAATTTATCAAGTTTGTAAGGGGATTTAGTTTTTAAAATCTGCCTTCCAATGTATTAATTTAGAAGTAATATCTCAATTCGTTTCAACCCTAAAGGTTAATTCCATGTTTTGACAAGATTTCAAAATTTCGTTTCGGTAAATCACAGTTTACTCCAAAATTCGTCTAAAATCAGATTTAATTCCAAAAATTCCAAAATTTCATATCTGACACGAAAACATCAAGATCTACAACTTTCGTGTTTTAACTTTTTTAATCCGAGATACCTAAGTAGGTCAAAAATGCCAATTTTCGCATAACAAGAAATCTGTCCGAGATTAATACATCACAGTTCAAAGATTTCAATTTCTACCATATCAATTCAACTCCAAATTTAATGAAATTTGACAGGCATCATCTTAAGACATTTATCTACAACCTTCATGTTCGGCCAAAGATCTAAAACGGCCTAGATCCTATGTCAAAAACGTGATCAAGATCATTCCTAAGTTCTGTCCAAGAATTCATGATCTAAAATCAAACAGTTCGGTTTCAACGGGTTTTCACATATCAAATCAACTCCAAAAATTCTCAAATTTTTACAGTAGCTAGGTCTAAGTCTTAGGAACGTTTTTCGTGTTTTAAGTTTTTCCATTTGAGTTCGTTTTAAAGGTCGGAAAAATTCAACAATTCTGTTGCGTCGGTAGGAAAACAAAAGTGGACAGATTTATGATTCTTGTCAAATCTTTTAGGTTTCGAATGTTTTAAAATCTCCCAAAACCATGTAAGGTTAACTTACAGTGTCTATGAACGTTGGGAATGTCCAATTCGGAGGCGTGGCTTCCAGATCACCGTTTCTCCTCTCCGTTCGTCGGGTTCTACGATCTAGATTTGATACGAGGGTATCGAAAGAAAAAGGAGATGATTAGGATTCGTTTTCGAATCGTTTATTGAATAAAGATTGGACCGAGACTTACCACGACTATGGAGATCTGTAGAGAAACTCGTCCAACAGCGTTCGTCTTGGTTTCGTGCCTCCGACGACTTCGGATTTAGGGTTTCGAACGTATAGAATGCTTTAGGGTTTCGTAAACTTGTTCGGGGCTCCCAAGGGGCTTATTTATAGAATTCTTACTCCCTAGGGCGTCCACGGCCGACCTAAAGGTCTGGAGTCGAGAGATGTTCAACCGAAAGTCGAAAAATCCGCGTTCGGGTGAGAGATTCACGCAACGACCAAATCTGTGGGTTGGCGCGGTCGTGGCGCGGTTTTCCCCCTCCACCGCGCGGCCACCGCGCCGACTTCGCCTGGACTTCGGTCCGGGCGGGTCGTGCGATCCGTCGTGCGTTTCCGCCTCTCTTTCGGGTTTCTATCCCTCTATGCTCCCGGATTCCGATTTCCGGTGGTATATTCGGGTTCTTACTTTCTCTCTAATTTTATTCTCAGTCTAATTGGATGTTTTGGACTCGAATACTCGAGTTCATTAGTGTCGGGTTTTGGTGTACCATTTATCCATCCTTTTATTGAATTAAATTCCTTTAATTCCTTTTTAAGTAAGAATCTTATTTCTCATTTCCTTATCTTTATTTATTTCTTTTATTTGCTGGATTTGTTTATTTATTTATAGTATTTATTTTATTTATTATTTATTTATTTAATTATTGTTTTATTTTATGTTGGAAAATTCTCGGGTATTACAACTAACGAGGCAGTCTCAAAGATAGTTGTATGAAGATCGGCTCAGCCTAGTGAACGGGATTTTTCGAAAGTTTATGTTTTGTCGTATAAAAAGATTCAACGTCGTATTTCATAGTTCGAGTTTTTCTCAAGTTCGAAAAATCCAATTCGTCACAGGTTACGCCTTTTTAATTTAAAAATTCGTCTTTTAACCAAAAATTCTGAAATTTATACAATAGCTCAACGACACCCATACGAACAACTTTCATGTTTTAAGTTTCTCGAAATTAGGTAAGGAAACAAGTCGACTTTCGCAATTTCTTCAAAACTCAAAATCTGTCAACTTCCCAGTAACAGCGCACCGTTTTTAAACCACGTTTTTGACCAAGTAAACAATCTCTAAAATTATGAAATTTACACGTGCGTACACGACACAAAAATGAGCAAGTTTTATTAGAGGCAATATGTCCGAAAACATTCCGGATTAAATCAGATTCTTGCATCAAGTTCGGATAAAAATCTGTCAAGGTTTTCTTTTCAATAACACAGGCTGTTCGGATCAATTAGAAGATTCAAATGTCAATGAAAGTTCACGAAATTTTACAGGCATATTCTTAAGACATTTTTCTACAACTTTTATGTTTTCACCAAAGATTAGTTTTGAACACAAGGGATAGAAAAACGCACAACAAGTTCGACTACATAATCTGTCAACTTTCGCTTTAAATCACAGTCTGTTCTGAAAGGATTTTTGGGTATGCAAACGTTAACGAAAATGCATGAAATTTTACGGACACGATATTTAGACAGTTTGCTACAACTTTTGTTTTTACATAAAAGTTTAGTTTTGAAGGAATCAATTAGAAAAACATCAAAGAACTCGAACACCATAATTCTGCCAGCTTCTTCGGTTTTGACAAAAATCACAGAATAAACCAGATGAGTTTTCGGGGAACAAAACTCGATGAAAATTAGTGAAATTTTTACACAACCTAGATTAAGATGTTAGGAACAAATCTCTAGTTCGGCGTTTTTCATTTCGGATTCTCGAAATAGGAGTTTTTACCGGATTTCAGAAAATGCGCGGATTGGGGTTTCTAAGTCCAATTTTTACGTTTTGTTTTAGATCCATTGATTCGTTCGATTTTTGTCACCCAAAATTGATATGCAAGGAAGAAACTTACAGTGGGTGAGATTTAGAGTCCTAAGATTCGTCGGCATGGCCTCCGGAGTCCATGAACACGTCCAATCCACTCGTCTCTTTCTCACCGGTCACGATTTGTCAATACGAGGTAGAAAAACTAAGTGTTAATCATTATGGTCGACTATAACTTATGAAATAACGACTAAAACCATTGCTTACCACCACCCTATGGCTGTAGAGTGTCAAAACTTCATCTAAACGTCTCCGCGTTCGGTTCTTTCGTCGAAACAACTCACAATTTCCCTTTTGATTGAATTTTCAGATTTGTTTGGAGGTGGGAATGGAGTGGGGCGGCTGCTAGGGTTCCTTGGGATTGAGATTTCATCCCTTAATAGCCCCAAGATGTTTTCCAAACACCAGGTTCCATCATTACGGGTCGGAAAATCGGGGCGGTGATCGAGTTTCCTTCCTTGGCCGCAAGTTTCCCGCAGCCTGCATGGTTGGCGCGGTGGTGGCGCTGCCCCGCGCGGGGACCGCGCGGATCCGGTCTGGACCGCGGTCCGGACCGGGTCGTGCGATTCGTCGGGTCCTTTCCTCCTCTCTTTCGGACTTCTATCCTTCTACATTTCGAGCTCGATTTTTTTTCCGGGTCATTCTCGGATCATGATTCCTATCTTAAATCTATTTCGACTTGAAATAGATTTCGTGTTTGAAATCTTAAGTCCGTCGGTTTCGGATTTGTCGGCTTCTAATTCGTCGTCTTTTGGCTCCCGTGCAATAATTTATCTAGTTAAATTATTTCCGATTCCACGGGTTCTTGGAATTAAAATTCTTTTTCTTCTTAAATTTAATTCCAATTCATTTGGGATTGATCTATGGAATATCTTCGGCTTCCTTTTCCTCTTTTATTCCATCTTGAATTTTGAATCTATCGGCGTTTCATTTCCGAGCAATAATTTATTGTGATAAAATATTTCCTTCTCGGAAATACATTTATTTTATTTGTTGAGCGCTATAAAAATCCCGGGTATTACAGAGACTAAGAATCTTCTTGACAAACTTGTGGTGTTAAAACCCAATGGGGGCCGCGGAACAACAATGGGCTGCACTGGTCCAAAGTATGAGAGTACAAATACTTCATTATTACTTATTTAGTTTGATATTTATTTTTATGACTACATTAGTTTGAGGTTTTCTTAATATAGTATTGCATTATCATGTGATTACAACAATCTTTGCAAGGCTATAAATCAAGATTCATAAGAAAATCCTATAGGCTTTCTTGCATCCGACGGATAGAGTAGAAAAGAAAGGATTTGTGATCATTTTTCCATTTGGGAGCCAAGCCATTAACAAAAAAGACAGTGAAGTGGGAGGAAATTCACTTTCCTTCATTTCTCTCCAAACCCATTAATATTTCCTCCCAGGGAGGGAGCAAACTTGATTTATATATTGATATTTGTTAAACTTCTAAGTGGTGTAATTATGTAAGCCGTTATGGTACAATGGTAAATTATAAGCACTTTGAGAAATACAAGTGATTTATGGCCCCGTTTGGAATGACTTTTGCGAATGTGCTTTTGGCTTTTACTTCTGCCAAAAGCATTTTTGATGAAAAATAGTGTTTAGTTTGGCAAAGCACCTCGAAAAGCTGCAAAAGTGCTTCAAGGAGAAGAGCCCAGGGTGCTTTTCCAAAAAGAGCCAAAAGCACCTAGTAATGTGTGCAAAGTCTTAAATGTCCCCACTAATGTATTTAAATTACACTATAAATATATTGTCATACCCGAGAATTTTGTAACATAAATAAATAAATAAAAGCATTAAATAAATAATTGAAAGATAAAAATGAGAATTGGAATTTAATTCCAAAAAAGAATTAAAGTTCTAAGAGCCCATGAGGTTAAAGATAATATAATTAAATAAATTGTTCCAAGAGAACCCATTACAAATGGACTCAATAATTCGAACTCGAAATTAAATCGAGACCCAAATAAAATTAAGATAGGAATTTAGAGCCCGAGAATAGCCCGAAAATCGAAGCCCAAGAACATAGAAGGATAGCAGTCCAAAAGAGAGGAGAAAAGGCCCGACGGATCGCACGACCCGGCACAGGCCGCAGCCCGGACCAAGCTCGCGCGGTCTCCGCACGTTCCGGAAGGGAAACCGCGCCCAGGGTGCGCCGGTCGGCGCGTTGCGCGATTCTCTCGCCCGATTTCGAATTTTTCGACATCGGTTGCTACCTTTCAGCTCAAGACTCTTCATAACCGATCTTGGCCGAACCTAAGATCCTAAACTCTATAAATACCACCCTAAATCAGCCCGCACATCCTCTTCGATCAACTTTGAAATTTCACATACCAAAAACCCTAATTTTTAAGACGTTGGAGGCGAAAGGACAGCAAAGGGGGCAGTGTCGGACGAATTCGGAGACTCCTAGGTGTAAGGGAAACGTGTGAAGGAGAAACGACGAATTAAGATGCGTACAAGGAGCACGGATGCCAAATCTTGCAGATCTAAACCGTAGGTTCAAATTCAAGTAAGTTAATACTTACTATGGTTTTGGGTGACTAAAATAACCGAACGAATAGATCTAACAAGAAACCCTAAATAAAAATCTGTTTCACCGGCGCAGCAACTTTGCATGAATTTTTCGAACCATTTAAAATGCTCAAACAGGAAAACTCAAAACATAAAAAGTGTTCCTAAGACATTGATCGACCTCCTGTAAAAATTTCAAAATTTGTTGTTAAGATTTGATACCCGAAAATCGACCTAGGCGAACCTGCCTTTAATTTGAATTTTGAAATGGTGGCAGAATTACTTTTCGAACTTGTTGATAATTTTAACACTAGATCTAGGCCGAAATAGGACTGGATTTGAACATGAAATTTGTAGATCTATGTGTAGCAAATGTCCCTGTAAAATTTCATTAAGATTGGTGTCCATTTGATATGTTAAAAATCAGATCTTTGAAACCTGCTACATTCTGAGTTCGGACAGAATCATGTTCTTGTACAAATTCACACTTTTGACTTATTTCCTTAACCCAGATTGAAAAACTTAATACACGAAACTTTTTCGTTGTGTTGGCGAACTACTGTTAAATTTTCAGAATTTTTGGCCGTGTATTCAATTTTTAAATGAGAATGGCGCGAACAGCGACGAACACGTTTAATACGTTGGACGAAACTAATATTTTTGGGAAGAACATCGAAACTCTGTTTTAAATTAATAAATGATATTTTCAATAATCCCGTGAACCTAGGTCGAGTGAAATACACATAAATAAACCTTGCCGAAAGGCAATTGAGATATAAGGCTTGCTGAAAGACAATTGATATATAAGGCTTACCGAAAGGCAATTGATATATAAGGCTTGCTGAAACACAATTGATATATAAGGCCTGCCGAAAGGCAATTGATAAAGAAAGCTTGCCGAATGGCAATTGAGATATAAACTTGAGACATGAGACATATAAGAAATTGGTTGGACCTTTATTGGTAGTAATGGGAAGAAACTAAAAGACTTGAAAATTGTTCCTTTTATTTAAATTGTGTGTTTTGAATTACGCCTTTTATTTATTTAATTTACCTCACAAAGTTATACTATGATAATTTGAGATCTACGTTTTTAAATTGTGCAATCTAAAATTTTTAGCTAGCCAAATTAACTTAGATGTTGTCTACCATTTTGCTTAAGCTCACTCAATTTTTTGTAAATTAATTTAAGTCTTTGAAATCCCATAATCATTGGCTATGTATTAACATACTCAGCACGTTTATGCTGACCCAAACCATTTTTCCCTTTTTTCTTTTCAGAGTATGAGACTCACACATGAGCATAGCATGCATTGGGCTTTTGGGGAGAGTTATTTCTTGTTTATGATTATGACTTGCATAAATGGGCCTGTTTAACCCGTGTTTTGGCAATGTTGGCACAATTCAAATTGCGCTGCAATATATATATTTAAATATTACATTCCGCTGCAACTATGATGATATTATTTTCAATTTATATTACATGGGCTGTTTTTAATTGTTTAAATATTTTAAATACTGCAATACCATAGCCGTGCATCTCTTTAACAAGCTCGAAGAAGTCGTGTCTTGCTAGGGAGGTGTGGCAATAACATCCCGGCCTGGGTTATCAAATCCGGAGTGTTACAACGTGGTATCTGTAATACCCGGGAATTTTCCAACATAAAATAATTACAATAAATAAAATAAATGAATAAATACAACAAATAAATAAATAAAGATAAGGAAATGAGAAATGAAATTTAACTTAAAAAGGAATTAAAAGAATTCAATTAAATAAATAGAATTAAATAAAGATAAATAAATTGGTACACGTGTACCCGACACCAAGGGGCTCGAAAACTCGAGTCCAAACATAAATTTAGATCGGAGGGAAATGACGATACGGAATGGGAACCCGAAGATGGCCCGGAAATCGGAATCTGGGAGCATAGAGGGATAGAAGTCCGAAAGAGAGGAGGAAAGGCACGACGGATCGCACGACCCGCCCGCACCGAAGTCCAGGCGAGGGCCGCGCGGTGGCCGCGTGGTGAAAGGGGAATTGGCGCGCCACACGACAGATTCGCCGGTTGCGAGATTCACTCGCCCGAATCCGGATTTTCCGACTTCGGTTGAACACCTTTCGGCTCAAGACTCAACAAGGCCGACCTTGGACGTCCCTAGGTCATGTCTACCTATAAATAACCCCGCTTGAAAGCCCCGAACACTTTTCAAAACCCTACGATACTCTCTATACACAAAACCCTAGATCCGGAAGTCGTCGGAGGCACGAACCCAAGGCAAGGACTGTCGTGGACGAATTCGGAAGATCTCTAACGTCGTGGTAAGTTCCGATCTGATCCTTGTTCCATATACGATTCGAAAACGAATCCTAACCTTCTTCTTTTCTTCTCTACACCCCGAATCGGATCTGGAACGAAGAACTAACCCGACGAACGGAGAAGATAAACGGTGGACTGGAAGCCACGCCTCCGAAATCGACGTTCCCGGACGACTGGAAATCTGTAAGTTGACACTTACATGGTTTTGGGAGTAATTAAAACACTTAAATTCTAAAAGCTTAATCAAGACTTTCGAAAATCTGTCAACATGTGATTTCTACCGGCGCAGCAATTTTGTACGATTTTTCCGAACCCTTAAAAGTTTTCAAACAAGAAAATGTAAAACACGAAAAACGTTTCTAAGGCTTAGATCTATCTCCTGTAAAATTTTCAGAATTTTTCGTGATGAATTGCTATATGAAATCCACCCAAAACCGAACTGCTAAGATTTGAATCTTGAATTTCTTGACAGAACTTAGGTCTGAACTTGATGACGTTTTTGACTAGTGTTCTAGGCCGATTTAGATCTTTAGCCAAACATGAAAGTTGTAGACAAATGTCTTAAGAAGGTCTCTCTAAAATTTCGTTAAGTTTGGAGTTGAGTTTCTATGGTAGATCTTGAAAATCTTGAACTGCTGTATGATAAATTCGGACAGATTAACGTTTCTACAGAAATCGATGTTTTTGACCTGTTTCGGTATCTCGGATTGAAAAAGTTAAAACACGAAAGTTGTTCATCTCGGTGTTTTCGAGTCAGTGGTAAATATTCAGAATTTTTGGACTTAGATCTGATTTTAAATTAATTTTAGAGTAAACAGCAGTTTACCGGAGTCAAATCTTGAAATCTTGTTGAAACGATGGAATTAGCCTTTAGGGTTGAAACGAGTCGAAATCTTTTCTTAATAAATTTATTGAAATCAGAATTTTTGAAATAAATCCCCTTACAAACTTGATAAATTAAAATTAGGGGAGAGTGCTCTGCAGGGTGCCCCTAACTGCTTCACTTCGTGCCTTTATGGACGATGGTGACCCCGCGCGAAAATTGAGATATGATATAGATATATGGCCTACGCTCTCGTGAATATCCACATGGGTTTCTCGAGGCTCCGGAGTGGTACTGGGTATGGCAGATACGACTGCGGCCGCCGGTTTCCTGCTAAACTTGTCAAGATCGCGATGCAATCGTGAAACACTTGAAATTACTAAATCGGAGATGTAATGGGGAATTTAAATTAAATTAGATTATTTGTCGTTGTCGTTAAAATTGCTAAATGCTTTGTTTAAACTAATTATGGCTTTCGTTTTAAATTGTGCTAAACGTATTATTGACTAGTGCCATGAAATATTATGCAAATTGGTTAAATAATTAAGTTAAATTATTTATGGCTTATTATCATGTTTTATGTAAATATTAAATTAATGGCTTTTAAACCATGCGATCATGCATGTGTTAACTTACTCAGCAAGTTGTGCTGACCAAACCGTTTATTTTTTCCTTTTCCTTACAGAGTATGTGGAACAAACATGAGCACGTTCATGCATGGGGGAATTATATTTTGCGAAACTTTATTTTTAAATTCTTGCATTAGACTATAGAATAAACAGACCTGTTTAACCCGTATTTTGACCATGTCGGTCTTATTTACATTTCCGCTGCGATATTATACTTAAATATTATTTCCGCTGCATTAGGATATTATTATTTTCGAATTTATATTGTATGGGTTGTTTGCAAATGTTTTAAATATTGAAATACCTAGCCTTGCATCTCTTTAGTAAGCCGGAGAAACCGTGTCTTACTAGGGAGGTGTGGCGGTGACATCCCGACCTGGGTGACCAAAAACCGGGGTGTTACAGTATCAGAGCCCGAAATATTTTAAATTTATTATTATTATTTTTAAACTATTCTTTTTAAATCTATTATTATTTTAAACTATTAATATATTTTAAAGAACCCAAATTATTATTTTAAAGTTTAAGCCCAAATATTTTTGAACCCAAATTTTTGAAGTCCAAATCATTATTTTAAAGCCCAATCCCCATTTTTAAATTAGGGTCCAAAATTTTCTTAGTCCAATACTTATATTTTTATTAAGAGCCCAAATATTATTTATTCTTGGCCCAATATAGAGGCCCAATTCCTTTTACTATTATTAGCTACCCATGGGACAAAATTTTATTTTTAAAACCTCATGGAAAATAATAGATGTAGTGCACAATTTATTTTTGGGGGAAATCATCATGTGCATCTGCATAATGCACTCTCTACACCTAGATAACTTAGAAGTTTGACATCGAATTAGGAACACTAACTAGAGACTGATCTTGCCTTAGTTCTAAATCTCATTCATCTATGCGCCCGCCTAATCATAACAATCCTCGGCCTAGCCATTCCTATTCTCGTACGAAACAATTTCCTTATGTTGAGTAATAAAATAAAGCTTTTATTTAAAACACTCTTTATTCCCAAAAATCTTGTTGGGTTTCAAAAAAAAAATATATTCAAAACCCTAAACCCTAAACTCTAAACTTTAAAACCTAAACCCTAAACCCTTGACCCTGAAACCTGAAACCTAAACCCTGAACCCTGAAAAAAAATGCATGACTCATACCCCGCAACGGTTTTCTTGACTTCAAAACTCTCTTCCTAAACGATCTCTCAAATCCTCAGAAGCTAATCTAAAACACGTTTATAACGGAAAATGGCACCTAAGGGAAGACCAAGGAAGGTAAGTCCAAACAACACTAATGCTGACCTCTCCAACGTGCCCAACAATATGGAAGAGCGTCTAAGGACCGTTAAGGAAGTTCTCGTAGCATTAGGAAATGCTGAGGTGCATAGGGCACAAGCAGCAGTACCTCCGCCAATAGTTCAAATCAACTATCTAGCGTTGGTGAATCCTTATCAACCACCACACTATGATGGGCAAGAGGATCCTGCCAAACTAGAGGGGTGGATCCGTACATTTAATAAGCTCTTTGATGCTATCAAATGCCCCGATGAGGAAAAGATACAAGTAGCAACCTACTACTTAGGAGGCGAAGCCGATGAGTGGTGGCAGAACCTACAGAGGTATTTAGAGGAAGATGAAGAAGCCTATACGTGGAATAAACTTAAGGAGGGTCAAAGGGATCGATTCTACCCCATGAGCACCAAGGCGGCAATGTACGAAGAATTTTTATCACTGAAACAAGGGGGACAGACGGTGCAGGAGTATTACACCCGGTTCAAGGAATTGGTATGATTTGCGCCAAGGTTGGTGCCGACGGACATGGAGAAAGCCCAGAAGTTCGAGATGGGCTTGAATCTGGCAATTAGGGAAGTGATTACGGGTGTGCATTACCTTGACCCACAAGTTGTTTATGATCGCACGGTAGCTGTTGCACGAGTTCAAGGATTGAAGCGAAAACCGGTAGGTGAGACTAACCAAGGACCACAAGGAGAATACAAGATGGATAAGGACCATTTCTATGGAGACTCGAGCGGACAACATCAAAACGACAATGGAGGGAGAAAAGGGATAGTCTTCAACCATGGTGACTATGCGCCACCATGTCCAAAGTGTGGTAAATCACATTATGCGAGAGGATGCCCTCAGCCTGGAGCATGCTTTCGATGTGGTCGACATTGTCATCGGCTGCGTAACTGTCGGACACGGAAGGAGAACATCGACAAGAGAGAGGATGTGACCACTCGACCTAAGAAACCACGGAACCCAGACGATCAAAATGGCAACAACCAGGGGCACCGATCTCCTCAGAATAAAGATCAGAACCCTCAACAGGACCGAAACCCGAACCTTCCCGAGAATAATGTATAGGCAGTTATGGGGACATAACTGAAATCCTAAGGGGGAGAGGATGTAATACCCCATACTAATTTATTTTTGGAGTTCGACTCGATAAGATGTATCCTAAATCAAAAATAAACAAGTTCAAATTGTTTTGAACTACGTAATGGCTTGATCCCTTCACATGGTACGTAGGCAGCTTGGAAATTTTAATTCTGAGTTCAGTCACAATATAAAAATAAAGAAAAACCAATATAAACAAAAGGACCATAGTTCTTAGCTCAAGAGAAGATAAAACGCAACTTTGAGGGCGAAGTTGATTCTTAAGGAGGGTAGACTGTAATACCCACGAAATCAGGAGCGCAACTTCAGGGACGAAGTTGATTCTTAAGGAGGATATACTGTAATACCCGAGAATTTTGTAACACAAATAAATAAATAAAAGCATTAAATAAATAATTGAAAGATAAAAATGAGAATTGGAATTTAATTCCAAAAAAGAATTAAAGTTCTAAGAGCCCATGAGGGTTAAAGATAATTTAATTAAATAAATTGTTCCAAGAGAACCCATTACAAATGGACTCAATAATTCGAACCCGAAATTAAATCGAGACCCGAATAAAATTATGATAGGAATTTAGAGCTTGAGAATAGCCCGAATATCGAAGCCCAAGAACATAGAAGGATAGAAGTCCGAAAGAGAGGAGAAAAGGCCCGACGGATCGCACGACCCGGCCCAGGCCGCAGCCTGGCTCCGCACGTTCCAGAAGGGAACCGCGCGAAGGGCGCGCCGGTCGCGGCAGTTGCGGCGTTGCGCGATTCTCTACCCGATTCCGGATTTTTCGACATCGGTTGCTACCTTTCGGCCCAAGACTCTTCATAACCGATCTTGGCCGAACCCTAAGACCCTAGACTCTATAAATACCACCCTAACTCAGCCCGCACATCCTTTTCGATCAACTTTGAAAATTCACATACCAAAAACCCTAATTTTTAAGACGTTATAGGCGAAAGGACAGCGAAAGGGGGCAGTGTCGGACGAATTCGGAGACTCCTAGGCATAAGGGAAACGTGTGAAGGAGAAACGGCGAATTAGGACGCGTACAAGAAGCACGGAGGCCAAATCTTGCAGATCTAAACCGTAGGAGTTCAAATTCAAGTAAGTTAATACTTACTACGGTTTTGGGTGACTAAAATTAACCGAAAGAATAGATCTAACAAGAAACCCCAACTAAAAATCTGTTTCACCGGCACAACAACTTTGCATGAATTTTTCGAACCATTTAAAATGCTCAAACGGAAAATCTCAAAACATAAAAAGTGTTCTTAAGACATTGATCGACCTCCTGTAAAAATTTCAGAATTTTTCGTTAAGATTTGATACCCAAAAATCAACATAGACGAACCTGCCTTTAATTTGAATTTTGAAATGTGGCAGAATCACTTTTCGAACATGTTGATGATTTTGACACTAGATCTAAGCCGAATTAGGACTGGAGTTGAACATGAAATTTGTAGATCTATTTGTTGCGAATCTCCCTGTAAAATTTCATTAAGGGTGGTGTCCATTTGATATGTTAAAAATCATATCTTTGAAACTTGCTACGTTCTGAGTTCGGATAGAATCATGTTCTTGTACAAATTCACACTTTTGACTTATTTTCTTAACCCGGATCGAAAAACTTAAAACATGAAACTTGTTCGTTATTGTGTTGGCGAACTACTGTTAAATTTTCAGAATTTTTGGCCTTGAATTCAATTTTTAAATGAGAATGGCGCGAACAGCGTCGAACACGTTTAATACGTTGGACGAAACTAATATTTTTGGGAAGAACATCGAAACTCTGTTTTAAATTAATAAATGATATTTTCAATAATCCCGTGAACCTAGGTCGAGTGAAATACACATTAATAAAAGCTTGCCGAAAGGCAATTGAGATATAAGGCTTGCCGAAAGGCAATTGATATATAAGGCTTCCCAAAAGGCAATTGATAAATAAAGCTTGCCGTATGGCAATTGAGATATAAACTTGAGACATGAGACATATAAGACATATAAGAAATTGGTTGGATCTTGATTGGTAGTAACGGGAAGAAACTAAAAGACTTGGAAATTGTTCCTTTTACTTAAATTGTGTGTTTTGAATTACACCTTTTATTTATTTAATTTACCTGCAAAGTTATATTATGATCATTTGAGATCCACGTTTTTAAATTGTGGAATCTAATATTTTTAGCTAGCCAAATTAACTTAGATGTTGTTGTAATACCCGAGAATTTTGCAACATAAAATAAATAGATAAAATAAATAAATAAATATAATAAACATGATAAATGGATAAAGAATCATAGAAGATGAGAAATGGAATTTAAATTTAAAAGGAATCAAAATTCCGAGAACCCGGGAAGCCGAAGACAATTTAATCGAATAAATGGGTACACGGGGACCCGACACCGATAGACTCAATAACTCGAGTCCAAATATAAATTTAGGTCTGAATAAAATTAAGATAGGAAATCGGAGCCCGAAAATATCCCAGAAATCGGAATTCGGAAACATAGAGGGATAGAAGTCCGAAAGAGAGGAGGAAACGCCCGACGGATCGCACGACCCGGCCCAGACCGAAGTCCAGGCTAGGATGGCGCGGTGTCCGCGCGCCTTTTAAGGGTTTCCCGCGCCAAGAGCGCGCCACTTGGTAGAGACAGCCGTTCTGCGATTTTCTCGCCCGATTCCGGATTTTTCGACTTTCGGTTGAACGTCTCTCGACTCAAGACCCTTAGGTCTTAGTTATCTATAAATAAACCCTCTTGGAAGCCCCAAACTCCTTACGAAACCCTACGAAATCCCTCTATACGTCGAAACCCTAATCCCGGAGTCGTCGGAGGCACAACACCGAGAGGAGGGACTGACTTGGACGAAATTGGGGTCTTCTATCGCCTTGGTAAGATCCGATCTATTCCTCTATACATACTTGATTCGAAAACAAAATCCTAACCTCATCCTTTTTCTATTCTAAACCTCCGATCCGAATCGAGAGCGAAGAACCCGACAAATGGAGATGATAAACGGAGGACTGGAAGCCACGCCTCCGAATCGACGATCCCGGATGCTCAACAATCTGTAAGTTAACTCTTACATGGTTTTGGGATGAATTAAAACGTTCGAAACTAAAAGATTAAACAAGAAATCGAAAATCTGTCAACTTACGTTTTCTACCGACGCAACAGTTTTGACGAATTTTTCAGAACCTTAAAACGACTCCAAACGGAAAAACTTAAAACACGAAAAATGTTCCTAAGGCTTAGATCTATCTACTGTATAATGTTCAGAATTTTTAGAGATGTTTTGATATTTTAAATCCACCCGAAACCGAACTGCTGAAACTTGGATCTTGATTTTCTTGACAGAACTTAGGTCCGATCTTAATGACGTTTTTGACATTAGTTATAAGTGGATTTAGATCTTTAGCTGAACATGAAAGTTGTAGATAAATGTTTTAAGAAGGTCTCTGTAAAATTTCATTGAGTTTGGAGTTGATTTGCTATGATAGATCTTGATAATCTTGAACTGCTGTACACGAAATTCGGACAGATTTATGATAGGACGAAAATTGATGTTTTTGACATGATTTGGTATCTCGGATTGAAAAAGTGAAAACACGAAAGTTGTTCATCTCGATGTTTCTGAGTCAGTGGTAAAATTTCAGAATTTTTGGAATTAAACTCAATTTTTAATGAATTTTAGAGTAAACTGTGGTTGACCGAGTCAAATCTTGAAATCTTGTTGAAACGGTGAAATTAGCCTTTAAGGTTGAAACGAATAGAAATTCTTTGAAATAAGATACATGAAACGAGAAGGTTAAAATATTGCGGGTTATGACTAAGCTAGATACTGTCAATGTTCTCTGCGGCTTGTGACATAAGAGCCCAATTGTATGTCTAGGTTGACGTAAGAGCCCTAGCGAAACACTGATCGTATGGCTAGCGGACGGATTAACTCTAATTAAAAGATCGACCATGATACTTGTGGACATAAGAGCCCAGGCGTAAGGCTGGCGGACATAAGAGCCCTAGCGATGGTGATCTCTAAAAGATATGAACCGAGAAGTTTGCGAGAATTCCAAATTAAATCTGTATTAAATTGTGCTTTTATATTTATGGCAATTTATTTAATTACTTTGCAAGCTATATTTAAGATCGTATGGAATCCATGACTTTTAAATTATGCGACTAAATTATTATTAAATGAATAGATTACATTATGCACATGTTTCCTCTAAATTTAATTAAAGGCTTTGAAACCTCATAATCTTGTACGTGTTAACTTACTCAGCAAGTTTTTGCTGACCAAACCATATTTTTCCTTTTTCTTTCATAGTTGAGAATTATGCATCGTCATATGCATACATGGGAAATTTGGGAAGATATATTATTTTGAATTATTGTATTAGACTAGATCTTGCATGAACGGGCCTGTTTAACCCGTGTCTTGGCCATGTTGGCCCTATTATTAATTTCCGCTGCATTATACATATGTAATTATTATTTTCCGCTGCAACTTTGATGTATTATTTTTAAATTATATATGAATGGGCTGTTTGAATATTTTAAATTCTGAAAAACCATAGCCTTGCATCTCTTTAGTGAGCTCGGAGAAACCGTGTCTTGCTAGGGAGGTGTGGCGGTGACACCCCGACCTGGGTGACCAAAAACCGGGGTGTTACAAAGTGGTATCAGAGCCCGGCTATTTTTAAACTATTATTTTTAAACCATTATTATTTTTAAACTACTACTAATATTTTGACTATTATTTTAAATTTTAAAGTATTATTTCCATGGAGAAATTTTTATTTTAAAACCCATGGGAAAAATATATATATAGTGCATAAATTACTTTTGGGGGGAAACCATCATACGCATTTGCATATTGCATCTCTTTTATGTAGAGAACTTAGAATCTTGGCGAATTTCAACTTAGAATCTTGGCGAAGTTAACCTAGAATCTTGGCGAATATTAACTTAGATCTTTTGCTTGCACTAGATAACTTAGACGCTTGACATTAAATTAAGGAAGCTAACTAGAGACTGATCTTGCCTTAGTTCTAGATCGCGTTCATCTATGCGTTCGCCTAATCATAACAATCCTCGACCTTAGCCATTCCTACCCTTGACAAATTAGAAAACTTCCTCATGTGGAACAATGAGAAAATCAAGTTTTATTAAAACACTCTTTATTCCAAAAATCTTGTTTGGATTTCCAAACAACAAACCCGAAAATTTGAAATTAGAAATTTACGACACGTCTCATTCGAGCGATCTACCTAAACCAAGATAAGCTAATCTATACACGTGTAACAGAAAATGGCGCCTAGGAGGAAACCAAGGAAGGTGAGTCCAAACGGCACTGACGCTAACCTTTCCAACACGCCCAACAACAGTGGAAGTCCTCAGAACCTAGGAGAGCAAGTGCCTCAAGCGCCCAATAATATGGAAGCACGTTTAAAATCTGTAGAGGAACTCCTTGTAGCATTGGGAAATGCCGATGTGCATAGGACACAAACAGTACCTCCGCCAGTAGCCCGAGTCAACTACTTGGCATTAGTGAACCCTTACCACCCACCCCATTATGACGGCCAAGAGGATCCAGCCAAGTTGGAAGGATAGATCCGTACCTTTGACAAGCTCTTGAACGCTATCAAGTGCCCTGATGAGGACAAGATACACGTAGTGACATACTACCTAGGAGCGCGAAGCCGATGAGTGGTGGCAAAATCTCCAAGCAAATTCAGTGGAAGACGAAGAAGCCTACACTTGGGAAGAACTTAAGGAAGCTTTGAGGGAAAGATTCTACCCACTGAGCACCAAGACTGTGAAGTACGAGGAATTCATCAACCTAAAGCAAGGTGCGCAAACAGTGCAAGAGTACTACAGCAAGTTCAAGGAGCTAGTACGATTCGCTGCGAGGATAGTACCAACCGACTCTGACAAGGCTCAAAAATTCGAGATGGGTCTGAACCTTAGTATCCGGGAGATACTTGCAGTAGGACAATTCACGAACCTGCAGACGATATATGATCGCGCCGTATCAATTGCTCGAATCCAACAATTGAAGCGTAAGGAACATGGTGAGTCGAGCAAGGACTCGCAAGGACTTGAGAAGAAGGATCGGAAAGACAACAATAACAACTCTAGGAAAGACAACGGATCCCGAAGGAAAGGAAATAAAGGTCTCAACAATGGGGGAGACGACAACCGTGGTGCGTTTATACCACGTTGCCCACGATGCAACCATACACATCTGGTGCGCCAATGCCCGAAGCCTGGAACCTGCCGTAGGTGCGGCAAGCTTGGTCACAAGGCTAGTGGATGTCGAACGCCAGAGGAGGCGATCGAAAAGAGAGTAGATTTGGTGAACCTTCAGCAAGGAGAGAGTGACGAGGAACAAGACCAAAATCCGAACCCTCTTGAGAATAATGAATAGGCAGTTATGGGGACATAACTGAAGTCCTAAGGGGGAGAGGATGTGATACCCCGTAATAATTTAATTTTGGAGTTCGGCTCGATATCATGTATCCCAAATAATAAATAAGCAAATTCAACTTGTTTTGAACTACGTTATGGCTTGATCCCTTCACAGGGTACGTAGGCAGCTTAGAAGTTTTAATTCTAAGTTCAGTCACAAAATAATAAAACAAACAAAAGACCTTAGCACGAGAAAAGCCGAAACACAACTTCGAGGACGAAGTTGATTCTTAAGGAGGGTAGACTGTAATACCCGAGAATTTCGCAACATAAAATAAATAGATAAAATAAATAAATAAATATAATAAACATGATAAATGAATAAAGAATCATAGAAGATGAGAAATGGAATTTAAATTTAAAAGGAATCAAAATTCCGAGAACCCGGGAAGCCGAAGACAATTTAATCGAATAAATGGGTACACGGGGACCCGACACCGATAGACTCAATAACTCGAGTCCAAATATAAATTTAGGTCTGAATAAAATTAAGATAGGAAATCGGAGCCCGAAAATATCCCAGAAATCGGAATTCGGAAACATAGAGGGATAGAAGTCCGAAAGAGAGGAGGAAACGCCCGACGGATCGCACGACCCGGCCCAGACGGAAGCCCAGGCCAGGATGGCGCGGTGTCCGCGCACCTTTTAAGGGTTTCCCGTGCCAAGAGCGCGCCACTTGGCAGAGACGGCCGTTCCGCGATTTTCTCGCCCGACTCCGGATTTTTCGACTTTCGGTTGAACGTCTCTCGACTCAAGACCCTTAGGGTCAAATTTTGGATGCCCTAGGTCTTAGTTATCTATAAATAAACCCTCTTGGAAGCCCCAAACTCCTTACGAAACCCTACGAAATCCCTCTATACGTCGAAACCCTAATCCCGGAGTCGTCGGAGGCACAACACCGAGAGGAGGGACTGACTTGGACGAAATTGGGGTCTTCTATCGCCTTGGTAAGATCCGATCTATTCCTCTATACATTCTTGATTCGAAAACAAAATCCTAACCTCATCCTTTTTCTATTCTAAACCCCCGATCCGAATCGAGAGCGAAGAACCCGACAAACGGAGAGGATAAACGGAGGACTGGAAGCCACGCCTCCGAATCGACGATCCCGGACGCTCAACAATCTGTAAGTTAACTCTTACATGGTTTTGGGATGAATTAAAACGTTCGAAACTAAAAGATTAAACAAGAAATCGAAAAATCTGTCAACTTACGTTTTCTACCGACGCAACAGTTTTGAGGAATTTTTCCGAACCTTAAAACGACTCCAAACGGAAAAACTTAAAACACGAAAAACGTTCCTAATGCTTAGATCTATCTACTGTAAAATTTTCAGAATTTTTTGACGTTTTGATATTTTAAATCCACCCGAAACCGAACTGCTGAAACTTGGATCTTGATTTTCTTGACAGAACTTAGGTCCGATCTTGATAAAGTTTTTGACATTAGTTATAAGCGGATTTAGATCTTTAGCTGAACATGAAAGTTGTAGATAAATGTTTTAAGAAGGTCTCTGTAAAATTTCATTGAGTTTGGAGTTGATTTGCTATGATAGATCTTGATAATCTTGAACTGCTGTACACGAAATTCGGACAGATTTATGATAGGACGAAAATTGATGTTTTTGACCTGTTTCGGTATCTCGGATTGAAAAAGTGAAAAAACGAAAGTTGTTCATCTCGATGTTTCTGAGTCAATGGTAAAATTTCAGAATTTGTGGAATTAAACTCGATTTTTAATGAATTTTAGAGTAAACTGTGGTTGACCGAGTCAAATCTTGAAATCTTGTTGAAACGGTGAAATTAGCCTTTAAGGTTGAAACGAATAGAAATTCTTTGAAATAAGATACACGAAATGAGAAGGTTAAAATATTGCGGGTTATGACTAAGCTAGATACTGTCAATGTTCTCTGCGGCTTGGGACATAAGAGCCCAAGTGTATGTCTAGGTTGACGTAAGAGCCCTAGCGAAACACTGATCGTATGGCTAGCGGACGGATTAACTCTAATTAAAAGATCGACCATGATACTTGTGGACATAAGAGCCCAGGCGTAAGGCTGGCGGACATAAGAGCCCTAGCGATGGTGATCTCTAAAAGATATGAACCGAGAAGTTTGCGAGAATTCCAAATTAAATCTGTATTAAATTGTGCTTTTATATTTATGGCAATTTATTTAATTACTTTGCAAGCTATATTTAAGATCGTATGGAATCCATGAATTTTAAATTATGCGATTAAATTATTATTAAATGAATAGATTACATTATGCACATGTTTCCTTTAAATTTAATTAAAGGCTTTGAAACCTCATAATCTTGTACGTGTTAACTTACTCAGCAAGTTTTTGCTGACCAAACCATATTTTTCCTTTTTCTTTCAGAGTTGAGAATTATGCATCGTCATATGCATACATGGGAAATTTGGGAAGATATATTATTTTGAATTATTGTATTAGACTAGATCTTGCATGAACGGGCCTGTTTAACCCGTGTCTTGGCCATGTTGGCCCTATTATTAATTTCCGCTGCATTATACATATGTAATTATTATTTTCCGCTGCAACTTTGATGTATTATTTTTAAATTATATATGAATGGGCTGTTTGAATATTTTAAATTCTGAAAAACCATAGCCTTGCATCTCTTTAGTGAGCTCGGAGAAACCGTGTCTTGCTAGGGAGGTGTGGCGGTGACATCCCGATCTGGGTGACAAAAAACCGGGGTGTTACAGTTGTCTACCATTTTGCTTAAGCTCACTTAATTCTTTTGTAAATTAATTAAAGGCTTTGAAACCCCATAATCATTGGCTATATATTAACTTATTCAGCACGTTTATGCTGACCCAAACCATTTCCCCTTTTTTTCTTTTCAGAGTATGAGGCTCACATATGAGCATAGCATGCATTGGGCTTTTGGGGATAGTTATTCCTTGTTTATAATTATGACTTGCATAAACGGGCTTGTTTAACCCGTGTTTTGGCCATGTTGGCACAATTTAAATTCCGCTGCAATATATATATTTAAATATTACATTCCGCTGCAATTATGATGATATTATTTTCAATTTATATTACATGGGCTGTTTTTAATTATTTAAATATTTTAAATATTGCAATACCATAGCCGTGCATCTCTTTAGCAAGCTCGAAGAAGTCGTGTCTTGCTAGGGAGGTGTGGTGGTAACATCCCGGCCTGAGTTATCAAATCCGGGGTGTTACATATATACTATTCTCATAAGTAGCATGTACTTTTTGGTAATTATAACATTCCAAAAGCACTTTTAATCTTTACACATCCAAACACATTTTTGAAAAAAAAAAACTGTTTTTTAAACATTCCATCCAAACACAAAAGTTACATGCTTCTGCTTTTGGCTTTCACTTTTGTTTCTGCTTTTAGCTTCTACTTTTTTCAAAAGCCAATTCAAACACGCCCTATATGTTTTGCTTATGCAGGTTTTTATTTAAATAATTTGGACTTGAAATTGGATTACTAAGTTTTATGCCCCCGTAGCATACTATTATATTAGGCCATGATTAGCTGTTGTTTGAAAAAAAGAATGAGAAAAGTGCATAATCCAATACTCCCTCCGTCCCGCTAAAAACATCCCATTTCTTTTGGGCACGATCTTTTATGTAGAAATAGTGAGTATTTAATGTAATGGTATATTAGTGTTAAAGTGGGGGTAAATTAGGAATTTATGTGATGTGATGATAATGAATTTGAGTTTTTAATTAATTTATTTATGTGTGATGTGATAGTTGTGTGTTTGAAATATTAATAAATTTATTTATTGATGTGATATGATGGGAGTAGATTTGTATTAATTATTTCCTAAAAAGGATATGAGACAATTGGTGTGGGATGGACCAAAAAGGAAAGTGAGATAGAATTAATGGGACGGAGGGACTACATTATAGAGAAATAATTTGGACATGAAATCAAATATGTGATTTATATGTTTCGCGTATGCAGGTTTTTATTTAAATAATTTGGACATGTGATTGGATGATTAAGTTTTATGCCCCTGTAGCATACTACTATTATTTTAGGCCTTGATTAGCTGATGTTTGAAAAAAGAATGAGAAAAGGGTATAATCAAATACTCCCTCCGTCCCATTGGATGTCTTGTTACTGTTGGGCACGAGAATTAAAATAGAATTGATTTGTGAGTATATGATGGGGTCCACATAGTTGTTGGAGGGAAATTTTTTTCTATTTATAGAAAGAAGACATTTGTTATGGGTCATTCAAAAATAGTAAGTAAGACATTTGTAATGGGATGAAGGGAGTATGTTATAGAGAAATAACATGGTTTGAAGTGTGTGTGTGGTATTAGTGAAAACAACTGTAACGAGAAAACTTGGAGTGACATTGCATTGAGTGGATTATTATACATTTTCGTTTGAGATTTTCAATTTGGATGAATTTTAAACATTATTTATTAACTTTTTTGGGTTCAATAATAAAAAAAATATAATTGAAGTGTAGATATAGATGAAAATATTATTTATAAATAGCAACTAAAGATTCATAAAAATTTCTTAACAAAAAAAGGCTAAAAACTTTAGAAAAAATGTAGAACTGGAAATCAAATAAGTATTTGCAAGTTGAATTGTGATAGGAGGCTATGTCTGAAACAGTTGAGAAATTCTATTTGTGAGATTTGTTTGTTGGAAAAGTGGAATATGTGTTCTGGCGAAAATTGTTCCCACATTATTTTAGTCCTATTGTTTATGTATAATCATTTTTGAGCAACTCAATTTTCATACTTCCTCTGTCTCATTGTTTTTATTACAGAGGTCTTCGACACGTATGCCGATGCATATTTTTAGCTGTTAATAACTTAAATTGTGTACAATGAAAAATTATAAAAAGTTGTTATTTTAAAACTATAAGATTACACGAATCTAACGAGATCTCACTAAACTATGTTTTTTCTTACATAACTATGATAAACAGTGAATAGTGTCAAAAAGTCAAACCTAACATTTGTTCCAAGACGGAGGTAGTATTAATGTTTGAACTTTGAATTATGTCTTACATCAATGCAGGTCTATTATTGAAGTTCGTAATGGATTGACATTTCTTGACTTAATTGTGATCCAAATCGAGGTATCTTGCATGCACTAAAAGGTCTTCCATACAGTCCATTATTAAAAGGAGCAGTGTACAACTAAGATATCCTATTCTTTGCAGTCACTCAATGCCAAATATGGATGCAATGTGCCCTTGCTTTTGATGAACTCATTTAACACTCACGATGATACTTTGAAGGTTAAGTACAGCTTGGTTGGCTTTAACATCTAGAATAATTTATAATCTGACTTGCTTAATTTGCAATTTGCAGATTCTTGAAAAGTATGATAAATCAAGTGTTCAGATTCATTCATTTAACCAGGTTCATATCTCTTTATATGTTACCTTATCTTTTGACATGGTGATGAGCCGTGTGACCTATATTAGAGGGAAAAATTAAAAATTTCAATTTCCAGAGCCAATATCCTCGCCTGGTTGCTGAAGATATGAGCCCCCTTCCTTGCAAAGGAAATACTAGCAAGGATTCATGGTATTTACTTTTATTCAACTCTTGCGTTCCTATGCCTCTTTTGTAGAAAATGAAATCATGTTTTGAGCATTATTTGTGTAAAAATCTTGATATCACGCTCTGATACCAGTTTGTGGATTTGATATCTCACACACACAAAGATACACTTTACACTCTTGATATCTAAATAGGATAGACAAGAGCGGAGAGCAAAGAGGATTCAGCAAATGCTTTCTAGTAATTTCATTTCTTGCTTTGCTCTGGTTATTACAACAATTGAAATATCTATTTATAGAATTTAGAATTCAACAGATAATACACATATGATTTACTATTCCTTTACCGGCTTCAACATTCAACGAAGATGGCTTGCACGTTTCTTCACTGTTCGTTCAACGGCTTCAACTTTTGTTTCGTACACGGCATTTAAATTTATCAACAAAACCCCCCCATAAACTTCAAATGCTTCTTCAGCTTCATTTTGGAATCTCGGTTGTCATCTTTACAACTTCCTTGATCGGTTCTTGAATACACTCATCAGTGCACTCCACATCAAGAGCACTCTCAGTTTGCTTCTTCTCATCAATCTTCTTTTCTCAGGTCTTTTCTTCTACCAAAGGCTCAACTAGCTTGTTTTCAAGCTTATCACAAGTGTGTTTTGCCAATAGATCAACATCAATCTTTCATAGGCTCCTGGACCACTACAGGTTCAACAGGTATTGGCTTCATCTTCCACAACCACATTGCTTGGTTGGAAGTGGTTGTCTCTTTCAATCGATTGTCACTTCGACAATTCTTTGCAAAGTCTCCACTTTGCATATATCAAAGTTGCAATCCTTAACATGATGTCCATTGTTGACATTCCATGTCGAATAAACTTGATTCACCAAATTGTCATTGACATGATTGCACTTTCTCCTTGTGATATTCTTCATAGTTATTGCCTGGACTTTCTTTTCATCATGGCTTGGTTTGACTTGCTTGAACTCGGTCAGCTCCTTTGCACATTTTAGATTCCAAAATAATTTTTGAACTATATCTTCTTTCTGTTGCACAGTTTCCTTCTTGTGTTCCAAAATCTGCAATTTGACAAATTCTTTCCCAACACCACACTCACTTTTTTTTTTAAAAACACACACTATCTCTCTCTCTCTCTTTTTTTTTTTTAAATCACCCCACAATTTTTTTCAATCACCACACTAAAATTTTAATTCCCAACTCCACTACCATCAAAAAAACCCAATATCTTTTCTTCTTCTTCCTTATTTTCTTTAAACTCCCACTCACTCTTGTTTTTTTTTCTTCTTTCTTTTTTTTTATTTTTTATTTTTTTGACTTGATCTTCACCCCAACTCACTTTTCTAATCATCAATTTTATGCCTTTGTGACGTGAACCAATTTGAATTGGTCCTACTTGAAATAAATGTCCAACGAGATGTTGCTCTACTTTAATTCCCCAATTTGAGTTGGTCTCTGTTCCTTTGCAATAAGTTGGTCCTCCGTAAGTTGGGGGATTAATTCCAACGCCCTTTGAATGAGGTAATCAATTAACAAGATTCAGTATACTTTCTTTACTTTCAATTACCTCATATGTGTGTCTTCTTCAACGTTGTTAATGATGGCCCAACAAGAGAGACAACCGAGCACAATTGATTCAAGTCTTTAGTTCCACTGAAGGGGCGGAAGGCGGAGGAGCAGCAACGATATGAGGAGGGCGGCGACCTTTGCTTAGGACATCAGCAACAGATCGGTAGTGCTCGGCGGTTGGAGCAGCGGGGACAGCGCGGCTTGGGCTGGCGGCGCTGTGGTGGTGCGGGAGGCTGCTGGGCACCGGTGGCGTGAGGAGGTTTGAGAGACTGTGCTTGTGACAGTCTCTCACGAAGTGCCGGCGGTGGCGGGTGGTGCTTACGGCGGTGAGCAGGCGGCGCCGGGGGGCTGCTGGGGCAGTGCTCGGCGGTGGTTGCTGGTGCAGCTGCGTCTGAGGGCAACTTGACTGGAGTCAACTTCGGTACTCCTTTCCTTGAACTTCAATTTGAATTAATCTGTGCTTCCACACAGCTTTTCTTGGCTCTGAGTTTGGATTACTCTTCTGCCCAGCTTTTCTTCGCTTTGAGCTCGGATCACTCAGGCTCTGATACCATTTTGTAAAAATCTTGATATCACGCTCTGATACCAGTTTGTGGATTTGATATCTCACACACACAAAGATACACCTTACACTCTTGATATCTAAATAGGATAGACAAGAGCGGAGAGCAAAGAGGATTCAGCAAATGCTTTCTAGTAATTTCATTCCTTACTTTGCTCTGATTATTACAACAATTGAAATACCTATTTATAGAATTTAGAATTACAACAGATAATACACATATGATTCACTATTCCTTTACCGGCTTCAACATTCAACAAAGATGGCTTGCACGTTTCTTCACTGTTCGTTCAACGGCTTCAACTTTTGTTTCGTACACGGCATTTGAATTTATCAACAATTTGTTTGTCAAAATTTGACCTGTCACCCTTTTTTGAGAATGTTGGGCGGTTCTTTGATCTTGTTTATTTTAATTGATTGTGTAAAATTTATTTAAAACAATTTGTATGATAAATTACTTTCTAAACTACACGAGTTTGTTGTGACAACATGCAATTTTATAATTATGCTTATCTCTCCTGTTAGTATTTTGCAAGAAAGCGGTATCCACCTGGTCATGGAGATGTCTTTCCTTCTTTGAAGAATAGTGGGAAGCTTGATGAATTTGTATCTCAGGTAGTCTTCTAAGATGCCCATATCTTTGTGGGGCTTGCAAGTAATAGCTCTGTTATTGATTTGATTAGACAAATGCCTGATCACTTTATCTTTTTCTTCCTTCAGGGCAAAGAATATGTCTTTGTCGCCAATTCGGATAATTTGGGTGCTGTTGTTGATTTGAGTATCCTTTGTATCAGCAACTTGATTTTTACATATTGCATAGTTGCACAAATGCTATCAAACTTTGCTTTATTTGGATTTAAACAATCCTGAAAATTCTTCCTTCATTAAACTTTTAGAAATTTTGAGCCATCTGATAAAAAATAAGAATGAATATTGCATGGAGGTAAGCAAAAGACTCCATTCCAGATCCCTCTTTGACACGAATAATTTGGAACTTACAATGGTTTGTGTTTTTGTAGGTCACACCCAAGACACTAGCTGATGTGAAAGGTGGTACCCTGATCTCTTATGAAGGGAAAGTACAGGTATCTTCCCTAACATTAGTTCAATTGTTTTGTATCACTGAGCCCAATATTGGACTACATATGTTTCGTTCAGTGGCATTTTTAAACTGGTGGGTATATGGTCCATGCATTCTACATTTATAGTCAAGTATTTTTCTTTGAGATCTAGTTCTTCACACTGGGATATGTTATGTTTGATGTTTCTCAAGCCTGCGTTGGGAATTATTTTAATGGTATCTAATTTATTTTGGCATCTTTAGACCCCTCATGAAGGTGTGATGCTTAACATTTTCCAGGTTATGGATAATCCATCTTCAGTCCAAATTGCAATGATCACAAGTTTGTTTTGCATGTTAAAAATGACCTTCAATTACTTAGTGTGATTGTGAATTTAGCATTGTGTGTATGTAGTTTTGGTTTAATGACTATTAAATTGTCAATTTAAAAAAATTGTACTTCTTATCTCATCTGTTATCTGGTGCAGCTTCTACAATTTGCACAAGTTCCTGATCAACATGTGAGTATTTAGCTCTCACCCTATGCCCCTTATGTCCGTATCATGAATGACATAATAATACTTATATGACCAATATACTTGCTACATTGATGATTGTGCTCTGTGTTTGATAGTTTCGTTGTTTGTTACTTGCTAGATGTACAGTAAAGAAAGTAAAGATATTTCATGAAGAGAAGTAGGATGGAAATTATGCCAATATAATCTGTTGGTTTGGCAAAAGCAAGTGCAAATGCATGGAAATGGTTGGCTTGCATATATAGTTTATTCATTTTGCCTAGACATCTATATAGACTTGGTCCTCACATGATAAACTGACTTAACCATATAAATTTACCCACTTAGGGGATGCTCACTTTTTTAAGAATCTGATTGATTAATTAATCCTGCATATGATTGATTATTTAATCCCACCCAATTAGGTGTAATGTGACTGTTTAGCCATGATTTGAGCTAGTTATCATCAAGGGTCCTTGTCATTCAAAGTGAACATTAGACTAGGTTGGATTAAATAATCAATCCAACCTAATCATACCAGGTAGACATGGCTTTATTTTCTTAAGTGGATATAAATGTTACATGTAAAATGATGCCAAAATTGAGTATTTTTTAACAAATTTGAAATAATTTAGGTATTATTTGTTCATTTATAATTTACAATTTAATGATTAATATTTAGTTTCATCAAAGGGGCTTCGAATTATTTATTTCCACATATATATATATATATATATATATATATATTTCTGATGTAAGCGTAATATATTTGAATTTTCAGAACTTGCATCATTGCAATTACATTGGATGATTTATCAATACATCAAATATAATTTCTTTGGCAGAGTACAGTGTAATACATGGTGGATAGGCGTCGCTATATTTTCATGTACATTATTCACTAATTACTTTGCTTCACTATGCTTCTTATATACTACATCATGGTTTAATTGATTTCTTTTTTAATTATGATTTTAATCCTTGATACATTTTCCTTAGTTTAGTCTTTGTAAAATAATTAATGCAAATCCTTTTTGGTTAGTTTTCTCTCCCTCACCACTCCACGAGAATAATACATTTGTCTTTTCCTTAAATCCAATGAAGTAACCCTATGTATCAACTAAAGCAAAATGTTTAGATCATAATTGCTTGTTGCATATTTACTAGAAAACAAATGTGACTTGTGAGATAAAATATACATATATATATATATATATATATGTGCACTCGATTCTCGAGCATGTTTGCTGTGTTCTGGTTTTTATTTTCTCCTGATACAAGCATTCTACTTTTGGCCATGCATATGATTGCTGATATAGATATTATTATATTTGATACAGGTCAATGAATTTAAATCAATTGAGAAATTCAAGATTTTCAATACCAACAACTTGTAAGCCACGGAATGACACTCAAACTACTTGGTTTGAATGGTTGCAAGTACTGTGGTCAAGGAAACACATTTTAACAACTGAACCAATTCATGTAGGTGGATCAACCTGAAAGCAATTGACAGACTTGTTCGAGCAGATGCGCTGAAAACGGAGATTATTCTCAATCCAAAGGTCGGTGAAAACAATCAAAATATATTTGCTTAAAGAGACTAATAAATGTATCAATCATTCTAATGTCTGTTTGTTTTCTAGGAAGTGAGTGGTGTTAAAGTTCTTCAGCTTGAAACTGCTGCAGGGGCTGCAATTAGGGTGCATAACACGACCTTAAGTCATTCTACTTTTATTGATTTTGTGACTGGAAGTTATATAACTCCCTGAAACTAACCATTTGTCTTCCCGTGGCCTCTATTAGTTCTTTGATAATGCCATTGGAGTGAATGTTCCCCGTTGCCGATTCCTTCCTGTTAAGGCATCATCATATCTGCTTCTAGTCCAGGTAAGTCCCAAATACCTGATTTGCCTTTGAAAGCAATAATTAAATATATGATATTGATGAAAACTAATTCAACCATTTGCTCTCTAGTCTGATCTACACACTTTGTCTAATGGCTTTGTGACCCGGAACCCAGCAAGAACCAACCCTTCCAATCCTTCCGTCGAGTTGGGACCTGAATTCAAGAAGGTAAAGATTCATGCTGGCTGTTATTTTAATTAAATTGATGGATTTTATCAATCTACGCCGACCACATAACTTTGTATGACCTTCTAATGTATAGGTTACTGACTTCTTGAGTCGGTTCAAGTCTATTCCCAGCATCATTGATCTGGATAGCTTAAAGGTGGCAGGCGATGTTGGTTTTGCATCTGGGGTTACTCTCAAGGTAACTTACCACTTAAACTCAACATTCTATTTGTGACCTTTATCAGCTATGCTTATTTCAACTTTAAAGCCAGAACTTTTATCCCAATTCTTCATTTATGTTTGCCATTAATAATTTACTATTCATTCCAGGGTAAAGTGGCAATTGCGGCCAAATCTGGCGAGAAGCTAGAGATTCCTGATAATGCTGCTATCGAAAACAAGGTGAGAATGCTTAAGTTCTTTGGCTGTAAACTTAAATAGATTTTTAAAAAGGTTGACATTTCTTTCTTATACAACTTTGTTCAAACTCATATCCAGGATATCAATGGCGCCGAAGATATATAAATGGCATGCGCTGCCTTCCATGGTCTGAGAAAGAGCTACTTGTAACACTCGAGTTATTCTGATATTGGTTTACGAATAAGTGTGAATTATCAATTATGGGTGTCTAAAAAAATTTTATAGCCCATGTGAGGCTGAATCCCAATTTTGAAGGCGTGCGCTAGGTGGAATTTGAACTCCCAATTATAAGGTTGGCGGGCGGGAGAGTTGATCATTGAGGCAAGCTTCCATTCCCCGATGTATATTTTATATGTTAACTTCTTTCTTGCATTATTTTGATTATTTATTGGTCAGATTCTATAAACGGGAACGCATATGTGCACCAATTCAATTCTCTCAAAAAATCAATGTTGAAGACACCCATCCATGAAATAAATATGGGCACCCACCCGTATGTTAGGTGCACCTACTTGACATTCAAACCATTCTCACCATTTTTTTGATACCGAATTAAAGAGAGGCAAGCATCCACCCAAACCCATAACCACCTTCTTCCACCGCGAGCTTGAAAAATGTCTCGAGCAGGATCATCTCGGTGAGGAAGTGATAGCGGCTTGGCCCGGCAAAGAAGTAGCATTTTTGTTAATGTTTGTAAACAACTTTTTAAAACCAATACTAACCAAAAAAACGGCCATTAATGGCCAAAATTATCAGTCAATTTTGGTCATCAGTGGCCAACACATTTTAGAAGGTTTCGACCATCAATGGTCGTTAGTGTAACACCCCGAAATTCATCCTCATAAAGTTTCAGAATGTTACCGCCACACTTGTCAGTCAGGCTCGCCCTTTGGCTAACTTAATTGACAAGTGCTACGGCTAAATATCTTCACATATAAATTTTTGTAATATGGACTTTAAAAATAATTGCCAATTTTATAAAATATAGTCATAAGAAAATTTAAAGTACTTAATACCAGAGTCATTGTTCTTTCTCACGCGGAAGCATAAACTAAAGGCAATATATAAGACATTAATAATTAAAAGTACGTGGTTCCTTAAAGCAACAATCTTTTTGATGAAAGGTAATCCCATCCCCAAATGCTCATGTCATGAGATGCAGTTCACATGTCAGCTCCAATATCTGTAAAAAGATAACACAACAACTTTTTATCAGTACAATGGTACTGAGTAAGTCAACCCGCTCCACTTTAAGAAGTGGATTTTAAAATAATGGTTGACACTCATTTTAAAAAAAATAATTTTCACTTTTTCTTTTAAAAAGGATCACACACAATACCTTTAACAAAATAAATAACTTTCATTCTTACCATTGTAGCAACTATGCACAAGAGGACACCATTTTCCATATATCATATCGTATCATATCATATCGATCATAAGTCATGATCAGCATGCAGCAGACTCATATACAGACACACTCCGGAGCCTCGGGTAACCCATCATGGATACACCCAAGAGTATAGACTCATACATGCAATAACGCCGTTTTGGCACAATTTATCAACAATGCCGTCTTGGCATATTTAGAGGGGGAGGCCCCGCAAGACACATCCCTAGTGCATTAGCCCTCTATCAAGTATGGCATCTTACTCAAGTTAATAGTGCACAATGGATTTAAAAGAGTTTTCCAAAATTTTCCACATAATATCCTCTTTAAAAGAGTTTTCAACAATCTCAAGGGAGTAACCTCATCACAAGGGCATTCAATAATGCCAAATATCATTTCAACATTTAACTCCCATATCAATATCTCATAAATATCGAAATATCATTTTCTGGATCTCAAAATCCAACAATTTCTCATTTGGACCAAAAATCAAGTCCAGCATCGCAGTTTACGCCAAGTCAGTTTAAAAATTCATATGAAAGGCGATTGCTATGAAATTTAAACTGTAGATACTCAACACATAGTTGAACAAGTTTCATGTTTTACACTTTTCAAAATAAGGTATGGAAACATTTCAAAAATTGAGTTCTTTACAGAACATGTATTCTGCCAGAAATTCAATAGTGACTCTATAATTTTCCACAGGTTTTAAAAATAGTAATTCGCGACCAAAAATTCTAAAATTTTACCACAAGGTAGATAACACATAGATAAATATTTTTCATGAAGAAACCATTTGGCTTTGAGACACTTAAGACCTTCGAAAATGTGGATTTCAGAAAACACTATCATTTCTTAGATTTCAACAAAAAGAGATTTCGACCTTTCGATAAAGCGGATCCCATAACTTTTTCATACGATTTCTAAAAATTATAAAAGTTTCCCGAAATATACTCAACTCAATAAGGAACAAGTTTTATGAAGGAACCTTTGAGGGATATTGTACCAAAATAGTTTAAAAAGATGGATCTTTTACGTAAACGAAAAACTGACAGATTTTGGTATAATGTGGGAATTCTAATTTTGTATTCTTAAAACATGGATTGGGATCTCCAAAACTTAAAGTAGAGAGTGTTAACTTACTGAATTGATGTATAAGAGCAAGGAGATTCAAAGATAATGGCCGTTATAACACAAGATTCGCACCACAAATTACGGGTTTCGCTGAAATTCGACAAATAGAGGGAAATCAATTTATAGTATAAAAATAAAAGATTTAGATTTCTAAGATACAAGTTTCAAGGATGATATCTTACTAACCAAGTGTTAAGAAGAGTTAGAACTCTTAGAATGATGAAGGTTGCCAAGCCTACAAAACTCCACAATCCTTAAGATATGCTCACTATGTGGGAGAACTTTAAAGAATAAAATGGGTAGTGAATTTGGCTAATGAGATGGATGAGATTGGTGTGTTTGAAGGCTAGAAACTCCCTCTATTTATAGGCTAAGATTTGAACAATTGAACATGACACATTGTGAGAGTGATTACAACCTCACCAATCATCCAATTAAGTGTGTCTTGAGCAATAATGGTTTGAGTATTTGTATCCACTCATTTGGTCCTTATGATACTTAAAATATTCACATACTATCCTCATAATAATTTTCAAGACCAATGTGTATATATATAAAAACTTATATATATAATTTAAACATTAGATTTAAAAAATATTCCATAAACTATATAATTCTATTACCCTTGATATTGAAATTCATATTTCTTTTGGAAAAGACAAATTTACATATATAGTTTTTCAAGTGTTTTGTAGAAAAAATCAATATACTAATTCTTTAAGCAAGTGATTACATATTTAATAAAAGTCTCTTTAGTGAATTACAATTATTTCGGGTAATTTCTATGGTATTACAATCCACCCTCCTTAAGAATCAACTTCGTCCTCGAAGTTTTAATGAAAACTACTATGGCAATCTAATATGCGGAATATAAGATAAAAGTTAATGGAAAAGAAAAAAAAGATTAGGAGATTTTGAACATACCCTATCAAGATTGTGTCGGGTGGTTACATCATCCTCCCCTTAAGCCTACAGTTATGTCCCCATAACTGTTATTTGGTCGTTTAAAAAGAGATTGGGGTAGCGTTGCTTCATATCATCCTCTAGTTCCCATGTTGCTTCTTCCGTACCATGATTGGACCAAAGTACTTTAACAATCCGGGTGGTCTTGTTCCTTGTCGTTCTTTCTTTGATGTCGAGTATTTGGATTGGATACTCTTCATAAGTTAGATCTTCTTTGAGTTCAATTACTTCCTGTTGAAGTACATGGGTTTGGTCATGCACATATTTCTTTAACTGTGAAACATGGAACACATTGTGCACTCGAGATAGTTGTGGCGGTAGGGCTAGTCTATATGCCAGGGTTTCGACTCATTCCAGAATGTCATACGGTCCAATATATCGAGGACTTAACTTTCCTCGCTTTCCAAAACGCATCACTCCTTTCATAGGTGATATTTTCAGCATAACCTTATCTCCAACTTGAAATTCTAGGTCTTGTCGCCTAAAATCGGCATAACTTTTCTGTCGATCTTGTGCTGCCTTCATTTTCCCTTGGATCATCTTGATCTGTTGGGCCATGTCTTCAATGAGTTGCGGCCCAACCACAATAGAATTCTCACATTTTTCCCAACATAATGGGCTTCGGCACTTGCGTCCATAGAGTGCCTCAAACGGTGCCATGCCTATACTAGCATGATAGCTGTTATTGTAAGAGAACTCTATTAAAGGTAGATGGTTTTCCCAACTTCCTTTAAATTCAAGAACGCATGTCTCAGCATGTCCTCCAGTGTTTGGATTGTCCTTTATGTTTGTCCATCCGTCATCGGGTGAAAAGCGGTGCTCATTTTAATTTGGGTACCAAGAGCTTCTTGCAGCTTGGTCCAAAAATGAGAGACAAATCTGCTCTCTATCAGAGATTATATCATGTGGCACTCCATGTCGTCGAACCACGTTATTGATATATGCTCTTGCTAATTGATCCATAGACCATGTATCCTTCATTGGTATGAAGATCGCAATCTTTGTCAATCTATCAACAATTACCCAAATTTTATTCATTCCTTTTGGTGATCGTGGTAGTCCTGAAACAAAATCCATTGATATACTATTCCATTTCCAACTTGGGATTTCCAATGGTTTCATGAGTCCTAAGGGCTTCTGACGTACTGCTTGATGCTTGAACCTTTTGACAGGTTAAACATCTAGCCACAAACTCAACAACCTCATTCTTCATCCTTGCCCACCAATAAACCTTCTTTAAATCCTTATAAAGCTTATCGCCCCCTGGATGTACTGAATATGGGGTGTTGTGGCCTTCTTCCATTAATCTTCGTTTTAGCTCTACGCATTTATGCGGTACGCACCATCTTCCTTTGAAGCGAATGCTTCCATCCTCATGGATTGCAAAACCAATTGATTTTCCTTCAGCAACCTTCTTCTTGATCCTTTCAAGCTTTATGTCGCCTGGTTGAGCACTGCGTATTTCATCAAATACCGTAGATTCAATGGTCATAGCATTAATGACATTTTCCACAGTTCCATAATGGACCAGCTCCGTGTCTACCTTGACCAAGTCCATATACAGTTCCGAAGGTAAGATAAGAGTATTTGCCACGTGTCGAGTCTTGCGGCTCAACGCATCTGCGACCACATTAGCTTTCCCTTCATGGTAGGCGATGTCCAAATCATAATCCTTGATCAACTCTAACCATCTGCGTTGCCTCATGTTTAACTCCTTCTGAGTAAATATGTACTTAAGGCTCTTGTGGTCGGTGAATATCCGACAAGTTCGTCCATACAGGTAGTGTCGCCAAATCTTTAATGCGAACACTACCGCCGCTAATTCTAGGTCGTGCGTCGGATAATTCTCCTCATGAGGCTTCAATTGTCGTGATGCATATGCAATGACTTGTTGTTGTTGCATTAAAACACACCCTAGCCCCTCTTTTGAAGCGTCACTATACACTTCAAAATCTCCATTCTCTGTTGGCAATGTTAAAATTGGTGTTGTTGTGAGGCATTTCTTTAACTCTTGAAATGATGATTCACACTTTTCTGTCCATTCATACTTCAAGCCTTTCTTCAAAAGTTGAGTCAGAGGTCGTGCAACTTTGGAAAAGTCCTTGACGAACCTCCTGTAATATCCAGCCAGTCCAAGAAAACTTCTCACTTCTGTTTGATTAGTAGGCGTAGGCCACTTGGTGATTGCTGATATTTTTGCTGGGTCAACAGAAACTCCATCAGCTGATACAACGTGGCCTAAAAATGCTACTTTTTCTAGTCAAAAGTCACACTTGGACAACTTCGCATAGAGTTGGTGTTTCCTTAATGTCTCTAGCACCTGATGCAAGTGTTGCTCATGCTCTTCATTGCTCTTTGAATAGATCAAGATGTCGTCGATGAAAATGACTACACATTGATCTAACAATTCTCGAAACACATCATTCATGAGATTCATAAATACTGCTGGGGCATTTGTTAGCCCAAAGGATATCACTGTAAATTCATAATGTCCATAACGTGTCCTGAAAGCAGTTTTTGGAATATCCTTTTCAGCGATTCGCAGTTGATGATAACCGGATCGCAAATCTATCTTGGAGAATACCGTTGCACCTTTAAGTTGATCGAAAAGGTCACCAATCCTAGGTAACGGGTATTTGTTTTTAACCGTTACCTGATTTAAACCTCTATAATCGATACAAAGACGTAACCCTCCATCTTTCTTCTTGACGAATAAGACTGGTGCTCCCCACGGCGACGTGCTAGGTCGTATATACCCCTTTTGTAATAATTCCTCAAGTTGCTCCTTGAGTTCGTTCATTTCTAGGGTTGCCATGCGATAAGGAGCTTTTGATACAGGTTCTGTTCCGGGAAGTAGATCGATTGTAAACTCGACTTCACGTCCTGGAGGCATTCCAGGAATTTCTTCTGGGAATACATCTGGATACTCCCTCACTACTGGAATGTCATCAATTTTATTCTCCTTTAACTTGAGGTTATGGATATAGCATGCATAAAGCATATATCCTTTCTGCATAAGACTATAAAATTTTAAGGCATTTACTACCTTAGTCTTACGTTTGGGGAGTTGGACATAGTAGTTGACCTTTTTGCCTCTCGTCTTAGACAGTGTAATTTTGTGTTTCTGACACTCAATTACCGCTTTATATTGGGTAAGCCAATCCATTCCCAATATAATATCAAAATCTTTAAGGTCAAATTCTACTAAGTTTGCATAGAACTCAAGGTTCTTAATGACTATAGGAATCCCATCATATCGTTTGGTGCACGATACAATTTTTCCCCAAGGCAACTGAATTCCTATGTTAATCATTTTAGGTTTTGGCATCTCTAATTCAGGCATGATTCTAGAAGAGATAAACGAACAACTTGCTCCAGAATCGAATAAAACCTTAACAGGCACACTTAAAGCCGTAAATGTACCTGTTATCACATCCCCTTGAGTTGAAAGATCTGCCTGATTAATAACATTGAGCCGCCCTATAGGTGCTCCATGGTTCCCTTGTTGGTTTCTATTTTGCTGAGGCCTCTGTCCTTGATTATTTCCGTTTCGCACATCCTGATTATTTGGCTGAGTGGGGATATTGATAAGGTCATCTCTTTTTGTAATATTTTCAATGCGGGTCTTACACTCCTTCCTCATATGACCTTCTCGGCCACATCTATAACATGTACCCGGCTTGGGGCATCCTCTAGCCAAGTGGTGCTTGTTGCATTTTGGGCATTGTGGTATGTACCCTTCATGGTTTCTAGTACCATTGTTGCCCCCTCCTTTGATTCCCTGGACGGGTCGATTCTGCCCACCTCGAATATTGCCTTTATTGTTGCTGAGGTGGTTGTTGCTGCTGCTGCTTCCTCGGTTGTCCCGAATCCTCTTGTCCTGTCCTTGGAACCCGCGGCTAGACTTCCCGGCTTTTCTCTTCATCTGTTGTACACGAGAAACTGCGACAGCTCGATCGTAGATCGCTTGGAGGGTAGGATACTGAACTCCAGCCACCACTTCTCTAATGGAGAGGTTTAATCCCATTTCGAACTTCTGTGCCTTCTCGGCATCGGTGGAGACTAACTTAGGAGCAAATCTGACTAACTCCTTGAATCTGACATAGTATTCTTGTACAGATTGTGCTCCTTGTCGTAACGACAGAAACTCTTCATACATTGCTGCTTTGATACTCATCGGGTAAAACCTTTCTCTTAGAGCTTCTGTAAAGTTTTCCCTTGTATACTCCTCATGATCATCTAGCTCTCTCTTCTGTAACTGTCACCAGTCATCTGCGTCACCTCCTAAAAAGTACGAGGCTACAGTAATCTTCTGCTCATCTGGGCAACGAGTCGCCTCGAGTAGCTTGTTGAAACTTTTTATCCAATCCTCCAATTTAGTAGGGTCCTCCTGCCCATCATAACGAGGTGGTCTGTAATGGTTCACCACTGCTAGGTGATTGAGCTGGGCTTGAGATGGCGGCACAGCTGCTGTGGCTTGATTAATTTGACCCTGACCTAAGGCAATGAGCATTTGCTCAATGATCCTTAGGCGATCATTGTCAAGCGAGTTTGGCGTATTTTGATTCTGACGGGTTTGGTTGTTGGGTGCTCCCTGATTAGGAGGTACCATATTGTGTCCAACGCCCTGATTGTTGGTGGTGTCAGGGTGATGTATATTGTGTGCAGGTGGTACAGCTTGTTGATTGGATACACCCGGTGCTGCTGGCACTTCGTGGTTAGTCATGTTCGGATTTTGGTGTGGCTCCATGTTGTTGAGGGCATTAACACTTCGGAGGGTTTTTCTAGTCCTTGCACGGGGTGCCATTCTGCTAAGGATGGTTAAGCAAGAGTGAGTTCAAGTCTAAGTGATGATTATGTCCTAAAACTCGTTAGGTCATAGTATAAGGATGAGTTAACGCAGAAATGTCTAAGTTAGGAGTATGACTTTATTTAGAGATTAACCAGAAGGAATGAAATCACAAGCTTTATTTCATAAATCTAGAAAATATTACAAGATAGAGAATTTAAAAAGAGCACGTATGATAAGGTCAACTGACTTAGTATATCATAATAATATTTTATTTTTTTTATTTTTTTTATTTTTTTCATTTTTTTAAATTTTATAGAAAATGATGCATGCTCATGAATGCATATGTTCCCACCCCAAAAATAATTTCTAAGTTTCAAAATTTAACATAACCCATATGGGCCTTTGAAAAATATTTTGCATATTTCTTTCTCAAAATGGACTTTTTTTTTTTTAAATCCATAAACTGGAGTTAAACTGTCGCATCCCTTAGTCAAGCTCGCCTTGTTGCTAACTTAACCAAGAAATGCAAAGATTAGAGGGTACCGCCTTCTAAGTAATTTGCCAACTAGTTAAAATATAGAGCTACAAAGTTGATTCCCAGGAAAGACTGGTAGAGCCACCGGCTGACGGGCAATCTTTAAAAACCAGACTCCTTAGACAGAATCACCTCATGCAGTTCTATATTTAACAGTTTACAAATACTTAAAGTTTAAAAATACGCTCTGATACCACTCTGTAACACCCCGAAATTCATCCTCATAAGGTTTCAGAATGTTACCGCCACACTTGTCAGTCAGGCTCGCCCTTTGGCTAACTTAATTGACAAGTGCTACGGCTAAATATCTTCACATATAAATTTTTGTAATATGGACTTTAAAAATAATTGCCAATTTTATAAAATATAGTCATAAGAAAATTTAAAGTACTTAATACCAGAGTCATTGTTCTTTCTCACGCGGAAGCATAAACTAAAGGCAATATATAAGACATTAATAATTAAAAGTACGTGGTTCCTTAAAGCAAAAATCTTTTTGATGAAAGGTAATCCCATCCCCAAATGCTCATGTCATGAGATGCAGTTCACATGTCAGCTCCAATATCTGTAAAAAGATAACACAACAACTTTTTATCAGTACAATGGTACTGAGTAAGTCAACCCGCTCCACTTTAAGAAGTGGATTTTAAAATAATGGTTGACACTGGTGTGGGAGCCAAGTCAACAGCGTTGACCATCCCGGAGGGACCCTGCTCAAAACAGCGGCCAAAAGATTCCTGACTACTATTGCCAAAATACTATCAGAGGAATCGGATAGATGGGAGCAGTCCAAATGCCGAGCAGAACAGATCAAGGGAAGCACAGTCATCCAGTGGGAACAGACAGACGAATACCGGATAGAACCGGGACCCATCACTCTGGGTCCCGCTTCTTCAGACTGAAGATCGAAAGCAGAATGACCTCCAGATGCAGAAACAGAACAAATCAGCATGAAGAGGTCCAAACAGAGGGTTCCGCCGTCACCGTCGCCGCCGCCGCCACCGCCGTCGCCGTCGCCGGGAACACCGCCGGAGCTCCGGCGAGGTTGCCGGAACCTGGCCGGAACTTGGTCGGAAAAGTCGCCGGTCAACGCCGGTCAACGGAAGTCAACGCCGGAGTCGTGAAGGACGGACCCAGTTCAGATTCAGTCTCGGAGTACCTTGTCACGGAAGAGGAGCCCTTGTCGCGGAAGGCCCCTTGTCGCGGAAGCCCTTGTAGCGGAAGGCCCCTTGTCGCGGAAGCCCATGTCGCGGAAGAGGAGCCCTTGTCACGGAAGCCCCTTGTCGCGGAAGAGGAGCCCTTGTCGCGGAAGGCCCCGTGTCGCGGAAGCCCCTTGTCGCGGAAGGTCACTTGTCGCGGAAGCCCTTGTCGCGGAAGAGGAGCCTTTGTCGCCAAGCCTCGACTTTTGTCGCTATGCCAAGCTCCGCGACACGGTCCTCAGTCCGCGACCAACCTATCTTTTCTTTCCTGTTTTGTTGAAAACTCGTGTAGGGTTGTTTATTTCCTTCCTTTTGCTTGTTTAAGGGTTTCCCTATATATATGGGATTCCTAACACTTTGTATTCACTTTTGATATTTGAATGAAATTACTCTTCTTTTCAAAAGTCATTACCGAGAGACAAATTCTCTCAATCTCATAGATTTGATCCAAACTTGGCTTCGGCTATCAATCGAGCTTGAGACACCTCGATCGATTATCACTTTGAAGGATTGAAAGGAGGAAGGGGGTCACCATATTGGAGGGGTTGGTTGTCTTCAAGTTTCCATCCATTCATAGTGAAGTCTCATTATCTTGTTCTTGCTTATTTTCCCATTATTAGCCTATAGTATTCAATCGATCCGTGGCATATTAAATTTGGTATCAGAGCCTTTGTTGAATCTATAGGTCTAGAAAATCCAAAAATATTTTGTTCTTCCATTTTCTCATTTTCGGAGTTACTGTTCCATTGGGATCCGTGCCTCAAATCTTGGAATTTTTGAAATCTGATTGAAGATTTGGATTCCTTGTGTTCTCGGCATGAATCTACATATGTGGATCATCAAATTTGGCCAAGGGAATCATTTTCTATGAATTTTTGAAGATCTTGGCCATATTTTCTTTTTCCACTTGTTCTTCATAGTGTTCTTAGTTTGTTCATCTTTTTCACACACCACCACTAACCATTTGGAACCACGTTCCATTTGGCAATCCCAAATTATCCAATTTCTAGGGGTTATAATGCCCAAATTTTTCCAAATCTTCATCACTCCCCAAAAATCCATTGAAAAATCCTAAAAACAAACATTCTGTCAACTTTTTCGAAATTCTGGTTTTGGATCTTTGAGAATTTGTGAAATCTGATTTCATATTCTTAATCCTCATCTAAAGAGCTTTCCATTGGTGTATGACCCATTCAAATCCGAGTTCATATGCCCAAGTTATGACCATTTGAAGTTTTTGAGTGTTCTTGAGTGTTCTTCATCCAAAACTCATAAAGTTCATATACTTTGGTCTTTGATCTTCATAATTTCTTGTTTTTGTGTTTGTGTTAGTCTATTGAGTCTCATTGTGTGGATATTGCACTTGTCCCATTGCTTTGTGATTAAGGTTTGCAAGATTGACACACTAGTGCTTCCATTTGCATCGGTTTTTGACAATCTGAACATTTTGGTTGAAGGAGACATTGATCCATCCGACCTGCTATATTTTGGGGAGCCTTTCCTACCATTTTTGGGTGTTAGCTTTCATTTGGAAGTGGTTTGGCGGCAATCCGAGTTCATTTGGGGGTCAAAAACGCAAAAACAAAAATACTGCCTGAGTGTGTCCGCGAGTGACCTGACTTTGAGAGTTCATTTGAATTTGAAGATCTTCATCAAAATTGATGAATCTTATATGAACAGAAAGATCTTCAAGTAAACGTCAAGAGGGTTTTTGAATCAATCCGTTTGGATAAGAATTGAGGGTGTTATGGTCATTTTAGTGAAAGGTGCCAAAAACTGAACAAGGACGCAAGGACAGGCGCGTGAGAGGGCGTGAGTGGTCCAAAAAGGGTGATTCTTGTGCCCAAAGTTTCCTAATTCAAAGAACTATCTTATCCTCCATTGGCCTGTCGCGAAACCATCATTTGGCGACACAATTCACGTCATATTTGCACCTGCGTCGCAAGACCAACAGCTGCCCAAATCCAAAAGTTGCAAAAGTGGGCTTTCCTTTGTTTTGGGCCATTACCACCTTCATACTTCACCCATACATATCAAAGCCCATATCCAAACATCCCATACCTTATGTTTTTGAGTGTTTACAATAAAGTGGATATTGGACTGGCACATTTGTGAAACCTAGCCCTTGAAGCCACTTGAGTTATTTAACAATAAAGTGGATATTGGACTGGCACATCTGTGAAACCTAGCCCTTGAAGCCATTTGAGTAAACCAAGGTCTTTTCTTGAGTGTTATTTCCCTTGTGAGTTCTCTCTTCATACTTTGGGCGGGACATTTTCTCAATATTTTCAATCAAGGATCGAATTTTGCCAAAAGTGAAGATTGAATTAAATTGGTGGCAGATTGCACTACTCGGTTTTGCAAACCCGTATCATTTTGCATTGCGTTTGAATATCATACACAAATCAGTGCCTTTTCTTTTATTGAGTCAAGCACAGTATTCTGTTCATGTTGTGAGTGTCTGTCTGTCAGTTCCAATTTTCTTTCCGACAGGTGAAATTATTGAGGAGATCTCTGACTCTTGTGCTTAAGCCAAGGTGGATTGAGGAAGTGATTGAGAGAGCTGAGTGATATACTGCAGAGAGAGTTCAGTCTACATATTTCTGCATTTATTTTCTAATTTGTTTATACATATATCTTTCTTAGTGTTTTAATGGCAGATTCCAACATGGAGGAAATGATGAAGAACTTGACCAACATGGTAGCTGGGCTGTCCACCAATTTGGGCAACCTCAATACCAAGATCAACAACATGGACGACAAGTTTGAAGGACGTTTCACTGCGTTAAGCAATGACATCCGGACTGTGGAAGAGCGGATTGAGGAAACAAGGTCACGAAGGTCCGATTTAGGGAGTATAATTGGCGAAATTGGTCCTCACCAGGGAATGCTGATTGCTGAACGGGAAATGGAGGAGATCGCTCAACAGCAACAACAGGCACAAGTGCCAATACAACCTCCACCACCGGTTAATCAACCAGCCGCACCTGCACCTGCAGTACTCCCTCAAAATGCACCTCCTCCGAATGCACCTCCTCCGGTTGCAGTTCCACCAAATATTCCTGCTCCAGTTCCAGCTGGTCATCTGAGAGCAGCAGTCCGCAATGTTCCACGTGCTGACAGAGGAAGAAGGTATCATGATTATGACCCCGAACATGGTCGAAGGATTCCAGGATACAACGGACAAGATTATCAGGATCCGGACGGACCAGACCTGCGAGGCCTGAAATTACAGATTCCTTCCTTCAAAGGAATAGGCGGACCTGATGAGTTCCTTGACTGGAGAGATGCGATTGAGCTGTGTTTTCAATTGCACAACCATTCTGACATAATCAAAATCAGATTGGCTGTGAGTGAATTCCGTGAGTATGCACTCACTTGGTGGATCAATCATAATCGCATCCGAGCCAGACGACAGCAGCCCAATCTTGAAACATGGGAAGAGTTTATGATAGAAATGGATCGTCGTTTTGTACCCAATAACTACAGGATGGACTTGTATATGAAGCTGCAGGACTGTGTCCAAGGAAACAGGACTGTAGACGAATACTACAAGGAATTAGAGTACATCATGATGAGATCAGTGGTACGGGAGGACGAAGGGCTTTTCATCACCCGTTTCATCAAAGGGTTGAGGTCGGATGTCCAGAAGGAGATTAAGCTCAGACATTATGAGGACTTGCAGGAGTGCATCCATCTTGCTACTGCCTTGGATATTCAAATGAAGCAAGAACGAGGCCGCCAACACTCCAGCTCACATTCTCACCCACCAAGACAGTGGAGTTCAAAGCCTGAAGCTGATAAGCATAAATCCTATCCAAAGGATGACAAAGGGAACAAGCCCCGAGGCTTCGAGTTAGGCAAAGATTTCCGAACTAATAGGAGAGATGATCGCAGGCCACGAGAGCCCGACCGATATCGACCCAAAAGGGGAGATAGAGATATTATTTGTTATAAATGTCGCCAACCTGGCCATATTTCTCCTAATTGCCCTAATGTACGCAGAGCTAATGTAGTTACTACTGAAGCAGGTGACTACCGAATTGTGGGCTTTGAAGAGGATGAGGCCGAGGATGAAGACGAAGAAAGAGAAACCGATGAGTATGGGTATGGCAGTGACGAATCCGCAGACGAGTGCATCAATCAAGATGAAGTCCGTCTACCCAACTTGGTCGCCATGAGAGTGTTGAATACTGAGAAGCAGATTGACAACCTCGACAACGAGCTTGCTCAACGAGAGAATTTATTTCATTGTTATGGGGAGATTTGTGGAAATCTGATTTCTATTATTGTTGATAACGGTAGTTGTACCAATGTAATAAGTCTATATGCTGTAAGAAAGATGAAAATACCTACCGAAAACCACACTCGTCCATACCAACTCCATTGGATGAACGATAGTGGGAGTACGAAGGTAACCATGAGAGCTAAAGTACCACTGAAAATAGGGACTTATTACTCTGAGAATGTGGAATGTGACGTTGTACCTATGACCGCTTGTCATTTACTCCTTGGTCGCCCTTGGATGTTTGACAAGTCAGTCATGTACAACGGGCGCAAAAACTCTCTATGTTTTCTGCACAGGGACAAAAGAATAGCTGTCAAGCCATTATCTATGGCCACAGTTCATGCCAACCAGAAGACCCTGTTGGAGAACATCGAAAAGGAAGAGGCTGAATTTCAACAAAAGCGGAAGGGTAAGGCTAAAGTGGATCAACAAGCACCGCGATCTAATAATGTTATTGCTTTTGCAGATCAATGCTTGTTGTCCACCAGGACTGAATTTCAGGAGGCTATACAAGAACCCAAATTTTCAGGTTACTGTCTCTTAGCCTTTGTTAAGCCAATTGTTTGTGTTAATGAAACAGTCTCTGCTGCACCTGAATTGCCAAGTGAATTTTACAGGATGTTAGATCGCAATCGAGACGTGTTTCCGGATGAAGTACCCGCGGGACTACCCCCGATCCGAGGAATCGAACATCGCATTGACTTTGTTCCCGGGGCATCCATACCAAATAGGCCAGCGTACAGAATGAACCCCGAAGAAACTAAGGAAATTCAGAACCAAGTCCAAGAGCTGTTGGACAAAGGCTGGGTTTGGGAGAGCCTGTCTCCCTGCGCTGTGCCTGTGCTACTTGTGCCGAAGAAGAACGGGACTTGGAGGATGTGCGTGGATTGTCGAGCCGTGAATGCAATCACGGTCAAGTACCGCCATCCTATACCAAGGCTCGATGACATGCTTGACGAACTAGGTGGAGCGAGCATCTTCTCAAAGATAGATCTTCGAAGTGGCTACCACCAGATCAGAATGCAGCCCGGTGATGAGTGGAAAACAGCATTCAAAACCAAATTCGGGTTGTATGAATGGCTGGTGATGCCGTTCGGACTAACAAACGCGCCATCTACGTTCATGAGATTGATGAATGAGACATTGAGGATTTACATTGGGAAATTCGTTGTTGTATATTTTGATGATATACTTATTTACAGCAACTGTCTTTCTGATCATGTCTCTCATGTGGAACAGGTATTAAGGAAGCTGCGAGAAGCCCAACTGTATGCCAATATGGAGAAATGCACCTTCTGCGTTCCAGAGGTGATATTTCTGGGATTTATCGTCAGCAGTGAGGGTCTCAAAGTGGATGAATCCAAGATAACTGCTATAACCGAATGGAAGCCACCTACCTCGGTCCACGAAGTAAGGAGTTTCCTTGGGTTATGTGGGTTTTTCAGAAGATTCGTCCCACAGTTCAGTATAATTGCTGCACCCCTGACTGCACTATTAAAGAAGGGATTTCCATACAAGTGGGGATTGCAGAACAGAAATCCTTTGAGGAGTTGAAAGAAAAACTGACTCATGCTCCAGTCCTGGCACTGCCCAATTTTGATTATCCATTCGAAATCGAATGTGATGCATCAGGAACAGGATGTGGAGCTGTGCTGATTCAAGAAGGCCGCCCAGTGGCCTATCACAGTGAGAAATTTTCGGGAGCTCAACTGAATTATTCTACGTATGGTAAGGAGCTGTACGTTGTGATACGGGCGCTGAAGACCTGGCAGCATTATTTGAGGAGCAGAGAGTTCATAATCCATACGGACCATGACACCTTGAAGCATATCAGATCTCAAGATCAACTGAGCAGACGACATGCAAGGTGGAGTGGATTTCTGGAAACATTTCCGTATGTGATAAGGTACAAGAAGGGAAAAGAGAATGTAGTAGCAGATGCCCTTTCGAGACGTCTGACACTGACAGCATACGCTACTACACATCTGATTGGATTTGAACATATCCGTGTGCTATATAGCACAGATGCAGATTTCAAGGAAATCTGGGAGAAGACGTAGAAGCATGCCTTCAAGGAGTACTCTCGTCTGGAGGGATTCCTTTATTTTGGGAATCGGTTGTGCATACCAAAGGGTTCGATCAGGGAACTGCTCGTTAAGGAAGCACACAGCGGGGATATGATGGGACATTTCGGAAGGAATGTCACTGTGTCCATACTAACTGATCGGTTCTTCTGGCCCGGATTACCGAAGCAAGTGGAGGACTTCATTGCAAAATGCATCATTTGCCTGAAGGCAAAATCCACTGTGAAGCCCCATGGATTATACAAGGCATTGCCCATCCCAGACGGCCCTTGGGTAGATTTGTCAATGGACTTCGTTTTGGGGTTACCCAGAACTGCACGAGCAAAGGATTCCATCTTTGTGGTCGTTGACAGATTTTCCAAAATGGCCCATTTCATCCCATGTGCCAAAACAAATGATGACTCCCATGTGGCCAAGATATTCTTCAAGGAGCTTGTGCGCCTGCACGGGATTCCAAAAACAATCGTGTCAGACCGGGACGCCAAATTTGTGAGTTACTTCCGGAAGTCACTGTGGTCTGAAATAGGTACAAAACTTCTTTTCTCTACGGCATATCACCCACAAACAGATGGCCAGACCGAATCTGTCAATCGGGTCCTTGGCAATCTGTTGAGGATAATTACATCTTCCAATTCTAAAAGTTGGGATGAATGCCTTCCGTATATCGAGTTTGCTTATAACAGACATGTACACAGTGCCACACACATGTCACCATTTGAAATAGTTTATGGCTTTAACCCACTGACACCATTGGATCTGTTGCCACTTCCTCCGAGTGAGCATAAATATGCAGTTGGCAGGGACAGGGCGAGAGCGATTAAGGATTTGCACAAGGACGTGCAGAAAAGTCTGGAGAAAGCCGCTGAGACATATGCGAAGTACAACAATCGCGGCAGAAAGAAGCTCATACTCCACCCCGGGGATTGGGTTTGGGTGCACATGCGCAAGGAACGATTTCCCATGAAACGACGCACCAAACTTTCTCCTCGAGGAGACGGACCATTTAAAGTTCTAGATAGAATTAATGATAATGCTTATAGACTAGAACTGCCTGAGGAGTACGGACTGAATCCCACTTTTAATGTTGCGGATTTGCAGCTGTACGAGAGGGACGACGAGGATGCTGATCGGTTGATGGCTCAACCTTCCGAAGGGGGAGGGGATGGTGTGGGAGCCAAGTCAACAGCGTTGACCATCCCGGAGGGACCCTGCTCAAAACAGCGCGCCAAAAGATTCCTGACTACTATTGCCAAAATACTATCAGAGGAATCGGATAGATGGGAGCAGTCCAAATGCCGAGCAGAACAGATCAAGGGAAGCACAGTCATCCAGTGGGAACAGACAGACGAATACCGGATAGAACCGGGACCCATCACTTTGGGTCCCGCTTCTTCAGACTGAAGATCGAAAGCAGAATGACCTCCGGATGCAGAAACAGAACAAATCAGCATGAAGAGGTCCAAACAGAGGGTTCCGCCGTCACCGTCGCCGCCGCTGCCACCACCGTCGCCGTCGCCGGGAACACCGCCGGAGCTCTGGCGAGGTTGCCGGAACCTGGCCGGAATCTGGCCGGAACTTGGTCGGAAAAGTCGCCGGTCAACGCCGGTCAACGGAAGTCAACGCCGGAGTCGTGAAGGACGGACCCAGTTCAGATTCAGTCTCGGAGTACCTTGTCACGGAAGAGGAGCCCTTGTCGCGGAAGGCCCCTTGTCGCGGAAGCCCTTGTAGCGGAAGGCCCCTTGTCGCGGAAGCCCATGTCGCGGAAGAGGAGCCCTTGTCACGGAAGCCCCTTGTCGCGGAAGAGGAGCCCTTGTCGCGGAAGGCCCCTTGTCGCGGAAGCCCCTTGTCGCGGAAGGTCACTTGTCGCGGAAGCCCTTGTCGCGGAAGAGGAGCCTTTGTCGCCAAGCCTCGACTTTTGTCGCTATGCCAAGCTCCGCGACACGGTCCTCAGTCCGTGACCAACCTATCTTTTTGTAACACCCCGGTTTTTGGTCACCCAGGTCGGGATGTCACGTCCACACCTCCCTAGCAAGACACGGTTTCTCCGAGATTGCTAAAGAGATGCAAGGCTATGGTTTTTCAGAATTTAAAACATTCAAACAGCCCATTTATATATAATTTAAAAATAATACATCAAAGTTGCAGTGGAAAATAATATTTGCATATATGTATCGCAGCGGAAAATATAAATATGGCCAACATGGCCTAATCACGGGTTAAACAGGCCCATTCATGCAATTACTAGTCTAACGTATCATTTACAAATAAAGCATTTCCCCAAAATTTCCATGAATGCATATGATGATGCATATTCTTCGGCTCTGAAAGAAACAGGAAAAAAAAATACGGTTTTGGTCAGCACTACGTGCTGAGTAAGTTAACACATACATAACTATGGGGTTTCAAAGCCATTATTTAATATTTAAAGAAAACATGTGCACAACACCACATAATTTAATTTATTTCGCTAACAATAATTCAAACGACAGAGACATCATAAGATCATAAATATAATTTGCAAAGCAATATAATTGCAGGACATAATTTAAAAGCATAATCCAAAAGGAACAATTTTCGAGTCTCCTAGTTTCATATCTCATGTCTCATGTATCAAGTTTATATTTCAATTGCCTTCCGGCAAGCAGTATATTTCAATTGCCTTTCGGCAAGCAAGATATTTCAATTGCCTTTCGGCAAACAAGATATTTCAATTGCCTTTCGGCAAGCAGGATATTTCAATTGCCTTTCGGCAAGCAGGATATTTCAATTGCCTTTCGGCAAGCATCGTATTTCATGTATATTTTATTTCAAAGGAATTCCCAATCATTTAAACCTCAAAGGCTAATTTCATGTTTCAACAAGATTTCAAGATTTCGTTTCCGGTAAACCACAGTTTACTCTAAAATTCGTCTAAAATCAGATTTAATTCCAAAAATTCCAAAATTTCATATCTGACTCGGAAACATCAAGATCTACAACTTTCGTGTTTTAACTTTTTCGATCCGAGATACCTAAGTAGGTCAAAATCACAAATTTTCGCATAAGAAGAATTCTGTCCGAGTTTAATGTGTCACAGTTTAAAGATTTCGAATTCTACCATAGCAATTCAATTCCAAATTTAATGAAATTTTACAGAGATCATCTTAAGACATTTATCTACAACTTTCATGTTTGGCCAAAGATCTAAAACAGCCTAGATCCTATGTCAAAAACGTGATCAATATCATTCCTATGTTCTGTCCAAGATTTCAAGATCTAGATTCAAACAGTTCGGTTTCGGTGGATTTCCACATATCAAATCAACTCCAAAAATTCTCAACAATTTACAGTAGCTAGGTCTAAGTCTTAGGAACGTTTTTCGTGTTTTAAGTTTTTCCGTTTGAGTTCGTTTTAAGGTTCGGAAAAATTCAACAAATCTGTTGCGCCGGTAGAAAGTTTAGATTGACAGATTTACGGTTTCTTGATAATCTTTTAGTTTTGAATGTTTTAATTCATCCCAAAACCATGTAAGAGTTAACTTACAGAGTTTATGAACGTCCGGGATCGTCTATTCGAAGGCGTGGCTTCCAGTCCACCGTTTCTCCTCTCCGTTCGTCGGGTTCTACGATCTAGATCCAATACGAGGTGTAGAAAGAAAAAGGAGATGATTAGGATTCGTTTTCGAATCGTTTATTGAATAAAGATTGGATTCGAGACTTACCACGACTATGGAGATCTATAGAAAACTCGTCCAACAGCGTTCGTCTTGGTTTCGTGCCTCCGACGACTCCGGATTTAGGGTTTCGAATGTGTAGAAGGTTGTAGGGTTTCGTAAGAGTATTCGGAGCTCCTAGAAGGTCTTATTTATAGATATCTAAGACCTAGGGCGTCCAAAATCTGACCCCAAGGGTCTTGGGTCGAGAGACGTTCAACCGAAAGTCGAAAAATCCGCGTTCGGGCGAGAGATTCACGCAACAAACGAATCTGTGGGGTGGCGCGGTCGTGGCGCGCTAAAGCCACTTCACCGCGCGGCCACCGCGCCGACTTCGCCTGGACTTCGGTCCGGGCGGGTCGTGCGATCCGTCGTGCTTTTCCGCCTCTCTTTCGGGTTTCTATCCCTCTATGCTCCCGAATTCCGATTTCCGGGGTATATTCGGGTTCATACTTTCTCTCTAATTTTATTCTCAGTCTAATTGGATGTTTTGGACTCGAATACTCGAGTTCATTAGTGTCGGGTTTTGGTGTACCATTTATCCATCCTTTTACTGAATTAAATTCCTTTAATTCCTTTCTAAGTAAAAATCTCATTTGTCATTTCCTTATCTTTATTTATTTCTTTTATTTGCTGGATTTGTTTATTTATTTATAGTATTTATTTTATTTATTATTTATTTATTTAATTATTGTTTTATTTTATGTTGGAAAATTCTCGGGTATTACAGTCTACCCTCCTTAAGAATCAACTTCGTCCTCGAAGTTGTGTTTCGGCTTTTCTCGTCTCGTGCTAAGGTCTTGTGTTTGTTTTATTATGTTGTGACTGAACTTAGAATTAAAACTTCTAAGCTGCCTACGTACCCGGTAAAGGGATCAAGCCATAACGTAGTTCAAAGTTTACAAAAATGCACGAAAAAATAGGGGGTATGACACTTTTCTTTCCTGTTTTGTTGAAAACTCGTGTAGGGTTGTTTATTTCCTTCCTTTTGCTTGTTTAAGGGTTTCCCTATATATATGGGATTCCTAACACTTTGTATTCACTTTTGATATTTGAATGAAATTACTCTTCTTTTCAAAAGTCATTACCGAGAGACAAATTTTCTCAATCTCATGGATTTGATCCAAACTTGGCTTCGGCTATCAATCGAGCTTGAGACACCTCGATCGATTATCACTTTGAAGGATTGAAAGGAGGAAGGGGGTCACCATATTGGAGGGGTTGGTTGTCTTCAAGTTTCCATCCATTCATAGTGAAGTCTCATTATCTTGTTCTTGCTTATTTTCCCATTATTAGCCTATAGTATTCAATCGGTCCGTGGCAGACACTCATTTTTAAAAAAAATAATTTTCACTTTTTCTTTTAAAAAGGATCACACACATTACCTTTAACAAAAATAAATAACTTTCATTCTTACCATTGTAGCCACTGTGCACAAGAGGACACCATTTTCCATATATCATATCATATCATATCATATCGATCATAAGTCATGATCAGCATGCAGCGGACTCATATACAGACACACTCCGGAGCCTCGGGTAACCCATCATGGATACACCCAAGAGTATAGACTCATACATGCAATAACGCCGTTTTGGCACAATTTATCAACAATGCCGTCTTGGCATATTTAGAGGGGGAGGCCCCGCAAGACACATCCCTAGTGCATTAGCCCTCTATCAAGTATGGCATCTTACTCAAGTTAATAGTGCACAATGGATTTAAAAGAGTTTTCCACAATTTTCCACATAATATCCTCTTTAAAAGAGTTTTCAACAATCTCAAGGGAGTAACCTCATCACAAGGGCATTCAATAATGCCAAATATCATTTCAAAATTTAACTCCCATATCAATATCTCATAAATATAGAAATATCATTTCATGGATCTCAAAATCCAACAATTTCTCATTTGGACCAAAAATCAAGTCCATCATCGCAGTTTACGCCAAGTCAGTTTAAAAATTCATATGAAAGGCGATTGCTATGAAATTTAAACTGTAGATACTCAACACATAGTTGAACAAGTTTCATGTTTTACACTTTTCAAAATAAGGTATGGAAACATTTCAAAAATTGAGTTCTTTACAGAACATGTATTCTGCCAGAAATTCAATAGTGACTCTATAATTTTCCACAGGTTTTAAAAGTAGTAATTCGCGACAAAAAATTCTAAAATTTTACCACAAGGTAGATAACACATAGATAAATATTTTTCATGAAGAAACCATTAGGCTTTGGGACAGTTAAGACCTTCAAAAATGTGGATTTCAGAAAACACTATCATTTTTATCTATTTCTTCCACCACTTCTTCGCCACTCTTATACCTTGGTGGCAAACCGTGCTCCTCACGCTCCTTTATGAATTTAGCCTTATCAAATCTCAAATCTCAAATCGTGCTCCTCACGCTCCTCACGCTCCACACGTGGAGTAGTGTCGGGAATCTCAAATCTCATTCCTTCACACACCATTTGAATGTAATCATTATCTGGAGCACCGGTTGATGAAGCTCAAGCATCGGTATCGAAGTACCGACTAAATTGGTGTGGGTCCCCGTGACACGTCCACCGTTCATAGTTGGGGACAAATCCGTCACGCCATAAGTGGTATCTAATGTCATCGTCTGAAAGATGATATTTATTCCTACATTTCTTGCAAGAACACCGTAATTTTCACTGTGCTCTGTCCGCATTTGGGTTTTTGTGAGACATATCTATAAAGCATTCAACACCAGACTTAAACCACGGTGTGAGTTCTCCACCGCGGGGGCGGTATATCCAACGTCGGTCCATTACCTACGGGTATGGAAATTAAATGGGGCACTAACTGGGAAACGACTTTCTATCAATACTTAATGTCTTGTTAGTTAATTTATAGTTAATACCACTTTCTAAATCCGGTGTCATTTTCTTAGGTTACGCTAAAAAACACAATGGAGAGAGTATTTAAACAAATTTTGTAATTAATACTTCCGTTAGGTAATGCGGCAACCATTAATCTTGTTGACAATTGGAGGGTGACTTTGCTAGCATCATATGAATAAGTTAAATAAATTTGATTCTAAAATACTAGTTGATATTAAATAGAAAGTTTAGTTTCTAAAAACCTTATAAATATTATAATGCCTATACATTAAAATATGTTACCTTGTTATGCACGATATTGACAAGAATCGCCCGGTGACTTGAGAGTTGAGTATTGCTTTCCAACTAAAACACCATGTGTGTCTGATAACACGAAATTTAAAATTAAAAAGAGCAACAACAAAAAAATAAATTAAAAACACATAGACCAATTTGTGCAAGTGCAAACAACCAATTTATTCAATCCAAAATAAACAACAACAAACCCAATTTCTAATCACAACCACTCGTCACAAACCCAATCCATATAACAAACCCAATACTACAATTAAAAAGGAATACCAAGTTATAAACACAAACCCAATACTACATCCAATTAACTAACCCAACACTACAGCCAAACAAACCCAATTTCTAATCACAAACCCAATTTATTCTATCTAACACTTAAATTTTGACTCTACATATAACACGACATCCCGATAATTTTAAAAATCGAGTGCAATATCACATTCAAAAAAGGAATACCAATCCATATTAAACTAGAACAACACTTAAACTCCAATCCATATTAATCCAAATCCAATACTACATGTAAAACCACACAACAACATTCTACATATGCAAGTTCAACTCCTATACGTCAATTTCAACAAATAAACTTAAAAGGATATAACTTTCTCATAGGAACTCCAAATTTTGCATATCATATATGAAAATTGATCTATTCGATGAGAGTATCGTATTTCCGTGGCTAAAATATATGAAATCAAAAAATTAAGTTCGTTATGTGCACAAAACAGCCACGGTCAGTTTTTTTTATCCAAATATTCGATTTTTCACCACTAAAACTCACGAACTATCATATATATATTTCTATTTCGAACCATCCATCATTATACATTCTAGGCTATAAAACTAGTGCCAATAATAATAAAAAAAACACGGATAGGCAATACCGAAAACAAACTAATGTGAGCCAAAAGAATCACAAAATCAAATTCAAATTATAAGACCACAAAATTTAGAATCGATTACCTCAATCGAGTGCACTGTCGAGTGCTTAAAATGGAATGATGGTGGAGGGTGTCGTGTTGAGGGGCGGCAGTCCGGCGGTGGGGATGGCTGCCGGCAGCCCTGGCGCGTGGGGGTGGCAGTGGAGGGCGGTTCACAGGCGGAGGAAGGCTGCGGTGGTGCTACACCCACCCAGCAGCGGCGGAAGAGGCATCAGATGTTTTCACCGTCGCTCGAAAGGGATGCCGGGCGCGGAGGCAGCGGCGGTTCGATGGTGGCTCGAGTCACAAGTGGTCGGCGCTCGAATGGTCAACACCGATGGTTGCCGGCGTCCCGGTCGCGTGTCTCGTGGTCGCCGGTGGAGGGTGAAAACGGAGGGAGGGAGTAATTTTGCGGTAAAAGGAAATGGGGGCTGCTCGATTTTACAGCCCCCTGTTTCAATTTAAGCCCTAAGGCACCGACCGCACACCCGGTCGGTGCAGCGGTCGGTGCCACCGACCACAATAAATGTGGTCGGTTGGGTGGTTGCAGCGTAGCTCGGGACCCCCCAACGGATCTATTGCACCGAACGCACATTGCGGTCGGTGGCCCGGTCGGACAACATGACCCGTGTCCTAACGGTCGGTGCAGTCGGTCGGTGGACCAATTTTTCTTGTAGTGCAACTCCATGAAAATCCTAACTCCTGTTAAATTCGTTGGATTTACCTAACCAAAAGGGCAAAAAGCATGGAAGGAGATGATTCCCAATATGTAGTGGTGAAAATTGTTAGATTATTCATGCATTTGTGTTATCTCACTACAAGAATTTCCTGTTTTAGCGACCGAAAAAATTTGGTAAAATTCGGTAGCTAAAGGGGTTAGCGACCGAAATTCGTTAGCGACCATAATTTTAGCGACCGAAACTCGTTAGCTACCACAATTTTAGCGATCGAATCCGGATTTTTTCTAGTAGTGTCTGTTATTGTTGTGACATAATGGTGATACACAAAAACAACCATTAACGACCATGTGTAGCTAGCCATTTCGGCCGTTCATGACTGAAATTGAAGGTGAAATTCGGTTGTTGATGGCCAAAATTTTTGATAACCCAAATAATAAAGTTGCTAACTGTAATACCATAGAAATTACCCGAAATAATTGTAATTCACTAAAGAGACTTTTATTAAATATTTAATCACTTGCTTAAAGAATTAGTATATTGATTTTTTCTACAAAACACTTGAAAAACTATATATGTAAATTTGTCTTTTCCAAAAGAAATATGAATTTCAATATCAAGGGTAATAGAATTATATAGTTTATGGAATATTTTTTAAATCTAATGTTTAAATTATATATATAAGTTTTTATATATATACACATTGGTCTTGAAAATTATTATGAGGATAGTATGTGAATATTTTAAGTATTTTGATATTCATTATGAAATAAATTTTTATAAAAAAAAATAAGAGTTTTTATGTGAATCTATGAGAATTAACTTTTATATATAAGAAAATATATTCATAGATTATAATTTTTATTTAATGATGACATGAAGACTTTGTGGTTTGAGTATTGTTATGAATAAAATAAAACCATGCATGTATATTATATTATCTTTTTGAAAGCACATTAATATAAATACAATACTTGAAATAAATAAATAAATATTATATTATCATATCCAACTCATTGAGTATAAATGCATGCCACTAAATAATGGCAAGAATAATGCATGATTTTTCTAGACAAGCTAATACTTCAATCATTTTCATGATACACTACTTACCCAAATATAAGGTTAAAAGCAATTGCAAGAAATTTTCTTCCTAAACAAATAGATGAAAAATCAACATGATTAACAAGTGTCTTGGATGAATGGCTAGCAAAGAAAGGTGATCAATTATCTCTTGAACCCACCAAGATTAATAGCCTCCATAATAGGCAAACCATTATGTTAATAGACAACATGATGGAAAAAATTAATAGCCTCCCAAATTAATAGCCTCTTTGTTAGGCTATAAGGACCAAATGAGTGGATACAAATACTCAAACCATTATTGCTCAAGACACACTTAATTGGATGATTGGTGAGGTTGTAATCACTCTCACAATGTGTCATGTTCAATTGTTCAAATCTTAGCCTATAAATAGAGGGAGTTTCTAGCCTTCAAACACACCAATCTCATCCATCTCATTAGCCAAATTCACTACCCATTTTATTCTTTAAAGTTCTCCCACATAGTGAGCATATCTTAAGGATTGTGGAGTTTTGTAGGCTTGGCAACCTTCATCATTCTAAGAGTTCTAACTCTTCTCAACACTTGGTTAGTAAGATATCATCCTTGAAACTTGTATCTTAGAAATCTAAATCTTTTATTTTTATACTATAAATTGATTTCCCTCTATTTGTCGAATTTCAGCGAAACCCGTAATTTGTGGTGCGAATCTTGTGTTATAACGGCCATTATCTTTGAATCTCCTTGCTCTTATACATCAATTCAGTAAGTTAACACTCTCTACTTTAAGTTTTGGAGATCCCAATCCATGTTTTAAGAATACAAAATTAGAATTCCCACATTATACCAAAATCTGTCAGTTTTTCGTTTACGTAAAAGATCCATCTTTTTAAACTATTTTGGTACAATATCCCTCAAAGGTTCCTTCATAAAACTTGTTCCTTATTGAGTTGAGTATATTTCTGGAAACTTTTATAATTTTTAGAAATCGTATGAAAAAGTTATGGGATCCGCTTTATCGAAAGGTCGAAATCTCTACGTCGTGTCACAGAAATAGGTGGAGATGTGGAGAAAACATTAATTAGTAAGACGTGCGGATGGAAAAAAAAAAAGAGTATTTTCTGGGATTTACCTTATTGGAAAAAAAATTTGGTCCGTCACAATTTAGATATCATGCACATTGAGAAGAATGTGTTTGAAAATGTATTCAACACTGTCATGGACGCTCAGGGGAAGACAAAGGACAATGCCAAAGCATGCGAGGACATTATGACCTTGTGTAAAAGGACTGAATTGCATAGGGATACTCGTACGGGTAGGTATCCAAAAGCGGTGTACACAATGGACAAGGAAAGGGCGTCTTCTTGAAGTGGGTTGCAGGGCTAAAATTTCCAGATGGTTGTTTATCCAACCTGGGTAGATGCATAGACACGAACAAGCATAGAATGTTTGGCATGAAGAGTCATGACTACCATATATTATTACAACGTCTTCTACCAGTTGGATGGCGAGAGCTGCTTCCGAAAAATGTGTGGGAACCAATAACAGAATTATCCAACGTGTTTCGGACCTTAACTGCGAAGACTATTAAAGTTGCAGATGTAGAGAAGTCATCGATAGACATTCCAGTTGTTTTATGTAAGTTGGAGACTATCTTCCCACCTGCCTTTTTTGACTGTATGGAACATCTACCAGTCCACCTACCTCATGAGGCCAGTCTTGCTAGTCCCGTTCAGTTCAGATGGATGTACACGTACGAAAGGTACAATGTAAATATTGTATAATTGCAGAATATTAACACAAAAAATCTAATAATTTTATAATTGTGTAATTCTATATTGTATAATTGTATAATTTGTCAATTCCGCAGATACTTGAATCGATTAAAGAGAACTGTGCGCAACAAGGCACGTGTTGAGGGTAGTGTTTGCAATGCATATATGGTCCGGGAGGCTTCGATATTCTGTTCCCATTACTTTGAGAAGCATGTTTACAACCGAGAGAGAAATGTGCCTAGGAATGATGATGGTGGCACCATTCCGCATGACGATAGACTCCCAAGTGTATTTAAGCATGCGGGACGTGCACAAGGAAAGTCAAAGAAGAGGCGGATGTCCGAACAAGAGTTGAAATCTGTAACACCCCGGTTTTTGGTCACCCAGGTCGGAATGTCACCGCCACACCTCCCTAGTAAGACACGGTTTCTCCGAGCTTACTAAAGAGATGCAAGGCTAGGTATTGCAGTATTTAAAACATTTAAATCCATTTAAATAGCCCATTCAATATAAATTCAAAATAAACATCATAATGCAGCGGAATAATAGTATCTAAGTATAAGTATTGCAGCGGAAAATGTAAATAGGGCCAACATGGCCAAAACACGGGTTAAACAGACCCGTTTATACTATAGTCTAATGCAAGAAATTAAAATATAAAGTTTCCCAAAAATTCCCCCATGCATATAGTGCTCATGCTCATTCCACATACTCTGTAAGGAAAAGAAATAAAAATGGTTTGGTCAGCACAACTTGCTGAGTAAGTTAATACATACATGATCGTGGGGTTTCAAAGCCATTATTTAATATTTAAATAAAAGCATGATAATAAATCATAAATAATTCAATTTAATTATCTAACCAATTTGCATAATTACTTCATGGCACTAATCAATAACACATTTAGCATAATTTAGATAAAAGCCATAATTAATTTAAATAAAGCATTTAATAATTTAAAAGGACAATAAATAAATATTTAACTATCCCCATTACACCCAAGATTTAGTATTTCAAGTATTTCACGATTGCATCGCAATCTCGTCATGTCTAGCCGGTAATCCGGCGGCCGCAGCCGTATATGCCATACCCAGTACCACTCCGGAGCCTCGGGAAACCCATAAGGATATTCACGAGAGTGTAGGCCATATTTCTCATGCCGTTTTGGCAACATATCTCAAAATTTCGCACGGGTCACCATCGTCCATAAAGACACGAAGTGAATCGTTAGGAGGGCACCCTGCAGAGCACTCACCCCCTAATTTTAAATGATCAAGTTTGTAAGGGGATTTCCTAAATTTCAGATTTCATGTATTTTTTTCAAAAGAGTCTTCTACTCGTTTAAACCTTAAAGGCTAATTTCACTGTCTCAACAAGATTTCAAGATTTGACTCGGTCAACCACAGTTTACTTCAAAATTTACTAAAAATCGGTTTTAAGTCCAAAAATTCTAAATTTTGACCAGTGACTCGAAAACACAGAGATGAACAAGTTTCTTGTTTTAAGTTTTTCGATCCGAGATACGAAAGTAAGTGAAAAACATCAATTTCTAACAGGATGATATTCTGTCCGAAAATTTCAACACCAGTTTCAAGATTGCAAGATCTACAATAGCAAACTAACTCCAAATTTGATGAAATTTTACAGGGAGATACCTAAGACATATATCTACAACTTTCATGTTCGGTTAAAGTTCTGAATCGGTCTAGATCTATTGTCAAAAATGTCTACAAGTTCGGACCTAAGTTCTGTCCAGATTTCAAGATCCAATTTCAAAATAGTTAGGTTTGGAGTCAATTTCAGATATCAAATTATAACGAAACATTATGAACTTTTTACAGTAGCTAGATCTACGTCTTAGGAACGTTTTTTGTGTTTTAAGTTTTCTCGTTTGAACAGGTATAAGGGTTCGGAAAAATCATGCAAAAACGCTGCGCCGTTAAAGATTTCGTTTCGACAGGTTTTACGTTCTTGGTTTAAATCGTTAGATCAAGTGTATTTTAAATCCTCCCAAAACCATAGTAAGATTAACTTACAGATCTTTGGGCGTCCGGCATCGTCTTCGGAGGCGTGGCTTCCAGTCCACCGTTTATCTTCTCCGTTCGTCGGGTTCTTCGTTCTAGATCCGATTCGTGGTGTCGAAAGGAAAAAGATTAAGTTAGGATTTGTTTTCGAATCAAAAAGTAAGAGACGAATGGACAAGACTTACCACGACGATATATGTAACACCCAAGGTTTTTGGTCACCCAGGTCGGGATGTCACCGCCACACCTCCTTAGCAAGACACGGTTTCTCCGAGCTTGCTAAAGAGATGCAAGGCTATGGTTTTTCAAAATTTAAAACATTTAAACAGCCCATTTATATATAATTAAAAAATAATGTACCAAAGTTGCAGCGGAAAGTATTAATTACATATGTATAATGCAGCGGAATTTAAAATTGGGCCAACACGGCCAAATACGGGTTAAACAGGCCCAATTTTAAATTCCGCTGCATTATACATATGTAATTAATACTTTCCGCTGCAACTTGGTACATTATTTTTAAATTATATATAAATGGGCTGTTTGAATGTTTTAAATTCTGAAAAACCATAGCCTTGCATCTCTTTAGCAAGCTAGGAGAAACCGTGTCTTGCTAGGGAGGTGTGGCGGTTACATCCCAACCTGGGTGACCAAAAACCGGGGTGTTACAGAGTGGTATCAGAGCCCGGCTATTTTTAAACTATTATTTTTAAACCATTACTATTTTTAAACTACTATTAATATTTTGACTATTATTTTAAATTTTAAAGTATTATTTCCATGGAAAAATTTTTTTATTAAAAACCCACGGAAAAAATATATATATATATAGTGCATTTATTTTTGGGGGGATCATCATATGCATGTGCATATTGCATTTTCTATACCTTAGATAACCTAGAAGCGAAGTTGTTCTAACTTAGATCTTTTGCTACACCTAGATAACTTAGACGCTTGACATCAAATTAGGAACGCTAACTAGAGACTGGTCTTGCCTTAGTTCTAGATCGCATTCATCTAAGCGCACGCCTAAGCATAACAAATCTCAACCTTAGCCATTCCTATCCTTCTACGAATTAGAAAATTTCCTTATTTGAAACAATAAAAATCAAGTCTTTATTAAAACACTCTCTATTCCAAAAATTTTGTTGGATTCCCAAACAACAAATCCATTTCAAACGCACGGCTCATTTAAACCTTGACCCGAACCTTCTTGAGAATAATGAATACGCAGTTATGGGGACATAACTGAAGTCCTAAGGGGGAGAGGATGTGATACCCCGTAATAATTCATTTTTGGAGTTCGACTCGATTAGATGTATCCTAATAAAAAAATAAATAAACAAATTCGAATTGTTTTGAACTACGTTATGACTTGATCCCTTCACAGGATACGTAGGCAGCTTAGAAGTTTTAATTCTAAGTTCAGTCACAAATTAATAAAACAACCAAAAGACCTTAGCACGAGAAAAGCCGAAACACAACTTCGAGGACGAAATTGATTCTTAAGGAGGGTAGACTGTAATACCCGAGACTTTTCCAACATAAAATAAATACAATACATAAAATAAATAAAATAAATAAATAAATACAACAAATAAAATAAATAAAGATAAGGAAATGAGAAATGAAATTTAACTTAAAAAGGAATTAAAGGAATTTAATTAAATAAAAAGAATTAAATAAAGATAAATAAATTGTTACACGTGTACCCGACACCAAGGGGCTCAAAAACTCGAGTCCAAACATAAATTTAGATCAGAGGGAAATGACGATACGGAATAGGAACCCGAAGATGGCCCGGAAATCGGAATCCGGGAGCATAGAGGGATAGAAGTCCAAAAGAGAGGAGGAAAGGCACGACGGATCGCACGACCCGCCCGGACCGGGGTCCAAGCGGCAGCCGCACGGTGGCCGCGCGGTCAATAGGCGAACGGCGCGCCACGGCCGCGCCAGCGAGCAGATTCGCCGGTTGCGAGATTCACTCGCCCAAATCCGGATTTTCCGACTTCGGTTGAACACCTTTCGGCTCAAGACTCACCAAGGCCGACCTTGGACGTCCCTAGGTTGTGCCTATCTATAAATAACACCTCTTGGAACCCCCAAACACTTTTCAAAACCCTACGATACTCTCTATACACAAAACCCTAGATCCGGAAGTCATCGGAGGCACCAAAACCAAGCCAGAGACTGTTTGGACGAGATCGGAAGTCTTCCAACGTCGTGGTAAGTCTGATCCATTCATCCATCTTATTTTTAATTCAAAAACGAAACCCTAACTTAGTCTTTTTCTTTCCTACACACCGAATCAGATCTAGAACGAAGAACCCAACGAACGGAGAGGATAAACGGTGGACCGGAAGCCACGCCTCCGAAATCGACGTTCCCGGACGACTAGAAATCTGTAAGTTGACACTTACATGGTTTTGGGAGTAATTAAAACACTTAAATCTAAAAGCTTAATCAAGACTTTCGAAAATCTGTCAACATGTGATTTCTACCGGCGCAACAATTTTGTACAATTTTTCTGAACCCTTAAAAGTCTTTAAACGAGAAAACTTAAAACACGAAAAACGTTCCTAAGGCTTAGATCTATCTCCTGTAAAATTTTCAGAATTTTTGGTGATGATTTGGTATATAAAATCCACCCGAAACCGAACTACTAAGATTTGAATCTTGAAATTCTTGACAGAACTTAGGTCTGAACTTGACAGAACTGCTAAGATTTCAGAATTTTGACTAGGGTTCTAGGCCGATTTAGATCTTTAGCCGAACATGAAAGTTGTAGACAAATGTCTTAAGAAGGTCTCTGTAAAATTTCGTTAAGCTTTTGACCTATTTCGGTACCTCGGATTGAAAAAGTTAAAACACAAAAGTTGTTCATCTCGGTGTTTCAGAGTCTGTGGTAAATTTTCAGAATTTTTGGACTTGAATCTGATTTTACATAAATTTTAGAGTAAACAGCGGTTACCGAAGTCAAATCTTGAAATTCTGGTTGGAAAGGATTTTTAAATGATATCGGAGCGAGTAGCGTCCTGAAATAGTATATTTTGAAAAACTTGCTAAATTTGAGAAATTGGCCTTTAAGGTTTAAATGAGTGGAAACTCCTTTGAAATGAAATACGTAAACAAACATTTTCGAAATCTCGTTATGACTAGTTTGCGCTTTCTATGTAGAGGGTGAGTGCTCCATCGGGTGCCCCTCTAGCTTTTTGCTTCGTGCCTAAACGGACGAGAGTGACCTATGTAGGGGGTGAGTGCTCCATCGGGTGCCCCTCTAGCTTTTTGCTTCGTGCCTAAACGGACGGGAGTAATCTACGTAGGGGGTGAGTGCTCTGCAGGGTGCCCTCCTAGCTTTGCACATCGTGCCTGATTGGACGATGGTGTTGAACATGAGAAACTGTGCCAAAACGGTAAGAGAAACTTAACTACAAATAAAATCTTGATACTCGGCTAGGGATTAACGGGAAAATTTAAAAGACTTGAATGTTTTCTTTCCCTTATTTAAATTATGCTCTTAAATTATGTCCTACAATTATTTTACTTGGCAAGCTATATTTATGATTTTATGGAGTCCATATCCTGTGAATTATGCCTTTAAAATTATTATTAGATAAATGAATCAAGTTATGGGCTGTTATGCATATGTTTTTTTTTAAATTTAATTAATGGCTTTGAAACCTCATAATCCTGTATGTGTTAACTTACTCGGCACGTTGTGCTGACCAAAACCATTTCTTTCTTTTTCCTACAGAGCATGAAGAATATGCATCATCATATGCATGCATGGGATATTCGGGGAAATATTTTCTTTTATTATTCTAGTCTTAGTTATGAATTGCATGAACGGGCCTGTTTAACCCGTATTTGGCCGTGTTGGCCCAATTTTAAATTCCGCTGCATTATACATATGTAATTAATACTTTCCGCTGCAACTTTGGTACATTATTTTTAAATTATATATAAATGGGTTGTTTGAATGTTTTAAATTCTGAAAAACCATAGCCTTGCATCTCTTTAGCAAGCTCGGAGAAACCGTGTCTTGCTAGGGAGGTGTGGCGGTGACATCCCGACCTGGGTGACAAAAAACCGGGGTGTTACAATAGAAGACTTCCGGATTCGTCCAAAACAGTCCTCGCCTTGGTTTCGTTCCTCCGACGACTCCGGGATTAGGATTTTCGAACGTATAGAGAGTTGTAGGGTTTTGAAAAGTGTTCGGGGCTTCCAAGAGGTGTTATTAATAGATAGGCACGACCTAGGGATGTCCAAGGTCGGCCTTGGTGTGTCTTGAGCCGAAAGGAATACAACCGAAGTTGGAAAATCCGGATTCGGGCGAGTAAATCTCGCAACCGGCGAATCTGTCGAGTGGCGCGGGGTTGGCGCGCCGTTTAGGCAAACACCGCGCGGCCACCGCGCGGCCCATGCCTGGACTTCGGTCCGGGCGGGTCGTGCGATCTGTCGGGCATTTCCTCCTCTCTTTCGGACTTCTATCCCTCTATGTTCTCGGATTCGGATTTCCGAGATATTTTCGGGCTCGTATTCCTATCTTAATTCTTACTCGGGTCGAGATTTAATATTGGCCTCGAATTCTCGAGTCCATTAGTGTCGGGCACACTTGTACAATTTATTTGATTAATTTATCTTTGGCTTTACGGGTATTGGAAATTTATTTCCTTCTTAAATTAAATTCCATTTCTCATTTCCTTGTCTATGTATTATATTTGTTCATTTATTATATTTATTTATTATTATTGTTTTATTTATTGTTTGTTTATTTATTTATTTTATTTATTTATTTATTTATGTTGCAAAATTCTCGGCTATTACAGTCTACCCTCCTTAAGAATCAACTTCGTCCTCGAAGTTGTGTTTCGGCTTTTCTCGTGTTAAGAATGAATCCTTTTGTTTGTTTTATTATTTTGTGACTGAACTTAGAATTAAAACTTCTAAGCTGCCTACGTACCCGGTGAAGGGATCAAGCCATAACGTAGTTCAAAACAATTTGAATTTGTTTGGTTACAAAAATGTACGGAAAAATACGCATGTCACACCGCGTATTACATCCTCTCCCCCTTAAGATTGCAGTTATGTCCCCATAACTGTGTCGGTGTCGGTTTGGAACAGTGTCGGAGAGCGTTCCCTCATGTCCGACTCTAACTCCCATGTTGTTGTCTCGCTTTCATGGTTCGACCAAAGAACCTTGACCATCTTGACAGTTTTATTCCTCGTTACTCGCTCTTTAACGTCTAGAATGCGCACTGGGACTTCTTCATAAGTCAGATCCTCATCGAGTTCGATTACTTCCGGTTGAAGTACATGTGTCGGGTCTGGCACATATTTCTTTAGTTGTGAGACATGGAAGACATTATGAACTCGATCTAATTGTGGTGGTAAAGCCAGTCGGTAGGCCAAATTTCCGACTCGTTCTAGAATCTCGTAAGGTCCTATGTATCGAGGACTCAACTTTCCTCGTTTGCCAAAGCGCACCACCCCCTTCATGGGTGATATCTTTAGCATGACCCTATCTCCCACTTGAAATTCTAGGTCTCATCGTCTCACGTCAGCATAACCCTTCTGACGGTCTTGAGCGGCTTTCATTTTCCCTTGAATCACCTTTATCTGTTGAGCCATTTCTTCGACAAGTTGTGGTCCCACTATCACAGACTTATCGCTTGCTTCCCAGCTCAACGGGCTTCGGCACTTTCGTCCATACAACGCCTCGAAAGGTGCCATGCCAATGCTAGCATTGTAGCTATTGTTATAGGAAAACTCAATTAAGGGTAAATGAGCTTCCCAATTTCCCTTAAACTCCAACACACATGCTCTCAGCATGTCTTCTAGTGTTTGGATCGTTCTCTCGGTTTGTCCATCCGTCATTGGGTGGAATGCGGTGCTCATTTTAATTTGAGTACCGAGAGCTTTTTGTAACTCCGTCCAAAAATGAGAGACAAATTGATGTGGTACTCCATGTCGTCGTACCACATTATCAATGTAGGCTCGGGAAAATTGGTCCATAGTCCACGTGTCTTTCATTGGGATAAATATGGCCGTCTTCGTTAGCCTATCCACAATCACCCAAATCTTGTTCATGCCTTTAGGTGATCGGGGCAATCCCGAGACAAAGTCCATCGAGATGCTATCCCACTTCCAACTTGGAATCTCCAGTGGTTGCATCAGTCCTAAGGGTTTATGTCTCACTGCCTTAACCCTTTGGCAGGTGAAGCATTTCGCCACAAAGTCTGCCACTTCCTTTTTCATTCCTGGCCACCAGTAGATCTTCTTCAGGTCCTTGTAAAGTTTGTCACCTCCGGGATGCACTGAATATCGTGTATTGTGACCTTCATTCATCAACCTTTGCTTTAACTCGACACACTTTTGAGGCATACACCATCTCCCTTTGAAGCGAATACTTCCATCCTCATGGATAGCAAATCCTATTGCCTTACCTTCGGCAATATACTCCTTTATTCTCTCCAACTTCGCGTCGCCCGGTTGAGCGAGTCGAATTTCGTCCAATATTGGAGTTTCTACGATCGTGGCATTGATCGTGTCACTAACTGTGCCCGGATGCACAAGTTGTAAATCCAATCTTGCCAAATCCATATACAATGCCGATGGAATTACCAACGAGTTCGTCACGTGTTGGGTTTTCCGGCTTAGGGCATCGGCTACCACATTTGCCTTCCCTTCATGATAGGATATCTCCAAATCATAATCTTTAATAAGTTCCAACCACATTCGCTGTCTCAAATTCAACTCCTTCTGAGTGAATATATATTTCAAGTTCTTGTGGTCGGTGAACATTCGACACTTTTTCCCATAAAGATAATGTCTCCATATCTTTAAAGCGAAAACGACCGCTACCAGCTCCAGGTCGTGTGTCGGATAATTTTCCTCGTGAGGTTTTAGTTGGCGTGATGCATATGCAACGAACTTCGAGTCTTGCATTAAGACACAACCTAAACCTTCCTTCGAAGCATCGCTGTAAACTTCGAAGTCACCATTCTCTGACGGTAGTGTCAATACGGGTGTGGTTGTGAGTCGTTTTTTCAGCTCTTGAAACGCAGTCTGACACGCCTCTGTCCACACGTATTTTACTCCCTTCTTCAGTAGCTGGGTTAAAGGTCGTGCGATTTTCGAAAAATCCTTCACGAACCGTCTATAGTACCCGGCTAATCCAAGGAAACTCCTTATCTCAGTTGGGCTCTTTGGCGCTGTCCATTCTGTCACGGCAGAAACTTTTGCTGGATCCACTGAAACTCCATCAGTGGATACTATGTGTCCAAGAACTGCTACTTCCTTCAACCAGAAATCGCATTTGGACAACTTGCCATACAGCTGATTCTTTCGCAAGGTCCCTAACACTTGGTACAAGTGATGGGCATGCTCCTCCTCGCTTTTCGAGTAGATCAGGATGTCATCAATGAACACCACTACACACTGATCTAACAGTTCTCGAAATACATTGTTCATGAGGTTCATGAACATTGCTAGAGCATTTGTTAACCCAAAGGATAACACTGTGAACTCGTAGTGGCCATATCGAGTTCGGAACGCCGTCTTCGGGATGTCTTTCTCGGCGATCCTTAACTGGTGATACCCAGATCGTAGGTCGATTTTTGAGAATACTGAAGCTCCCTTCAGTTGATCAAATAGATCCTCAATTCTCGGCAGAGGGTGCTTATTCTTGATGATCACTTGGTTTAACCCTCGATAATCTATACAAAGACGTAATCCTCCATCTTTCTTCTTAACGAATAAATCCGGTGCTCCCCATGGGGAAGTACTCGGTCTTATGTATCCTTTCTGCAGTAGCTCCTCGAGTTGTTCCTTTAACTCCTTCATTTCCAGTGGTGCCATCCGGTACGGAGCTTTTGAGACAGGCTCGGTTCCCGGAATGAGATTTATCGTGAATTCAAGATCTCGCTCAGGTGGCATGCCCGGAATGTCTTCAGGAAACATATCCGGGTATTCTCTTACCACTGGTATGCTGTCAACCTTGTTCTCTTCCGCCTCAAGGTTGTGGACGTAGCACGCATATAGCTCATACCCCTTACGCATCAAGTTACTTAGTTTGAGGGCACTAACGATTTTGTTGCTCCTCTTAGGGGGCTGAGAATAAAATATAACCCTCTTTCCCCTACTTTTCGACAGGGTGATCTTTTGTTTTTGGCATTCGATCACCGCTTTATACTGGGACAACCAGTCCATCCCCAGTATAATGTCAAAGTCCCTTAAGTTAAATTCTACTATGTTTGCGAAGAATTTCTATGTTCTTGATCACTATAGGAATTCCATTATATAGTTTAGAGCAAGCTACTACTTCTCCTGAAGGCAATTGAATTCCTAAGCTAATTCTCTTGCACTTAGGTAGATCTAACTCGGGCACTATTCTTGATGCTATGATTGAGCAACTAACTCCGGAATCAAATAAGACTCTAAGGGGTGTATTCAAGACATGAAATGTACCTGCCATCACTTCTCCTTATGCAGGCACGTCCGCTTGGTTGACCACGTTAAGTCTTCCCATAGGGCGTCCTTCATTGCCTTGCTGATTCGGATTCGGCTGCTGATCTTGCTGTTGATTTTGATTCTGAGGTGGTTGAGGACGTTGGTTCTGATTCCGGTTCGGCTGCCTAAATTGATTTTGAGGGGGTAATATACCCCTGATTGTTGTCGTTCCGCCCGTTTTGATTTTGAGGCTGTCCCTGCCCCGTGACCAAGTCTTCCCTTTTCGTTATGTTTTCAAGCCTTGTCCGGCACTCCCGACGTATGTGGCCCATGCGACCACACTGAAAGCATGCCCCTTGTTGAGGGCATCCCCTCGCTAGATGGGGTCGCCCACACCTCGGGCAAGGTGGTACCGGTTCTTCTTGGTTAAACCTCCTTCCATTATTGGTTTGTTGTGGCCTATTCGACCCTCTCCGCTGTTCGTTCCTTCCCGTGTTGTTCTCGGCTCTTGTGTCCCGGTTCCTCTTGTCTTGGGGACCCCGGCTAGACTCCCCACTCACTCTCCTTTTCAGTTGTAGTACTCGCGCCACTGCCACAGCGCGATCGTACACGGCTTGCAGGTCAGGGTAGTGCACCCCTACGATCACCTCGCGTACTGCCAGGTTCAGTTCCATCTCGAACTTTTGAGCTTTCTCCGCATCCGTGGGTCCTAATCTTGGTGCGAATCTCACAAGCTCCTTGAATCGAGTGTAGTATTCTTCCACGGTCTGGCTTCCTTATCTCAGTGATAGAAACTCTTCGTACATTGCTGCTTTAGTACTCAGAGGATAGAATCTATCCCTGAGCAGTTCCATCATTTCCGCCCAGGAGTAGGGCTCGTCATCTTCAGTCAATTTTGCTTGAGTCGCCTGCCACCAGTCGTCCGCTTCGCCTCCCAAGTAGTACGAAGCGACGTGCACTCTCTCTCCTTCCGGACACATGACCGCGCCCAACAGCTTGTCAAAAGTCTGGATCCATTCCTCCAGTTTGGCTGGATCCTCCTCACCAGCATAGTGGGGTGGCTGGTAGGGATTCACCATTGCCAAGTAGTTGGGGCGAGCTTGGGGCGGAGGTACCGCCGCAACTTGGCTCTGGTTGACTTGCGCGTTCCCTAGCGCAATCAAGACCTCCTCTATCGTCCGAAGACGATCGCCCACATTGTTCGGTGCGGGGGCGTCCTGCGCACCTTGCGGTTGCTCTCCTACAGGTTGAGCAGGTTCGGTGTCATTTGGTGGCACTTCAGTAGTAGTTTGGGGAGCAGGTTGGGTTCTTGATCTACCTCGTGGTGCCATTCTGTTGCAAACAGTGTAAATTAGAACGTAATACATTGTCCAGGCAAGTTACTATGGATGTGCTTGTATTTTCACACATAATGTTTGATTGGACTTTAAAGGTAACGCAAGGTTTTCTTTTATTTTGTTTGAATGAATAAATCTTGTATTTTATTCCCTTAAAAGAAGCTTGTAATACAAGTAGGAGGATGTACAAAAGTAGCAGTGTTTTCTTAGCAAAAATAGTATCTACTATAAATAGAACTCCTAGCGTCTCAAGACGTCCTCCTGTGGGGTAGCGGAATCCTCCTCCGGGTCTTCCTCCTCCGAACTTGGCGGCAATAGATCGTCAAATATGGTGTTCAAGTCCTGTCCGTGAGCATCGACGTGTTCCTTCAGTATTAGGTTTTGCGTAGTGAGGGTTTGGACTTGGCGTTCGAGTTGGTTTATGCGGTGGTGGTCCGCCTCTCTTAAGTTGCCCATGTGGTGCAGATTTGCCTCCAATTGAGCCATACGATGTTTCATTTGTTCTATGGTTTGTTGGGAGTCAAAGTGAGCGTTCATCATTTTGATCATGAAGTTCATCATATCTTGACTAGCCATCTAGCGCAAGCAAAATATCTAAGTTAGAATGTATCGCGCTTCTAAGTTAGATCTTTTGCTTGCGCTGATGGCTAGTCAAGATATGATGAACTTGATGATCAAAATGATGAACGCTCACTTTGACTCTCAACAAACCATACAGCAAATGAAACCTCGTATGGCTCAATTGGAGGCAAATCTGCACCACATGGGCAACTTAAGAGAGGCGGATCACCACCGCATAAACAAACTCGAACGTCAAGTCCAAACCCTCACTACGCAAAACCTAATCCTGAAGGAACACGTCGATGCTCATGGACAGGACAGTCCCTTAAAAGCTTATTTTAAGGGAATAAAACACAAAATTTATTCATTTAAACAAAATAAAACAAAACCTTGCGTTACTTTTAAGCTCAATCAAGCACTATATACAAGCACATTCATAGTGGCTTGCCTAGATAATATATTGCGTTCTAATTTTCACCGTTCGTAACAGAATGGCACCACGAGGTAGATCAAGGAACCAACCTGCTCCCCAAACTACTACTGAAGTGCCACCAAATGACACCGAACCCGCTCAACCTGTAGGAAAGCAACCCCAAGGTGCGCAGGACACCCCCGCACCGAACAATGTGGGCGATCGTCTTCGGACGATAGAAGAGGTTTTGGTTGCGCTAGGAAACACGCAAGTCAATCAAGGGCAAGCTGCGGCGGTACCTCCGCCTCAGGCTCGCCCTAACTACTTGGCAATGGTGAATCCTTACCAGCCGCCCCACTACGCTGGTGAGGAGGATCCAACTAAACTGGAGGAGTGGATCCGGACCTTCGACAAGCTGCTGGGAACAGTCAAATGTCCGGAAGGAAAGAGAGTGCAAGTCGCTTCGTACTACTTGGGAGGCGAAGCGGACGACTGGTGGCAAGCGACTCAAGCGAAACTGCAAGAAGATGATGAGCCCTACTCGTGGGCGGAAATGATGGAGATGCTCAGGGATAGATTCTATCCCCTGAGTACCAAAGCAGCGATGTACGAAGAATTTCTGTCGCTGAAACAAGAGGGCCTGACAGTGCAAGAGTACTACACTCGATTCAAGGAGCTGGTGAGGTTCGCACCAAGATTAGTACCCACAGATGCGGAGAAGGCTCAAAAATTCGAGATGGGACTGAACCTGGCAGTACGCGAGGTGATCACAGGGGTGCACTACCCCGACCTACAAGCTGTTTATGATCGTGCGGTAGTGGTTGCACGAGTTCAAGGACTGAAGGACCAAATGAGCTAGCCCAAGGCGACGATGAAGGCAACAATAGAAGGATTTTCAACCGTGAAGGCTACGTACCCCGATGCCCAAAGTGTAACCAACCTCATCTGGTGAGAGGATGCCCTCAGCCCGACACATGCTTCCGGTGTGGTCGACGTGGACATCGGATGAAAGAGTGCCGAACCCATATTAAGAATATCACCAAGAGAGAGAACCTGGCCGCTGGACCTGACCAGCCACAAAACCTAGACGGTCAAAATGGCAACAACCAAGGGCACCGATACCCTCAGAATAAAGACCTAAAATCCGAAGCCCCTTGAGAATAACGTATCGGCAGTTATGGGGACATAACTGAAGTCCTAAGGGGGAGAGGATGTGATACCCCGTAATAAAGTAGATCCATTTATTTTTTAGTTTGATTCAACAATATGTATTCCAAATAAATAAGCAAAAAAATTCAAATTGCTTTGAACTACGTTATGGCTTGATCCCTTCACAGGGTACGTAGGCAGCTTAGAAGTTTTAATTCTAAGTTCAGTCACAAAATAATAAAACAACCAAAAAGACCTTAGCACGGGAGAAGCCGAAACACAACTTCGAGGACGAAGTTGATTCTTAAGGAGGGTAGACTGTAATACCCGAGAATTTTCCAACATAAAATAAATACAATAAATAAAATAAATACAATAAATAAATAAATTCAGCAAATAAATAAACAAAAATAAGGAAATGAGAAATGAAATTTAACTTAAAAAGGAATTAAAGGAATTTAATTAAATAAAAGGAATTAAATAAAGATATGTAAATTGTTACACGTGTACCCGACACCAAGGGGCTCGAAAACTCGAGTCCAAACATAAATTTAGATCCGAGGGAAATGACGATACGGAATAGGAACCCGAAGATGGCCCGGAAATCGGAATCCGGGAGCATAGAGGGGTAGAAGTCCGAAAGAGAGGAGGAAAGGCACGATGGATCGCACGACCTGCCCGGACCGAAGTCTAGGCGTGGGCCGCGCGGTGAAAGGGCAAACGGCGCGCCACGACCGCGCCACACGACAGATTCGCCGGTTGCGAGATTCACTCGCCCGAATCCGGATTTTCCGACTTCGGTTGAACACCTTTCGGCTCAAGACTCACCAAGGCCGACCTTGGACGTCCCTAGGTCATGTCTACCTATAAATAACCCCTCTTGAAAGCCCCGAACACTTTTCAAAATATCCATTCACTCTATACATTCGAAAACCCTTATTCCGGAGTCGTCGGAGGCACGAAACCAAGGCAAGGACTATCGTGGACGAATTCGGAAGATCTCTAACGTCAGGTAAGTTCCGATCCGATCCTTGTTCCATATACGATTCGATAACGAATCTTAACTTTCTTCTTTTTCTTCTCTACGCCCCGAATCGGATCTTGAACGAAGAACCCGACGAACGGAGAAGATAAACGGTGGACTGGAAGCCACGCCTCTGAAATCGACGTTCCCGGATGACTGGAAATCTGTAAGTTGACACTTACATTGTTTTGGGAGTAATTAAAACACTTGAATCTAAAAGCTTAATCAAGACTTTCGAAAATCTGTCAACATGTGATTTCTACCGGCACAACGATTTTGTACAATTTTTCCGAACCCCTAAAAGTCTTCAAACGAGAAAACTTAAAACTCAAAAAATGTTCCTAAGGCTTAGATCTATCTCCTGTAAACTTTTCAGAATTTTTCGTGATGATTTGGTATATGAAATCAACCCGAAACCGAACTGCTAAGATTTGAATCTTGAATTTCTTGACAGAACTTAGGTATGAACTTAATGACGTTTTTGACTAGGGTTCTAGGCCGATTTAGATCTTTAGCTGAACATGAAAGTTGTAGACAAATGTCTTAAGAAAGTCTCTGTAAACTTTCGTTAAGTTTGGAGTTGATTTGTCATGGTAGACCTTGAAAATCTTGAACTGCTGTAAGGTAGATTCGGACAGATTAATGTTGCTACGAAAATCGATGTTTTTGACCTGTTTTGGAATCTCGAATTGAAAAAGTTAAAACACAAAAGTTGTTCATCGCGGTGTTTCCGAGTGAGTGTTACATTTTCAGAATTTTTGGACTTGAATCTGATTTTAAATAAATTTTAGAGTAAACAGCGGTTACCGGAGTCAAATCTTGAAATTCTTGTTGGAAAGGATTTTTAAATGATATCGGAGCGAGTAGCGTCCTGAAATAGTATATTGTGAGAAACTTACTAAATTTGAGAAATTGGCCTTTAAGGTTTAAATGAGTGGAAACTCCTTTGAAATAAAATACATAAACAACATTTTCGAAATCCCGTTATGACTAGTTTGAGCTTTCTACGTAGAGGGTGAGTGCTCCATCGGGTGCCCCTCTAGCTTTTTGCTTCGTGCCTAAACGGACGAGAGTGACCTATGTAGGGGGTGAGTGTTCCATCGGGTGCCCCTCTAGCTTTTTGCTTCGTGCCAAAACGGACGAGAGTAATGTGCGTAGGGGGTGAGTGCTCTACAGGGTGCCCTCCTAGCTTTGCACATCGTGCCTGATTGGACGATGGTGTTGAACATGAGAAACTGTGCCAAAACGGCGAGAGAAACTTGACTGCAAATAAAATCTTGATACTCGGCTAGGGATTAATGGGAAAATTTAAAAGACTAGAATGTTTTCTTTCCCTTATTTAAATTATGCTCTTAAATTATGTCCTACAATTATTTTACTTGGCAAGCTATATTTATGATTTTATGGAGTCCATATCCTGTGAATTATGCCTTTAAAATTATTATTAGATAAATGAATCAAGTTATGGGGGCACATGTTTTCTTTAAATTTAGTTAATGGCTTTGAAACCCCATAATCCTATATGTGTTAACTTGATCAGCACGTTGTGCTGACCAAAACCATTTCTTTCTTTTTCCTACAGAGCATGAAGAATATGCATCATCATATGCATGCATGGGATATTCGGGAAAATATTATTTTCTTTTATTATTCTAGTCTTAGTTATGAATTGCATGAACGGGCCTGTTTAACCCGTAATTTGGCCGTGTTGGCCCAATTTTAAATTCCGCTGCATTATACATATGTAATTAATACTTTCCGCTGCAAATTTAGTACATTATTTTCAAATTATATATAAATGGGCTGTTTGAATGTTTTAAATTCTGAAAAACCATAGCCTTGCATCTCTTTAGCAAGCTCGAAGAAACCGTGTCTTGCTAGGGAGGTGTGGCAGTGACATCCCGACCTGGGTGACCAAAAACCGGGGTGTTACAATTTTAAATCCTCCCAAAACCATAGTAAGATTAACTTACAGATCTTTGGGCGTCCGGGATCGTCGATTCGGAGGCGTGGCTTCCAGTCCACCGTTTATCTTCTCCGTTCGTCGGGTTCTTCGTTCTAGATCCGATTCGTGGTGTCGAAAGGAAAAAGATTAAGTTAGGATTTGTTTTCGAATCAAAATGTAAGAGACGAATGGACCAGACTTACCACGACGATAGAAGACTTCCGGATTCGTCCAAAACAGTCCTCGCCTTGGTTTCGTGCCTCCGACGACTCCGGGATTAGGGTTTTCGAACGTATAGAGAGTTGTAGGGTTTTGAAAAGTGTTCGGGGCTTCCAAGAGGTGTTATTTATAGATAGGCACGACCTAGGGACGTCCAAGGTCGGCCTTGGTGAGTCTTGTGCCGAAAGGAATACAACCGAAGTCGGAAAATCCGGATTCGGGCGAGTAAATCTCGCAACCGGCGAATCTGTCGAGTGGCGCGGGGTTGGCGCGCCGTTTAGGCAAACACCGCGCGGCCACCGCGCGACCCACGCCTGAACTTCGGTCCGGGCGGGTCGTGCGATCCGTCGGGCATTTCCTCCTTTCTTTCGGACTTCTATCCCTTTATGTTCTCGGATTCGGATTTCCGGGATATTTTCGGGCTCCTATTTCTATCTTAATTCTTACTCGGGTCGAGATTTAATATTGGCCTCGAATTCTCGAGTCCATTAGTGTCGGGTACACTTGTACAATTTATTTGATTAATTTATCTTTGTCTTTACGGGTATTGGATATTTAATTCCTTCTTAAAATAAATTTCATTTCTCATTTCCTTGTCTATGTATTATATTTGTTCATTTATTATATTTATTTATTATTATTGTTTTATTTATTGTTTATTTATTTATTTATTTATTTTATTTATTTATTTATTTATTTTATGTTGCAAAATTCTCGGGTATTACAAAAGCTGTACACAAATACCTCATTCTAAATTGCAAAGAGATCGAGCTGTATATGGAGTAAGATCTATTAATAATAATGCATTTTTTCAATACTTAATAATTGCACAATATTAATCATGAATGTGGCTTAATATAGGACATTCACGGAGTAACTGCAAAAAGATTATCCTGGTATAAGTGAGCCAGATATTTGGTCAGCTATTTAGGATGACTTTCATCGATGGTTTGAGACCTTTGTGGTGCATAATCCACTTGAAAATCCTTGCATGCGTCACGTAGCACAGGGCCCAATTCCCATTTGTACATCATATCCTATGTACGTTATAAATGGGATGAAATTTCACACAGAGTCCCATGGCAGGCATAGATCCACTTATAACAGCAGTGTTTGCATAAAATCATCCGACTACGGAGACTTCTATGGCATTATCGAAGAGATTTTAGTCGTAGAGTACCTTGCGCTGCCTATCAAGCAAACTACATTTTTCAAATGTAGATGGTTTGACCCGCATGAAGGGATTAGGACACGCACTCACACAAACTACAAGCTGTAGAAATTAACCCATCTAAGTCGCTGAACGTCTACGAACCTTTCATATTTGCTATTCAAGCAGAATAGGTGTGCTATGTATCGTTCCCCTCCACGAGAACACTTGCGAGTAGGAATGAGTGGTTGGCAGTTTGTAAAGTCAAACCTAAAGGTGTAATAACTATTAAACCCGGGGAAGAAACTGAAGCTTTCCAAGTTGATGTTCCAGGATAGCTTGGTCTCGAGACTACAAGTATCACGTCAAGATGGGTGCGGCTAACGGACGACGTGGTCCAATATGTTGATCTTCCACAGGATGAACATAGTAGTTCAGATTCCTTAATAGACACTGAATCAACTCCAGATGATACTGATCCGGATGATCCTTCACAGGAAACTTCGGAGATGATTTCCAACCTTGAAATGTGATGAACTAGCGTTAATAAATGATATCATTTTCAATTATTTTAGAAATTTCTTGCGTATTCTAATTAATGAACTACATTTTACAGTAGGGGTGTCAATTTTGGACACGACCCGAAAACACGAACCCGACCGACACGAACCCGATGCAGTTTTGGGTTTTTTGGGTTTAGTCGTTTTTGGTTTCTCTAATCTGAAATTTGACCTAAAAATTTTCAGGTGTTGTTCGAATTTGGTATTTCAAGTTCATTTTGGGTTTCGAGTCGTGTTCGGGATTACAGATTTTCTGTTATACCCTTATTAACACCTGACACGAACACGACCCGAACCTGTGAAACCTGAAACACGACCCGACTAACCTGACCGAAATACGACACGGACACGACCCGAAATCTGAAATTGACACCCCTATTTTAAAGATGTCTGACCGTGGGGGTGGCTCGTCTTCGATCACAGGGCGTGGGACAGGGTCCTAAAGAGGCAGACCTACAGGTTCACAGCTCGCGACAGCATGTAGGAGGGCCCAGGAGGCATTTAGACGTCAGGTTAAAGGTATTTCAATTAAAAAATAAAACACGCATAAATAATTTTATGTTACAGTATGTTGAGGATTATTAACATTTTATATATATATGATTTATGTCTTGATAAGCAGTTGGGGCGTCCAGCTCGGAGGAGCAACGAACAAGTTGTTACACATGATACCGACATAGCGGTTCCAGAGACACCGCCTCCACGAACTCCAGGTACCCAGTATTTTATATTTTGTTTACTATCGTGCACACATATCAACTTACTGATATCATTTACATTGAAAGGATCGGTGGGATCGGCACAAGAGCCTCCTCCTGTTGATCGGCCAAATCCTCCAGGTCGCGAGAGGACACTCGTTGCTCCCAGCTCGGATGGGGTGTAAGTCAACTATGAAATAGGAGTAACCTCATTTTTTTGTTTTACCATATGTGCACATAGTTATATCTCATTGCATTACCTTTTAATTAAACATTAACACTTGGAAAAATATGTTCGTTTTTTAGGATTGAGTTCGAGAACGCACTTGTTAGAAAGATTACTGATATATACCCCATGTGTTCCGATATGAATGGGATAAGTTGGGGAAAGTATCCCAAGCGACGAAGGATTTTTACTGGGGAGAATTCCAGGTATGATATACTTGTTTAATTGTGTTCTACAACATTATATACTATTATACTAATAAATATATATCCTGAACAAACCTAAACTGCAGAAAGTTGCTTGTTGGGCACCCGAGCACGCAACAGTGGTCCGCAAGGAGTGGGAGAAGAAGAATATTGCACGGTATATTATAAAATATCATAGAATTGTGGATCTTCGATATACCTATAATTTATCTGGCCGGTAGATGAATATATCAGATACAAGGATTACACCCTCGACATCAGAAAGAAGAGAAAAATGATGCACACAGACGCCCTGGTGGCCGAGAATTGGGCGCGTATATGGGCTTCTCAAGCATTTAAGGATAAATCAAAAAGGGGCAAGTTGAACCGGTGCCGGGGACAGGAGGATGCACCAGCCCTCCCCACGCACACCGCAGGACCTAAGACATTTCGCGCCACCGCCACAAAATTGGTACGCTTTAACACATTTTTTGTTGTCAATCTATGGCTTAAATAACTGTTCTGTTATCACATTGTATTTCTCTAACTTTTGCAGACGACTGATCAGAATAGGCCTGTCCACCTACATGAGCTCCACGAGCATACACACATGAGAAAACATCAAAAGGACTGTAATACCTGAGAATTTTGCAACATAAAATAAATAAATAAATAAAAATAATAAATAAACAAACATGATAAATAGATAAAGAATCATAAGAGATGAGAAATGGAATTTAAATTAAAAAGGGAATCAAAATTTCGAGAACCCGGGAAGCCGAAAACAATTTAGTCAAATAAATGGTCACAACACGTGAACCCAACATCGATGGACTCAATAGCTCGAGTCCACATGTAAATTTAGACCCGAATAAAATGACGATAGGAAATAGGAGTGATAATGGCCAAAACTGTCCATTATTTCCAATCCATTTCCGTGTCTAAGACGGACATTTTGATCGTAATCCCATCTTATTTTAATAAGAAAGCAGTTGAATTCGACAGATTGATGCAAGTTTGTAAGAATAATAAGCTGGTAATGAAAGACACAAAAATACGCAATTTTAATTGCATTTGTGTTAGAAAAATCCAAAAACATGAGAAAAGGAAAAAGAAAAAGAAAAAGGAATGGAAAGATGGGCAAAAGAATAATATAGCCCACAAAAATCAAAAAGATGGGAAAAAGAATGAAAATCCCACAAATTGAAATTTTGGTTAAGTGTTGAAGATCAATTCGGCCTATACGCAATTCGACCTAAACCGAATTTCTCATTAGACCGAATTGCTGAAGAGAAAAAGAAAAAGAGAAGTGTTGAAGAAGGAAAGAGCAACCGATTCGGTCTGTGGCAATTCGGTCTATACCGAATTGACCCCTAGACCGAATTGCACTATGGAAAGAAGAAGACTTGGAGCAGAAAGGAAAAGAAGGAGTTCGATCTATGTAATTCGGTCTAGGCCGAATTGATTGCATAGATCGAATTACCCCAAAGCAAGGAAGCCAACAGGAGCCATCATCAATTCGAAAAGGCCAATTCGGTCTACATATAGACCGAATTGATGGATGAACACCACATTTCATGCTCAAGATCAAGAAGGAAGACCTCATGTAATTCGAATTGCATCAATACGATCTAAATCAAATTACATGAGGAGACCGAATCACATTCAAATTACATCCAATTGCAGCTGTGAGGCACGTGAGAAATGCATGATGGGCCTAGGGTTTCAAGAAGAAGTATAAAAGTTGACCTTCCTCAACATAAGAAAGATCCGAACTTCTACAATTTGGACATTTGCTGGGAGACAAAAAGGAAGGAGCAGGAGGTTCTTCACCCCTTAAGGGTTAGGTAGGTAGTGTAGTTTAGTTAGTTTATTTTCAAGCTTGTAATGTAGTTTTATTGCTTTAAGTGTAGTTTATTTTTCATTAGAGCTTGTTACCACCCTTAGTGTAGCCATTACCATAAACTTTAAATGCTTTGTAGTTAGAATGAACCCTACCTTCAAGCTAATGATGGTTTTAGGGTTGTTTATTGCTTTCAAGTGTCAATACAAGAAAGAATCCAGAAATGGGTTTTCATTTCAAGTGTTTGGCATTTATTTTATGCTTTCCTTAGCAATAAATGTTAGAATGTTTGTTTGTTTCAACTAGGTTACATTTATTATGTCCTAGTTGACTTACGTTCTTAATAAATGCATGTTTAGTGGGTTATTGGCTTATTCTCACACCTTAGTGATTCAAATAAGTGTTCTTAGGTTTTAGACGATTTTAGACCTGTTAGAATTTATTTCCATGTTATTCAGTTGCTGTTTTAGTCTATCTCTGTTAGTTTATTGTTGCCTTAGATGATTTAGGTGTTCTTGTTTTTATGCATGTGTTCTTATTACTTATTACTCCCTCCGTCCCATATTTATCTTCTTACTTTCCGTTTTTGGACGTCCCACATTTATCTTCCTACCCCAAAAAGGGAATTTTTTTTTTACTAAAATGTCCCTACATGTCCATATATTTACAGAAAAACCAATCCTTAATTTTACTAACAATTGCACTACAAGACAAAAAGAGACAAATTTACCCCTCAAAAAGTACACATGAAAATAATAAAATACAACTTTCTTAAACTCCGTATCTACAGTGTCGAAGAAGATAAATATGGGACGGAGGGAGTAGATATTTAGGTCTTTGATCTTTGATTGCTTGTCTGTACCATTAAGGTTTGTTATATGCCAATGCCTGCTAGCCACGTACTCTATTAGGTCTATTTTCCTTAAAAACACTCATTAGTGTGGCTGTGAAGTGACATTGATGTGAAATGAAGGATTTGGTAAATCCTATCCATCATAAACCACACAATATAAACCGAACCTGCACTCATGAGTTCAAAATATCTTGTATGAGAGAAAAGACATGCAATTCGATTTGAGGTAATTCGGTCTAAACCGAATTGCCCATGAGAATGGAATCGCATGGCAAAATATTTGTTGAATGCCTTTTCTAAAAATTAATATGCAATTCGATCTAGGCAATTCGTTCTAAACCGAATTGCCCATGATGACCGAATTGCATAGCAAAAATTGTTCTCATATGGTGCACAAGCAGTTCGGTCGATGCGAATTCGGTTTAGACCGAATTCCTCCTATAGATCGAATTAACCTTGTACACCATATTGTATGCATGCCATCCCCTCATGCCTTAGTTTATTTTTATGTCTTACCAATTCGAATTGTCTAAATTCAGTCTAAATCGAATTCAATTGGCAATTCGAATTACCCTCTTTTTGGGGTAAATACCTTAACCAAATTTAAGTGAAAGAATAACTTCATCAATTCAAATTGTCCAATTCGGTTTAAACCGAATTGCTTTGACAATTCGAATTAGAGGATGCTTCATGACTTTACAAGGATTAATTGGTTATGGTGTTACTTCATACCTCATGCATCACCAATTCGGTCTCTTTTGCACTTTGCCCAATAGACCGAATTGCTTTCTTTTCTCTTTTTTAAAAACTCCAAAAATATTTTATTTCTTGAGTTGTGTAAGTTGCATGGGTGTATTGGGCCTAGGCCCACTACATCTAATTTTATCCATTACACATCTCAACCCATTAGTGTCTTAATTATTGTGTGATTAACACTCACACAGTACCAAAAACATTTTGTTAATTTAATCTTTTCTGTTTATTGTGTGTATGAATGGGTAATAGGAAATATTACAGATCAATGTTGGCGAAAAGGTCCCTTCACCGGGATAACGATTAGCTCGTCTTCTGTGTATTAATTATTACTCTTTATTTTGCATGGTCTGATTAGTGGTTGGTGGAAGCTACGGCGAAAAGGTCTCTTCATGGAGATAACGATTAGTCACTCAGCCAACTCCTAATTAGATACAGTTTTCTTTTCTTTACCTCAATTTCAAACCTGAATCTAGAGTTGTAGTAATGATAGATGATATATGCCAATGTCATCTAATAATTATTACAGTAATAGAACATGTGGGTTTTCATCCAGATTCATAGATAGTGAAGTCTAAGATGACGGCGGCAACTGTCATTTGAGGCATTCCACTGTCTAAAAATCATTCCATCTGGAATACTTGGGACCCGGACAGCAGATGTTTGCAGTCTGGATAACCCCAATTATTTCTGGCAATCTCTTTAGCCATTTTCTTCCTATCTCAGGCTAATTCATCTTCGTGTATCAAATTCTGTCTAACCCTACCATATATTTTGGGGTATTTTATTTTGCTTCTCATATACATGTATGCATGATATTATTATGTAGATATTGTGGTCGATAATATTTTGGAGATCCTTCTCCTTGGACATAGAAGTCTTGATTTAAATCAGATGTTGCATAATAAATTTCCACAAAAATCACTTTATAAAATCCGGATCTGAGGAAGGGATAAATTCAACTGTTATGACTAATTCATCTTCTACTGGGGATTGATTTTGAGAACTTAGAAGCAGAGTCAGCGATTAGATCTCACCTAGACTGAAAGGATCTGTGTTTTAATTGAGAGTTTAGTACCTGTTTAGGGAATGATTTACAAATATTCATTTGTTTCTCAAAATTACTGTCTGTTGGAAATCTTCTATTAAATATTGCATCGAATCAGTATCCACTTGGATTCAGATAAGATGTGATAAATAATATTAGAGGAACAACATATAGGCCTTGGTTAATTTCTAAGGTAGGGTTGAGTATTCTTTCAACTACTGTCTTCTCTCACCAAAGCCTAAAATTGAGTCTCGAGTGAATACATTCGGAATAGATCTTCATAGGTCTATTCCACTCATGTTTGTATCTCATAACTAACCGGATGTTACAAGTCCTGTGGCTTACTGACATTTGGGAAGTTCTAAATCTGCATCTGGTCACCAAGACCAGGGGCTCTTTTATACTAACGGAATGTGATGATCTTTTAAGACTTCCGAGTGATAGGTTTTTAAATGCTTTCTTTACTGCTTTCTTTATCGCTTTCTTTAAAATGCTTTCATAGAGGTCACTCGGAAGAATTAGAGGTTGGCCGCCGGTTGTAAGGTTTAAGAGTTATGGATTAGATCGGGATTAGATTTGGACTTTGGGTGTGACAAGGGAGATGATAGGAGTACTTGGCATGTCAACTAATGATGTGTTAGGTGTTGCTTATCCACCATGGATAAATAACATACCTCTGCGCGGGGGCAGTTGTATATCTGTGGTATCTTAGATTTTGTTGTCTTAAGAGCATGTAAACTCTTACTATAAGTACCTGTCTGTTAAAGGGAACATGGTATAGAGAGCATGAGAGTTAGCTAACTGACGAACTATCCCAAGCCAAGATCTGTGTATTAAAATGGAAATTTAATTGTGTTTCATCTGAATCTTGTCCAATCCTTATTATCTTCTCCCTGTCCCTTCTGTCACATTTTAAATCTGCTTTCGTAAAATAATTTTACCTGCTTCCTTAGCATAATCTTTATTGCTTTCTTAGAATAGATTTAATCGCTTTTTAGACTAAATTTACCATGCTTTGTAAAATAATCTTTAATTGCTTTCATAATCTATTTTAATTATTGTCAAGTAGTTGTTAGAAACCATTGCAAAACTTGAATCGAGTAACCGAGTGGAAAATCTTAGTAAACGACGTGGGCCCTGCTTCTATCGCACATCCTCCAGAGAACGATCCTGTCTTACTATAAATTACTGCAATTTTTGACACCGTGCGCTTTCGGGGGCACAGTTTCTTAACACGAGTAATAAAAACGTGACAACCTATAATATATCCCTTATCCCAACTCCATCTTCATAAATTGGTTTCATTAAATAAAATTGAAAACCAGGACTATGATTTTTCAGAAAATACTCATATAGTGGGAAATGTGTTAAAAGTTTCATGGCAGGGAATCTCATGACATGAAATTATGAAAAGTATCATGGCGCAGATGTCGGGGACCTTCAGTGTGACAGACTGAAGGTCAAGATTGAACTGTCTATCCCGGTTGCACCATGAAATTTGTCAAAAGTTTCAAGCCGGGGAGGACCACAGCGCCATTTGAAATCAAAGCATCCCACATGAGTAATAAAAAGTGGAATATCTCCTTAAACCCCTTTCCCACGAACCATAACTCTTTTCATTTAATAAATTTAACTTGGGATATTTTAGAAAAAGCTCGTGTAGGAAATTGTCAAAAGTTTCATGGCGCCGTTGCCGGGGAGGATGCAGCGCCGTTTATTAAGAGAACTACACTCCTGATTTACTCATAGATAGTTTTTGTATATACTCTTGAACCATCACTAACCTGGGGGTTGTGCAGGTGCTGTCAAATCTTGATACAAACTGCTTATGCAAAGGAGAAAGGCTACATTGCCTGAGCTACCGTTCGATCTAGAAATAGAAAGGACCGATCGCCAGCTGAGGGCGCAAGCCAGACGAAGGAAAGAGCAGGAAGCCCGGACTCGTACCTCACCCGAAACCACAAGCAGTGAAATATCCGATATGGCAGAGAACCAAGACATTCCCCCGATCTTACCAATAGACCAACCACCCAATAATCCTGGTAATGGAGCTGATGGGGGTATGGTAGAACACCCGAATCGTGCCAACGAGGAGGAAAATCTACCTAATCCAAATCAGCAACAATATCAGCAGTTCCACCAACAACCACCACCCCCTAACCAATATAACCAACAAAACCAAAATATACCAAACCAGCAATACCAGAATCAAGCCTTCAATCAGGACCAATTCCAAAACAACCCTCATGATCCCGATAATATTTTCCAACAGAATCCCAACTACCACCAGCAGTATCAAAACCAAGCAGAGCAAGGAAATCAACAGCAGCAAGCAGCAGCTGATTTTATGCAGCCCATCGTGGAGCCCTATCTGGATAGGCCTGGGAGAGCACAATTTCCTGCACACAATTTTGAGCTCAAACCAGCACTCATCAACTTGGTGCAGAACAACCAATTTTGCGGTGCAAATCATGAGGATCCCCATGATCATCTCCAAACCTTCCTGGAGCTCTGCGACACAATCAAAAATCAGGGAGTCTCACCTGATGCTATAAGACTAATGTTGTTTCCCTTTTGTTTGTTTAGTGGTGCCAGGGATTGGTACAAATCATTGCCCATAAATCAGAGGAGTACTTGGGCAGATTTGGTGAGGAGTTTTCTGTTGAAGTATTTTCCTGAATCTAAGATAGACGAGGGACGAGAGAAAATAGGAGAGTTCAAGATGAAGCCGGACGAGTCATTGTACGACGCGAAGGAAAAGTTCGCCAGCCTCTTGAGGCGATGCCCCCAACACGGATATCAACCGTGGGAGCAACTGAGAAAATTCTATGGAGGACTCACTCATCCATGGAGAATGATGTTGGACGCCGCAGGCGGAAGACATTTGCTCCATTTGCCCATGGATCAAGCCTGGGAAAAGATTGAGACAATATCTGTCAACAGATCTGTATTGAACAGCAGTGACAAGAAGGCAGACCCTCCTAGAAAAGTTTTTGCTGTGAGTGAAGGAAAAACATATTTCGAAAAATTGCAGGAACAGGTAGCTGCAATACAGCTAGGACAGGAGAAAGGAAAGGGAGCGGGTACTTCTCAGGCAGGAGCCTCATCTAGCCAAGTGCAAGCACAACAATCGGGAGCAATTTGTGGGCTATGTCAAGGACCACATCCAACTGACACATGCCAACAACTAGCTACCGAAAGCTGCAATTACGCAGGGAACTACCAGAACCGCCACCCCAACCTCTCCTATTCCAACAACAATGCACTCAACGCGCATTTGTTGACACAGCCAAATCAGCCTAACCAGTTTGCAAACCAGAACCTTCAGCAGAACTTCAGACCTCAGAACCAAGGATTCGTTCAGCAGAGAGTTCAGAACTTCAAGAATCAGAACCAGAACTTTCAACCCCATATCCAACAGAGGCCCAATCAAAACCAAGGCCAGAATTTCCAAAATTTCCAAGCCCAACCTGATCAGAACCAGCAATACAACCAAAAGCCACCATCTCGCCTGGAGAATTTGATGACTGAGTTTATTTCCAGTCAAAGGGAGATAAACCAGCAAGTGCAATCATCAATCAAAAATGTGGAGACGCAGGTCACCCAGTTGGCTAAGGAATTGCAAAACAGAGAAAAAGGAACACTGCCGAGCAGCACTGAAGCCAACCAGCAATGCAAGGCAATCACATTGTGGGGAGGCAAGACTCTGAAGGGAAATGTTGGATCTGCAAAGAAGAAGGCTATGAAAGTAAAGGTTTCATTGGAGGTGGAAAAGGAAAAGGAAAAGGTTGAAGGAAATGAAAGTGTTGAGCTGGTAAAGGATAGATCATATACAGCTAACTCGCAGGCTGAAGCTGCAAATGAAGCTGAAGAGGGTATGGGTGAAGGTACAACTTCCTTCTCTTTACCACCAAAAATAGATAATAATAAGTACATGCCAAGGGTGCCGTACCCTGAACGTCTTAAAAATAAGGAACATGACCTTAAATTCAAGAAATTTCTAGAACGGTTAAAGTCTGTAGAGATAACCATTCCTCTCGTGGAAATGATTTCAGAAATGCCCACCTTGATGCACCCTGTGAAACCACATTTAATTAAGCTTAAATTATGTTAAAATGAACCTAAATTGCATGCATGAGACCCTATTTTACTGCTTTTTAGTGTATATTTCATGTAATGTGTAAATATTAATAAGACCGGTTAAATTGAGCTTATCCGAGCCCAATTTACCTTGTTTTATGCTTTATAATAAGACTTTGGCAATTCTAATGCATTACAATGATGTTTCAGGCATTAAAATGAAGAAAGAAGATGTTCATAGGTCAAAGGATGCAAAATTCGGAATTTTCAACACTGGAAAGCTCCAGAATGCGCCACATAGGCATGGTGGCACCTAAAATCATGCTTGAGCGCCACTTTATGCGCCACCTCAACACTTGGAAAAATTTCGGATGGAAAAAGCTTCAGAATGCGCCACAATAGCTTGGTGGCGCCTAAAAGTGCTCCGGAGCGCCACAAAATGCGCCGCAGGGTAAAATTTAGGAAATTGTCAGAATGCACCGCACCTTCTTGGCGGCGCATAAAAGTGCCTTTCTGCGCCACTTTTTGCGCCACTTTCAAAAATTCGGAAAATCTTCGTATGCGCCGCAGCTCCTTGGTCGCGCCGAAAACCTCTTCCGAGCGCCACTTTTTGCGCCACAGTCGCGGTTGAGCAGTTTTCTAACCTCCCGAACACGGTTTTAAGGCCCGTTTTGCGTCATTTCTTCATACCATAACTCATACTCATCGACAGAAACACTCTGAAGTCATCTGGAAAATGGGAGAAGAAGGCCGGAAACACAAAATCAAGCCGGAGGAATTGGCCAGAATGTTGTTCTGATCGAGTTCTTCTTATCATAGGTGTTGCCTTTCTTTTTCTTGCTTTGTAATGAATTGAATTTGCCTCTAAATGTAATCTGCTATCATGTTCTTAATTTGTAGATGGATTTCTGTATTGTTCGTGTTAGAAGTGTTCTAGAACGGGAGTTCAGAATCACTTTGAAATACGAATTCATCTTTTATGGAAGTAATATAATGTGTCGATGTTTAATTCTGTTATCTGGATCAATCTGTTTGAATTATTAGAATATTGATTAGAATCATGTATTGTATGCCAGAATTTGATCGATGATTAGGTTTGAATGGAAATCTTGAATCTGCTATTTTATCTGCTGAATCTGGATTGAACGATTAATCTGTTAGCATTATAAAATCTGTCTAATCTGATTTAAGCGCCATTCTGCCTGAAGTATAGAAGTGAAATTTTATGTTTTGGTGTAATTTGCTTTTAATCGATTAGACTGGAATCTGTAATTTTAAATCTGCTATCCAAATTATTAAACTGCTAAAGCCTGAAATGATCGATCAATCTTAATTCCCTATTTTTAGTAATCTGGCATTAATCCTAATCTATCTGCATTCTAATATTATTAATTAAATCCAGTTTACCATGTTTTGCTATTATTTTACCATAATTGTTAAATTATTTACACTTTTCTGCATAATTAAATATTAGAATCCAATTCTGTGACTTCTGCTTTGCTAAATCGGGAGATAAAAAGTAGAATTAATATTTTAGTACCGGAATTGGGAATAAATTACATTATAAATGGATTCTGACATGTGCACAATGATTTGGGAAATGAAAAGTGTCTTTTAATTGTTATAGGAAAATTTGTAAGCTTGGGAAAGACTCAAATTTAAGCCTAGAATAATGATTGCAGAATGTTAGATAATTTAATCAGCTTCCATGAAATCCGTTTAAGCATAATTTGATTATTAGCAGATTATAATATTTTTAATCTTTATAAAATAATTAATTTTAAGAAATTGATCTTTTTAGACATTGGAAAATGCTAAATCAATATGCAATTTCTATTTTATATAAAGATGGCAATATTTAAAATATTACAAGCATCTCTCATTTATATCCTTATTAAATATAATTTTAATTTGCTTTATTTTAAATTTAATGTCACTATTTTTAATTAAATCACCATTTGAATTAATCAAAATCTTTTTAAATATGTTAAATATAATTAATGAACTTAAGAACAATTAAAATTTCTCCAGAATGAAATAATATTCTGAATTCCCTTGGGTTCGACCCGGTATTCACCGGTTTTTATTACTTGATGACAACCATCCGCTTGTGGTAAAATATGAGTAGTGGAAATCACACATCAAGTTTTTGGCGCCGCTGCCGGGGAATTTGTTGTGAATTTTTAATTGTTTTTAGTTTATTAATTTAAATCTATTAAGTTAAATATTAATTTAATTGTTACTTATTTTATTTTATTTTTATTTAATATTTGCAGTGCGAAGCAAACAAGCAGAAATAGCTTATGATCCTGAAATTGAGCGTACTCTTAGAGCGATTAGATTAGGGAAACGTAGGAGACCAGCTCAGTTGGAAATTTTAATTAATTCATCCTCTGATGAAGAAGACTATTCTCCAACGACTGGAGTTTCAACAATTCAAACTAATCAATTAGTTGCTCAATCCAATAGGTTAAACATGGCAGCGAATAATAATGATAATCAGGGTAATAATGGAGGTAACGATTGTGATTTGGAGCACGATGATCAAGCTGAAATGACCATTGAAGAACACTTACAAGGAACTAGTGGAAATCTGCTTAATAGAACTCCAAGGCCAGATGTAGATGCTTTAAGCTTTACCCTTCAGCCTGCACTAATCACAATGGTTCAAGCTAATCAATATAATGGGGCACGTACTAATGATGCTGTAGAACACATAAGGAACTTTCTGGACTATTGTGACACAGTGAAAATAAATGGTGTTACTAGTGATGAAATTAAGTTGAGATTGTTCTCGTTTTCACTCAGAGATAAAGCTAAAACTTGGTACAACTCACTTTAATTAAGGGATGTCACTACTTGGGATAAAATGTTGGAAGCCTTCTTAGAACAATTCTTCCTACCATCCAAGGTTATTGAATTACAAGAAAAAATCAAAGAATTTGTGCAAGATGAGGGTGAAACTTTACTTGAAGCAAGGGATAGATATAACACCTTATTGGCGAGATGCCCGAATCATGGCTTTGAAGATTGGCAGCAGATGCACTTCTTCTACAATGGGTTGATTGATCATTGGAGGAACTTGTTGGATGCAGCAGCTGGAGATTCTTTTCTATCTATAGGACCCTCTAGAGCTAAGGAAATCATAGAGAAAAAGATTTCTAACATGAAAAATTTCCTGGTAAGAAAAATGCTAGAAATAAAACAAAAGGGGGAATCTATGAGGTAGAAAAGGCAGCTGCTATAGATTCTAAGTTAGATGCTTTGATGAGGGAGGTTTCTACACTTAAGAAAGGTCAAGCTAAAGTTGTGAGATGCGGTATTTGTCATGGACCTCACGAGTCATCAGCCTGTCACTTACTTGATCAAGGACTTCAAGAAACTATGCAGTGTGAGGGGACTGAGGAGCCAGTTGAAGATGTGAACTACATGGGATATAGGCAGCAAAACTACAACCAAAACCGTCCTCAAAATCGAAACTTTTATCCAAATCAGAATTCTCAATTTCAACAAAACACCTATCCACAAAATAACCGCCAACTTTATCCACAAAACCAAAATCAAAATTACCCAAATCAAAATCCAAATCAAAACCAGAATTTTCAAAACCAAAATCAAAACCAAGACTATAATCAAAACAGAAATCAGAATCAACCTTTTTACCCTAACCAACAGCCTCGGAACTTTCAACCTCAACAACAGCTGCAACAAAACCAAGGAAGTGATGAGGTCAATTTAAAGGAGTTAATGAGCACAATCGTGTCTCAACAACAAACAATTCAGCAAATTCAAGCCTCAATGAGAAATTTAGAAGTACAAGTTGGTCAAATTGCTAGGGATACTTCAAATAGACAGCAAGGAACACTACCAAGCATGCCTGATCCTAATCCAAAAGAGCAATGTAAAGCAATCACTTTAAGGAACAAAAAGGAATTACCCAATCCTTACCCTACCTTAGATGATCCAGAGATTTTAGCTGATGCTGTAGATGATCAAAATGAGGATATAGAGAAAGAAACTCAACATAAAAACACTGATGACCCTAAGGAGAGTGAGAAACTTAGAGTTGAACAGGATAAGGGTAAAGGAAAGTCTGCCGTCCCGGTCAAGCCATATCAGCCACCCATTCCATATCCACAGCGTCTTAAGAAGGCTAAGGAAGATAAAGATTATGCCAAATTCTTAGAAGTCTAAAAATTTAAGAATTGATATTCCTTTTTCGGATGCCATTGCACAAATGCCTGTATATGCTAAGTTCTTAAAAGAAATTCTATCAAAAAAGAGGAGTGTTGATGACGAAGAGAAAGTGACACTGACAGGGGAATGCAGTGCGATTTTACAAAGAAGGCAACCTATTAAACAAAAAGATCCTGGGAGTTATACTATTCCGTGCATTATTGGCACTAAAGAATTCAACAAAGCTCTGTGTGATCTCGGGTCTAGTATTAATCTGATGCCTTTACATGTCTTTAGAGAACTAGGAGTAGGAGTTGTGAAGCCTACTATGATGCAGCTACAGCTTGCTGATAGATCTATTAGGACTCCTTTAGGCATTGTAGAAGATGTTCCTATTCAAGTAGAAAGTTTCATTTTCCCTGTCGACTTTGTTGTTCTTGATATGGAAAAAGACATTGATATTCCTCTGATTTTAGGTAGACCATTTCTGCAAACTGGTAGGGCTATGGTTGATATGGATGATGGTAAAATTACACTTAAAGTAGGTAATGAACAAGTGTTGTTTGACATTTCTAAGACAACTAAAACACAACACGCTAGTTCTGGCACCTACCCGTGTAATAGAGTTACAGCTATCTATCAGGAGGATGAGGTGATTGAGAGAGAGTTCTTTGCTAGACATGATCCCTATAGAAAATTTGAGCAGTTAGTGGAGAGTTGTGAGGACTTAGCTGAAAGTAAGTGTGAGGGAGGATTACCTGTGCAAGTAACATGTGCAATAGAAGAATCCAAGTTAGTCCCGTCTGTTGAAAAGCCACCTACATTGACATTGAAAGAGCTGCCATCACATTTGAGGTATGTTTTTCTTGGTGAGAATGATACGTTACCTGTTATTGCGAGTAATAAATTAAATGATGATAAATTAAATGCATTAACCCAAGTGTTGAGTAAGCATGTTAGAGCAATAGGTTGGACGATACTGACATCAAGGGACTGAGTCCAGCATTGTGTACACATCGGATTTATATGGAGGAGGATGACAAGCCAGTGAGACAGCCCCAGAGGAGATTGAATCCACATCTACAAGAAGCTGTAAGATCAGAAGTGATTAAACTACTCGATGCAGATCAGATCATAAGGAGATGCATCCCTGATGAGGATTTTGAAAAAGTGTTAAAGGCTTGCCACGAAGGACTTGGAGGAGGACATGTTGGACCGAATAGGACAGCTCATAAGGTACTCGAAGGTGGTTTATATTGGCCTAATATTTATCGTGATGCTAGATCATTTGTGCTAAAATGTGATGTATGTCAAAGGGCTGGTAATATCACTAAAAGAGATGAAATGCCATTAAAAGGAATTATGCCCGTTGAGTTGTTTGATCTGTGGGGAATTGATTTCATGGGTCCATTTCCACCATCTAATGGGAAATTGTATATTCTTGTTGCTGTAGAGTATGTGTCAAAATGGGTAGAAGCTGAATCATGTGCTTTAAATGATGCTAAACAAGTGATTAAATTTTTGAAAAAGCAAATCTTTACTCGTTTTGGTGTGCCTAAAGCGATCATTAGTGATGGTGGATCTCATTTTGTCAATAGGGCTGTTAATCAATTGTTATCTAGATTTCATGTTCATCATAGGATAACAACACCCTATCATCCCCAAGCTAATGGTCAGGTAGAAGTCACTAATCATGAGATTAAAAAGATTTTGGAAGCCACTGTAGGAAAATCTAGAAAAGATTGGGCTTTTAAGTTAGTTGAAGCATTGTGGGCTTATAGGACAGCTTTTAAAACACCTATAGGTATGACTCCTTTTAAATTGGTTTATGGTAAAGCTTGTCACTTACCTTTTGAACTTGAGTTTAAATCACTTTGGGCTATGAAGAAATTGAATTTTGAATTTAAAGAGGCTCAAGAAAAAAGGAAAATAGATCTTACTGAATTAGAAGAAATTAGACGTCAAGCTTATGATAATGCTCTAATTTATAAGGAACGAACAAAGCTTTATCATGATAAGATGCTTAGGCCTAAGGTGTTTGAAGCTGGACAATTAGTGCTTTTATATAATTCTAGATTTAAGCTATTTCCTGGTAAATTGAAGACAAAGTGGTCAGGACCTTTTAGGATTGTTAAGGTGTTGGATAATGGTGCAGTAGTTTTAAAAGCTGAAGATGAAAGGGAATTTACTGTAAATGTTCAAAGACTTAAACATTATTTTGGAGATGAAGTTAAATTCATCGAACAAATTAATGTTAAGCCTTTGGTTATTTAAATCTGCTTATTGAAGTAATTGCATTGCATTTTAATTATAGTTGAGTTTTTATTTATTAAACGTATAAAAACCAATAAAAATTTTAAAATGAAAGAAAAAGACAAAAATATTTTGCATTTTATTGTTTATGTGCTTTTATTTGCTCTATTACTTTTGTTAATTTAAGTTAGATGTGTTTTTAGTTTAATTATGTTGTTTAAATTTTATGCTATGTTAGTTGCATGTGTTCAATAAATTGAGTAGGACATTGCCTATGAATTGGAATAAGTAGAAAAATGTTGAGAAATGATGGATTTATGTGTGCTTGGAGGATTGATCTTGACATGTGTATTTTGACTCGGTGATGAGTTAAGGAGGAGAATCTATATGGACTAGTTGGTTTAATTGAGGAGAATTATGACCCGGGACGATTTAAAGAGTCTATATATGCTAAATCTGACTTGTTAACCTTAGGGAGTGTAATGACTATCATTTTGGTTAAGTTTGAGCTGAAATTCGAGTGCCACAGACTCAGTTTAGGCGCCACACCTTCTTGGTGGCGCCTAAAACCATGCTCAGGCGCCATAATATGCGCCATTTTTAATCCTAGAAAAATTTTAAGTCAGTTTTTGCGCCACATACACTGTGTGGCGCATAAAACTGCTCTGGAGCGCCAATGGATGCGCCATTTTCGGACTTAGGAATTTTCTCATTCAGTCCAGGCGCCACTTCTTCTTTGTGGCGCATAAAATCATGTTCCAGCGCCATTTCTGGCGCCACCCCCAGACTTGGGAAATTTTCCGATCACAGAATGCGCTGCGGCGCCTAAATCATGCCTTATGCGCCACTTTTGGCGCCGACCCGCGGGTCAAGGGCTCCAGACCCGGTTTTAATCGGGATTTACTCCCAAAAATTCACCTCTCTTCCTCATTTTACATCCAATTTCGACCGAGAGCCCTCTTCTCTCAAGACCGAGCGCCAATTCTTCCTCCAAGCGACACATTTGCGCCACTTTGGTAAAAATTCTTCCAATTCTTGTTTCTTCCTATCAATTCTTATCTACATTGTTCAAATTCACATTCCAAAACCCAAATTTTGCTTTGTTTGAATCAAATTAGGGTTCTTCAACCCTAGTTCTTCAAATTTGGGGATTCCTCTTCAAAGTGTTCCAATCCTTCAATTTAGGTGAGAATGGCTATCCTAATTCAATTTTTATCATATTCTAGTGCTTTGGAATGCATTAATTTTGGTATTGTTGTTGTTACTTGAATTTTGGGTTGTTGTAGAATGTGGGATAAAATTCGATTTTGATTGTCTAAATTCTAGTTTTAGCATGAACAAGTGTTGTAGAACATGGTTTGAATGCATAATGTGAAATTTTTGGATTATCATTAAAAAGTTGGAATTTTTGAGAATTTTAAATCTGAAAATTATTTTTAAATTGATTAAAATGGCATTTTTGATTAATTAATTGAATGAAACCTCACTAGAACATGTCATTTTAGTTATATTAAAAATATAAAGTTGTTTTCTTGTCAAAAATTCCATGTTCTTCATAATGTGAGTTAATTAAACCATGTTTTGATAAAAACTCTCTTATCTGTAATTTAGTTAATTAAATAGGTTAATTTATCACTAATAAATTGGAATGGATTTAAATATTAATTTAAATCATTTGTAATGCATGAGTTTGATAGTTTAGGTTGTTTTAGTTTTTAAATTTGAAAATTTAATAAAATAGGGAGTTTTTATTAAAAAGACATGTTAAACATGAATTTTAAACTTTAAAATAAAATGGGTGTTATGTTTAAACAAAGTTTAGGATTCATAATTTTTAAAATGCAACATCTTGTTCATTGAGTTATCTAAATCCCACATTCTAGGTTGATGTATATTTTGCTTTATACTTAACACTTAAGTTAAACCTTTGGTTTAAACTTAAGTGTGAGGATGGGAGGCAATGCATATATAATACTAACCCAGAGTTTTTGTACAACCAGGTACTGAAATAATGTATAATCCTCCAAACCTCCCTAAGAAATCGGGTTATAGGTATATACCCATGCCCGAGGGGAGAATGGGGATTTATGATCCACAGTCACCGGATAGCATTCCTACTCCTATTCCTGATGAGCATATTTTTGAACATCGCAGACTCCGCACGAAAAATTTAGTGCAGATGGATCACCCACAAGGATCAGGAGGAGCTTCCAAGTCCAAGGGACTTCTCTCCTATTTTAGGAGGAGCAAGTCCAAGAGTGGTGCATCTTCTAGACATACCACAGTGCCAGCTGATGACCATCAGGAGGTCAATCAGTCTGACCAGCCTGATCAGCCCATTCAGCCTGAGACGTCTGACCATTCACAGGCCCCCTCTAGAGCCTCTCGGGGGAAGGTACCTGCTACGAGCTCCACTTCCTCTCGACCTAGGAGGGGGAGATCTGCAGCACTAGTCATACAGGAGCCTGTCCCTGAGGCTGTAGGAGGAGAGGAATATGAGGAGGAGGTTGATCAGGAGGAGCAGGAGGAGCAGCAGGATAGGGGAGGACCGAAGAGGCAGGATCCTAGAGCGTATGTCCCCGATTTGTTGTATGTCAGAGAGGGCATATTTGATGCCACGGTGTTTAGGAGTGCCAGAGCCTACGAGCTATACAAGAGGTTTCACAAGAAGAGGATTATTGCTGATAGGGGATTTTCAGATAGAGATTTGCAGCACCCTCTACTCCGAGATGCTATTAGATCCAGAGGTTGGGAGAGATTCGTTAGACATCCAACCGGATCATATTCGTGGGAGTTGACTAGGCTGTTTCTAGCCAACGCTGAGGAGGAGGATTCTTGGATTTTCGGGGTTAGAGTACCCATCACTCCTCAGCACATCAACCAATTTTTTGGAGTAGTGGATGTGCCCTACGGCAGAGACTTTTGGGAGCCAGTGATGAGAGCTGATGATAGGGAGGATTTCAAGAAGCTTGTATTGATGTCGATGTTTGAGGGTCAGGAGGATGTCCTCACATATGATGATGATGACATGAGTAGGCTATATGGACCTGATATGGATGCACCTATGTACCAGCTTCTCATGTTCTACAGATCTAGATTGAGTCGTTCGACTCACACCTCTGAACCTACTGCCCTGGATATGTATGTCCCATACTGCATCAAGGTGGGAAGCCCGGTTAACATGGGAGAGCTTATATCACTTGAGTTGAGACAGACACCGGGGGTGTCTAAGAGATCAGCTCTTATGTTCCCCAGCTTGATATGGCAGCTTTGTGCACAGGCAGGAGTGGATATGGGGCAGTTTGATAGAGATTGGAGGATGAGGCCCTCTATTCCATTTGGGAAGAAGAACTTCAAGCTGCCTGGCATAAGGTGCAAGCCTATGATACTTCCGAGGGAGTTGTCCAGGCAGTCACCACCACCTGCACCTTCACATGCTAGCCAGGAGCATTCTGAGGCTCCTTCGCAGTCCACCCGGGGTACACGAGGTGGTAGAGGCAGAGGTAGAGGACGAGGGAGAGCTCCACCACAGCAGCCACAACACTCGCAGCAGTCACAGCAGTATCAGGGAGAGCCTGATTGGGCTAGGACCTTATTGATGAACCAGCAAAACTTGCTGAACACAGTGAATGAGCATGCTCTACTTGTAGCTCAAAGACACCATTTCTTGCCTGACCAGATAGCCAAGAATGCTAGAGCCCAGGCTTACCATGCAGCCAGACTGGAGTATTTCATGTCCCAGAGCCTGGGACAGCGATATGTCGCTCCTCAGACACCTTCTGAGGACGATGAGGACGAGGACTATGTTGGCTCGGGAGATGGTAGCGATGAGGGAGATGATGATGCTGAGGATGCTGATGCTGGGGATGGATCTGAAGAAGTGGGAGACAATGATGATGATGATTCTGAGGACTCTGATTGAGTGAGAGAGATGAGCGATAGATAGACTTGTGATCGTTATAGATGATATGTATTGATAGGCCTATGTATTTGACTCTACTGTTATTTTGCTACATTTTAGTTATTTTCACTTGGGTTGTAATTGTCCTAACTCTACTTTCTTTTTATTATTTTTGCTATCTTTGATATACTATTTCTGTTATTCATGCCCTTTTGATTATATGGAGTAGTAGATAGTGTTTATTTAGATTATAAGGTTTTTAGTTGCTTTTAAATTCAATAAAGTAGCTCTTACCAATATCATGCTGAATTGAGTTGTTTTGAACTGGTAAAAAGATCAGTGAAGTTTATTTGGACTAGATTGAGATATAGATGGAGTGAAATTGGTATTGTTGAGTGATTTGGAGATTTTGGAAATCATGGGGAAGAACTTAGGAAAAACACATTCTGCGCGAATTGGCACAGAATGCGCCACATAGGCATTGTGCCGCCTAAAAATGCCCTCCAGCGCCACTTTATGCGCCAGAAAACTTAGAAATTTTTCTAAGTTTTTCCAAAATGCGCCACACGTGCTTGGTGGCGCCTAAATCTGCCTTGAAGCGCCACTTTTTGCGCCGCAGAATGAGAATTTTTCCAAGTTTGCTTCAGGATGCGCCACATCTTCTTTGTGGCGCATAAAACCCCCTTTCAGCGCCACTTTTTGCGCCATGGCTTATTTTTAAATTTTATATTATTTTCAAAATGCGCAACACGTGCTGTGTGGCGCCTAAATTGGCCTCGGAGCGCCACTTTTTGCGCCACCGACGCAAATTTTTCAAAAATTCGCGAATCCAAAATATTCAAATCATATCTAATCAATTTTTGGGATCCTAAACAACATTATACTAGCTCCAAATCATATGTTTAGTGTATATTTGGATCTAGATTAAATCAATCCCACCATATCTCAACAAAATCAAGATTTCACCATCTTTAAAAGAGACATGACCGATCGGTCATCACTCTCTCATTCCCAAATCTGTCAATTTTTCTCTTCTTCCAGTTTAATTAGCTTTCCAATCTCAATCCTTTCTTCCTAAATTCTGCCACCATGAGAACAAAGAGAAAGAATAACCCAAGAAACAATGGTGGAAAGAAATTGAAAGCCACAGAGCCTGCCCCATCACAGACACCAGATATTGGAGAACCCATTCCGGAGCCGGCTGCTGTGGGTGCTGAAGACATATTTGTGAACAATCTGGTGGCTCCCGATTCATATAATGGTTACGATACTTCTTTCAATTCTGCTCAACCGACGGAGGATGATTCACAGCAAGAAGAAGATGTCGCTGAATCCCCGGAGGAAATTTCACCGGAAGTTCTACGTGATTCTAAAACCAAAAGAAAGAGTCACAATAGAAAGAATGATACTACTCCTCTGGAAGAATTAACAGGAGATACTTTCAATCCGGCTATTTTCATCAATCAAACTGCATATTCTTATTATCAGAAGATGGTGGAAAGATGGATTATCCTGGACAAAGGATTCACTGAAGCTGACATGGAGCGATTTTCGGTTCATGATGCTCTTATGAGTCGAGGATGGATGAAATTTGCTGCGCATCCGGAAGGAGTTTATTCTTGGGAGCTTACCAGACAGTTCTTGTGCAATGCTCAGTATGAACATTATACTTCATGGATTAGGGGAGTACCTGTGCCATATGGTCCCGCAGTAATCAATGAACTTTATGGTACTGTGGATGTCTCTTGCCCGGCTACGAAGAAGAAGCACTTTCATGACCCTATTCATGAGGAGGAAGGAGGACCAGAATTGGAGAAAAGAATCTTGAAAGAGATGTTCGAAACTCAAAAGAAAGTTGCCTACATAGGAGAGAAGAAGGAGAATGTTGTTGCCACTTTAATGGCTGCACCTTTATACCAGATCTACCTGCTTTACAAGCATAAGGAGTTTCCTACTTCGCACACTGCACAACCGAATGCAGAGGAGCTTTATTTTGTGTATTGTGTGAAGAACGGGTTGCCTATTGACATTGGAGATATGGTATCATATGAGTCGGATAAAATGGCGTCTGACACTGCACGTACTGTGCTGGGATTTCCTACACTGATCTGGACACTTTGTGAGAGAGCTGGAGTGAATATGACGGCCTATGCTCATGATTTGAAGCCAAAGCCTCCTATCTCTTTCAAGAATTTCTATAATAAGCCTGGAGTAAAGTGTGTAGAGCTTGGTTACCCTACTACATCCTGTGGGGCACCCATTTGTCATCCTGATACACCTAGTACATCTGGTACTAAGGTAAAGCCTGCAGAGATTGCAATCAATAGGATGACCTATGAGATTGATCAGTTTAGAGAGGAGATGAAGAGGAAGGAGGATAGTACACGAGCACAAATTACACAACTTTCCAGTAGACTTGAATTCTTCATGTCTGCAAGTCTAGGTGATCGATATATTCCTCCTACTACTAGTTCGAGCTCTACAGGGAATGATGATGTTCCTAGGGAAGATGAAGTAGGTGATTCGGATGGATCTTTAGAAATCTAGATTTTTGATTAGATAGGATTGCTCCCTTTTTGGTTTACTTTGTAATAGTTAGAATTATTTTGGTACTATTTTGCTTATTTAATTAGCTTCTTTATGTAATAGATGCTAGAATTTGTGGTATTTTGTTTTTGGTAAATTTATGAAATTTAATATTTTAATTAAATCTGTCCATGTTTATTTAATTGATGAAAAGGGTTAATAGAAATTTAAAATCTGAAATTTATAAATTAAAATAATAAAAATCTTGATTAAATAAATAATGGATAGAATTTTAATTGTTTGAATCTATAAATTACCATGTGTCCTAACAATTATTTTTTGTATGAGCAAATACCATATAAATATATAAAGAAGCAGGATATGCCATGAGAAGCAAGAAAAAGGGGACATCTAATACGGTGAAAGAATTTCTTGGATCTACATATTCCAGGTGTGATCTTTTCATGTTATATGTTAGCAATTTGCATGAACAATATGGTAAGAGCTTGATTTAATTTTAGTTTATTTTACTATTTACTATGCTTTAAATAAAATGGTACATGCATGACTAGTTATTTTGAATTTAAATTGTGTTTTCCCAGTGGTGCTATTATTTAGAGATTATCACATCATTGCCAATCTGGGGAAAATCCAAATAAGTCTAAATGTTCTGCTCTAATATGATTTTACAATTTAATGAGTGTTAGGTTTCTTAGTTTAAAGTTCTAGACTTTGTCAAATTGTTATGCAAGTTGTTTGAGCTATTGATGACAATTCTATTTGCCTTGCAGAAAATTATTTGATTAATTAGACTAGTTATTTAAGATGTGGAGAGTTATCATTATTTATAAATAAATATGCTCGTTCTAAGTCTTTTTAAATGCTTAATTAAAAGTCAGAGTGAGAACCCTGTAAAAAAAAAAAAAAAACAACAAAAACAACAAGTTATCTTGCAAAAAGAAAAATCAGAGAATGCAAGATCAAAAAAAAAAAAGAGAAAAAGAGGGTGATCAAATAAAAATTCATAAGCTCTTGACTGGATGACTGGCACATATTCGGTGACACGAGTAGCTTTTGGAATTCAACCGTCTACAACTCAGCCAAAGTGTCTAGAATATAGTGAAACCTAGCCATAGATGGAGCATATTTAAAGACTGGAATAGAAAAGCATATTTACATTATTCACTTTCCCATATTAAGTGCTATGTATGATTAATCTGTTTTCTGTATTGTAAGTGCTTTGGTTATCTGGTTCTAATAGCTGATGCATATCAATTTGCATAGTTCTAGCACATTAAACTTTGAACCTTCTTATCTCATTTTGTTGTTGAAATCTATGATTTGGCAGAACTATAAAGACTTTATCTTTATTATCTTGATTGGCAAGTTGATGTGCTAATTGATCTCATTGCTCAAGGCACGAGCAATATTTCATGTAATGTGTAAATATTAATAAGACCGGTTAAATTGAGCTTATCCGAGCCCAATTTACCTTGTTTTATGCTTTATAATAAGACTTTGGCAATTCTAATGCATTACAATGATGTTTCAGGCATTAAAATGAAGAAAGAAGATGTTCAGAGGTCAAAGGATGCAAAATTCGGAATTTTCAACACTGGAAAGCTCCAGAATGCGCCACATAGGCATGGTGGCGCCTAAAATCATGCTTGAGCGCCACTTTATGCGCCACCTCAACACTTGGAAAATTTTCGGATGGAAAAAGCTTCAGGATGCGCCACAATAGCTTGTCGGCGCCTAAAAGTGCTCCGGAGCGCCACAAAATGCGCCGCAGGGTAAAATTTAGGAAATTGTCAGAATGCACCGCACCTTCTTGGCGGCGCATAAAAGTGCCTTTCTGCGCCACTTTTTGCGCCACTTTCAAAAATTCGGAAAATCTTCGTATGCGCCGCAGCTCCTTGGTGGCGCCGAAAACCTCTTCCGAGCGCCACTTTTTGCGCCACAGTCGCGGTTGAGCAGTTTTCTAACCTCCTGAACACGGTTTTAAGGCCCGTTTTGCGTCATTTCTTCATACCATAACTCATACTCATCGACAGAAACACTCTGAAATCATCTGGAAAATGGGAGAAGAAGGCCGGAAACACAAAATCAAGCCGGGGGAATTGGCCAGAATGCTGTTCTGATCGAGTTCTTCTTATCATAGGTGATGCCTTTCTTTTTCTTGCTTTGTAATGAATTGAATTTGCCTCTAAATGTAATCTGCTATCATGTTCTTAATTTGTAGATGGATTTCTGTATTGTTCGTGTTAGAAGTGTTCTAGAACGGGAGTTCAGAATCACTTTGAAGTACGAATTCATCTTTTATGGAAGTAATATAATGTGTCGATGTTTAATTCTGTAATCTGGATCAATCTGTTTGAATTATTAGAATATTGATTAGAATCATGTATTGTATGCCAGAATTTGATCGATGATTAGGTTTGAATGGAAATCTTGAATCTGCTATTTTATCTGCTGAATCTGGATTGAACGATTAATCTGTTAGCATTATAAAATCTGTCTAATCTGATTTAAGCGCCATTCTGCCTGAAGTATAGAAGTGAAATTTTATGTTTTGGTGTAATTTGCTTTTAATCGATTAGACTGGAATCTGTAATTTTAAATCTGCTATCCAAATTATTAATCTGCTAAAGCCTGAAATGATCGATCAATCTTAATTCCCTATTTTTAGTAATCTGGCATTAATCCTAATCTATCTGCATTCTAATATTATTAATTAAATCCAGTCCATAATTGTTAAATTATTTACACTGTTCTGCATAATTAAATGTTAGAATCCAATTCTGTGACTTCTGCTTTGCTAAATCGGGAGATAAAAAGTAGAATTAATATTTTAGTACCGGAATTGGGAATAAATTACATTATAAATGGATTCTGACATGTGCACAATGATTTGGGAAATGAAAAGTGCCTTTTAATTGTTATAGGAAAATTTGTAAGCTTGGGAAAGACTCAAATTTAAGCCTAGAATAATGATTGCAGAATGTTAGATAATTTAATCAGCTTCCATGAAATCCGTTTAAGCATAATTTGATTATTAGCAGATTATAATATTTTTAATCTTTATAAAATAATTAATTTTAAGAAATTGATCTTTTTAGACATTGGAAAATGCTAAATCAATATGCAATTTCTATTTTATATAAAGATGGCAATATTTAAAATATTACAAGCATCTCCCATTTATATCCTTATTAAATATAATTTTAATTTGCTTTATTTTAAATTTAATGTCACTATTTTTAATTAAATCACCATTAGAATTAATCAAAATCTTTTTAAATATGTTAAATATAATTAATGAACTTAAGAACAATTAAAATTTCTCCAGAATGAAATAATATTCTGAATTCCCTTGGGTTCGACCCGGTATTCACCGGTTTTTATTACTTGATGACAACCATCCGCTTGTGGTAAAATATGAGTAGTGGAAATCACACATCACACCTATGCTAAGTTCTTGAAAGAATTGATTTCAGGGAAAAGGCAGATAGAGCAGGAGGAAGTGATCATTCTCAACAGCACATGCAGTGCCATAGTTCAGAGGAAGCTACCCGAAAAGAAAGAGGACCCTGGCTGTTGCACGCTACCAGTACAGATCGGAAAGGCCAAAGTGAGCATGGGGTTATGTGATCTAGGATCCAGCATCAACGTGATGCCCCTAGCCATGGCAATTCGCCTAAGGCTCGGAGAGATCGAACCGGTCAAGATGAAACTGCAGCTGGCAGACAGATCAATCACTAAGCCCGTAGGAATCCTCAAGGATGTGGTAGTCAAAACCGGCCAAGTTCTTTTCCCGGTTGATTTCATCATCCTTGACATTGAAGAGGACTCTGAAATGCCACTTATCCTGGGACGCCCGTTTTTTGCCACTGGCGGTGCACTGATTGATGCCACATCTGGAAGAGTCACATTGAGGGTGGACAATCGAGAAATCTCTTTTGACATGGAGGAGCTGCAGAAATTCCCGAATGAGGGATCTTGCTCCATGTTTGATGTAATAGAAAGTAGGTGTGAGGACGAGAGCATAGACTCTATGACTGTGATGACGGACAAAATTTCAAAATAGGTACTGACGCCTGGAGGTGCTGAGCAACATAGAAGTTGCAACGTTGTTCACTTCGAAGACCCTATCACTGGGGATCTTGAAGAGTTTGACGGTGTTGAATTCACTCCGGACGAGGAAGAGAGCACCACGGAAGAGGAAGTGGACCCTGTACTGACACAGGGTCCTGAAGGTAAATCTGATCTTTCGCCCCCAACCATTTCTCGCAAATTACTACCTTCCGTTGAATGTCCGCCAGAGCTTGAACTTAAAATACTTCCGGATCATCTTAAATACGTCTTTCTCGCTGAACATAAAAGATTACCGGTAATTGTATCAGCCAAGCTGACACAAGAACAAGAAAAAGCTCTGGTAGACATTCTTAAGAAATATGTACATGCAATTGGATGGACCATTTCTGATATAAAAGGAATAAGCCCCTCTGTTTGCATGCACATAATTTTAATGGAAGAGGAGTACAAGCCCTCTAGGCAACCACAAAGGCGTCTGAACCCCCATATGCAAGAAGTGGTAAGGAAAGAAGTTATCAAGCTCTTAGATGCTGGTATCATCTATCCTATATCTGACAGCAAATGGGTTAGCCCAGTGCAGGTAGTACCTAAGCATGGGGGGATGTGCATAACGACTAATGAGCAAGGAGAAGAAGTGGTGACACGTCCAGTAACCGGTTGGAGAGTCTGCATCGACTACCGGAAGCTTAACACCGCTACGCGGAAGGATAATTTTCCCTTGCCATTCATTGATCAGATGCTGGAGAGGTTGGCCGGGAGGGAGTACTACTGCTTTTTGGATGGGTACTCTGGTTACAATCAGATTGTAATAGCTAGTGAAGATCACGATAAGACCACTTTCACGTGCCCGTATGGAACTTTTGCGTACAGGCGCATGCCTTTTGGACTTTGCAATGCGCCTGCCACTTTTCAGCGATGCATGATGTCTATTTTCTCAGAATTTATCAAAAAATGCATTGAAGTTTTCATGGATGACTTCTCTGTGTATGGAGATACTTTTGATGAATGTTTGACAAATCTTGCGAAAATTTTGAAAAGATGCGAGGACACTAACCTAGTTTTGAACTGGGAGAAGTGCCATTTCATGGTCACCGAAGGAATAGTGTTGGGTCACCGTATCTCGCGCGCAGGCATCGAAGTCAATAGAGCCAAAGTCTCAGTCATCTCCAACCTTCCATTACCAAACTCAATAAAAGCAGTTAGGAGTTTCTTAGGGCATGCCGGTTTTTACCGGAGATTCATTAAAGACTTTTCTAAAATTGCCAAGCCGCTCACTAATTTGCTTTGTAAAGAAAATTCTTTCGTAATAAGTGAAGCGTGTGTTCAAGCCTTTGACACGCTCAAGAAGATCTTGATTTCTGCTCCAATAGTGCAACCACCCGATTGGTCAATGCTTTTCGAGGTCATGTGCGATGCAAGTGATCTCGCCGTGGGTGCAGTTCTTGGGCAACATAAGGAAGGAAGGCACTGTGTAATTCATTAAGCCAGCCATGCCCTGACTGAAGCCCAAGTCAATTACACCACCACGGAGAAAGAGATGTATGCTGTGGTTTTTGCGTTTGATAAATTCAGACAATACCTCATTGGTACGAAAACCATAGTATACACCGATCACTTTGCACTGAGATACTTGTTTAGCAAACAAGACGCCAAACCTCGATTAATCAGGTGGGTACTTTTGCTGCAAGAATTTGACATCATAATAAAAGATAGAAAAGGCAAAGACAATGGTGCTGCTGACCATTTGTCTCGAATAGAAAATGATAAAAATGAGATAGCCGTCAATGAAAATTTTCCGGATGAGCAACTGTTTGTCTTGCACCTTCATGATCAAGCTTGCCCATGGTTTTCCGACATTGCTAACTTTTTAGCATGTGGAATAACTCCACCATTCCAGAGCAAGAAACAAAAAGCAAGGTTCAACCGAGAGGTAGTTAACTACTTCTGGGAAGATCCTTATCTCTTTAAGCATTGTGCAGATTCGATTATTAGACGTTGTGTAACTGAGCACGAGGCTTATCAGATCGCTAAAAAATGTCATGAATCAGAATATGGAGGTCACCATGGCTCCACTCGAACAGCTCACAAGGTGCTCGAGTGTGGTTTCTATTGGCCTACCATTTACGAGGATTGCAAGGCGTTTGTTAAGGCTTGCGACAGATGCCAAAGACTAGGGAATATCTCCAAGAGGGATGAGATGCCTCAAAAAGGAATTCTCATCCTTGAGATTTTCGATGTATGGGGTATTGACTTCATGGGACCATTCCCGACATCTGATGGGAATCACTACATCTTGGTAGCTGTCGATTACGTGTCCAAGTGGGTCGAGGCGATTGCGCTGCCAACCAATGATGGTCACCAAGTCATCAAATTTTTGAAAAATAACATTTTCAATAGATTTGGTGTACCAAGGGTAATCATATCCGATGGAGGAACCCACTTTGTCAACAAAGCTTTTGCAAATCTCATGAGCAGAAGTGGGATTCTCCACAAGATCGGCACGCCTTATCATCCCCAAACCTGTGGCCAAGTCGAGGTATCTAACCGCGAAATCAAACACATACTCGAAGCCACTCTGGGGATAACCCGCAAAGACTGGTCACGTAAACTCAATGTTGCTCTATGGGCATACCGCAATGCATTCAAGACTCCCATTGGGATGTCCTCCTACAGGCTTGTATTTGGAAAAGCCTGTCATTTGCCTGTAGAACTAGAGCACAAGGCTTACTGGGCCGTAAAAACGCTTAATTTTGACCCACGAGTTGCTCAGAGTAAGCGCAAGTTGGACCTCAATGAAATTGAGGAAATACGTGGGCAAGCTTATGAAAGCTCGAGGATTTACAAAGAGCGGACCCAGAAGTTATTCAATTCTATGCAGCAACACTTCTATGCAGGCCAAAATGTCTTGTTATTCAATTCTAGGTTAAAGTTGTTCCCCGGAAAGCTTAAATCCAGATGGGAAGGGCCATACGAAGTGGTGCACGTGTTTGAAAATGGAGCTGTCGGGATTCGAACTGACAAAGGAGAGTTGGTGGTGAATGGACACAGATTGAAGTAGTATCTAGGACAGCTTGACCCCGAAAAAGAAGTCCAAGTGACATCAGAGCCGGCCTATGCTCAATAAATATATAGATATATTTATTATTTATTACATATTTATCCGTCTCGAACGTTAAGTATCCAAAAATCAACTAAACATTTAGAGTACTAAGACTCTAAATGTGAGGATGTTGATATTTGGAGAAAATTTAATAATTTTCTTATATTTTCCTTGCAGGAATTCATGGAACCAACAAAAAGAAAGATGAAGCTTCGAAAACCAGGTTCCCGGTTGGATTAATACTGCATTTAATGGAAAGTAATTTCGGAATTTAGAGAAATTTAAAATTCGGAATGTATCCATAAAATGAGGGTGTTAATCCAACCTAATTTATGCAAGCAATTTATAATAGAGTAATATTTCTGTTTAAATGTGAGCTTTCAATATGATTTTTAAGAAAACCCATAATTTCAGAAAAATTGAAATTTTGAAAATGATCAAAATTTGTCTAAGTGTTGAATGCGATCTATTTTGTATCTCAAATCAATTCGGTCTACATCGAATTGGTTGAAACAGATCGCATTGGAGGGTGCCTTAGAAATTTTAGCCAATTCAATCTCCAAGTCAATTCGGTCTAGACCGAATTGGCCCAAGAGACCGAATTGGCTTCCCAAGACACATCCTTCATCCTTGTGTAAATTTGGCCAAGTAGCAATTCGGTCTAGACCGAATTGATTTTGAATAGATCGAATTGATCTACAAAAGGAATTTGTGATTCCTTAGATTTATTTATGCAAGTGAGCAATTCGATCTATAAGGCAATTCGGTCTAGACCGAATTGCCCATATAGACCGAAGTACCTCACAAAAGCATCCCCCATTATTTTTCCTAAGTAACCAGATTCGGTCTCCTTGCTGCAATTCGGTCTAGACCGAATTGACTTCAAAAGACCACATTGCAGCAAGAGTATGTTTGTTTTCCCTTGCAATTCGGTCTCTATGCCAATTCGGTCTACACCGAATTGGCCTAAGAGACCGAATCTCTCACAAACACTTCGAGACCACACCAATTCGGTCTAGACCGAATTGATGGTTCGGTCTCCAATAGACCGAATTAGCCCAATTTCCTACCCTTTATATTCCTTTTCCCCCTCATTTCCCTCACTTTCACTCCTCACACTTCGATTTTTCCCCCGAATCCCCTCTCGCGAACTTCGTCTCCCTCGCGAAACCAGAGCTCGAGTCAGAGCTTTCCTTTGATCAACTCCGTTCAAAGTGTTTGAAAATGGCGTCTTCTTCGTCTAATCCTAGTGGGAGTGTAGGGTAAGTTCTCTGATTTTGTTTTCGCACCCTGTTTTCGCGAGTATCAGTTTTGTGTTTTCTTCATTTTTCGCGAAATCAGCAATGGGGGAGGGAATACTCACTGTTTTCACGTCGGGGATGGTCGGAATGCAGTCGGAATATAGTGGGCATGTTCGGGAAGAGGGTAGAACACAATAGGCAGAACCTAGGGTTTTTGTGTTTATGTTCGAAACTGCCATTGTTGTGATTCTTTAGTTTTCTGCGGTGTTGGGGATGTCTTATTTTGAAAATGAGGGTTGCAAAACCTTCAAAAATCATGTTTTTGTTCATTATGTGGTTTTGTTGTTCTGTTTTTGTTGTCTGTGTACATATTTGGTTAACTGTGTTTGGGATTAAAAATCTGTGAAGGGGATAAACACTGTGGACAGTTTGCTTTAGTCACTGTGTTGTTTTGATCAGTAGATATTTGATAATGTTGATTGGATATGCATGTTGATGGTATTGCTGAAGCTATGTTTTTGAAGCATGAGTTTTGGCTAAATTTTGCATGATCATGGTATGAATGGATTGTCTGTGTTTGTGTTCATTTATGCATGTACTTTGTTATGTGTATTTTGTCAATAAATGCTTTTGTCGGGTACTTGTTAACCACAAATTGCAAACTCAACTCGAAAGTTGATGTTTGCACATACAGGAAACATGGTATTATAGACGAAACCATGCCAAAATTTTTTCCAACACTTTTGGCATGGCATTTATGTCTAAAAAGACAAAAAGTGGTAGAATGTTCTTTTCTTTTAAGTATTTGACTTATGCTCATTCTTTTTTGGACAAATGGGGAATATTCAAATGGAACATCTTGTTTCATTCTTTAATACCCATTTCCCAAAACAAAATCCAAATGGGGGACCACTCACACCCCCAATTTTATTAAATAAACAAGTCAACACTTCTCATAAAAATCCAAAAATGACCTTTTTGTGTGTGCATGTTCATTTTATTTTTATTCTCCATGATCCATTACCACATGCTAGTGATTGCATAAATTGTCATATGCATTTGTCCCTCATCATTAATCATCTTGCTGATTTCACATGATTTGAATCAATTTTTAAGTGGTAAAAATCCAAATCTCTTTCGTAGGCTTAATAGCCTATGAAATTTTACTTTTTGGTCCTTTGACCATTCAAAAACGTCATAGACTATTTATAGTCTAAGAAAAATTTGTAAGGGTCCCAGTTCCTTATTTCTCTTATCTCTCTCTCTCTCTTTTTGTTGCAATAGGAGCTGGATTTAAAAACCCAACTCCATGTCTTTTTATCTAATAAGTTCAAGTAAAAAAACCAATTAACTCACATTTAGAGCTTAGCTCAAAATGTGAGGATGTTGATTTTCCAACTTGAAGATGTTATCAAAAATGTGCTAAAAATAGTTCTAACTCTCTCATTCAGCGACCTATGTTTAGAACTAGCTGAAGGGGTGAGACTACTGGTATCAGACTTGTTTACTACTCCATGTCTTTCCAGAGGCATCATTCCCGCAGACCCAAACCAAGCTCAAGAAGAAAGAACTGAGCTGCTGGACCTCCCGGTGGAACTCTTGGGGGAAATCCTCTCTCGCATCGGAGAGGACGACATTAAAAAGGTGTTCACTGTCAGGGAGGCATGCAAGAAACTCAGAGACGTGGGGGATCTCCCCATTGTCTACAAAAGGCGTGAGCTGGAAACCACCATTGTCAAAATGTGGCAGCAGGGAGTTGAACAGCAGAAAGAGGAACTCCTGCTAAAGTGTGAGGAAGCTGGAAACTTCAACCTCCAGCTCATTCTAGCTCTGCAAGCATTCAGAGCAGGGGACGAAGGTCAAGCGTGTGAACTACTGAAGGAAGGGATTGAGGACAATCACAAAGCCTCAATCTTTGTCAGGGGGTACATGCTGCTCAGCAAGGTGGACAATGAACAGGTCCATCAGGGGGTGGCGATGATAAACAGGATAGTGACTGATAAATCAGTCATGACATATCTGGGGACCAACGTCTTTGCATGGCTGGCTGATAGCCTGAAAACCCCTGACTTGTTCGGCAACCAAGGACCCAGAGTCTACTGCTCAAGAGTGCTGGAGAATGGCGAAGCAGACGAGGGCGATTACTGCGTGCCCTGCAGCCTGACCAACTTCGTCCACTGGAGCAGGATCTTCTTTCAAGGATAGAAGAGAAGGATGCTGAAGATGGACTGAATCTGTACAGTTTCACTTTTGACTAGGTTAACTGGAACTTCATTTAGGAGATCTTTTGATTGCCTTTTAATGCTAACTTAACTCAAGTGTATAGCATCTCCTGTAACTAGTGTATTGATGAAATACAGTGATTAAGGTCGTGTGCTGTAAGAAGAACCTTGGAACTGTTTGATATGATGGTCAGAAATGTATTTTGGAAGCCAGTACTTATTGCGTTCCACAAAGGGAATTTCGTCTTGAATTCTCAAAATATTTTGAAAAAGATGTGTGACAGTCCAAGATGAATAAGTGACTGTCACGCCAAAAACAAAGCTGTGACATGCTTGCATGTTCACGGTGTCTTTTTACTGCTTTCAATTAAATAACCGGCATAAAACAAGCATAAAATCTGTCACCTAAATTCACATGTTGAGTTTAGGCTAAGGATGAAATTTTCAAACTATTAAATTGGGATAAAACAATTAAAAATATGCATGATATAAATTCTTGAGGTTTTGAGCTATAAAAAATGATATGATCACTTGGAAGAAAAACAAAATTTTCATGTTGAGAATTTGATTGAATAAATTGCAAGAATTTTTCAAAGGCTAAATTTTAGAATAAAGGTATGACATGATCAAACCGTCCATGTGAGATCTGAGCCGAGTCATCTTTACTCATTATTTCTTTGTTGTGTGAAAATCAATTCGATTAAAGGGCACTAGAACTTGCAATTGGGATCGATTCAAGACCATGCCATATTCCCGAAATCGAGCATATGATCGAGGCACTTAGAAAAACCCAAATTTTGGCCTTCGTTTGAAATCCGAACCCAAAAATATTTTTCCCTTTAGGATTAACCAAGTCGAGCCTTTAAGCCTAATTTTTCTTTGAAACCACTATATTTTCCTAGCCTTATAAAAAGACCAAGAAAATCAAACCCAAGTGTACACGAATCAATTCCATCAAGGGCATTATAGTTTATGATCATCAAAAATATTAATCGGTATTCATAAACCGATCAAAAAAAAAGTTGTGTATGTTGAGATTCATTCAACAGAAATAAATTGCAATTGACAAAGCAAATTAGACAAAGTCTAATGTCATGCAATAAAGAAGAAAAACAAAAGAAAGAAAGAAATATTGATGATCATAGATTTTAAGTAAAAACAGGCCAAGTTATGGTGAAATGGATTCATGTCACTTTTTAGCCTAATAATATCATTCCTTACCTAATGTTACAACCGTATGCCCCGTTATAACCTTAAATAAGACCTCGGGATCTCGGTTTGAGGAAATGAGTAGGTGGCGAGTTGGTCTAATTGCAAGCTTATGGGAGAATTTATTTGAATTTGATTATGAGCGTATTGTCTAAAAGCCAACTTTGAGAGTGAGTGAACTTTCCGATTCTACTATATGTGAGGCTCTGCTTTGATTGCTTAATGTTCATGTCATGCTAGAATTCAAGAATTAAACCAATGAAATTTTCTATACATGTATTCAAGAAGAATTAACAATGATGATTGATTTGTATACCTATCCAAGTGAGAAGTATCATTTCATTAAACACTGCAATCAAGAGAGTTTAATACTTGTAATTTTGATTGTATTATCCCAATATAACAAGGAATGAAATTTTTGAAGCCACGCAAATGGATTGAATATGCAGAGTCCATGCTCCTAGGAGCACTGACTCTGACTGCTCGGGGACGATCAATATTAAATGTGAGGATGTTGATAATGGCCAAAACTGTCCATTATTTCCAATCCATTTTGTGTCTGAGACGGACATTTTGATCGTAATCCCATCTTATTTTAATAAGAAAGCAGTTGAATTCGACAGATTGATGCAAGTTTGTAAGAATAATAAGCTGGTAATGAAAGACACAAAAATATGCAATTTTAATTCCATTTGTGTTAGAAAAATCCAAAAACATGAGAAAATGAAAAAGAAAAAGAAAAAGGAATGAAAAGTTGGGCAAAAGAATAATATAGCCCACAAAAATCAAAAAGATGGGAAAAAGAATGAAAATCCCACAAATTGATATTTTGGTTAAGTGTTGAAGATCAATTCGGTCTATACGCAATTCGACCTAAACCGAATTGCTCATTAGACCGAATTGCTGAAGAGAAAAAGAAAAAGAGAAGTGTTGAAGAAGGAAAGAGCAACCGATTCGGTCTGTGGCAATTCGGTCTATACCGAATTGACCCCTAGACCGAATTGCATTATGGAAAGAAGAAGACTTGGAGCAGAAAGGAAAAGAAGGAGTTCGATCTATGCAATTCGGTCTAGGCCGAATTGATTGCATAGATCGAATTACCCCAAAGCAAGGAAGCCAACAGGAGCCATCATCAATTCGAAAAGGCCAATTCGGTCTACATATAGACCGAATTGATGGATGAACACCACATTTCATGCTCAAGATCAAGAAGGAAGACCTCATGTAATTCGAATTGCATCAATTCGATCTAAACCGAATTACATGAGGAGACCGAATCACATTCAAATTACATCCAATTGCAGCTGTGAGGCACGTGAGAAATGCATGATGGGCCTAGGGTTTCAAGAAGAAATATAAAAGCTGACCTTCCTCAACATAAGAAAGATCCGAACTTCTACAATTTGGACATTTGCTGGGAGACAAAAAGGAAGGAGCAGGAGGTTCTTCACCCCTTAAGGGTTAGGTAGGTAGTGTAGTTTAGTTAGTTTATTTTCAAGCTTGTAATGTAGTTTTATTGCTTTAAGTGTAGTTTATTTTTCATTAGAGCTTGTTACCACCCTTAGTGTAGCCATTACCATAAACTTTAAATGCTTTGTAGTTAGAATGAATCCTACCTTCAAGCTAATGATGGTTTTAGGGTTGTTTATTGCTTTCAAGTGTCAATACAAGAAAGAATCCAGAAATGGGTTTTCATTTCCAGTGTTTGGCATTTATTTTATGCTTTCCTTAGCAATAAATGTTAGAATGTTTGTTTGTTTCAACTAGGTTACATTTATTATGTCCTAGTTGACTTACGTTCTTAATAAATGCATGTTTAGTGGGTTATTGGCTTATTCACACCTTAGTGATTCAAATAAGTGTTCTTAGGTTTTAGATGATTTTAGACCTGTTAGAATTTATTTCCATGTTATTCAGTTGCTGTTTTAGTCTCTCTCTGTTAGTTTATTGTTGCCTTAGATGATTTAGGTGTTCTTGTTTTTATGCATGTGTTCTTATTACTTATTAGATATTTAGGTCTTTGATCTTTGATTGCTTGTCTGTACCATTAAGGTTTGTTATATGCCAATGCCTGCTAGCCACGTACTCTATTAGGTCTATTTTCCTTAAAAACACTCATTAGTGTGGCTGTGAAGTGACATTGATGTGAAATGAAGGATTTGCTAAATCTTATCCATCATAAACCACACAATGTAAACCGAACCTGCACTCATGAGTTCAAAATATCTTGTATGAGAGAAAAGACATGCAATTCGATTTGAGGTAATTCGGTCTAAACTGAATTGCCCATGAGAATGGAATCGCATGGCAAAATATTTGTTGAATGCCTTTCCTAAAAATTAATATGCAATTCGATCTAGGCAATTCGGTCTAAACCGAATTGCCCATGATGACCGAATTGCATAGCAAAAATTGTTCTCATATGGTGCACAAGCAGTTCGGTCGATGCGAATTCGGTTTAGACCGAATTCCTCCTATAGATCGAATTAACCTTGTACACCGTATTGTATGCATGCCATCCCCTCATGCCTTAGTTTATTTTTATGTCTTACCAATTCGAATTGTCTAAATTCAGTCTAAACCGAATTCAATTGGCAATTCGAATTACCCTCTTTTTGGGGTAAATACCTTAACCAAATTTAAGTGAAAGAATAACTTCATCAATTCGAATTGTCCAATTCGGTTTAAACCGAATTGCTTTGACAATTCGAATTAGAGGATGCTTCATGACTTTACAAGGATTAATTGGTTATGGTGTTACTTCATACCTCATGCATCACCAATTCGGTCTCTTTTGCACTTTGCCCAATAGACCGAATTGCTTTCTTTTCTCTTTTTTAAAAACTCCAAAAAATATTTTATTTCTTGAGTTGTGTAAGTTGCATGGGTGTATTGGGCCTAGGACCACTACATCTAATTTATCCATTACACATCTCAACCCATTAGTGTCTTAATTATTGTGTGAATAACACACACACGGTACCAAAAACATTTTGTTAATTTAATCTTTTCTGTTTATTGTGTGTATGAATGGGTAAAAAGAAATATTACAGATCCATGTTGGCGAAAAGGTCCCTTCACCGGGATAACGATTAGCTCGTCTTCTGTGTATTAATTAATACTCGTTATTTTGCATGGTCTGATTACTGGTTGGTGGAAGCTACGGCGAAAAGGTCGAGATAACGATTAGTCACTCAGCCAACTCCTAATTAGATACAGTTTTCTTTTCTTTACCTTAATTTCAAACCTGAATCTAGAGTTGTAGTAATGATAGATGATATATGCCAATGTCATCTAATAATTATTACAGTAATAGAACATGTGGGTTTTCATCCAGATTCATAGATAGTGAAGTCTAAGATGACGGCGACAACTATCATTTGAGGCATTCCACTGTCTAAAAATCATTACATCTGGAATACTTGGGACCCGGACAGCAGATGTTTGCAGTCCGGATAACCCCAATTATTTCTGGCAATCTCTTTAGCCATTTTCTTCATATCTCAGGCTAATTCATCTTCGTGTATCAAATTCTGTCTAACCCTACCATATATTTTGGGGTATTTTATTTTGCTTCTCATATACATGTATGCATGATATTATTATGTAGATATTGTGGTCGATAATTGTAACACCCCGGATTTGATAACCCAGGCCGAGGTGTCACCGCCGCACCTCCCCAGCAAGACACGGTTTCTCCGAGCTTGCTAAAGAGATGCAAGGCTATGAGCGTTGGAAAATGTTTTAAAAGCAAGTCCGGAATTACTTAAAAATAACAAGGTAATATCATCCATACATGATAAAAATAATAAGTTGCAGCGGAAATTAAAATACAGGGGCGACATGGCCAAAACTCGGGTTAACAAGCCCGTATGCATGTCATGTAAAATAAATAATTAAATGCCCAAAGTAATCCCCTGATGCATGATCATGCTCCGTACTCTGTAATGGAAAAATGAACAACGGGTTTTATCAGTATATAAAATACTGAGTAAGTTAATCCCTAACTAACAAATAAAGGGGTTACATGTGTTTAATTGAAATTACACTTTTCATGCGTTACGAAATTAATTTAAAATTCATAGTTTACTTGCAGCGGAAAAGCATGATTAATTTATTCAAGACGATAATACATAATTTAAGGACTTAATTTAAAAGCATAATTTAAAACATAATTTCAGACGCGTAATTTGAATACATAATTTAAAAACATAGTAAATACGATTTAAGCGTAAATAAACACTCACACAAGTCTTTTATATTTCATCCCGTAAACTAAGAAGAGGACACCACACAAGGGAGATCACTAACGAGGCAATCTCAAAAATCATAATCAGTTAGCCGGTGAACCGGCTGCCGCAGCCATATCAGTATTGACTGCCGTTTTGGCTAGCCATGTGTATCTACCGTCAATTTGACAGGCATGTATATCAACTGTCATTTGACAGGCCTTTCAAACGGTTTCACTACCACTCGGGCAGGCCGTGTATTTCCCACTGCCGATTTGGCAGGCCATGTGCACAACTGCCGTTTTGGCATAGTAAGGAGACCACTAACGAGGCAGTCTCAATAATCGTAGGACCACTAACGAGGCAGTCCAAATAAAGGGAGACCACTAACGAGGCAGTCTCAAAAGATAGTAGGACCACTAACGAGGCAGTCCAAATAATTTGTATGAAGATCGGCTCAGCCTAGTGAACGGGATTTTTCGAAAGTTCATATTTCAAAGTTATCAAATGATCGATATCGCGTTTTCATAGTTCGAGTTTTCTCAAGTTCGAAAAATCCTATTCGAGGCAGTTTACGCCTTTCTTAATTAAAAATTCGTCTTTTCTCCAAAAATTCTGAAACTTTTACAGTAATTCAAAAACACACACACGAACAACTTTCGTGTTTTAAGTTTTTGGAAATAAGGTTCCGAAGTGAGTCGAAACTCGAGTTTATTGCAAAGAATAATTTATGTCTTAAAAACTGTTTTCGTCACAGGTTCGTGCAACGCCGATTAAAAATTCATTTCAAAACCAATCGATGTGAAATTTTTACAGTAACTACATAACACATTAAGGAACAACTTTCATGTTTTAAGAATTTGGAAGTAATGAATTCTTGGTACTCAAAAATCGAGTGCAACTCACTGCATACTCATGGCCCTTAAAACGATTTCGAAACAGTTTTAAAAACTCGGCCGTTTGACATATCAAATGAAAACCAAAATCCGTGAAATTTTATATGCATAATCTAGACACAATTATCTACAACTTTTATTTAGGAATGCAAAGTTAAATCATTCGAAAAATGGGTGAAAAACATGCATCAAGTTGAATGAAGAAATTTGTCACAGTTTCAAAACGTTCGGTTCGATACAGAAAGTTTACGGCGGGATTTGGGATAGCAAAACTTAATGTCAACGGCGGAAATTTGGACACAAGATAGATAAAGGTGTTAGGAACAACTTTTATGTTGAAAAGTTTTCGGTTTGAATTCCCGAAGGTCGAGTTTTTGGCGAGTCTTTAAAATTGGACGAAAATAGGGTTTTTGAAAACCGATTTTTGTTACAAGCCTATATCTTGAGATTTAAACAACAAACAACCACGAAAATTTGTGAGTAAGGTTTTAACTTACCTAGAATGATGATAGGGTCGCTGGATTGGGTTTCCGGACGTCCTAGGGTCACGACGAACGGCCAACTTCTCCGATCGCTTTTTTGTTCGTTTTCCGACGGGACGTGGTAAGGAAAAAGGGTTAGAATATGAGTTTCTGAGATCTATGGACGAATTGAAACTTTGTACAATAGCTTACCAAGAGTCTAGAGGGCAGGGCTTGGTTCCTTTCGCCTTGCCGTCGCCGGAATACTTGCCGGAAAGTGAGTTCGGAGAGGTTTCGACTTGGAGAGGAATATTGGAGGTGTTTAGGGTTAGGTTTTCTGAGAATTATGGGGAGGGGCGCCCCAAATCTGATCTTATGCCCTTCCCCATTGTTTTGATCGACTTGCCATTGATTGAGGTCGGATTTTTGGCAAGAAAATCGCCATGGAAGGAAAGTTTACACCTCCTGCACCTCTGGCGCGCTGGTGACGCGCACATAGGCCTTTGTCCGCGCGGAGCACGCGTGGTCTGCCCTGGAGTCGCGACTCCTCCATCCGCGCGGTGGCCGCGCGGCGGCGCGCGGAGGGCGCGGGCCGGCCGAACCGGCCGGTTCGGCGGTCCGCGTGGTCCGTCGGGTCTTTTCTTCTTTTCTCGATCGGGTTTCTATCCCCTACGTTTTCGGTTCGACTTTTCGGGTCATTTCTGGGGTTACGATTCCTTTCTAAATTTTATTTTGACTCCAATGAATTTCATATTCGAAACCTTGAATCCGTCGAGTTTGAATTCATCGTCTTTCGACTCTCGCGTATCTGATTGAATTACTTCTGACTTCACGGGTTTTTGGAATTAAAATTCTTTTCCTTCTTGAATTTAATTCCAATTCTTTTAACTCGATTCATGGAATTTCTTCGGCTTCCTTTCCCTCTTTTATTCCATTTTGAGTTTTTGAATCTATCGACGTTTCATTTCCGAGCAATAATTTATTGTAATAAATTTTTTTCTTTTCGGAAATAAATTTTTATTTTGCTGTAAAAATCCCGGGTATTACAGTCTACCCCCCTTAAGAATCAACTTCGTCCCCGAAGTTGCGCCCTCACTTCCTTTTGGCTCAATTTAATGTTGGGGTATTTCCATCTACCTTCCTTTAAGGATGAACGTCTTCCACGAGAAATTAATTACATTCCTTTGAATGTGAATTAAATTTCTCGGGTGTTACAATAATATTTTGGAGATCCTTCTCCATGGATATAGAAGTCTTGATTTAAATCAGATGTTGCATAATAAATTTCCACAAAAATCACTTTATAAAATCCGGATCTGAGTAAGGGATAAATTCAACAGTTATGACTAATTCATCTTCTACTGTGGATTGATTTTGAGAACTTAGAAGCAGAGTCAGCGATTAGGTCTCACCTAGACTGAAAGGATCTGTGTTTTAATTGAGAGTTTAGTACCTGTTTAGGGAATGATTTTCAAATATTCATTTGTTTCTCAAAATTATTGTGTGTTGGAAATCTTCTATTAAATATTGCATCGAATCAGTATCCACTTGGATTCGGATAAGATGTGATAAATAATATTAGAGGAACAACATATAGGCCTTGGTTAATTTCTAAGGTAGGGTTGAGTATTCTTTCAACTACTGTCTTCTCTCACCAAAGCCTAAAATTGAGTCTCGAGTGAGTACATTCGGAATAGATCTTCATAGGTCTATTCCACTCATGTTTGTATCTCATAACTAACCGGATGTTACAAGCCCTGTGGTTTACTGACATTTGGGAAGTTCTAAATCTGCATCTGGTCACCAAGACCAGGGGCTCTTTTATACTAACGGAATGTGATGATCTTTTAAGACTTCCGAGTGATAGGTTTTTAAATGTTTTCTTTACTGCTTTCTTTATCGCTTTCTTTAAAATGCTTTCATAGAGGTCACTCGGAAGAATTAGAGGTTGGCCGCCGGTTGTAAGGTTTAAGAGTTATGGATTAGTTCGGGATTAGATTTGGACTTTGGGTGTGACAAGGGAGATGATAGGAGTACTTGGCATGTCAACTAATGATGTGTTAGGTGTTGCTTATCCACCATGGATAAATAACATACCTCTGCGCGGGGGCAGTTGTATATCTTTGGTATCTTAGATTTTGTTGTCTTAAGAGCATGTAAACTCTTACTATAAGTACCTGTCTGTTAAAGGGAACATGGTATAGAGAGCATGAGAGTTAGCTAACTGACGAACTATCCCAAGCCAAGATCTGTGTATTAAAATGGAAATTTAATTGTGTTTCATCTGAATCTTGTCCAATCCTTATTATCTTCTCCCTGTCCCTTCTGTCACATTTTAAATCTGCTTTCGTAGAATAATTTTACCTGCTTCCTTAGCATAATCTTTATTGCTTTCTTAGAATAGATTTAATCGCTTTTTAGACTAAATTTACCATGCTTTGTAGAATAATCTTTAATTGCTTTCATAATCTATTTTAAATTATTGTCAAGTAGTTGTTAGAAACCATTGCAAAACTTGAATCGAGTAACCGAGTGGAAAATCTTAGTAAACGACGTGGGCCCTGCTTCTATCGCACATCCTCCAGAGAACGATCCGGTCTTACTATAAATTACTGCAATTTTTGACACCGTGCGCTTTCGGGGGCACAGTTTCTTAACACGAGTAATAAAAATGTAACAACCTATAATTTATCCCTAATCCCAACTCCATCTTCATAAATTGGTTTCATTAAATAAAATTGGAAACCAGGACTATGATTTTTCAGAAAATACTCATATAGTGGGAAATGTGTTAAAAGTTTCATGGCAGGGAATCTCATGACATGAAATTATGAAAAGTATCATGGCACAGATGCCGGGGATCTTCAGTGTGACAGACTGAAGGTCAAGATTGAACTGTCTATCCCGGTTGCACCATGAAAATTTTCAAATGTTTCATGCCGGGAAGGACCACAGCCCCGTTTGAAATCAAAGCATCCCAAATGAGTAATAAAAAGTGGAATATCTCCTTAAACCCCTTTCCCACGAACCATAACTCTTTTCATTTAATAGATTTAACTTGGGATATTTTAGAAAAAGCTCGTGTAGGAAATTGTCAAAAGTTTCAAGGAGCCCGAAGATATCCCGGAAATCTGAATCCGAGAACATAGAGGGATAGAAGTCCGAAAGAGAGGAGGAAAAGCGCGACGGATCGCACGACCCGCCCGGACCGGAGTCCAGGCGTGAGTGGCGCGCTGGCCGTGTGGTGGATGGCTTGGGACCGCGCCACGGCCGCGCCAACTGGCAGAAACGCCCCGTTCGAGATTTACTCGCCCGAATCCGGATTTTTCGACTTCGGTTGCACACCTTGCGACTCAAGACATCATAGGGCTGCCTTTGGACGACCTTTAGGTCCTTTCCATCTATAAAAAACCATCCTAATCAGGCCTAAACGTTTTACAAAACCCTACGAAATCTCTCTACACATAAAACTCTAATTCCGGAGTCGTCGGAGGCACAACACCGAGAGGAGGGACTGACTTGGACGAATTTGGGGTCTTTTATCGTCTTGGTAAGATCCGATCTATTCCTCTTTCCATTCTTGATTCGAAAATGAATCCTAACCTCATCCTTTTTCTATTCTAAACCCCCGATCCGGATCGAGAACGAAGAACACGACGAATCAAGGAGATAAACGGTGGACTGGAAGCCACGCCTTCGAAATAGATGATCCCGGACATCTACGAATCTGTAAGTTAACGCTTACATGGTTTTGGGAGTAATTAAAACACGAAAACTAAAAGCTTAATCAAATCTTTCAAGAATTTGTCAACGTATGATTTTTACCGGCGCAACAGTTTTGTCAAATTTTTCCGAACCTTTAAAAGTCTTCGAACGGAAACACTTAAAACACGAAAAACGTTCCTAAGGCTTAGATTTATCTACTGTAAAATTTTAGGAATTTTTTATAATGATTTGATATATGAAATCAACCCGAAAGCGAACTGCGTTAAATCTGGATCTTGAAATTCTTGACAGAGCTTTAGTTCGAACTTGTTGGTGATTTCTACCTTAGATCTAGACCAATCTAGGCTTGGCATTGAACATAAGAGTTGTAGATATATACGTTAAAAACACCTCCGTAAATTTTTAGAATTTTTCGTTAAAGCTTTGATATGTGAAATCGACCCCAAACCGAACTGTTTTGAAATCGGATCTTGAAATCTTGGCAGAACATAGGTCTGATCTTGTTGACGTTTTTGACTAGGGTTCTAGGCCGAATTAGATCTTTAGCCGAACATGAAAGTTGTAGATAATCGACCTAAGAAGGTCTCTGTAAAATTTCATCGAATTTGGAATTGATTTGCTATGATAGATCTGGAAATGTTTAAACTGCTGTAAGAAAAATTCGGACAGATTAGTGTTTCTGCGAAGACTGATGTTTTTGACCTGATTTGGTATCTCTGATCGAAAAAGTTATAACACGAAAGTTGTTCATCTCTGTATTTCCGAGTCAATGGTGAATATTTAGAATTTTTGGAATTAAATCTGATTTTTCACGAATTTCAAAGTAAACAGTGGTTTACCGGGAGTTAAATCTTGAAATCTTGTTGAAACGGTGAAATTAGCCTTTAAGGTTGAAACGAGTAGAAATTCTTTGAAATAAGATACACGAAACGAGAAGGTTAAAATATTTTGGGTTATGACTAAGCTAGATACTGTCAATGTTCTCTGCGGCTTGGGACATAAGAGCCCAAGTGTATGTCTAGGTTGACGTAAGAGCCCTAGCGAAACACTGATCGTATGGCTAGCGGACGGATTAACTCTAATTAAAATATCGACCATGATACTTGTGGACATAAGAGCCCAGGCGTAAGGCTGGCGGACATAAGAGCCCTGGCGATGGTGATCTCTAAAAGATATGAAACGAGAAGTTTGCAAGAATTCCAAATTAAATCTGTATTAAATGGTGCTTTTATATTTATGGCAATTTATTTAATTACTTTGCAAGCTATATTTAAGATCGTAAGGAATCCATAACTTTTAAATTATGGGATTAAATTATTATTAAATGAATAGATTACATTATGCACATGTTTCCTTTAAATTTAATTAAAGGCTTTGAAACCTCATAAACATGTACGTGTTAACTTACTCAGCAAGTTTTTGCTGACCAAACTATATTTTTCCTTTATCTTTCAGATTTGAGAATTATGCATCGTCATATGCATACATGGGAATTTTGGGAAGATATATTATTTTGAATTATTGTATTAGACTAGATCTTGCATGAACGGGCCTGTTTAACCCGTATTCTGGCCGTGTTGGCTATATTTAAATTCCGCTGCATTATACATATGTAATTATTATTTTCCGCTGCAACTTCAATGTATTATTTTTAAATTATATATGAATGGGCTGTTTGAATATTTTAAATTCTGAAAAACCATAGCCTTGCATCTCTTTAGTGAGCTCGGAGAAACCGTGTTTTGCTAGAGAGGTGTGGCGGTGACACCCCGACCTGGGTGACCAAAAATCGGGATGTTACAAGTTGGTATCAGAGCCCGGCTTATTTTTAAATTATTATTATTATTTTTAAACTATTAGACTATTATTTTTAAACTATTATTTTTAAACCATGATTATTTTTAAATTATTATTATAGAAGCCCAAATTATTATTTTTCTTAGCCAAATTATTTTTTTTGAGCCCAAATGATAATTTTTGACCCAATATAGAGGTCCAAGAATTTTAACTATTGTTTTAAAGCATTAGTTCCATGGAATCAATTTTATTTTAAACCCCATGGAAATTAAAAAAATATATATATAGTGCATGAATTATTTTGCGGGGGAATCATCATCTGCATGTGCATACCACAATTTTTTTTCTATACCTTAGAGAACCTAGAAGCGATACATTCTAACTTAGATCTCTTGCTACACCTTAATAACTTAGAGGCTTGACATCGAATTAGAAACGCTCACTAGAGACTGATCTTGCCGTAGTTCTAGATCTCATTCATCTATGCGCTCGCCTAAGCATAACAATCCTCAGCCTTAGCAATTCCTACTCTTGTACGAACTAGAAAATTTCCTTATGTGGAACAATAAAAATCAAGTTTTTATTAAAACACTATTTATTCCAAAAATCTTGTTTGGTTTCCCAAACAACAAATCCATTTCAAACGCACGACTCATTTAAACCTTGACCCGAACCTTCTTGAGAATAATGAATAGGCAGTTATGGGGACATAACTGAAGCCCTAAGGGGGAGAGGATGTGATACCCCGTAATAATTTATTTTTGGAGTTCAACTCGATAAGATGTATCATGAATAAAAATATATATATATATATATAACAAACAACTTCAAATTGTTTTGAACTACGTTATGGCTTGATCCCTTCACAGGGTACGTAGGCAGCTTAGAAGTTTTATTTCTAAGTTCAGTCACAAAATAATAAAATAAACAAAAGGATTAGTTCCTAACACGAGAAAAGCCGAAACACAACTTCGGGGACGAAGTTGATTCTTAAGGAGGGTAGACTGTAATACCCGAGAATTTTGCAACATAAAATAAATAAATAAATAAAAATAATAAATAAACAAACATGATAAATAGATAAAGAATCATAAGAGATGAGAATGGAATTTAAATTAAAAAGGGAATCAAAATTTCGAGAACCCGGGAAGCCGAAAACAATTTAGTCAAATAAATGGTCACACGTGAACCCAACATCGATGGACTCAATAACTCGAGTCCACATGTAAATTTAGACCCGAATAAAATGACGATAGGAAATAGGAGCCCGAAGATATCCCGGAAATCGGAATCCGAGAACATAGAGGGATAGAAGTCCGAAAGAGAGGAGGAAAAGCGCGACGGATCGCACGACCCGCCCGGACCGGAGTCCAGGCGTGAGTGGCGCGCTGGCCGCGCGGTGGATGGCTTGGGACCGCGCCACGGCCGCGCCAACTGGCAGAAACGCCCCGTGCGAGATTTACTCGCCCGAATCCGGATTTTTCGACTTCGGTTGCATACCTTGCGACTCAAGACATCCTAGGGCTGCCTTTGGACGACCTTTAGGTCCTTTCCATCTATAAATAACCATCCTAATCAGCCCCAAATGTTTTACATAACCCTACGAAAATCTCTCTACACATAAAACTCTAATTCCGGAGTCGTCGGAGGCACAACACCGAGAGGAGGGACTGACTTGGACGAATTTGGGGTCTTATATCGTCTTGGTAAGATCCGATCTATTCCTCTTTCCATTCTTGATTCGAAAACGAATCCTAACCTCATCCTTTTTCTATTCTAAACCCCCGATCCGGATCGAGAACGAAGAACCCGACGAATCAAGGAGATAAACGGTGGACTGGAAGCCACGCCTTCGAAATAGACGATCCCGGACATCTACGAATCTGTAAGTTAACGCTTACATGGTTTTGGGAGTAATTAAAACACGAAAACTAAAAGCTTAATCAAATCTTTCAAGAATTTGTCAACGTATGATTTTTACCGGCGCAACAGTTTTGTCGAATTTTTTCGAACCTTTAAAATTCTTCGGACGGAAAAACGTAAAACACAGAAAACGTTCCTAAGGCTTAGATCTATCTACTGTAAAAGTTTTGGAATTTTTCATAATGATTTGATATATGAAATCCACCCGAAACCGAACTGCGTTAAATCTGGATCTTGAAATTCTTGACAGAACTTTAGTTCGAAATTGTTAGTGAATTCTACCTTAGATCTAGACCAATCTAGGCTTGGCATTGAACATAAGAGTTGTAGATCTATACGTTAAGAACACCTCCGTAAATGTTTAGAATTTTTCGTGAAGCTTTGATATGTGAAATCGACCCCAAACCGAACTGTTTTGAAATCGGATCTTGAAATCTTGGCAGAACATAGGTCTGATCTTATTGACGTTTTTGACTAGGGTTCTAGGCCGAATTAGATCTTTAGCCGAACATGAAAGTTGTAGATAATCGACCTGAGAAGGTCTCTGTAAAATTTCATCGAATTTGGAATTGATTTGCTATGATAGATCTGGAAATCGTTAAACTGTTGTAAGAAAAATTCGGACAGATTAGTGTTTCTGCGAAGACTAATGTTTTTGACCTGATTTGGTATCTCGGATCGAAAAAGTTAAAACACAAAAGTTGTTCATCTCTGTATTTCCGAGTCAGTGGTGAATTTTTAGAATTTTTGGAATTAAATCTGATTTTTCACGAATTTCAAAGTAAACAGTGGTTTACCGGGAGTTAAATCTTGAAATCTTGTTGAAACGGTGAAATTAGCCTTTAAGGTTGAAACGAGTAGAAATTCTTTGAAATAAGATACACGAAACGAGAAGGTTAAAATATTGTGGGTTATGACTAAGCTAGATACTGTCAATGTTCTCTGCGGCTTGGGACATAAGAGCCCAAGTGTATGTCTAGGTTGACGTAAGAGCCCTAGCGAAACACTGATCGTATGGCTAGCGGACGGATTAACTCTAATTAAAAGATCGACCATGATACTTGTGGACATAAGAGCCCGGGCGTAAGGCTGGCGGACATAAGAGCCCTAGTGATGGTGATCTCTAAAAGATATGAAACGAGAAGTTTGCGAGAATTCCAAATTAAATCTGTATTAAATTGTGCTTTTATATTTATGGCAATTTATTTAATTACTTTGCAAGCTATATTTAAGATCGTAAGAAATCCATAACTTTTAAATTATGGGATTAAATTATTATTAAATGAATAGATTACATTATGCACATGTTTCCTTTAAATTTAATTAAAGGCTTTGAAACCTCATAAACATGTACGTGTTAACTTACTCAGCAAGTTTTTGCTGACCAAACCATATTTTTCCTTTTTCTTTCAGAGTTGAGAATTATGCATCGTCATATGCATACATGGGAATTTTGGGAAGATATATTATTTTGAGTTATTGTATTAGACTAGATCTTGCATGAACGGGCCTGTTTAACCCGTATTCTGGCCGTGTTGGCTATATATAAATTCCGCTGCATTATACATATGTAATTGTTTTTTTTTTTAGGAAAAGGCTTTATTATAACATCAAATGTCCAAAACAAACTCCAACCATTACAACACATTTGATACATAAGTATAAAAAGGAGAGTAAAACAATAAAACAACCATGCCGCACTGGAGTTTTTAAGCATCACAAGCAGACGGGACGTATGCAGCATGCTCGGTCTCCATCGAGCCTATCTATCCCCATCTGCCTTTGGAGTAGTAGAAAGCTGATCAAGAAACACCATGCCGAAGAGTTGGGATTTCTTTAAAACTAACCTTGCATCTCAGATGTCATTCATCTAGCTAGCAGCAACATTTTTCAAGAATCATTGTTACAACAGGACAGTTTCATCTCCCCGATGCCCATAATCTTTACCTTGTCTCAATACACTAGTCAACACCAAATCACAACCAAAACCTTCACACCTCGATTGCATCAAACCATAAGATTTGCATCAATGATATGATGTATTTACTCATTCTCAACAGAGCTGATCCATGGAAATTCTCAAGACATGGAGCCGAAGGTCCATTCCATAACCTGCTACATCATCACAGATCCCAAGCAAAAATACTCTATAACAATGCATCGAAACAGGGAGTAGGGTGTGGGTGGTGGCAGATCTATGGCTGTGGTTTTGATAACAGGTGGAAAGGTAGTAGTTGATTGTGGAACAATTAATGGTTAGGAAGGCAAATGGGAAGGCAATTGGGTAGAGACAACATTATCACAACCTAATGAAATAAATACCAATCACTATAAGAGGATCATGAGAAGTACTATCAACTAGAATGCCAAAAATCGGATATCAACCCTTCCAAAAACTAACTCAGGACACCCACTCACAAAAACTTCTCTGCAACTTCGATGTATTATTTTTAAATTATATATGAATGAGCTGTTTGAATATTTTAAATTCTGAAAAACCATAGCCTTGCATCTCTTTAGTGAGCTCGGAGAAACCGTGTCTTGCTAGGGAGGTGTGGCGGTGACACCCCGACCTGGGTGACCAAAAACCGAGGTGTTACAAGGACAACTGGATTAGGGATTGGTCACAGCAGGTTCATGTAAGTCTCGTTAATAAGTATTTCTTGGTCAATTTGTCACATTTACAACCATTAAATAATGTAGTGTTAAATTGTCTTTTCATATATGATTTTCTTGCTCGAAATACAGGAGTTGTTCAACGCATTGACCCAATCCTTAAGCCAGCATCCGACAATTGCGCCGAATTTCAATCCAGATGACGTCTTCTACAATGTCGCTGGCGGGCACGATAGGCATAAGGCCGTGTATGGTATTGGTTCGATAGCAAAGTCGTTTAGGCCCGTTGAGCATTCCGATCCCACTCCCCCACCATCAGGTTCGCAGTTTGTCACCCAGGAGCAGTTTGAGTCATACAAGGCAAGAGTTGAGCAACTATCCCAGTCACAGATGACTATGGCTGAGCAGTTGGAGAGAGTGCTGGGAGTTAGGAGGCCTCGATCACCAGACCGTGGGGATGGGGATGATGATCTTGGAGGTGGATGCGGTGGAGGTGATATAAGTGTTCGCTGACTGTCAAATTTATTTAACTTATTTGGGGTTCTTTGGGGTTAATGTTTGGTACTTTGTAGTATGTTGTTGCAAACAAATTTGGTTGGTATGCTTGTTTTTCGTAGTCTCGTTTGTACGGTATGTTTGGGTGATATGTTTGTACTTGGAGTCGATTGGAGTGGATTTATATTAGGTTATGTCGTACATTTATCAATCAATTTAGTTTGTTGTATTGAGTATTGGTTCATGTATTGAAACCCATAATTGCACGTTTATATGGTATTACTTGAGTTTGTTTGAGTTTGGTATTGTTTGAGTTTGAGTTTGGTTTTGGTATTGTTTGAGTTTGGTTTTGACAGGATAGGTTGTAGAGAAACAACAGCTGTGCTGCTGAATGTCAGCTGCACCGACCGCACGTGCGGTCGGTGCCCGGTCGGTGCATAGACCGGACCCTACCCGGATAACCCGGCGTGCGACCGACTTCCCGGTCGGTGGGTCAGTCGGTGGCATGAATCCGGTCCTTTTGGGACCATGGAATCCCGACCCTCTCGGCGGTCGGTCCACCGGTCGGTGCCCCACGCCGACCAAGACCGGTCGGTGGAGCGGTCACCGAACCTGTCAACCGCACACGGGTTGGTTGGTGGCGGCCGCCTACCGGCCTTTTACCGACCGACGTTTGCGGTCGGTCGGGCGGTCGGTGGTGAATGAGACGACCCGTCTCTTTGGTCCACCGACCGCATTTGTCGGTCGCTGCACTGATTTTTTCTTGTAATGTTGGGGTTTAGGGAGAATTAACAGGAGTTAGGATTTTCATGGAGTTAGGTTTTAGGGAGAGTTAGAAGAAGAAGATGAAGAGGATGAAGATGGTGGTTGGTGCCTTCAACATTTCTTTGTCAATAACATCATCATTTAGATTATTAATTTGGTTAATCATATGCATTGTAGTTTGTGGATATTCTAGGGGTTCTTACATGTAGGGACCCATCACAAAACTATTTTCTGGTCAAAGACCCCATTGGAAAAACCTTATATTTAGGGACCCCAATCTTTCCAAACATAACCAACACACTAATCTAATCAAATTTACTTAAACTAATCTAACTATCTTAGGAAAATACTTAAATGCCCTTGGGTGAAAAATACCAAATTACCCCCAATTCAAACACAAAAAGCCCTAAACTAGCGACGACTCAATCGATCAAGCTCTCCATTCCCGCGACCAAAGCTCTCTGTAGAAGGCAGACGCACGGCGGCGGACGGTGGAGTGCGGCGGAAGACGGCGGTGCACAGTGGATAGCAAAGCTTAAGTGGAAGAGTGACAGGCTTATAGGAGTAAGTGGCTATGTGCTATTTTTTGTTTATTTGAATGAGTGGAAGTCTTGAAAGAAATTTTTGAAAGAAATAGGGTGAAAATTATGAGGATTATAGAGTGGTAAAGAGTGTAATATGTGGTAAAGTTCTTATGAAATGGTTTGGGATAGAATGAGATATATTTGATGTTAAAAAAAATGGTGTGTGGGTTGGCTTTGTGATAGGTCGATGATGCGGGGATTATTGAATGATGATATTGTTTTGTTTGCATTTGTAGAAAAGATAATGAGCATTAGTGGGGATTATGGAGAAAGTAGTAGCTTTACCCTACTCGTTTTTTGCCAATATAATGATGAGAAGCACCCAATTCTATAAAGAATGAGACGACGATGAATGATGTGCATATGGAGATGATAGAACGATGGCCAGATTTTGATCCCCTATTATACACTCTGAAATATGAAGTCCCCGGTGACAAGTTGCTTGTAAGAATGGAAACGGACACGGACATAAAATTGATGATTCAATATCACATGCTATCAAATGTACATTTTGCAATGTGATAGCTAAGTCGAACGGGACTCCGGAGAAGAGGAGAAGGTATTCTTGTTGCATTGATTGTTTGTATCATTCATTTCGGCATGTTAACAATGGTAGAATGACAAAGGAATCATCTTGTATGGTGGAGGATGCATGCTTCGAAGGGCATGATGAAATGGCATTGGTGAGGACTGAAACAGAGCATTTGGGTGGACGGTCAGGAGGAATTGAGCGCATTGAAGGAGAAGGGCAAATGTTCGAAAACGTTAAGCATTTTCATCGCGTTTTGAGGACATTTTGCATTGCCACAAAGAAGGGATTCAAATATGTGAAGAATGGGAAGCGCAAGGTTATCGCAAGATGTACAGTGGATGGATGTGGGTGGCGGGTATATTCATCATACCCTACATCATACTTGTTGTGTTAACCGTATAATGGATACAAGTCATCCACAAGCAACATCTAATTGGGTCGCTAGTTGGATTATGGATACAATGAGAACCGTCCCGACATATAGGGCAAGACAAGCAGTGAATGAAATGAAGATTTTGTTTCCCATAGATATACCCTACCACAAAGCTTGGATAGGGAAAGAAATAGCATTGAGAGATATACATGGAAAAGACAAGGATTCGTTCAATAAATTAAGGGGTTTATGCCAATCCTTAAAAGATTCGAACCCCGATACCATTGCTGACTTCGAGATATTCCCGGACACGAAGAAGTTCCACCGGGTCTTTATTAGCTTTGGCGCGTGCGTGCGGGGAGTCCTGAGTGGATGTCGTCCAACGTTGTATCTCGATGGAACACACATAAAGACAAAGTGGAAAGGACATGTGCTTGGGGCCGTAGGCCAGAACGGGAAGAATGGAATTTCTACCGTAGCATTTGCAAGTGCGTGTTTAGTTGACGTTAATGTTTTGATCCTTTATGCATACGCAAGTTATTTGTATTTAATTTTCAATGTTTTGTAGTTGTTGATGGTGAGACCAACGAGAGTTGGTGATGGTTTTGTCAAATGTTACGTGGAGCCATTGAAGCGCAAAGAGAGGACTACGATTTTGAGAAGCTCATTTTGTTCATGGATAAGCACCGGGGGCTTATGAATGCAAAAAGTGCTATATTCCCCCAAAGTTTGCATGCAATATGTCTACGTCATCTGATAGAAAATTTTAAAACTGATGTACGTATCCCACTTTAAAATATCATAGTAACTCGTGATTTTTATTGAATTGAATGGATTATTTGATAGATGATGTGTACTTGATGTAACAGGTGATGTCATCAAATCCTATGCACAATAGGGAGAAATGGGCTAACATTTTCCAAAAGGCAGCAAAAGCAGCCACTGCAACTGAGTATGAAAAATATATGAAGAAGATCTTGGATACATTCAAGGAGCCTGCCAAGGAACTCATTGCACGTTCTCGTCTGGAACGGTGGGCCAATGCATTCTTCCCGGGGATGAGATGGGGAGTGTTACACAATAATCCAGTCGAGAGTTGGAACTCATGGATAAAAGCTGCTAGAGGTCTGCCACCTGCTGCCATGGTGGATACAATAAGATTGAAAGTTATGACAATGATGTGTGAGAGAAGGGAGGAGTCAGCAGGTTGGTTCAAAGAGCTATGTCAAATACAAGAGAAGAAACTACAAGCCAGGTTGAACAAGTCCGGCTCCTTGTCATGTGTTAGGTCGATGGCCGGAGTGTACGAGGTGCGGGAGGGATTGTCAAAGATGATAGTTGACCTCAACAAACGGGAGTGCTCGTGTAGGGGATGGCAAATAGTTGGTCTTCCTTGTGCACATGCCTTGTATTGCATATCTGACATGCACGTATCTTTATATGACTATGTGGATCCTTAATACAGTGTTGAAATGTTTCGTAAGGCCTACGAAGGTGCTATCTATCCCATATCTGCAATACACGAGGACGAACCATTGGAGGTGGCGACCGACACAGTTCAACCCCCCGACGTGCGCCCGCAGTCGGGACGAAGAAAAACGAAACACAACCCTTCCCAAACCGTTAGGAGTGGTAATAAATGCAAGTTATGCGGTTTGCCCGGCCACAACAAACATACGTGCAAGGATGCACGAGTTTCTAGAGTTTCTACGTAGGTTATGTGGGCATGTCATATTTTTGTTGGTTAATTGAAGCACAAACACTTGATTGCCATATATTGTATGGTTTAAATTTCCAAGTGCAATGTGGACTTATTGAAAGTTGAAGTTCTGGATGTTGGATTATAATTTTTATGTTGGCTTATGGTTCTGTGTGATGATGCATGTTGGTATGTTGTGGTTTGATAATGAAATTGTGGTGACAGTAAACACAGAACCTGATAAAGTGGCAATTGTAACGTGGTAAAGTGGTATGTAATAATCTGGTAAAATCCATAGCACATGTATGGTAAAGCATTATTGACTGTCAATGGGACGGTCGTCCGCTCACTCCCCAGGACCGTGTGAGCCATTTACCTCGAAAGGACGGTCTTTGTGGACCGTCCTCTGACCGTGTCACCCTACCTGTTCAAGCCTGTATCTCAGGACGGTAAGTGGGATGGTTTTCGGGACCATTTAACAACCGTCCCATACGTCCTGTGTCAGACATGAGTGTCGGGACGGTCCTGGGGGTGAGAGGACGATCGTCCCGTTGGCCGTGCGTGGAATTTTGCAAAACAGAGTATGAGAGACGGTTGGTGGATGGACGGTGCTTGTGTGCAAAAAGTATGTTATTTTATTTGGTAAATCGTACATAGTATTATGGTAAACCAACTAAATTATATGGTAAATTATTTACATAAGGCAAGGTAAATCAACGACTGTGGTAAATCAAAAAAAGTATTGTGGTAAATTGTCTTTCCACTATATGGTAAATTATTGACACTATTTATGTTTAATCAACCACACTATGTGGGTGTTTGGATAAGCGATATGAATCTGATTATCTGATTATTGCGTTTTCAAAACGCAAATAATCAGGTTTGCAGCACCATTCTTTAGCAGTTAAACTGATTATTTGTGTTTTGAAAACGTAATAATCAGATAATCTATTTTCTTGCAGCTTATCCAAACACCCACTATTATATTAGGTGTTTTTGAAATGTTGTATCCAACAGTATGGTGACTCTTTGGTAAATCACATGCTGCGATGTGGTAAGATTGAGATGATTTGTGGTAAATGAAGAATATTACACGTGGTAAAGATCACATACTTACACGTGGTAATAATAACATGGTTTATGGTAATTGTATATATAACACATGGTAAAGATTACATGGTTTATGGTAATTAATATATTACCATACTTTGTAAACATAATTTTTATTAATTGTATATATTTATTTATTTATTTATTTACCCTAACACTAGGGGTTAGGGTTAGGGTTTAGGGTTAGGGTTAGAGCGTTTGGTTAGTGGTTTTTAAGGATTATGGAGCATGTTATTGAGTTAACCGTGTGCAATATTCAAATTATATGAGAACTTATTTTTAATCGAACTTATTTTTTTGGTCTAGATCAATTATTCAATATTCTTTCATCTCAATTAATTAAAATTGTGACTATAAGTAAACTTATCATGAACTGAAACGAATGTATACTCATAATATTAGACATAAGTATTACTCATGATTATGGAGCATGTTAATACTCTTGGGTCGAATACAGTTACTTTTCATATATTTCCGAATACGGGTACTTGTTTCACTAATTTGGGTAGAGGATAGCCAATGTCGGTAGCTATGATATTTCTACCAAAATCTAATGACTCATGGTGAACATATGTGTGAGTTATTGGATGTGGTTTTATTGATAGCACAATTATACCGCATGAAAAAAGGTAAAATCCTCATCTATGTGGTAACTGAACAATAGGTAAAGATGGTAAACTTATGAAGAAACGTGGTAACACATAAAGTATGCAGTTTGTAACGCGTGAATTAAGTAATTTAAGTGTTGTGGGGTACGGAGGACGGTGAACAGGACGGTGACTTAGGAACGTTCCAAAGGCGTCCCCACCAAAAAAAATTTAAATATAAATTTTGGAAACGAAACTTTTAAACAATATTTTTTACAAACCAAAAAAATTAATTAAAAATTTTGAAATCTTATTCAATATTTAATTTAATTATAAAACTAAATATAAAATTGAAAAAAATTACCTGAGACGAATAAAAAGAATTATGAACTATTGGTAATGTAACCAAAAAATAAAAAAATAAAAATGGTAAACGTGTAGTAGTTTATCAGGAAACATGGTAAATTTATTGGTAGAAAAGATAAATAATTAAGTTCCAATTTGGTAAATGGGAAGTAATTTACAAGGTAAATATTTATACCCATACGTGGTAATTGTTTCGTGATGTATGGTAAGAAGTATGTCAAATATGGTGATTGTGTATGCAAAATTATGCCAAATTAAGATTTAAATGTGGGGATAAAAATGGTTTGAGAATGTTTCCTCGCACTTCCTTCCCTTTCCATGCCCTAGTTCATAAATTTCAATATTTCCTCCCAAAAACCGTACTCAGCCCGCTCTCCCGCTTCTCACTCAAATTTTCTCGGTTCGATCATCGCCTACATTCTCCGTCTGAGCAACACTTCGGTGACTACTTGTAATACCCGAGACTTTTGATAATAGGAACTGGAATTAAAATCGAAGAGCAAGGGGATTTTAATTCCAAGAACCGTGAAGTCGAAAATGATTTAAATAAATAAATCATTACACGGGAATCGAAAGACAAAGAATTCCACGCCGATGAATTTAAATTCAATGGATTCAAGAATTCGAATACGAAATCAATTAAAGACGAAATAAAATTTAGGATGGGAATCGTAATCCGAGAATGACCCGGAAATCCGAGCCCGAGAACGTAGGAAGATAGAAACCCGAACAAGAGGAGGAAAGGCCCGACGGATCGCACGGCCTGGCCCGGCCGCAGCCAAGCCAAAGGCCGCGCTCCAAGACCGCGCCGCATCACATTGTGCGATCAACTTTCGGTTTTCGACGAATTCTTACCTTATTTTCAACCCCCGACTTTGGTAACTAAATCCCGGGCAAAGGAAAGAGTATATGGACGGATTGTGGAGTCTTGGGACTTATTAAACTCGTCCAAATCAAACCCTAGCAGCTTCCATTCTCTCAATTCTCTCCAAACTTCTTCCAAAACCCGAAATCACCAAGTTCTTGCTTTCTGATCACTTTCCGGCAACGAAAATCGACCAAGAAGGCGTGGAGGACAAGGATTCTAGTATTCCAGATTGTTGTAGGTAAGTCGTTCATAGGTTTTCGTTTAACTTTTCGAACCGAAAATTTGATCTAACTCTAGATTTCTTCTTTCGATTCGAATTCGTGGCCAAAGTTGGAGCATTCGTGTTGAGGAGATCCGTTCGTGACAAATCTTAGAGCCCGGACGACCCTAAGACAGTTTAGGACGAAAATCAAGTAAGATAATGCCTTACATATCAATATTGATGGCTTAGAACCATTCAAAACATTAGTTTAAATCAAACACTAAAATTGGACATAAAAGATTCAATCTTTACGCGTTTTCTGAGATTGACCGAAAAACCCTATTTCGAGAATCCAAAACGAAAAACTCCAAACTAGAGATTTGTTCCTAACATCTTAATCTAGGTTTTTTCAAAATTTCATACATTTTCATTAAGATTTGATACCCCAAACCGCGTCGAACATTTTCTGAAATGCATGAACTTTTCGAAAATCAAGACAGATTGCATGGTCAAACTTGATGTGCATTTTTCTATCACTTGTGGTCAAAACTAATGTTTGGTGTAAACATAAAAGTTGTAGACAAATGTCTTGAGATCATGTCTGTAACATTTTGTGCCTTTTTATTAACATTTGTATAGTCAAAACCCATTTTGAATACACTATGTCGTTGAAGAAAAAGTCGACGGATTTTTAGTCCGAACTTAGTGAATTAATCTGACTTAATCCGTAATGAATTTGCATAAATTGCCTCTAATAAAACTTGTTTATTTTGGTGTCTTGTAAGTGCCTGAAAAATTTCATAAATTTTTGAGGTCGTTTGCTATGTCAAAAACCCTTTTGAAAATCAATGCGCTGTTTAGAAAAATTGGCAGATTTTATACTTTGCAAAGATTGTAAGATTTCACTCGTTTCCTCACCTATTTTTGAAAAACTTAAAACATAAAAGTTGTTTGTTAGCGTGTCTTTGAGCTACTGTAGAAATTTTAAGTCGATTTCCTTTGAAATGAATTTTTAAACTGAGATGGCGTAAACTGTGGCAATGGCTTGGTTGAGATGTTGAAAAACTCGACTTTTGAGAAACACGTGGTTTGTGAGATATGTCTAAACAATAAAATATTTTTTTTAAAAAAATCCCGTCAATCTAGGCTGAGCTAGATCTCCACGCAAGCAGGGGGTGAGTGCTCTGCAGGGTGCCCCTCTATCTTGAAATTCGTGCCCGTGTGGATGAAATGTGATACATTGTGAAATTGTGCCAAAATGGCCATTGAGAAATTAGTTTACACTCTCGGGTGTATCCGAATGGGTTACTCGAGACTCTGAAGTGGTACTGTGTATGGCGCGATAAGCGGGTTGCTTCGGCAATTTTCCAAAACTTGATATATGAGAAACGAGATACTTGAGATATATGGTTGTGGCGTCCTCTTCATAGTTAACGGGAGAAAATTTAAAAGACTTAACTTTTTATTTATTTATTTATGTCGTTAATTATGCATTTTAAATTATGTCTTTAAATTCATGCCTATGCCTTAAATCATCATTTTTAAATTAAATATTTTTTTTGAGACAAAAATGTGTTTTATTGCTGAGTTGGCGATATTACAATATGACAATTTCGTTTATGCTCGGGCCAACAGCACTTACGTCTCTATCGGACGCAACATAGCCGAACAGCACAAAAAAAAAACAACACATATTGAAGCCACAAAACAGTATAGGACCAAATCAGCAAGAAGACACTAAGAGACACAACAGCAACGGCAAGACAGCAATGCAGCAGATCGACTTTTATAATTCATAGCAGCAGCCACCAAATATAGTAGTTCACCGGCAGAAAACAACCATAGCAGAGCATCGACATCACTCCAATAACGCCCCATTAAATCCGATCTTCCCAGTAGTATGACCAGTGGCTGAAAGTTCTTTACGTGATATGCACAATCCTTCCTTGCAATTGAAGCACCAATCCCATCGTGTGGACATGGGTCTTTAATGCCCTTGGCTTGGATCTTTGGCACGCAATTGGCAGCATTAGCATCTGGGCCTGAAGGACGAACCACAACATGTACCTGCAACAAAAAATCAAAATAGAGACCCCTGGACCAAGCTCTTCCAGGCTTTAATTCAATGTTCTTCAAACACAGCCACCTAAAGTTGCTTGTTCCCCCGACACATCTCAGCAGCATCAACCACATACGGACTACATTCATTCTTGAATAAGCATCATCAGCAGCAGACATGCAGCAGCATCAGAACCATCCCACATCAATCTGTGCCCCTTCACCTGCTACCTCCCACAATCCTGCTTCTTGCATGAAAATATCCGTCTTCAAAGCCATCATTCAATCTGGGATTTGGTTACGTTCTTCTCAGCAGGCCAATGTAATAACAATCAGTTATAACATTGTTTTAGAACCAAGCCTCGATTCGATTTTCTCCCTTCGCTCCACACCTGGCCCAATGATCGGCTAAAGTGTTCCGTTCCCGAAGTATGTGTTCAATCCGGACTTCACCAGCAAAACTGAAAATCGCCATGATTGGAGCCAAAAACTGATGAAATCTCCAAGGGACTGCCATAGGGTTCTTCAGCCATATAACCACATTCACTGAGTCACACTCAAAGATTAGTTTTGGAAGAGGAAAACCATGATCTCTTACTATCGCCGAGCAAACCCGATTTATTGCGACCAATTCAGCTTCAGACGAATCCTTCCATCCGATACAATCTGATATAATGAATATCACCCTCCCCGTGTCATCACGAATCACCCCACCAATCCCGGCAGGTCCAGGATTGCCGAGGGAAGATCCATTGGTATTAATCTTCCATGAACCCTCTCCTGGCCGGGTCCATGTCAACCCCATCCGGGGAGCCTGATAACTCCTGTTGTTCGAGAGATACATCATAGCTGAGGATTCTTCCACCATTCTCCCCATCCCCACTTCACAGTTGTTCATAAATGCCTTCCACCATATATCTACCCTCCACTTGATCTCTTCCACCGCCACCTCTATATCCACTTGCTTCCCTTTGAACATGCCATTTCGCAATTTCCAAATTGTCCAGACTACTGCCGCCAAAGTCTGTATCCACACCTCCTTATTTTTGCGTTGAATCCCCATGTCCAGCCACCAATATACCAACTTCTCCACCGTATTCGGAATGGCCCACGCTACCCCAAATCCAGCCATTACTCTGTACCAGATTGTTTTGGCAACTTTGCATAAGCAAAAAAGATGATCCACTGTTTCAAGCTCTTCCCCACAGCAGGGACAAAGCGCGTTTGAAGCCTGTAAACATTTTCTTTTCACAAGCGAATCCCTGACAGGCAAAGCATCATGCAACAACTTCCAGACCAGCAACCTTGCTTTCATAGGACACTTAATCCTCCACACAACAGACCATGCCCTACACCTCTCTCTGGTATCGCTCATCTCCATTCGCCTCCAGCATGTTTTAGTCGAGAAGCACCCATTTCCCTCCATCGTCCAACAAACCCGATCTTCCATAAATCTGTTCATTTGCTGCCTACCAAGCATATCTAACATCCCTTGCCTTACCTCAATTTCCCAGTCAAAAAGGTTCCTCCTCCATTGAATTTGCCACTTCCATACAAGACCCTCCCAATTACCAAATTCCGAGACCATCCCTGTTTTATTCAAGGCTAATGCAAACATTCTAGGAAAAATTTCCCTTAAGGGCCGACCCTCTGAGATCCACTTGTCTTGCCAGAAACGGGTTTTCTTACCATTGCCTACTTGAGTGATGAATTTGCCCCCTTGTTCCTCCATATTAAACTCCTCCCATGCTCTACATATATTACCCCACACCGATCTATTGAAGCAAGGGCTTGGCACTAGAGGGGATGCTTTGTCATAATATTTAGAATCTATCACCTCCTTCCAAAGGGAGTTTTCAATCCCAAACCTCCATCTCCACTTCATCAACAAGGCCGAGTTAAACCGCCTCAGATTCCAAACCTTTAAGCCTCCATCCTCTTTATGCTGACAAATAGTATCCCAATTAATCATGTGGAGCTTCCTACTCTCTCCCCACTCATTCCAAAAAAAACGACGTTTTAGCCTTTCCAACCTTTCGGCAACAGCTCTTGGGATTTTATAAATAGATAGAAAATACACCGGTAGGCTATTCAAAACAGATTTAATCAAACATAACCTACCGGCCTGTGATAGCATCCTTCCCATCCATCCAGCGAGCCTTTTCTCCACCCTATCTAGTACCGGTTGCCAAATCGAAATCCCATTGTTTCTCTCTCCAATTGGCACTCCCAAGTAATTGAGAGGCCAACTGCCGACTTCACAGCCTAATAGAGAAGCTGCCTCCCACTCTAATTCTTGTGTACAGTTGAGACTAAACAGCTTGCTCTTCCCAAAGTTAATCCTCAACCCCGTAGCCAACGTCAAACACAGTAGTATCCTTTTTATGAAAACAATTTGCTGAATATCACCTTCACAAAAAAGGATTGTATCATCCGCGTATTGGAGATGAGATATTATCAGTCCATCCTTTCCCGACTCCAGTCCCTTATATATGCCAAGATCAACCGCTTTAACAATAAGTCTGTTCAGCACCTCCACTATAAGGACAAAGAGATACGGAGAGAGTGGATCCCCTTGTCTTAACCCTCTTTGCATCTTGAAGAAACTGGTAGTGGATCCATTCACCAAGACCGCGGCTGAGGCAGAAGTTATGCATTCCTTTATCCAATTAATCCATTTATCTCCGAACTTCATCGCCTCGAGCACCCGGAAAAGGGCATCCCACGATACATTATCGTATGCTTTAGCAAAATCCAACTTCACGATAAAGCCCTTTTTACCCGAAACTTTAGTAGAGTGAATGACTTCTGAAGCAATTAGCACTCCGTTAAGTAATTGTCTCCCATTGATGAAGGCCATTTGAGTTTTTCCAACCAAAGCATCCAGGTGTTCTTTAAGACGTCCAGCTAGCACCTTGGTCACCATTTTGAATACACTTCCAATTAATGAGATGGGGCGGAAGTCACCAAACTCCATAGGAGCTTCCACCTTCGGGATTAAAGCAATGAAAGAGCCTCCAATCTCCCTGGGCAGTTTTCCTTCGACCTCAAAATCTCTAAAGATCGCCATTACATCTTCCTTAACAATGTCCCAGTATTTCCGAAAGAAACCCATGTTGAATCCGTCCGGTCCCGGGGCCCTATTTCCATCACAATCCCAGATGGCCGACCTCACTTCCTCCTATAGAAACCCCCTGGACAGCCAATCTGCTTCCCTATCGTTGACCATTGCCAGCCCGATGTCCTCCACAGAGAAAATTTCATCTTCTTGTTTTGTGAACACGGCTTTAAAGTGACAAACAGCCGCATCTTTAATATTTCTTGGATCCTCAATTAAATTTCCCTCCACTCGAATCGCCCCAATCTGATTTCTACGCCGATTAAGGGAAGCCACCGCATGGAAAAAACTCATGTTTTGATCGCCCTCTTTAATCCATTTAATCCTTGATTTTTGGAGCCACCTTCGTTCTTCCGCCAACATAACCCTCTTTAACTCTTGTTTCTTTTCTAACCAAGCAGTCCTAATACCAGCTTCCGAATCATTCCTCTGCAATACATTCTCAAGATTTTCTATATCAGACATCAAGCCTTTGATATCCTCCACAATCCTTCCCGCCCCATATCCATCCCAAGCCCTAATTTTACGCCTTAGCACCCTTAGTTTCCCAAGCAATCTACACCCCTGATCAGGTTCCTCCGACCCCCACGCCTCGCGGACAACATCGGAAAACCCCTTTTCCTCCGCCCAATAGTTGTAGAATCTAAATGGCTTCGGACCCCAAGATTGACTGCCGACCTCCAAGCTCACCGGATAGTGATCCGAAAGAACGGAATCACATCTCCTCTGGACTACCCCCCCCCCCCCCCGAAGAACACAACCAGCCCGAGGATATCAAGAACCTATCCAACCTACTCCCCGCTCTCCCACCCCTCCCCCCATCGGCAAGTCCACCAAACCCACATTATCAATAAACTCCCTAAATTCTCTGATAGACCCCGGATCTTCACTATCTCCAAACCACTATCTCCAAACCGCTCACTCGCGCTACCAACTGCATTGAAGTCTCCAGATAAACACCAAAGTTCCCCGTTGGAGATATCGCATTTCTGACAAAGCCACTCCCAGAACTCTAACCTGCCCCGCCTCTCGTTCGGGGCATGAATACAAAGGATATTCAGACTCCCTTCCAAGCCCCTTATATTGCCTTTAATCCAAATCACATTATGCAACCTCTCCACGACCTGAAACATGCAACTACTCTTGTCCCATACAATCATCAGCCCCCCTGCGCTCCCATCCGCAGGCTGAAAACAGAAGGCACATTCCCTCGACCCCCAAAGTCTGTACACGAGCCTATCCGAGACCTCTCCCATTTTTGTTTCTTGCATACAAAACACTGTCGGCTTTTCTTTTTTGCACAACCTCACCACAGCCCTACGACGAACACCCCCATTCAACCCCCGTAAATTACAAGTAATTATTTTCATTATGCAATCTATCAAGCAACAATATCCATCCTCCACCTAAACCCTTACCAACTCCTTCAGAATCCTATTGCTTGCCATCTCCCTCCCCACTAACCGACCTAAGCCCAACGTAGTAGCAAGATCCAGAATCTCATCAACCTCCGCAAAATCAATGAGCTTAACCCCCCTACGCGACCGAAAGGTGGAGAATTGCAGTTTTGCAAACCCATTCTCATCTCTGGCCTTCTCAATTTTGCCCTGAAGACAGCCTTTTCGACCCTTCCGCCCAAACTTTTTATTCCTCTTGGTGCGACCATTCTTCGGATATTGCCTCCCAGCCACAATAGATGCCAAAGTTTCGTTCGCCCTCATAAGTTCCTTCAACTTCACTGCACAATTTTCGTCTTCCCTCCCTACACCCTCATTCTCAGCCGAGCCCCCCTCAGAACCTTCTGCAACCATCCGCTCATCATTCTTTAACATGCCCGAATCACCTGCACAATCCCTCATCACCTCCTCCTGTACCCTATCCCTATCCACCACCTCCGCCCTCCCCTTGTTCGACTTCATCCTTATCTCAGCAGGCTGGCGGACAACCTCCTGAGAAGCTTCCACTTCCTCGTCCAAAGCTTCACTAATTAGGCTCAAGGTTGTACAGGCCACCTCCGGCCTGTAATGACTATCCTCATTCCCCCCAGTAGCCCACTAATATTTAGGTCGCAAGACATGTCCATGGGCTCTCTTAAGTACCTGTCAATGGGCTCCCCTGAATTCCCAGCCCACTTGCTTATGGGCTCATAATTAACAGGCCCATCCTCATTAAAGCACAATTCCTTTATACAGCCCACAGAGCCGCGCTCTTCACACCTCCCAAATTCTTGGGAACCCCCGCCTGCACTAATTATGGCCTCGACAATAGGATCAGCCGTTAGGATGATTTGCTTAACCTCAGAAACTTCCCCTCTCGATTGTTCCGCTTCCCCAAACCAAGCAGTCCCGGATCTCCTATTTCCTATCCTTTCCGGCGACCTTGGTTCCGGTACCGGCCGCGATCTCCTGTCGCCCTCTGCCATCACCCTGTTCTCCCAAGATTCGAAAGACTCCACAACCGGTTCACTGTAACTGGCAGCAATCGTAATCTTAGACGTTTCTTCCCCTACTTGGATCTTCATTTGTGATGGAAAAGTCCCTTCCTCATGCAATGCCACCAATATCCTGGCCCGATCTAATCTCTTTCTCTCCTTGGTCTCTCTGTCAATGCATATTATGCTCCCCCAGTCGCATACCATCCGATGAAGATTATCATCACTCCATGCATTGAAAGGGATTCCAAAAATGTACATCCAAACCAGCTGTTTCGTCACCATCCTCCCCGGTTCCCATCTTCTTTTCCATGATGCTAACTGGTGGTCCCTTCGATCTGATAAAAATTTGTTTCTGATCTCTGTCTCAGAAAAGATGACCATAACTAAAAGGCCCCCCCCCCCCCCCCCCCCCGTACACAACCTCCTCGCACTCATTATATTCCCCAAAAAGCCAGTCCTGGAATTTAACCATGGTTTCCAAGCTACGCAGCTCAACTACCGCTGACCTCCGGAGCCGTTAATTTTCACTCTCCACCACCTCCAGCTCTATCATCCCATACGCCTTACCCTTACCTCTGGTAATCCAGTCCCTTTCCCCTTTGATCACCTCAGCGTATGATCGTTCATCACGCCATGCAACTTTGTTGTCAGCCGGCCTGTCCTCATTACCTTTAACTGAGAGACTGTAATTTCTTCCACCTAGGTTCCGGTTGTTGTTGCTGCTACCTCTACCCCATCCTCCATGAGATTTCCTGTTGGGCACTGCCCAACTCACCCGCAATGGTATCCCCCTCCAGACTCTCCCGTTCAGATTCCTAATCACCCTCTCCGCTTCCTCTTTGAGCAGGAATCGAAAGAAACCAAACTTGTATCCATTCACCGGCCATTTTCTCTCAGGAAAGAACCATTCTCGAAGTTTTGCAACCCTGTCTATCATCCCATGCAGTTCTCTGGTTCCCGCATCAGTGGATATATTACCCACAAAAACTCCATACAGCTTATGACGAGTTATTCCACCACCTCTTGTGACCTCATGGACACTCATTCTCTTGTACCGCTCCTTGTGCACCCCACAGTTATCTTCCCTTCTGCCACCCACACCTTTCCTTCCGCCGACCACTTTCCACTCTCCGGCCATGACTATTATTATTATTATTATTTTGTAGATCCATTTTTAAATTAAATTGATTATGAGAAATTATGGATTTTATCATTGTCCAAACATGCATGCTTAAAATGAATTTTTTAAATTTAATAATTAAAAACCCCTTTATTGCTATGCTAGGAATTGTCTTACTCAGTATTCTTTAATACTGATAAATGTTGTTTATGTTTTTCTATGATAGAGTATGAAGCATGAGCATACATACGGGGGGATTTATTTTGGACATTTTATTATTTTCTGCATGAAACTGCATACGGGCATGTTAACCCGTGTTTTGGCCATGTCGGCCCTATATTTTATTTCCGCTGTGTAGACTTGATGAGTATCATATATGGATGATTATTATTTTTAAATATAAATACTTCCGGACTTGGGTTTTTTTAAATTATTTTATACCATTAGCCTTGCATCTCTCAAGTGAGCTCGAATGAAGTCGTGTCTTGCTTGGGAGGTGTGGAGTTGGCGGCAGTTGTATTCGCTCTGAAGATATGGAGACATTACCTCTATGGGCGAAAGTGTCGAATGTTCACTGAGCACAAGAGCCTCAAGTACATATTCACTCAGAAGGAGTTGAATTTAAGGCGAAGGAGGTGGTTGGAACTAATAAAAGACTACGATCTCGAAATTTCGTATCACGAAGGAAAGGACAACGTGGTAGCCGATGCCCTCAGTCGGAATACCCAGCATGTGGCGAACTCGCTGGTAATTCTGCCAGCATTGTATAAGGACATGGCGAGATTGAGCTTAGAGCTGGTGCACCCAGGCACCGTAAGAGAAGCGCTCAACGCCATGGTGGTCGAATCGACCATATTTGACGAGATCAAACTCGCCCTATCAGGTGACGAGAAGTAGAAAAGGATTAAGGAGAGCATTGCCGATGGTACGTACCCCAAGAATGTGGGGAATTGAAATGAAGATTGATGGAGGAAGGACATAACACGCCATATTCGGTTCACCCCAGAGGTGACAAGCTTTATAAGGACGTGAAGAAGAATTACTGGTGGCCGAATATGAAAAGAGAAGTAGCGGAGTTTGTGGTGAGATGTCTCACGTGCCAAAACGTCAAAGCCGTGCGACGAAAACCCCTATGATTGATGCAACCATTGGAAATCCCGAGTTGGAAATGGGATAGTGTCTCAATGGATTTTTTTTCGGGATTACCGCGATTACCTAAAGGGATGAATATGATATGTGTGATTGTCGATAGGCTAACAAAGACGGCCATATTCATTCTAATGAAGGACACTTGGACTATGGATCAATTAGCCAGAGCATATATCGATAATGTGGTACGACGGCATGGGGTACCACATGACATCATTTCCAATAGAGATAGTAGATTCGTCTCTCATTTTTGGACTACGCTGCAAGAAGCGCTCGGTACGCAAATTAAGATGAGTAACGCATTCCACCCAATAACGGATGGACAAACCGAGAGGACGATCCAAACATTAGAGGACATGCTAAGAGCGTGTGTCTTAGAATTTAAGGGTAGTTGGGAAAATCACTTACCATTAATTGAATTTTCCTACAACAATAGCTACCATGCTAGCATTGGCATGGCGCCATTCGAAGCACTGTACTGACGGAAGTGCCGAAGTCCGTCAAGTCTGGTAGAAAATGATACGACAGTGGTAGTAGGACCACAACTTGTTGAGGACATGGCTCAACAAATTAGGATCATTCAAGGAAAGATGAAAGCGGCACAAGACCGACAGAAGAGTTATGCCGATGTAAGACGGCAAGACCTAGAATTTCAAGTTCGGGATAAGGTCATGCTAAAGATATCACCGACTAAGGGGGTGATGCGCTTTGGCAACGGGGAAAGCTAAGTCCTCGATATATAGGACTTTACGAGATTCTAGAAAGAGTCGGTACTTTAGCATATCGACTAGCCTTACCGCCACAACTGGCTCGAGTGCACAATGTGTTCCATATATCACAATTGAAGATGTATGTGCAAGACCCAACACATGTACTCCAACAGGAAGAAATTGAATTGGATGATGACTTGAGCTACGAGGAAATTCCGGTGCGAATACTCGATGTGAAGGAGAGAGTAACGAGAAATAAGATAGTGAGGATGGTTAAGGTTCTTTGGTCGAACCATGAAACTGAGACGGCAACATGGGACTTAGAAGCAGATATGAGGGAGCATTACTGTAACACCCCGGATTTGATAACCTAGGCCGGGATGCCACCGCCACACCTCCCTAGCAAGACAGGGATTCTTCGAGCTTACTAAAGAGATGCAAGGCTATGGGTATTGCAAAGAGTTTAAAACAAGTGCGGAATTTATTTAAAAATAATAATAAGTCTCATCCACACATAATAGTAATAATGATATGTCGCAGCGAAAATAAGTAAAATGGGCCAACATGGCCAAAACCCGGGTTTTACATGCCCGATATGCAGTATCATAAAAGCGATAAACAACGTTTAAATAATTCCATCCCCCAATGCACATGCTATGCATTATCTCCGTACTCTGAAAGAAAAACGAAAACAACAATTTTATCAGTATTATAAAATACTGAGTAAGTCGATCCTAACATAGCAATAAAGGGGTTTAATTAAATAATTAAATTCTCTCCTAATCATGCATACAACAATCCATTTACCAATTTGAAATTAAAATTTTAAAAATTTAAAATTTAAAAATTTAAATGTATACTTGGACATGCATTTAAATTCATAATAATAATCTAACATGTTATAAAACTTAAGACATAAATTTAAAGACAAGAATAAATAAATAAATACATAAAAAATATTAAATCTTCTAATTTTTTTTTTGTTACGTCTCCGTTTCTCAATATTTAGTGTAGCCGGTCATCCGGCGGCCGCAGCCGTTTCGTATTTCAAGTATTTCAAGTATTTCCAAGTATTTCACGATTGCATCGCAATCTCGTCAAGTTTAGCCGGTCATCCGGCGGCCGCAGCCGTATCTGCCATACCCAAAACACTCCGGAGCCTATGAAAATCCATACGGATAATCCCGAGAGTGTAGGTCGTATCTCAATGCCGTTTTGGCGTAGTATCTCATCTAATTTCTCTCTTCCATTATAGGCCCGAAGAGAAAGGCTAGAGGGCACCCTGCAGAGCACTCACCCTCCGCCGAAGTATCTCATATGTTTCAATTTAGTGTAACGGGATTTTTCAAAAGTATAGATGTATCGTATTTTCAAGGTCTCGACCGTTTGTTTCGAAATTTCAAAATCTCTTCGATGTAAAATCATTTGGCATCACAGTTTACGCCTTTTTAATTTAAAAATTCATTTCAAGTCCAAAAATTCTGAAATTTTCACAATATATCAAAAACACCCTAACGAACAACTTTTGTGTTTTATTGCACAACATGTACACTGTCAGGATTCAGGTTTACCACAGTTCAGAAAATCGACGTTTTGAAATAACAAATGGACTCCAAAAATTCTGAAATTTTATATGAACATACTAGACATAATTATCTACATATTTCATTTCGATTGCAAAGATCAGTTCGGACTATAAATTATAGAAACGGGCTCATCAAGTTCGGACATCAACACTGTCAGATTTTCGAAAATGTTTTACAAGGCAGTTTATGTTCGGATCGTTTTGGGGTAGCAAACGTTGATGAAAATGGCTGAAATTTTTACACAACATAGATTAATGTGTTAGGAACAAAAGTCTAGTTTTGAGTTTATCGAATTGGATTCTCGAAATATGAGTTTTAATCGGATTTCAGAAATTGCGCAAGATAGGGTTTTTAGGTTCGGTTTTTACGTTTCGTTACAACGTGACTAAATCGGACGCCCCTAAGCCACCCTTATTGATGTTAAAGGCATCAAATTACAGTGGTAAGGTGTTGGGTTGTCCTCGGGTCGTTCGGCTCGTCCAAATTCACTACGAACGGATCTCCTCAACGCCAAGCTTCCAACTTTGGCCACGATTTCAAATCGGAAGAAAGAATCCAATGTTAGATCGAGTTTTCGGGTTCGAAAACTTAAATGAAAGCCTATGAATGACTTACCAAAGTCTGGAGCACTAGATACCTTGTATTCCATGCCTCCTCCGTCGGTTTTCGTCGCCGGAAAGTGATCGGAAAGTTCGACGTTGGTGTTTTTGGGTGTTGGATGAACTTGGGAGAAATTGGGGAGTGTTTAGGGCTGCTAGGGTTTGGGAATTCGAAACAAATGAGTCTCAAGACCCCTAGAGCCGACCATATACACCTTCTTTCACTCGGGATTGAATTTCCAAAGTCGGGGGTCGAAATATGGCTAGAAATCGCCGAAACCGCGTGAATGGCCGCATTCTGGGCATCCACGCGGGGTTGGCGCGATGGTAGGCCAAACACCGCGCGGACAGCGCGTGGCCTCCGCCTAGACCTCGGTCCGGGCAGGTCCGTGTGATCCGTCGGGTCTTTTCCTCCTCTCTTTCGGACTTCTATCATTCCGTGTTTTTGGGCTCGATTTTCAGGGATATTTTCGGGTTATAATTCCTACTCTAAATATATTCCGACTTAAATTGATTTCATGTTTGAAATATTAGGTCCGTCGGTTTTGGGTTCGTCGGCTCCTAAATCGTCGTCTTTCGACTTCCGTGCATTTTCGATTTTACGTGTTCTCGGAAACAAGACCTCTTTTCTCATCGGATTAAATTCTATCTTATATCCTAAAATTTACGGGTATTACAATCTACCCTCCTTAAGAATCAACTTCGTCCTCGAAGTTGTGCTTTATCATCTCGCGAGTTTGGGATTTGTTTGATTAAGCGATTGTATTATTGTGTGTTGTTGTTTGTTATTATTTGACTGAACCCAGAATTGAAATTTCCAAGTTGCCTACGTACCCCGTGAAGTGATCAAGTCATTACGTAGTTCAAAACAATTTGAATTTATTTATTTGGGGTACAAAATTTCCCCATAACTGCAGTTGCATTGTCTTGGAATAGGGTCGGGTAACGTTCTTTCATGTCTGCTTCCAATTCCCATGTTGCCGTCTCGGTTTCGTGGTTAGACCAAAGAACCTTGACCATCTTCACGGTCTTATTTCTTGTGACTCTCTCCTTCACGTCGAGTATTCGTACCGGGAATTCCTCGTAGCTCGGGTCATCATCCAATTCAATCTCTTCCAGTTGGAGTACATGGGTCGGATCGTGTATGTACTTTTTCAATTGTGAGACATGGAACACATCGTGGACATGAGCGAATTGTGGCGGCAATGCTAGCCGATATTCTAGGTTTCCAACTCTTTCTAGGATCTCATGCGGTCCTATGTATCGTGGACACAATTTTCCTCGCTTGCCAAAGCGCATCACCCCCTTCATCGGTGATACCTTCAGCATGACCTTATCGCCGATTTGAAATTCCAAGTCTTGCCGTCTCACATCGGCATAGCTCTTTTGCCGGTCTTGAGCGGCTCTCATCTTTCCTTGGATTATTTTGATTTGTTGAGCCATGTCCTCAACAAGTTGCGGTCCAACTTCCATAGTGCTATTGTTCTCTTCCCAGTTCAATGGGCTTCGGCACTTGCGTCCATACAGTGCCTCGAAAGGTGCCATGCCCATGCTAGCATGGTAACTATTGTTGTAGGAAAATTCGATTAGTGGTAAGTGATCTTCCCAACTTCCCTTAAATTCTAGTACACATGCCCTTAGCATGTCCTCTAACGTTTGGATCGTTCTTTCTGTTTGTCCATCCGTCATGGGGTGGAACGCGGTACTCATCTTTATTTTCGTACCGAGGGCTTCTTGTAGCTTTGTCCAGAAATGAGAGACAAATCTACTGTCTCTGTCCAAGATGATGTCATGTGGTACTCCATGCCGCCGTACCACATTGTCGACATACGCCTTTGCCAATTGGTCCATGGACCATGTATCCTTCATTGGGATGAATATGGCAGCTTTTGTCAACCTATCCACGATCACCCAGATTTTATTCATCCCTTTCGGTGAACGTGGTAACCCCGACACGAAATCCATTGAAATGCTATCCCATTTCCAACTCAGGATTTCCAATGGTTGCATTAGTCCTAGGGGTTTTTGACGTACTGCCTTCATCTTCTAGCAGTAAGGCATCTTGCCACAAATTCGGCTACCTCTCTTTTCATGTTTGGCCACCAATAGTTCTTCTTTAAGTCCTTGTACAGCTTGTCTCCTCCGGGATGAACCGAGTATGGGGTATTATGGCCGTCTTCCATCACCTTTTGCTTTAGGTCAATGCATTTTCGTGGTATACACCACCTTCCCTTGAAGCGGATACTCCCGTCATCATGAATTTTAAAATCCATTGCCTTTCCTTCGGCAATGTCCTTCCTAATTTCTTCCAACTTCTCATCACCCGGTTGGGCGAGTCGTATTTCATCGAATATGGTAGGTCCCACTACCATCGCGTTGACGACTTCGTTTACTGTGCCAGAATGCACCAACTCTAGACTAAATTTTGCCAAGTCTCTGTACAACTCGGCCGGTATCACGAGTGAATTTGCCACGCGTTGAGTCTTTCGGCTCAGGGCATCAGCTACAACGTTGGCTTTTCCTTCGTGATAAGCAATCTCTAGGTCATAATCCTTGATTAACTCCAACCATCTTCTCTGTCTCAATTCAGCTCTTTTTGCGTGAATATGTACTTCACGCTCTTATGGTCGGTGAACTTCCGACACTTTCGCCCATAGAGATAGTGTCTCCATATCTTTAAGGCGAACACGACTGCGGCTAGTTCTAAGTCGTGCGTCGGGTAGTTCTCTTCGTGTGGTTTTAGTTGATGCGATGCGTATGCTATGACCCTTTGATCTTGCATTAACACGAATCCCAATCCTTCTTTCGAGGCGTCGCTGTAAACCTCGAAGTCACCATCCTCCGATTGTAGCGCCATTACTGGCGCTGTGGTAAGTTGTTTCTTCAAATCTTGGAATGCGGAGTCGCATTCACTGGTCCTGTAACACCCCGATTTTTGGTCAGCCAGGTCGGGATGTCACCGCCACACCTCCCTAGTAAGACACGGTTTCTCCGGCTTACTAAAGAGATGCAAGGCTAGGTATTTCAGTATTTAAAATATTTAAAAAATTTGCAAACAACCCATACAACATAAATTCGAAAATAATAATATCATAATGCAGCGGAAATAATATTTAAGTATAATATTGCAGCGGAAATGTAAATAAGACCGACATGGTAAAAACACGGGCTAAACAGGCCCGTTTATTCTATATTCTAATGCAAGAATTTAAAAATAAAGTTTCGCAAAATATAATTTCCCCATGCATGAACGTGCTCATGTTTGTTCCACATACTCTGTAAGGAAAAAGGAAAAATAAACGGTTTGGTCAGCACAACTTGCTGAGTAAGTTAACACATGCATGATCGTAGGTTTTAAAAGCCATTAATTTAATATTTACATAAAGACATGATAATAAGCCATAAATAATTCAACTTAATTATCTAACCAATTTGCATAGTATTTCATGGCGCTAGTCAACAATACATTTAGCACAATTTAAAATGAAAGCCATAATTAATTTAAACAGAGCATTTAACAATTTAAACGACAACGATAAATAATCCAATTTAATTTAAATTCCCCATTACATTCCCGATTTAGTAATTTCAAGTGTTTCACGATTTCATCGCGTTCTCAACAAGTTTAGCCGGAAACCGGCGGCCGCAGCCGTATCTGCCATACCCAGTACCACTCCGGAGCCTCGGGAAACCCATGTGTATATTCACGAGAGTGTAGGCCATATATCTCATGCCGTTTTGGCAATATCATATCTCAATTTTCGCGCGGGGTCACCATCGTCCATAAAGGCACGAAGTGAAGCAGTTAGGGGGCACCCTGCAGAGAACTCACCCCTAATGTTAATTTATCAAGTTTGTAAGGGGATTTTTTTCAAAGATTCTGATTTCACTAAATTTATTAAGAAAAGATTTCGACTCGTTTCAACCCTAAAGGCTAGTTCCATCGTTTCAACAAGATTTCAAGATTTGACTCCGGAAAAACCGCTGTTTACTCAAAAATTAATTTAAAATCAGATTTAAGTCCAAAAATACGGAACCTTTAACACTGACTCGGAAACATCAAGATGAACAACTTTCTTGTTTTAACTTTTTCAATCCGAGATACCGAAACAGGTCAAAAACGTCAATTTTCGTCATATCATTAATCTGTCCGAATTTTGTGTACAGCAGTTCAAGATTTTCAAGATCTACCATAGCAAATCAACTCCAAACTTAACGAAATTTTACAAAGACCTTCTTAAGACATTTGTCTACAACTTTCATGTTCGGCTAAAGATCTAAATCGGCTTAGAACCCTAGTCAAAAACGTCATCAAGTTCAGACCTAAGTTCTGTCAAGAAATTCAAGATTCAAATCTTAGCAGTTCGGTTTCGGGTGGATTTCATATAAAATATCATCACCAAAAATTCTGAAAATTTTACAGGAGATAGATCTAAGCCTTAGGAATGTTTTTTATGTTTTAAGTTTTCTCGTTTGAAGACTTTAAGGGTTCGGAAAAATTGGACAAAACCGTTGCGCCGGTAGAAATCACATGTTGACAGATTTTCGAAAGTTTTGATTAAGCTTTTAGCTTTAAGTGTTTTAATTACTCCCAAAACCATTTAAGTGTCAACTTACTGATTCCTAGTCGTCCGGGATCGTCGATTTCGGAGGCGTGGCTTCCAGTCCACCGTTTATCCTCTCCGTTCGTCGGGTTCTTCGTTCTAGATCCGATTCGGGGTGTAGAGAGAAAAAGACTAAGTTAGTGTTTCGTTTTTGAATTAAAAACGAGATGGATGAATGGATCAGACTTACCACGACGTCGGAAGACTTCCGATCTCGTCCAAACAGTCTCCGGCTTGGTTTTGGTGCCTCCGATGACTTCCGGATCTAGGGTTTTGTGTATAGAGAGTATCGTAGGGTTTTGAAAAGTGTTTGGGGCTTCCAAGAGGTGTTATTTATAGATAGGCACGACCTAGGGACGTCCAAGGTCGGCCTTGGTGAGTCTTGAGCCGAAAGGTGTTCAACCAAAGTCGGAAAATCCGGATTCGGGCGAGTGAATCTCGCAACCGGCGAATCTGTCGCGTGGCGCGGTCGTGGCGCGCCGTTTCCCCCTTCACCATGCGGCCCTCGCCTGGACTTCGGTCCGGGCGGGTCGTGCGATCCGTCGTGCCTTTCCTCCTCTCTTTCGGACTTCTATCCCCCTATGCTCCCGGATTCCGATTTACGGGCCATCTTCGGGTTTCTATTCCGTATCGTCATTTCCCTCGGATCTAAATTTATGTTTGGACTCGAGTTTTCGAGCCCATTGGTGTCGGGTATACATGTAACAATTTATTTATCTTTATTTAATTCTTTTTATTTAATTAAATTCCTTTAATTCCTTTTTAAGTTAAATTTCATTTCTCATCTCCTTACCTTTATTTATTTATTTGTTGTATTTATCTATTTATTGTATTTATTGTATTTATAGTTTATTTATTTAATTATTTATTTTATGGTGCAAAATTCTCGGGTATTACAGTCTACCCTCCTTAAGAATCAACTTCGTCCTCGAAGTTGTGTTTCGGCTTTTCTCGTGCTAAGGTCTTTTCGGTTGTTTTATTAATTTGTGACTGAACTTAGAATTAAAACTTCTAAGCTGCCTACGTACCTTTTGAAGGGATCGAGCCATAACGTAGTTCAAAATAATTTGAATTTGTTTGTTTGTTTACAAAAATGCACGAAAAATACATGGTATGACATCCTCTCCCCCTTAAGATTGCAGTTATGTCCCCATAACTGTGTCGGTGTCGGTTTGGAACAGTGTCGGATAGCGTTCTCTCATGTCGGATTCTACCTCCCAAGTTGCCATCTCACTTTCGTGGTTCGACCAAAGAACCTTGATCATTTTGACGGTTTTGTTCCTCGTTACTCACTCCTTAGTATCCAGAATTCGCACTGGGACTTCTTCATAAGTCAGATCCTCATCGAGTTCGATTACTTCTGGTTGAAGTACGTGTGTCGGGTCCGGCACATACTTCTTTAGTTGTGAGACATGGAAGACATTATGAACTCGATCTAGTTGTGGCGGTAAAGCCAGTCGGTAGGCCAAATTCCCGACTCGTTCTAGAATTTCGTAATGTCCTATGTATCGAGGACTCAACTTTCCTCGTTTGCCAAAGCGCATCACCCCCTTCATGGGTGATATCTTTAGCATGACCCTATCTCCCACTTGAAATTCTAGGTCTCGTCGTCTCACGTCAGCGTAACTCTTCTGACGGTCTTGAGCGGCTCTCATTTATCCTTGAATCACCTTGATTTGTTGAGCCATGTCTTCGATAAGTTGTGGTCCCACTACCACCGACTTATCGTCTTCTTCCCAGCTCAACGGGCTTCGGCATCTTCGTCCATACAACGCCTCGAATGGTGCCATGCCAATGCTAGCATGGTAGCTATTATTATAAGAAAATTCGATTAAGGGTAAATGGGATTCCCAATTTCCCTTAAATTCCAACACGCATGCTCTCAGCATGTCTTCTAGTGTTTGGATTGTTCTTTCGGTTTGACCATCCGTCATAGGGTGGAATGCGGTGCTCATTTTGATTTGAGTACCAAGAGCTCTTTGTAACTCCGTCCAAAAATGAGAGACAAACCTACTGTCTCTGTCGGAAATGATGTCATGTGGTACTCAATGTCGTCGTACCACATTATCAACGTAGGCTCGGGCCAATTGGTCCATAGTCCATGTGTCCTTTATCGGGATAAATATGGTTGTCTTCGTTAGCCTACCCACAATCACCCAAATCTTGTTCATGCCTTTAGGTGATCGGGGTAATCCCGAGACAAAATCCATTGAGATGCTATCCCACTTCCAACTTGAAATCTCTAGTGGTTGCATCAGTCCTAAGGGTTTATGTCGCACTGCCTTAACCCTTTGGCAGGTGAGGCATTTCGCCACGAAGTCTGCCACTTCCTTCTTCATTCCCGGCCACCAATAGATCTTCTTTAGATCTTTGTAAAGCTTGTCGCCTCCGGGATGCACTGAGTATGGCGTGTTGTGCCCTTCCTCCATCAACCTTTGCTTCAACTCGACACACTTTTGAGGCACACACCATCTCCCTTTGAAGTGAATGCTTCCATCCTCGTGGACAGCAAATCCTATTGCCTTTCCTTCGGCAATATACTCCTTTATCTTTTCTAATTTTGCGTCACCCGGTTGGGCGAGCCTAATCTCATCCAATATTGGAGTTTCTACGATCATGGCATTGATCGTGTCACTCACTGTGCCCGGATGCACAAGTTCCAACTCCAATCTTGCCAACTCCATGTACAATGCCGGCAGAATTACCAACGAGTTCGTCACGTGTTGGGTTTTCCGGCTTAGGGCATCGGCTACCACATTCGCCTTCCCCTCGTGGTAGGCTATCTCCAAATCATAATCTTTAATAAGTTCCAACCACCTTCGCTGACTCAAATTCAACTCCTTCTGAGTGAATATATATTTCAAGCTCTTGTGGTCGGTGAACATTCGATACTTCCGCCCATAAAGATAATGTCTCCATATCTTTAGAGCAAAAACGACCGCTGCCAACTCCAGGTCGTGTGTCGGATAATTCTCCTCGTGAGGTTTTAGCTGGCGTGATGCATACGCTACGACTCTCGAGTCTTGCATCAAGACACAACCTAAACCTTCCTTCGAAGCATCGCTATAAACTTCGAAGTCACCATTCTCTGACGGTAGTGTCAATACGGGTGTGGTTGTGAGTCGTTTCTTCAGCTCTTGAAACCCTGTCTCACAAGCCTCTGTCCACACGTATTTTACTCCCTTCTTCAGTAGCTGAGTCAAAGGTCGTGCGATTTTCGAAAAATCCTTCACGAACCATCTATAATACCGGCTAATCCAAGGAAACTCCTTATCTCAGTTTGACTCTTGGGAGTTGCCCATTCAGTTACGGCAGAGACTTTTGCCGGATCCACTGAAACTCCATCAGCGGATACTATATATCCTAGAAATGCTACCTCCTTCAACCAAAAATCGCATTTGGACAATTTGCTGTATAGTTGATTCTTTCGCAAGGTTCCTAACACTTGGTGCAAGTGTTGGGCGTGCTCCTCCTCGTTTTTCGAGTAGATCATGATGTCATCAATGAACACCACTACACACTGATCTAACAGCTCTCGGAATACATTGTTCATGAGGTTCATGAACATGGCTGGAGCATTTGTTAACCCAAAGGATAACACTGTGAACTCGTAGTGGCCATATCGAGTTCGAAACGCCGTCTTCGGAATGTCTTTCTCGGCGATTCTCAACTGGTGATACCCAGATCGTAAGTCGATCTTCGAGAATACTGAAGCTCCCTTCAGTTGATCAAATAGATCCTCTATTCTCGGCAAAGGGTATTTATTCTTGATAGTCACTTGGTTCAATCCTCGATAATCTATGCAAAGACGTAATCCTCCGTCTTTCTTCTTAACAAATAAAACCGGTGCTCCCCGGGGGAAGTACCCGGCCTTATGTACCCTTTTCCTAACAGCTCCTCGAGTTGGTCCTTTAACTCCTTCATTTCCAGTGGTACCATCCGGTACAGAGCTTTTGAGACAGGCTCGGTGCCCGGGATGAGATCTATAGTGAACTCAAGATCTCTCTCAGGTGGCATTCCCGGGATGTCTTCAGGAAACACATCCGGGTATTCTCTTACCACTGGTATGCTGTCAACCTTGTTCTCTTCCGCCTCAAGGTTGTGCACGTAGCACGCATATAGCTCATACCCCTTACGCATCAAGTTACTTTGTTTCAGTGCACTAACGATTTTGTTACTCTTCTCAGGGGGCTGAGAGTAAAAGATAACTCTCTTTCCCCTACTTTTTGACAAGGTGATCTTTTGTTTTTGGCATTCGATCACCGCTTTATACTGGGACATCCAGTCCATCCCCAGTATAATGTCAAAGTCCCTTAAGTGAAACTCTATTAAGTTTGCGAAGAATTCTACATTCTTGATCACTATAGGAATTACGTAGTATCGTTTAGAGCAAGCTACTACTTCTCAAGAAGGCAATTGAATTCCTAAGCTAATTCTCTCGCACTTAGGTAGATCTAACTCAGGCACTATTCTTGATGCTATGATTGAGCAACTAGCTCCAGAATCAAATAGAACTCTAAGGGGTGTATTCAGGACATCAAATGTACCTGCCATCACTTCTCCTTGTGCAGGCACGTCCGCTTGGTCAACCACGTTAAGTCTTCCCATCGGGCGTCCCTAATTGCCTTGCTGGTTTGGATTCAGCTGCTGATCTTGCTGTTGATTTTGATTTTGAGGTGGTTGAGGACGTTGGTTCTGATTTTGATTCGGCTGCCTAAATTGATTTTGAGGGGGTCTATACCCCTGATTGTTGCCATTCTGTCCGTTTTGATTTTGAGGCTGCCCCTGCCCCGTGACCAAGTCTTCCCTTTTCGTTATGTTTTCGAGCCTTGTTCGGCACTCCCGACGTATGTGGCCCATACGTCCACACCGAAAGCATGCCCCTTGTTGAGGGCATCCCCTCGCTAGGTGGGGTCGCCCACACCTTGGTTAAACCTCCTTCCATTGTTGGTTTGCTGTGGCTTATTCGACCCTCTCCGCTGTTCGTTCCTTCCCGTGTTGTTCTCGCTTCTCGCGTCCCGGTTCCTCTTGTCTTGGGGACCTCGGCTGGATTCCCCACTCACTCTCGTTTTCAGTTGATGTACTCGCGCCACTGCCACAGTGCGATCGTACACTGCCTGCAGATCAGGGTAGTGCACCCCTGCAATCACCTCGCGTACTGCCAGGTTCAGTCCCATCTCGAACTTTTGAGCTTTCTCCGCATCCGTGGGTACGAGTCTCGGTGCAAACCTCACCAGTTCCTTGAATCGAGTGTAGTACTCTTGTACGGTCTGGCCTCCTTTCTTCAGTGATAGAAATTCTTCGTACATTGCAGCTTTAGTACTCAGGGGATAGAATATATCCCTGAGCAGTTCCATCATTTCCGCCCAGGAGTAGGGCTCGTCATCTTCAGTCAGTTTTGCTAAAGTCGCCTGCCACCAGTCGTCCGCTTCGCCTCCCAAGTAGTACGAAGCGACGTGCACTCTTTCTCCTTCCGGACACTTGACCGCCCCCCAACAGCTTGTCAAAGGTCCGGATCCATTCTTCCAGTTTGGTTGGATCCTCCTCACCAGCATAGTGGGGTGGCTGGTAGGGATTCACCATTGCCAGGTAGTTGGGGCGAGCTTGGGGGGGAGGTACCGCCGCAGCTTGGCCCTGATTGACTTGCGCATTCCCTAGCGCAACCAAGACCTCCTCTATCGTCCGAAGACGATCGCCCACATTGTTCGGTGCGGGGGCGTCCTGCGCACCTTGGGGTTGTTCGTCTACAGGTTGAGCCGGTTCCGTGACATTTGGAGGTGTTTCAGTAGTGGTTTGGGGAGCGGGTTGAGTTCTTCCTCTTCCTCTGGGTGCCATTCTGGTACAAATAGGGTGGATTAGGACTTGTGAAATTAGCATATAGTCTAAACAATTTCTATAAATGTGTATGTGTTTTGTAATTTCGCACGTGGTGCTCGATCAAACTAAGAAGCGCCGTACTCTTCTGGGTTTTATTTTATTTTATTTTATTTCAATTTTTTTTTGTTCGGACAGGTCTGTCCAGATTTTTTTTTTCGATTTATTATAAATAAATCGGGCATTTTTATTTCCTTAAAAGAAATTTTAGTACAAGCGAGAAGGTATACAAAAGTAGAAATATTTTCCTAGCAAAATAGTATCTACTATAAATAGAGTCCCTAGCGTCACAAGACATCATCCGGTGGAGTAGCGGAATCCTCCTCCGGATCTTCCTCCTTCGAACTCGGCGGCAGTAGATCGTCAAAGATGGTGTTCAAGTCTTGTCCATGAGCATCGATGTGTTCCTTCAGTATTAGGTTTTGCGTAGTGAGGGTTTGGACTTCGCGTTCGAGTTGGTTTATGCGGTGGTGATCCGCCTCTCTTAAGTTGCCCATGTAGTGCAAATTTGCCTCCAATTGAGCCATACGATGTTTCATTTGTTCTATGGTTTGTTGGGAGTCAAAGTGAGCGTTCATCATTTTGATCATCAAGTTCATCATATCTTGACTAGCCATCTAGCGCAAGCAAAAGATCTAGGTTAATATTCGCCAAGATTTTAGGTTAAACTTCGCCAAGATTCTAAGTTAAAATTCGTCAAGATTCTAAGTTAAAATTCACCAAGATTCTAAGTTAAAATTCGCCAAGATTCTCAGTTCTTTACATAAAGGAGATGCAATATGTGATAATGGCCAAAATTGTCCATTATTTCCAATACATTTCCGTGTCTGAGACGGACATTTTGATCGTGATTCCATCTTATTTCAATAAGAAAGCAGTTGAATTTGACAGATTAATGCGAGTTTGTAAAAACATCGAGCCGGTAACAAAAAGACACAAAATATGCAATTTTAATTGTATTTGTGTTAGAAAAATCCAAAAACATGAAAAAAGGAAAAAGAAAAGAAAAAGGAATGAAAAGATGGGCAAAAGAATAAAAGAGCCCACAAAAATCCAAAAAGATGGGAAAAAGATTGAAAATCCCACAACTGAAATTTGGCTAAGTGTTGAAGCACAATTCGAATTGTGCAATTCGAATTAATTCGAATTGCACGACAATTCGAATTGCTAAAGAGAACAAAGAATTGGTTAAGTGTTGGAAGGGATGCAGAAGTCTAATTCGAATTGTTCAATTTTGAATTAATTCGAATTAGGGAATGAAGAGAGAAGAAACCCAAAGGCAAGAAGGAGATGCAATTCGAATTGTCCAATTCGAATTAATTCGAATTGGCACAAACAATTCGAATTGCCAACAAGTGCAAGGAAGCCAAGCAGAAACCCTCATCCAATTCGAGAAAAGACCAATTCGAATTATCCTAACAATTCGAATTGATAACTGAAGGCCAAAATCCCAGCTCAAGGAAGAGATCTCACAATTCGAATTAATTCGAATTGGTTGAGATAATTCGAACTTCACTCAGCAACTCATCCAAAGAAAGCTGTGCACAACAATGGTGGGCCTAGGGTTTTGAAGATTGTCTATAAAAGCAGACCTTCCACAACAGAATCAAAAGATCAAGAATTTTGGCCAAAAAGAAGCTTGGGACAAAAAGAACAGCAGGAGGTTCCACACCCCTTAAGGGTTAGGTAGGTAGTTTAGTTTAGTTTAGTTTATTTTTCTTGCAAGTAGTGTAATCTTTACATGCTTTGATCTTAGTTTAGTGTAGAAGCAGTTTGTGTAACCCTTAGAGTAGCCATTTTCCATATTTTTACATGCTTTCTAGTTAGAATAAACCCTACATTCAAGCTAATGATGGTTTTGGGTTCTTTATTTTGCTTTCAAAGTGCCAGTACAAGAAAATTTCCAGAAATGGTGTTATTCATGTGTTTTGGCACTCTTTAATGCTTTCTCTAGAAATAAATGCTTAGTATGTTTGTTTGTTTCAACTAGGTTACATTTATTATGTCCTAGTTGACATTCAAACTTAATAAATGCATGTTTGGTGGGTTTTTGGCTTGATTTAGTGCCTTAGAGCTTCAAATAAGTGTTCTTAGGTTTTAGATGTTTTTAAGGTTTGTTAAAATTTATGTTTAGGTTTTATTCTTCCTGCCCTAATCTTATTTCATGCTACCTTAGATAACTTGAGTGTTCTTAGTTTATTCATGCAGTTCTTAGATAACTAGATGTTTTAGGTTCTTTGATCTTTGATCCCTTGTTTGTAGCAATAGGTTTTGAATTTTCCAAATACCCACTAGACATGTGTTTGTTTATTTCTTGAAAATCTCACTAGGGTGGCTGTGAAATGACATTGATGTGAGATGAGGGATTTAGTAAATCTAAACCCATCATTACAGTACAGTGTTCACCTAACCCATACTTGTGAGAATAAAAATTGTTGTTGTCTGAAAATATGTAATTCGAATTGAGGCAATTCGAATTATCTCGAATTGCCTAAGAAATTCGAATTGCATAGCCAAAAATTTCCTCCATGTGGTTTTCAACCAATTCGAATTATCCAATTTGAATTAATTCGAATTGCTCAACAATTCGAATTGGCTTGAAAACCACATTGTATCCATTGCCATCCCCTCATGCCTTAGTTTATTTTCTACCCCCAACCAATTCGAATTGCCCAATTCGAATTAATTCGAATTGCTGGACAATTCGAATTCACCTTCCCCTTGAGGTATATGCCTTAGTCAATTTTGAGCAAGGAAAGGACTTCATCAAATCCAATTCGAATTAGTTCGAATTGCTCAACAATTCGAATTAGATGATATCTCATTCCTTTGCAGGGATTAATTGGGTAAGATCATACTTCATTCTTCATGCATTCTCAATTCGAATTACCCCAGTAATTCGAATTGAACTATCCTTTTATTTTGAAAACTCCAAAAACATTTTCTTCCATGATTTGTGTAAGTTGCATGGATATATTGGGCCTGGGCCCAATTCATCTGATTTCTATCCATTACACATTTCAACCCATTAGTGTCCACTTATTGTGTGCTTAACACCCACACAATACAAAAAATATTTTCTTACTTTTTTGTTTTTTCTTTCATTGTGTGTATGAACGGATAATGAGAAACACCACAGATTAATGTTGGTGAAAGGTCCCTTCACAGGGATATCGACTAACCCGTCTTCTGTGTGTCAATCATTATCTGTTATTTTGCATGATCTGGTTAGTGGTTGGTGGAAGCTTCGGCGAGCGTTCTCTTCACTAAGAGTTTCGATTAGTCACTCAGCCAATTCCTAATCAGATACAGTTTTAATTCCCCTTATCTTAATTTCAAACCTGAATTCAAGTTGCAATAGTATTAACTGATGTCGACCAATATCAGTTAAGACATATTACAGCAAGAAATATGTGGGTTTTTCTTCTACTCACAGACAAGAGAAAACTAAATGACGGCGGTCACCGTTATTTGGGGTTCTTTCTGTCTACAATCATTCATCTTGGATAATTGGAACCGGACTACAGATGTTTGCAGTCCGGAAAACCCCAACTATCTCTGGCACTCTTTTTAGCCGATTTCTTCTCATCTCAGGCTAATCCATCTTTGTGTATCGCATTCTGTCTAACCCCACCATATATTTTGGGGTATTTTATTTTCCTTTTCATATACTTGTATGCATGATACTATTATGTAGATGTTCTGGTCTTATTGCTATTTTGGGGATCCTTCCCCTTGGACACAGAAGTTTTGATTTAAATCGGATGTTGCATAATAAACTTCCAACAAAAACTCTTTTATAAAATCCGGATCTAAGTAAGGGATAAAGTCGACAATTATGACTAATTCATCTTCCACTGGGGGTTGATTTTGAGAGCTTAGAAGCAGAGTCAGCGATTAGGTCTCATCTAGACTGAAAGGATCTGTGTTTTAATTGAGAGTCTAGTACCTGTCTAGGGAATGATTTTCAAATATTCATTTGCTTCTCAAAATTGCTGTGTGTTGGAAATCTGATATTAGATATCGCATTAAGTCAATATCCACTTGGGTATAGATGAGATGTGATAAATAATACTAGAGGAACAACATATAGGCCTTGGTGAATTTCTAAGGTAGGGTTGAGTATTCCTTCGACTACTATCTTCTTCTGCCAAAGTCTAGAATTGAGTCTTGAGTGAGTACATCCGGAATAGGTTCATTTATGGATCTGTTTCATTTAGTTTGTATCTCATAACTACCCAGATGTTGTAAGCCCTGTGGCTTATTGATATCTCGGGGGTTCTTGATCTGCATCTGGTCACCAAGACCAGGGGCTCTTTTATACTAACGGAAAGAGACGTTTTTAACGATTCCGAGTGATAGATTTAAATGCTTTCTTTACAGCTTTCTCTACTGCTTTCCTTTAAATGCTTTCATAGAGGTCACTCGGAAGAATTAGGGGCTGTCCATCTGTTAAAAGGTTTGAGAGTTATGGAATGGTTTGGGGCTTGATTTGAAACTTTGGGTGTGACATGGGGGATTGATAGCAGTACTTGGCATGTCAACTAATGATTTGACAGGTGTTGCTCGTCCACCGTAAACGATGAACATACTTTTGCAAGGCATTGCAAGGGGAGTTAAGAGTTTATGGTATCTTAGAAATTGCTATCTTAAGAGCATGTAAACTCTTACTGTAAGTACCTGTCTGTTAAAGGGAACATGGTATAGAGAGCATGAGAGTTAGCTAACTAGAGGATTATCCCAAGCTAAGATCTGTGTATAAAAATGGAAGTTTAATTATGTTTCATCTGAATCTTGTCCAATCTTTATTATTTCCCCCCTGTCCCTTCTGTCACATTTAAACTTGCTTTCTAGATAGAGTAGCATAATTTTATATTGCTTTCGTAGTATGGATTTAATTGCTTTCCTCGATCTAATTCACCATGCTTTGTAGGATAATTTTTACTGCTTTCATGATCTGGTTTAATTTATGTCAAGTAGTTGTTAGAAAACCTTGCAAAACTTGAAACGAGTAACCGAGTGGAAAATCTTAGTAAACGACGTGGGCCCTGCTTCCATCGCACATCTCCAGTGAACGATCCGGTACTTACTATAAATTACTGCAATTTTTGACTCCGTGCGCTTTCAGGAGCACAGTTTCTTGACACGAGTAAAATAAAAACAACATTTTGGGAAAATACTGGGAAGATGTTCAAGAATTTCATGGCAGGTATCTTCTTGACATGAAATTAAGAGAAGCATCATGGTGCAGATACCAGGGACTTTCAGGGTGACAGACTGAAGGTCCATCCCGGTTGCACCGTGATATTTGTCAAAAGTTTCATGGCGGGAAGGACCACAGCGCCGTTTGAACCCCATATGAGTAATAAAAAGGGAAATCATAACTTATCCTTAAACCCCTTCCCTACATCATAACTCTCCTCATTTAATAATTCCACACCTGATATTTCAGAAAATTACTCGTGTTAATGAAACTCGTCAAAAGTTTCATGGCGCCGTTGCCGGGGAAATGCAGACAGTTGTAATAAATAATACTTTATTAAGTATTGAACAACGGTGTCTGGTAAGATTGAATTATTTATTTATTTATTTATGTGTTTATTTATTTATTTATGGGTGACTGATTTCACGGGTATTACAGTCTACCCTCCTTAAGAATCAACTTCGTCCTCGAAGTTGCCTTACTGATTTCACGGGTATTACATCATTCCCTCTAGACCCATCGAATCTAGCTTGGTCATTGCCCCTCCTAAAGTTATTATTCTTGTTCTTATTACGATTCTTCTTCTCAAATCCTTGCGAGTTTTTGCTCGATTCGTCATTGTCCTTTCGCTTTAATTGTTGGACACGAGCGACTGTTACTGCCCGGTCATATACCGCCTGCAAAGTCGTGCATTGTCCTCCCACCAATATTTCTCGAATATCAAGATTCAAACCCATCTCGAACTTCTGCGCTTTGTCGAAGTCAGTTGGCACCATTGCAGGAGCAAATCTAATCAGCTCCTTAAACTTGGCATAGTACTCTTGTACCGTTTGCCCACCTTGTTTTAAATGGACGAATTCTTCATACTTTGCGGCCTTAATGCTCATTGGGTAAAACCTTTCCCTCAAGACCTCCTTAAATTCTTCCCATAGGAAGGCTTTAGTTAAATTTCCTTGGAGGTTATGCCACCATTCGTCTGCCTCTCCGCCAAGATAGTAGGTCGCCACTTGGACCTTCTCGTCCTCGGGACATTTGACAGCGCTAAGGAGCTTATCAAATGTGCGGATCCAATCTTCCAGTTTGGCCGGATCTTCTTGGCCATCATAGTGGGTTGGTTGGTAAGGGTTTACTAACGCTAGGTAATTGAGTCGGGCTGCCGGCGGTGCTACACCCACTGGTGTCCTTCGTACCTCAGCGTTTCCCAAAGCTATGAGGACTTCTTCCATAGTTCTTAGGCGTTCGTCCAAATTATTGGAAATAGGAGGCGCTTGCCTTCCTACGCTATGAGCAATCTCGGTATTGTTGGGTGCGTTGGGGACGTCAGCGTCGGTGTTGTTCGGGATTTCCTTCCTCGATTTTACCTTAGGTGCCATTTTCTATTATCAATGCACGTGAAGATGAGTTTCTAATCTAAGGCAAGTTAGCGTTCAAGAAAACCTATAAGATAGGGTTGGCAAGAGGAGATAATGTATTGGCACGCCAAGCGTAGGTGATCAAGTTCTACGACTAATGCAAAATTAGTCTTAAGCAAACGCTCCTAAGTCAAGGTCATGTCGAATTCTAAGATAAGAGTAATATTTAATATTGATAATTCACATAAAAAAAAAATATCGCAAATATTCGTGGATGCATGCAATGCAATGCAATGTTATCCCAACCCCGAAAAATTATTTTATGCGTTCATCTAAACTTGTCCGAATAATTTATATATATTTTCCCATGGGTTTTTAAAGTAAGACTTGAACCATGGAAATAATACTTTGAAATTTTAAAATAATAATAATAGTAGTTAAAAATTTCTTTGGGCCCCTATATTGGGCTAAAAATAAAAATAATATTTTTAAAATACTTCCGGGCTCTGATACCACTTTGTAACACCCCGGATTTGATAACCCAGGCCGGGATGCCACCGCCACACCTCCCAAGCAAGACACGAGTTCATTCGAGCTCGCTTGAGAGATGCAAGACTAAAGGTATTTCAAAACTAATTTAAAAACAAGCCCAAAAGGATTTACTTTAAAATAACATAGTATAATTCAAATAAGTCGCAGCGGAAAATTTAAATATGGGCCGACATGGCCAAAACGCAGAGGGTAATTTAAGTCTAACAAAATACAACATTCACAATTCCTAATTTAATTCCCGAGCCCCAATATGCGTGCATGCTCATGCCATTCCTTCATACTCTGTAAAAGAAAAATAAAACAACGGGTTTTATCAGTATATAAAATACTGAGTAAGTTAATTCTTAACATAACAATAATGGGTTTTAAAAATGTAATTAATAAAAATTCTCCTTTTTACTCATGCACATTTTATAGTATAAAAATGTATTTTGTCAACATTAATAATAAGAATTTAACTGCATGATTCTAAACGTAAAGAGACGTACACAAATACTAAGGATATAAATTTTAGAAATTAGCATAAAGGAATTTTATTATAAGTCAAAGGGTTTCATAATTCATGGGATAGATTATATGTTTTCGCATAGCTAATATTTCATTCTTCTACTTTTGTTTCCACTTGGGCACTTATGTCCACAAGTCTTACAAATCACCATTCGCTAGGGCTCTTATGTCCACAAGCCTCATGGTCGATATTTCACTAGGGCTCTTATGTCCTCTAGTCGTACGCTTGGGCTCTTATGTCCACAAGCCTCAAATCAATATTTCACTAGGGCTCTTATGTCGGCTAGTCGTACGCTTGGGCTCTTATGTCCACAAGCCTCATAATTAGTGTTTCACTAGAGCTCTTATGTCCGCTAGTCGTACGCTTGGGCTCTTATGTCCACAAGCTACATAATCAAGATTTCATAGTTCCCAATTCGATCATAAATCATAAAGTTTTCAAAATTGTTGAAAGTGTCGCAAGGACAGTTTTCCATGAATCTCAAGGTTTAGTAAGCGCACACGTCGCAGATTACGCCTTTTGGTTTCAAAAATTCATTCTTAAGGCGGTTACTATGAAATTTACTCAGTGTACCAACGACACCCTAACGAACAACTTTTGTGTTTTAGGTTTCTCGAAAACGGGTAAGGAAACAAGTCAAATTTTACGATATTCTTAAAAAGTATAATCTGCCACCTTCCGGTAACAGCGCACTGTTTTTAAAACATGTTTCCGACCTAGTAAACGAACTCCAAAAATTATGAAATTTTACAGGCATGTAAATGACACAAGAATGAACAAGTTCTATTAGAGGTATTTTGTCCGGAAACACTCCGGATCGGATCAGATCCGCGCATCAAGTTCGGATAAAAATCTGTCAAGTTTTCTTTTCAGAAACGCAGGCTGTTCGGATCAATTTGAAAGTTCAAACGTTAACCAAAGTTCACGAAATTTTACGGGCATGATCTTGAGACAAATATCTACAACTTTTATGTTCACATCAAAGATTGGTTTCGACCGAAGGTGAGAGAAAAATCCAAATGAAGTCCGCATATGAAAGCTGTCAGGATTTTTGAAAGTATTTAAAAACGCAGAATCTTCTCGGTGAAATTTTGAGTAACAAAACTTAACGAAAACGCGTGAAATTTTACGGACACAATATTTAGACAGTTAGCTACAACTTTCGTTTTTACATAAAAGTTTAGTTTTGATGGCATCCATTAGAAAAACGTCAAGGGATTCGAACACGCAAAACTGTCACATATGGGGTTTTGTCCGAACACGCAGAATATACCAGATTCGATTTGACGGGCCAAACATCGACTAAAATTTCTGAAATTTTTACACAGTATACTTTACGTCCTTAGGAACAATTTTGTAGTTTTAAGTTTCTCCGTTTGAAAGCTCGAAAAGGGTCTAAAAATTGGATTTCAGAAACTGCGCATAGGGAGGGGGTTTAGGACAGATTTTCGTATGTTGGTTAAAACTTGCATTCCATTCGATTTTAGGGCACCAAAACGGTTATGAGAAGAATCAACTTACAGTATCTAAGATCTAAAGTCTTAGATTTCATCGGGATGGCCTCCGGAGTCCGTGAACACGTCCAATCTACTCGTCTCTTCCTCACCGGTCCCGATTTGTGAATAAGAGGTAGAAAAGCTATGTGTTAATCATTATGGTCGACTATAACTTATGAAATAATGACTAAAACCATTGCTTACCACCACCCTATGGCTGTAGAGTGTCAAAACTTCATCCAAATGTCTCCTTGTTCGGTTCTTTCGTCGAAACAACTCACAATTTCTCTTTGGTTTGAATTTTCAGATTTGTTTGAAGGTGGGAATGGGGTGGGGCGGCTGCCAGCCTTATTAGAGGCTAGGGTTTTTCTCTTTTATCATCCAAGAACCTTCCCTAATTGTCGTAAGGTAAGTTTCCAAGTTTATGCTCCGAAATTGTGGAATTGATAGCCAAATCCCGCTATGACAGCAGCCTTCCTGCTGGCTGCTGCTTTGGCGCGCCCACGGCGCGCTAGCGCGCGGGCAGCGCGTGGCCTGGCCTGGCCTTGCGCCCGGGCTGGGCCGTTTCGTCTCCGTTGGGCCTTTTCTGCTCTCTTTTGGGTTTCTTTCCTCCTACGTTCTCTGGCCCAATTTTTCGGGTCACTCTCGGATTATAAATTCTTATCTTAAACCTATTTCGACTTAAATTGCTTTCGTGTTTGAAATCTTAAGTCCGTCGGTTTCGGATTTGTCGGCTTCTAATTCATCGTCTTTTGACTTTCGTGCATTTCCGACTTTCGTATTCTCGGAATCAAAATCCTTTCGCTTCTCGGATTTAATTGCATTTCTTTTTATAAAAATCTCGGGTATTACACCAAAACCCAAATTCTAATCTTTGATGTGAGTCAGCCAATATATGTCAATATTAGCTAATAAGCATTACTGAGAGGAAGCATGTAGGTTTTTATCAGAATTCGCAGACAGTAGGGGCTCAACTGGTAGCGACACTACCATTTTAGGGTTTCTGCTGTTTAAAAATTTGCTCCATCCGAGTAATTGGGAAGTTGGAAAGCAAATGTTTGCATTCCACCTAATTACTCTGCCACCACTTTTGGCCTCACGGCTACCTCATATCTGTGTCACGCGTTCTGTCTAAACCCACCATTATATTTTGGGTTGATTAATTTTACACTTCCATATATCCTTATGCATGATATTATTATGTAGCTACTGGTGGTCCATAATATTTTGGGATCCTTCCCTTGGACATTAGAAGTCTGGATTTAAAACAGATATCGCATATTAAACCTCCAACAAAAATTTATTTATAAAATCCGGATCTTTGTAAGGGATAAACTCCACAGTTATGACTAATTCATATTCTGTCAAGGGTTAAATTTTGGGAAATTAGAAGCAGAGTCAGCGATTAGGTCTCTTCTAGACCGAAAGAGTATGTGTTCTTATTGAGAGTCTAGTACCTGTTTAGGGAATGGTTTTCACACTTTTTATTTTCCGAAATTGCTGTGTATTGGGAATTTAGTCTTAACCATCACACCGAGATGGGGTCCACTTGGATTCAAATACAGTGTGACGGATAATTCTAGAGGAACAATACATAGGCCTTGGTTAACTTTCTAAGATAGGGTTGAATTCCTTTCAACTGCTATCCTCTTCTGCCAAAGCCTATCTTTGAGTCCTGAGTGAGTGCATCCGGAACGAACTAATTTATTAGTCCGTTTCATTAGTTTGTACTTCATAACCACCCGAAAAGAGTGAACACTGCGAGCGGTTCACTGAGGTCCGGGAGTTCTTGATCCACATCTGGTCATCTTGACTGGGGGCTTTCTTTTACTACCAGTACGAAGCTTTTGAAACTTCCGAGTGATAGGATTTTAAAATGCTTTCTTTACTGCTTTCTTTTAAATGCTTTCGTAGAGGTCACTCAGATGTGTCACTAGATCTTCTAACTGCTACTAGGACTGAGAGTTAAGGGATAGTTCAGATTTAATTTTAGACTTTGAGTGTGACATGGGGGAATGATAACAGTACTTGGCATTTTAACTAATGATTTGTCAGGTGTTGCTTGACCACCACAGATGAAATATCATACCCTGGCCGGGGCAGTTATGAATCTGTGGCTGTCTTTTCTGTAATCCCTATTGAATCAGCTTCATAAGCTAATATAGCATAGATTTACAGCTTTTATTATTTTTGTGGAATTATTCCATTTGCTCTTTAGATTCAATATTAGCATGTTCTTTAGCTTATTTAACTGTTTTCATAATGTAGATTAAATTCAGTCATGTAGTTTTTAGTCCAACTTCAAAACTGATTTGAGCAATACGAGTGGAAAATCTAGTAGAACGACGTGGGACCTGCTTCTATCGCACATCCTCCAGTGAACGATCCGGTCTTACTATAAATTACTGCAATTTTTGACTCAGTGTGCTTTCGGGGGCACAGTTTCTTAACACGAGTAAATAAAAACGTGACAACCTATAAATATATCCCTAATCACAACTCCATCAACATAAATTGGTTTCATTGAATAATAAATCAAACCGGGATTATTATCTTTTTAAGAAAATACTCGTGTGGGAAATTTGTCAGAAGTTTCATAGGCCATATCTCAATGCCGTTTTGGCGTACTATCTCATCTCATTTCTCTCGTCCATTATAGGCCCGAAGAGAAAGGCTAGAGGGGCACCCTGCAGAGCACTCACCCTCCGCCGAAGTATCTCATATGTTTCAATTTAGTGTAACGGGGTTTTTCAAAAGTATAGATGTATCGTATTTCAAGGTCTCGAACGTTTGTTTCGAAATTTCAAAATCTCTTTGATTTAAAATCATTTGGCGTCACAGTTTACGCCTTTTTAATTTAAAAATTCATTTCAAGTCCAAAAATTCTGAAATTTTCACAGTATATCAAAAACACCCTAACGAACAACTTTAGTGTTTTAAGAATTTCGTAATAAGTTGAGGAAACAAGTCAAAAATCGAGTTTATTGCACAACATGTACACTGTCAGGATTCAGGTTTACCACAGTTCAGAAAATCGACGTTTTGACATACCAAATGGACTCCAAAAATACTGAAATTTTATATGCACATACTAGACATAATTATCTACAACTTGCATTTAGATTGTAAAGATCAATTCGGACTAGAAAGTATAGAAATGGGCTCATCAAGTTCGGACATCAACACTGTCAGATTTTCGAAAACGTTTTACAAGGCAGTTTACGTTCGGATCGTTTTGGGGTAGCAAACGTTGATGAAAATGGCTGAAATTTTTAAAAAAACATAGATTAAAGTATTAGGAACAAAAGTCTAGTTTTGAGTTTCTCGGATTGGATTCTCGAAATATGAGTTTTAATCGGATTTCAGAAATTGCGTAAGATAGGGTTTTTAGGTTCGGTTTTTACGTTTCGTTACAACGTGACTAAATCGGACGCCCCTAAGCCACCCATATTGATATGAAAGGCATCAACTTACAGTGGTAAGGTGTTGGGTCATCCTCGGGTCGTTCGGCTCGTCCAAATTCACTACGAACGGATCTCCTCAACGCCAAGCTTCCAACTTTGGCCACGATTTCAAATCGGAAGAAGGAATCCAATGTTAGATCGAGTTTTCGGATTCGAAAACTTAAATGAAAGCCTATGAATGACTTACCAAAGTCTGGAGCACTAGAGACCTTGTATTCCACGCCTCCTCCGTCGGCTTTCGTCGCCAGAAAGTGATCGGAAAGTTCGACGTTGGTGTTTTCGGGTGTTGGATGAACTTTGGAGAAATTGGGGAGTGTTTAGGGCTGCTAGGGTTTGGGAATTCAAAACAAATGAGTCTCAAGACCCCTAGAGCCGACCATATACACCTTCCTTCACTCGGGATTGAATTTCCAAAGTCGGGGGGTCAAAATATGGCAAGAAATCGCCGAAACCGCGTGAATGGCCGCATTCTGGGCATCCACGCGGGGTTGGCGCGGTGGTAGGCGAAACACCGCGCGGACAGCGCGCAGCCTCCGCCAGGACCTCGGTCCGGGCGGGTCCGTGCGATCCGTCTGGTCTTTTCCTCCTCTCTTTCGGACTTCTATCCTTCCGTATTTTTGGGCACGATTTTTCGGGATATTTTCGGGTTATAATTCCTACTCTAAATATATTCCGACTTAAATTGATTTCATGGTTGAAATCTTAGGTCCGTCGGTTTTGGGTTCGTCGGCTCCTAAATCGTCGTCTTTCGACTTCCGTGAATTTTTTATTTTACGTGTTCTCGAAAACAAGACCTCTTTTCTCATCGGATTAAATTCTATCTTATATCCTAAAATTTACTGGTATTACAGTTACCCGACCGTATTCCAAGACGATGCAACCACAGTTATGGGGACATAACTGTAATCTTAAGGGGGGAGGATGTAACGACCCGAACATCATTGTGTATCCCAAATAAACAAATTCGGAATGTTTTGAACTACGTAATGACTTGATCCCTTCACAGGGTACATAGGCAACTTGAAAATTTCAATTCTGGGTTCAGTCAAATAATCACAAACAAACAAACGACCATACTCAACAAATAATCAATCAATCAAACCACAAACTATCGCACATGATCAAACAACCAAACAATCAAACAATCGAACAATAAGTCGCACAACTTCGAGGACGAAGTTGATTCTTAAGGGGGGTAAATTGTAATACCCGATACTATTGATATTAGAAAATGGAATTAAAATCGAAGAGCAAGGGGATTTTAATTCCAAGAACCGTGAAGTTGAAAATGATTTAAATAAATAAATCATTGCACGGGAATCGAAAGACGACAAATTCGACACCGACGAATTTAAATTCAATGGATTCAAGAATTCGAATGCGAAATCAATTAGACGAAATAAAATTTAGGATGGGAATCGTAATCCGAGAACGACTCGGAAAACCAAGCCCGAGAACGTAGGAGGATAGAAACCCGAACGAGAGGAGGAAAGGCCCGACAGATCGCACGGCCCGGCCCGGCCGCAGCCGAGCCGGAGGCCGCGCGGTCTGGGAAGAAACCGGGCGAAGACCGCGCCGCATCACAGTGTGCGATCAACTTTCGGTTTTCGACAATTTCTTACCTTATTTTCAACCCCTAACTTTGGTAACTCAATCCCGGGAAAAAGAAAGAGTATATGGATGGATTGTGGAGTATTGGGACTCATTAAACTCATCCAAATCAAACCCTAGCAGCCTCCATTCTCTCAATTCTCTCCAAACTTCATCCAAAACCCGAAATCACCAAGTTCTTGCTTTCCGATCACTTTCCGGCGACGAAAATCGACCAAGAAGGCGTGGAGAACAAGGATTCTAGTATTCCAGATTGTTGGTAAGTTGAAACTTTTGACAATTTCCCGTTATATGAGTATTTTCTGAAAAATACTAATCCCGGTTTAATTTTATTTAATGAAACCAATTATGAAGTTGGAGCTGGGATTAGGGATATATTTATAGGTTGTCACGTTTTTATATACTCATGTAGGAAACTGTGGCCCGAAAGCGCACGGTGTCAAAAATTGTAGTAATTTATAGTAAGACCGGATCGTTCACTGGAGGATGTGTGATAGAAGCAGGGCCCACGTCGTTTACTAAGATTTTCCACTCGGTTACTCGTTTCAGGTTTTGCATTGGTTTCTAACAACTACTTGACATAATTTAAGCTAGATTATGAAAGCATTAAAATTATTCTACAAAGCACAATAAAATTAGTCTATAAAGCAATTATATCTGTTCTAAGAAAGCAATGAAATTACACTAAGAAAGCAGATAAAATTATTCTACGAAAGCAGATTTAAAATGTGACAGAAGGGACAGGGAGAAAATAATAAAGATTGGACAAGATTTCAGATGAGACACAAGTAAACTTCCATTTTTATTACACAGATCTTTGTTTGGGATAATCCATCAATTAGCTAAGTCTCATGCTTTCTAGACTATGTTCCCTTTAACAGACAGGTACTTACAGTCAGAATTTACATGCTCTTAAAACCTCAATTTCTAAGATACCACAGATTAATAACTCCCCCTGCCGAGGTATGTTATTTCTCCATGGTGGATAAGCAATACCTAACATATCATTAGTTGACATGCTAAGTACTCCTATCATCCCCCTTGTCATACCCAAAGTCTAAATAAAATCCCGAACTAATCCACAACTCTTAAACCTTACAACCGGCGGCCGACCTCTAATTCTTCGGAGTGACCTCTATAAAAGCATTTAAATGAAAGTGGTAAAGAAAGCAGTAAAGAAAGCATTTGAAAACCTATCACTCGGAAGTTTCGAAAGCTATCTCATTCCGTTAGTATAAAAGAGCCCCTGGTCTTGGTGACCAGATGCAGATTTAGAACTTCCCAAATATTAGTAAGCCACAGGGCCTATAACATCCGGTTAGTTATGAGATACAAACTGAGTGGAACAGACCTGTGAAGATCTATTCAGAATGTACTCACTCAAGACTCAATTCTAGGCTTTGGCGGGAGCAGATAGTAGTTGAAAGAATACTCAACCCTACCTTAAAAATTAACCAAGGCCTATATGTTGTTCCTCTAGTATTATTTATCACATCTTATGTGAACCCAAGTGGACACTGATTCGATGCAATACCTAATATAAGATTTCCAACACACGGCAATTTTGAGAAACCAATTGATATTTTAAAATCATTCCCTACACAGGTACTAGACTCTCAATTAAAACACAGATCCTTTCAGTCTAGATGAGACCTAATCGCTGACTCTGCTTCTAAGTTCTCAAAATCAACCCCCGGTAGAAGATGAATTAGTCATAACAGTGAAATTATCCCTTACTTAGATCCGGATTTTATAAAGTGATTTTTGTGGAAATTTATTATGCAACATCTGATTAAGATCAAGACTTCTATGTCCAAGGAGAAGGATCTCCAAAATAATAATACCACAATAACTACATAATAATAGCAAGCATACATGTATATGAGAAGTAAAATAAAATACCCCAAAATATATGGTGGGATTAGACAGAATTTGATACACAAAGATGGATTAGCCTGAGAGAAGAAGAATTGGCTAAAAAGAGTGCCATAAATAATTGGGGTTATCCGGTCTGCAAACATCTGCCATCCGGTTCCCAATTATTCCAGATGGAATGATTTTTAGACAGTGAGGAACCCTTAATGACAGTGATCGCTATCATCAAGAGTCCTATTATCCATGAGGGAGTAAAAACCCACATGTTTTCTTACTACAGTACTATTATAACAGTGTTGATCGACACTGTCTAATATTACCATGGCTCGAAATTCAGGTTTGCAATTAAGATAAATTAAAGAAAACTGTATCTAATTAGGAATTGGCTGAGTGGCTAATCGTTATCCCTGTAAAGGGACCTTTTTGCCAAAGTTTCCACCAATCACTAATCAGACCATGCAAAATAACGAGTAATAATTAATGCACAGAAGACGAGCTAATCGTTATCCCGGTAAAGGGACCTTTTTGCCAACATTGATCTGTGATATTCCTTATTACCCATTCATACATACAATTAAAGAGAAAAGATGAAATTAAAAGAATGTTTTTGTGTATTGTGTAAGTATTAATCACACAATAATTTGAGACACTAATGGTTGAGATATGTAATGGATAAAATTAGGTGCAATGGGCCTAAGCCCAGTACACCAATGCAACTTACACAACTCGGAAAAATAAAATATTTTTGGAGTTTTAAAAATAGAGAGAAGAGGTGAATTCGGTCTACTGGGTTCGGTGCAATGTAAACCTAATTGAATATGCATGAGAAATGAAGTATTATCTTACCCAATTAATCATTGCAAGGATGTGAGATAGCATCTTCAAATTCGGTTTGTCTAGCAATTCGGTATAAACCGAATTGGACAAACTAAATTGATGGGGTTATCCCCTTACTCAAAATTGGCTAAGGCATTTGCTTCAAAAAGAGTGTTTAATTCGATTTACCAGGGTAATTCGGTATAGATCGAATTGGCAAATCGAATTGGTTTAACAAGAAAAATAAACTAAGGCATGAAGGGATGATAATGCATACAATGTGGTTTCCAAGTCAATTCGGTCTATATGTGCAATTCGGTATAAACCGAATTGCATAGACCGAATTGCATGGAAACTACATGAAGAAATGAACAAACAACATTTTTATCATGCAATTCGGTCTTCATGGGCAATTCGGTATAGACCGATGGGCAATTCGGTCTTCATGGGCAATTCGGTATAGACCGAATTGCATGTAATTTTCACATAAGTGTATTTTTTTTATTCACAAATATCAATGTGGTTTCTAGGCTGATGCGGTTTATGATAGATGGGATTGACCCCATCACTCATTTCACATCAGTGTCATCTCGCAGCCATACTTGTAAATATTTTGTGGTTATCCATAATTATACATGTTCAGTGGGTAATAGCATGGGTTAAAACCTAAAACCGCAAACAAGAAATTCAAAGATTAATCTACCTAAAACACCTAAAAACTAAGAACATCATGCATAAAAAAAAAAGAACACTTAAATCATCTAAGGCAACAATAAACAAGATATCTAAGCAAGAATATTAAAATAAAGCATGTAAAACCTATATCTAAGAACCCTTAAATTATCTAAAACACCTAAGAACACTTATTTGAGCTCTAAGGCATAAAACCATACAAAAAACCCACTAAACATGCATTTATTGAGAATGAAAGCCAACTAGAAATACATTATATGTAACCTAGTTGGAACATTCATTCTACCATATTTATTGCTAAAGAAAGCATTTAAAGAGTGTCAAATACATGAAACAAAACCCATTTTCTGGAAATTTTCCTTGTATTCAACACTTGAAAGCATAATAAATAACCCAAAACCATCATTAGATTGAAGGTAGGGTTCATTCTAACTACAAAGCATGTAAAAAGTATGGACATGGCTACTCTAAATGGTAGTGACAAGCTTTACAAGCTAAACTAAGATTGAAGCATTAAAACTAACCTAAAGTGCATGAAATTAAACTAACTAAACTACATACCTAACCCTTAAGGGGTGAAGAACCTGGTACCCCTTGTTCTCTGCCAAGTGTTTAGGGTTGGAATCTGTATTCTGAGATATGTTTTGTATTGGCGAGAATTAGCTTTTATACTTGTTCTTCAAAACCTTAGGCCCATCAGGGCCCATTAGCAATGGCATGCTTTTCCCACGTGTTCCACAGCTTCACCTGGATGTTTTTGAACTTAATTCGGTCTCCAAATGCAATTCGGTATATGCAATTCGGTATAGACCGAATTGGTGAACATCGAATTGCTTGAAGACTTTCTTTCTTGATCTTTGGCTGGAATGTGGTCTTCAACATCAATTCGGTTTAAATGTAGACCGAATTGCATGTTTCGAATTGCTCATGGTCTCCTGCTTGGCTTCCTTGTCTTGAATCAATTCGGTCTATGCAATCAATTCGGTGTAAACCGAATTGCATAGACCGAATTGGGCATCTTGCTTCTCCTCTCAACACTTTGTCTATTTTTCTTCTTTTCTTTCAGCAATTCGGTCTATATGGGCAATTCGGTGTAAACCGAATTGCTTAGACCGAATTGCCTTTCAACACTTAGCCAAAAATTTCATTTTGTGGGATTTTCATTCTTTTGCCCATCTTTTCATTCCTTTTTCTTTTCTTTTTCATTTTTAATGTTTTTGGATTTTTCTAACACAAATACAATTAAAATTGCATATTTTTGTGTTTTCATTACCAGCTTATTATTCTTACAAACTCGCATTAATATGTCACATTCAACTGCTTTCTTATTAAAATAAGATGGGATTATGATCAAAATGTCCGTCTCAGACACGGAAATAGATTGGAAATAATGGACAATTTTGGCCATTATCAACATCCTCGCATTTAATACTGATCGTCCCCGAGCAGTCAGAGTCAGTGCTCTTAAGAGCAAGGACTCTGCACATTCAATCCATTTGCGTTGCTTCAAAAATTTCATTCTTTTTATATTGGGATAAGATAATCAAAATTTACGAGTATTAAATTCTCTTGATTGCAGTGTTTAATAAAATGATACTTCTCACTTAATCAGGCATACAAATCAGTCATTATTGATAATTTTTCATGAACATCATGTTTAGAAATAATCATTGATTTAATTCTAGAATTAAAGCATGACATGAATATAATTAAAAACAGAGCCTCCCATATAGTAGAAATGGAAATTTCACTCACTCTCAAAATTGGGGTTTTATCATAATCGCTCATAATCAAATTTAATTAAATTATCTCATAAGCTTGCAATTGGACCAACTCGTCACCGGCTCATTTCTTTAAATCGAGATCATGGGGTCTTATTCAAGGGTTATAACGGGGCATACGGTTGTAACTTTGGTATGGAAAGAAATTATTGGGCTAAAAGTGGCAAGAATTTATTTTATCATAACATGACATTATTATTATTATTATTATTATTATTATTATTATTATTATTATTATTATTATTATTATTATTCAAAAATTTATGATCATCATTATTTTTCTTTCTTTTGCTTTTCTATTGCATGACATTAGACTAAGTCTAATTTGCTTTGTCAATTGCAATTTATTTTTGTTGAATAGAACTCAACATTTTTTTCTTTTTCTTTTTCTTTTTCTTTCTTTTCTTTTTCTTTTCTTTTTTTTTTTTTTGAATCGGTTTTTGGATACCGATTAGTATTTTCTTGATGATCAAAAATTGTAATGCCTTGATAAAATTCATTCCTGCACACTTGGGTTTTGAATTTTTTTGGCTTTTTATAAGGCTAGGAAAATATAGAGGGCTTCAAAGAAAAATTAGGCTTAAAGCTCAAAGTGGTTAATCCTAAAGGGAAAATATTTTTGGGTTTGGAATTCAAAAGAAGGCCAAAAATTTGGTTTTCTAAGTGCCTCGATCATATGCTCGATTTTTGGAATATGACATGGTCTTGAATCGGTCTCATCGCAAGTTCTAGTTTCCTTTAATTAAATTGATTTTCACACAACAAAGAAGGAATGAGTAATGGTGACTCATGGCTCAAATACTCACATGGTATGGTTGATTCATGTCATACAATATTCCTAAATTTAATCTTTGAAAAATTCTTGCAATCTATTCAATTAAATTCTCAACATAAAGACTCATTACCCAACAAGATGATTATATCATTAAATTTTTATAGCTCAAAACCTCAAAAATTCATATCATTCATGTATTCAATTATATTATCCCAATTTAAAAGTTTGAAAATTTAATCATAAACCAAGATCTCATATGTGAATTTAAACTGACAGATTCATGCATGCTTCGTGCTGTTTATAAATATATAATAATGCAATCATCACTACAAAAAAATCGTCAGGAGGCGAGGACACGTTTTCCTCGCCTATGTCCTCGCCTACAGCATGAGGCGAGGACATAGGCGAGGAAAATGTGTCCTCGCCTTGATGATCGTCGGGTTCCGGTGTTAGTCGACAGTGTCCTCGCCTGTAGGCGAGGACTTGAGCTAGGAAATGGGCGAGGACGGAGGCGAGGACGGGGGCGAGGAACGGGGCGAGGAATGAGGTGAGGAAACAGGCGAGGAAACAAGTGAGGAAAATTTGGCGCATTTTCCTAACCACTAGGCGACGACATTGATTTGTCGCCCATGTCCTCACCTCCGATTTTTTTTTTTTAAAAAAATTCTATTTTCCTGATACCAAATCTGCAATTTGTTGAATTCAAATAAAATGCAATTTCCCATATCATTCAAGATAAAAAAAAAAAAACTACAATCAAGATAAAACGTAGTTCTCTCAAGAAATCTCCAATTTCTACTCACTCAAGATAAAACATATTGTTCACTAAAAAAGTCTGTTTTATTCACTCAGGATAAAACATAGTTCATACATATTCAAGTACTATATAAATTCATATTCAACTACAATCAAAGCCGAAAACCTTCATGAGATCGAGATCGAATGCAGAAGCTCTTCAACAGCCTAGTGATTCCCTATATGAACAACGAAAGGACTCCACTAATCAAAATTGTGCAGCATTTGACCTCTTAGGAGTAGTATCCGAGTGTTGTAGCCCCAAGTATTGCTCCCAAGCACCATAAGCATCTCCTCTCTGAAAGAGGAAACTATTTTATCGAACTTAACTTAGGATTACGTAAAAATGGTGTTATTTCAAGAAATGAGATAAACAAGCCAACCAGGTAAAAAGAAAACAATTGTCATATTATCCAATGTCCTATAGTCCAGAAACATCATTTTATCAATGCTCGTACCTTACAATTAGAATATTGTTGCAAATATTGTCTTTCTTCAGTTTTCATTATTCTCAAATTCATCTTCCAATGTTGCATTTGAGCTTCACAAGGAGGTATCTCATCTTCCAATTGTGTAAGTGTTCTGACAAGGTTAAAAGAAAAACAAGAGATATTTGACAGATACAGACCAAGTCAATTGCACTTTAAAACTTCGAGTAGAATATGCGGATGAAAATATATCTACTTATATAAGCAGAGGAGAAATCACTGCCTATGTATTTACCCTTTCAAATAAGTCAATCTTGTTATTGCCTTCCGAGTATAATCAAGTAGCTCTTTCGATTCCTGCTGCACTTTAGCCCTCTTTTCTTCTACAGTTATTCTTTGCCGACACAGATCTGTCATTGGTACAAGGAAACTAAAACAATTTCTTCCCATAGACCAGTCTAAAAATTTTGCTTGCCAAGTAAAATAACTATATATCACACTGGTCCACAGTCCACTAGACAAAAGTATTCCTCCCCCCACCCCCGCCAAGTGCCTGTTGTACCTCGTGATGTAATTCTTCCAGTCTAATCCTTTCATCATTTCATCAGCAACATGCTGTAATCAACCAAAAAGAGTATCATATCAAAAATCCATCTGATAATTCCTGGCATCTCTTTCTGGAAACCATCAAGATACCACATTTAGTGCCAGGCTAGAATACACTAATGATCAACATAGCCCTTTAAAAAAACCAAAGAACCACAGCATAGTACCTCTCCAGATATTAAAATATACTTAACTCGGGCTCCTTCCAATATTCCAGTAGACGATAGCTTTATAGCACAGATTTTTATGATTTTTTATCTGAAATGTGTATATTGCCAGTTTAGTATATGAAACTTTTTAGATTATCTTCTGCCTCATCTGGCCAATGATTTTTTATTTTTGCTCATTGATTCTGCAAATGTATATATACTACTATATTGCAAGCATCGCTTGCCCTTCCCCAATTATATTAAAGAAGATTACAAATGAAATAAAAGTTATGTGCCATAAAACTTACATGCATGATGGCTGCTGCAAATAGTTTAGAACCATTTATCAATGCCCTTTACTCCATCCATGTCATATTGTACAGAAAACTGAAAAGTGCAAATATATCAAAGATCTCCTGGAGTAATTGATAAGTGCATTACTACTTAATCAAAGAACATCATATTAGGTCACCTGATTTGAAGGGTTTGGCTGAAAGCCTTTTGAAGGAGTGTTAACTGATGAATTTGGTATATGACCAGGAACTTGGCTAGCATCCTTTCTGTAATGAGGAAAGTGGAGAAGATAAATGTAACCATAGTCACCTTATGATCATTGCATAAAACATTTAAATTTAGCCAGGCCACAGCTTACTCATTGCCTAGTATTGTAGCAGTGGACATAAATACATTCAGCAAAATGATTTGGAATCTCATTATATCTGTGACAGGCCTGGTAGTAACAGCATGGATATTAAACCTTAAATGAATAGGACAAAAATAGTACAGAAAACATACATTGATATATGTTAACATGATACTAAAATCTCCAGATATGTTATATTAGCGGAAAATCAAGGGAGATAAGAGTTCAAATTCGCTCGTTCACCCATGAATGGTTTAAGATGACTGCTAACAACCTTCTGAGGAATGTAAACTCCATTTTGGAAAGAACAATAGAGATTACAATGAAATTGTTGGAAGCTTTATGCTAAGAATCATAAATCAACATAATATTCTAGCACACAAAATATGGGAACCATTAAATTAATAACAGCGGCACTAATTTTATAATACATATTAAATAACAGCGGCAACTAATGGTATACTACATAGTTAGAAATCAATTTGACCATCAATAGTTACGGTGAACGGCCACCAATAGCACTTGGCAGTCATTTCCGTAAGAATAGAACTGTATATAGTAGTGCAAGCTATTTTAGCTTTCTGGCACATAATCCCCCTTTCGTGATCTGTTGGATCTTCAAAGCAAATCAAGAAATTCCGATACCTAAATACACACAATAAATCATGCGTGCCGAACTCCATGAGGCTGAAAGAAAGTGAGGGACTGGCAATGGTGAATTATACAGGAAAAACTTAAGAGAACAAAATGGTAATCATCCTCAATTCCTCATATGGAACGTTACATCATACAGAATTGCATATGGAATGATGTCATGCTTCATAAAATATGTAGCAAAACATGATAAATTGAAAACACAAAAATCATGTACATAGCTTACAGAGTACACCATCAACTGTTTTTTGCCTTGAAATCCTTTTAAATGCCCAAACTTTTACATGCATGCCATTTCTAAACAAGAAGCATATGGAAGCAAGTTAGAAAACAGAGTATAAAATAAACAATAGAATGTCAAGATCTAACACCAAAGAACATTACAATAGTAGCTCCATTTCCCTGGTATAAACCGCTTCATTAACCCTAAATAACATAAAGATAGGCAAATAAGCCAGACTAAAACACAAACTCAAACAAACTTTCATCAAGCACAAAAACTGCAGTGCCAAACAAATAATCCAAATTAAGGAACAAATTAATTGCAGTGGCAAACACATTTTCTTAACATTTTCATGAATTGATGCTCAAATAAACATTTTTATTGCCATAACCGAAAACGCACATAGTAAGAAGGCAAAAACAGGAACTTTACCAATCGAGAAAAAGAGTCGCGACGGGAATGAGTGGCGTTTCAGCGGGGATGAATAGTTGCCTCGCGACGGGAAGGCCGTAAGGGGATGAGTGGCGCCTCGGCGGGGAGATGAACGGCGAAGGAAGAGAAGGCCGGAAGGGTTGAGCCGCGGCGGCGCTGTGCTGATATGAAGGCCGGAAGGCGCTAGTCGCTGGAGGAAGCCCGCCGAAGGGGATGAGATGGCTCTGGTCGCCGGAGGCCGAAAGGGATGTGAGCAGCGGCGGCAATCACTGGGCCCGGAGGTGATGACAGCGATGCAAGTGGAGATCGGAGGAAATAAGGGCGGCGCAGGTTGCTGGGGAGTGGAGAACGAAGGGTATGTTGGAGTGTGGAGTCAATTAGGGCTGGTTTGAATGTACTGTGGGAGAATTGGCGGGCTATAGGGTATTAAATTACGCCATACTCACTTGCTTGGGGCGACGAAAGTTTTCCTCGTCCAATTCCTCGCCCTAGGGCGATGAAAATTAATTCCTCAACTAATTCCTCGCTCTAGGGCGAGGAAAAACTATTTCCGTCGCCTCCCTCCTCGCTAATATTCAAAAACAAAAATATTTCAGAAATTAAAAAATTGTAGGCGACGAATTTATTTTTTCGTCGCCTATGTTCTCGCCCCCAGGCGAGGAAATTTTTTTTCCTCACCCCCGGTCGTCGCCTACGGGTGATTTTCTTGTAGTGCATATAATAATAATAATAAGCAAAATATATATATTTTTTATTTTTATTTTTTTGAAATATTTAAGTGAAGAATCAACATCCTCACATTTCGAGCCTTGCTCGAAATGTGAATAAATCGATTCCTACTTAAACAGATTATTGAAATCAAAGAAAAATAGAAGAGGAGGGAGGAAGGGGAAAGGGTATAAATAGGGTTGTGGGACATGGATCAATTCGGTTAAAAGGACCGAATTGATGAATCCCCAATTGTTTGTGAGGGATTCGGTCTCTAGGTTAATTCGGTATAGACTGAATTGACTTGGAGACCGAATTGAGGGAAAGGCACAAACAACTCACAAGCAATTCGGTGTTTAAAATCAATTCGGTATAGACCGAATTGGAGTGAGGAAACCGAATTGGACACTTAGAAAAATAAGGGGTGCTTTTGTGAGGCAATTCGGTTTATTCAGACAATTCGGTATAGACCGAATTGCCTTATAGACCGAATTGGTCACTTGCAAAAATGAGGCTAAGAATCAAATAATGCCTTTGTAGATCAATTCGGTCTTTCAAAATCAATTCGGTATAGACCGAATTGCTTAAACAGAATTGCTACTTAGCAAAATTAACACCGAATGTGTGCCTTGGAGGATCAATTCGATCTTTTCAGGTCAATTTGGTATAAACCGAACTGGCTTGGAGACCGAATTGGTAAAATTACCAAGGCAACACTTAGAAAAATTTTTGAAATATATATTTTTTTTTAACATTTTCTAAAATTATGCATTTTCTACAAATTAGACATAGAAACACTGAACATGCATATTTACACACAAAAATATCAATCTATAATTAAATACTTGCATAAATTAGGTTGGATCAACACTGCTATTTTATGGATTTATTCCGGATTTTAAATTTCTTTAAATTCCAAAACTAATTTCGATTAAATTCAGTATTAATCCAACCGGGAACCTGGTTTTTGAAGCTTTATTTTTCTTTTTGTTGATTCCATGAATTCCTGCAAGGCAAACATAGAATAAGATATCGGATTTTCTCAAAAATATCAACATCCTCACATTTAGAGTCTAAGTACTCTAAATGTGAGTTAATAGATCACCATCCGAATTATTTAATATAATAAGCACAAGAGATATATATATATATGATAAAATTGTTCTGACTTGCAAAAATTTAGGCTGGATTAATTCTGTGTTTGCGAAAATTATTCCGGATCTTAAATTTCTTTAAATTCCGGATATAGTTTTCGGTCAATCACAGAACTAATCCAACCAGGAACCTGTTTTTATGCTTAGTTGGAACATGGGCGACGGCACGCGAGATGGTGTCGTGGCTTGTCAGGGATGATGGTGGGAATGAGATGACCGTAGGTCTGCTGCTCCATTTGTTGTTTCACCGGTGATGAGGGTTTCCTCAGAGCAGCGATGGTAAGGAAGTGGATGGGCGATGGAGCAGCGGGTAACCTTGGTGGTCCGGTGAGGATGACGGAAATGAGGACCGGGGCGACGGTAAGTGGAGATGGTGGCCGTGTCTTGTCCTGTTTTGAAGCTTTAATTTTCTTTTTGGTGGCTCCATGATTCCTGCAAGAAAGAATGCCCAATTGGTTAGATTTTCCCCTTAAATCAACATCCTCACATTTAGAGTCTTAGTACTCTAAATGTTTAATTGATTTGAGGGTACTTATCTGTTCTGAAATATACAAACAAAACTAACTATGAGTAATCAGGAGTGTAATTCTCTTAATAAATGACGCTGCATTTTCCCCGGCAACGGCGCCATGAAACTTTTGACAATTTCCCGCTATATGAGTATTTTCTGAAAAATACTAAACCCGGTTTAATTGTATTTAATGAAACCAATTATGAAGATGGAGTTGGGATTAGGGATATATTTATAGGTTGTCACGTTTTTATATACTCATGTAGGAAACTGTGGCCCGAAAGCGCACGGTGTCAAAAATTGCAGTAATTTATAGTAAGACCGAATCGTTCACTGGAGGATGTGTGATAGAAGCAGGGCCCACGTCGTTTACTAAGATTTTCCACTCGGTTACTCGTTTCAGTTTTTGCATTGGTTTCTAACAACTACTTGACATAATTTAAGCTAGATTATGAAAGCAGTAAAATTATTCTACAAAACACAATAAAATTAGTCTGTAAAGCAATTAAATCTGTTCTAAGAAAGCAATGAAATTACACCAAGAAAGCAGATAAAATTATTCTACGAAAGCAGATTTAAAATGTGACATAAGGGACAGGGAGAAAATAATAAAGATTAGACAAGATTTCAGATGAGACACAAGTAAACTTCCATTTTTATTACACAAATCTTTGTTTGGGATAATCCATCAATTAGCTAACTCTCATGCTTTCTAGACTATGTTTCCTTTAACAGACAGGTAATTACAGTCAGAATTTACATGCTCTTAAGACCTCAATTTCTAAGATACCACAGATTAATAACTCCCCCTGCCGAGGTACGTTATTTCTCCATGGTGGATAAGCAACACCTAACATATCATTAGTTGACATGCCAAGTACTCCTATCATCCCCCTTGTCATACCCAAAGTCTAAATAAAATCCCGAACTAATCCACAACTCTTAAACCTTACAACCGGCGGCCAACCTCTAATTCTTCCGAGTGACCTCTATAAAAGCATTTAAATGAAAGCGGTAAAGAAAGCAGTAAAGAAAGCATTTGAAAACCTATCACTCGGATGTTTCGAAAGCTATCTCATTCCGTTAGTATAAAAGGGCCCCTGGTCTTGGTGACCAGATGCAGATTTAGAACTTCCCAAATATCAGTAAGCCACAGGGCGTATAACATCCGGTTAGTTATGAGATACAAACTGAGTGGAACAGACGTGTGAAGATCTATTCCGAATGTACTCACTCAAGACTCAATTCTAGGCTTTGGCAGGAGAAGATAGTAGTTGAAAGAATACTCAACCCTACCTTAAAAATTAACCAAGGCCTATATGTTGTTCCTCTAATATTATTTATCACATCTTATCTTAATCCAAGTGGACGCTGATTCGATGCAATGCCTAATATAAGATTTCCAACACACAGCAATTTTAAGAAACCAATTGATATTTGATAATCATTCCCTACACAAGTACTAGACTCTAAATTAAAACACAGATCCTTTCAGTCTAGATGAGACCTAATCGCTGACTCTGCTTCTAAGTTCTCAAAATCAACCCCCAGTAGAAGATGAATTAGTCATAACTGTGAAATTATCCCTTACTTAGATCCGGATTTTATAAAGTGATTTTTGTGGAAATTTATTATGCAACATCTTATTAAGATCAAGACTTCTATGTCCAAGGAGAAGGATCTCCAAAATAATAATACCACAATAACTACATAATAATAGCAAGCATACATGTATATGAGAAGTAAAATAAAATACCCCAAAATATATGGTGGGATTAGACAGAATTCGATACACAAAGATGGATTAGCCTGAGATAAGAAGAATTTGGCTAAAAAGAGTGCCAGAAATAATTGGGATTATCCGGTCTGCAAACATCTGCCATCCGGTTCCCAATTATTCCAGATGGAATGATTTTTAGATAGTGAGGAACCCTTAATGACAGTGATCGCTATCATCAAGAATCCTATTATCCATGAGAGAGTAAAAACCCACATGTTTTCTTACTACAGTACTATTATAACAGTGTTGATCGACACTCTCTAATATTACTATGGCTCGAAATTCAGGTTTGCAATTAAGATAAAGAAAAGAAAACTGTATCTAATTAAGAATTGGCTGAGTGGCTAATCGTTATCCCTGTGAAGCTTCCACCAATCACTTATCAGACCATGCAAAATAACGAGTAATAATTAATACACAGAAGACGAGCTAATCGTTATCCCGGTAAATGGACCTTTTTGCCAACATTGATCTGTGATATTCCTTATTACCCATTCATACATACAATTAAAGAGCAAAGATGAAATTAAAAGAATGTTTTTGGGTATTGTGTAAGTATTAATCACACAATAATTTTAGACACTAATGGTTGAGATGTGTAATGGATAAAATTAGGTGCAATGGGCCTAAGCCCAGTACACCCATGCTGTAACACCCCGGATTTGATAACCCAGGCCGGGATGTCACCGCCACATCTCCCTAGCAAGACACGGCTTCCTGAGCTCATCAAGGAAATGCAAAGCTTATGGGTACGTAAAAGATTTAAAAACATTTCAACATTGAAAAATAATAATACCTAATTCAAAATACGGAAGTAGTAATCATCCATGCACGAAATAGAGTAAATGCAGCGGAAAAGTAATCACGGCCAACATGGCCAAAACTCGGATTTAACAGGCCCGATTTAAAATAGTACTGAAGTGCAAGAAATAAAAGTGTCTATGGAATAGTTCCCCCCAATGCATGAGCATGCGTCACTCGACATACTCTGTAAAAGAAAAATAACGGGTTTATAGTATAAAAATATACCGAGTAAGTTAATCCCTAACTAAACAATTTAAGGGGTTACATGTGTTTAATTAAAGTTACACTTTTCATGCATTACGAAATTAATTTAATAATTAATTTAAAATTCATAGTTACTCGCAGCGGAAGAACACGATTAATTTATTCAAGACGAGAATACATAATTTAAGGACTTAATTTAAAAGCGTAATTTAAAAGCATAATTTAAAAACATAATTTAGAAGCATAATTTAAAACGTGATAAATAAATTTAAGCATAATTACATACGCACAAAACTCTTTTATATTTTTATCCCGCAAACTAAGAAGAGGACACCATACCAGGGAGATCACTAATGAGGCAATCTCAGTTCGTAGGACCACTAATGAGGCAGTCGAAATAAATGGGAGACCACTAACGAGGCAGTCTCAAAGATAGTAGGACCACTAACGAGGTAGTCCAAAATAAATACAGCGCGCGAGATCACTAACGAGGCAATCTCAGATAGTAGGGAGACCACTAACGAGGCAGTCTCAAAAATAATATGAAGATCGGCTCAGCCTAGTGAATGGGATTTTTTGAAAGTTTATGTTTCGTCGTATACAAAGGATTCGATATCGCATTTCATAATTCGAGTTTTCGCAAGTTCGAAAAATCCAATTCGTCACAATTTACGCCTTTTTAAATTAAAAATTCATCTTTTAACCAAAAATTCTAAAACTTGCACAGTAGCTCAAGTACACCCATACAAACAACTTTAATGTTTTAAGTTTTTGGAAATAAGGTTTCGAAGTGAGTCGAATTTCGAGTTCTTTACAGAAGAAGATTTCTGCCCAAAGGACTGATTCTGACACAGTTTCATGCAACGCCGATTAAAAATTCATTTTAAATCCAATCGGTCCGATATTTTTACAGGATGTAGATAACACCTTAATGAACAAATTTCATATTTTAAGATTTTGGAAATAATGAGTTTTAGATGTTCAAAAATCGACACCAACACGCTGCTTGTGCGCGGATTCAAAAATAGGTTGGGAACAGGTTCTGAATTCGTCAGTTTTGACATAACAAATGAACTCTAAAATTCATGAAATTTTATATGCATAATCTAGACACAATTATCTACAACTTTTGTTTAGAAATGCAAAGTTGAATCGATCTAGAAACGGGTGGAAAATATGCATCAAGTCGGGTCAATGAAACTGTCCAGATTTCAAATGTTTGATTTTTAAACAGAAACTTTACGGTACGATTTGGGGTATCAAACCTTTATGAAAATGGCTGAAATTTTGATACAAGATAGATGAAAGTCTTATGAACAAAATCTATGTTGAAATGTTTTCAGTTTGAATTCCATAAGATCGGATTTTAGGCGAGTTTTTGAAATTGGTCGAAAATAGGGTTTTTGAAAACCGATTTTAGTTACGTGTCTAGATCTTAAGTTTTAAACGACAATAAACCACAAAAATTGAAGAGTAAGGTCTTAACTTACTTAGTTAGAGAATAGGGTCGCTGTAAGGGATTTCCGGTCATCCTAAGGTCGCAACGAACGGCCAACTTCTCCGATCGTTTTTTGTTCGTCCCCCGACGTGAAATTGTAGCAAAGGAAAGGATGTTAGATTTCCAGTTTTTAAGTTTTATGGACGAACTAAACACTATACCATAACTTACCAAGGGTCTAGAAGGTAGAGGCTTCGTCCCGCTTGCCCCGTCGTCGCCGGAATACTCGCCGGAAAGTGGTCTCGAAGAGATTTTGGCTTGGAGAGGAAGAATGAGAGTGTAGAGGATGTATTTTCTGTAAGAATGGTTATGGGGACGTCCCTAACCGTTCTTAAGCCTTTCTTAAGGCTGGGATCCGATTACCATCGAAGGGAATTGGAATTTAGGCAAGAAAATCGCCATGGAAGGAAAGTTTACACCTCCTGCACCTCTGGCGCGGTGGTGACGCGCACGTATAGGTATGTCCGCGTGGAGCACGCGCGACCAGTCCTGGGACGCGTCTCCCTCATGCCGCGCGGTGGCCGCGCGGCGGCGCGCGGAGGGCGCGTGATGGCCGGACCGGCCGGTTCGGCGGTTTGTGTGGTCCGTCGGGTCTTTTCTTCTTTTCTCTATCGGTTTTCTATCCCCTACGTGTTTGGCTCGACTCCTCGGGTCGTTTCCGGTTCGAAATCTTTATCTTAAATTCATTACGAACTCGGGTTTAACGCTCGTAATATTTCCGTGCCATAATCAATCTAGTTAAATTAGTTCCGATGCGTCTTAACGTTTTTCCCGGGTGTTACATCCTCCCCCCCTTAAGAATACAGTTATGTCCCCATAACTGTGGTCAGGTCATCTTGGAAGAGGGTCGGGTAACGTTGTTTCATATCGGCTTCCAATTCCCATGTTGCCGTCTCCGTTTCGTGGTTAGACCAAAGGACCTTGACCATCCTCACGGTCTTATTCCTCGTTACTCTCTCCTTCATGTCAAGTATTCGCACCGGAACTTCCTCGTAGCTCAAGTCATCCTCAAGTTCAATTTCTTCCGGTTGGAGCACATGGGTCGGATTGTGCACATACTTCTTCAATTGGGAGACGTGGAACATATCGTGAACACGAGCAAATTGTGGTGGCAACGCTAGCCGATATGCAAGATTTCCCATTCTTTCCAGGATTTCATATGGTCCTATGTACCGTGGACTCAGTTTTTCCTCGTTTGCCGAAGCGCATCACACCCTTCATTGCTGATACCCTCATGTCGTCGTACCTCATTATCGATGTACGCTCGGGTTAATTGAGTGGTGTAAAGTAAAAGAGATTAAGCAAAATCGAAAAATAAAACCTCTTCCGTGACCCGCGCGGTGTCCGTGCAGTATGAGGCCTCAGCGCGCGGTGACTGTAACACCCCGGATTTGATAACCCAGGCCGGGATGTCACCGCCACACCTCCCTAGCAAGACACGGTTTCCCCGAGCTTCCTAAAGAGATGCAAGGCTATGGTTTTTCAGAATTTAAAACATTCAAACAGCCCATTGAAATATAACTTGAAAATAGTATCATTACAGTTGCAGCGGAAAATAATATTTAGATATAAGTAATGCAGCGGAATTTAAATTGGGCCAACACGGCCAAAACACGAGTTAAACAGGCGCGTTCATACTATAGTCTAATGCAAATTTAAAATAAAGTGTTCCCAAAAATTCCCATGCATGTACGTGCTCAAGTATAATCCACATGCTTTGTAGGAAAAAAGATAGAAATGATTTTGGGTCAGCACAACTTGCTGAGTAAGTTAACACCTATTATGATCAAAGGGTTTCAAAACCTTTAGTTAAATTTTAAGGAAAACATGTGCATATAAGACATGATTTAAATTTTATTCATCGAATAATAATTTAATTACATAATTTAAAAGACAATGATTTCCTCAAGATCATAATTTAACACACATGTAAATGGGCTTAATTAAATAATTAAATTTTAATCCTAGGCATGCATACAAAAAATATTCTATTTACCAATTTAAAAATAAATAATTTAATCGTACACTTGAACATGCATTAGATTCATAAATAATAATTTAACATGTTATAAAATTTAAGACATAAATTTAAATGCAAAACTTAAAGACAAGAATAAATAAATAAATACATAAAAAAATATTAAATCTTTTAATTTTTTTTTCCGTTATGTCACCATTTCTCAATATTTAGTGTAGCCGGTTATCCCGCGGCCGCAGCCGTTTCGTATTTCAAGTATTTCTAGTATTTCACGATTGCATCGCAATCTGGTCAAGTTTAGCCGGTCATCCGGGGGCCGCAGCCGTATCTGCCATACCCAAAAACACTCCGGAGCCTCGTGTAACCCATACGGGTACACACGAGAGTGTAGGCTAGTTTTCATTGGCCGTTTTGGCACAGTTTCTCATAACATTCACCCTCGGCCGTTTTGGCACGAAGCGAAAAGCTAGGGGGACGTTCTATTGAGCACTTTCCCCCCTACGTAGGTCACCCTCGTCCGTCAAGGCACGAAGCGAAAAGCTAGAGGGGCACTCCATCGAGCACTCACCCCCTACATAGGTCACACTCGTCCGTCTAGGCACGATGCGAAAAGCTAGAGGGGCACTCTATCGAGCACTCACCCCCTACATAGGTCACTGATATCATTTTTAACTTAGTGTAACGGGAATTTTGAAAGTATATATTTATCGTATTTCAAGGTTTCGATCGTTTGTTTCGAAATTTCAAAATCTCTTCGAATTAAAATCATTTGACGTCATAGTTTACGCCTTTTTAATTTAAAAATTCATCTCAAGTCCAAAAATTCTGAAATTTTCACATTATATTAAAAACACCTTAACGAACAACTTTCGTGTTTTAACGATTTCGTAATAATTGAGAAAACATGTCAAAAATTGAGTTTATTGCTCAACATGTACACTGTCAGAATTTAGGTTTACCACAGTATGGAAAATCGACATTTTGACATACCAAATGGACTCGAAAAATTTTGAAATTTTATATGCACATAATAGACATAATTATCTACAACTTTCATTTAGATTGCAAGGATCGATTCGGACTATAAAATATAGAAACAAGCTCATCAAGTTCGGACCGTTGCACTGTCCGATTTTCGCAAAGTTTCATACCACAGTTTATGTTCGGTTCGATTTGGGATAGCAAACGTTGATGAAAATGGTTGAAATTTTTACACAACATAGATTTATGTGTTAGGATCAAAGATCTAGTTTAGAGTTTTTCGGTTTGAACTCTTGAAGTAGGGGTTTTGGTCCGATTTCAAATCTGTCACAGTTTCAAGTTCGACTTTCAGGGCAGGTTCGTTGGAGGCCATTTTCGGATATCAAAACAGAATGAAAAATTATGAAAATTTTACACTAACTAGATCTATGTCTTACGAACGTTTTTCCTGTTTTGCATTTTTCCTTTTGAGCAGTTTTAGGGGTTCGAAAAATTCGCACCAAATCGCTGCGCCGTGGGTTTTTCGTGTTGACAGATTTTAGAGTTTCTAAATCTCTATGTTTGGTTGCATTTTAAGTCACCCAAAACCAAGTAAGCATTAACTTACAGTGGGGGATGTCTAGGACGTCTCTGGATCGATCACGGCGCCCACGCTTGCTACGAACACGTCCCAATTACTCCGTCTCCTTTCCGTTGGCCCCGAAACGAAATCGAAAGTAAAAATCTAGGGTTAGATCGGATTTTTGGACTCGTAAACTTAAACGAAAGCCTATGGACGACTTACCACAATCTGGAACACTAGAGATGTTGCTCTCCACGCCTTCTTCGTCGATTTTCATCTCCAGAAAGTGATCGGAAAGTCGTCGGATCGGTTTTGGATGAACAAGGGAGAAGTTTTGAGAGTTTGGGAGGAATGGGGGCTGCCACTTCAAAAATTAGGGTTAATTATGAGTGTCCAATCCCCTCAAACCCGTCCATATACTCCTTCCCTTGTCCGGGATTGAGTTACCAAAGTCGGGGGCCGAAAATAAGGTAAGAAATCGTCGAAATCCGCAACACGATCGCGTACTGCTACCTGGCGCGGTCATGGCGCGGTTTGTGGCTTAAGACCGCGCGGCCACCGGGCGGGTCCCGGCCGGGCTGCGGTCCGTGCCGGGCCGTGCGTTCCATCGGGCCTTTTTCCCTCTCTTTCGGACTTCTGTCCTCCTACGTTTTCGGGTTCGATTTTTTAGGTCATCCTCGGATTATGATTCCTATTATAACACCCCGGATTTGGTAACCCAGGCCGAGGTGTCACCGCCGCATCTCCCTAGCAAGACACGGATTCCAGAGCTCGCTAAGAAGGTGCAAGGCTTATGGGTATACAAAGTTTTAAAAACATTCAACAATGAATCCGGAATTTATTAATACTTCAAATCAAGTACGATAGTAAAAATCATCATGCATGGATAAGGTAAATGCAGCGGAAAAGTAATCACGGCCAACACGGCCAAAACCTCGGGTTTAACAGACCCGGTAAAACAGTAGTATGATGCAGTAAATAAAAATGTTCACAAATATATCCCCTCAAATGCGCGTGCATGCGTCACTCGACATACTCTGTAGAAAGAGAAATGACAACGGTTGTCAGTATAAAAATATACTGAGTAAGTTAATTCCTAACTAACAAATAAAAGGGGTTACGTGTGTTTAAACTAAAGATTTCGCTTACCATACGTAAAGTTAAAATACATAATTTATTTGCAGCAGAATAACATGATTAAAGGACTTAATTTTAAAAGCGTAATTTAAAGCATAATTTAAGATGCATAATTTTAAATACATAATTAAAAACATGATAAATACGATTTAAGCATAACTGAACACACACAAGTCTTTTACAATTTATCCCGTAGACTAAGAAGAGGACACCATACCGGGAGATCACTAACGAGGCAATCTCAACATAGGACCACTAACGAGGCAGTCCAAACAATGGGAGACCACTAACGAGGCAGTCTCAAAAAGATAGTAGGACCACTAACGAGGCGATCCAAAAATACAGCGCGCGAGATCACTAACGAGGCAATCTCAGATAGTAAGGAGACCACTAACGAGGCAGTCTCAAAGATAATGATAGCATGAAGATCGGCTCAGCCTAGTAAACGGGATTTTTCGAAAGTTCGTATTTCAATGTTATCAAATGATCGTTATCGTGTTTTCATAGTTCGAGTTTCCTCAAGTTCGAAAAATCCTATTCGAGGCAGTTTATGCCTTAATTAAAAATTCGTCTTTACACCAAAAATTCTGAAATTTTTACAGTAGTTCAAAAACACACACACGAACAACTTTCATGTTTTAAGTTTTTGGAAATAAGGTTCCGAAGTGAGTCGAAATTCGAGTCCATTGCAAAGAATAATTTCTGTCTTAAAACTGGTTCCGTCACAGGTTCGTGCAACGCCGATTAAAAATTCATTTCAAAACCAATTAATGCGAAATTTTTACAGTAACTACAAAACACGTTAAGGAACAACTTTCATGTTTTAAGAATTTGGAAACAATGATTTCTTGGCACTCAAAAATCGACCACAACTCACTGTATACTCGCGGCCTTTGAAACAGTTTTAAAGCAGTTCTGAAAATTCGACCGTTTGACATATCAAATGAACACCAAAATCCGTGAAATTTTATATATATAATCTAGACACAATTATCTACAACTTTTTTTTAGAAATGCAAAGTTAAATCATTCGAAAAATGGGTGAAAAACATGCATCAAGTTGAGTAAGGAAAACTGTCACAGTTTAAAAATGTTCGGGTTGTCACAGAAAGTTTACGGCGAGATTTGGGATAGCAAATCTTAATGTCAACGGCTGAAATTTGGAAACAAGATAGATAAAGGTGTTAGGAACAACGTTTATGTTGAAAGGTTTTCGGTTTGAATTCCCGAAGGTCGAGTTTTAGGCGAGTCATTGAAATTGGACGAAAATAGGGTTTTTGAAAACCGATTTTTGTTACAAGCCCGTATCTCGAGTTTTAAACAACAAACAACTACGAAAATTTGTGAGTAAGGTTTTAACTTACAGATTTGAAGATTAGGATTACTGGGATGGGTATCCGGATGCTCTAGGGTCGCGACGAACGGCCAATCCTTCCGATCGCTTTTCGTTCGTTTTCCGGCGTGAAATCGTAGTAAAGGAAACGGGTTAGATTTTCAGTTTCTAAGTGTTATGGACGAACTAAAACATTAAACTATGGCTTACCAAGGTTCTATGAGGCAGCACCTTCGTCCCGGTTGCCTTGCCGCCGCCGGAATGTTCGCCGGAAGTTGTCATCGGATGAGTTTTGGCATGGAGAGGGAGTTGGGAGTGTCTAGGGTTTTGAGAAACTGAAAACTAAGGGGAGGGGCGGCCAACACAGTCCCTATAACCCTCCCCACTGCCTTGATCCGCTTTCCCTCGATAGGGGACGGATTTTTGGCAAGAAAATCACCATGGAAGGAAAGTTTACACCTCCTGCACCTCTGGCGCGCTGGTGACGCGCACCTATTGCTATGGCCGCGCGGAGCACGCGTGGACTGCCCTGGAGTCGCGACGCCTCCGTCCGCGCGGTGGCCGCGCGGAGGGCGCGGGCCAGCCGGACCGGCCGGTTCGGCGGTCCGCGTGTTCTGTCGGGTCTTTCCTCGCTTTCCCCTATCGGTTTTCTACCCTCTACGTGTTAGCCCGATTCTTTGGGTCGTCTCCGGTTCGGAATCTTTACCTTGAACTTGTTACGAGTTCGGCTTATCGCTCGTAACATTTCCGTATCCTAATTAGTCTAGTCTAAATTGGTTCCAACTCCTCCTATCGTCCTTGTGATCTATTTTGTGATTTATTTCGTGACTAAACTTAGAAATTAGTTCCAAGCTGCCTACGTACCCTGTGAAGGGATCAAGTCATGACGTAGTTCAAAACAATTTGAATTTGTTTTTCCTCGGGTGTTACATCCTCCCCCCCTTAAGAATACAGTTACGTCCCCATAACTGTGGTCGGGTCGTCTTGGAAGAGGGTAGGGTAACGTTGTCTCATGTCGGCTTCCAATTCCCAGGTCGCCGTTTCTGTCTCGTGGTTGGACCACAGGACCTTGACCATCTTTACAGATTTATTCCTTGTCACCCTTTCCTTGTAGTCGAGTATTTGCACCGGGGTTTCTTCATAGGTCAAGTCATCATCCAATTCGATTACGTCCGGTTGGAGTACATGCGACGTGTCGGGCACGTGCTTCTTCAGTTGGGAGTCGTGGAGCTCGTTATGGATACGAGCAAACTGTGGTGGGGACGTTAGTTAATAAGCGGTTTTCTATTCCCTACGGAATTTCTTATGGTCCCTATGTATTTACGTCCCGAGGGCTCCTTATAGTCCTGCGAAAGGAGGATGTGAGAAAATTTTGCTGTCCTTGCCAGGAATAACGCCAGGTGATGCTCCATGTCGTTGTATATCACTGTCAATGTATGCCCGGGTTCAGTGAGGAGCGTATAGCAAAAGAGATTGAGCAAAACAGGAAAAATAAAACTCCCTCCGGGTCCCGCGCGGTGGCCACGCGGTAATGCGCCACAGCGCGCGGAGGGCGCGCAGCTCCGCCTGTTCGAAGAAATGGGGCTCGCGCTCCGCGCGAGCCACTTCCCCCATTTCCCATTCGAGAACACACCCCCAATTCTCTCTAAATCCGGCGAGTTACCTTCCTGTTTGCTTGATTTCGACTTCAATTTCACTCATCGAGCTACGATTCTACTAAACCCACCTACTAATTTCAACTTTTATGTTTCGAATGACTTGATTTGTGAAGAGATTTAGGAAATTAGGGTTTGTGTACAAAAATTGGGGGTTTGTTACTTTTAGGCTTGATTTGTGCAAATTAGCAAGTGCACGTGGCAATCGTTGTTACTCTTGTTGCCTTGCCTATGTTTATGTTATAACGTGTTTATGTTTTTGGCAAATTCTTGTTGAATTCGAATCCTTAGAAAGGCTATGAAGTTTTTGATGTTTGGTTGTTATTGGGGTGTGATTATTAGTTTGTTCCCCTGTTGTTTGGTGCTGTAGGATATGCTGTGTTGTTATTAGAATGATTGTTTCATTCTGTGGGCAATTTCCGTGTGTTGTTAGTAACTTAGGTTTTGGTTTATTGCGCACATAACGTGTTCGACGAAATGCCACAAAGGGTTTGGGCACTAGTTTGAGCATATCCTTTGTCTAGATTACCTCCTGGTTGGTCTTAGCAAACGGTAGGATTTGTTGTTCTTACGGTATATTCGCGTTGGAAGTGTATATTGATGCCCTTTACGTATTTTCGCTTGACTTTTGTGTGGGACTTAGTCTTATAATCGGTATTTGATAACTTGCAGGATGTTGCTCTTTTTGTGTGTCGTTTTGGCGTCTCTCATGTGTCCTCCGAGGACTAGGAGACGAGTTACTGATGAGGCTGGCCCCAGTCATGCTGCTCCGGCGATGCCTGATTTCGACGAGAGCGAGTCAGAGGAGGACGAGGAGCAGCGAGGCCCGCGACTCAGGGGCCTCCCGGACGAGGTGCGTCCTCACCGGCACGACAGGTTCCGGTTTAGGACGAGGGCTGCCCAGGACTTTTATTTCGACGAGCTTCGTCGAAACAGGGCTTACGTCCCTAAGAGAGGCATATATCCTCTTCATCTGGGCGATGACAGGGTCAGTGCAGTCTTGGAGCATCTGCAGTGGACCGGTCTGGCACGACACCCCGAGGGTGTTGCCTCCGGTTATCTGGCTATGGAGGTTATCGCCAACATTGGCGGTCTCGGGGAGGGTGACGACCTATCCCGGGTATGGGTCTGTGGTCGCTATCTCGACTTCAGTGCTCGGGCGATCAATGTCTATTTTGGCTTGCCTGACGATGGCGTATTTCGCCCACAGCCTGAGGGACGTGTTCTTGCTCCTACGTGGAACACCTTATGCACCATAGTGCCTCCTCAGCTCGAGCACGGTCATGAGCTTCGTTTGACGACGATGGACTCCCCTTGGCGAGAGCTTGCTCAGCTGTGGTTAGGGCGCGTCCGGCCGATCACCCGGAGCCACATTGTCCTGGATCACGTCTACGAGACCCTTTGCTTTATCGGGCGAGGCGATAGGGTGAATGTAGGAGCTTGCATCGAGGACAACTTGCGGGGTATGCGGAGAGGACGAGGGAGTAGGGTGATTACCCATGTTCACCTCATCTGTGGGTTGTGCGCGGCGCAGGGGATTCGCACTACACCGGAGACAGACCCGTACGACCTAGCACCGGGCCGTTGCTACCGTATCCCGACTTATGCTGACCGGCGTAGCGCCTTACGTCGTGGGGCTCCCCGTGCTGTACTTCGCCCGCAGCCTGATGACGGCGGCCTGGTCCTTGTTGTACCACCGGAGCAGCCACCGCCTCCTCCAGTAGTTCCACCTCCTGCAGTGGCACCTCAGGGTCAGGAGATAACTCAGATGCTGCAGATGATGTAGGAGATGCGGGTCGGTATGGACGCCGGGTTTGCAGCTGGGCAGGCTCGTTATGACGCCATCGACGCTAGGTTGGACTTCTATCAGACCCGTATGGACTCGTTTGCTACGAGGCAGGCTCAGCAGCAGGCCACCATGTCCGACATGTACGCCTATGTGCGGCAGATGGACGACTACATGCGCCGGCAGTTCCCGCCTCCCGATAAGTGATGTCTCCTTTCGGTTTCGTGTTTTCGTTTAGGTTTTTCATTAGACGTACTTCGTTTAGTTTCCTCCTTATGAGGACGTTGCTGTTGTCTGGGATTTGTGATTTATATTTTCGTTATGTTATTGCTTAGTTATGTGTTTGACATGTGTTAGTTGTTTGCTGCTGTTTTAGGACCATGGTTTAATTGTTCTGTCCATTTTATGGTTTGAGATGTTCTGGATTTACTGTTACCTTCCTATCGTATCTACATGTGTGTGGGTTGCCCAACAATACCTGCGTCGTTGCTTGACTAAACCGCTTCGATGGACTTAGATAAACTAGTGTGATAAGATACACGGGATTAGAGTTTATATGTTAAATATATAGTTGCTTGTAAGGGGAAAATTTTTATTGAATGAAGATTAGTCTTTTAATAGGTATCAATTTATTGGGGTTTGTTTGTAAAGGTTGCTGGAATTTATTTATTTATTTATTTATATATATATTTTTTTTTGTTCAGTAATCTGTTCGGTTTTTTTTTTTTTTGGTCTAGGGTTGTATGTTCCCCTCTTTGATCATGGTAGTTAAAGAATTGAATAGAATGTATGAAATAATAAAAAAATAGGCTTGTATTTTTATTATTCAAGAAATAAATTTGGGTTACAAGTATTCGAAACGGAAATGGCAATGGTGCATCAGTATGGATCTCTAAGTCTAGAGTGACTAGGCAGGTACATCCTCGATGGGATCGTCCTCGTCACTGGATAAGTCAATGGGAATGGGTGTCCCCACCGGGCTCGGGCTTGGGGGAAATATGTCAGCCTCTAGGCCCAGCAGCTCAGCTCCTAAGTGTCCTATTTGCATCATCAGTTCGTTATCCTTGTTTTGGAGTGTGATCACTTGGGTTTGGAGTTCGGCGACTTGGGCCTTGAGTTGGGTTATTTCCTGATGGTCAGCTTCCCTAAGATGTCTCAGATAATCCACGTTACTCTCTAGATGCCCCACTCGAGCCTTGAAGTGATTGATATGCTGTTGGGACTCGAGGTATGCGTTGGTCAGTTTCATCATCAGATTGGTCATGTTTGCATTGGGCTCGGCCATCTAATGTCAACAAGGGAGGTTAGAGTTAGACATATTTTAGGCAAAGTTAAGATATGCACGAATTTAAATCTATATGCAACATGCAAGTGCAAGTCCCCCCCATTAAAATTTAATTTATTCGTACGTTTAAAATAGATTGCTAAAGGTTGGGCCTCTATAGTGGGCCAAAATTTAATATTTCCTTGGCTAAGATTTTGGGCTATGAAAAAGAAAAATAAACTTTTGGGCTAAAATAATACTAGTAGTCAAAATAAATAATTTAAAAAATAATACTTGGGTTCTAAAAATAATGGGTTAAAATAATAGTAGTAGCTTTTAAAAATTTTACGGGCTCTGATACCAACTTGTAACACCCCGGATTTGGTAACCCAGGCCGAGGTGTCACCGCCGCATCTCCCTAGCAAGACACGGATTCCCGAGCTCGCTAAGAAGGTGCAAGGCTTATGGGTATACAAAGTTTTAAAAACATTCAACAATGAATCCGGAATTTATTAATACTTCAAATCAAGTACGATAGTAAAAATCATCATGCATGGATAAGGTAAATGCAGCGGAAAAGTAATCACGGCCAACACGGCCAAAACCTCGGGTTTAACAGACCCGGTAAAACAGTAGTATGATGCAGTAAATAAAAATGTTCACAAATATATCCCCCCAAATGCGCGTGCATGCGTCACTCGACATACTCTGTAGAAAGAGAAATGACAACGGTTGTCAGTATAAAAATATACTGAGTAAGTTAATTCCTAACTAACAAATAAAAGGGGTTACGTGTGTTTAAACTAAAGATTTCGCTTACCATACGTAAAGTTAAAATACATAATTTATTTGCAGCGGAATAACATGATTAAAGGACTTAATTTTAAAAGCGTAATTTAAAGCATAATTTAAGATGCATAATTTTAAATACATAATTAAAAACATGATAAATACGATTTAAGCATAACGGAACACACACAAGTCTTTTACATTTTATCCCGTAGACTAAGAAGAGGACACCATACCGGGAGATCACTAACGAGGCAATCTCAACATAGGACCACTAACGAGGCAGTCCAAACAATGGGAGACCACTAACGAGGCAGTCTCAAAAAGATAGTAGGACCACTAACGAGGCGATCCAAAAATACAGCGCGCGAGATCACTAACGAGGCAATCTCAGATAGTAAGGAGACCACTAACGAGGCAGTCTCAAAGATAATGATAGCATGAAGATCGGCTCAGCCTAGTGAACGGGATTTTTCGAAAGTTCGTATTTCAATGTTATCAAATGATCGTTATCGTGTTTTCATAGTTCGAGTTTCCTCAAGTTCGAAAAATCCTATTCGAGGCAGTTTATGCCTTTCTTAATTAAAAATTCGTCTTTACACCAAAAATTCTGAAATTTTTACAGTAGTTCAAAAACACACACACGAAAAACTTTCATGTTTTAAGTTTTTGGAAATAAGGTTCCGAAGTGAGTCGAAATTCGAGTCCATTGCAAAGAATAATTTCTGTCTTAAAACTGGTTCCGTCACAGGTTCGTGCAACGCCGATTAAAAATTCATTTCAAAACCAATTAATGCGAAATTTTTACAGTAACTACAAAACACGTTAAGGAACAACTTTCATGTTTTAAGAATTTGGAAACAATGATTTCTTGGCACTCAAAAATCGACCACAACTCACTGTATACTCGCGGCCTTCGAAACAGTTTTAAAGCAGTTCTGAAAATTCGACCGTTTGACATATCAAATGAACACCAAAATCCGTGAAATTTTATATATATAATCTAGACACAATTATCTACAACTTTTTTTTAGAAATGCAAAGTTAAATCATTCGAAAAATGGGTGAAAAACATGCATCAAGTTGAGTAAGGAAAACTGTCACAGTTTAAAAATGTTCGGGTTGTCACAGAAAGTTTACGGCGAGATTTCGGATAGCAAATCTTAATGTCAACGGCTGAAATTTGGACACAAGATAGATAAAGGTGTTAGGAACAACGTTTATGTTGAAAGGTTTTCGGTTTGAATTCCCGAAGGTCGAGTTTTAGGCGAGTCATTGAAATTGGACGAAAATAGGGTTTTTGAAAACCGATTTTTGTTACAAGCCCGTATCTCGAGTTTTAAACAACAAACAACCACAAAAATTTGTGAGTAAGGTTTTAACTTACAGATTTGAAGATTAGGATTACTGGGATGGGTATCCGGATGCTCTAGGGTCGCGACGAACGGCCAATCCTTCCGATCGCTTTTCGTTCGTTTTCCGGCATGAAATCGTAGTAAAGGAAACGGGTTAGATTTTGAGTTTCTAAGTGTTATGGACGAACTAAAACATTAAACTATGGCTTACCAAGGTTCTATGAGGCAGCACCTTCGTCCCGGTTGCCTTTCCGTCGCCGGAATGTTCGCCGGAAGTTGTCGTCGGATGAGTTTTGGCTTGGAGAGGGAGTTGGGAGTGTCTAGGGTTTTGAGAAACTGAAAACTAAGGGGAGGGGCGGCCAACACAGTCCCTATAACCCTCCCCACTGCCTTGATCTGCTTTCCCTCGATAGGGGACGGATTTTTGGCAAGAAAATCACCATGGAAGGAAAGTTTACACCTCCTGCACCTCTGGCGCGCTGGTGACGCGCAACTATTGCTATGGCCGCGCGGAGCACGCGTGGACTGCCCTGGAGTCGCGACGCCTCCGTCCACGCGGCGGCGCGCGGAGGGCGCGGGCCGGCCGGACCGCGTGTTCTGTCGGGTCTTTCCTCGCTTTCCCCTATCGGTTTTCTACCCTCTACGTGTTAGCCCGATTCTTTGGGTCGTCTCTGGTTCGGAATCTTTACCTTCAACTTGTTACGAGTTCGGCTTATCGCTCGTAACATTTCCGTGTCCTAATTAGTCTAGTCTAAATTGGTTCCAACTCCTCCTATCGTCCTTGTGATCTATTTTGTGATTAATTTCGTGACTGAACTTAGAAATTAGTTCCAAGCTGCCTACGTACCCTGTGAAGGGATCAAGTCATGACGTAGTTCAAAACAATTTGAATTTGTTTTTCCTCGGGTGTTACACCTATATTAATCTATTTCGACTTGGAATTGATTTCGTGATTGAAATCTTAAGTCCGTCGGTTTCGGATTTGTCGGCTTCCAATTCGTCGTCTTTTCGCTCCCGTGCAATAATTTATCTAATTCAATTATTTCCGACTTCACGGGTTCCTGGACTTAAAATTCTTTTCCTTCTTGAATTTAATTCCAATTCTTTTGGCTCGATTCATGGAATGTCTTCGGGCTTCCTTTCCCTCTTTTATTCCATTTTAATTTTTGAATCTATCGGCGTTTCATTTCCGAACAATAATTTATTGTAATAAATTATTTTCTTCTTCTCGGAGATATTTCGACCTTGATTGGATTAAGAAATAAATTTTATTCGTTTGGACGCCAATAAAATCTCGGGTATTACAGTGACCGCGCGGGCACATCAGTTCGAAAAAAAGGGCTTGCGCCCCGCGCGAGCCACTTTCCCCATTTCCCATCCGAGACCACTTCACATTTTCTCTCAAATTCGCCCTCTTGTTCCCAACTTTTACCCGTTCCGGCTTCGATTTTGCTTTGTAAGGTATGTACCTACTACTTTCACTTACCAATTTCAATTTTTATGCTTTGAACGACTTGATTTGTGAAGGGATTTATAAATTAGGGTTTATGTACAAAAATTGGGGATTTGTTATTTTTGGGCTTGATTTGTGCAAATTAGCAAGCATATGTGATAATTGATGTTACTCTCGTTGCCTTGCTTGTGTTTATGCCACAATGTATTTATGTTTTTGGCAAATTCTTGTTGGATTTGAATCTTTAGGAAGAGTATGAAATTTTTGATTTTTGGTTGGTATTGGGGGTGTGATTATTAGCTCATTTTTGTTGTTTGGTGCCGTAAGGTAATGATGAGTTGTTGTTTGAGCAATCATTTTGTTTTGTGAGCAACTTCCATGTGTTTGTTAGTAACTTAGAATTTGGTTTATTGCGCACATAACGTGTTCGACGAAATGCCACAAAGGTTTTGGAATTCGTTTGGGCATATCCTTTGTCTAGATTACCTTCCGGTTTGTGTTAACGAACGATTGGATTTGATGTTCTTATGGAATACTCACGTTGGAAGTCTATATTGATGTCCCTTGCATATTTCTGCTTGAGTTATTGTGTGGAATTTAGCCTTATAATTGGTATTGGATTTTTATTTATTTTTTTTTTTTGAAGGATGTTGCTCTTTTTGTGGGTTGTTTTGGCGTCTCTCATGTGCCCCCCGGGGGCCAAGAGACGAGCTACTCCGCGCGATGCGGCTGGTCCTAGCACTGCCGCTCCGGTGATGCCGGATTTAGATGAGAGCGAGTCCGAGGAGGACGAGGAGCAGCGGGGCCCGAGACTCAGGGGTCTCCCTGACGAGGTGCGTCCTCACCGGCATGATAGGTTTCGTTTTAGGACGAGGGCCGCCCATGACTTTTATTTCGACGAGCTTTGTTGAAACAGGGCTTATGTCCCCGAGAGAGGCATGTATCCTGATCATTTGGGCGATGATAGGGTCAGTGCGGTCTGGAGCACCTTCAGTGGACTGGACTCGCACGTCACCCCGAGGGCGTTGCCTCCGGTTATCTGGCTATGGAGGTTATCGCCAACATTGGCGGTGATAATGGCCAAAATTGTCCATTATTTCCAATCCATTTCCGTGTCTGAGACGGACATTTTGATCGTGATTCCATCTTATTTCAATAAGAAAGCAGTTGAATTTGACAGATTAATGCGAGTTTGTAAAAACATCGAGCCGGTAACAAAAAGACACAAAATATGCAATTTTAATTGCATTTGTGTTAGAAAAATCCAAAAACATGAAAAAAGGTAAAAAGAAAAGAAAAAGGAATGAAAAGATGGGCAAAAGAATAAAAGAGCCCACAAAAATACAAAAAGATGGGAAAAAGATTGAAAATCCCACAACTGAAATTTGGTTGAAGCACAATTCGAATTAATTCGAATTGCACAACAATTCGAATTGCTAAAGAGAGCAAAGAAATGGTTAAGTGTTGGAAGGGATGCAGAAGCCTAATTCGAATTGTTCAAATTCGAATTAGGAAATGAAGAGAGGAGAAACCCAAAGGCATGAAGAAGATGCAATTCGAATTGTCCAGTTCGAATTAATTCGAATTGGCACCAACAAATCGAATTGCCAACAAAGTGCAAGGAGCCAAGCAGAAACCCTCATCCAATTCGAGAAAAGATCAATTCGAATTATTCACAACAATTCGAATTGACTACTGAAGGCTACAATCCCAGCTCAAGGAAGAGATCTCACAATTCGAATTAATTCGAATTGGTTGAGATAATTCGAACTTCACTCATCAAAGCTGTGGAGCATGAGTACAACATTGGTGGGCCTAGGGTTTTGAAGATTGTCTATAAAAGCAGACCTTCCACAACAGAATCAAGAGATCAAGAATTTTAACCAAAAAGCAGCTTGGGACAAAAAGAACAGCAGGAGGTTCCACACCCCTTAAGGGTTAGGTAGGTAGTTTAGTTTAGTTTAGTTTATTTTTCTTGCAAGTGGTGTAATCTTTACATGTTTTAATCTTAGTTTAGTGTAGAAGCAGTTTGTGTAACCCTTAGAGTAGCCATTTTCCATATTTTTACATGCTTTCTAGTTAGAATAAACCCTACCTTCAAGCTAATGATGGTTTTGGGTTCTTTATTTTGCTTTCAAGTGTCAATACAAGGAAAATTTCCAGAAATGGTCTTATTCATTTGTTTTGGCATTCTTTAATGCTTTCCCTAGAAATAAATGATTAGTATGTTTGTTTGTTTCAACTAGGTTACATTTATTATGTCCTAGTTGACATTCAAACTTAATAAATGCATGTTTGGTGGGTTTTTGGTTTGATTTAGTGCCTTAGAGCTTCAAATAAGTGTTCTTAGGTTTTAGATGTTTTTAAGGTTTGTTTTAATTTATATTTAAGTTTTATTCTTCCTGCCTTAATCTTATTTTATGATACCTTAGAGAGCTTGAGTGTTCTTAGTTTACTCATGTAGTTCTTAGATAACTAGATGTTTTAGGGTCTTTGATCTTTGATTTCTTGTTTGTAGAAATAGGGTTTGAATCTGGCCAATACCCACTAGACATGTATTTGTTTATTTCTTGAAAATCTCACTAGGGTGGCTGTGAAATGACATTGATGTGAGATGAGGGATTTAGTAAATCTAAACCCATCATTACAGTACAGTGTTCACCTAACCCATACTTGTGAGAACAAAAATTGTTGTTGTCAGAAAAATATGTGATTTGAATTGAGGCAATTCGAATTAACTCGAATTGCCTAAGAAATTCGAATTGCATAGCCAAATTATTCTCTTCATGTGGTTTCCAACCAATTCGAATTATCAAGTTCGAATTAATTCGAACTTGCTCAACAATTCGAACTGGCTTGAAAAACCACACTGTATCCATTGCCATCCCCTCATGCCTTAGTTTATTTTCCATCTCTTACCAATTCGAATTGTTGCAATTCGAATTAATTCGAATTGCTGGATAATTCGAACTCACCTTCCCCTTGAGGTAAATGCCTTAGTCAATTTGAGCAAGAAAAGGACTTCGTAAATTCGAGTTGTCCAATTCGAATTAATTCGAATTGGTCAATAATTCGAATTAGATGATGCTCCAATTTCTAGCAATGATCAATTGAGTAAAGTTATACTTCATCCTTCATGCATTCTCAATTCGAATTACCCCAATAATTCGAATTGAACTATCACTTCTATTTTGAAAACTCCAAAAATATTTTCTTTCATGATTTGTGTAAGTTGCATGGGTATATTGGGCCTAGGCCCATTTCACCCAACTTTTATCCATTACACATTTCAACCCTCTAGTGTCTACCTATTGAGTGCTTAACAACCACACAATACCAAAAACATTTTCTTACTTTCTTATTTTCTCTTTCATTGTGTGTATGAATGGGTAATGAGAAACACCACAGATTAATGTTGGTGAAAGGTCCCTTCGCAGGGATATCGACTAACCCGTCTTCTGTGTGTCAATTATTATCTGTTATTTTGCATGATCTGGTTAGTGGTTGGTGGAAGCTTCGGCGAGCGTTCTCTTCACTAAGAGTTTCGATTAGTCACTCAGCCAACTCCTAATCAGATACAGTTTTAATTTTTCTTATCTTAATTTCTCAACCTGAATTCAAGTTGCAATAGTATCAACTGATGTCGACCAACATCAGTTGAGAAATATTACAGCAAGAAACATGTGGGTTATTCTTCCACTCATAGACAAAAGGAAACTGAATGACGGCGGTCACCGTTGTTTGGGATTCTTTCTGTCTACAACCATTCATCTTGGATAATTGGGAACCGGACAGCAGATGTTTGCAGTCCGGAAAACCCCAACTGTCTCTGGCACTCTTTTTAGCCAATTTCTTCTCATCTCAGGCTAATTCACTTTTGTGTATCGCATTCTGTCTAACCCCACCATTATATTTTGGGGTATTTTATTTTCCTTTTCATATACTTGTATGCATGATACTATTATGTAGATGTTCTGGTCTTATTGCTATTTTGGGGATCCTTCCCCTTGGACATAGAAGTCTTGATTTAAATCAGATGTTGCATAGTAAATTTCCAACAAAAATTCCTTTATAAAATCCGGATCTGAGTAAGGGAAAAATTCGACAGTTATGACTAATTCATCTTCCACTGGGGATTGATTTTGAGAGCTTAGAAGCAGAGTCAGCGATTAGGTCTCACATAGACTGAAAGGATCTGTGTTTTAATTGAGAGTTTAGTACCTGTCTAGGGAATGATTTTCAAATATCAATTTGCTTCTCAAAATTGCTGTGTGTTGGAAATCTGATATTAGATATCGCATTAAGTCAATATCCACTTGGGTATAGATGAGATGTGATAAATAATACTAGAGGAACAACATATAGGCCTCGGTGAATTTCTAAGGTAGGGTCGAGTATTCTTTCGACTACTATCTTCTTCTGCCAAAGTCTAGAATTGAGTCTTGAGTGAGTACATCCGGAATAGGTTCATTTATGGATCTGTTTCATTTAGTTTGTATCTCATAACTACCCAGATGTTGTAAGCCCTGTGGCTTATTGATATCTCGGGGGTTCTTGATCTGCATCTGGTCACCAAGACCAGGGGCTCTTTTATACTAACGGAAAGAGACGTTTTTAACGATTCCGAGTGATAGATTTAAATGCTTTCTTTACAGCTTTCTTTACTGCTTTCCCTTAAATGCTTTCATAGAGGTCACTCGGAAGAATTAGGGGCTGTCCATCTGTTAAAAGGTTTGAGAGTTATGGAAAGGTTTGGGGCTTGATTTGAAACTTTGGGTGTGACATGGGGGATTGATGACAGTACTTGGCATGTCAACTAATGATTTGACAGGTGTTGCTCGTCCACCGTAAACGATTAACATACCTTTGCAAGGCATTGCACGGGGAGTTAAGAGTTTATGGTATCTTAGAAATTGTTGTCTTAAGAGCATGTAAATTCTCACCATAAGTACCTGTCTGTTAAAGGGAACATGGTGTAGAAAGCATGAGAGTTAGCTAACTAGAGGATTATCCCAAGCTAAGATCTGTGTATAAAAATTGGAAGTTTAATTGTGTTTCATCCGAACCTTGTCCAATCTTTATTATTTCCTCTCTGTCCCTTCTGTCATATTTAAACTTGCTTTCTAGATAGTGTAGCATAATTTTATATTGCTTTCGTAGTATAGATTTAATTGCTTTCTTCGATCTAGTTTACCATGCTTTGTAGAATAATTTTTACTGCTTTCATGATCTGATTTAATTTATGTCGAGTAGTTGTTAGAAACCCCTTGCAAAACTTGAAACGAGTAACCGAGTGGAAAATCTTAGTAAACGACGTGGGTCCTGCTTCCATCGCACATCCTCCAGTGAACGATCCGGTACTTACTATAAATTACTGCAATTTTTGACCCGTGCGCTTTCGGGAGCACAGTTTCGTGACACGAGTAAATAAAAACAACATTTTGGGAAAATACTCACACAGTGGGAAGATGTTCAAGAATTTCATGGCAGGTATCTCGTTGACATGAAATTTAGAGAAGCATCATGGTGCAGATATCGGGGACTTTCAGGGTGACAGACTGAAGGTCCATCCCTGTTGCACCGTGATATTTGTCAAAAGTTTCATGGCTGGGAGGACCACAGCGCCGTTTGAACCCCACAGGAGTAATAAAAAGGGAAATCTTAATATATTCTTAAACCCCTTCCCCCAATCATAACTCTTTTCATTTAATAAATCCGAACTTGAAAATTGTATTTAGACGGTTCTTCAACCCCCCAGTAGCAAAATGAAACTTGGCTTGGGTGCAAAAGTTTTATGGCCGTCACCGGGGACTCTTGAGGCACCATTTGAAATCACGGTTTCCTCCTTAAGCAATAAACCAGTAAAAGGAATTTTCAGAAAATTACTCGTGTTGGCGAAGCTCGTCAAAAGTTTCATGGCGCCGTTGCCGGGGAGGATGCAGCGCCGTTTACTAGGAGAATTACATTCCTGATTTACTCATAGATAGTTCTTGTATATATTCTTGAACCGTTACTAACCTGGGGGTTGTACAGGTACTGTCAAAAGCTTGATACCAACTGCTTATGCAACGGAGAAGGAACACATTACCGGAGCTACCGTTCGATCTAGAAATAGAATGGACCGCTCGCCAACTGAGGGCAGAAGCCAGAAGACGGAAGGAGCAGGAGCGTCGGAGCCGCATTTCACCTGAAACATCAAGCAACGATCTATCAGATATGGCAGAAAACCAAAACATTCCCCCGATCTTACCCATAGACCAACCACCAAATAACCCTGGTAATGGAGCTGACGGAGGAGTGGTAGAGCATCCTAATCGTGCCAACGAAGAGGAGAATCTACCAAATCCTAATCAGCAACAATACCAGCAATTCCACCAACAGCCACCACCACCCGTAAACCAATTTCACCAAAACCAAAACATACCAAACCAACAATACCAAAACCAAGCTTTCAATCCAGATCAATTTCAGAACAACCCACAAGATCCACATAACTTCCAGCAATTTCCAAATTATCACCAACAGTACCAGAACCAAGCTGAACAAGGAAATCAACAACAGCAGCAAGCAGCAGCAGACTTCATGCAACCAATTGTAGAGCCCTATCTGGATGGACCTGGGAGAGCGCATTTTCCTGCACGCAATTTCGAGCTCAAACCGGCACTCATTAATTTGGTGCAAAACAATCAGTTCTGCGGTGCAAATCATGAGGACCCTCATGATCATCTCCAGACCTTCCTGGAGCTCTGCGACACGATAAAAAATCAGGGAGTCTCTCCTGATGCTATAAGGCTAATGTTGTTTCCATTTTCTTTGTATAGTGGTGCCAGGGACTGGTATAAGTCATTGCCTATCAATCTGCGGAGCACGTGGGCAGACTTGGTGAGAAGCTTTTTGCTGAAGTATTTTCCCGAATCAAAGATTGAGGAAGGACGAGCTAAGATTGGAGATTTTAAAATGAAGCCAGATGAGTCATTATATGATGCGAAGGAAAGATTCTTGGGCCTCATCAGGCGATGCCCCCAACACGGGTACGCACCCTGGGAGCAATTGAGGAAATTCTACGGAGGACTCACCCATCCATGGAGAACAATGTTAGACGCGGCTGGCGGACGACATTTACTCCATTTGCCTATGGATCAAGCTTGGGAGAAGATTGAGACAATGTCTGTCAACAGATCCATCCTAAACACAGATGATAGGAAGGAGGACCCTCCTAGAAAAGTCTTTGCTGTAAGTGAAGGGAAAACAGATTTTGAAAAATTGCAGGAACAGGTAGCTGCGATACAGCTGAGTCAGGATAAAGGGAAGGGAACGGACGTTTCCCAGGCAGGAACCTCATCAGACCAAGTTCAAACACAGCAATCGGGAATTGTCTGTGGACTGTGTCAGGGACCTCATCCAACTGATACATGCCAACAGATAGCTACCGAGAGTTGTAATTATGCCGGGAACTACCAAAATCGCCACCCCAACCTCTCTTACTCCAACAACAATGCACTTAACGCGCATTTGTTGCAGCCAAACCAGCCCAACCAGTTCCAAAACCCACAGCAAAACTTCAGACCTCAGAACCAAGGATTCGTCCAGCAAAGAGTGCAAAACTTTCAAAATCAGAATCAGAATTTCCAACCTCAAATTCAACAGAGGCCTAATCAGAACCAAGGCCAGAATTTCCAGAATTTCCAATCCCAATCTGATCAGAACCAGCAATATAACCAAAGGCCACCATCTCGTTTGGAGAACCTGATGACTGAGTTTATAGCCAACCAAAAGGATATAAATCAACAACTGCAGTCATCAATCAAGAATGTGGAGACGCAAGTCACCCAATTGGCCAAGGAACTACAGAACAGGGGGAAAGGAACACTTCCAAGCAGTACTGAAGCTAACCCGCAGTGTAAAGCAATCACATTGCGGGGAGGCAAGACTCTGAAAGGAATTGTTGGACTTGGAAAAGAGACGGCCGAGGAGGAAAAGGATCTAGTGGAGGGTGAAAAAGAAAGTGAAAGGATTGAAGGAGGAGATGGTATTGGACTGGTCGAGGACAAATCAGAAACAGCTATTCCGCAGGCTGAAGCTGCAAAGGGAGCTGAAAAGGGTAGGGTTGAAGGTACAACTTCCTTCTCTTTACCACCTAAAACAAATAATAATAAGTACATGCCAAGGGTGCCATACCCGGCACGTCTTAAAAATAAGGAGCAAGATGTAAAATTTAAAAAGTTTTTAGAAAGACTGAAAGCTGTCGAGATCACTATTCCATTGGTCGAAATGATTTCAGAAATGCCGTCTATGCTAAATTTCTTAAAGAAATGATTTCAGGGAGGAGAAAAGTTGAGCAGGAGGAAGTAGTGATTTTGAACAGCAGCTGCAGTGCCATTATCCAAAGAGTGCTACCGGAGAAGAAGGAAGATCCAGGATGTATTACACTGCCGATCCACATTGGGAAAACTAATGTTGGAAAAGGGTTGTGCGATCTGGGATCGAGCATCAACGTCATGCCACTTGCCATGGTGAAACGTCTTCACTTGGGGACAATTGAACCGGTTACAATGAAGTTACAGCTGGCAGACCGATCAATTACCCATCCAATCGGAATCCTGAAGGACGTAATTGTCAAGACGGGAGGGACTCTCTTCCCCGTCGACTTCATTATTTTGGATATAGAGGAGGACTACGAGATGCCACTGATCTTAGGCCGCCCCTTTCTCTCAACCGGTGGTGCACTTATAGACGCTCGATCAAATCAAATCAAGCTCCGAGTCGGAGAAGAAGAATTGGATTTCAACATGGGAAAGCTGCAGAAGTTCCCGTCTGAGGAATCTTGTTCCAATTTTGATGTAATAGATAGTAGGAGTGAGGATGAGAGCATAGACTCTGTGACTGATTCAAAGTTTCAAAACAGGTACTGAAGCATGAAGGTGCGGAGCAACCAAGGAGCTGCAACGCTGTCCACTTCGAGGATCCTATCTCTGGGGACCTTGAAGAATTCGATGGAGTTGAGTTCATCCCGGAGGAAGAGGAAAGCACTGCTGAGGAGGAAATGGATCCTGTACTGACACAGGATCCTGAAGGTAAATCTGATCTCTCTCTCCCACCCATTTCTCGCAAATTGCTGCCTTCCGTTGAATGCCCACCAGAGCTTGAACTTAAAATACTTCCGGATCATCTTAAGTACGTCTTTCTCGCTGAACATAAAAGATTACCGGTGATTGTGTCAGCCAAGCTGACACAAGAACAAGAAAAAGCTCTGGTAGACATTCTAAAGAAATATGTACATGCAATCGGATGGACCATTTCTGATATAAAAGGAATAAGCCCCTCTGTTTGCATGCACAGAATTTTAATGGAAGAGGAGTATAAGCCCTCAAGGCAACCACAAAGGCGTCTGAACCCCCATATGCAGGAAGTGGTAAGGAAAGAAGTTATCAAGCTCTTAGATGCTGGTATCATCTATCCTATCTCTGATAGCAAATGGGTTAGCCCAGTGCAGGTCGTACCGAAACGTGGGGGGATCTGTGTAACGACTAATGAGCAAGGAGAAGAAGTGGCGACGCGTCCAGTGACCGGTTGGAGAGTTTGCATCGACTACCGGAAGCTCAATACCGCTACCAGGAAGGACCATTTCCCCTTGCCATTCATTGATCAGATGCTGGAGAGGTTGGCCGGAAGGGAGTATTACTGCTTTTTGGATGGGTACTCTGGCTATAATCAGATTGTAATAGCTAGCGAGGATCACGACAAGACCACATTCACGTGCCCTTACGGAACTTTTGCGTACAGGCGCATGCCTTTTGGACTTTGTAATGCGCCTGCCACATTTCAACGATGCATGATGTCAATTTTCTCAGAATTTATCGAAAAATGCATTGAAGTTTTCATGGATGACTTCTTTGTGTATGGAGATACTTTTGATGAATGTTTGACAAATCTTGCACAAATTTTGAAAAGATGTGAGGACACCAACCTAGTTTTGAACTGGGAGAAGTGCCATTTCATGGTCACCGAAGGAATAGTGTTGGGTCACCGCATCTCGCGCGCATGTATCGAAGTCGACAGAGCTAAGGTCTCAGTCATCTCAAACCTACCATTGCCTAATTCAATAAAAGCAGTTAGGAGTTTCTTAGGGCATGCCGATTTCTACCGGAGATTCATAAAAGACTTCTCTAAAATTGCCAAGCCGCTCACTAACTTGCTGTGTAAAGAAAACCCTTTTGTAATAAATGAAGCGTGTGTTCAAGCCTTTGACACGCTCAAAGAAATGTTGATTTCTGCTCCAATAGTACAACCACCCGATTGGTCAATACCTTTCGAGGTAATGTGTGATGCAAGTGATCTCGCCGTGGGTGCGGTTCTAGGGCAACATAAGGAAGGGAAGCATTGCGTAATTCATTACGCAAGTCATGCCCTGAATGAAGCCCAAATTAACTACACCACCACGGAAAAGGAGATGTATGCTGTGGTTTTTGCGTTTGATAAATTCAGACAATATCTCATTGGTACGAAAACCACAGTGTACACAGATCACTCTGCACTGAGATACTTGTTTAGCAAACAAGACGCCAAACCTCGATTAATCAGGTGGGTACTTTTGCTGCAGGAATTCAACATTATAATAAAAGATAGAAAAGGCAGAGACAATGGTGCTGCTGACCATTTGTCTCGATTAGGAAATGATAAAAATGAGCTAGCCATAAACGAGAATTTTCCGGACGAGCAACTGTTTGCCTTGCATCTTCATGATCAAGCTTGTCCGTGGTTTTCCGATATTGCTAACTTTTTAGCATGCGGAATAACCCCACCATTTCAAAGCAGAGGCCACAAAGCGAGGTTCAACCGAGATGTAGTTAACTACTTCTGGGAAGACCCTTACCTCTTCAAGCATTGTGCAGATTCGATTATTAGACGATGTGTAACTGAGCACGAGGCTTACCAAATCGCTAAGAAATGCCATGAATCGGAATATGGAGGTCACCATGGCCCCACTCGAACAGCCCATAAGGTACTCGAGTGCGGTTTTTATTGGCCTACCATTTACGAGGATTGCAAAGCGTTTGTTAAAGCTTGCGACAGATGCCGAAGATTAGGGAATATATCCAAGAGGGATGAGATGCCTCAACAAGGAATTCTCACTCTCGAGATTTTCGATGTATGGGGTATTGACTTCATGGGACCATTTCCGACGTCTGATGGGAACCATTACATCTTGGTAGCTGTCGATTACGTTTCCAAGTGGGTTGAGGCCGTTGCACTGCCAACCAATGATGGCAACCAGGTCGTCAGATTTTTGAAAAATAACATTTTCAATAGATTTGGTGTACCCAGGGTGATCATATCAGATGGAGGAACCCATTTTGTTAATAAAGCATTTGCAAATCTTATGAGCAAAAATGGGATTCTCCACAAGATCAGCACGCCTTACCATCCCCAAACCAGTGGTCAAGTCGAGGTCTCTAACCGCGAAATCAAACACATACTCGAGGCCACTGTGGGGACAACTCGCAAAGATTGGTCACGTAAGCTCAATGATGCTTTATGGGCATACCGCACTGCATTCAAGACTCCCATTGGGATGTCTCCATACAGACTCATCTTCGGAAAAGCCTGTCATTTGCCCGTAGAACTAGAGCATAAGGCTTACTGGGCCGTACGAACGCTCAATTTTGACTCACGAGTTGCTCAGAGTAAGCGCAAGTTGGACCTCAATGAAATTGAGGAAATACGTGCGCAAGCTTATGAAAGCTCGAGGATTTATAAAGAGCGGACCCAGAAGTTACATGATCGTCGTATTAAATCTAAACACTTCTATGTTGGCCAGAAGGTCTTGTTATTCAATTCTAGGTTGAAGCTATTCCCCGGAAAGCTTAAATCCAGATGGGAAGGGCCATACAAAGTGATGCACGTGTTTGAAAGTGGAGCTGTCAGGATCCGAACTGACAAAGGAGAGCTGGTGGTGAATGGACACAGACTGAAGGAGTATCTTGGGCAGTTCGACCCCGAAAAAGAAGCTCAGATGACAACAGAACCGGCTTATGTTCAATAAATATTATACATATATTTTCTTACTTATTTATTACTTTCTTCACTTATTTTTATTGGGAGAAAGTATCCAAAAATCAAGTGAACATTTAGAGTACTAAGACTCTAAATGTGAGGATGTTGATATTTGGAGAAAACCTAATACCTTTTCATAATTGTTTTGCAGGAATTCGAGGAACCAACAAAAAGAAAGATAAAGCTTCCAAAAACCAGGTTCCCGGTTGGGGTAACATTATATTTAATGGAGGTTAATTTTGGAATTTAGAGAAATCTAAAATCCAGAATACATTCATAAAATAAAATTGTTAACCCAACCTAATTTATGCAAGCAATTTGTTTTAGATTCTCATTCGGTGTAGATATGTTTGCTTTTGAGTTCATATAATTTTTGGAAAAACCTAAAAATTTTCCTAAGTCTTGAATGTGGTATACTTCTCATTTCAAGAAAATTCGAATTAATTCGAATTGCTTGGAACATACCACATAAGACATTCTGCCTTGGAATTTTCACCTTCTGATTTGTTAATTCGAATTAGTCAGGCAATTCGAATTAATTCGAATTGCCATGAAAATTCGAATTGGCAACCAAGGCAGAATTTTCGGATTTATTTTGGCCAAGTAGTGCAATTCGAATTATAAGGCAATTCGAATTAATTCGAATTGCCTAACTAATTCGAATTAGCATGCACAAGGCATTTTCCTCAACAAGTGAGCAATTCGAGTTATTCTAGCAGTTCGAATTAATTCGAATTGCCTGAATAATTCGAATTAGCCCATTTCAGCCTTGTGCAATTTTTGGCCACATTCTCAAGTTCGAATTATGAGCCAATTCGAATTAATTCGAATTGATCTCAATAATTCGAACTTGCTTGGTTTCTTTGTCTTTCAAGCCAATTCGAATTAATTCGAATTGGCCTGAATAACTCGCATCTCTCACAGAATGCACCAATTCGAATTAATTCGAATTGGTGCATAATTCGAACCTCCCTGTCCAAACCCTTTATATATCAGTGTTTCCCCCCACTTCCATCACTTTCACTCTTCACATTTCCAAAACGCCCGTGTTTTTTTTTCTCTCGCGAGCCCTTCTCCCTCGCGAAAACCAGTCACTCATCTCAAGCTTTCCTCCGGCCAAATCACTCAGAAATGGCTTCGTCGTCATCCAACCCTAGTGGGAGCAGGGGGTAAGTGTTTCTTTTCCATTTTCGCACTCGGTTTTCGCAGTTTTCATGTTTTGTCTTTTCGTATTCCTTGCGAAATTGAGGTTGGGGGGGAATGTTTTTTGTTTCTCATGTCGGGAAGAGTCGGAAAGTGGTCGGAGTGTGTTGGGTGTGTTCAGAAATGGGGTAGAAATCGACTAGGCAGAACCTAGGGCTCTAGGTTTTGTGTTCAAAATTGCCATTTAAGAATTCGAAGTTTTCTGTGGTAAAGGGGATGTTCTTATTTTGAAAATGAGGGTCTCAAAACCCTTAAAAATTTGATTTTTTGTTCATATTGCAGTATTGTTGTTCCATTTGTGTTTACATGTGTATTTGTGCTTTCTGCTTTGTGATTTTGGTAATCTGTGAATAGGGTTAACACGGTGGTCATGCTTTCTTCAGCCACTGTGTTGTTTTTCAATAGATAATTGTTAATGATGACTGAAAATGCATATAGATGATATCTGCAAAATTTATGCTTTGACAGCATGAGTTTTGTTGGTAACATTAGTACATTACAGTAGTGTAGATGGACCAATTTTGTCTGCTTGTTTTGGCGTCTGCATGTATATTATTATATGAGTATATTGGTAATAAATGTTGTTATTGGGTACATGTTGCCCATACATTGCAACTTCAACTCTAGAAGTTGATGTTTGCACATCCGGGACACATGGTATTACAGACAAAACCATGCCAAAATTTTGCCAGCACTTTTGGCATGGCATTTATGTATAAAAAGACAAATTTTCAGAATACCTTTTGTTTAAGTGTTTGATCTTTGTCAACTTGGAACAAGTGGGAAATACTTGTAAGGAATGTTTTGTTTTATTCCTTAAAAACCCACTTTCCAAAACAAAATCCAAATGGGGGACCACTCACACCCCCAATTTCATTAAATAAACAAGTCAACACCTTTTCATAAAAATCCAAAAATCGCCTTTTGTATGTATGCATGTCTATTTTTTTTTATCTTTATTTCTTATTTTTGGTCATGGTCCATTATACATACTAGTAATTGCACAATCTATCGCTTGCATTCGATTTTCATCATTAATCTCTTATCTTCCCTACCCCACATGATTTAAATCACTTTTTAAGTGATAAAAATCAAACTCCTTCGTAGGCTCAATAACCTACGAAATTTTCTCTTTGGTCCCTTGACCACCCAAAAACAGCTTAGACTATTTATAGTCTAAGAAAAATTTTCTAAGGATCCAAGATCCTTATCTCTCTTACTCTCCTTATTTTTGTTGTATAAGAGTTAGATTTAACAATCCAGCTCCATACTTGTCTCTCGGTAAATTCGAGAAGAAGCCAATTAACTCACATTTAGAGCATAGCCCCAAATGTGAGGATGTTGACTTTTAACTCGGATCCATGTATCAAAAATTTGTTAAAAATAGTTCCAACTCTCTTCTCTCCAGGAGTCAATTTATTATAAAATCCCTGATGGGTCTTCGAAAGACAACTCCAGATCGTGCTTTCTTGGAAATTGAGAGGCTGAAGAAAGAGGCAGAGGAAAATAGGGTAGCCATAAGGAATGAGCACAACCTACCTATGGACCACCAGATTGAATGGAGGTTCGAAATGAAGGACCATTGGTGGAATACGATTCCAGAAGAAGAAAGAAATGATAGAGCAACAGGCCTCGAAAGAGACTTTTGCCAACATGTATGCAACTTCTGGAACCAAGAGTTCGATGAGGCGAGATATGATCAGCGGCTTAATGAGCCGAAAGTTCACTATGAGCGAATGGTCTGGAGGATGAAACGACAGAAGGCTTATTGGAACAGAATGCTTGAAATCTACTTCGGAGATAGGAGAGCTGCAGCCTTTGAGCCAGTCCTCATCCAACCACCCATTTCTAAGGAAGTGAAAATGCAGTATGCCCCCAAAACACCTCCACCATACTTAGTTGCGTCAACTGGTGTACTCTCCATGCCGGAGGCCTTCCCATTCACATACAAGAAGGAACTTTTCGACAATGGGACCATTTGCGGACCAGAGGAGCAGCTATGGCTGACATTGCATGCAAAGGAGCGTCATACTGAAATGACATTCAACTTCAGGGATTCTCTCCAGGCGGTACTGAACTACGGACAAGCCCACCACACTCCAATGCTGGATTATATCATTGAGAAAACAAAAGCAGCCAGGAAACTGTGGGGGGAATACATGACTGCATGGGGAAAATGGGAAAGAGACATCAGGGAGTCTGTACTAAAACCGGGACTCGTGATACCACCGGGAAAAGTGGAGATTCTGCCCGTCTTTCTACCACAAAGGATTCCGGCAGTTGAGCCCCGAGAGACCACAATGAAGGGGATGCCAAATTTCGAGCTAATGAGAGCTGAATGCATTGCAATGATTCAAAACAGATCATGGGACAGAATGGGACGCAAGAGGAAACGGATCTCAGTCATGGGCAAGAACAAGTGTTTAGAGTATCTCAACATTCCACCAATCCGAGACTTGGGATATCTAAAGGAGAAAGAGGCAGACATCGTGGACACCTTGTACACGGAAATGAAAAAGAGGTTTCTCGACCTGCTACGTGAAATGGATGCAGAAGGTCTGAGGCATTGTCAAGAACACCGGCCTCGTCTGCAGTATAACACGGGATTCCAAGGTGTCCTAGGCAGATATTTCACACTCAAATGGACTGCGCAACTCACAGCCATGTCTGAACCTAAATTCATTCAAAAATTTCTGAAGATCAAAGGACCGGAATTGGGTTTGAATGTTGAGGACGAAGAACAAATCATCGATGACTATGTTGACCCGACCTCCGAGCAATCTGAGCCTGCCGAATCTGAACCCTCCCAGACTGAATCTGAACCAGAGCCACCTAAAAAGAAGAGAAAGTTGATAAGGTTGGCAGATCAAGAAAAGTCTGAAAAGTCTGCTGAGCCTCAGATCAGAATCCAAGAACCTTCAAATCAGCCAATGATCATTCCCCCTGTGCCCAAATTCTACGATGGGCCTCCCAAGCGAAAAGACAGAGGCAAGGATCAGGCCATTAAGTTATCCAAGGAAGAACAACAGCGTAAGGCTCAAGAGCAAGCCGATGCAGAATTGGCAAAGAAGGCTCAGGAAGAAGCTGACGCAGAAGCAGCAAGAATAGCTCAAGAGGAAGCTGAGATAGATAGGATCGAGGCACAGAGGAAAGCCGAGTACGATGCCCGACAAGCCGAAAGGGCAAGAAGGGAGAAGGAGAAGGCTGAGATCGAAATAGCAAAAGAAACGGAGGAATGGAAACAGCAAATGGAAGCTGCAAGGGCCGAGAAAAATCGACTCTGGAAAGAACAAATGGCCAAGGCAGCTGAAGAGGAGGCAGAGAAAGCAGAAGAAGACGCCAAGAAGGCAGAGATGGAGGAAAATATCAGAAAAACCCGAGAGGAAGAGGAGAATAGAAAAGCTGCTGAGAGATTGCAGGCTGAGCTGGAGAAGAAGAAAGCTGACACTGAAACGCAGGTTGAGGTCGGGGACGATGATTGTCAGATAATCAGCGGAACCGACATTGTTCCTGTTAAGGTGAAAGCTGAGCCAGCAGAATGGGCAAGAGAGAAGGAGGAACAAGTGAAAAGATCAACTGTTCGCAGAAATGACGCAAACGCGGATGTTGAGAAAACAATGGAGGCAATGCGGCCCACAGAGGAGATAGAGGAAATGGTGCACGAGGGCAATGTCAGATTTGAAGAATCAAAGAAGAGGTTCGCCGAGCTTGCGAGTGATTTGAATGACATAACTGCACAAACTCTAGCGGCAGCTGCCACCCAACCGCAACCCACAATGCAAGAAACAATAAGAACTGAAGGTAGCAGTGGAGGTGAGCAAGCAGAGATGAGTACCATAGAAGATATCTTCAAAGACAAGACATTTCAGCAGATCCTCCATTACGATCTCAATATTCCCATAGAGCAAGGAGATGACACGGAAGAACAATTGGGAGACCTTAACATCGGGAAGGAAGTCGAGGCATCACAACAAGAATACCAGCATGTTGCCGATCCCTATCTTTCCGAAGATTTCTTAAATTCTGTATTCCATGAAGATCCTTGTAGTGCACACGAGCAGGGAGCAACTCAAGGAGGTGAAGAGACTGAGTTGAGACAAACTGAGGAAGAGCCACAACCGAATGCACAGGTCGAGTCAGAACAGCACGAACAAACTGAACAAAGGAAACAACCAAGGGAAAGTTCTGACTCTGATGGAGAACAAGCAGGAACTGAAGGGACCCAAGAATCAACCGGAACAGTGCGATCGGCTGGTTATTGGGTCAACTCAACTTCAAGGGGCAGACTGGGTGTGTCTACAAAGAAGTTCAGAAAATTCCGTATCACAGATGATGCTGACATAATGAGGAGGTTCAACGGGAATGAGCAGAATGCAGGACGATACATGGCACTAAGCGGTTGTCCCTGATAAAGGGTTCAGTCCAGAATTGATTGATCATCCAATGCTGCGTACATTGAAAGAAAACCACGGATGGACTGAGTTCCTTAAGCATCACGCTGAACCCGGGATAGCAGAATTGGTTCGGGAATTCTATTGCAACATCAATGCCACGCAAAAGACAAGTTGGGTGCGAGGAGTTGACGTAGACATCTCTGCAAACTACTTGAACAACTTCCTTGGTACACCCAACTGGAGGTCAGAAATCCCGACATCTGAACATTTCGAGAAGGGAGCAAGCAGGGCAGCTGACAGACAATATCACGACAACATCACTAGGTCCCTTACTGCTGAGAGCTACACTGGTGAAATCCCCTTCAAGGCAAAGCACCTGAGACTGGAATTTCAACCCTCCTATGACTTCTACATGTCGAAGATCAGGTCAAACCCGCATGCACATGAAACATCTGGTCGAATGTTGAAGGGTTTTGCCAAGATTTGGCATGGACTGAAGATCAACGTGGGGGAGCAGATTTTCCATGTCATGACAACAAAAGTCACAGGCACCAGAGCTGCTGCTTTATGCTATCCCAACCTCATCAGGAGAATCTGTGAAGCCCAAGGAGTAGATCTATCAGTTTTCGCAGAGAGCGATCTTATTGATATGAGCCGGCCGATCCCAGTCCCGAAGACAAGGATAACTGAACCAGTTACATACATTATGCCGGAAGAATCAGACGCTCAATCCAGATACACTCCGAGGACACCAACAGCCGGACGCAAAGGGCATAAGAAGAAGGACCGTCCTGAAGCGGCACCTTCAACAAAAGAAGCTGCAGTCGCACCAACAGAACCTGCTCCCACTGCCACTCATCCTGGAACTGATGTTTCCACTCCAAGCTTATCACGAAGACATCCAGTCCGACCCTCGCGCAGAAGTCCAACTGTGTCTCAACACCCAGCTGAATCTCAAACTCTAGAAGCAGTGAGCAGAATGGGAGAGTCGATGATGCAGAGTGTCAAGTCTTTGGCCGATGCCATTGTCTCGACTCACGAAAAACAAATGCAGAAAGAGGAGGAGTTTAGGCTGAGAATGTTTAAGAGAGAAGAGGAGTTCAGAAAGGAAGCAGCCAGGCAGCATCAAGAAAGGATTGAGAATGAGGAAAAGAATAGAAGAATGTTCGAAGCAGTGTTCGCCAGTCAAGCCAGGATGTTCGACAACCAAGCCGAAATGATGAAAACCATCCTCAGCAAGTTCCCATCACCTCCAAGAGATGCCACCGGATCCTCCACACAGCCCACGGAGAAGAAGGACTGAGCCAAGTGATCACATTCGTGCGAGCCCTATTGTAAACATCATGCATTAGATTTTCCATCCATTCATTACACTTTCAATCCTCATCATGGAAATCTACTGTAACTGATGTACATTTACTGCTTTCCACAAGAGAATTTCATCTTGAATTCTCCATTATTCGAAAAAGATGTGTGATAGTCCAAGATGAATAAGTGACTGTCACGCCAAAAACAAGCTGTGACATGCTTGCATGTTCACAGTGTCTCTTTTTACTGCTTTCAATTAAACAAACCGGCATAAAACAAGCATAAATATGTCACCTAAATTCACATGTTGAATTTAGGCTGATGATGAAATTTTCAGACTATTACATTGGGATAAAACAATTAAAAATATGCATGACATAAATTCTTGAAGTTTTGAGCTATAAAAATCCAATGATATGATCACTTGAAAGACTAACAAACTTTCATGTTGAGAATTTGATTGAATAAGTTGTAAGAATGTTTCAAAGGTTAAATTTGAGAATAAAAGCATGACATGATCAAACCGTCCCTTGTGAGATCTGAGCCGAGTCATTTTTACTCAATACTTCTTTGATTGTGTGAATCAATTCGATTAAAGGGCACTAGAACTTGAAATTGGGACCGATTCAAGACCATGCCATATTCCCAAAATCGAGCATATGATCGAGGCACTTAGAAAAAAACCAAAAATTTTGGCTTTCGTTTGAATTCCAAACCCAAAAACATTTTCCCCTTTAGGATCAACCAATCTGAGCCTTTAAGCCTAATTTTTCTTTGAAGCCACTATATTACTCCTAGCCTTACAAAAAGACCAAGAAAATCAAACCCAAGTGTACATGAGCCATCCCATCAAGGCATTGTAATTTTTGGTCATCATATATGTATCAATCAGTATGCTATAAACCGATTCAAAAAAATAAAATAAAATAAAATAAAATAAAAATAAAAATAAAAATGCCAAGTTGAGATCCATTCAACAAAATAAATTGCAAATGACAAAGCAAATTAGACAAAGTCTAATGTCATGCAATAGAAAAAGAAAAACAAAAAGAAAGAAATAAATAATGATGATCATAGATTCTACAAAATGCCAAGTTATGGTGGAATGGTGTCATGTCACTTTTTAGCCCAATAATTCCTTTTCCTACCAAATGTTACAACCGTATGCCCCGTTACAACCTTAAATAAGACCTCGGGATCTCGGTTTGAGGAAATGAGCAGGTGGCGAGTTGGTCCAATTGCAAGCTTATGGGAGAATTTAATTGAATTTGATCTTGAGCGTTAATGATAAAAGCCAATCTTGAGAGTGAGTGAACTTTCCGATTCTACTATATGTGAGGCCCTGCTTTGATTGATTAATGATTCATGTCATGCTTGAATTCAAGAATTAAGCCAATGCGATTTTCTAAACACATATTCAAGAAAAATTAACAATAATGATTGATTTGTATGTTCACTCAAGTGAGAAGTATCATTCCATTAAACACTGCAACCAAGAGAGTTTAATACTTGTAATTTTGATTGTCTTATCCCAATATAAGAAGAATGAAATTTTTGAGGCCACGCAAATGGATTGAATATGCAGAGTCCAAGCTCCTAGGAGCACTGACTCTGACTGCTCGGGGACGATCAGTATTAAATGTGAGGATGTTGATAATGGCCAAAATTGTCCATTATTTCCAATCCATTTCCGTGTCTGAGACGGACATTTTGATCGTGATTCCATCTTATTTCAATAAGAAAGCAGTTGAATTTGACAGATTAATGCGAGTTTGTAAAAACATCGAGCCGGTAACAAAAAGACACAAAATATGCAATTTTAATTGCATTTGTGTTAGAAAAATCCAAAAACATGAAAAAAGGAAAAAAGAAAAGAAAAAGGAATGAAAAGATGGGCAAAAGAATAAAAGAGCCCACAAAAATCCAAAAAGATGGGAAAAAGATTGAAAATCCCACAACTGAAATTTGGTTGAAGCACAATTCGAATTGTGTGCAATTCGAATTAATTCGAATTGCACAACAATTCGAATTGCTAAAGAGAGCAAAGAAATGGTTAAGTGTTGGAAGGGATGCAGAAGCCTAATTCGAATTGTTCAAATTCGAATTAATTCGAATTAGGAAATGAAGAGAGAAGAAACCCAAAGGCATGAAGAAGATGCAATTCGAATTGTCCAGTTCGAATTAATTCGAATTGGCACCAACAATTCGAATTGCCAACAAAGTGCAAGGAGCCAAGCAGAAACCCTCATCCAATTCGAGAAAAGATCAATTCGAATTATTCACAACAATTCGAATTGACTACTGAAGGCTACAATCCCAGCTCAAGGAAGAGATCTCACAATTCGAATTAATTCGAATTGGTTGAGATAATTCGAACTTCACTCATCAAAGCTGTGGAGCATGAGTACAACATTGGTGGGCCTAGGGTTTTGAAGATTGTCTATAAAAGCAGACCTTCCACAACAGAATCAAGAGATCAAGAATTTTAACCAAAAAGCAGCTTGGGACAAAAAGAACAGCAGGAGGTTCCACACCCCTTAAGGGTTAGGTAGGTAGTTTAGTTTAGTTTAGTTTATTTTTCTTGCAAGTGGTGTAATCTTTACATGTTTTAATCTTAGTTTAGTGTAGAAGCAGTTTGTGTAACCCTTAGAGTAGCCATTTTCCATATTTTTACATGATTTCTAGTTAGAATAAACCCTACCTTCAAGCTAATGATGGTTTTGGGTTCTTTATTTTGCTTTCAAGTGTCAATACAAGGAAAATTTCCAGAAATGGTTTTATTCATTTGTTTTGGCACTCTTTAATGTTTCCCTAGAAATAAATGCTTAGTATGTTTGTTTGTTTCAACTAGGTTACATTTATTATGTCCTAGTTGACATTCAAACTTAATAAATGCATGTTTGGTGGGTTTTTGGTTTGATTTAGTGCCTTAGAGCTTCAAATAAGTGTTCTTAGGTTTTAGATGTTTTTAAGGTTTGTTTTAATTTATATTTAAGTTTTATTCTTCCTGCCTTAATCTTATTTTATGATACCTTAGAGAACTTGAGTGTTCTTAGTTTACTCATGTAGTTCTTAGATAACTAGATGTTTTAGGGTCTTTGATCTTTGATTTCTTGTTTGTAGAAATAGGGTTTGAATCTGGCCAATACCCACTAGACATGTATTTGTTTATTTCTTGAAAATCTCACTAGGGTGGCTGTGAAATGACATTGATGTGAGATGAGGGATTTAGTAAATCTAAACCCATCATTACAGTACAGTGTTCACCTAACCCATACTTGTGAGAACAAAAATTGTTGTTGTCTGAAAAATATGTGATTCGAATTGAGGCAATTCGAATTAACTCGAATTGCCTAAGAAATTCGAATTGCATAGCCAAATTATTCTCTTCATGTGGTTTCCAACCAATTCGAATTATCAAGTTCGAATTAATTCGAACTTGCTCAACAATTCGAACTGGCTTGAAAAACCACATTGTATCCATTGCCATCCCCTCATGCCTTAGTTTATTTTCCATCTCTTACCAATTCGAATTGTTGCAATTCGAATTAATTCGAATTGCTGGATAATTCAAACTCACCTTCCCCTTGAGGTAAATGCCTTAGTCAATTTGAGCAAGAAAAGGACTTCGTAAATTCGAGTTGTCCAATTCGAATTAATTCGAATTGGTCAATAATTCGAATTAGATGATGCTCCAATTTCTAGCAATGATCAATTGAGTAAAGTTATACTTCATCCTTCATGCATTCTCAATTCGAATTACCCCAATAATTCGAATTGAACTATCCCTTCTATTTTGAAAACTCCAAAAATATTTTCTTTCATGATTTGTGTAAGTTGCATGGGTATATTGGGCCTAGGCCCATTTCACCCAACTTTTATCCATTACACATTTCAACCCTCTAGTGTCTACCTATTGAGTGCTTAACAACCACACAATACCAAAAACATTTTCTTACTTTCTTATTTTCTCTTTCATTGTGTGTATGAATGGGTAATGAGAAACACCACAGATTAATGTTGGTGAAAGGTCCCTTCGCAGGGATATCGACTAACCCGTCTTCTGTGTGTCAATTATTATCTGTTATTTTGCATGATCTGGTTAGTGGTTGGTGGAAGCTTCGGCGAGCGTTCTCTTCACTAAGAGTTTCGATTAGTCACTCAGCCAACTCCTAATCAGATACAGTTTTAATTTTCCTTATCTTAATTTCTCAACCTGAATTCAAGTTGCAATAGTATCAACTGATGTCGACCAACATCAGTTGAGAAATATTACAGCAAGAAACATGTGGGTTATTCTTCCACTCATAGACAAAAGGAAACTGAATGATGGCGGTCACCGTTGTTTGGGATTCTTTCTGTCTACAACCATTCATCTTGGATAATTGGGAACCGGACAGCAGATGTTTGCAGTCCGGAAAACCCCAACTGTCTCTGGCACTCTTTTTAGCCAATTTCTTTTCATCTCAGGCTAATTCACTTTTGTGTATCGCATTCTGTCTAACCCCACCATTATATTTTGGGGTATTTTATTTTCCTTTTCATATACTTGTATGCATGATACTATTATGTAGATGTTCTGGTCTTATTGCTATTTTGGGGATCCTTCCCCTTGGACATAGAAGTCTTGATTTAAATCAGATGTTGCATAGTAAATTTCCAACAAAAATTCCTTTATAAAATCCGGATCTGAGTAAGGGATAAATTCGACAGTTATGACTAATTCATCTTCCACTGGGGATTGATTTCGAGAGCTTAGAAGCAGAGTCAGCGATTAGGTCTCACATAGACTGAAAGGATCTGTGTTTTAATTGAGAGTTTAGTACCTGTCTAGGGAATGATTTTCAAATATCAATTTGCTTCTCAAAATTGATGTGTGTTGGAAATCTGATATTAGAGATCGCATTAAGTCAATATCCACTTGGGTATAGATGAGATGTGATAAATAATACTAGAGGAACAACATATAGGCCTCGGTGAATTTCTAAGGTAGGGTCGAGTATTCTTTCGACTACTATCTTCTTCTGCCAAAGTCTAGAATTGAGTCTTGAGTGAGTACATCCGGAATAGGTTCATTTATGGATCTGTTTCATTTAGTTTGTATCTCATAACTACCCAGATGTTGTAAGCCCTGTGGCTTATTGATATCTCGGGGGTTCTTGATCTGCATCTGGTCACCAAGACCAGGGGCTCTTTTATACTAACGGAAAGAGACGTTTTTAACGATTCCGAGTGATAGATTTAAATGCTTTCTTTACAGCTTTCTTTACTGCTTTCCCTTAAATGCTTTCATAGAGGTCACTCGGAAGAATTAGGGGCTGTCCATCTGTTAAAAGGTTTGAGAGTTATGGAAAGGTTTGGGGCTTGATTTGAAACTTTGGGTGTGACATGGGGGATTGATGACAGTACTTGGCATGTCAACTAATGATTTGACAGGTGTTGCTCGTCCACCGTAAACGATTAACATACCTTTGCAAGGAATTGCACGGGGAGTTAAGAGTTTATGGTATCTTAGAAATTGTTGTCTTAAGAGCATGTAAATTCTCACCATAAGTACCTGTCTGTTAAAGGGAACATGGTGTAGAAAGCATGAGAGTTAGCTAACTAGAGGATTATCCCAAGCTAAGATCTGTGTATAAAAATTGGAAGTTTAATTGTGTTTCATCCGAACCTTGTCCAATCTTTATTATTTCCTCTCTGTCCCTTCTGTCATATTTAAACTTGCTTTCTAGATAGTGTAGCATAATTTTATATTGCTTTCGTAGTATAGATTTAATTGCTTTCTTCGATCTAGTTTATCATGCTTTGTAGAATAATTTTTACTGCTTTCATGATCTGATTTAATTTATGTTGAGTAGTTGTTAGAAACCCCTTGCAAAACTTGAAACGAGTAACCGAGTGGAAAATCTTAGTAAACGACGTGGGTCCTGCTTCCATCGCACATCCTCCAGTGAACGATCCGGTACTTACTATAAATTACTGCAATTTTTGACCCGTGCGCTTTCGGGAGCACAGTTTCGTGACACGAGTAAATAAAAACAAAATTTTGGGAAAATACTCACACAGTGGGAAGATGTTCAAGAATTTCATGGCAGGTATCTCTTTGACATGAAATTTAGAGAAGCATCATGGTGCAGATATCAGGGACTTTCAGGGTGACAGACTGAAGGTCCATCCCTGTTGCACCGTGATATTTGTCAAAAGTTTCATGGCTGGGAGGACCACAGCGCCGTTTGAACCCCACAGGAGTAATAAAAAGGGAAATCTTAATATATTCTTAAACCCCTTCCCCCAATCATAACTCTTTTCATTTAATAAATCCGAACTTGGAAATTGTATTTAGACGGTTCTTCAACCCCCCAGTAGCAAAATGAAACTTGGCTTGGGTGCAAAAGTTTCATGGCCGTCACCGGGGACTCTTGAGGCACCATTTGAAATCACGGTTTCTTCCTTAAGCAATAAACCAGTAAAAGGAATTTTCAGAAAATTACTCGTGTTGGCGAAGCTCGTCAAAAGTTTCAGGCGGCCTTGGGGAGGGTGACGACTTATCCCGAGTATGGGTTCGTGGTCGCTACCTAGACTTCAGTGCTCGGGCGATCAATGTCTATTTCGGTCTTCCTGACGATGGCGCATTCCGTCCACAGCCTGAGGGCTGTGTTATTGCTCCTGCGTGGGATGTCTTATGCACCGTGGTGGCTCCTTAGCTCGAGCACGATCATGAGCTGCGGTTGACGACAATGGACACCCCTTGGCGAGAGCTCACCCACATATGGTTAGGGCGCGTCCGGCCGATTACCCGGAGCCATATCGTCCTGGATCATGTCTATGAGACCATTTGCTTTATCACGCGAGGCGGTAAGGTGAATGTGGGAGCCTGTATTGAGGACAATTTGAGGGGTATGCTGAGAGGACGAGGGAGTAGGGTGATTACCCATATTCACCTCATTTGTGGCTTGTGCGCAGCACAGGGGATTCGCACGACACCGGAGACAGATCCGTACGAGTTAGCAGCGGGTGGTTGTTACCGTATCCCGACTTACGCTGCTCGGCGTAACGCCTTACGTCGTGGAGTTCCTCGGGCTGTACTTCGCCCGCAGCCTGTCGATGGCTGCTTGATTCTAGTTGTTCCTCCGGAGCAGCCACCCCCTCCTCCAGTAGTTCCACCTCCTGCAGTGGCGCCTCAGGGCCAGGAGATGACTCAGATGCTGCAGATGATGCAGGAGATGCAGGTCGGTATGGATGCCGGGTTTGCAGCTGGGCAGGCTCGTTATGACGCCTTAGACGCCAGGTTGGACTTCTACCAGGCCCGTATGGACTCGTTTGCTACGAGGCACTCAGCAGCAGGCCACTATGTCCGACATGTACGCCTATGTGCGACAGATGGATGAGTACATGCGTTGGCAGTTCCCGCCTCCCGATCAGTGATCTTTCGTATTCGCATTTTCATTTAGGTTTCGTAGAAGACGTATTTTGTTTAGTTGTCTCCTTATGAGGATGTTTCTTCTGACTGGGATTCATAGTTTATGTTTCCGTTGTGCTATTGCCTAGTTACTTATTTGACTTGCGTTAGTTGTTTGTCGCTGTTTAGAAACACGGTTCAATTGTTCTGCCTTAGTTTATGGTTTGAGATATTCTGGATTCATTGTTACCTCCTTATCGCATTTATATGTGTGTGGGTTGCCCAACAATACTTGAATCATTGTGTGACTGAGCCGCTTCAAGGTAATTAGGTATAATACTGCGATAAGGTATAAAGGATAAATTAAATAGATATATATTTATAAATGCTCGTAAGGAAATCTTTATTAAATAAAGAATGATATTAACAGGTATCAATCCATAAGGACCTGTTAGTAGAGGTTGTTGCAACTTTGTGTACTGTTTGTTGTCGTTGGGGGTTGTTTACTACTTGTCGTTTTTCTTTTTTTTTTTTGAAAATCTAGGGTCTAGGGTTTAGGGTTTCAGGGTTTGGGGTTGGATGTACCCTTATTTGTTTATTTACCTCATATAATAATGATACATATATGTGTTGTTTGCTTATTATTTCCTTGTTCTTTTTATTTGATTGAGTTTTAACAGGGTAATTGAAGGAAAATACTTTAAATAAATGTGAGGAATAATTTAAATATACTTGTGTAAACTAAATGCTTGTATATTTATTACTCAAGGGAAACCTTTATTTGGGTTACAAGCATTCAAAATAGAAATAGTCATGCTGCTTATTGGTGTAGAAAGGGAAATATAACTACTAGTAGTGCATAGCTAGATCACTAAATCTAGAGCGAATAGGTAGGCGCGTCCTCGATGGGATCATCCTCATCGCTCGATACATCAATGGGCATGGCGACATTGGGGGCAGGCCCTGGGTTCTGAAGAACCGCTCCATCCACATCCTGTGCTAGGTTAGTCAATTCCCAGCCCAGGGTCTCCACTTGCTCCTCCAAGTCATCACCCTTGTCTTGGAGCTGGGCCACTTGGGCTTGGAGCTGCGTGACTTGATCCTGCAGCTGGGTTATGTGGTGATGGTCTGTCTCCCTAAGATGACCCAAATGGGCCAGGTTACCCTCCAATTGTCCTACCCGCGTCTTGAAATAATTGATATGCTGTTGGGACTCGAGGTACGCATTCATCAGTTTTACCATCAGGTTGATCATGTTTGCATTTGGTTTGGCCATCTAATGTCAACAAGGTAAGTTAGAGTTAGAATATGTTTTAGGCAAGATTAGTTATGCATGAATTTAAATCTATATGCAACATGCAAGTGCAAGTCCCCTTCCCCATTAAAAATTTAATTTATCCATGTGTTTAAAATAAATTTACTACATGGGTAGTAATAAAAGTTGGGCCTCTATATTGGGCTGAAATTAATAACTTGGGCTAAAAGAAAAAAATAATAATACTAGTAGTTAAAAATAATAAATTTAAAAATAATACTAGGTTTTAAAATAATGGTTTAAAAATAATAATAGTAGCTTTAAAATTTTCCGGGCTCTGATACCAACTTGTAACACCCCGGATTTGATAACCCAGGCCGGGATGTCACCGCCACATCTCCCTAGCAAGACACGGCTTCCCGAGCTCACCAAGGAAATGCAAGGCTTATGGGTACGTAAAAGATTTAAAAACATTTCAACATTGAGTCTGGAAAATAATAATACTTAATTCAAAATACGGAAGTAGTAATCATCCATGCACGAAATAGAGTAAATGCAGCGGAAAAGTAATCACGGCCAACATGGCCAAAACTCGGGTTTAACAGGCCCGATTTAAAATAGTACTGAAGTGCAAGAAATAAAAGTGTCTATGAAATAGTTCCCCCCAATGCATGAGCATGCGTCACTCGACATACTCTGTAAAAGAAAATAACAACGGGTTTATCAGTATAAAAATATACCGAGTAAGTTAATCCCTAACTAAACAATTTAAGGGGTTACATGTGTTTAATTAAAGTTACACTTTTCATGCATTACGAAATTAATTTAATAATTAAATTAAAATTCATAGTTACTCGCAGCGGAAGAACACGATTAATTTATTCAAGACGAGAATACATAATTTAAGGACATAATTTAAAAGCATAATTTAAAAACGTAATTTAGAAGCATAATTTAAAACGTGATAAATAAATTTAAGCATAATTACATACGCACACAACTCTTTTATATTTTTATCCCGCAAACTAAGAAGAGGACACCATACCGGTGAGATCACTAATGAGGCAATCTCAGTTCGTAGGACCACTAACGAGGCAGTCCAAATAAATGGGAGACCACTAACGAGACTGTCTCAAAGATAGTAGGACCACTAACGAGGCAGTCCAAATAAATACAGCGCGCGAGATCACTAACAAGGCAATCTCAGATAGTAGGGAGACCACTAACGAGGCAGTCTCAAAAATAATAGCATGAAGATCGGCTCAGCCTAGTGAACGCGATTTTTCAAAAGTTTATGTTTCGTCGTATACAAAGGATTCGATATCGCATTTCATAATTCGAGTTTTCGAAAGTTCGAAAAATCCAATTCGTCACAGCTTACGCCTTTTTTAATTAAAAATTCATCTTTTAACCAAAAATTCTGAAACTCGCACAGAAGCTCAAGTACACACATACGAACAACTTTCATGTTTTAAGTTTTTGGAAATAAGGTTTCGAAGTGAGTCAAATTTCGAGTTCTTTACAAAAGAAGATTTGTGCCCAAAGGACTGATTCTGACACAGTTTCATGCAACGCCGATTAAAAATTCATTTTAAATCCAATCGGTCCGAAATTTTTATAGGATGTAGATAAGACCTTAATGAACAACTTTCATGTTTTAAGATTTTGGAAATAATGAGCTTTAGATGTTCAAAAATCGACACCAACACGCTGCTTGCGTGCGGATTCAAAAATCGGTCGGGAACAGGTTCTGAATTCGTCCGTTTTGACATTTAAAATGAACTCCAAAATTCATCAAATTTTATATGCGTAATCTAGACACAATTATCTACAACTTTTGTTTAGAAATGCAAAGTTGAATCGATCTAGAAACGGGTGGAAAATATGCATCAAATCGAGTCAATGAAACTGTCCAGATTTCGCACGTTCGATTTTTAAACAGAAATTTTACGGTACAATTTGGGGTATCAAACCCTTATGAAAATGGCTGAAATTTTGACACGATATAGATTAAAGTCTTATGAACAAAATCAATGTTGAAAAGTTTCCGGTTTGAATTCCCGAAGATCGGGTTTTAGGCGAGTTTTTTAAATTGGTCGAAAATAGGGTTTTTGAAAACCGATTTTAGTTACGTGTCTAGATCATAAGTTTTAAACGACAATAAACCACAAAAATTGAAGAGTAAGGTCTTAACTTAGTTAGTTAGAGAATAGGGTCGCTGTAAGGGATTTCCGAGCGTCCTAAGGTCGCAATGAACGGCCAACTTCTCCGATCGCTTTTTGTTCGTCCCCCGACGTGAAATCCTAGCAAAGGAAATGATGTTAGATTTTGAGTTTTTAAGTTTTATGGACGAACTAAACACTATACCATAACTTACCAAGGGTCTAGAAGGCAGAGGCTTCGTCCCGTTCGCCCCGTCGTCGCCGGAATACTCGCCGGAAAGTGGTCTCGAAGAGATTTTGGCTTGGAGAGGAAGAATGAGAGTGTAGAGGATGTATTTTCTGTAAGAATGGGTTATGGGGATGTCCCTAACCATTCTTAAGCCTTTCCTAAGGCTGGGATCCGATTACCATCGAAGGGAATTGGAATTTAGGCAAGAAATCGCCATGGAAGGAAAGTTTACACCTCCTGCACCTCTGGCGCGGTGGTGACGCGCACGTATAGGGATGTCTGCGCGGAGCACGCGCGACCAGTCCTGAGACGCGTCTCTCTCATGCCGCGCGGTGGCCGCGCAGCGGCGCGCGGAGGGCGCGTGACGGCCGGACCGGCCGTTTTGGCAGTTTGTGTGGTCCGTCGGGTCTTTTCTTCTTTCCTCTATCGGTTTTCTATCTCCTACGTGTTTGGCTTGACTCCTCGGGTCGTTTCCGGTTCGAAATCTTTATCTTAAATTTGTTACGAACTCGGGTTTAACGCTCGTAACATTTCCGTGCCATAATCAATCTAGTTAAATTAGTTCCAATTCCTCTTAACGTTTTTCCCGGGTGTTACACATGCAACTTACACAACTCGGGAAATAAAATATTTTTGGAGTTTTAAAAATAGAGAGAAGAGGTCAATTCGGTCTACTGGGTTCGGTGCAATGTAAACCGAATTGAATATGCATGAGAAATAAAGTATAATCTTACCCAATTAATCATTGCAAGGATGTGAGATAGCATCTTCTAATTCGGTTTGTCTAACAATTCGGTATAAACCGAATTGGACAAACCGAATTGATGGGGTTATCCCCTTACTCAAAATTGGCTAAGGCATTTGCTTCAAAAAGAGTGTTTAATTCGATTTACCAGTGTAAGTCGATATAGACCGAATTGGCAAATCGAATTGGTTTAACAAGAAAAATAAACTAAGGCATGAAGGGATGATAATGCATACAATGTGGTTTCCAAGTCAATTCGGTCTATATGTGCAATTCGGTTTATACCGAATTGCACATATAGACCGAATTGCATGGAAACTACATGAAGAAATGAACAAACAACATTTTTATCATGATGGAAACTACATGAAGAAATGAACAAACAACATTTTTATCATGCAATTCGGTCTTCATGGGCAATTCGGTCTAGACCGAATTGCATGTAATTTTTGCATAAGTTAAACAAACAATATTACCATGCAATTCTGTCTTCATGGGCAATATAAGTTAAACAGACTGAATTGCCCTAGACCGAATTGCATGCCATTTTCACATGTGTATTTTTTTTAATTCACAAGTATCAATGCGGTTTCTAGGCTGATGCGGTTTATGATAGATGGGATTGACCCCATCACTCATTTCACATCAGTGTCATCTCGCAGCCATACTTGTAAATATTTTGTGGTTATCCATAATTATACATGTTCAGTGGGTAATAGCATGGGTTAAAACCTAAAACCACAAACAAGAAATTCAAAGATTAATCTACCTAAAACACCTAAAAACCTAAGAACATCATGCATAAAAATAAGAACACTTAAATCATCTAAGGCAACAATAAACAATATATCTAAGCAAGAATATTAAAATAAAGCATGTAAAACCTATATCTAAGAAGCCTTAAATTATCTAAAACACCTAAGAACACTTATTTGAGCTCTAAGGCATAAAACCACACCAAAAACCCACTAAACATGCATTTATTGAGAATGAAAGCTAACTAGAAACACATTAAATGTAACCTAGTTGAAACAAACATTCATTCTACCATATTTATTGCTAAAGAAAGCATTTAAAGAGTGTCAAACACATGAAACAAAACCCATTTCTGGAAATTTTCCTTGTATTCAACACTTGAAAGCATAATAAATAACCCAAAACCATCATTAGATTGAAGGTAGGGTTCATTCTAACTACAAAGCATGTAAAAAGTATGGAAATGGCTACTCTAAATGGTAGTGACAAGCTTTACAAGCTAATCTAAGATCGAAACATTAAAACTAACCTAAAGTGCATGAAATTAAACTAACTAAACTACATACCTAACCCTTAAGGGGTGAAGAACCTGGTACCCCTTGTTCTCTACCAAGTGTTTAGGGTTGGAATCTGTATTTCTGAGATATGTTTTGTGTTGGTGAGAATTAGCTTTTATACTTGTTATTCAAAACCTTAGGCCCATCAGGGCCCATTAGCAATGGCATACTTCTCCCACGTGTTCCACAGCTTCACCTGGATGTTTTTGAACTTAATTCGGTCTCCAAATGCAATTCGGTATAGACCGAATTGGTGAACATCGAATTGCTTAAAGACTTTCTTCTTGATCTTTGGCTGGAATGTGGTCTTCAACATCAATTCAATTTAAATGTAGACCGAATTGCATGTTTCGAATTGCTCATGGTATCCTGCTTGGCTTCCTTGTCTTGAATCAATTCGGTGTAAACCGAATTGCATAGACCGAATTGGGCATCTTGCTTCTCCTCTCAACACTTTGTCTATTTTTCTTCTTCTCTTTCAGCAATTCGGTCTATATGGGCAATTCGGTGTAAACCGAATTGCCTAGACCGAATTGCCTTTCAACACTTAGCCAAAAATTTCATTTTGTGGGATTTTCATTCTTTTGCCCATCTTTTCATTCTTTTTTCTTTTCTTTTTCCTTTTTTCATGTTTTTGGATTTTTCTAACACAAATACAATTAAAATTGCATATTTTTGTGTTTTTCATTACCAGCTTATTATTCTTACAAACTCGCATTAATGTCACATTCAACTGCTTTCTTATTAAAATAATATGGGATTATGATCAAAATGTCCGTCTCAGACACGGAAATGGATTGGAAATGATGGACAATTTTGGCCATTATCATATGTCGTTCATAGGTTTTTGTTTAACTTTTCGAACCCGAAAATTCGATCTAACTCTAGATCTCTTCTTTCGAATCGAATTCGTGGCCAAAGTTGGAGGATTCGTTTTGAGGAGATCCGTTCGTGACAAATCTTAGAGCCCGGACGACCCCGAGACAGTTTAGGATGAAAATCAAGTAAGATAACGCCTTACATATCAATATTGGTGGCTTAGAACCGTTCTAAACATTAGTTTAAATCAAACACTAAAATCAGATATAAAAGATTCAATCTTTATGCGTTTTCTGAGATTGACCGAAAAACCCTATTTCGAGAATCTGAAACGAAAAATTCTAAACTAGAGATTTGTTCCTAACATCTTAATCTAGGTTTTGTCAAAATTTCATGCATTTTCATTAAGAGTTGATACCCCAAACCGCATCGAACATTTTCTGAAATGCATGAACGTTATCAAGACAGATTGCATGGTCGAACTTGATGTGCATTTTTCTATCACTTGTGGTCAAAACTAACCTTTGGTGTAAACATAAAAGTTGTAGATAAATGTCTTGAAGTCATTCCTGTAAAATTTTGTGCATTTTCATTAATATTTGTATAGTTAAAACCCATTTTGAATACACTGTGTCGTTGAAGAAAAAGTCGGCAGATTTAAGTCCGAATTTAGTAAATTAATCAGACTTAATCCGTAATGAATTTGCATAAATGACCTCTAATAAAACTTGTTTATTTTGGTGTCTTGTAAGTGCCTGTAAAATTTCATAAATTTTGGAGGTCGTTTGCTATGTCAAAAACCCTTTTGGAAATCAGTGCACTGTTTAGAAAAGTTGGCAAATTTTATACTTTGCAAAGATTGTAAGATTTCACTCGTTTCTTCATCTATTTTAAAAAACTTAAAACATGAAAATTGTTCGTTAGCGTGTTTTCGAGCTACTGTAGAAATTTCAAGTCGATTGCCTTTGAAATGAATTTTTTAACTGAGATGGCGTAAACTGTGGCAATGGCTTGGTTGAGATGTTGAAAAACTCGACTTTTGAGGAACACGTGGTTTGTGAGATATGTCTAAAAAATTAAAAACAGCCCATACAATATAGATTTTAAAAATAATATTATAATGCAGCGGAAAAACAATATCTAAGTATAAGTATTGCAGCGGAAAATGTAAATAGGGCCAACATGGCCAAAACACGGGTTAAACAGGCCCGTTCATACTATAGTCTAATGCAAAATTTAAAAATAAAGTGTTCCCAAAAATCCCATGCATGTACGTGCTCAAGTATAATCCACATGCTCTGTAGGAAAAAGAAAGAAATGGTTTTGAGTCAGCACAGCTTACTGAGTAAGTTAACACATACATGATCATGGGGTTTCAAAGCCATTAATTAATATTTGAACAAAAGCATGATAATAAATGATAAACAAGTTAATTTAATTAACTAAATAACTTGCATAATTAATTCATGGATTCTAACTAATAACACAATTAGCATAATTTAAATAAAAGCCATAATTAATTTAAATAAAACATTAAATAATCTAGATGGACAATAAATAACTATTTTAAGTATCCCCATTACACCCAAGATTTAGAATTTCAAGTATTTCACGATTGCATCGCAATCTCGTCAAGTTTAGCCGGTATCCCGGCGGCCGCAGCCGTATCCGCCATACCCAGTACCACTCCGGAGCCTCGGAAAACCCATATGGATATTCTCGAGAGTGTAGGCCCTTTTATCTCATACCGTTTTGGCAATATATTTCAAATTTCGCGCGGGGTCACCATCGTCCATAAAGGCACGAAGTGAATCATTAGGGGGGCACCCTGCAGAGCACTCACCCCCTAATTTTAATTGATCAAGTTTGTAAGGGGATTTTTCATAGATTCTATTTCATGTATTTCATTTCAAGAATTTCTACTCGTTTAAACCTTAAAGGCTAATTTCACCGTTTCAACAAGATTTTCAAATTTTGACTTTGTCAAAACACTGTTTACTCCAAAACTAATTAAAAATCTACTTTATGTCCGAAAATTCTGAAATTTTACCAATGACTCGAAAACACTTAGATGAACAAGTTTCGTGTTTTAACTTTTTCGATCCAAGTTAAGGAACTAAGTCAAAAACGTGGATTTTCATCAGTTACTAATCTGTCCGAATTTCTACACAGCAGTTTCAAAATTTCAAGATCTACCATAGCAAACGAACTCCACATTTGATGAAATTTTACAGGGAGATACTTAAGACATAGATCTACATGTTTCATGTTCAACAAAAGTTCTAATTCATCCTAGATCTATTGTCAAAAATGCCTACAGCTTCGGACTAAAGTTCTGTCAAGATTTCAAGATCTAAATTTAGAATAGTTCAGTTTGGAGTCGATTTCAGATATCAAACCTTAATGAAAAATTCCGAATTTTTTACACAACCCAGATTAATGTGTTATAAACGTTTTTCATGTTTTAAGTTTTCTCGTTTGATCAGTTTTAAGGGTTCGGAAAAATTGTGCAAAAACGCTGCACCGTAGAGATTTTCGTTGTGACAGATTTTAAGTTCTTGATTTAAACCTTTAGATTAAGTATATTTTAAATCTCCCAAAAGGATCGGGGTTTAGAATAGAAAAAGGATGAAGTTAGGATTCATTTTCGAATCAAGAATGGAAAAATAACGGACCAGAACTTACCACAACGATAGAAGCCTTCCGATTTTCATCCAAGACAGTCCCTTCTCTTGTTTTCGTGCCTCCGACGACTCCGGGATTAGGGTTTGATATGCAGAGGATTTTTCGTAGGGTTTGAAAAGTGTTCGGGATTGAATAACGTGCTTATTTATAGATGTAAGGGGCCTAGGGGACGTCCAAAGTCGGCCCTAGGGTGTCTTGAGCCGCAAGGTGGGCAACCGAAGTCGAAAAATCCGGATTCGGGCGAGAAAATCTCGCATGGTTTGTTACTGCCCGACGGCGTGGGGTTGGCGCGCTGAATGAAGGAACACCTTGCGGCCACCACCTGGACTTCGGTCCGGGCGGGTCGTACGATCCGTCGAGCCTTTCCTCCTCTCTTTCGAACTTCTATCCCTCTATGTTCTTGGATTCCGATTTCCGGGCTATTTGTAACACCCCGGTTTTTGGTCACCCAGGTCAGGATGTCACCGCCACACCTCCCTAGTAAGACACGGTTTCTCTGGCTTACTAAGGAGATGCAAGGCTAGGTATTTCAATATTTAAAACATTTGCAAACAGCCCATACAATATAAATTCGAAAATAATAATATCATAATGCAGCGGAAATAATATTTAAGTATAATATTGCAGCGGAAATGTAAATAAGACCGACATGGTCAAAACACGGGTTAACAGGCCCGTTTATTCTGTAGTCTAATGCAAAAATTTAATAATAAAGTTTCGCAAAATATAGTTCCCCATGCATGAACGTGCTCATGTTTGTTCCACATACTCTATAAGGAAAAGGAAAAATAAACGGTTTGGTCAGCACAACTTGCTGAGTAAGTTAACACATGCATGATCGTAGGGTTTAAAAGCCATTAATTTAATCTTTACATAAAAACATGATAATTAGCCATAAATAATTCAACTTAATTATCTAACCAATTTGCATAATATTTCATGGACTTAATCAACAATACATTTAGCACAATTTAAAATTAAAGCCATAATTAATTTAAACAAAGCATTTAACAATTTAACGAAAACTATAAATAATCCAATTTAATTTAAATTCCCCATTACATCCCCGATTTAGTAATTTCAAGTGTTTCACGATTGCATCGCGATCTCAACAAGTTTAGCCGGAACCCGGCGGCCGCAGCCGTATTTGCTATACCCAGTACCGCGGAGCCTCGGGAAATCCATGTGGACATTCTCGAGAGTGTAGGCCATATATCTCATGCCGTTTTGGCAATATCATATCTCAATTTTCGCGCGGGGTCACCATCATCCATAAAGGCACGAAGTGAAGCAGTTAGGGGGCACCCTGCTGAGCACTCACCCCTAATTTTAATTTATCAAGTTTGTAAGGGGATTTATTTCAAAAATTCTGATTTCACTAAATTTATTAAGAAGAGATTTCGACTCGTTTCAACCCTAAAGGCTAACTCCATCGTTTCAACAAGATTCCAAGATTTGACTCCGGTAAACCGATGTTTACTCTAAAATTAATTTAAAATCAGATTTAAGTTCAACAATTCTGAAAATTTACCATTGACTCGGAAACACCGAGATGAACAACTATCGTGTTTTAACTTTTTCAATCCGAGATACCGAAACAGGTCAAAAACGTCAATTTTCGTCATATCGTTAATCTGTCCGAATTTCGTGTACAACAGTTCACGATTTTCAAGATCTACCAACCAAATTAACTCCAAACTTAACGAAATTTTACAGAGACCTTCTTAAGACATTTTCTACAACTTTTGTGTTCGGCTAAAGATCTAAATCAGCCTAGAACCCTAGTCAAAAACGTCATCAAGTTCAGACTTAAGTTCTGTCAAGAATTTCAAGATTCAAATCTTAGCAGTTCGGTTTTGGGTGGATTTCATATACAAATCATCACTAAAAATTCTGAAAATTTTACAGGAGATAGATCTAAGCCTTAGGAACGTTTTTCGTGTTTTAAGTTTTCTCGTTTGAAGACTTTTAAAGGTTCGGGAAAATTGTACAAAATCGCTGCGCCGGTAAAAATCACATGTTGACAGATTTTCGAAAGTCTTGATTAAGCTTTTAGATTTAAGTGTTTTAATTACTCCCAAAACCATGTAAGTGTCAACTTACAGATTTCTAGTCGTCCGGGAACGTCGATTTCGGAGGCGTGGCTTCCAGTCCACCATTTATCCTCTCCGTTCGTCGAGTTCTTCGTTCTAGATCCGATTCGGGGTGTAGGAAAGAAAAAGACTAATTTAGGGTTTCGTTTTTCAATTAAAAATGAGATGGATGAATGGATCAGACTTACCACGACGTTGGAAGACCTGCGATCTCGTCCAAACAGTCTCTGTCTTGGTTTTGGTGCCTACGATGACTTCCGGATCTAGGGTTTTGTGTATAGAGAGTATCGTAGGGTTTTGAAAAGTGTTCGGGGCTTCCAAGAGGTGTTATTTATAGATAGGCACGACCTAGGGACGTCCAAGGTTGGCCTTGGTGAGTCTTGAGCCGAAAGGTGTTCAACCGAAGTCGGAAAATCCGGATTCGGGCGAGTGAATCTCGCAACCGGCGAATCTGTCGCGTGGCGCAGTCGTGGCGCGCCGTTTCCCCCTTCACCGGGCGGCCACCGCGCGGCCCTCGCCTGGACTTCGGTCCGGGCGGGTCGTGCGATCCGTTGTGCCTTTCCTCCTCTCTTTCGGACTTCTATCCCTCTATGCTCCCGGATTTTGATTTCCGGGCCATCTTCGGGTTCCTTTTCCGTATCGTCATTTCCCTCGGATCTAAATTTATGTTTGGACTCGAGTTTTCGAGCCCATTGGTGTCGGGTACACGTGTAACAATTTATTTATCTTTATTTAATTCTTTTTATTTAATTAAATTCCAATAATTCCTTTTTAAGTTAAATTTCATTTCTCATTTCCTTATCTTTATTTATTTTATTTGTTGTATTTATTTATTTATTGTATTTATTTTATGTATTGTATTTATTTTATGTTGGAAAATTCTCGGGTATTACAGTCTACCCTCCTTAAGAATCAACTTCGTCCTCGAAGTTGTGTTTCGGCTTTTCTCGTGCTAAGGTCTTTTGTTTGTTTTATTAATTTGTGACTGAACTTAGAATTAAAACTTCTAAGCTGCCTACGTACCCTGTGAAGGGATCAAGTCATAACGTAGTTCCAAACAATTTGAATTTGTTTGTTTGTTTACAAAAATGCACGGAAAATACATGGTATGACATCCTCTCCCCCTTAAGATTGCAGTTATGTCCCCATAACTGTGTCGGTGTCGGTTTGGAACAGTGTCGGATAGCGTTCTCCCATGTCGGATTCTACCTCCCAAGTTGCCGTCTCACTTTCGTGGTTCGACCAAAGAACCTTGATTTGTTCCTCGTTACTCGCTCCTTAACGTCTAGAATTCGCACTGGGACTTCTTCATAAGTCAGGTCCTCATCGAGTTCGATTACTTCGGGTTGAAGTACATGTGTCGGGTCTGGCACATACTTCTTTAGTTGTGAGACATGGAAGACATTATGAACTCGATCTAGTTGTGGCGGTAAAGCCAGTCGGTAGGCCAAATTTCCGACTCCTTCTAGAATTTCGTAGTCCTATGTATCGAGGACTCAACTTTCCTCGTTTGCCAAATCGCATCACCCCCTTCATGGGTGATATCTTTAGCATGACCCTATCTCCCACTTGAAATTCTAGGTCTCGTCGTCTCACGTCAGCGTAACTCTTCTGACGGTCTTGAGCGGCTCTCATTTTCCCTTGAATCACTTTGATTTGTTGAGCCATGTCTTCGGTAAGTTGTGGTCCCACTACCACCGACTTATCGTTTTCTTCCCAGCTCAACGGGCTTCGGCACCTTCGTCCATACAACGCCTCGAATGGTGCCATGCCAATGCTAGCATGGTAGCTAATATTATAAGAAAATTCGATTAAGGGTAAATGGGATTCCCAATTTCCCTTAAATTCCAACACGCATGCTCTCAGCATGTCTTCTAGTGTTTGGATTGTTCTCTCGGTTTGACCATCCGTCATCGGGTGGAATGCGGGCTCATTTTGATTTGAGTACCAAGAGCTTTTTGTAACTTCGTCCAAAAGTGAGAGACAAATCTACTGTCTCTGTCGGAAATGATGTCATGTGGTACTCCATGTCGTCGTACCACGTTATCAATGTAGGCTCGGACCAGTTGGTCCATAGTCCACGTGTCCTTCATCGGGATAAATATGGCTGTCTTCGTTAGCCTATCCACAATCACCCAAATCTTATTCATGCCTTTAGGTGATCGGGGTAATCCCGAGACAAAATCCATTGAGATGCTATCCCACTTCCAACTTGGAATTTCTAGTGGTTGCATCAGTCCTAAGGGTTTATGTCGCACTGCCTTAACCCTTTGGCAGGTGAGGCATTTCGCCACAAAGTCTGCCACTTCCTTTTTCATTCCCGGCCACCAATAGATCTTCTTTAGATCTTTGTAAAGCTTGTCGCCTCCGGGATGCACTGAGTATGGCGTGTTGTGCCCTTCCTCCATCAACCTTCGCTTCAACTCGGCACATTTATGGGGCACACACCATCTCCCTTTGAAGCGAATGCTTCCATCCTCGTGGACAACAAATCCTATTGCCTTTCCCTCGGCAATATACCCCTTTATCTTTTCCAACTTCGCGTCACCCGGTTGGGCGAGCCTAATCTCGACCAATATTGGAGTTTCTACGACCATTGCGTTGATCGTTTCACTCAATGTGCCAGGATGCACAAGTTCCACGTCTAATCTCGCTAAATCCATGTACAATGCCGGCGGAATTACCAACGAGTTTGTCACGTGTTGGGTTTTCCGACTTAGGGCATCGGCTATTCGCCTTCCCCTCGTGGTAGGATATCTCCAAATCGTAGTCCTTAATAAGTTCCAACCACCTTCGCTGTCTCAAATTCAACTCCTTCTGAGTGAATATATACTTCAAGCTCTTGTGGTCGGTGAACATTCGACACTTCCGCCCATAAAGATAATGTCTCCATATCTTTAGAGCGAAAACGACCGCTGCCAACTCCAGGTCGTGTGTCGGATAATTTTCCTCATGAGGTTTTAGCTGGCGTGATGCATACGCTACGACTCTCGAGTCCTGCATCAAGACACAACCTAAACCTTCCTTCGAAGCATCACTGTAAACTTCGAAGTCACCATTCTCTGATGGTAGTGTCAATACGGGTGTGGTTGTGAGTCGTTCCTTCAGCTCTTGAAACGCTGTCTCACAAGCCTCTGTCCACACGTATTTTACTTCCTTCTTCAGTAGCCGGGTCAAAGGTCGTGCGATTTCCGAAAAATCCTTCACAAACCGTCTATAGTACCCGGCTAATCCAAGGTTACTCCTTATCTCAGTTTGGCTCTTTGGAGTTGCCCATTCAGTTACGGCAGAAACTTTTGCCGGATCCACTGAAACTCCATCAGTGGATACTATATGTCCTAGAAATGCTACCTCCTTCAACAAAAAATCGCATTTGGACAATTTGCCGTATAGTTGATTCTTCCGCAAGGTCCCTAACACTTGGTGCAAGTGCTGGGCATGCTCCTCCTCACTTTTCGAGTAGATCAGGATGTCATGAATGAACACCACTACACACTGATCTAACAGCTCTCGAAATACATTGTTCATGAGGTTCATGAACATGGCTGGAGCATTTGTTAACCCAAAGGATAACACTGTGAACTCGTAGTGGCCATATCGAGTTCGAAACGCCGTCTTCGGAATGTCTTTCTCGGCAATTCTCAACTGATGATACCCAGATCATAAGTCGGTCTTCGAGAATACTGAAGCTCCCTTCAGTTGATCAAATAGATCCTCTATTCTCGGCAAAGGGTATTTATTCTTGATAGTCACTTGGTTCAATCCTCGATAGTATATGCAAAGACGTAATCCTCCGTCTTTCTTCTTAACAAATAAAATCGGTGCTCCCCAGGGGGAAGTACTCGGCCTTATGTACCCTTTCCCTAACAGCTCCTCGAGTTGGTCCTTTAACTCCTTCATTTCCAGTGGTGCCATCCGGTACGGAGCTTTTGAGACAGGCTCTGTGCCCGGGATGAGATTTATAGTGATCTCAAGATCTCTCTCAGGTGGCATTCCCGGGATGTCTTCAGGAAACACACCCGGGTATTCTCTTACCACTGGTATGCTGTCAACCTTGTTCTCTTCTGCCTCAAGGTTGTGCACGTAGCACGCATATAGCTCATACCCTTACGCATCAAGTTACTTAGTTTCAGTGCACTAACGATTTTGTTACTCTTCTTAGGGGGCTGAGAGTAAAAGATAACTCTCTTTCCCCTACTTTTTCACAAGGTGATCTTTTGCTTTTGGTATTCGATCACCGCCTTATACTGGGATAACCAATCCATCACCAGTATGATGTCAAAGTCTCTTAAGTTAAATTCTACTAAGTTCGCGAAGAATTCTACGTTCTTCATCACTATAGGAATTCCGTTATATCGTTTAGAGCAAGATACTACTTCTCCAGTTTAGCTGGATCCTCCTCACCAGCGTAGTGGGGCGGCTGATAAGGATTCACCATTGCCAAGTAGTTGGGGCGAGCCTGAGGCGGAGGTACCGCCGCAGCTTGCCCTTGATTGACTTGCGCGTTTCCTAGCGCAACCAAAACCTCTTTTATCGTCCGAAGACGATCGCCCACATTGTTCGGTGCGGGGGCGTCCTGCGCACCTTGGGGTTATTCCTCTACAGGTTGAGCTGGTTCCGTGACATTTGGAGGTGTTTTAGTAGTGGTTTGGGGAGTGGGTTGAGTTCTTCCTCTTCCTCTGGGTGCCATTCTGTTACAAATACAAATAGGGTGGATTAGGACTTGTGAATTTAACATATAGTCTAAATGATTTTTATAAATGTATATGTGTTTTGTAATTTCGCACGTGGTGCTCGATCAAACTAAGAAGCGTCGTACGCTTCTGGGTTTTATTTTATTTTATTTCGATTTTTTTTGTTTTTTTTTGGGTTCGGACAGGTCTGTCCAGATTTTTTTTTTTGATTTATTATGAATAAATTGGGCATTTTATTTCCTTAAAAGAAGTTTTAGTACAAGCGGGAAGGTATACAAAAGTAGAAATATTTTCCTAGCAAAATAGTATCTACTATAAATAGAATCCCTAGCGTCTCAAGACGTCCTCTGGTGGGGTAGCGGGATCCTCCTTCGGGTCTTCCTCCTCCGAACTTGGCGGCAGTAGATCGTCAAAGATGGTGTTCAAGTCTTGTCCATGAGCATCGATGTGTTCCTTCATGATTAAGTTTTGCGTAATGAGGGTTTGGACTCGACGTTCGAGTTGGTTTATGCGGTGATGGTCCGCCTCTCTCAAGTTGCCCATATGGTGCAGATTTGCATCCAATTGAGCCATACGATGTTTCATTTGTTCTATGGTTTGTTGGGAGTCAAAGTGAGCGTTCATCATTTTGATCATCAAGTTCATCATATCTTGACTAGCCATCTAGCGCAAGCAAAAGATCTAAGTTAATATTCGCCAAGATTCTAGGTTAAAGTTCGCCAAGATTCTAAGTTAAAATTCGCCAAGATTCTAGGTTAAACTTCGCCAAGATTCTAAGTTCTTTAAATAAAGGAGATACAATGTAATACCCGAGAATTTTACAACATAAATAAATAAATAAATACAATAAATAAATAAATAAATCAGTAAATACGTTAAATAAATAAATATAGAAGAAATGAGAAATGAAATCAATTAAAGGAATTTAATTAAACAAAAGAAATTAAATAAAGTTAAATAAGTCGTTACACGGGTACCCGATATAAATGAACTCGAGAATTCGAGCCAAAACATAAATTTAGATCCGAAAGAAATAACGACACGAAATAGGAACCCGAAGAGAGTCCGGAAATTGGAATCCGAGAGCATAGAGGGATAGAAACCCGAAATAGAGGCGGAAAAGCACGACGGACCGCACGACCCGCCCGGACCGAAGTCCATGCGTAAGTCGCGCGCTGGCCGCGCGGGTTTTAGGCGAAAGGCGCGCCAACCCCGCGCCAGCACGCAGATATGCCCGTTGCGTGAATCTCTCGCCCGAACGCGGATTTTCCGACTTCGGTTGCACCCCTTGCGGCTTAAGACTCCTAGAGGCAGTCTTGGACGTCTCCCTAGGTCCTAATCTCTATAAATAACCCTCTTGACTGACCCGAAACCCTTTTCAAAAACCCTAAAATACTCTCTATACACAAGTCGTAATCCCGGAGTCTACGTAGGCATTAAACACCAAGGCAGCAGCTTTTGGACGAAAATCGAAGGATCTCCGACGTGTGGTAAGTTCTACTGCATCAGATTCTTCTTAGTTTCAATCCGAAAACGGATTCTAACCCCGTCTCTTTACTATCTACACCTCGAATTCGATCTAGAACGTAGAAACCGACGAACGGAGAGGAGAAACGGTGGACTGGAAGCCACGCCTTCGAAATAGACGATCCCGGACGTTCACAAATTAGTAAGTTAGCCTTACATGGTTTTGGGATGAATTAAAACGTTCGAAACTAAAAGATTGAACAAGAAATCGAAAATCTGCCAACATGGTGTTTTTACCGGCGCAACAGTTTTGTCTAATTTTTCCGAACCTTAAAATGACTTCAAACGGAAAAACTTAAAACACGAAAAACGTTTCTAAGACGTAGACCTATCTATGGTAAAATTTTCAGAATTTTTAGAGACGTTTTGATATCTGAAATCCGCTCAAAACAGAACTGCTTAGACTTGAATCTTGAACTTCTTGACAGAATTTAGGTCTGAACTTGATCGCGTTTTTGACATTAGTTCTAGACTGAATTAGATCTTTTGACAAACATGAAAGTTGTAGATAAACATCTTAAGATGGTCTGTGTAAAATTTCATTAAATTTGGAGTTGATTTGCTATGGTAAAATTCGAAATCTCTAAACTGTGACATATGAAATTCGGACAGATTGGTGTTTCTGCGAAAATTGATGTTTTTGACATATTTTGGTATCTCGGATTGAAAAAGTTAAAACACGAAAGTTGTTCATCTCGACGTTTCTGAGTCAGTCGTGGAATTTCGGAATTTGTGGAATAAAATCTGATTTTAGACGAATTTTAGAGTAAACTGTGGTTTACCGGAAATCAAATCTTGAAATCTTGTTGAAATATGAAATTAACCTTTAGGGTTTAAATAAATTGAAATATTATTTTTAAATAAATTAAATTGAAATCAGATTTTGAAACTAAATCCCCTTACAAACTTGATAAATTAAAATTAGGGGTGAGTGCTCTGCCCCCCTAACGATTCACTTCGTGCCTTAATGGACGATGGTGACCCGCGCGCTAAACTTGAGATATGATATTGCCAAAACGGCATGAGATATAGAGCCTACACTCTCGAGAATATCCACATGGGTTTCCCGAGGCTCCGGAGTGGTACTGAGTATGGCTGATACGGTTGCGGCCGCCGGACTACCGGCTAGACTTGTTGAGATTGCGATGCAATCGTGAAATACTTGAAATACTAAATCTGTGATGTAAGGGGGAAATTAAATTAAATAAGATTATGTTTGTTGTCCAATTAAATTATTTAAATGATTTACTTAAATTATGGCTTTATGCTGAATTATATGAAATGTGTTGTGAAATGGAGCCTGAATTAAATTACGCAAATTGAATAGCTAATTAAATTAAATTGAATATTATGTTATTATCATGCTTTTGTTTAATTATTAAATTAATGGCTTTTAAACCCTACGATCATGTCTGTGTTAACTTACTCAGCAAGTTGTGTTGACCAAACCATTTTTATTCCTTTTTCTTACAGAGTATGTGGAATGAGCATGTATGAGCACGATTCATGCATGGGATTTTGGGAACATTATTTTGTTTTAATTTCGTACATTAGACTATATTATGAACGGGCCTGTTTAACCCGTGTTTTGGCCATGTCGCCTCTATTTACATTTTCCGCTGCAATACTATACTTAAATATTATTTCCGCTGCGCTATGATATTATTATTTTCGAATTATATTGTATGGGCTGTTTCGAATGCTTTAAATGTTTTAAACACTGCAATACCTAGCCTTGCATCTCTTTAGTAAGCCGGAGAAACCGTGTCTTACTAGGGAGGTGTGGCGGTGGCACCCCGTCCTGGGTTATCAAAAACCGGGGTGTTACATACAATATGCAAATGCAAATGATGATCCCCCCCCCCCCCAAAAAAATAGTTCATGCACTATATATATATTTTTTTCCATGAGTTTTAAAATAAAAAATTTTTTCCATGGAAATAATACTTTAAAATTTAAAATAATAGTCAAAATATTAATAGGAGTTTAAAAATAATAATGGTTTAAAAATAATAGTTTAAAAATAGCCGGGCTCTGATACCAACTTGTAACACCCCGGTTTTTGGTCACCCAGGTCGGGATGTCACCGACACACCTCCCTAGTAAGACACGGTTTCTCCGGCTTACTAAGGAGATGCAAGGCTAGGTATTTCAATATTTAAAACATTTGCAAACAGCCCATACAATATAAATTCGAAAATAATAATATCATAATGCAGCGGAAATAATATTTAAGTATAATATTGCAGCGGAAATGTAAATAAGACCGACATGGTCAAAACACGGGTTAAACAGGCCCGTTTATTCTATAGTCTAATGCAAGAATTTAATAATAAAGTTTCGCAAAATATAGTTCCCCCATGCATGAACGTGCTCATGTTTGTTCCACATACTCTGTAAGGAAAAGGAAAAATAAACGGTTTGGTCAGCACAACTTGCTGAGTAAGTTAACACATGCATGATCGTAGGGTTTAAAAGCCATTAATTTAATATTTACATAAAAACATGATAATAAGCCATAAATAATTTAACTTAATTATCTAACCAATTTGCATAATATTTCATGGCATTAATCAACAATACATTTAGCACAATTTAAAATTAAAGCCATAATTAATTTAAACAAAGCATTTAACAATTTAACGACAACTATAAATAATCCAATTTAATTTAAATTCCCCATTACATCCCCGATTTAGTAATTTCAAGTGTTTCACGATTGCATCGCGATCTCAACAAGTTTAGCCAAAACCCGGCGGCCGCAGCCGTATCTGCCATACCCAGTACCACTCCGGAGCCTCGAGAAATCCATGTGGACATTCTCGAGAGTGTAGGCCATATATCTCATGCCGTTTTGGCAATATCATATATCAATTTTCGCGCGGGGTCACCATCGTCCATAAAGGCACGAAGTGAAGCAGTTAGGGGGCACCCTGCAGAGCACTCACCCCTAATTTTAATTTATCAAGTTTGTAAGGTGATTTATTTCAAAAATTCGCATCAATCTTTAACTGAATATCATTTAGTAATTCAGTATCATTGTACTTCCCTAATTTCCAATCCTTCTATACATATATTAGACCGGACCCAGTCTTATTTCACTAAATTTATTAAGAAGAGATTTCGACTCGTTTCAACCCTAAAGGCTAACTCCATCGTTTCAACAAGATTTCAAGATTTGACTCCGGTAAACCGCTGTTTACTCTAAAATTAATTTAAAATCAGATTTAAGTTCAACAATTCTGAAAATTTACCACTGACTTGGAAACACCGAGATGAACAACTATCGTGTTTTAACTTTTCCAATCCCAGATACCGAAACAGGTCAAAAACGTCAATATCGTTAATATGTCCGAATTTCGTGTACAACATATCAAGATTTTCAAGATCTACCATAGCAAATCAAATCCAAACTTAACGAAATTTTACAGAGACCTTCTTAAGACATTTTTCTACAACTTTTTTGTTCGGCTAAAGATCTAAATTGGCCTAGAACCCTAGTCAAAAACGTCATCAAGTTCAGACCTAAGTTCTGCAAGAATTTCAAGATTCAAATCTTAGCAGTTCGGTTTCGGGTGGATTTCGTATACCAAATCATCACGAAAAATTCTTAAAATTTTACAGGAGATAGATCTAAGCCTTAAGAACGTTTTTCATGTTTTAAGTTTTCTCGTTTGAAGAATTTTAAAGGTTCGGAAAAATTGTACAAAATTGCTGCGCCGGTAGAAATCACATGTTGACAGATTTTCGAAAGTCTTGATTAAGCTTTTAGATTTAAGTGTTTTAATTACTCCCAAAACCATGTAAGTGTCAACTTACAGATTTCTAGTCGTCCGGGAACGTCGATTTCGGAGGCGTGGCTTCCAGTCCACCGTTTATCCTCTCCGTTCGTCGGTTCTTCGTTCTAGATCTGATTCGGGGTGTAGGAAAGAAAAAGACTAAGTTAGGGTTTCGTTTTTGAATTAAAAACGAGATGGATGAATGGATCAGACTTACCACGACGTTGAAAGACCTCCGATCTCGTCCAAACAGTCTTTGGCTTGGTTTTGGTGCCTCCGATGACTTCCGGATCTAGGGTTTTGTGTATAGAGAGTATCGTAGGGGAAAGGGTAACCTTTCCAATATGCATCAGGAAAATATAGAGAAAAGGGTAACCTTTCCTCAATTGATGCAGAACTGTTGGCAATAAAATATGCACTTGATAAATTCGAACTCTTTTTAACAGGAAAACAGGATTTACAATAAGAACTGATTGTGAAGCCATAGTAAAATTTCATAGCCAACTCCAAGAAAAAATATCAATATCTAGGAGAAGGTGGTTGAATTTTACATATGTTATTAGTCAGAAAGGCTACAAAATAAAATTCGAACATATTAAAGGAGAAGATAACAAAATTGCTGATATACTATCTAGAATTCTGATTAAAGAAAGAGAAAAACCATTATATGACACTGAATTTAAAAATGAATCAATTGATGATTATGATGAAAATTATGAGGAAAAATATAAATTAAAATGGGATCAATTTTATAGAGAAGACTGGAATATTGAGAATTGAATAATACTGTTACAGGAATGGCAGAAAACTCTCTGAAAACCAGCAATGAAAACGGAGTAAAAACCACAGGGATGGTAAAAACCCCAGAGGGATATTACACAATTACTTCTTAAACCAGTATCCCAGAAGGGAAGAAAAAAGATAAACTCCCAGAAAAATTTGTGAAAATCTGCTTTGGCAGAAGAGCAGAAACTGGTAATAATGTAGAGTTAATCTTATTTGATAACATGAAGTACAGGCCTATCACAGGGTTGAACTACACAGAGGAACAGATATGCCTTTGTGATAACATCTGGAGAGCATAATTCGACAAAAACAACAGCAGGTATATTGTTACTTGTCTCTTTGCTTTAAGCATGTATTTCCAGAAATTCAATAACATAAAACCATTTTTATATTATGTAATCTTCGAAGGCTATGAAAAAGGGATTTATGATAAAAATGATATTTTACCCCTTAATGAAGACAATGAAAAACCTCTTCATAAAGGATTTTATGATATAATGTCTGCAATTCAATTTGCAAAAACCACATTGGACCCAGATTTCTTTGTAAGCCCAAGTTTGAAAAACATTGTTGATGGTTTAATGGCCAAAAACCCAAAACCCCTCAGGCCCAGTCCAATACTCAATTGGACATTCTTCAAAAAATCATATTGTGTTTTGTGACCATTGTGAAAAGATGGCAAAAGAAGTCTGTAAATATGAAGCCCAAAAGGCTGAATGGTTACAAAATTTTGAAAACCAAAAAATGAAAACCCTTGAAGCAGAGGCCCAAATTGAAAACCTTACCAAGAAGCTTGAAATCCTTTAAAGCCAAAACGAGAAATTGACCTCAAAAATCGTGTCCCTTACACTAAAAACACCAAAACCAGAAGAAAACCAGTTTATGGTCCAGAACCCAAACCCACCAGTTCTATGACTGCAGTAGAATTGGCAAAAGCCTGGATGCAGCAAAACCAGGAAAATTCAACTCCTGAGGTCTTTAAGGATCAAAAGTTTGAATCTAGTCCGTCTCAAACACCAGACGGTAAAGATGAGTCAAGTCCGTTGATAGCTGATGCTTTGCTAAAAAGCATAAGTTCAGATGATTTTGAACCAAACCAGGGAAGTTCTAACCCTGAGGTCTCTAAGGACCAAAACGAGGAACTAAGCCCATCTAGCCCGGTAGATGGTAAAAGCACATTAATTCCGGTTATGGCTGGTAGTTTGCCAAAAACTATGAGTCCAGTACAGACTGGAAAATTTGAAAACCTCAGTGAAGAAGAAATTCTTCATAAGCTTGAAATGGAACTAAAGCCTACTTTTGCTGAAGCAATGGCAGCTAGAAAAAATGGAAGGTATGGTGCACTGGTAGCACTAAGAAAAAATAAAGCAAAATACCAGGCCAATAAAATTATAAAAAATCAGAAAAAAGAAAGTGGCGGCCCCCACAATGATGAAGAGTACTAATGGAGCCACGCAGAAATGAGTTGGAATTCACAATAAATACCAGCATGTGAAGAAAAGAATCCGGAAAAGAAAAAGTCAAGAAGAAAACAAAAATGCTTGTGGAGCCAAAAGCACCACTAACCATGTGAAAGAAGGAATCCGATGCGGATAAAATCAAAAAGCAGACAAGAGCCATGTGACTCTTGGAAAACCGTGTGAAGTGGGCACTAGGCCCCTCTTTATTTAATTATTGCACTAATTTTCATCCGAACCTTATCGGATAGCTTTGCCACTTGGCACGTTTTTATTGGGTGTTGTGGATTCCTTAGATAACATTTCCATCTATAAATAGAGGGATGGTCTTCACTTGTAACACACACTCACTTCTTAGCTCTCTAGATCTCTAAGGTTTTTGAGACTGCATTCTTGCTACTCTCGAAAGCTCTTTCTCTTTCTAGTTCTCTTGTATTCCCAACCCTTTCAGTAATAAAATTTTAGTTTGTAAAGAAAGACCCGGTGTGGATTGCTTCCTCTTTTCTTTACTTTCTGAAATACAGGGGCCCGTCTGAACGGGAAAGCCTCTCCTCTCTCAAGGTATGGGTTAGTTTATGATTTATGTTATGGTATGATTGTTCTATGTATGGATGATAATGTTATAAACATAAACATGTAACCTTTTAAAACTTAATTGATGAGATATGCCATTAGGGGAGTAAGATAAAAATTTAAAAGGCTTTATGCCATAAAAGCTGTAAGAAAGACTCGTTAGGGGAACTACAATTCAGGGATGTTTGTTAAACATAATGATGTTTTTGTTACTATTGTCCCTTTTGATTTGCCCCTTAGACCCCCTGCTTACATTTCAGATCTAGGTCTGGATAATACTAATTTGAATTTGAAACCCGAAACAGGCCCAGAAAAATATCTCATCAGTGAGAGTTATAAGAGGATTGCGGACTTAATGTTTATGGTAATATTTCCATAACAAAGGACAATCGGACCAATAACACATAATCAGAAATTTAACATGACCAAGAGAATAATAGGAGATGGCAAGTACCTAGTAAGACATCACGACATATAAGTTTTTCGCGCACAAAAACCAGTGTTTTTAAAACTTTTCTGAAATAACTAATATCTTTCATCAAAATAAATGGAGAATATGACTAAAACTGCTGAAAACCCTAAAACAGAATTGTTTAAAACATAATCTTTAAAAAAAAAAACAAGGTTTGTTATTATACCTTATCCGAAAACACACTTTCTATGCCAAGAATGTGAAATTTGGCTTATTAGACTAATGAATAAGCGAAATCAAATAGACATGATCTGCAGAAAACAAAGATTGTTTGAAAATATTATAAAATGGAAAGTGACTAAAGAGGATGAATTTCTAAAAAATGAAATAGAAATTCTAGAAAACAGTTATCAAAAACATACTAAAATCTATAATGTTTTTGAAAAATTACGGGATAACCATATAGAAAGATGTGAAAACTATTTTATAGCATGTGAATATGAAGAAAAAAATGTGGAAAAAATTACAAGAAGAAAGTTTAGCAAGAAATAACTGATTTAAAAATGGAGGTACAAATACCTTTTGATATTTGTCCTGAATGTGGAAAACTTGGAGAAATCATGTGGAAAATAGAAAAAGAAATAAAAGACCTTAAAGAAACAATTATAAGGTTAACAGAATCTAAAGAAGACGAAGAAGAAGAAGCAAATGAACTCATATATGTGTTAAACCGTGACGAAGAAATAAAAACTATTCTAAATTCGGTTCATATATATGAAGAAGTTATAAGTTACCAATCAACAGACCTCAAAACAAAAATAGAGGAGTTAAACATTTCTAAAACAGAATTCATTAATCATATCAGAAATCAACATTAAAGATGACTTATAAAACAATAAGAGACTACAGTAAATGGGAGAAAACTGCGATTGAAAGATATCGCATTAAAAAAGAAATTGTAAAAATCCAAATCGAAGCAAAAATAAAATGCTTGCAACTCTTAAACAGAAAAAATCTCATAATAGAAGAATTAGATTTAAGTTTTTGGATAAATGATGAAATCAACAACCTACAGGCATATGAAAAGGGAATAGATCGGGAAAGAAAACAGTGGCAGGTTAATTATACCGGTTTAAAAAAAAAAAAAAAAACCAGGAAAAGTATTTAAACCCAGTATAAAAAGTACTAAAATCACATGCAAAATGTACAAAACTTATAAGATAAATGTACTAAACTTAAGCAAGGGCAAAACTGTCAAAACATTAATCTCTCTCTTATGAAAAAAGTGTTAGGTACTGAAAAGGAATAACGAAACACCATGGGTACTGAACAGGTAATAAGAATGGGGTGGGAGGTATTTATTTCGAATTTCCCCTAATAATAATAACTATAACTACTTCGAAATGCTATTTTCTAACTATCTTTAATTTCTAAATTCTATATTCTAACTTTTATTTCCAATTCCTATGTATTTCTAAATTCCAAAATTCTTAATTATTACTAACTTCTAACTATTTTAAATTTATAATTACTAACTATTTGTAATTTCAAAATTCTATTCATGACCTATTTTTAAATTCTAAATTATAACTATTTTAGTTTTCTAAGTTGTAACTATTACCAATTTCTAATTCATAATATATAATATACGTTTATTATTTCCTAAGCGCTAATTTTAAATGTAATACCCGGGGTTTTTATCGGCGTCCAAAGGAATAAAATTTATTTCTTAATCAAATCAAGGTTGAAATATCTCCGAGAAGAAGAAAATAATTTATCGCAATAAATTATTGCTCGGAAATGAAACGCCGATAGATTCAAAAATTCGAAATGGAATAAAGGAGGGAAAGGAAGCCCGAAGACATTCCATGAAATCGAGTCAAAAGAATTGAAACTAAATTCAAGAAAGAAAAGAATTTTAATTCCAGGAACCCGTGAAGTTGGAAATAAATTAATTAGATAAATTGTTGCACGGGAGTCAAAAGACGACGAATTAGAAGCCGACGAATCCAAATGCAACGGACTCAAGATTTCAAGTACGGGATTAACTCGAGACGAGATTGATTTAAGATAAGAATTTATAATCCGAGAATGACCCGAAAAATCGAGCCCGAAAACGTAGGAGCACAGAAGTCCGAAAGAGAGGAGAAAAGGCCCGATCGGATCGGACGGACCCGCCCGGACCGAGGTCCGGGCGGAGGCTGCGCGCTGGCCGCACGGTCTTTGGCCTAGGTGCGCGCCAAGGGCGCGTGACACCCCCAGAATTCGGCAACAACGCGTCCCGATGATTTTCTTGCCATATTTTCGACCCCCGACGATGGAAACTCAATCCCGGGCTATGGAAGGATATAGGGGACGACCATAGACTGCTCCCTAACCCTAAATTCGAAAATTACAGCCCTAGAGCAGCCATCTTCTCCTCACATTCTCTCCAACTCTTCCCAAAGTCGAAAACCCCGAAATCCCTTGTGTTCTTGAAGTTCCGACGACGAAATCCGAACAAGAAGGACTTGAGAAGGAGAAGACAGACCCCTAGGACGTTGGTAAGTAGTTTTTGAGTTTATCTACACCTTTTTGAATCCGAAAATCGAATCTAACTAAGGACTTTTACTTGCGGATTCGGTTCGTGGACGTTGAAAGAAGAAACCGACTTGAGGAGATTCGTTCGTGACATCCCGTGGATTCCGGACGATCCCGTGACCTCCTAGACATCATCCCCACTGTAAGTTAATACTTACTTGGTTTTGGGTGACTTAAAATGCAACCAAACATATGGATTTAATAACTCTAAAATCTGTCAACACGAAAAAACCTCAGCGCAACAATTTTGTGCGAATTTTTCGAACACTTAAATCTGCTCAAACGGAAAAACTCAAAACATGAAAAATGTTCCTAAGACATAGCTCTAATTTGTGTAAAAGTTTCATAATTTTTCATTGTGTTTTGGTTATCCGAAAACGGCCTCCAACAGACCTGCCCTAAAAGTCGAACATGAAACTGTAACAGATTTGTAATCGGATCAAAACCCCTACTTCAAGAGTTCAAACCGAAAAACTCAAAACTAGACTTTTGATCCTAACACATTAAACTATGTTGTGTAAAAATTTCATCGATTTTCATCAACGTTTGCTACCCCAAAATGATCCGAACATAAACTGCTTTGTAAAATGTTTTCGAAAATCTGACAGTGTAGATGTCCGAACTTGATGAGCATGTTCCTATATTTTCTAGCCCGAATTGATCTTCACAATCTAAATGAAAGTTGTAGAAAATCATGTCTAGTATGTGCATATAAAATTTCAGAATTTTTGGAGTCCATTTGATGTGTCAAATTGTCGAGTTTTGAAGCTTTGTCAAAATCTGAAACCTGACAGCATGCTACTTTGGTGAAAGATTTGATTTTTGGCTCGTTTCCTTAACCTGGATCGAGAAACTTAAAACATGAAACTTGTTCGTCTCCGTGTTTTCGAGTTACTGGTGAAATTTTAGAGTTTTCGGACTTAAAATGAAATTTTAAATAATTACGGAGTAAGACAACGACTTCTGTAAAGTTATATTTTGAGAAACTTATGAAATTTGCGAAATGTGCTATTACCTTGCGGGTTGATTCCCCAAGGGCGATTGTATGTTCTCCTGCGGGTTCAATTCCCCAGGATGTGTGTTGATTCCTATGGGTTCAATTCCCTAGGATGTATTTGAGTTCTTGCGGGTTCGATTCCCCAAGGGCGATCGTTTGTTTTCCTGCGGGTTCGATTCCCCAGGATGTGTGTTGATTCCTATGGGTTCAATTCCCTAGGATGTATTTGAGTTCTTGCGGGTTCGATTCCCCAAGGGCGATCGTTTGTTTTCCTGCGGGTTCGATTCCCCAGGATGGGTGTTGATTCCTATGGGTTCAATTCCCTAGGATGTATTTGAGTTCTTGCGGGTTCGATTCCCCAAGGGCGATCGGTTGTTTTCCTGCGGGTTCGATTCCCCAGGACGTGTGTTGATCCTACGGGTTTGATTCCCTAGGATGCGTTTAAGTTATTGCGGGTCCATTTTCCCGAGAACATATTATACTAGATCATATCGAACAAAAGTGAAAGAGTGAAATCCTTGAAATACCAAATCCTGCAATCATGAGAGAATTAAGAGAATTGAATATTTTCTTTGTTTTAAATTATGCCATTTAATTATTAGTGGATGATTAACTTAAATCGTGTATTACCTACAAGCATGTTTTTATTAAATTTAATTAAAGGCTTTGAAACCCCTAAGTCATGCTAGGTGTTAACTTACTCAACACGTTTTGCTGACCCAAACCATTTCCTTCTTTTTCCTACAGAGCATATGGATTATACTGAGCACGTACATGCATGGGAATTTTTGGGAACACTTTATTTTAAATTTGCATTAGACTATAGTATGAACGGACCTGTTTAACCCGTGTTTTGGCCATGTCGGCCCATATTTAAATTTCCGCTGCAACTTATTATTTTAATCATGTATGGATGATATTACATTATTATTTTTAAGTAATTCCGGACTTGCTTTTAAAACTTTTTTTCCAACACTTATAGCCTTGCATCTCTTTAGCAAGCTCGGAGAAACCGTGTCTTGCTAGGGATGTGCGGCGGTGACACCTCGGCCTGGGTTATCAAATCCGGGGTGTTACAGAGTGGTATCAGGGCCCGAAATATTTTTAAACTATTATTTTTAATTATTATTATTTTTAAAATTTATTATTTCTAAACTAGTAATATATTTTAAAGAGCCCAATCATTATTTTGAAGTCAAGGCCCAAATTTTTAACCCAAAAATTTTTTTTAGAAGCCCAAATGTTTTCTTTAAGAAGCCCAAGAAATTATTTTTAGCCCAATACTTTATATACTTACTATTGTGGGCTCAATTTTCTTTAAGCCCAATTATTTTGGCCCAATACCCTTGTTTTTACTCAAGCCCAAATAATTTATTTTGGCCCAATATAGTGGCCCAAACGTTTTACCCTTATTCTTTTAAAATCTATCCATGGAGTAAATTTATTTTTAAACCCATGGGTAGAAAAATGCATGCATAAATTAAATTTTATTGGGGGGATTGCATATGCATACACACATAATTGCACTAACTCTTCTTTATGTGAATCAGCTACTCTAAGAAAACACTCTTAAATTAGTATTCGACATGACCTTGACTTAGGAGCGCTTGCTAAAGACTAACTTTGCCTTAGTCCTAGATCTTGATCACTTAGAAACTCATCTTCGCGTGCTTCTATAACAGAAAATGGCACCTAGAAGAAAACTGAGGAAGGTAAGCCCAAACGGCACTGACACTTATCTTCCAAACGCACCTATCAACAATGAGATTCCTCCGAACGTAGGAGATCGAGCGCCTCCTATTCCCAACAACATGGATGAACGATTGAGGACGGTAGAAGAAGTACTCGTAGCATTAGGAAATGCCGAGGTGCATAGGGCGCAAGCGGCAATACCTCCACCAGTAGCCAAGTCAACTGCTTGGCATTGGTAAACCCCTACAACCCGCCACACTATGATGGGCAAGAGGATCCCGCCAAACTAGAGGGGTGGATCCGTACCTTTGATAAACTTTTGGATGCTATCAAATGCCCTGACGAGGAGAAGATATACGTGGCGACCTACTACTTAGGAGGTGAAGCCGACGAGTGGTGGCAAAACCTTCGAACGAATTCAGAGGGAGATAAAGAAGCCTACACTTGGGAAGGACTTAAGGAAGCCTTGAGAGAAAGATTCTACCCACTGAGCACCAAGACTGCGAAATACGAGGAATTCATCAACCTGAAGCAAGGTGCACAAACAGTGCAAGAGTACTACACCAAATTCAAGGAATTGGTGCGATTTGCTACGAGGATAGTACCAACTGACACTGACAAGGCTCAGAAATTCGAGATGGGTCTGAACCTTAGTATCCGGGAGATACTTGCAGTAGGACAATTCACAAACCTGCAGACGGTTTACGATCGAGCTGTAGCAATTGATCGAGTCCAGCAACTGAAGCGTAAGGAAACCGGTAAGTCGAGCAAGGTCTCGCAAGAATTTGAGAAAAAGAATCGAAACATTAGCAATGGCAATTTTAAGGAGAATAAGAATAAAGGTTTCAATTATGGGAGAAACGGCATGCGTCATACAGTCATACCACGTTGCCCGCAGTGCAACCAAGCCCATCTGGTGCGCGAATGCCCAAGGCGCGGGACTTGTTATAGATGTGGTGGGGAAGACCACATGATTAGAGAATGCAATGTTCGTGAGGAGGGGATTAAGAAGAGGCTAGATTTGGTAAACCCCCAACCAGAGGAGCCATAGGACGATTGAACGACATCGATCAAGCTGACCTGCCAGCTCAATGAGGAAGGATCATGGGCAACGATACCCGAACCTGTTTGCGAATAATACATAGGCAGTTATGGGGACATAACTGTAATCTTAAGGGGGGGAGGATGTAACGACCCGAATATTCTATTCCGAATATTTTGTATTTCGAATAAACAAATTCAAACTGTTTTGAACTACGTAATGACTTGATCCCTTCACCGGGTACGTAGGCAACTTGGAAATTTCAATTCTGTGTTCAGTCGAACGATATAATAAAATAATAAAAACAACATCAAGAACAACAACACATAATGATACAATCACGCATTCAAACAATAGCACAATATAGAAAGGACCTTAGTTCCAAGCTCGCGAGAACTAACACCCAACTTCGGGGACGAAGTTGATTTTTAAGGGGGGTAGACTGTAATACCCGGGGTTTTTATCGGCGTCCAAAGGAATAAAATTTATTTCTTAATCAAATCAAGGTTGAAATATCTCCGAGAAGAAGAAAATAATTTATCGCAATAAATTATTGCTCGGAAATGAAACGCCGATAGATTCAAAAATTCAAAATGGAATAAAGGAGGGAAAGGAAGCCCGAAGACATTCCATGAAATCGAGTCAAAAGAATTGAAACTAAATTCAAGAAAGAAAAGAATTTTAATTCCAGGAACCCGTGAAGTTGGAAATAAATTAATTAGATAAATTGTTGCACGGGAGTCAAAAGACGACGAATTAGAAGCCGACGAATCCAAATGCAACGGACTCAAGATTTCAAGTACGGGATTAACTCGAGACGAGATTGATTTAAGATAAGAATTTATAATCCGAGAATGACCCGAAAAATCGAGCCCGAAAACGTAGGAGCACAGAAGTCCGAAAGAGAGGAGAAAAGGCCCGATCGGATCGCATGGATCCGCCCGGACCGAGGTCCAGGCGGAGGCCGCGCGCTGGCCGCGCGGTCTTTGGCCTAGGTGCGCGCCAAGGGCGCGTGACACCCCCAGAATTCGGCAACAACGCGTCCCGACGATTTTCTTGCCATATTTTCGACCCCCGATGATGGAAACTCAATCCCGGGCTATGGAAGGATATAGGGGACGACCACAGACTGCTCCCTAACCCTAAATTCGAAAATTACAACCCTAGAGCAGCCATCTTCTCCTCACATTCTCTCCAACTCTTCCCAAAGTCGAAAACCCCGAAATCCCTTGTGTTCTTGAAGTTCCGACGACGAAATCCGAACAAGAAGGACTTGAGAAGGAGAAGACAGACCCTTAGGACGTTGGTAAGTAGTTTTTGAGTTTATCTACACCTTTTTGAATCCGAAAATCGAATCTAACTAAGGATTTTTACTTGCGGATTCGGTTCGTGGACGTTGGAAGAAGAAACCGACTTGAGGAGATTCGTTCGTGACATCCCGTGGATTCCGGACGACCCCGTGACCTCCTAGACATCATCCCCACTGTAAGTTAATACTTACTTGCTTTTGAGTGACTTAAAATGCAACCAAACATATGGATTTAATAACTCTAAAATCTGTCAACACGAAAAACCCTCAGCGCAAAAATTTTGTGCGAATTTTTCGAACACTTAAATCTGCTCAAACGGAAAAACTCAAAACATGAAAAATGTTCCTAAGACATAGATCTAATTTTTGTAAAATGTTCATAATTTTTCATTGTGTTTTGTTATCCAAAAACGGCCTCCAACAGACCTGTCCTAAAAGTCGAACATGAAACTGTAACAGATTTGTAATCGGATCAAAACCCCTACTTCAAGAGTTCAAACCGAAAAACTCAAAACTAGACTTTTGATCCTAACACATTAAACTATGTTGTGTAAAAATTTCATCGATTTTCATCAACGTTTGCTACCCCAAAACGATCCGAACATAAACTGCTTTGTAAAATGTTTTCGAAAATCTGACAGTGTAGATGTCCGAACTTGATGAGCATGTTCCTATATTTTCTCGCCCGAATTGATCTTCACAATCTAAATGAAAGTTGTAGAAAATCATGTCTAGTATGTGCATATAAAATTTCAGAATTTTTGGAGTCCATTTGATGTGTCAAATTGTCGAGTTTTGAAGCTTTGTCAAAATCTGAAACCTGACAGCATGCTACTTTGGTGAAAGATTTGATTTTTGGCTCGTTTCCTTAACCCGGATCGAGAAACTTAAAACATGAAACTTGTTCGTCTCCGTGTTTTCGAGTTACTGGTGAAATTTTAGAGTTTTCGGACTTAAAATGTAATTTTAAATAATTACGGAGTAAGACAGCGACTTGTGTAAAGTTATATTTTGAGAAACTTGTGAAATTTGCGAAATGTGCTATTACCTTGCGGGTTGATTCCCCAAGGGCGATTGTATGTTCTCCTGCGGGTTCAATTCCCCAGGATGTCTGTTGATTCCTATGGGTTCAATTCCCTAGGATGTATTTGAGTTCTTGCGGGTTCGATTCCCCAAGGGCGATCGTTTGTTTTCCTGCGGGTTCGATTCCCCAGGATGTGTGTTGATTCCTATGGGTTCAATTCCCTAGGATGTATTTGAGTTCTTGCGGGTTCGATTCCCCAAGGGCGATCGTTTGTTTTCCTGCGGGTTCGATTCCCCAGGATGTGTGTTGATTCCTATGGGTTTAATTCCCTAGGATGTATTTGAGTTCTTGCGGGTTCGATTCCCCAAGGGCGATCGTTTGTTTTCCTGCGGGTTCGATTCCCCAGGATGGGTGTTGATTCCTATGGGTTCAATTCCCTAGGATGTATTTGAGTTCTTGCGGGTTCGATTCCCTAAGGGCGATCGGTTGTTTTCCTGCTGGTTCGATTCCCCAGGACGTGTGTTGATCCTACGGGTTTGATTCCCTAGGATGCGTTTAAGTTATTACGGGTCCATTTTCCCGAGAACATATTATACTAGATCATATCGAACAAAAGTGAAAGAGTGAAATCCTTGAAATACCAAATCCTGCAATCATGAGAGAATTAAGAGAATTGAATATTTTCTTTGTTTTAAATTATGCCATTTAATTATTAGTGGATGATTAACTTAAATCGTGTATTACCTACAAGCATGTTTTTATTAAATTTAATTAAAGGCTTTGAAACCCCTAAGTCATGCTAGGTGTTAACTTACTCAGCACGTTTTGCTAACCCAAACCATTTCCTTCTTTTTCCTACAGAGCATATGGATTATACTGAGCACGTACATGCATGGGAATTTTTGGGAACACTTTATTTTAAATTTGCATTAGACTATAGTATGAACGGGCCTGTTTAACCCGTGTTTTGGCCATGTCGGCCCATATTTAAATTTCCGCTGCAACTTATTATTTTAATCATGTATGGATGATATTATATTATTATTTTTAAGTAATTCTGGACTTGCTTTTAAAACTTTTTTTCCAACACTTATAGCCTTGCATCTCTTTAGCAAGTTCAGAGAAACCGTGTCTTGCTAGGGAGGTGCGGCGGTGACACCTCGGCCTGGGTTATCAAATCCGGGGTGTTACATTAAATGTCCCAATAACAAAGAGAAACTTCTAATTTCTAAGCGCTAATTTGGGATCAGCTTAAGGGATGCATCACCACCAAGGGCACAAGGGTGCTGAAGAATACTACTGTAATATCCTTCTTTGAGCTCTTATCTAACCACAAATCTGTCATACTTACTCAAAATGACTTAAAAAGATTGATTTGCATTCACGGTCACCAAAATTATATGTGGCTTCCCGTCTCCAGAATAATACAACACAATGCTTGCCATGCAACATAGAGATACAAATGCTCCATCTCATCTATATATCCATAGGGAAATCAAATTATAGCAAAGAAAACATACCAAACTGCTTTACAAAATCACAATTAGGTTATAGACATGGTAAATAACATCACGGTGTCCTCCATACTAAATGGTCAGACAAAGTTAGTTTAGTATTGTAATTCCCGAGATATTAGCCGAAAGAGATTCGTTTCTTGTATTATTATTATTATTATTATTATTATTATTATTATTATTATTATTATTATTATTATTATTATTATTATTATTATTATTATCATTATCATCATTATTATTATTATTATTATTATTATTATTATTATTATTAGTAATTTTATTGTCAAATGGGAAAATAACTTATACTTGCCGTGTCAAGTTTAGAATGATATGATAAGTGGGACCCACAGAAGAATTGGCATTAGAATGGTTATATGTTTCAGCAAAATCCAGACTATTTTATGGAATGAAACCCTCGATTAGGAGTGGGAATGAACCATAATTACAATCATTTGAGTAGTGGAAGCTGTCATTCCCGTAACGCATTATTCCCATCATTTTGTCTGAATTGGTCACACGTTTCAGCTCACTCTTGCAACGTTTCTGCTGAAATAATACCTCCTAATTACACCGAGTAAAGAGAGATCAAAAGGGCGATTCAAATCATCACCACAGATTAGAATATATACTTCCATATGATCAGATCAGTCGCATACATTCCATTTGAGAGAGTTCAAAAATGTGTGACAGAGTTCTAAAAGTTTGAGAGTGCTCCAGATTTCCGATTCCGAATTCCAGTAAGTATAATTCAACACAACCTCTCTTCGTCGACCCCGAATAGACGATTATAAGATTTTGAAGTATCATTCCTTTGTACAAGGTTACAGTCACTAGAGTGAACTTTCAGGATTTGTGGTTCAGTTTTCCATCCGTAGAAAGCTATACAGTAAGTACAATTCTTCCCTATTCGATATCTTAAATCGGACTGTCATTTAGGATCCAATCTAACCTTCCGACGTCACTCGCCGAAATGCAGTCAGCGGTGTGGTTCGTTTCTATTTCCTGTGTTACTCTCAAGGTTGTGGCTGTCTTCACTTTCGAAAACCTCCAACACCAACTATCAAGATGTAAGTTAACACTCCTTACACCAAGTTTTGGGAGTCCCAATCTTCCTTTTTATCAGTCATTAGGCCGTAGGTGTGTTCAATGTATATTCTTAATTTCCTTGTTCCATATGAATTGTTTCTGCCTAGCCCTCACTTTCACCATGTCCGTATATTTTGCAAATCCACATCAGTAGTTATTAGGTTAGAAAAATTGTAAAAGCAGCCTGTGAAATTAACGTTTTGATCAATGTTCTAATGGTATATATATGTATAGCCTTGTATGTATTTATGTATGTATATATATATATGTAATCCCTATATTGTGTACTTAGTCCACTTTCTGCCCTCTTCAAAATTATCATTGGACCTCCCGAATGAAAATGGCTTCTCTTTGACTTGCTTATGTTTCCTTTTGATTCCAGAAGAAAATTTTTATCTATTCCTAATACAGATTTAGAAATTATAAGATCTGCTATATAAAGAATCTGGCCTTAAAGTTTTTACTCTTTTAACTAACTAGACTTTGTAAGATCTGGCCTTAAATAATATGTGGATCCGCAAAGGTTGAAAATGTATATATACTTCTATATATATAAATAATGGTGATTGTGAGGATCTGAGTCAAGTAGTTTAACTATATTACACGGTTTTGAAGTAGTTTTGGCAAGATCCACATATTTTAATATATATTAAAAATCTACAGATCATGTTAGTTCGAATTGCGTGTTTTTGAATATGATGAGTATCTGGAATATTTTTTTAAGTAACGATTTGGATGAGGTCATGAGAATATAATATTTGATGTTTGGGAAGAATCCAACTAGTTGTAAAATCGCTTATTGTTATGATTAAAAGTTTAATTTTTTGTACAGTTAGACTACTCCCTATGAGTTGATGAAATTCTTCTAATTTATTAAATGAGTGAAAACATTTCTTAAAATATATATATATCTTTTTTTTAAAAAAAAACCTTTGTGATATGTGATCGAGTGGGATGCTTGTTATTTCTTATAGCCAAAACGGCACATATGGTTATTATGGTTTAGTGATTGTAAGAGTCTATACTCCTAGATGTATCCGTATGGGTTATCTAGGGCTCCGGAGTGGTCTGTATAGGGTCACTGCTTTCACATCCCTCGTGGGTACGAGTGCCAGAGGTGGGTTGATCCCAAGGGTACGTCCCTAGGATCTTTATTATGTTATGGAGTCCTTGTGGGTGTTAGTCCCAAAGGGCATGAGTGGTGTCATCGATCATATTGAGCAACGGTAAAAGATTTATTTTTGGCGAATGCGAGATTAAAAATTATTTTATTCATGATGTGAATTACCCTCTTTAATTAAATATATATATAATCTTACTAAGATTTCCAAAATTTTGTGTGGTTTGTTAACTTACACAGTAACGTTTGTACTGATTTGTTGTTATCCCCATTTTTCTTTCAGATTTCGAAGAGTAAGCATTCACATGGAGGGATGGGATTTCTTCTTAACGACTTGTCGCTTTTACTTTATTTAATTTTTTGCACTGAACTATGGAACTTTGGACTATGTTTTTGGCCGCATGTTTTGGCCCTTGTTTTAGCTTCCGCAGTACTTTTATATTTTATGCATGTGGACATACTCTGAATTTTAACTTCGGGCATTATTGAATGTTTTTTTTAAATTATTTTAAAGTATTGATACAACTTAGCCATAGCATCTTTTTAGATAAGCTCGATTTGGATCGTGTCTTATTTAGAAAGGTGTGGCGGTAGCGTCCCGGCCTGGGTGACCAAATCCGGGGTGTTACAAAGTGGTATCAGAGCCCGAATTTTTTTTTTAAAGCTATTATTTTCGGCCCAATATAGAGGCCCAAATTATTAAATATTATTTTTAAGCATTTTAAATATTATTTCCATGGAAAAGAATTTTTATTTTAAAATCCATGGAAAATATATATATATATATATCAAAAAAATCGACAAGTCTCAAATAGTTACTATTATTTTTGGGGGGTGCATATGCATTAACATGTGTGCTTGAAATGTGCAAAATATTGATGTGTTAAAGTTTATCTATTAGATGGCCGACCCGAAGCTTTTTGAAATGATGACCGATATGCTATGCTCGATGACTAGTATTATGCATGAATTGAGACATAGCCGTGAGGAGGTTAGTGCATATAAGCATCGTGTTAAAGGTGTTGAGGGAGAGTTGGAGAAATTGAAGAATGTTCGGCAGCAGGATTTAGGCCGCATCGCTGCTCTTGAAACTCTGTTTCATGAGGAGCAACACAACAACCATATGCTTAGAGGACGTGTGTTCACCTTGGAGCACGAGATTGTTGACTTGCAGAACCGACTCAATGCGCCGGAACCTGAAGAGGAAGAGGAGGAGGACCCAGACATGTATATCGATATTGATGGCGTGGAGGAGGAGGAACAAGAAGCGGAAGTAGTGGACCAACCGGTACCTCTTGACTCCGACGAGGAGTATGAGCATGATAGGGCACTCCTCGGCTACTCTCCTGATTACCTTCTCTAGATTGATCGCATTATATCATTGGATTCCTTATTGCTTTTCGTATTTCATATTATCTTATTGCTTTCCGTTGTAGCTTGCCATCCTAAATGATATAGTGGAATGAAGTATTTCCTTTTTCTCTAGTGCGTCATCTCTTTTAGAATTCTGCATATTCGGGGCGTTAGCACTTTCTGACTTGACTACTAACCTACCGTAGAATTCGATTCTCATCTTTGCATGCTTATCTAACAGAATGCCGCCAAGGGAAAGGACAAGGAGGGAAATCCCTAACAACGAGAATGCTGATATTTCCGCTGGGGCAAACCCGCCTAATCCCGGTGGACAAGCTAACCCTGCTCCTAATGCGATGGACGAGCGACTTAGTTCAGTCGAGCAGGTCCTCATCGCTTTGGGGAATGCTGAAGTCAATCGAGCTCAGGCAGCAGTGCCGCCTCCGGCAGCTCGAATAAATTACTTGGCGATGGTGAACCCCTACCAGCCGCCCCATTATGAGGGACAGGAGGATCCCGCAAAGCTAGAAGACTGGATCAGGACATTTGACAAGCTTTTGAACGCCGTCAGATGTCCCGAGAACGAGAAAGTGAGAGTGGCGACGTACTACTTAAGTGGGGAAGCGGATGAGTGGTGGCAGAATCACCAAGGGGGGCTAGCTGATGGCGAACATGCCTATTTTTGGGAAGAATTCAAGGAGATGATGAGAGAGAGGTTCTACCCCCTTAGTACGAAAGCTGCTAAATACGAAGAGTTCATCAACCTTCGTCAGGGCACCCAGACAGTACAAGAGTACTACGCGAAATTTAAGGAGCTCGTCCGTTTTGCTCCAAGACTTGTGTAATACCCGAGAATTTTACAACATAAATAAATAAATAAATAAATGAATAAATACAATAAATACAATAAATAAATAAAAATAGACGAAATGAGAAATGAAATTAATTAAAGAAATTTAATTAAACAAAAGAAATTAAATAAAGTTAAATAAGTCATTACACGGGTACCCGATATAAATGAACTCGAGAATTCGAGCCAAAACGTAAATTTAGATCCGAAAGAAATAACGACACAAAATAGGAACCCGAAGAGAGTCCGGAAATTGGAATCTGGGAGCATAGAGGGATAGAAACCCGAAAGAGAGGCGGAAAAGCACGACGGATCGCACGACCCGCCCGGACCGAAGTCCAGGCGTAAGTCGCGCGCTGGCCGCGCGCTAATAGGGGAAAAGGCGCGCCAACCCCGCGCCAGAAGACAGATTCGCCCGTTGCGTGAATCTCTCGCCCGAACGCGGATTTTTTGACTTTCGGTTGAACATCTCTCGACTCAAGACCCTTAGGGTCAGATCTTGGACGCCCTAGGTCTTAGCTATCTATAAATAAACCCCCTCGGAAGCCCTACGATACTCTCTATACACACAAGTCGTAATCCCGGAGTCAACGGAGGCACCAACAGACTGAGACAGCGGCTGTTGGACGAAAATCGGGAGATCTCCAACGTGTGGTAAGCCCTAGTCTGAATAATCCTTGTTCGTTTCAATCCGAAAATGGATTCTAACCTCATTTCTCTTCTCTTTACACCCCGAATCGGATCTAGAACGAGGAACCCGACGAACGGAGAGGAGAAACGGTGAACTGGAAGCCACGCCTTCGAAATAGACATCCCGGATGTTCACAAATCAGTAAGTTAACTCTTACATGGTTTTGGGAGGAATTAAAACGTTCGAAACTAAAAGATTTAACAAGAAATCGTAAATCTGCCAACTTATGTTTTCTACCGACGCAACAGTTTTGACGAATTTTTCCGAACCTTAAAACAACTTCAAACGGAAAACCTTAAAACACAAAAAACGTTCCTAAGGCTTAGATCTATCTACTGTAAAATTTTCAGAATTTTTAGAGATGATTTGATATATAAAAACCAACCGAAACCGAACTGCTTGGATCTAGATCTTGAAATTCTTGGCAGAACTTAGGTCTGATTTTGATCACGTTTTTGACATAGGTTCCAGACCGATTTAGATCTTTGGCCGAACATGAAAGTTGTAGATAAATGTCTTAAGATGGTCTCTGTAAAATTTCATCAAATTTGGAGTTGAATTGCTATGGTATAATTCGAAATCTTTAAACTGTGACATATGAAATACGGACAGAATTGTGTTTCTGTGAAAATTGGTGTTTATGACCTATTTCGGTGTCTCGGATTGGAAAAGTTAAAACATGAAAGTTGTAGATCTCAACATTTCTGAGTCAGTCGTGAAATTTCGGAATTTTTGGAATTAAATCTGATTTTAGACGAATTTTAGATTAAACTGTGGTTAACCGGAAGTCAAACCTTGAAATCTTGTTGAAACATGAAATTAACCTTTAGGGTTGAAATGAGTTGAGATATTATTTTTAAACAAATATAATTGAGATCAGATTTTTGAAATTAAATCCCCTTACAAACTTGATAAATTAAAATTAGGGGTGAGTGCTCTGCAGGGTGCCCCCTAACGATTCACTTCGTGCCTTAATGGACGATGGTGACCCCGCGCGCTAAACTTGAGATATGATATCGCCAAAACGGCATGAGATATAGATCCTACACTCTCGAGAATATCCACATGGGTTTCCCGAGGCTCCGGAGTGGTACTGGGTATGGCTGATACGGTTGCGGCCGCCGGGCTACCGGCTAAACTTGTTGAGATTGCGATGCAATCGTGAAATACTTGGAATACTAAATCTGGGATGTAATGGGGATATTAAATTAAATTAAATTAGATTAAATTATGTTTGTTGTCCAATTAGATTATTTAAATGCTTTATTTAAATTATGGCTATTATTTTAAATCATGCGAAATGTGTTGTTAAATAGAGCCCTGAAATAAATTATGCAATTGGATAGTTGATTAGATTAAATTGAATATTATGTTATTATCATGCTTTTATTAAATTAATGGCTTTTAAACCCTACGATCATGCATGTGTTAACTTACTCAGCAAGTTGTGCTGACCAAACCATTTTTATTCCTTTTTCTTACAGAGTATGTGGATTGAGCATGTATGAGCACGATTCATGCATGGGATTTTGGGAAAACATTATTTTGTTTTTAAATTCGTACATTAGACTATATTATGAACGGGCCTGTTTAACCCGTGGTTTGGCCATGTCGGCCCTATTTACATTTTCCACTGCAATACTATACTTAAATATTATTTCCGCTGCGCTATGATATTATTATTTTCGAATTATATTGTATGGGCTGTTTTGAATGCTTTAAATGTTTTAAATACTGCAATACCTAGCCTTGCATCTCTTTAGTAAGCTCGGAGAAACCGTGTCTTACTAGGGAGGTGTGGCGGTGACATCTCGACCTGGGTGACCAAAAACCGGGGTGTTACAACTTGTGCCAACTGATACGGATAAAGCACAGAAATTTGAAATGGGGTTGAACCTCAGTGTTAGAGAAATTTTGGTAGGAGGACAGCATACTTCTCTGCAGGCTGTTTATGACCGAGCGGTGGCAATCGCCCAGGTGCAACAACTGAAACACAAGGACCAGGAAGAATCGAGCAAGGGCTCGAACAACTTTGAATAGAGGAACCGGAACAGCAGTAATGGAAATAACTTCAGGAGAGGAAATGATAAAGGAAGGAATGATGGGCAGAGGAGGCCTGAGAACAGAGGATTCAATCAAGGAGGCAATGGAAACCTGAGGCCGGAGAATCAAGGCGCTTTCATACCCAGATGCCCACGGTGCAATCTCCCGCACTTGGTGCGAGAGTGTCCAAAGCCTGGACATTGCTTCCAATGTGGCAGAGAAGGCCACATGAAGAAAGAATGCTGACGAGAGAGGACCGTATCGAGAAGAGGCCGGATCTGCTGAACCGTCCTCAAGGGAACAGGCCAGCTGGGGCGAACCAGCAAAGCAATCAAGGTCAGAGGGTTCCACAGGCACAGAGGCCACCTCAAAATCACAACCAGCAAGGAAATCAGGGGGGAGCAATGGGACGCTTGAACGTGATCAACCAAGCGGATTTGGCCGCTCAGGGAGAAGTCATCTGTAACACCCCGGTTTTTGGTCACCCAGGTCGGGGTGTCACCGCCACATCCCCCTAGTAAGACACGGTTTCTCCAGCTCACTAAAGAGATGCAAGGCTATGGTTTTTCAGAATTAAAACATTCAAACAGCCCATTCATATATAATTTAAAAATAATACATCAAAGTTGCAGCGGAAAATAATATTTACATATATGTATCGCAGCGGAATTTAAATATAGGGCCAACATGGCCTAATCACGGGTTAAACAGGCCCGTTCATGCAAGATCTAGTCTAATACAAAAGTTCCAAAATAATTTATCATCCCAAACTTCCCGTGTATGCATATGACGATGCATAATTCTCAACTCTGAAAGAAAAAGAAATAAAAAATGGTTTTGGTCAGCAAAAACTTGCTGAGTAAGTTAATACAAACATGATTATGAGGTTTCAAAGCCTTTAATTAAATTTAGTAAAAACATGCTTATAGGTAATATACAATTTAATTCATTCATCCACTAATAATTAAATGGCATGATTCCAAACACGGATTTCCACATGAGCATAATTCAAATTCCATGGTAAAATAATCGCAAGCCATAATTTAAAGGCACAATTTAAATAAGGAAAATATTCAAGTATTTCAGGATTTCACTCTTCCTCTTTTATTCGATATAATCTAGTATAATTTGTTCTTGGGGAATCGAACCCGCAAGAAAACAGACAATCGCCCTTGGGGAATCGAACCCGCAAGAACTTACATAAATCCTAGGTGATAATGGCCAAAATTGTCCATTATTTCCAATCCATTTCCGTGTCTGAGACGGACATTTTGATCGTGTTTCCATCTTATTGTAATAAGAAAGCAGTTGAATTCGACAGATTAATGCGAGTTTGTAAAAACATCGAGCCGGTAACAAAAAGACACAAAATATGCAATTTTAATTGTATTTGTGTTAGAAAAATCCAAAAAACATGAAAAAAGGAAAAAGAAAAGAAAAAGGAATGAAAAGATGGGCAAAAGAATAAAAAGAGCCCACAAAAATCCAAAAAGATGGGAAAAAGATTGAAAATCCCACAACTGAAATTTGGCTAAGTGTTGAAGCACAATTCGAATTAATTCGAATTGCACAACAATTCGAATTGCTGAAGAGAACAAAGAAATGGTTAAGTGTTGGAAGGGATGAAGAAGCCTAATTCGAATTGTTCAAGTTCGAATTAATTCGAATTAGGGAATGAAGAGAGAAGAAACCCAAAGGCAAGAAGAAGATGCAATTCGAATTGTCCAATTCGAATTAATTCGAATTGGCACAAACAATTCGAATTGCCAACAAGTGCAAGGAAGCCAAGCAGAAACCCTCATCCAATTCGAGAAAAGACCAATTCGAATTATCCTAACAATTCGAATTGATAACTGAAGGCCAAAATCCCAGCTCAAGGAAGAGATCTCACAATTCGAATTAATTCGAATTGGTTGAGATAATTCGAACTTCACTCAACAATTCATCCAAAGAAAGTTGTGCACAACAATGGTGGGCCTAAGGTTTCGAAATTTATCTATAAAAGCAGACCTTCCACAACAGAATCAGGAGATCAAGAATTTTGCCAAAAAGCAGCTTGGGACAAAAAGAACAGCAGGAAGTTCCACACCCCTTAAGGGTTAGGTAAGTAGTTAGTTTAGTTTAGTTTATTTTCTTGCAAGTAGTGTAATCTTTACATGCTTTGATTTTAGTTTAGTATAAAAGCAGTTTGTGTAACCCCTAGAGTAGCCATTTCCCATATTTTTACATGCTTTTTAGTTAGAATAAACCCTACCTTCAAGCTAATGATGGTCTTGGGTTCTTTATTTTGCGTTCAAAGTGTCAATACAAGGAAAATTTCCAGAAATGGTTTTACTCATGTGTTTTGGCACTCTTTAATGCTTTCTCTAGAAATAAATGCTTAGTATGTTTGTTTGTTTCAACTAGGTTACATTTATTATGTCCTAGTTGACATTCAAACTTAATAAATGCATGTCTGGTGGGTTTTTGGTTTGATTTTGTACCTTAGAGCTTCAAATAAGTGTTCTTAGATTTTAGATGCTTTTAAGTTTGTTGACTTTTATTTTTATGCTTTATTTTTCATGCCTTGGTTCCATTTCATGTTGCCTTAGATAACTTGAGTGTTCTTAGTTTAGTCATGCAGTTCTTAGATAATTAGATGTTTTAGGTTCTTTGATCTTTGATCCTTTGTTTGTAGAAATAGGGTTTGAATCCTGCCAATACCCACTGGACATGTATTTGCTTCTTACTTGAAAATTTCACTAGGGTGGCTGTGAAATGACATTGATGTGAGATGAGGGATTTAGTAAATCTAAAACCATCATTACAGCACAGTGTTCACCTAACCCATGCTTGTGAAAACAAAAATTGTTGTTGTTTGAAACTGTGTAATTCGAATTGAGGCAATTCGAATTATCTCGAATTACCTAAGAAATTCGAATTGCACACCCAAAAATTCCCCTCATGTAGTTTTCAACCAATTTGAATTCTCTAATTCGAATTAATTCGAATTGGTTCAACAATTCGAATTGGGAAGGGAAACCACATTGTATTGCATATCATCCATTCATGCCTTAGTTTATTTTCCATCTCTTACCAAATTCGAATTGTGCAATTCGAATTAATTCGAATTGCTGAACAATTCGAATTCACCTTCCTCCTGAGGTAAATGCCTTAGTCAATTTTGAGCAAGGAAAGGACTTCATCAAATTCGAGTTGTTCAATTTGAATTAATTCGAATTGCTCAACAATTCGAATTAGATGATTCCTCATTCCCTTGCAAGGATTAATTGGGTAAGGTCATACTTCATTCTTCATGCTTCCTCAATTCGAATTGCCCCAGTAATTCGAATTGAACTATCCTTCTATTTTGAAAATTCCAAAAAATATTTTCTTTCATGATTTGTGTAAGTTGCATGAGTGTATTGGGCCTAGGCCCATTTCACCTAACTTTATCCATTACACATTTCAACCCATTAGTGTCTATTTATTGTGTGCTCAACACCCACACAATGCCAAAAATATTTTCTTACTTTTATGTTTTTCTCTTTCATTGTGTGTATGAACGGATAATGAGAAACACCACAGATTAATGTTGGTGAAAGGTCCCTTCACAGGGATATCGACTAACCCGTCTTCTGTGTGTCAATCATTATCTGTTATTTTGCATGATCTGGTTAGTGGTTGGTGGAAGCTTCGGCGAGCGTTCTCTTCACTAAGAGTTTCGATTAGTCACTCAGCCAATTCCTAATCAGATACAGTTTTAATTTTCCTTATCTTAATTTCTCAACCTGAATTCAAGTTGCAATAGTATCAACTGATGTCGACCAACATCAGTTGAGAAATATTGCAGCAAGAAATATGTAGGTTATTCTTCCACTCACAGACAAAAGAAAACTGAATGACGGCGGTCACCGTTGTTTGGAATTCTTTCTGTCTAAAATCAATCATCTGGGAAAATTGGGAACCGGACAGCAGATGTTTGTAGTCCGGAAAACCCCAACTATCTCTAGCACTCTTTTTAGCCAATTTCTTCTCATCTCAGGCTAATCCACCTTTGTGTTTCGCATTCTGTCTAACCCCACCATATATTTTGGGGTGTTTTATTTTCCTTTTCATATACTTGTATGCATGATACTATTATGTAGATGTTCTGGTCTTATTGCTATTTTGGGGATCCTTCCCCTTGGACACAGAAGTCTTGAATTAAATCAGATGCTGCATAATAAATTTCCAACAAAAATTCTGTTATAAAATCCGGATCTGAGTAAGGGATAAATTCAACAGTTATGACTAATTCATCTTCCACTGGGGATTGATTTTGAGAGCTTAGAAGCAGAGTCAGCGATTAGGTCTCATCTAGACTGAAAGGATCTGTGTTTTAATTGAGAGTTTAGTACCTGTCTAGGGAATGATTTTCAGATATCGATTGGTTTCTCAAAATTGCTGTGTGTTGGAAATCTGATATTAGATATCGCATTAAGTCAATATCCACTTGGGTGTAGATGAGATGTGATAAATAATACTAGAGGAACAACATATAGGCCTTGGTGAATTTATAAGGTAAGGTCGAGTATTCCTTCGACCACTATCTTCTTCTGCCAAAGTCTAGAATTGAGTCTTGAGTGAGTACATCCGGAATAGGTTCATTTATGGATCTGTTTCATTTAGTTTGTATCTCATAACTACCCAGATGTTGTAAGCCCTGTGGCTTATTGATATCTCGGGGGTTCTTGATCTGCATCTGGTCACCAAGACCAGGGGCTCTTTTATACTAACGGAAAGAGACGTTTTTAATGCTTCCGAGTGATAGATTTAAATGCTTTCTTTACAGCTTTCTTACTGCTTTCCTTTTAAATGCTTTCATAGAGGTCATTCGGAAGAATTAGGGGCTGTCCATCTGTTAAAAGGTTTGAGAGTTATGGAATGGTTTGGGGCTTGATTTGAAACTTTGGGTGTGACATGGGGGAATGATAGGAGTACTTGGCATGTCAACTAATGATATGTTAGGTGTTGCTTGTCCACCACAGATAAGTAATGTAACTTCACAAGGCCTGTGGAGGGAGTTATAAGTCTGTGGTATCTTAGAAATTGTTGTCTTAAGAGCATGTAAATTCTTACTGTAAGTACCTGTCTGTTAAAGGGAACATGGTGTAGAAAGCATGAGAGTTAGCTAACTGGAGGATTATCCCAAGCTAAGATCTGTGTATTAAAAATGGAAGTTTAATTGTGTTTCATCTGAATCTTGTCCAATCTTTATTATTTCCTCCCTGTCCCTTCTGTCATATTTAAACCTGCTTTCTAGATAGTGTAGCATAATTTTATATTGCTTTCGTAGTATAGATTTAATTGCTTTCTTCGATCCAGTTCATCATGCTTTGTAGAATAATTTTTGCTGCTTTCATGATCTGTTTTAAATTATGTTAAGTAGTTGTTAGAAACCCTTGCAAAACTTGAAACGAGTAACCGAGTGGAAAATCTTAGTAAACGACGTGGGCCCTGCTTCCATCGCACATCCTCCAGTGAACGATCCGGTACTTACTATAAATTACTGCAATTTTTGACTCCGTGCGCTTTCGGGAGCACAGTTTCTTGACACGAGTAAATAAAAACAACATTTTGGGAAAATACTCATACGGTGGGAAGATGTTCAAGAATTTCATGGCGGGTATCTTCTTGACATGAAATTAAGAGAAGCATCATGGTGCAGATACCAAGGACTTTCAGGGTGACAGACTGAAGGTCCATCCCGGTTGCACCGTGATATTTGTCAAAAGTTTCATGGCAGGAAGGACCACAGCGCCGTTTGAACCCCACATGAGTAATAAAAAGGGAAATCTTAATATATCCTTAAACCCCTTCCCTAAATCATAACTCTTTTCATTTAACAAATCCACACTTGATATTTCAGAAAATTACTCGTGTTAATGAAACTCGTCAAAAGTTTCATAGCGCCGTTGCCGGGGAAATGCAGACAGTTGTAATAAATAATACTTTATTAAGTATTGAACAATGGTGTCTGGAAAGATTGAATTATTTACCCCGGCTGCACCATGAAGCTGGAAACGGGTGCAAAAGTTTCATGGCGCCGTTGCCGGGGAGGATGCAGCGCCGTTTACTAGGAGAATTACATTCCTGATTTACTCATAGACAGTTTTTGTATATATTCTTGAACCGTTACTAACCTGGGGGTTGTACAGGTACTGTCAAAAGCTTGATACCAACTGCTTATGCAACGGAGAAGGAGTACATTACCGGAGCTACCGTTCGATCTAGAAATAGAAAGGACCGCTCGCCAACTGAGGGCAGAAGCCAGAAGATGGAAAGAGCAGGAGCGTCGGATCCGCACTTCACCCGAAACATCGAGCAGCGATCTATCAGACATGGCAGATAACCAGAACATTCCCCCGATCTTACCCATAGACCAACCACCAAATAACCCTGGTAATGGAGCTGACGGAGGAGTGGTAGAGCATCCTAATCGTGCCAACGAAGAGGAGAATCTACCAAATCCTAATCAGCAGCAATACCAGCAATTCCACCAACAACCACCACCACCCGTAAACCAATTTCACCAAAACCAAAACATACCAAACCAACAATACCAAAACCAAGCTTTCAATCCAGATCAGTTTCAGAACAACCCACAAGATCCACATAACTTTCAGCAATTTCCCAATTACCACCAACAGTACCAGAACCAAGCTGAACAAGGAAATCAACAACAACAGCAAGCAGCAGCGGACTTCATGCAACCGATAGTGGAGCCCTATCTGGATGGACCTGGGAGAGCACATTTTCCTGCACGCAATTTCGAGCTCAAACCGGCACTCATTAATTTGGTGCAAAACAATCAGTTCTGCGGTGCAAATCATGAGGACCCTCATGATCATCTCCAGACCTTCCTGGAGCTCTGCGACACGATCAAAAATCAGGGAGTCTCTCCTGATGCTATAAGGCTAATGTTGTTTCCATTTTCTTTATATAGTGGTGCCAGGGACTGGTACAAGTCATTGCCTATCAATCAGAGGAGCACTTGGGCAGACTTGGTGAGGAGCTTTTTGCTGAAGTATTTTCCAGAATCAAAGATTGAGGAAGGACGAGCTAAGATTGGAGATTTTAAAATGAAGCCAGACGAGTCATTATATGATGCGAAGGAAAGATTCTTGGGCCTCATCAGGCGATGCCCCCAACACGGATACGCACCATGGGAGCAATTGAGGAAATTCTACGGAGGACTCACCCATCCATGGAGAACAATGTTAGACGCCGGTGGCGGACGACATTTACTTCACCTGCCTATGGACCAAGCTTGGGAGAAGATTGAGACAATGTCTGTCAACAGATCGATCCTAAACACAGATGATAGGAAGGAGGATCCTCCTAGAAAAGTCTTTGCTGTAAGTGAAGGGAAAACAGATTTTGAAAAATTGCAGGAACAGGTAGCTGCGATACAGCTGAGTCAGGATAAAGGGAAGGGAATAGACGCTTCTCAGGCAGGAACCTCATCTGACCAAGTTCAAACACAGCAATCGGCAGTTGTCTGTGGACTGTGTCAGGGACCTCACCCAACTGACACATGCCAACAGATAGCTACCGAAAGCTGTAATTATACCGGGAACTACCAAAATCGCCATCCCAACCTCGCTTATTCCAACAACAATGCACTTAACGCGCATTTGTTGCAGCCAAACCAGCCCAACCAGTTCCAAAACCCACAGCAAAACTTCAGACCTCAGAACCAAGGATTCGTCCAGCAAAGAGTGCAGAACTTTCAAAATCAGAATCAGAATTTCCAACCTCAAATCCAACAGAGGCCTAATCAGAACCAAGGCCAGAATTTCCAGAATTTCCAATCCCAACCTGATTAGACTCAACAATATAACCAAAGGCCACCATCTCGTCTGGAAAATCTGATGACTGAGTTTATAGCCAATCAGAAGGATATAAACCAACAACTACAGTCATCAATCAAGAATGTGGAGACGCAAGTCACCCAGTTGGCCAAGGAACTTCAGAACAGGGGGAAAGGAACACTTCCAAGCAGTACTGAAGCTAACCCGCAGTGCAAAGCAATCACATTGCGGGGAGGCAAGACTCTAAAGGGAATTGTTGGATATGGAATAGAGACGGCCGAGAAGGAAAAGGATCCATTGGAGGGTGAAAAAGAAAATGAAAGGATCGAAGGAGGAGATGGTATTGGACTGGTCGAGGACAAATCAGAAACAGCTATTTCGCAGGCTGAAGCTGCAAAGGGAGCTGAAAAGGGTAGGGTTGAAGGTACAACTTCCTTCTCTTTACCACCAAAAACAAACAATAATAAGTACATGCCAAGGGTGCCATACCCGGCACGTCTTAAAAATAAGGAACAAGATGAAAAATTTAAAAAGTTCTTAGAAAGACTGAAAGCTGTCGAGATCACTATTCCATTGGTCGAAATGATTTCAGAAATGCCCGTCTATGCTAAATTTCTTAAAGAAATGATTTCAGGGAAGAGAAAAATTGAGCAGGAGGAAGTAGTGGTTTTGAACAGCAGTTGCAGTGCCATTATCCAAAGAGTGCTACCGGAGAAGAAGGAAGATCCAGGATGTATTACATTGCCGATCCACATTGGGAAAACTAATGTTGGAAAAGGATTGTGCGATCTGGGTTCGAGCATCAACGTTATGCCACTTGCTATGGTGAAACGTCTTCACTTGGGAACAATTGAACCGGTTACAATGAAGTTACAGCTGGCGGACCGATCAATTACCCATCCAATCGGAATCCTGAAGGACGTAATTGTCAAGACGGGAGGGACCCTCTTTCCCGTCGACTTCATTATTCTGGATATAGAGGAGGACTACGAGATGCCACTGATCTTAGGCCGCCCCTTTCTCTCAACCGGTGGTGCACTTATAGACGCGCGATCAAATCAAATCAAGCTCCGAGTCGGAGAAGAAGAATTGAATTTCAACATGGGAAAGCTGCAGAAGTTCCCGTCTGAGGGATCTTGTTCCATTTTTGATGTAATAGACAGTAGGAGTGAGGATGAGAGCATAGACTCTGTGACTGATGAGCCAAGCAAAGTTTCAAAACAGGTACTGAAGCCTGAAGGTGCGGAGCAACCAAGGAGCTGCAACGCTGTCCACTTCGAGGATCCTATCTCTGGGGACCTTGAAGAATTCGATGGAGTTGAGTTCATCCCGGAGGAAGAGGAAAGCACTGCTGAGGAGGAAGTGGATCCTGTACTGACACAGGATCCTGAAGGTAAATCTGATCTCTCTCTCCCATCCATTTCTCGCAAATTACTGCCTTCCGTTGAATGCCCACCAGAGCTTGAACTTAAAATACTTCCGGATCATCTCAAGTACGTCTTTCTCGCTGAACATAAAAGATTACCGGTGATTGTGTCAGCCAAGCTGACACAACAACAAGAAAAAGCTCTGGTAGACATTCTAAAGAAATATGTACATGCAATCAGATGGACCATTTCTGATATAAAAGGAATAAGCCCCTCTGTTTGCATGCACAGAATTTTAATGGAAGAGGAGTATAAGCCCTCAAGGCAACCACAAAGGCGTCTGAACCCCCATATGCAGGAAGTGGTAAGGAAAGAAGTTATCAAGCTCTTAGATGCTGGTATCATCTATCCTATCTCTGATAGCAAATGGGTTAGCCCAGTGCAGGTCGTACCGAAACGTGGGGGGATCTGTGTAACGACTAATGAGCAAGGAGAAGAAGTGGCGACGCGTCCAGTGACCGGTTGGAGAGTTTGCATCGACTACCGGAAGCTCAATACCGCTACCAGGAAGGACCATTTCCCCTTGCCATTCATTGATCAGATGCTGGAGAGGTTGGCCGGAAGGGAGTATTACTGCTTTTTGGATGGGTACTCTGGCTATAATCAGATTGTGATAGCTAGCGAGGATCATGACAAGACCACATTCACTTGCCCATATGGAACTTTTGCGTACAGGCGCATGCCTTTTGGACTTTGTAATGCGCCTGCCACATTTCAACGATGCATGATGTCAATTTTCTCAGAATTTATCGAAAAATGCATTGAAGTTTTCATGGATGACTTCTCTGTGTATGGAGATACTTTTGATGAATGCTTGACTAATCTTGCACAAATTTTGAAAAGATGTGAGGACACCAACCTAGTTTTGAACTGGGAGAAGTGCCATTTCATGGTCACCGAAGGAATAGTGTTGGGTCACCGCATCTCGCGCGCAGGCATCGAAGTCGACAGGGCTAAGGTCTCAGTCATCTCAAACCTACCATTGCCTAATTCAATAAAAGCAGTTAGGAGTTTCTTAGGGCATGCCGGTTTCTACCGGAGATTCATTAAAGACTTTTCTAAAATTGCCAAGCCGCTCACTAACTTGCTGTGTAAAGAAAACCCTTTTGTAATAAATGAAGCCTGTGTTCAAGCCTTTGACACGCTCAAAGGAATGTTGATTTCTGCTCCAATAGTGCAACCACCCGATTGGTCAATACCTTTCGAGGTAATGTGTAATGCAAGTGATCTCGCCGTGGGTGCAGTTCTTGGGCAACATAAGGAAGGGAAGCATTGCGTGATTCATTACGCAAGTCATGCCCTGAATGAGGCCCAAATTAACTACACCACCACGGAGAAGGAGATGTATGTTGTGGTTTTTGCGTTTGATAAATTCAGACAATATCTCATTGGTACGAAAACCACAGTGTACACAGATCACTCTGCACTGAGATACTTGTTTAGCAAACAAGACGCCAAACCTCGATTAATCAAGTGGGTACTTTTGCTGCAAGAATTCAACATTATAATAAAAGATAGAAAAGGCAGAGACAATGGTGTTGCTGACCATTTGTCTCGACTAGAAAATGATAAAAATGAGCTAGCCGTAAATGAGAATTTTTCGGACGAGCAACTGTTTGCCTTGCATCTTCATGATCAAGCATGTCCGTGGTTTTCCGATATTGCTAACTTTTTAGCATGCGGAATAACCCCGCCATTTCAAAGCAGAGGCCACAAAGCGAGGTTCAACCGAGATGTAGTTAACTACTTCTGGGAAGACCCTTACCTCTTCAAGCATTGTGCAGACTCGATTATTAGACGATGTGTAACTGAGCACGAGGCTTATCAAATCGCTAAGAAATGCCATGAATCGGAATATGGAGGTCACCATGGCCCCACTCGAACAGCTCATAAGGTGCTCGAGTGCGGTTTTTATTGGCCTACCATTTACGAGGATTGCAAAGCGTTTGTTAAAGCTTGCGACAGATGCCAAAGACTAGGGAATATCTCCAAGAGGGATGAGATGCCTCAACAAGGAATTCTCACTCTCGAGATTTTCGATGTATGGGGTATTGACTTCATGGGACCATTTCCGACATCTGATGGGAACCATTACATCTTGGTAGCTGTCGATTACGTTTCCAAGTGGGTTGAGGCCGCTGCACTGCCAACCAATGATGGCAACCAGGTCGTCAAATTTTTGAAAAATAACATTTTCAATAGATTTGGTGTACCCAGGGTGATCATATCAGATGGAGGAACCCATTTTGTTAATAAAGCATTTGCAAATCTTATGAGCAAAAATGGGATTCTCCACAAGATCGGCACGCCTTATCATCCCCAAACCAGTGGTCAAGTCGAGGTCTCAAACCGCAAAATCAAACACATACTCGAGGCCACTGTGGGGACAACTCGCAAAGATTGGTCACGTAAGCTCAATGATGCTTTATGGGCATACCGCACTGCATTCAAGACTCCCATCGGGATGTCTCCTTACAGACTCATCTTCGGAAAAGCCTGTCATTTGCCCGTAGAACTAGAGCATAAGGCTTACTGGGCCGTACGAATGCTCAATTTTGACTCACGAGTTGCTCAGAGTAAGCGCAAGTTGGACCTCAATGAAATTGAGGAAATACGTGCGCAAGCTTATGAAAGCTCGAGGATTTATAAAGTGCGGACCCAGAAGTTACACGATCGTCGTATTAAATCTAAACACTTCTATGTTGGCCAGAATGTCTTGTTATTTAATTCTAGGTTGAAGCTATTCCCCGGAAAGCTTAAATCCAGATGGGAAGGGCCATACGAAGTGATGCACGTGTTTGAAAGTGGAGCTGTCAGGATCCGAACTGACAAAGGAGAGCTGGTGGTGAATGGACACAGACTGAAGGAGTATCTTGGGCAGTTCGACCCCGAAAAAGAAGCTCAAATGACAACAGAACCGGCTTATGTTCAATAAATATTATACATATATTTACTTACTTATTTATTACTTTCTTCACTTATTTTTATTGGGACAAAGTATCCAAAAATCAATTGAACATTTAGAGTACTAAGACTCTAAATGTGAGGATGTTGATATTTGGAGAAAACCTAATACCTTTTCATAATTGTTTTGCAGGAATTCAAGGAACCAACAAAAAGAAAGATAAAGCTCCCAAAAACCAGGTTCCCGGTTGGGTTAATATTATATTTAATGAAAATTAATTCTGGAATTTAGAGAAATCTAAAATCCAGAATAAATTCATAAAATAAAACTGTTAACCCAACCTAAATTATGCAAGCAATATGTTTTAGATTCTAAGTCTGTGTGGATATGTTTGCTCTTGAGTTCATCTTGATGAACATAAATTTTTGAAAACCCAAAATTTTTCCTAAGTCTTGAATGTGGTTTATTTTTCATTTCAAGAAAATTCGAATTAATTCGAATTGCTTGGAACATACCACATAAGACATTTTGCCTTGGAAATTTTTCACATTCGGATTAGTTAATTCGAATTATGCAGGCAATTCGAATTAATTCAAATTGCCATGCAAATTCGAATTGGCACCCAAGGCAGAATTTTCGGATATTTTAGTAGGCCGAGAGTTTGCAATTCGAATTATAGGGCAATTCGAATTAATTCGAATTGCCTGACTAATTCGAATTGGCATACAAAAGGCATTCTCTTATGCAAGTGAGCAATTCGAATTGTGGGGAAGTTCGAATTAATTCGAACTACACCGATAATTCGAATTAGCTCACAAAAGCATTCCTATGCAAAGTTGGTCCCTACCATCAGGTTCGAATTATGAGTCAATTCGAATTAATTCGAATTGATTCACAATTCGAACTTGTGTGTAATTTTGCCTTTCAAGCCAATTCGAATTAATTCGAATTGGCCTGAATAACTCGCATCCCTCACAGAATGCATCAATTCGAATTAATTCGAATTGATGCAATAATTCGAACTCCCCTTCCGAACCCTTTTTATACCCTTTCTCCCTCTCAGTTCCCTCACTTTCACTTCTCACTCTCCCGAAAACCATCCGTTCTCTCTTGCGAAAAACTGTCTTCCTCGCGAAACCAGTCACACTTTTCGATCTTTCCTCCGTTCAAACTCATCGGAAATGGCGTCTTCGTCGTCTAATCCAAGTGGGAGCAGGGGGTGAGTGTTCTTTTTCGATTTCGCGCTCGGTTTCACTTTACAGTTTTGCCTCTTCGTCTTCCTTGCGAAATCGGGGATGGGGGTGGAATGTGTTTTGTTTTTCATGTTGAAAATGGTCGGAATAGGGTCGGAATGAGTCACACTTGTGCGGGGATGACCTAGAACAGGGTAGGGTGAACTAGGGTTGTTTTCGTGCTTTAAGTTCAAACTGCCATTTTTGAGGATTCGAACGTCTCTGTGATGGGGGTGTTTTCATTTTGAAAATAAGGGTTTCAAAACCCTTAAAAATATGGTTTCTGTTTAGTTTTAATGGTTTTGTTTCTTCATTTTGGTGTTTGTGCACATATTTGTTTATTCTGTGTTAGTGTTTGAGTAATCTGTGAGTAGGGTTAACACAGTAGACAGTTTCCTGTGCCCACTGTGTTGTTTTGATCAGTAGAAAAGTTGTTAATGATGACTCGAAATGCATATTGATGATATCTGCAAAAATTTATGTTTTTAAAGCATGAGTTTTGTTGGTAACATTAGTACATTACAGTAGTATAGATGGATCAAATGTTCTCGTTTCAGTTGATGTTTGCATGTATATTGTTATATGAGTATTTTAGTAATGAATGCTTTTGTCGGGTACATGTTGCCCACACATGGCAAACTCAACCCCAAAGGTTGACGTTTGCACATACGGAAACATGGTATTACAGACAAAACCATGCCAAAATTTTTCCAACACTTTTGGCATGGCATTTATGTATAAAAAGACAAATTTTCAGAATATTCTTTGTTTAAGTGTTTGATCTTTGTCAACTTGGAACAAGTGGGAAATACTTGTAAGGAATGTTTTGTTTTATTCCTTAAAAACCCACTTTCCAAAACAAAATCCAAATGGGGGACCACTCACACCCCCAATTTCATTAAATAAACAAGTCAACACCTTTTCATAAAAATCCAAAAATCGCCTTTTGTATGTATGCATGTCTACTTTTATTTTTATTTCTTATTTTTGGTCATGGTCCATTGTACATACTAGTAATTGCATAATTTATCGCTTGCATTCGATTTTCATCATTAATCTCTTATCTTCCCTACCTCACATGATTTAAATCACTTTTTAAGTGATAAAAATCATATTCCTTCGTAAGCTCAATAACCTACGAAATTTTCTCTTTTTGGTCCTTTGACCACCCAAAAACATCTTAGACTATTTATAGTCTAAGAAAAATTTCTAAGGATCCAAGATCCTTATATCTCTCTTGCTTTCCTTGTTTTTGCTGAAATAAGAGTAGATTTGATAATCTGACCCCTTGGACTTTCATAGTGTACCTCAAGTGAGACAGGTGTTAGAAAGTGAACTGTACTTTGAAGTGGCTGAAGGTATGAGGCTGAGGGTCTCAGACCTAATCATCTCTCCATGTCTTTTCAGAGACATCATTCCCCTAGCCCAAAACGAAGATCACGAGGAAGAAACCCAACTACTGGATCTGCCAGTAGAGCTCCTAGGAGAAATCCTCTCCCGCATCGGAGAGGATTGCATCAAGAAAGTGTGGAGGGTCAGAGAAGTGTGCACCAAGCTCAGGGATGCAGCTGATCTTCCCATTGTCTACGGAAGGTGTGAACTGGAGACCACCATCGTCAAGATGTGGGAACAGAGGATGGAACTGCAAAAGGAAGCACTCATTGTCAAGTGCGAAGAAGCTGGCAATTACAACCTGAAACTCATCCCTGCCCTGCAGGCATTCGGAGCAGGAAACGAGACTCTGGCATGTGAGCTACTAAAGGAAGGGATTGAGGACAACCACAAGGCCTCAATCTTTGTCAGAGGATACATGCTGCTTAGCAAGCTGGACAATGAACAGGTTCGTCAAGGAATAGCAATGATCGACAAGATGGTGACAGACGAATCAATCATGGCATATGTGGGCAACAGCATCTTTGCATGGTTGATGGAAAGCCTGGAGACTCCTGATCTGTTCATTGACCAAGGACCCAGAGTCTACTGCCAAAAAGTGCTGGAGAACCAGGATGACGAGTGAGATTACTGCTTGCCCTGCAGCCTAACAAACTTCGTCCATTGGAGCAGGATTTTCTTCCAAGGATAGAGGGGAAAGATGCTGAAGATGGACGGAATCTGTAAAGATTCACTTTTGACTGGACTGACTGGGACTGTGTTTTGGGGTAATCTTTTGACTGATCTTTGATGCTAACCTATTCAAGTGTACAGCTTTGTCTGTATTGACGTCTAGATGTGATTAAGGTCGTGTACTGTATAACGAACCTTGAATTTGTTTGTTTTGATGGTAGTACGACGTATTTTGGTAGTCGTACATTTACTGCTTTCCACAAGAGAATTTCGTCTTGAGTTCTCCATTATTTGAAAAAGATGTGTGGCAGTCCAAGATGAATAAGTGACTGTCACGCCAAAAAACAAGCTGTGACATGCTTGCATGTTCACAGTGTCCATTTACTGCTTTCAATTAAACAAACCGGCATAAAACAAGCATAAATCTGTCACCTAAGTTCACATGTTGAATTTAGGCTGATGATGAAATTTTCAGACTATTACATTGGGATAAAACAATTAAAAATATGCACGACATGAATTCTTGAAGTTTTGAGCTATAAAAATCCAATGATATGATCACTTGAAAGACTAACAAACTTTCATGTTGAGAATTTGATTGAATAAGTTGTAAGAATTTTTCAAAGGTTAAATTTGAGAATAAATGTATGACATGATCAAACCGTCCCTTGTGAGATCTGAGCCGAGTCATTTTTACTCAATACTTCTTTGATTGTGTGAATCAATTCGATTAAAGGGCACTAGAACTTGCAATTGGGACCGATTCAAGACCATGCCATATTCCCGAAATCGAGCAAATGATCGAGGCACTTAGCAAAACCCAAAATTTTGGCTTTCGTTTGAATTCCAAACCCAAAAACATTTTCCCATTAGGATCAACCAATCTGAGCCTTTAAGCCTAATTTTTCTTTGAAGCCACTATATTATTCCTAGCCTTACAAAAAGACCAAGAAAATCAAACCCAAGTGCACATGAACCATCCCATCAAGGCATTGTAATCTTTGATCATCAAATATGTATTAATCGGTGTGCTATAAACCGATTCAAAAAAAAAAAAAAAAAAGAAAGAAGGAGGGGGTTGAGATCCATTCAACAAGAATAAATTGCAAATGACAAAGCAAATTAGACAAAGTCTAATGTCATGCAATAGAAAAAGAAAGAAAAACAAAAGAAAGATAGCAATAATGATGATCATAGATTCTGCAACATGCCAAGCTATGGTGGAATGGTGTCATGTCACTTTTTAGCCCAATAATTCCTTTTCCTACCAAATGTTACAACCGTATGCCCCGTTATAACCTTGAATAAGACCTCGGGATCTCGATTTGAAGAAATGAGCCGGTGGCGAGTTGGTCCAGTTGCAAGCTTATGGGAGAATTTAATTGAAATTGATTTTGAGCGTTGATGATAAAAGCCAATCTTGAGAGTGAGTGAACTTTCCGATTCTACTATATGTGAGGCTCTGTTTCTATTAATCAATGATCATGTCATGCCTAAATTCAAGAATTAAGCCAATGTGATTTTCTAAACACATATTCAAGAAGAATTAACAATAATGATTGGTTTGTATGTTCACTCAAGTGAGAAGTATCATTCCATTAAACACTGCAACCAAGAGAGTTTAATACTTGTAATTTTGATTGTCTTATCCCAATATAAAAAGAATGAAATTTCTGAGGCCACGCAAATGGATTGAATATGCAGAGTCCAAGCTCCTAGGAGCACTGACTCTGACTGCTCGGGGACGATCAGTATTAAATGTGAGGATGTTGATAATGGCCAAAATTGTCCATTATTTCCAATCCATTTCCGTGTCTGAGACGGACATTTTGATCGTGTTTCCATCTTATTGTAATAAGAAAGCAGTTGAATTCGACAGATTAATGCGAGTTTATAAAAACATCGAGCCGGTAACAAAAAGACACAAAATATGCAATTTTAATTGTATTTGTGTTAGAAAAATCCAAAAAACATGAAAAAAGGAAAAAGAAAAGAAAAAGGAATGAAAAGATGGGCAAAAGAATAAAAAGAGCCCACAAAAATCCAAAAAGATGGAAAAAAGATTGAAAATCCCACAACTGAAATTTGGCTAAGTGTTGAAGCACAATTCGAATTGTGCAATTCGAATTAATTCGAATTGCACAACAATTCGAATTGCTGAAGAGAACAAAGAAATGGTTAAGTGTTGGAAGGGATGAAGAAGCCTAATTCGAATTGTTCAAGTTCGAATTAATTCGAATTAGGGAATGAAGAGAGAAGAAACCCAAAGGCAAGAAGAAGATGCAATTCGAATTGTCCAATTCGAATTAATTCAAATTGGCACAAACAATTCGAATTGCCAACAAGTGCAAGGAAGCCAAGCAGAAACCCTCATCCAATTCGAGAAAAGACCAATTCGAATTATCCTAACAATTCGAATTGATAACTGAAGGCCAAAATCCCAGCTCAAGGAAGAGATCTCACAATTCGAATTAATTCGAATTGGTTGAGATAATTCGAACTTCACTCAACAATTCATCCAAAGAAAGCTGTGCACAACAATGGTGGGCCTAAGGTTTCGAAATTTATCTATAAAAGCAGACCTTCCACAACAGAATCAGGAGATCAAGAATTTTGCCAAAAAGCAGCTTGGGACAAAAAGAACAGCAGGAAGTTCCACACCCCTTAAGGGTTAGGTAGGTAGTTAGTTTAGTTTAGTTTATTTTCTTGCAAGTAGTGTAATCTTTACATGCTTTGATTTTAGTTTAGTATAAAAGCAGTTTGTGTAACCCCTAGAGTAGTCATTTCCCATATTTTTACATGCTTTTTAGTTAGAATAAACCCTACCTTCAAGCTAATGATGGTCTTGGGTTCTTTATTTTGCGTTCAAAGTGTCAATACAAGGAAAATTTCCAGAAATGGTTTTACTCATGTGTTTTGGCACTCTTTAATGCTTTCTCTAGAAATAAATGCTTAGTATGTTTGTTTGTTTCAACTAGGTTACATTTATTATGTCCTAGTTGACATTCAAACTTAATAAATGCATGTCTGGTGGGTTTTTGGTTTGATTTTGTACCTTAGAGCTTCAAATAAGTGTTCTTAGATTTTAGATGCTTTTAAGTTTGTTGACTTTTATTTTTATGCTTTATTTTTCATGCCTTGGTTCCATTTCATGTTGCCTTAGATAACTTGAGTGTTCTTAGTTTAGTCATGCAGTTCTTAGATAATTAGATGTTTTAGGTTCTTTGATCTTTGATCCTTTGTTTGTAGAAATAGGGTTTGAATCCTGCCAATACCCACTGGACATGTATTTGCTTCTTACTTGAAAATTTCACTAGGGTGGCTGTGAAATGACATTGATGTGAGATGAGGGATTTAGTATATCTAAAACCATCATTACAGCACAGTGTTCACCTAACCCATGCTTGTGAAAACAAAAATTGTTGTTGTTTGAAACTGTGTAATTCGAATTGAGGCAATTCGAATTATCTCGAATTACCTAAGAAATTCGAATTGCACACCCAAAAATTCCCCTCATGTAGTTTTCAACCAATTTGAATTCTCTAATTCGAATTAATTCGAATTGGTTCAACAATTCGAATTGGGAAGGGAAACCACATTGTATTGCATATCATCCATTCATGCCTTAGTTTATTTTCCATCTCTTACCAAATTCGAATTGTGCAATTCGAATTAATTCGAATTGCTGAACAATTCGAATTCACCCTCCTCCTGAGGTAAATGCCTTAGTCAATTTTGAGCAAGGAAAGGACTTCATCAATTCGAGTTGTTCAATTCGAATTAATTCGAATTGCTCAACAATTCGAATTAGATGATTCCTCATTCCCTTGCAAGGATTAATTGGGTAAGGTCATACTTCATTCTTCATGCTTCCTCAATTCGAATTGCCCCAGTAATTCGAATTGAACTATCCTTCTATTTTGAAAATTCCAAAAAATATTTTCTTTCATGATTTGTGTAAGTTGCATGAGTGTATTGGGCCTAGGCCCATTTCACCTAACTTTATCCATTACACATTTCAACCCATTAGTGTCTATTTATTGTGTGCTCAACACCCACACAATGCCAAAAATATTTTCTTACTTTTATGTTTTTCTCTTTCATTGTGTGTATGAACGGATAATGAGAAACACCACAGATTAATGTTGGTGAAAGGTCCCTTCACAGGGATATCGACTAACCCGTCTTCTGTGTGTCAATCATTATCTGTTATTTTGCATGATCTGGTTAGTGGTTGGTGGAAGCTTCGGCGAGCGTTCTCTTCACTAAGAGTTTCGATTAGTCACTCAGCCAATTCCTAATCAGATACAGTTTTAATTTTCCTTATCTTAATTTCTCAACCTGAATTCAAGTTGCAATAGTATCAACTGATGTCGACCAACATCAGTTGAGAAATATTGCAGCAAGAAATATGTAGGTTATTCTTCCACTCACAGACAAAAGAAAACTGAATGACGGCGGTCACCGTTGTTTGGAATTCTTTCTGTCTAAAATCAATCATCTGGGAAAATTGGGAACCGGACAGCAGATGTTTGCAGTCCGGAAAACCCCAACTATCTCTAGCACTCTTTTTAGCCAATTTCTTCTCATCTCAGGCTAATCCACCTTTGTGTTTCGCATTCTGTCTAACCCCACCATATATTTTGGGGTGTTTTATTTTCCTTTTCATATGCTTGTATGCATGATACTATTATGTAGATGTTCTGGTCTTATTGCTATTTTGGGGATCCTTCCCCTTGGACACAGAAGTCTTGAATTAAATCAGATGCTGCATAATAAATTTCCAACAAAAATTCTGTTATAAAATTCGGATCTGAGTAAGGGATAAATTCAACAGTTATGACTAATTCATCTTCCACTGGGGATTGATTTTGAGAGCTTAGAAGCAGAGTCAGCGATTAGGTCTCATCTAGACTGAAAGGATCTGTGTTTTAATTGAGAGTTTAGTACCTGTCTAGGGAATGATTTTCAGATATCGATTGGTTTCTCAAAATTGCTGTGTGTTGGAAATCTGATATTAGATATCGCATTAAGTCAATATCCACTTGGGTGTAGATGAGATGTGATAAATAATACTAGAGGAACAACATATAGGCCTTGGTGAATTTATAAGGTAAGGTCGAGTATTCCTTCGACCACTATCTTCTTCTGCCAAAGTCTAGAATTGAGTCTTGAGTGAGTACATCCGGAATAGGTTCATTTATGGATCTGTTTCATTTAGTTTGTATCTCATAACTACCCAGATGTTGTAAGCCCTGTGGCTTATTGATATCTCGGGGGTTCTTGATCTGCATCTGGTCACCAAGACCAGGGGCTCTTTTATACTAACGGAAAGAGACGTTTTTAATGCTTCCGAGTGATAGATTTAAATGCTTTCTTTACAGCTTTCTTACTGCTTTCCTTTTAAATGCTTTCATAGAGGTCATTCGGAAGAATTAGGGGCTGTCCATCTGTTAAAAGGTTTGAGAGTTATGGAATGGTTTGGGGCTTGATTTGAAACTTTGGGTGTGACATGGGGGAATGATAGGAGTACTTGGCATGTCAACTAATGATATGTTAGGTGTTGCTTGTCCACCACAGATAAGTAATGTAACTTCACAAGGCCTGTGGAGGGAGTTATAAGTCTGTGGTATCTTAGAAATTGTTGTCTTGAGAGCATGTAAATTCTTACTGTAAGTACCTGTCTGTTAAAGGGAACATGGTGTAGAAAGCATGAGAGTTAGCTAACTGGAGGATTATCCCAAGCTAAGATCTGTGTATTAAAAATGGAAGTTTAATTGTGTTTCATCTGAATCTTGTCCAATCTTTATTATTTCCTCCCTGTCCCTTCTGTCATATTTAAACCTGCTTTCAAGATAGTGTAGCATAATTTTATATTGCTTTCGTAGTATAGATTTAATTGCTTTCTTCGATCCAGTTCATCATGCTTTGTAGAATAATTTTTGCTGCTTTCATGATCTGTTTTAAATTATGTTAAGTAGTTGTTAGAAACCCTTGCAAAACTTGAAACGAGTAACCGAGTGGAAAATCTTAGTAAACGACGTGGGCCCTGCTTCCATCGCACATCCTCCAGTGAACGATCCGGTACTTACTATAAATTACTGCAATTTTTGACTCCGTGCGCTTTCGGGAGCACAGTTTCTTGACACGAGTAAATAAAAACAACATTTTGGGAAAATACTCATACAGTGGGAAGATGTTCAAGAATTTCATGGCGGGTATCTTCTTGACATGAAATTAAGAGAAGCATCATGGTGCAGATACCAAGGACTTTCAGGGTGACAGACTGAAGGTCCATCCCGGTTGCACCGTGATATTTGTCAAAAGTTTCATGGCAGGAAGGACCACAGCGCCGTTTGAACCCCACATGAGTAATAAAAAGGGAAATCTTAATATATCCTTAAACCCCTTCCCTAAATCATAACTCTTTTCATTTAATAAATCCACACTTGATAATTCAGAAAATTACTCGTGTTAATGAAACTCGTCAAAAGTTTCATGGCGCCGTTGCCGGGGAAATGCAGACAGTTGTAATAAATAATACTTTATTAAGTATTGAACAATGGTGTCTGGAAAGATTGAATTATTTACCCCGGCTGCACCATGAAGCTGGAAACGGGTGCAAAAGTTTCACTAGGGAATCAAACCCGTAGGAATCAACACATATTCTGGGGAATCGAACCCGCAGAAAGACACACCCCGGGGAATCGAACCCGCAATGTTTGACACGGACATCCTGGGGAATCGAACCCGCAGGAAAACATACAATCGCCCTAGGGGAATCGAACCCGCAAGAACTCAAACACACCCTGGGGAATCGAACCCGAAAGGTTTGACACGGACATCCTGGGGAATCGAACCCGCAGGGACACAGACGCCCTTGGGGAATCGAACCCGCAAGGTCAAAACAAGTTTCACAAATTTCACATGTTTCAACATATAATTTCACTAGTCGTTGTTTTGTTACAAAAATATTTAAAAATTCATCTTAAGTTAGATCATTCTGAAAATTTACCAGTAACTCCGAAACACAGAGATGAACAAGTTTCATGTTTTAAGTTTTTCAATCCGAGATATGAGAGTAGGTGAACAATGTCAACCTTTAACAGGATATTAATCTGTCCGAAAATTCTGACGTCAGTTTCAAGGTTTCAAGATCTACCATAGCAAACTAACTCCAAATTTGATGACATTTTACAGAGAGATACCTAAGACATATACCTTCAACTTTCATGTTCGGCTAAAGTTCCAAATCGGTTTAGATCTAATGTCAAAAACGTCATCAAGTTCGAAACTAATTTCTATCAAGGTTCTTGATTTCGGTACAAACGCAGATCGGATCGGCTCAGGTTCGGAGGTTCAAATCTTAACGAAAAATTCTAAAATTTTACGGAGATGTTCTAAACTCATAGATCTACAATTCTTATGTTCAACGCCAATCCTAGATCGGCCTAGAACTAAGGTAAAAATCACCAACAAGTTCGAACTAGAGTTCTGTCACGAATTCCAAGATCCAGGTTTAATGCAGTTCGGTTTCGAGTGAATTTCATATATCAAATCATCATGAAAAATTCTGAAAATTTTACAGTAGATAGATCTAAGCCTTGGGAACATTTTTCGTGTTTTAAGTTTTCTCGTTTGAACAGTTTTAAGGTTCCTAAAAATTCGTACAAAAATGCTGTGCTGTAATGGTTTTCGTGTGGACAGAATTTATGTTCTTGATTAAATCTTGAGATTAGATGTATTTTAATTCACCCAAAACCATAGTAAGGTTAACTTACAGATTGTTGAGCGTCCGGGATCGTCGATTCGGAGGCGTGGCTTCCAGTCCTCCGTTTATCCTCTCCGTTTGTCGGGTTCTTCGTTCTCGATCCGGATCGGGGTTTTGAATAGCAAAAGGATGAGGTTAGGATTCGTTCTCGAATCAAGAATGTATAGAGGAATAGATCGGATCTTACCAAGGCGATAGAAGACCCCAAATTCGTCCAAGTCAGTCCCTTCTCTCGGTGTTGTGCCTCCGACGACTCCGGGACTAGGGTTTCGACGTATAGAGAGATTTCGTAGGGTATCAAAACGTATTTGGAGCTTTTAGGAGGTCTTATTTATAGATAACTAAGGCCTAGGGCGTCCAAGATCTGACTCTAAGAGTCTAGAGTCGAAAGATGTTCAACCGAAAGTCGAAAAATCCGCGTTCGGGCGAGAGAATCGTGGAATGGCCGCAACTGCCCCGCCGGCGGGCACTTGGCGCGGGAAACCCTCAAAAACCGTGCGGACACCGCGCCATCCTGGCCTGGACTTCGGTCTGGGCCGGGTCGTGCGATCCGTCGGGCGTTTCCTCCTCTCTTTCGGACTTCTACCCCTCTACGCTTCCGAATTCCGATTTCCGGGCTATCTTCGGGCTCCGATTTCCTATCTAAATTTTACTCGGACCTAAATTTATATTTGGACTCGAGTTATTGAGTCTATCGGTGTCGGGTCCCCGTGTACCCATTTATTCGATTAAATTGTTTTCGGCTTCCCGGGTTCTCGGAATTTTGTTTCCTTTTAAATTTAAATTCCATTTCTCATCTTTTGTGATTCTTTATCCATTTCTCATGTTTATTTATTTATTTATTTATTTATTTATTTATTTATTGGATTTATTTTATGTTGGAAAATTCTCGGGTATTACATGATCACTGGTACGTTTACTGCTTTAAGCGTACCCGTTAAAGTTTTGTTCGATTCAGGCGCGAGCTGTTCTTTAATATCTACAAGGATTATATCTGCCTTAGATCTTCCAGCGCCTAAGAACATTAACTTAGGAATTCAATTACCATCGGGCAAGGTGATATCGTGTTCGAAACGATACGATGGGATCCCGATAGTAATCAAGAACCTAGAATTCTTCGTGAATCTAGTCGAGTTTGATCTTAGAGACTTCAACGTCATCTTAGGCATGGATTTTCTGACTCAATACAAAGCCGTTATTGAGTGTCAGAATCAAAAGATTTCCTTAGCCAAGAGTCGAGGGAAGAAGGTTGTGTACTACATGCAGCCTCAAAGGAAGAGCGTTAAGGTGGTGAATGTCTTGAAGTTTCGCAATCTCATGCAAAAAGGCTATCACTTATACGCATGCTATGTGCATAACCTCAAAGACGAGGGAAACAAAATCGACGAGATCCCAGTCGTAAAGGAATACCCCGACATTTTCCCAGAAGATATTCCAGGGATGCCACCTGAGCGAGAGGTTGAGTTCACGATTGACCTGGTACCTGGAATTGAACCGGTATCCAAGGCACCTTATCGCATGGCACCCGCAGAGATGAAGGAGCTGAAGGAACAACTAGAAGAGTTGTTATCAAAGGGTTACATTCGACCGAGCACGTCACCTTGGGGCGCGCCAGTCCTGTTCATCAAAAAGAAGGACGGTGGACTTCGGCAATGTATAGACTACAGAGGTCTTAATCAAGTAACGATTAAGAATAAATATCCGCTACCTAGGATCGAAGACCTTTTCGATCAACTGACGGGAGCTTCGGTATTTTCCAAGATCGACCTGAGATCGAGATACTACCAACTGCGTATATCCGAGAAGGATACACCGAAGACAGCGTTTCGTACGAGATATGGGCACTACGAATTCACCGTAATGTCCTTTGGTCTCACGAATGCTCCCGCAGTATTCATGAACCTCATGAATAGTGTTTTCCGAGAGTTGTTGGATTCCTGTGTCATCGTATTCATCGATGACATTCTAGTTTACTCAAGGAATGATGAGGAGCATACGAGGCACCTGCATCAAGTACTCGCAACCCTGAGGAGAAATCAGTTGTACGCGAAACTGTCAAAATGCGAGTTTTGGGTGAAGGAAGTCGCATTTTTGGGACACATTGTATCGGCTAAGGGAGTGTCGATTGACCCGGCAAAAATATCGGCAGTAACTGATTGGCCGGTACCGGCAAGTCAGACAGAAGTAAGGAGTTTTCTTGGATTAGTCGGATACTATAGAAGGTTTGTGAAGGACTTTTCAAAGATTGCAAGAATGATGACCCAACTGTTAAAGAAAGGGTCAAAGTACGAATGGACTGCAGAGTGCGAAGAGTCTTTCCAAGAACTCAAGAAAAGACTCATAACAGCGCCAGTCTTGACACTTCCATCAGAGACGGAAGATCTTGAAGTGTACAGTGACGCTTCAAAAGAAGGATTGGGTTGTGTACTTATGCAAAACCAGAGGGTTATTGCTTACGCATCGCGACAACTCAAGCCGCATGAGGAGAATTATCCAACGCACGATCTGGAATTGGCCGCGGTAGTGTTCGCTCTCAAGATTTGGCGACACTACTTATACGGACGAACATGTCGGATGTTCACGGACCACAAGAGCCTCAAGTATATATTTACTCAAAAGGTGTTAAATATGAGGCAGCGAAGATGGCTTGAGTTGATCAAGGACTACGATCTGGATATAGCCTATCACGAAGGAAAAGCGAACGTCGTGGCAGATGCATTGAGCCGAAAGGCGAGGCATACGACAAACACTCTTATTTTACCTTCAGGACTATATATGGACTTAGCGAAGTTGGATACTGAACTAGTCCATTATGGAACTGTGGTAGAAAAGGTGAATGTCGTGACAATTGAATCTACCGTATTTGATGAGATTCAAGCAGCTCAGCCGGACGATGAGAATCTCAAGAGGATCAAGGAAAAGATTGGTGAGGGAAATGCGGTAGGATTCACAGTCCACGATGACGGAAGTATACGCTTCAAAGGGAGGTGGTGCGTTCCTCACAAGTGTGAGGAATTGAAGCGAAAATTGATGGAAGAGGGCCACAGTACGCCTTATTCGGTACATCCTGGTGGTGATAAACTATACAAAGATTTAAAGAAAATCTATTGGTGGCCGAGGATGAAGAGAGATGTCGCGGATTTTGTGGCTAAATGCATAACTTGCCAAAAGATAAAGGCAATACGGCAAAAGCCATTGGGATTGGTGAAGCCATTAGAGATCCCAAATTGGAAGTGGGATATCATCTCCATGGACTTTGTCTCGGGCTTACCGAGATCTCCCCGAGGGACGAATAAAATTTGGGTAGTAGTTGATCGGTTGACGAAAACTGCCATCTTTATACCAATGAAAGATAACTGGTCGATGGATCAACTGGCCAAGGCATATATCGAGAATGTGGTCAGAAGGCATGGTGTACCACATGATATCATCTCTGACCGAGATAGTAGGTTTGTCTCAAACTTTTGGACAAAATTGCAAGAAGCCTTGGGAACTCAAATTAAGATGAGCACGGCCTTTCATCCGATGACGGACGGTCAAACCGAGCGGACAATTCAAACGCTCGAGGACATGCTTAGGGCGTGTGTACTTGAATTCAAGGGAAGTTGGGAGAACCACTTGCCGTTGATTGAATCCTCATATAACAACAGTTACCATGCTAGTATTGGCATGGCACTGTTCGAAGCTCTTTACGGACGCAAGTGCCGCAGTCCGTTATGCTGGACAAAGGATGATAATTCTGTAGTTGTTGGACCTCAGCTCGTAGAAGACATGAGCAGACAGATCAAGGTCGTCCAACAAAAGATGAAAGCCGCACAAGACCGGCAGAAGAGTTATGCCGACACGAGACGACAAGAATTGGAATTCCAAGTGGGAGACAAGGTCATGCTAAATATGTCACCGATGAAGGGGGTGATGCAATTTGGCAAACGAGGAAAGCTGAGTCCTCGCTACATTGGTCCCTACGAGATCTTAGACCGTGTGGGAACTTTAGCTTACCGATTGGCTCTTCCACCGGAATTGTCAAGAGTCCACAACGTGTTTCATGTTTCTCAGTTAAAGAAATATGTACACGATCCAGCTCACGTCTTGCAAACTGATGTGATTGAGCTGGATGATGATCTGACATATGAGGAGTATCCAATCGAGATACTTGATGTCAAAGAAAAGGTCACGAGGAACAAGACCGTGAGAATGGTGAAGATTCTATGGTCCAATCATGGCACCGAGGAAGCGACGTGGGAATTGGAATCGGATATAAAGTAGCGGTATCCCAACCTTTTCCGAAGCGACGCGTGACAAGTTATGGGACATAACTGCAGTCCTAAGGGGGAGATGATGTGATACCCCGCAGAGAGTCGTCACACATCGAGGTAAAAATTTTAAATTGAGGCAGCCTAAATATTTCCATGCGTGCCAATTACTTGTTTACATTGGTTTTCTCTTTCCGAGTGCGACCAACTTCGAGGACGAAGATGATTTCTAAGGAGGGTAGATTGTAATACCCGAGATATTAGCCGAAAGAGATTCGTTTCTTGTATTATTATTATTATTATTATTATTATTATTATTATTATTATTATTATTAGTAGTAGTAGTAGTAGTAATTTTATTGTCAAATAGGAAAATAACTTATACTTGCCGTGTCAAGTTTAGAATGATATGATAAGTGGGACCCACAGAAGAATTGGCATTAGAATGGTTATATGTTTCAGCAAAATCCAGACTATTTTATGGAATGAAACCCACGATTAGGAGTGGGAATGAACCATAATTACAATCATTTGAGTAGTGGAAGCTGTCATTCCCGTAACATATTATTCCCATCATTTTGTCTGAATTGGTCACACGTTTCAGCTCACTCATGCAACGTTTCTGCTGAAATAATACCTCCTAATTACACCGAGTAAAGAGAGATCAAAAGGGCGATTCAAATCATCACCACAGATTAGAATATATACTTCCATATGATCAGATCAGTCGCATACATTCCATTTGAGAGAGTTCAAAAATGTGTGACAAGAGTTCTAAAAGTTTGAGAGTGCTCCAGATTTCCGATTCCGAATTCCAGTAAGTATAATTCAACTCAACCTCTCTTTGTCGACCCCGAATAGACGATTATAAGATTTTGATGTATCATTCCTTTGTCCAAGGTTACAGTCACTAGAGTGAACTTTCAGGATTTGTGGTTCAGTTTTCCATCCGTAGAAATCTATACAGTAAGTACAATTCTTCCCTATTCGATATCTTAAATATGACTGTCATTTAGGATCCAATCTAACCTTCCGACGTCACTCGCCGAAATGCAGTCAGCAGTGTGGTTCGTTTCTATTTCCTGTGTTACTCTCAAGGTTGTGGCTGTCTTCACTATTGAAAACCTCCAACACCAACTATCAAGATGTAAGTTAACACTCCTTACACCAAGTTTTGGGAGTCCCAATCTTCCTTTTTATCAGTCATTAGGCCGTAGGTGTGTTCAATGTATATTCTTAATTTCCTTGTTCCATATGAATTGTTTCTGCCTAGCCCTCACTTTCACCATGTCCGTATATTTTGCAAATCCACATCAATAGTTATTAGGTTAGAAAATTTGTAAAAGCAGCCTGTTGATGCACCCTGTGAAACCACATTTAAATAAGCTTAAATTACGTTAAAATGAACCTAAATTGCATGCATGAGACTCTATTTTACTGCTTTTTAATGTATATTTCATGTGATGTGTAAATATTAATAATACCGGTTAAATTGAGCTTATACGAGCCCAATTTACCTTGTTTTACGCTTTTTAATAAGACTTTGGCAATTCTAATACATTGCAATGATGTTTCAGGCATTAAAATGAAGAAAGAAGATGTTCGGAGGTCTAAGGATGCAAAATTCGGAATTTTCAACACTGGAAAAGCTCCAGAATGCGCCACATGGGCATGGCGGCGCCTAAAATCATGCTTGAGCGCCACATTATGCGCCACCTCAACACTTAGGAAAATTTCGGATGGAAAAAAGCTTCAGGATGCGCCGTAATAGCTTGGTGGCGCCGAAAAGTATTCCGGAGCGCCACAAAATGCGTCGCAGAGTAAAATTTAGGAAATTGTCAGAATGCACCGCACCTTATTGGCGGCGCATAAAAGTGCCTTTCAGCGCCACAAAATGCGCCACTTTCAAAAATTCGGAAAATCTTCGTATGCGTCGCAGCTCCTTGGTGGCGCCGAAAACCTCCTTCTAGCGCCACTTTTTGCGCCACAGTCGCGGTTGAGCAGTTTTCTAACCTCCCGAACACGGTTTTAAGGCTCGTTTATCTTCATTTCTTCATATCAGACTTACCATTGTTCGACAGAAACTCTCTGAAAACATATTCTAATGGGAGAAGAAGGCCGGAAACACAAATCCATGCCCGAGGAATGCATCAGGAACGATTTTCTGGACGTGTTCTTCCTATCATAGGTGTTGCCTTTCTTTTTCTTGCTTTGTAATGAATTGAAATTGCCTCTAAATATAATCTGCTATCATGTTTTTAATTTGTAGACGGATTTCTGTATTGTTCGTGTTATAAGTGTTCTAGAACGGGAGTTCAGAATCACTTTGAAGTACGAATTCATCTTTTATGGAAGCAATATAAATGTCGCTGTTTTATGTTGTAATTTGGAGTAATCTGCAAAGATGTTCGAATCTGTATTAGGATTGTTAATCTGCTGCATAAGTTTGATCGATAAATCTATTTAGGCAAAAATCTGATGTTTTATATTTTTATCTGCTAAATCTTAATTGATCGAGCAATCTGCAGTTTCTACTTTTAGCAATCTGAAAATAATTCTAATCTGTCTACATCTTAAAATTAGTAATCTAATCCAATTTACCATGTTTTGTTATTATTTTACCATAATTGTTAAATTATTTATACTGTTCTGCATAATTAAATGTTAGAATCCAATTCTGTGATTTCTGCTTTGCTAAATCGGGAGATAAAAAGTAGAATTAATATTTTAGTACCGAAATTGGGAATAAATTACATTATAAATGGATTTTGGCATGTGCACAATGATTTGGGAAATGAAAAGTGCCTTTTAATTGCTATAGGAAAATTTGTATGCTTGGGAAAGACTCAAATTTAAGCCTAGAATAATGATTGCAGAATGTTAGATAATTTAATCAGCTTCCATGAAATCCGTTTAAGCATAATTTGATTATTAATAAATTACAATATTTTTAATCTTTATAAAATCATTAATTTTAAGAAATTGATCTTTTTAGACATTGGAAAATGCTAAATCAATATGCAATTTCTATTTTATATAAAGATGGCAATATTTAAAATATTACAAGCATCTCCCATTTATATCTTTATTAATTATAATTTTAATTTGCTTTATTTTAAATTTAATGTCACTATTTATTTTTAATTAAATCACTATTAGAATCAATCAAAATCTTTTTAATATAATATATATAATTAATGAACTAAAGAACAATTAAAATTTCTCCGGAATGAAATAATATTCTGAAATTCCCTGTGGTTCGACCCGGTATTCACCGGTTTTATTACTTGATGACAACCATCCGCTTGTGGTAAAATATGAGTAGTGAAAATCACCCATCAAGTTTTTGGCGCCGTTGCCGGGGAATTTGTTCTGAACTTTTAATTGTTTTTAGTTTATTAATTTGAATTTATTAAGTTAAATATTAATTTAACTGTTACTTATTTTATTTTATTTTATTTTATTTAATATTTGCATTGCGAAGCAAACAAGCAGAAATAGCTTATGATCCTGAAATTGCGCGTAGCTTAGAGCTATTAGATTAGGGAAAAGTAGGAGACCAGCTCAGTTGGAAATTTTAATTAATTCATCCTCTGATGAAGAAGACTATTCTCCAACGACTGGAGTTTCAACAATTCAAACTAATCAATTAGTTGCTCAGTTCAATAGGTTAAACATGGCAGCGAATAATAATGATAATCAGGGTAATAATGGAGGTAATGGTGGTGATTTGGAGCACGATGATCAAGCTGAAATGACCATTGAAGAACACTTACAAGGAACTAGTGGAAATCTGCTTAATAGAACTCCAAGGCCAGATGTAGATGCTTTAAGTTTTACCCTTCAGCCTGCACTAATCACAATGGTTCAAGCTAATCAATATAATGGAGCGCCTACTAATGATGCTGTAGAACACATAAGAAATTTTCTGGACTACTGTGACACAGTGAAAACAAATGGTGTTACTAGTGATGAAATTAAGTTGAGACTGTTTTTGTTTTCACTCAGGGATAAAGCTAAAACCTGGTACAACTCACTTCAATTAAGGGATGTCACTACTTGGGATAAAATGTTAGAAGCTTTCTTAGAACAATTCTTCCCACCATCCAAGGTTATTGAATTACAAGAAAAAATCAAAGAATTCGTGCAAGATGAGGGTGAAACTTTACTTGAAGCATGGGATAGGTATAACACTTTATTGGCGAGATGCCCGAATCACGGCTTTGAAGATTGGCAGCAGATGCACTTCTTCTACAATGGGTTGATTGATCATTGGAGGAACTTGTTGGATGCAGCAGCGGGAGATTCTTTTCTGTCTATAGGACCCTCTAGAGCTAAGGAAATCATAGAGAAAAAGATTTCTAACATGAAAAAATTTCCTGGTAAGAAAAATGCTAGAAATAAAACAAAAGGAGGAATCTATGAGGTAGAAAAGGCAGTTGCTATAGATTCTAAGTTAGATGCTTTGATGAGGGAGGTTTCTACGCCTAAGAAAGGTCAAGCTAAAGTTGTGAGATGCGGTATTTGTCATGGACCTCACGAGTCATCAGCCTGTCACTTGCTTGATCAAGGACTTCAAGAGACTATGCAGTGTGAGGGGACTGAAGAGCAAGTGGAAGATGTGAACTACATGGAAAATAGGCAGCAAAACTACAATCAAAACCGTCCTCAAAATCAAAATTTCTATCCAAATCAGAACTCTCAATTTCAACAAAACACCTACCCACAAAACAACCGTCAACCTTATCCACACAACCAAAATCAAAATTACCCAAGTCAAAACCAAAATCAAAATCAAAACTATAATCAAAACAGAAATCAGAATCAACCTTTTTACCCTAACCAACAGTCTAGGAACTTTCAACCTCAACAACAGCTGCAACAAAACCAAGGAAGTGATGAGGTCAATTTAAAAGAGTTAATGAGCACAATCGTGTCTCAACAACAAACAATTCAGCAAATGCAAGCCTCAATGAGAAATTTAGAAGTTCAAGTTGGTCAAATTGCTAGGGATACTTCAAATAGACAGCAAGGAACACTACCAAGCATGCCTGATCCTAATCCAAAAGAGCAATGTAAAGCAATCACTTTAAGGAACAAAAAGGAATTACCTAATCCTTACCCTACCTTAGATAATCCAGAGGTTTTAGCTGATGCTGTAGATGATCAAAATGAGGATACAGAGAAAGAAAGCCAGCATAAAAACACTGATGAGCCTAAGGAGAGTGAGAAACTTAGAGTTGAACAGGATAAGGGTAAAGGAAAGTCTGCTGTCCCGGTGAAGCCATATCAGCCACCTATTCCATATCCACAGCGTCTTAAAAAGGCTAAAGAAGATAAAGATTATGCCAAATTCTTAGAAGTCTTTAAGAATTTAAGAATTGATATTCCTTTTTCTGATGCCATTGCACAAATGCCTGTGTATGCTAAGTTCTTAAAAGAAATTCTATCAAAAAAGAGGAGTGTTGATGATGAAGAGAAAGTGACACTGACAGGGGAATGCAGTGCAATTTTACAAAGAAGGCAACCTATTAAACAAAAAGATCCTGGGAGTTATACTATTCCGTGCATTATTGGCACTAAAGAATTCAAAAAGCCTTGTGTGATCTCGGGTCTAGTATTAATTTGATGCCTCTACATGTCTTTAGAGAACTAGGAGTAGGAGTTGTGAAGCCTACTAGGATGCAGCTACAGCTTGCTGGTAGATCTATTAGGACTCCTTTAGGCATTGTAGAAGATGTTCCTGTTCAAGTAGAGAGCTTCATTTTCCCTGTCGACTTTGTTGTTCTTGATATGGAAAAAGACATTGATATTCCTCTGATTTTAGGTAGACCATTTCTGCAAACTGTTAGGGCTATGGTTGATATGGATGATGGTAAAATTACACTTAAAGTAGGTAATGAACAAGTGTCGTTTGACATTTCTAAGACAACTAAAACACAACACGCTAGTTCTGACACCTACCCGTGTAATAGAGTCACAGCTATCTATCAGGAGGATGAGGTGATTGAGAGAGAGTTCTTTGCTAGACATGATCCCTATAGAAAATTTGAGCAGTTAGTGGAGAGTTGTGAGGACTTAGCTGAAAGTAAGTGTGAGGGAGGAGTACCTGTGCAAGTAACATGTGCAATAGAAGAATCCAAGTTAGTCCCGTCTGTTGAAAAGCCACCTACATTGACATTGAAAGAGCTGCCATCACATTTGAGGTATGTTTTTCTTGGTGAGAATGATACTTTACCAGTTATTGCAAGTAATAAATTAAATGATGATCAATTAAATGCATTAACCCAAGTGTTGAGTAAGCATGTTAGAGCAATAGGTTGGACGATAGCTGACATCAAGGGACTGAGTCCAGCATTGTGTACACACCGGATTTATATGGAGGAGGATGACAAGCCAGTGAGACAGCCCCAAAGGAGACTGAATCCACATCTACAAGAAGCTGTAAGATCAGAGGTTATTAAGCTACTCGATGCAGGTATTATCTATCCTATCTCTGATAGTCAGTGGGTGAGTCCAGTTCAAGTAGTGCCTAAAAAGGGAGGTATGACTGTGATTAGAAATGGAAATGGTGAACTAGTACCTACTAGACCTACTACTGGATGGCGTGTATGCATTGATTATAGGAGATTGAATGATAAGACTAGAAAAGATCATTTTCCATTGCCTTTTATTGATCAAATGCTAGAGCGTTTAGCTGGTCATGAGTTTTATTGCTTTTTAGATGGTTATTCTGGTTATAATCATGTTCCAATTGCACCTGAGGATCAAGATAAAACCACATTTACATGTCCTTACGGCACATTTGCATATAGGAGAATGCCATTCGGTTTGTGTAATGCTCCAGCTACATTTCAGAGATGCATGATGTCTATATTTTCTGATTTAATTGAGACATGCATTGAAGTATTTATGGATGATTTTTCGGTATTCGGGTCTGATTTTGAGAAGTGCTTAATTAACTTGGAAAAAGTTCTGATTAGATGTGAAGAGTCAAATTTAGTTCTTAATTGGGAAAAATGTCATTTTATGGTTAATGAAGGTATTGTCTTAGGACATAGGATTTCTAAAAATGGCATTGAAGTTGATAGGGCTAAAGTAGAAGTGATTGCAAAAATTCCACCTCCTAATAATTTAAAAACTTTGAGAAGTTTTCTGGGACATGCTGGATTTTATCGAAGGTTTATAAAAGATTTTTCTAAAATTGCATTACCACTGTTTAAGCTGCTATGCAAGGATGTTGAGTTTGATTTTACTGACGAGTGTATTGAGGCGTTCAATAGGATCAAGGAAGCATTGGTAACAGCACCAATTATTCAGCCACCTGACTGGAGTTTGCCATTCGAGATCATGAGCGATGCTAGTGACTTTGCTGTTGGAGCAGTACTGGGTCAAAGAAAGGATAAGAAACTTCATATTATTTATTATGCTAGTCAGGCTTTAAATACTGCACAGAGAAATTATGCCACCACTGAAAAAGAACTTTTATCGGTTGTTTATGCATGTGAAAAGTTTAGACCATATCTGATAGGCTCTAAAACTGTAGTTTACACTGATCATGTTGCCATTAAATATCTATTTGCAAAGAAAGATGCTAAACCACAGTTAATTAGATGGGTATTATTGTTACAGGAATTTGATTTAGAAATTAAAGATAGGAAAGGAGATGAAAATCCTGTAGCTGATCATCTATCTAGACTGGAGCATGAAAAAGGGGAAGAAAGATTAATTAATGATGCATTTCCTGATGAAAATTTATATTTAATAAATAACACTTCCTCTGATCCGTGGTTTGCTGATTTTGTAAATTATTTAGCATGTGGTGTAATTCCTGATCATTTAAAATGGCATAGCCAAAAACAAAAATTTAAAACTGATGCTAAATATTTTATTTGGGATGAACCGTATTTGTTTAGACTCTGTTCAGATCAGATCATAAGGAGGTGCATCCCTGACGAGGATTTTGAAAAAGTGTTAAAGGCTTGCCACGAAGGACTTGGAGGAGGACATGTTGGACCGAACAGAACAGCTCATAAGGTACTCGAAGGTGGTTAATATTGGCCTAATATTTATCGTGATGCTAGATCATTTGTGCAAAAATGTGATGTATGTCAAAGGGCTGGTAATATCACTAAAAGAGATGAAATGCCTCTAAAAGGAATTATGCCTGTTGAGTTGTTTGATTTGTGGGGAATTGATAAAAATGGGTCCATTTCCACCATCTAATGGGAAATTGTATATTCTTGTTGCTGTAGAGTATGTATCAAAATGGGTAGAAGCTGAATCATGTGCTTTAAATGATGCTAAACAAGTGATTAAATTTCTGAAAAAGCAAATCTTTACTCGTTTTGGTGTGCCTAAAGCAATCATTAGTGATGGTGGATCTCATTTTGTCAATAGATCTGTTAATCAAATGTTATCTAGATTTCATGTTCATCATAGGATAACAACACCCTATCATCCTCAAGCCAATGGTCAGGTAGAAGTCACTAATCGTGAGATTAAAAAGATTTTGGAAGCCACGGTAGGAAAATCTAGAAAAGATTGGGCTTTTAAGTTAGATGAAGCATTATGGGCTTATAGGACAGCTTTTAAAACGCCTATAGGTATGACTCCTTTTAAATTGGTTTATGGTAAAGCTTGTCACTTACCTTTTGAACTTGAGTTTAAATCACTTTGGGCTATGAAGAAATTGAATTTTGAATTTAAAGAGGCTCAAGAAAAAAGGAAAATAGATCTTACTGAATTAGAAGAAATTAGACGTCAAGCGTATGATAATGCTCTAATTTATAAGGAGAGAACAAAGCTTTATCATGATAAAATGCTTAGGCCTAAGGTTTTTGAAGCTGGACAATTAGTGCTTTTATATAATTCTAGATTTAAACTGTTTCCTGGTAAATTAAAGACAAAATGGTCAGGATCTTTTAGGATTGTTAAAGTGTTGGATAATGGTGCAGTAGTTTTAAAAGCTGAAGATGAAAGGGAATTCACTGTAAATGGTCAAAGACTTAAACATTATTTTGGAGATGAAGTTAAATTCATCGAACAAATTAATGTTAAGCCTTTGGTTATTTAAATCTGCTTATTGAAATAATTGCATTGCATTTTAATTCTGTTGAGTTTTTATTTATTAAACTTATAAAAACCAATAAAAATTATAAAATGAAAGAAAAAGAAAAATATTTTGCATTTTATTGTTTATGTGCTTTTATTTGCTTTATTGCTTTTGCTAATTTAAGTTAGATGTGTTTTTAGTTTAATTATGTTGTTTAAATTTTATGCTAAGTTATTCGCATGTGTTTAATAAATTGAGTAGGACATTGCCTATGAATTAGAATAAGTAGCAAAATGTTGAGAAAAGATGGATTTGCGTGTGCTTGGAGGATTGATCTTGATATTTGTATTCTGACTCGGTGATGAATTAAAAAGGAGGATCTATATGGACTATTTGGTTTAAATGAGGAGAATTATAACCAGGGAGGATTTGAGGAGTCTATATTTGCTAAATCTGACTTGCTAACCTTAGGGATTGAATAAACTATCATTTTGGTTGAGTTTGAGTTGAAATTCGAGTGTCACAGACTCAGTTTAGGCGCCACACCTTCTTGGTGGCGCCTAAAACCAAGCTCAGGCGCCACATTATGCGCCATTTTTAACCCTGGGAAAACTTGAAGTCAGGTAATGCGCCACACCTTCATGGTGGCGCATAAAATCACTCCGGAGCGCCACTTTCGGCGCCACTTTCAGACTTAGAAAATTTCTTAATCCAAAAATGCGCCGCATCAACTGTGCGGCGCCTAAAAGGTGTCTCCAGCGCTACTTTTGGCGCCGACCCGCGGGTCAAAGGGTCCTTGACCCGGTTTGATCGGGGTTTTAAACCCAAAATCTTCTTTTCTTCCTCATTTTCGACCGAAGAGACTTCCTCCTTCCTCCCAACACACAACCGAGCGCCATTCTTCACCTTTCAAGCGACACAATCCGCGCCACTCCGGTAAAAATTCTTCCAATTCTTGTTTCTTCCTATCAATTCTCATCTCCGAAAAGGCAGGATCCTAGAGCTTATGTCCCCGAGTTGTTTTATGTCAGGCCGGGCATATTCGATGCCACCGTATTTAGGAGTGCCAGAGCCTACGAGCTGTACCAGAGGTTTCACAAGAAGAGGATTATCGCTGATAGAGGATTTTGAGATAGAGATCTACAGCACCCCCTACTCCGAGATGCTATCAGATCCAGAGGCTGGGAGAGATTTGTGAGACACCCAGTTGGATCATATTCGTGGGAGTTGACTAGGCTGTTTCTAGCCAACGCTGAGGAGGAGGATTCTTGGATTTTCGGGGTTAGAGTACCCATCACTCCTCAGCACATCAACCAATTTTTTGGAGTAGTGGATGTGCCCTACGGTAGAGATTTTTGGGAGCCTGTGATGAGAGCCAATGATAGGGAGGATTTCAAGAAGCTTGTACTGATGTCGATGTTTGAGGGTCAGGAGGATGTCCTCACATATGATGATGATGACATGAGTAGGCTACATGGGCCTGATATGGATGCACCCATGTACCAGCTTCTCATGTTCTATAGATCTAGATTGAGTCCTTCGACTCACACCTCTGGACCTACTGCCCTAGATATGTATGTCCCATACTGCATCAAGGTGGGGAGCCCGGTTAACATGGGAGAGCTTATATCACTTGAGTTGAGACAGACACCGGGGGTGTCTAAGAGGACAGCTCTGATGTTCCCCAGCTTGATATGGCAGCTTTGTGCACAGGCAGGAGTGGATATGGGGCAGTTTGATAGAGATTGGAGGATGAGGCCCCCTATTCCATTTGGGAAGAAGAATTTCAAGCTGCCTGGAATAAGATGCAAGCCTATGATACTTCCTAGGGAGTTGCCCAGGCAGTCACCACCACCTGCACCTTCACAGGCTAGCCAGGAGCATTCTGAGGCTCCTTCGCAGTCCACCCGGGGTACACGAGGTGGTAGAGGCAGAGGTAGAGGACGTGGCAGGGCTCAGCCACAGCAGTCATAGCAGTCACATCAGCAGTATTAGGGAGAGCCTGATTGGGCTAGGACCTTATTGATGAACCAGCAAAACTTGCTGAACACAGTGAATGAGCATGCTCTACTTGCAACTCAAAGACACCATTTCTTGGCTGACCAGATAGCCAAGAATGCTAGAGCCCAGGCTTACCATGCAGCCCGGCTGGAGTATTTCATGTCCCAGAGCCTAGGACAGCGATATGTCGCTCCTCAGACACCTTCTGAGGACGATGAGGATGAGGACTATGTCGGCTCTGGAGATGGTAGCGATGAGGGAGATGATGATGCTGAGGATGCTGATGCTGGGGATGGATCTGAAGAAGTGGGAGACAATGATGATGATGATTCTGAGAACTCTGACTGAGCGAGAGAGATGAGCGATAGATAGGCTTGTGATTGTTATAGATGACATGTAATGATAGGCCTATGTATTTGACTCTATTGTTATTTTGCTACATTTTAGTTATTTTCATTTGGGTTGTATTTGTCCTAACTCTATTTTCTACTATTATTTTGCTATCTTAGATATATTATTTCTGTTATTCATGTTCTTTTGATATTATGAAGTATTAGATAGGGTTTATTTAGCTTATGAGGTTTTTAGTTGCTTTTAAATTTAATAAAGTAGCTCTTACCAATAGCGTGCAAAATTGAGTTGTTTTGAACTGGTAAAAAGATCAATGAAGTTTATTTGGACTAGATTGAGGTGTAGATGAAGTGAAATTGGTGTTGTTGAGTGATTTGGAGATTTTGGACATCATGGGGAAGAACTTAGGAAAAACTCATTCTGCCTGAATTGGCACAGAATGCGCCACATAGGCATTGTGGCGCCTAAATCTGCCTTGAAGCGCCACTTTTGGCGCCGCAAAATTAGAATTTTTCCAAGTTGCTTCAGGATGCGCCACATCTTCTTTGTGGCGCATAAAAGTCCCCTTCAGCGCCACTTTTTGCGCCGCGACTTATTTTTAAATTTTATTTTATTTTCAAAATGCGCCACACTCACTGTGTGGCGCCTAAATTGGTCTTGGAGCGCCACTTTTTGCGCCACCGACGCGAATTTTTCAAAAATTCGCGAATCCAAAATATTCAAATCATATCTAATCGATTTTGGGGATCCTAAACAGCATTATATTGACTCTAAATCATATGTTTAGTGCATATTTGGATCTAGATTAAATCAATCCCACCATATCTCAACAAAATCAAGATTTCACCATCTTTAAAAGAGAGATCACCGATCGGTTACTCTCTCATTCCCAAATCTGTCAATTTTTCTCTTCCTCCAGTTTAATTAGCTTTCCAATCTCAATCCTTTCTTCCTAAATTCTGCCACCATGAGAACAAAGAGAAAGAATAACCCAAGAAACAATGGTGGAAAGAAATTGAAAGCCACAGAGCCTACCCCATCTCAGACACCAGATATTAGAGAACCCGTTCCGGAGCCGGCTGCTGTGGGTGCTGAAGATATGTTTGTGAATAATTTGGTGGCTCCCGATTCATATAATGGTTACGATACTTCTTTCAATTCTGCTCAACCGACGGAGGATGATCCACAGCAAGAAGAAGATGTCGCTGAATCCCCGGAGGAAATTTCACCGGAAGCTCCACGTAATTCTAAAACAAAGAGAAAGAGTCACAATAGAAAGAATGATACTCCTCCTCTGGAAGAATTAACAGGGGACACGTTCAATCCGGCTATTTTCATCAATCAAACGGCATATTCTTATTATCAGAAGATGGTGGAAAGATGGATTATCCAGGACAAAGGATTCACTGAAGCTGACATGGAGTGATTTTCGGTTCATGATGCTCTCATGAGTCGAGGATGGATGAAATTTGCTGCTCATCCGGAAGGAGTTTACTCTTGGGAGCTTACTAGACAATTCTTGTGTAATGCTCGGTATGATCACTATACTTCATGGATTAGGGGGGTGCCTGTGCCATATGGTCCCGCGGTAATCAATGAATTGTATGGTACTGTGGATGTCTCTTACCCGGCTACGAAGAAGAAGCACTTTCATGACCCTATTCATGAAGAGGAAGGAGGACCAGAATTGGAGAAAAGAATCCTGAAAGAGATGTTTGAAACGCAAAAGAAAGTTGCCTACATAGGGGAGAAGAAGGAAAATGTTTTTGCCACTTTAATGGCTGCACCGCTTTATCAGATCTACCTGCTCTACAAGCATATGGTGTTTCCTACTTCGCACATGCGGAGGAGCTGTATTTTGTGTATTGTGTGAAGAACGGGTTGCCTATTGACATTGGGGATATGGTGGCATATGAGTTGGATAAAATGGCGTCTGACGCTGCACGGACTGTGCTGGGATTTCTTGCGCTGATCTGGACACTTTGTGAGAGAGCTGGAGTGAATATGACAGCCTATGCTCATGATTTGAAACCCAAGCCTCCTATCTCTTTCAAGAATTTCTATAATAAGCCTGGAGTAAAATGTGCAGAGCTTGGTTACCCTACTACATCCCGTGGGGCACCCACTTGTCATCCTGATATACCTAGTACATCTGGTACTAAGGTAGAGCCTGCAGAGATTGCAATCAATAGGATGACCTATGAGATTCATCAGCTTAGAGCCGAGATGAAGAAGAAGGAGTATAGTACACAGGCACAGTTTGCACGACTTTCCAGCAGACTTGAGTACTTCATGTCTGCAAATCTAGGTGATCGATATATTCCTCCTACTACTAGTTCGAGCTCTACAGGGAGTGATGATGTTCCTAGGGAAGATGAAGTAGGTGATTCGGATGGATCTTTAGAAATCTAGATTTTTGATTAGATAGGATTGCTCCCTTTTTGGTTTAATTTGTAATAGTTAGAGTTATTTTGGTACTATTTTGCTTATTTAATTAGCATCTTTATGTAATAGTTGCTAGAACTTGTGGTATTTTGCTTTTGGTAAGTTTATGAAATTTAATATTTTAATTAAATCTGTCCATGTTTATTTAATTAATGAAAAGAATTAATAGAAATTTAAAATCTGAAATTTATAAATTAAAATAATAAAAATCTGAATTAAATAAATTATGGATAGAATTTAATTGTTTTAATCTATAAATTACCATGTGTTCTAACGATTATCTTTTGTGTAAGCAAATACCATATGAATATATAAAGGAGCAGGATATGCCATGAAGAAGCAAGCAAAAGGGGACATCCAATATGGTGAAAGAATTTCTAGGATCTAAACATTCCAGGTGTGATCTTTTCATGTTATATGTTATCAATTTGCATGAAATATGTGGTAAGAGTTCGATTTAATTTTATTTCATTGTTTATTATGCTTTGAATAAAATGGTACATGCATGATTAATTGGTTTAAATTTAAATTGTGTTTTCTCAGTGGTGCTATTATTTAGAGATTATCACATCATTGTCAATCTGGAAAAAATCTAAATAAGTCTAAATGTTCTGCTCTAATCTGATTTTACAATTTAATGAGTGTTAGGTTTCTTAGTTTAAACTCCTAGACTTTGTCAAATTGTTATGCAAGTTGTTTGAGCTATTGATGACAATTTTATTTGCCTTGCAGAAAACTATTTGATTAATTAGACTAGTTATTTAAAATGTGGAGAGTTATCATTATTTATAATAAATATGCTCGTTCTAAGTCTTTTTAAATGCTTAATTAAAATAAAGTCAGAGTGAGAACCCAAAAAAAAAAAACAAGTCATCTTGCAAAAAGAAAAAGAAAAGAAAAATTATTGAAGAATGCAAGATAAAAAAAAAAAGAGAGAGGGTGATTAAATAAAAATTTATAAACTCTTGACTGGATGACTGGCACATATTCGGTGACACGAGTAGCTTTTGGAATTCAACCGTCTACAACTCAGCCAAAGCGTCTAGAATATAGTGAACCTAGCCATAGATTGAGCATATTTAAAGACTGGAATAGAAAAGCATATTTACATTACTCACTTTCCCATATTAAGTGCTATGTATAATTAATCTGTTTTCTGTATTGTAGATGTTTTGGGTATCTGGTTCTAATAGCTGAGGCATATCAATTTGTGTAGTTCTAGTACATTAAACTTTGAACTCTCTTATCTCATTTGGTTGTTGAAATCTATGATTTGGCAGAACTATAGAGACCTTATCTTTATTATCTTGATTGGCAAGTTGATGTGTTAATTGATCTCATTGCTCAAGGGACGAGCAATATTTAAGTGTGAGGATGTTGATGCACCCTGTGAAACCACATTTAAATAAGATTAAATTACGTTAAAATGAACCTAAATTGCATGCACGAGACTCTATTTTACTGCTTTTTAATGTATATTTCATGTGATGTGTAAATATTAATAATACCGGTTAAATTGAGCTTATCCGAGCCCAATTTACCTTGTTTTACGCTTTTTAATAAGACTTTGGCAATTCTAATACATTGCAATGATGTTTCAGGCATTAAAATGAAGAAAGAAGATGTTCGGAGGTCAAATGATGCAAAATTCGGAATTTTCAACACTGGAAAAGCTCCAGAATGCGCCACATGGGCATGGCGGCGCCTAAAATCATGCTTGAGCGCCACATTATGCGCCACCTCAACACTTAGGAAAATTTCGGATGGAAAAAAGCTTCAGGATGCGCCGCAATAGCTTGGTGGCGCCGAAAAGTACTCCGGAGCGCCACAAAATGCGCCGCAGGGTAAAATTTAGAAAATTGTCAGAATGCACCGCACCTTCTTGGCGGCACATAAAAGTGCCTTTCAGCGCCACAAAATGCGCCACTTTCAAAAATTCGGAAAATCTTCGTATGTGCCGCAGCTCCTTGGTGGTGCCGAAAACCTCCTTCTAGCGCCACTTTTTGCGCCACAGTCGCGGTTGAGCAGTTTTCTAACCTCCCGAACACGATTTTAAGGCTCGTTTATCGTCATTTCTTCATATCAGACTTACCATTGTTCGACAGAAACTCTCTGAAAACATATTCTAATGGGAGAAGAAGGCCGGAAACACAAATCCATGCCGGAGGAATGCATCAGGAACGATTTTCTGGACGTGTTCTTCCTATCATAGGTGTTGCCTTTCTTTTTCTTGCTTTGTAATGAATTAAAATTGCCTCTAAATATAATCTGCTATCATGTTTTTAATTTGTAGACGGATTTCTGTATTGTTCGTGTTAGAAGTGTTCTAGAACGGGAGTTCAGAATCACTTTGAAGTACGAGTTCATCTTTTATGGAAGCAATATAAATGTCACTGTTTTATGTTGTAATTTGGAGTAATCTGCAAAGATATTCGAATCTGTATTAGGATTGTTAATCTGCTGCATAAGTTTGATCGATAAATCTATTTAGGCAAAAATCTGATGTTTTATATTTTTATCTGCTAAATCTTAATTGATCGATCAATCTGCAGTTTCTACTTTTAGCAATCTGAAAATAATTCTAATCTGTCTACATCTTGAAATTAGTAATCTAATCCAATTTACCATGTTTTGTTATTATTTTACCATAATTGTTAAATTATTTACACTGTTCTGCATAATTAAATGTTAGAATCCAATTCTGTGATTTCTGCTTTGCTAATTCGGGAGATAAAAAGTAGAATTAATATTTTAGTACCGAAATTGGGAATAAATTACATTATAAATGGATTTTGGCATGTGCACAATGATTTGGGAAATGAAAAGTGCCTTTTAATTGCTATAGGAAAATTTGTATGCTTGGGAAAGACTCAAATTTAAGCCTAGAATAATGATTGCAGAATGTTAGATAATTTAATCAGCTTCCATTAAATCCGTTTAAGCATAATTTGATTATTAATAAATTACAATATTTTTAATCTTTATAAAATAATTAATTTTAAGAAATTGATCTTTTTAGACATTGGAAAATGCTAAATCAATATGCAATTTCTATTTTATATAAAGATGGCAATATTTAAAATATTACAAGCATCTCCCATTTATATCTTTATTAATTATAATTTTAATTTACTTTATTTTAAATTTAATGTCACTATTTATTTTTAATTAAATCACTATTAGAATCAATCAAAATCTTTTTAAATATAATATATATAATTAATGAACTAAAGAACAATTAAAATTTCTCCGGAATGAAATAATATTCTGAAATTCCCTGTGGTTCGACCCGGTATTCACCGGTTTTATTACTTGATGACAACCATCCGCTTGTGGTAAAATATGAGTAGTGAAAATCACCCATCACCTGTGAAATTAACGTTTTGATCAGTGTTCTAATGGTATATATATGTATAGCCTTGTATGTATTTATGTATGTATATATATATGTAATCTCTATATTGTGTACTTAGTCCACTTTCTGCCCTCTTCTAAATTATCATTGGACCTCCCGAATGAAACTGGCTTCTCTTTGACTTGCTTATGTTTCCTTTTGATTCCAGAAGAAAATTTTTATCTATTCCTAATACAGATTTAGAAATTGTAAGATCTGCTATATAAAGAATCTGGCCTTAAAGTTTTTACTCTTTTAACTAACTAGACTTTGTAAGATCTGGCCTTAAATAATATGTGGATCCGCAAAGGTTGAAAATGTATATATACTTCTATTATATAAATAATGGTGATTGTGAGGATTTGAGTCAAGTAGTTTAACTATATTACACGGTTTTGAAGTAGTTTTGGCAAGATCCACATATTTTAATATATATTAAAAATCTACAGATCATGTTAGTTCGAATTGTGTGTTTTTGAATATGATGAGTATCTGGAATATTTTTTTTAAGTAACGATTTGGATGAGGTCATGAGAATATAATATTTGATGTTTGGGAGGAATCCAACTAGTTGTAAAATCGCTTATTGTTATGATTAAAAGTTTAATTTTTTTTACAGTTAGACTACTCCCTATGAGTTGATGAAATTCTTCTAATTTATTAAATGAGTGAAAACATTTCTTAAAATATATATATATCTTTTTTTTAAAAAAAAACTTTTGTGATATAAGATCGAGTGGGATGCTTGTTATTTCTTATAGCCAAAACGGCACATATGGTTATTATGGTTTAGTGATTGTAAGAGTCTATACTCCTAGATGTATCCGTATGGGTTATCTAGGGCTCCGGAGTGATCTGTATCGGGTCACTGTTTTCACATCCCTCGTGGGTACGAGTCCCAGAGGTGGGTTGATCCCAAGGGTACGTCCCTAGGATCTTTATTATATTATGAAGTCCTTGTGGGTGTTAGTCCCAAAGGGCATGAGTGGTGTCCTCGATCATATTGAGCAACGGTAAAAGATTTATTTTTGGCGAATGCGAGATTAAAAATTATTTTATTCATGATGTGAATTACCCTCTTTAATTAAATATATATATATATATAATCACTAAGATTTCCAAAATTTTGTGTGGATTGTTAACTTACACAGTACTGTTTGTACTGATTTGTTGTTATCCCCATTTTTCTTTCAGATTTCGAAGAGTAAGCATTCACATGGAGGGATGGGATTTCTTCTTAACGACTTGTCGCTTTTACTTTATTTAATTTTTTGCACTGAACTATGGGACTTTGGACTATGTTTTTGGCCGCATGTTTTGGCCCTTGTTTTAGCTTCCGCAGTACTTTTATATTTTATGCATGTGGACATACTCTGAATTTTAACTTCGGGCATTATTGAATGTTTTTTTTAAATTATTTTAAAGTATTGATACAACTTAGCCTTAGCATCTTTTTAGATAAGCTCGATTTGGATCGTGTCTTATTTAGAAAGGTGTGGCGGTAGCGTCCCGGCCTGGGTGACCAAATCCGGGGTGTTACAAGTATTCAATGCATTCCTGAACAATATACTGAACAATTGTGACACTTCCAGTTCTTTATTGGCATTCAAAGCATACCTCAACAATATTGAATATTAGAGATGTAGCAGGATAAAAGAAAACACTTACGTTTACCACCATAACACACTTGTTGAAGGATGCAAGACAAACTGCCAAATAAACAAATTAAACAGGATATCCACACTGTCTATAGGTATGTACCATTAAAAAATGGTGCTTTTCAATGCTGCAAGTTGGTCCTTTGATAAAGAATAGGCCAGCTACTACTAGCCCAGGGAAAGCAAAATTATCAATCACAGAAAATAAATTTTCTACTTTTGCTGTAAAAATTAGACAGAATAGCAATCGTAAGAAATAGAACAAAAAAAAAGGATCACGTGTGTCCATGCAATTCAATTTCAAAATTCATAGTTCTTCTCATTTATAAAGAACCTAATTCTAAATGGTAAATACTAATACCAAATCCTAAATACTAAATTCTAAATTCCTAATCACTAAATACTAGATTTTTAATTCCTAAACAATATTATAAAATCCTAATCCCGAAATTCTGAAATCCTAATCCTACTTCCTAAAATCCTAAATCCTAGCACCTAAATTCCTAAACACTATCCCTAATAATTCATAATTTTTAAATCCCTATATTCTAAAATTCTTAATTCCTAAAATCCTATTCTAAATCCCTAATCCCTAAATTCCTAAATCCTAATCCTAAATCATAAAATCCTATCTTAATCCTAAAGCTATATCCTATATCAAAATCCCTAATTCATAAAATTCCTTTCCTAAATATATCCTATATCCTAATTCATAACTCATGAAATCCTATGCTAAATCCTGAATTTCGAATCCCAAAATTCCTAAATCCTAAATTCCTCCTATTCCCTAACCCCTAAACTCTTAATTCCTAAATCATATTCTAAATTCCTAATCCCTACTTTCCTAAATCCTTCCAGCCCTTAATTTCCATATCCATATTCCCTAAATTCGTAATTCCCAGTACCTAAATTCCTAATCCCTAATTTCCTAATTCCTAGTCCCTATATTGACTTACTGGTCCGAACATATACGTTACTCACCTTGAATTATCTCTTATGCATTTGGCTCACACTCATCTTTCTTTACCTGCCCATACTGTTTTATGTAAATCCCGAAGGCATAAAAAATCAATTCAAAGTGAGTATACATACAAGGAAAGACAACTATAAAATGAGGAAATAACAATTTGGAGTTGAGGACACAACCCTTGTGCCATCCATTTCCAGATTTGTTATTTTTATTTATTTATATTTTAATGTCCTTACATGTCATTCCCCTCTTCCCTTCCCGTTGGGGAATCAAATCTATGTCCTCGTAAGTAAGTTATAGTGCAGACTTCGTAAACTTATTGACTGATAAAAGGGTAAAATTCTATGCCGCTGAATTCTATTGGCATGTCGCTGAATTGTGAGAAGGCTTGCCGCTGAGATACGTTTAAAATCGCAATGAACTTCAAACGGCTCTAATTTCAGACGTCGTTGAGATTAATACAATAATGTCGTTGAATTGCATATGCCGCGTCGCAGAATTGGATTGGCTCCGTCGCTGTGTGTTTGTATGCCATGTTGCTGAATTGTATATCATATGTTACGAATTCAACAGATTAAATACCTAACAAGTAAAATTACGAAACTAACCCTGCTAATCATTACAACCGTTCGATCATGAAATTGATCAACAGTTGTGATGCAGGTCTGCACCGTCCGCACGGACTAAAATCCGCGCCCTAACCAAAACGTAAAATTAAATAATAAATCGTCTAAAAAATCAAATGGCTTATGTATTCATGTTCAGTGGCGGATCCAGAACTTTTGGTTTGGTGGGTCATTTATCAATAACTAATACTACATAATTAACTTTTAATATAATCATTATTGTATATTTAATTGAAAAAAATTAAAATTGAAAATAATAGAAATTTTAAAATATCAAGAACTATTGCATCAAAATTTTATTTGTTCACAATGAGTCATCATATTTTGGAATTTATATACAATAACATAGTAAGACTAACATTGAAGAATAAATTCTGAAATAATCATTCAACAAGTGATCTATCATGCGATTATCTGATTTTCTTTTTTACCGTGCTCATTGCTAAAATAACTCGTTCCAATGATGTTATTCTTGAATAATCAATATTAATTAACTTGAAAAAAGCATGCATGTACTTTCTCAACTGTGTTTCATGAAAGAAAATTAGAGAAATTTTTAAAAATATTAGATAACTTAGCTTTTATTAAAATATTAATTAATTGAATTAAATTATATTAGTACTAGTTTCTTTATTTTTGGGGGTCAATTCACCCACCTTATACATGCCTATATGGCTATATCCCCCAATCCTCATGTTAAATGTTAACGGGGGAGTTAGGAGTATACTCCATATATACTCCCTCTGTTCCTTTTTAGTTATCTTTTTAGAAATAAAAAAGTGTTTCAAAATAGTTGTCGTTTTTCATCTTTATATTATATTTTTCCAATATTACCCTTTTACTATCATAAATATCATTCATTCTCTCTCCGCTCAACTTACTTTTTCTTGATTTGTGTAAATAAAAGAGGGTCAAAAATAAAAATGGGGTTGGCTAAATAAACACCCCTATTATACTAAATGCACACCCCTAATAAATGTCACACCTTAAAAGTAGTGAAAGAAAGCTAGGTGGAATTTCACACTATTTTTTTTGGGTAAGCAATTTCACACTATATATATTTTTTTATTATTTTCAATGAAGTGTTTGATTTTAGGATTTATTGTTTACTTAATTTATACATATGAATTATTATTATTATTATTATTATTATTATTATTATTATTATTATTATTATTATTATTATTATTATGACTTAAGTATGTTATTATTATATTTATTTAGTTTAAATATGATTTTATGTTATTGTTCATTTTTATATTTTAAAACAATTATTTACATTATTTGCAATAGTTTTTGAAGATTTGAAATTACATGAATAACAATTTTAAAATTTAAATCAAATAAATTTTTGATGATATGCTTAAATTTTGGTTTATTAAAGTACTAATTTTTTACTAATAATAAATGTTGAGAACGAAATTGATTATATATTTATAATTTAGATACGTATATATTGAGGATTTGGATATAGTTTTTTTTACATTGAATTGACTATTTTCTTTTAGGGTGAAAGGATGGCATTGGCCTTTTATTCTAAAAAATTATTGTGCATAGCATAAACTGATTACATCATCAGTGATTGGATTCCAAAATTCTACATTAACGAACATAAAGGGGAGAGATATGTGGTCGGGTAGGAATCGAACTCCCAACCATAAGGTGGGAAGTCGGGACATAAACACTAAACTAACCAAGTCCTCATTCCAATTGGCAATTTAGATTATGAATAAATAAGTTTGATAATAAATTAAAAATAATAATTATAAATATTAGAACAAATAATACAATAAATATAGTATAAAATTGTTTAAAATTTATTAAATACAGTTTTTTAGGTGACTTTAATTCTCACTCATTTTTCTTGTTATACTTGCCTTCAATCAATAATAAAAGTGATTAGGAAATTGAAACAAATAAATAAATATTGTGTAGTTAATGTTGTATGAAATTCCGCCCACCATACCCCTTTCACCACTTTCAAGATAGGGTGTTTATATTAGGGTGTCTATTTAGCACTACCCAATAAAAATTTTAGAGTGTAATCATTACATACCTTGGTATTTGAAATTTCTTTCCTAAACGTCTACTAAAGAGGAACAGAGGGATGAGGATTCAATGTGGAAGAAGGTCATTGCTGCAAAATATTACGGGGGTGAGGACCGGTTGATACCTGAACCAAAGGAAGGGAGAACGCTATGGGGAAAGATTTGTAGCACATGGGTTAATTCAGAGTTGGCAACCTCGGCCAGTGATTGGAGGATTCGATAGGCAATGGAGAAAGAGCAAGGTTTTGGCAAGATATTTGGGTTGAAAGTGGCCAGGCAGTGAACAGGTTATTCCCAAGACTATTAACAACAAATAAAACCGGTAAGGTAGCGGAGTTTGGCAAATGGATAGGAGTGGAATGGGAATGGGAAATCTCCTTCCGGAGAACTTTGTTTGAATGGGAAGTGACTGTCTGGGGAGAGATGATGACGGAACTAAGGAGGACAAGGCTTAGTCGTTTCACTCCTGACAAGCCAATATGGAGGTTTGAGAGCAATGGCACCTACTCAACTCGGTCGTGCTGGAAGAAAGTGATGGGGATTGGTTGTGGGGAGCAGCCGCAAGTGTGGAAGCAATTGTGGAAGGTTAAGGTGCCTATGAAAGTAAAATTATTGGTGTGGAAGATACTACATAATGCTCTACCCACTCGTGAATTACTATTGAGTAGAGGTTGCCTACCAACGCTCGATGCTTCATGCCCGTTCTGTCAGTTGGAGATAGAGTCAGCGGATCATCTATTTTGTAAGTGTGGTGTTGCAAGCACCATGTGGTACCATGGGGCTAGGTGGTTTGATATGTACTGGACAATTCCGGGGAATGCTAAAAGTCTAGTTGAGGATTGGTTAGGAGCTTTTCATAGGCAGGGAAGAAAGGAGATTTGGATACTTTGGGCATGGCCAACCTATGGTCATTATGGAACACTAGGAACGACTTAATCTTCAGAGGACGCTCGGTCGATGTAGAGGCTATGTTGAACGATGTTAAATGGAAAGTGATCACGTGGTGGTCGATGGGAGAGTATAAGATAGGGGGTATATCGGATGCAGGGGCAGTGGACTTTCCGGAAGGGCTATTACAAAGACAATCCATCCAGCAGTGGGTTCACAGACGTGGTCTTGTATGGGAAAAACCAAGCTCGGGATGGTGGAAAGTTAATACAGACGGCGCGTCTTTTGGAAACCCCGGCCCGGCTGGAATCGGTGGGATAATAAGAGACGATAAATGAGAGGTCATTTTCATTCTGTCGGATTTTATTGGGACTGCTGATTCGACCACGGCTGAGATTACAGCGGTGAGTAGGGTATGTAAGTCGATTATCAAGATGCAAGGATTCCCCATTCCAAGACTTATTTTTGAGTGCGACTCGAGTAATGTTGCTAAGTGGCTGACTGATCCTGGAAGGGCACCTTGGCGTTTCAGAGGTTTGTTGGGACCAATTTTAGATCTTACAAGATGCGCTGGGGAAGTTCGGGTGCAGCACATATTGAGAGAGAGGAATGAAATGGCGGACCATTGGGCGAAGCTCGGAGCATCGCAAGCCGGGACTGTGGAAGAGTGGTCTTAACTTTGATGTATAAAGGCAGTAGAGGATTGTGAGGAGGGGGCCAAAAAGTTAGGGGATCTAAGGAGAAGGAATAACTTTGGCATTGATTGTTTTTATGTTTTTTATTGCTAGTTTTGCAGGAGAACAGGTATTTTGCCGTGATGGAACACAGGAGGTCAGAAGCTGTTCTGGTGGAGTCATTGCTGTTACTAAATCATGAGTTGCTAGAAGAATTAAGCGAAGAGTGTGTGGTGCTACTGCGGAGAAGGCTGCTGACTTATCTTAAGGAGAGAAAGCTGCTGCCGGGAACCCAAGGCGGACTATAAATGATGACAATCGATCACTACTAGCGGGATAGTGGAGGGAGGAATATATTTGGAATTGGAAATGGGTTCGTAGTTTGCCGATGCTGCTGCCGAGGCCGGACATAGGAGGATGGGCTGAATTTTCAAATGAAACGACTCTTGCTAAAGTGGTACTCATATGACAAGGTTACGAAGTGGAACAGGTGATACTCATATTGTCTCTCTTGAAGTTGCTTTATCACTCATATTGAGCTTGCTATTATTAAGTTTGATGTATCGAAACTGACATGGGCACAAGGACATCATTTTCTGGTTTTACCATCTCACTCTCTGACATTAATCCCTATTGAGTTTATATTGTGCCCAATTGATTTCCAGTGTTTTGATCTTAGTTTGCCTTCCGAACCATTCCTCGCCATAGTCTAGAAATACAGATATTACTGTTCAGTGTGCATTTGAGGTATTGGCCATGATGTTCATATGAAATTCTTTCGTGTTGCAACGTGATAATTGGGAGACTCAGGGTTAGACAGTTTCGTGCAAGCATGAGGTTGTAAATCTGTTAGCTTCGAGATTGGTTGCTGATGGGTTATTAAGAATGGTAGTAAGAAAGAAAAATGTTGTTCTGATCAGTGTACTTTTGCTGTTTTGTAGTAGGAGGGGAACCTACTGGTAAAAAAAAAAAGGAAGAAAGAAAAGAAGAAAAAAAAAAGGAAGAAAGAAAAGAAGAGAGTTTTTGCAGAAAAAGAGATTGATTGAAAATACAAAAAAAAAAAGAAGATTTATTGAAGAGGAATCGTGTTCTTTCCAGATTTTTTTTTTTTTGAGGAGAACAGCATCTTTATTTCATTCAATGCCAAAAAGTTGAAATACAATGGACCAGTTTGGTAAAGCCAAACCCATAGTAGCAGGAGAAGTAAATCCCAGTAAACAAACACAAGGCAAAACGCAATCCTATACACCAATCTGTTAGTTACATATGACCACATCGTAAGGCACATCAGCTCAAGAATCAGCAGCAAAACCTGCGTTCTGTAGTGACCATCAATGCTAGCAACCACCATTTACAGGGTCCTATCGCCAAGCTGTCTGATGTTCTAAATTCCCAATGCACAATGGCCCTTCCACATCATTCCAACATCTCATAGCGGAGCCGAACCGACCTCACCTTTATAACATGTAGGCATTCAATCTCGAAAATGAACAAACCATAGAACTCTCACGTGATAATTCAAAAAGACAATCCAAAAATATGCTTCAAAATCACATCTTCCCTGCTTATAGTAATCGACTCCAATGCATCGGATCAAAGGGGCTATGCATCACTTTGTCATGCTGTTGCAATTTGCCTTGAGGACTGGTGCTTAGAGGACTTACCGTTCACATGCACTCTTGATCGATCATTTGTCAGTCTCACCAATTACTTGGACAATAAGAACAAAAGGGAGTGGTCAATTACTGGAACTCCAGGGAGCCATGCATCTTGGTGATTCGGCCTCCGATGTTCTCGGATCAAAGCAACCGGGAGCCGTGATATGAGACACTGAGATCTTAGTATTCATCAATAGTTCGCACGTGTGATATTCGCAATGACAATCCCATTTACTTGCTATCACACCACATCGTGTTCTTTCCAGTTGAGGTTGGCAAATGCTAATAGGATGTGTTTAGAGTGATTTGGAGGTGGATTTTAGTTTACATGTCTCTCTCTCCACTTGTTTGTGCCGCATGTAACGCGGCTGAGAGTCTTCATTCGCAACACGTTTTGAATCTCATATGATCTTTCATGGTTGGCATCCCAAATCGCATGAACTTTTATCCCACTTGCTCACCTGCACCTTCTTTCCACTCCCTCATCCGCTCGAATCTCATCCTGTTCCCATCTTCAGCTTTGGCCCTACCATTTCCTTTCATTGCTTGAACAGTTTCCCCATTTGCTCACCTGCACCATCATTGCCCTTCGTTTCGATGCATTGGATTTGATACTTTTAGCAGGGGAGATGTGTGTATTAAGCAAATTTAAAGATTGGCATTATGATGTATCGAAAATGAGTCTTTTGTCTTGAGATTTTTGGACTGTCCGATTGGCTTGAGTTCATTTGCAGAAAAAACAGGTAGCACTCGGATGAGAACTAGGTGGAACCTCGAAAGGGTTACTGTGCAACGGGGTACTTTATCTCAATCAAGGAAGACAGCAGCTGATTTCTGACATTAGAGTTGGCTTTCCACTCCTCAGATTGGTTATGAACAGATGTCACGAGAAGGGGACGGATTGACTTTTATGTGTTAGATTTAATTTTGATTTTGCAAGGTGGGAAATCTCTTTTTTGCTACCTCGGATGTTATGTACTTTAAACCTTGGATTTGAATGAATAAATACCATTCCCTAAAAAAAAAAAAAAAAAAAAAAAAAAGAACAGAGGGAGTACTTAAAGTACACTTTTATAAATGTAAATATTCAAGTTCAACTCTTTGAATTTCGATGGCTTTGTCGTTTACAATCGCGGCATATTGTTCCTTAAATTAAAACTTGCCTTCCAAAACGTCAATGTTGGTTATTTTTTTACTCCCTCCGTTCTTTTTTAGTTGTCTTTCTAGCAAATATTACACAAACCAAGAAACACAATTATTACCACACAATCTTCCATTTCTACCCCTCTCACTTCCCAAGAAATGTACTTGGGGTGGATAGAGAATGAACCTCATTGGGGGAATAAAGGGGTAATATTGGAAAATTTTCATAGAAATACCCAAAATGACAACTATTATGGAACACTTTTTCATCTCTAAAAAGACTACTATTTTGGAACGGAGGGAGTATACTATTAATAAATGGGAAATCACCTTAGGCTTGCTGACATTTTTAATCTGGCATTTTCCCGTATACTTCCTACGTCTCACTCTTTTTGTTACAAATCATTTTTTGACACTATTCACTATTTAATTTTGATTCAAATTTTTATCATAGTTATTTAAGAAAAAATATAGTCAAGTGAGATCTTGTTAGCTTCGTCTAATCTTGTAGTTTTAGACAATCAACTTTTTATAACTTTTCGTTATGCAAATTTTAAGTTATTAATCGTAAAAAATGTGCATCGGCATGCGTGCCGGAAGGGTGTGTAACAATTACACTGAAACAGATGAAGTATTATTTAGGAGGCATTTCAGAGAAAATATTAATGTTTAGCATTTAAAATACATATATTAAAAATAAATTAAACAATCTTTAAATTTCATTTAAACTCTAAGTTCAAAATTATTTTAATTTAAAAATTATTTGTTTATGTGCTTAAAAATTTCATTTTAACTTTCTAAAAATTATTTTAATTTAAAAGTTATTTAGGAGTATTATTTACTATTCAATTTTAATTCAAGTTTATGCATGTATATATAGGTATTTTTTTTGTTCAACAGCCTATACAGGCTAGGAAATGACGGTGGGAGCCATGCACACAAATTACAAAAGAAATAAAGGGGACGAATAAAGATCAGGTCAGAAATATAACTCTAAATCTATAGATTGGAAGTCGGGGAACTTGACCACTAGGTAAGTTTCTATCCCATGCATGTATATATTTTAAAAGATAGATAAATTTAATTTTTTTAAACTTTTTATGTAATTTTTATATTTAAGTTATTAGTATTAATATACTCCAATATTAAATTGGGTGTCCAAATAGACGACACTAGTGCATGCGAACGCGTTTGCGTTAAGGTAAAACTTTACAAAACAATATTTTTTGTGTCGTGGGCCCCATCCTTTTGGTCAACCAAATCTAGAACAATTTATTATTGGTGACAAACGAAGGATCTAGAAATATTTGAATAATGGATTAGCCTTGGCCAATGTTCGGTATACACTAAAAAAAAATTAAAATATTTGAATAATCTAAAATTGTTGTGATAATATAATTATGGATTATATGATATCTGGAGTGTGTATACGGATGTGTGTATATATGTTTGATGAAGGCTAAGATATATAAATAGATGTAGATATATGTGATGGTTTATAAACTAGTAAGATGAAGCTACGGATAAGTGGATTTGAGAGGAAAGTGGTGATCTTTGTTCATCTAACAATCCCTAGTATTTATAGGGTAAACAATGGCAATACTCCCTCCGTTTTTAAATGATAGCTACGTTGGAGAATTTGGCACTATTCACACAATCACTTTGACTTGAAGTTTTATCATAGTTATTCAAGTTAAAATATAGTTAATTGAGATCTTGTTAGATTCGTCTAGTCTTGTAGTTTGTAAATATCGAACTTTTAGAATTTTTACTTGTACCGAACTTGAGTTATTACTGATTTAAAATGTACATTGGACTGCGTGCTGCGTGGGTCCGTAGCAAACAAAAAAAATGGAGGGAGTACAAAGTAATACTCCATCCGTTCCTTTTAGTTGTCTTTTTAGAGATTAAAAAGTGTTCCTTAGTTGTTATTTTTATATAGTTATAGGTAGTCGTTATATTATGTTTTTAATATATTGTTTTTCACTTTACATAAATATTATTTGTTAATATTTATTAAGAATAATTTTAATTAAAAGATAAAAGTATAAATTTATTAATTAATTAATGTAAACGAGCTGAAACAGATAATTATTTAGGAACAGAATGAAGAGGCATAGCTCCGTGTCAATGCTCAAAGGAAGACTGGAAGAGACATTCAACTTGTTGTCTTGGTGTACGTGCATGAATCTATTCATGTTTATAAATGCAACAATGTAATAAAAATGTATTTTTACACAGTCAAAAAGTTAAAGACAATTAAATTCTTACTTCTTAAAAAAGAAAAAATATTACAATCCCTTCCTAAAAATTTTAGAATTAATTTAACTTTTATTTAAGTATAACATAATTAAATATATTAAAATTGGGGAGCATATTAGGTACATATGGCTGTATATGCAGCCACCAGTGTGATGTGAGAGTTATGTTACGTAATAAATGTAAGAGGTAATAAATAAAATAGGCCACCAGAAGGAGTCATTTCCACTTTTGGGCCACCATATTTTGATTTAGGGAAAGAGGCCATTAGAAGGATTTTGGGCATGAATTTAGGCCATTGGGCTGGAATTCGGGCCACGATGGCCTAAAATGGAAATGACTCATTCTGGTGGCCTATTTTAGTTTTTTTAAATTATTTTTTATTTTTATGTAATTAAAATAAATAATACACATTCCCTGACATTATTTATGTCCTACTTTCTTTTTTTTCTTGTTCCAACATTTTTATTTCATTTCCATTTTAAAAAATAATTAAATATTAATTGTCAGACATACCCATGCCCGAAAAATTCCTTACATTTAATACTAATTATTCCTACATAAAATACCATGTCCGAAAATTTTGGGATACTTATAATAAAACATGTTTATTTTTACTTTCTAATTTATTTTAATATGTATTTGTTTTACTTATTTTATAATATATTTGAATTAGTATTTATTTTATTTCTTATATTACTCCCACCGTCCTATTAATAGTGTTAAAAAAAGGCACCTTAAAAATTTATATGATGTGATTGTAATGAGCTACAATTTTAATTTTTTTTTGAGGAGCCATTGAAGGCCTGGAACGGGTGGTGGGAGCCCAAGCCACACAATTACAAAGGGGAAGGATAGGGGACCGGGTGGGAATTCGAACCCCCAACCTATAGGTTGGAGTTGGGGGACTTACCACTGGAGTAAGTGCTCAACCCCACAATTTTAATTTATTTATTTATTTGTGATTTACTGATATGTGGTTATAGGGTGGACTGGAATTATTAATGGTAGTAGATAATTTGAAAGTTTAATATATTTATTTATTAATGTGAGGTGATGGGTAGCTTTGACGATTAATATTTAATTATTTTTTAAAATGAAAATGAAATAAAAATATTGGAACAAGGAAAAAAAAAGTATGACATAAATAATGACACAGAATGAGTATTATTTATTTTAATTACATAAAATAAAAAAAATAATTGAAAAAAACTAAAATAAGCCACCAGAAGTAGTCATTTCCACTTTTAGGCCATCTCGGCCCGAATACCAGTCTAATAGCCTAAATTCAGGCCCGAAATCCTTCTAGTGGACTATTTTCCTAAATCAAAATATCGTGGCCCAAAAGTGGAAATGATTCATTCTAGTGGCCTATTTTAGTTATTACCTCTAAATGTAATTGTGTGTTTTGTATGATGAGAGATATATTTTATATGATGAAATAATATGTAATTAAAGGGATACTTAGTTTATATAATGGAGGATAGATTCTTTGTTACATCTGCACATGCATATTTTAAAGGGTTTATTGTAATGTGATTGTTTTAAGTGTAGTTTAAAGAATTCAATTTTAATAATCTATTAAAAAACAATTTTTAGAAGTATACCAATCAATCAATTAAAGGGATACATATTATTCAAAGGGATATTCAATAGTAATTTTTACATGCGTAAAAAATAAATAAAACAAAAATCAGCATAACAATCAATCAATTAAAGGGATACAAATAATAAAAAATCACATTATTCAAAGGAATATTCATAATGTTTTCTTTGACTTGTGGTTTTTCCCAAGGTTATCAAAATCTAGATCTTATGTAGGATCGTTTTTCGATTTGCAAGATCGGGGTCGTAGGATCGTATTTAGATCCTAAGATCCTATAAAATTAGGATAAAAAAATATATTCATATTGCATATTAGCAAATTACAATAACTTATATTAATAGACAATAATTTATTTAGCAAAAAAAATAATAATTGAGCATTTAAAACATTATGCTTGAGCTGGTTTGGATTTATCATTAGAATTTTTTCTATTTTCGTTTCAACCACTGTCTCATTGGATTCATTATCATCTATCTGGGCAGGGGGTTTCGGACTAAGATCTCCATCAGCAGGGGTGTTGAAAGGGGATGTTATGGCAAGGACGGCGGTATAAAGAGGAAGGGGATGCGAGGGCAACGATAGGAAGAGAAGGAGATATGACGGCAACGTCAACAACAGGAAGATGAATGAGATACAACGGCGACTGTTGGAAAAGGAAGATGATGGGGATGCGGGGAAGATGGAGATGCAAACAAAAATCTCTAGAATTGGATTTTAGAAAAGAATGGAGGACTGAAAACTGAAAAATGAGATGAAAAATAAAGAGGAGTGGGATCAGATCGTTCAAACATTTTAATATCTTGTATAGATCCTATAGATCTTATCCAGATCTCACCCTTTTAGATCTCATACAGATATTGATCGTTTTAGCTTTGTGGGATCTTATGATCGTAAAGTTCTAAGAATTAAATCTAGATTTTAATAACCTTGGTTTTTCTTTTTGCAAAAAATAATATTTTAATGTTTTAATATTGGCTTGAAACTAAGAAATTCCATATACTATATACATATACTATATTTTAAATTTTAATATATACTACTCCTATATATTTTAAATTTTACGGCAAATTGCTGAAAAAACCACCCCTCACCCTGCCTTCTGTAATACTCACCCTGCCTTCTGTAATATTGCGCTTATTCTGTAATGTTTTTTTTTATTCTGAAAAAAAGCCCTAAATTTTAATATTGCGCTTATTCTGTAATGTTTTTTTTCTTTTCGCCTTTCTATAAATTTGGGTCTCAATCCTCCCCAAGTCTCATCCCATTATCCCGATCGAATCCCCAATCTCCGCTTACTTCTCGAGAGCCCACCGCTGTCTTCTCCAGATTTCTCCTCCAATGTCTCAGGTCAAGATTTTTTCCTTGTTTGCTCGTTTTATGGCTGTAAAAATCATGTCTTGAATTGAAATTTCTCTTGATTTATTGTTTGGCCGCTTGATTTTTGTTTTCTGATGATGATACCTATATTCTTGCTTTTGATTTGGGTGTTTATGCACAATTTTTCTTGGATGTTACTTTTGATTTGGGTGTTTATTTATTTAGTTTGGATTTGAGTTATTGAACCTTGTTGGTGTTTCATGTTCCTGAAACAAAAGTGGAAATGTAAAGATGATCTATTGACATGATGGATCATTTATTTTTCCGATTCAATTTTGAATTTTTATTTATTTATTCTTTTCTTATTGCCAATTTGCAGACAGTAGAGTTGAAGGTCGGCATGTCGTGCCAGGGCTGCGTAGGCGCCGTGAAGAGGGTCCTTGGTAAAATGGAAGGTTTGTCATTCTTTTGATGATCCTCGCGTAGGGTTATATTTTCTTCTGAAATGGTTACACTTGAGATTTGTATAACTTGTGCCGAATTTGATGGATCTAAAAGCTCTTATGTTGTATGGCTTGTTGATGAGATTGGATTCTTCATTAGGTGAGCAATAGGAGTTTTGGTAGTTAGGGTTGGTGTGATTTGGTGATCGTGAAAGTCTAATTTTAACATGCTTAACTATACCACTAGATTGCCTAATCCTATAATTAGCGTTTCAAGGGCGTTCTTGATCATTGAAGAAGTTTTGAGGTATCATAGAATAGCGTGCTACCATATGTATCATGTATGAATTGTTAATTGTTGATTTGAGATTTAGGAATATCTTGTACTGTTTTACGAGGGAGGGGAAAGGAAGAAAAAGATGGGGTTTCAAACCCTTTAAGCATCTTTTGTCGTAAGGACAAACAATGAAGAAAAGATTATGCTTTGTTTAGTAGTGTTATGAGGAATTAGTGAGAAATTCACCTTGTATCATATTATCCAATAAAGGCAAAAAATTATCTCTGTGTACCTAATTTTTATTCATGTGAGGTGGGGGAATTTTCAATTCATTTTCTTGTCATTTACCCCTAATTTACTGAGGAAATTGGAAAACCTTTTCTGAATTCATTTTCTCCCATCTTATGTTTTTTTCTCTTTTCACTTTTACTTGTTAGTCAAAAATAAGAAAATATTTTCCTTTGTCTTTCTTTTTAACAGCTAATGTCAAACTAGACTAGGCCTTACATTATTTTTCACAGATTTAGTCATACCTAACACACTTACCCTGTTTGGAGCCATACCTAGCTTCGCTACGCTTTGGTCCTTAGAGCCTTGAGATGCTTGTCTGCAGTGTATTCACAGATTTAGTTGATGTAATGTTCTTGATATGGTATATTTGCTTTCTTTGGTTGGAAAGATACACTTTGTGTGGTGTGTAAGTATGTTTAATTCTTTCTCAGACAAACAAGGCTTATCTTGAAGAAATGGTATATGGTGATAAAAATGATATCTCCTACTGTTCAAAAATGACTATTTAAAAATGCATACACGGGCGTGTTCATGTGCTGTGATGTCAAACTATCTTTGTTCCATTGTTGCATCATGATGCAGCGAGTGCTTTCATTCATTGTCAAATGCTTTGTGATTTCTCAAAACGGCAGTTTTTTTTTTTTTGTGTTGATCAGGTGTTGAATCATTCGACATCGACTTTGATAAGAAAAAGGTGACCGTAAAGGGCAACGTCGAGCCAGAAGCTGTTCTGCAGACTGTTTCCAAGACCGGGAAGGCAACTTCCTACTGGGAAGAGGCCACGGTGCCAGCAGCTGCAGAGCCCGAACCCGAACCGGCCAAGGCACCAGCAGCTGGTGAACCTGCTGGGACAGTTGCTGCAGCGTAAAATATACCCTACTGCGTATGTAATTTCACCGGTGGGATAATTTGAATACCCTATAGAAACGATTTGGTGTGTTTATGTTTGGAAATGTGTCAACATATGCAATAGTGAATTGTACTGACTCTGCAAGTGATTCTACATGGATTTGTTATGTCAGTGTATTTTTATGTTGGGGAAATTTGAAGCATAGATAAATGTTGGATTTGCATTTAAGAAATCATTTGTGTGACAGCATTCTTCATGTGGTGGGGAAACAGCCTAAGTAAGCAAGCTTTTCATTACTACAATGATGTATAGTCAATGAATTTATATTACTCCCTCCGTCCCATTTAACTTGTCTTGTTTGACTTCCGTACACAATTCAATGCACTTTTTCAATCGTTAATATATCAAAATATGTACAATAAAAATTATATAAAATATATATTCTAAAACTACATTATCACACGATTCTAACAAGACAAAAATCGACTATTTTTTTCAAATATATACTTGAAATAAAAATGAGTCAAAGCTGAACAATAAATATATATAATTCTAAAACTACATTATAACACGATTTTAACAAGACAAAAATCGACTATTTTTTTCAAATATATACTTGAAATAAAAATGAGTCAAAGCTGAACAATAAATAGTGTAAAAAACTTCAAACAAGATACATTAACTGGCACGGAAGGAGTACTAATATTAACGAGTATTAATGTTAATGCATATGCAGAATGGTGAAAATGATGGGAGAATGGGATTATGTGATGTGACAATGTGATTATATGATGAGTTTAGAGTGTGATTACAAAACCATATATGGAGTTCCGGACATTAATGTTATAAACACACTTTCTCACTTTTGCTATTACAAAATTTATTCCGGCCAGCATATTCTGCATGTGCAATGCACAACAATCGATCTTATTCTAGTAAGTAGTAACTAAGTAGTTAATGGATTATCTATAGTTCAGGTATTAATGATTTATATGCGCATAGTGCCTTTTGCTTGAATGGATGATAGAAATTTATGATGGGCCTGTTTGAGAATTAGTTGTTAACTGATTTTGGACCTGTTTAGGAATTAACTGTTAGCTGTTAACTGATTATGTGAGTAATTTTGAGTAATAAATTAGTTAAAATTAGTTGTTTGGCATTTTTGAGGCAAATTTTTTGTCTAGAATAAGCTAATTCCAAAATGTTGTTATTTGCAACAGTTTAAAAAAGAACTGATTTAACACTATTTTAAGTTATTTTATTTTTTAAATAAACTAATTTATCTTAAGTAGAATAAGCTAATTGCAATTAGCTTATTTGCCAAACAAGGCTTATGTGAGTAATAAATTAGTAGTTAAAATTAGTTGTTTGGTAATTTTCAATGCCAACTTTTTGCATAGAATAAGCTAATTCCAAAATGCTGCAAATTTAAAAAAGAGTTTGAATACTATTTTAAGTTATTTTATCTTTTTAAATAAGCTAATTTATTTCAAATTGCCTAGAATAAGCTAACTGTTTTGCCCAACAGGGCTGCTTCAGACAGAATTGTTGCACCGATTTAAGGACCTTGTTGGAACGGATTAACATACACTCAGAAGAATTTCATAGAAAATATCAGGAGAAAAAGATGTCCAGCCTGCTTTGATTGAGTTTATATAATTAAGATGGGAAACTCGCTGAGTTGAATTTCGTAGATCCACACATAGAATTGACAATAATATTTGTGGGCATCTTCCAAAGCATTCATATGTTGACACCAGCGTTGAGGGATCTATACCATACAAAATCTTGATCGTACAACTATTTGCTTGCTTGGTGGAGTGGGAGTAAGAGAATCAACTATAGCTCGAGTTTGACACCCATGTTAGATCGGTGGTGTAGAACCATGTTGGAAGAGATCGTTGAAAATATGTATCAAAATGCATGTTTGGGACCAATATTGCATTTCTAAACAGACGGAGGGAGTATAAATCAATACTTTGACTTGATTATGTGAGTACTAAATTAGCTGCTTGACAATTTCGATGCCAGTTTTTTGTCAATAATAAGCTAAAATTCAAAATGTTGTATTTGTAGCGGATTTGAAAGGAACTGATTGGATATTATCTTAAATTATTTTGTCCCCTAAAAAAAACTATTTTGCCTCACAATGTCTCAATGAGGTGATTCATGCCAAACACCCTCTATATTTTTTTAATTCGGAGTTCAATTTTTGAAAAGTGGGCAATTTTTTTAATTCAGAGTTCAATTTCTGAAAAGTGGGCAATTGAACGTAGCTGTAGTTCTAAGCCTTCAATACTTAATCTCGGTATAGAGAGACTGATGACCTATTCTCTTCACACCAAACCTTATAAGCTCTATTATTTCATAATTTATTCAAACAATAGTATCTTCATGGGTTGATTCATCTCTGCTTTTGGCCAAGGAGAGATTCTTTCAGAAGCACACAACAATCGCAAGTATTAACTTTGCTCATCAAACACACATAAAAATTCCAAAATATTTCTACACATAATAACCTGTGCGATATCTTTCCAATATAAATTACAGCCAAAACACGATGTTATAACGTATAAAGAGAGGCTGATTGAAGAACTTTTACCATCGGAAAACCCGATCAAGCATCAGAAATGGGGATGTTATAATGCCTGGCCAAATCCTTGGCTGTCCCATCTTCAAAGAGTCGGCCCAGCATCTCAAACTTCTTGTAATTTGCTTTCAAGGCTTCGCTTTGTTGGTTTGCAAGCTTCTCTTCTTCAGCCCATTGTTGCTGCGTTACATTAGTATCATAAAAAATGTCATCTGATATCTGAATCTGCACAACTTGAAATATGTATATATAGCACATAAAAAGAGCATCGGAGAGTTATAATTATATACCTCGAGCACCAGTGATGCTTCCGCACTATGTATCCTCACAGTTTCCTTGATTTTCATGGCTACCTGAAACTCAGCTTCTTTTGGATCCAACCAGCGGCACATTATTTTTCGTCCCGGTTTTTTGGGATGATCATCGAACATTTCCGGTCTTGCAGCACGTGCCCTTGCAGGCCTTGGCATACCAGATATCATGAAGGGGAAATTTGCCATCTGAGTTGTAATATCTCTAGCCTGCTTGGCATTCTCCATCTCAACCAGAGCAATTTGTGGCATATTTTTCGATTCAAAGTAGTTGGGGATAAACTCAACGGACAGCACATTTCCAAACTGATTGAATGCAGCTTTCATTACCGAATCAGTAACTTGGGGCGACAAGTTGTCCACATAGATTGTCCTTTTGACCTTCTCCAGGAATGCAGCGTATTTTTCTTCCTCAGAAGACGTACCCATGAGTCTTCACACTCGGTGTCTCTATAAGAAGAAGAAGAAGAAGAAGAAGAAGAAGAAGAAGAAGAAAACAAAAAAACAGGGAGACTAAATGAGCAATACTTTCAATGAAGCAGCAAAATATACAACAGGAATCAGCAAAAGCGCAGAAAATTGATGCAGAAAACCAAACAAGTCAAATATATTGTTAATTTGTTACCACCAGAAATAATTTTGCAGTTATCTTTAGTGTAGCAAATTTCTATTGAAAAGGGAACAGAAACATCACAACAATAACAAGAACAATGACATCACAAATTACTCACAACTCTTAAAATACCAAATCTATCAAATCCCAAAAAATAAGCGGAAATGCATTTCTTTTCATGAGACCTTTCCTCTGTTTCAACCCAAAATATGCAGAAACATACACCAAAACATAATGCAACCATAATATTGATAAACAACATAATTACGCATTTATTTTAGGAAATTAGGATGGCACAATAACAGAAATCTGGAAAGAGCTGCTGACATCATATCTTGTGTTTCAAATAGAATATAAGTTGGGTGTGCATTGGGCCATTTATTGATGGATAATAATTACAAGTGAATGGGGAGTATTTACAGAAACGAAACAAGTTTACCAAATAATTACTGAAAGCTATTTTAAAGTGGATACTATGACAAGTTTACTTGTAGGATTCATGCTTGAGAAATCAAATCTAAAAAGATATCTTCAAAGTTTGATAATTTTAATTAAGAGCTTATCTAATTGTACAATGAAGAAGAATATAAACAATTTTCAAGATTTACTATTTTATCATTACAATAAATCAAATCTTGATTTGATGGAGAGTTGTGTTATCACGGCATCGCCATGACAGGGCACCATGTCGTCCTCGCAGTCCCCAATGACCTTGATGGATACAAACAGATAGTACTCTTCCAATATCCTAACTCATACTCCCTCCGTCCTCAAATAAATAAAACATTGGCATAGTAATCACTATTCATTGACTAACTTTGATTCGACTTTTTAACACAGTTATGTAAGATAAAACATAGTCAAGTGAGATCTTGTTGGATTCGTCTAATCGCGTAGATTTATATTATCTAACTTTTATAATTTTTACTCTTATACAATTAAAGATATTGAGCGTTAAAAAGGTGTATTGGATTGCGTGAAATGCTGAAATGTTTTAATTATTGTAAAATGGAGGAAGTATTTTTTTCAAATTAGAAATTGAATAAGAATAGCCAGATATGGATACGAATTCTAATATTTCAGGATACGGGTACTAGACAGATACATAGCGAATCCACATTTGAAACGAATAAAAATACAAAAATTATCTCAGTACAATTAATCATAAAAAATCGGCTACATAATAAATCTAATTAAAGTTTTAAATTATTTCAAGTATTATATATCAATATGTGTTTGACATGATTTAGTGGCAAATGAAATAACACAATTTGAATATGAAAAGAAGGGTTCAACTCTTTAACCTTCATTCAAAAATCAAGATATAACCTCACTAGTCAACAGTCAGTTAATCAATTTTAAAGTGGATACTATGACAAGTTTACTTGTAGGATTCATGCTTAAGAAATCAAATCTAGAAAGATATCTTCAAAGGTTGATAATTTTAATTAAGAGCTTATCTAATTGTACAATGAAGAAGAATATAAACAATTTTCAAGATTTACTATTTTATCATTACAATAAACCAAATCTTGATTTGATGGAGAGCTGTGTTATCACGGCATCGCCATGACAGGGCACCATGCCGTCCTCACAGTCCCCAATGACCTTGATGGATACAAACAGATAGTACTCTATCCTAACTCATATTTTTTTCAAATTTGAAATTGAAGAAGAATAGGCCAGATATGGATACGAATTCTAATATTTCAGGATACGGATACTAGAAAAATATATAGCGAATTCGCATTTGAAACGAATCAAAATACAAAAATTATATGGGTACAATTAATCATAAAGAATAGGCCTACATAATAAATCTAATTAAAGTTTTAAATATTTCAAATATTATATATCAATATGGGTTTGACATGATTTAGTGGCAAATGAAATAACACAAGTTGAATATCAAAAGAATGGTTCAACTCTTTAACCTTCATTCAAAAATCAAGATATAACCTCACTAGTCAACAGTCAGTTAATCATTACATGAAGTCTAGGCAGAAAGAAGAATTGATAGTATGAAGATAAAAGGATGTACAAATGCCCAATGATTATGCAATATATGAAACTTATTTGTTCAAACCAAGAACACAACCAAACATTTGATATTAGAATGACAATTTCAAAGTTGGGATCAAAGAACAGAGGACTCCGATGATTCTAATTTCTAACTAAAAAAGGACATGCTATTTTGAGATTGTTTTATTAAATCCATTATATTAGTACATTACATCTCTATTAGCAAATCTCTTGTATCACTGTAAATTCACAAGAGGTGTCATAAAAAGATAAAAAGAGGTGCATTGTTTAGTAATTGAAATGATAGTTCAAAGAATAAAATTGCATAATTGAGTAAATACCAATATCAGCCATAGTCCTCTCAGAAGAAAAATAACTATTTCGGCCTAAAATCAAGGTCATTTGGGCGCTTGACATTTATTTAAGACAATCATAATTCACAACTATGGTTGTTTGTATATATCTGAGCAGCCACGTAAAGAGATTAATTGCTTAAATAACAAGAAGAAATAGAAATTTGTTCTGTTGAACAAAAGCACAAAAGCTACAAAATTTCAATACCTCGACACCACATTAGCCGAGAAGGCGGAGCAAGGCCGACGCCCGAGAGCGAGGGTTGAGCAGCGGCCAGGCAGAGGGGGGGAGCGAAGTCGAGGGCGGAGCGACAACGAAGGCGAAGCAGGCAAGCAACGGACAACGAGAGGAGGACCGGGCGGGCGGACAAAACAGCAGCGACGCGTGACGGCAGATGGCGGTGGAGCACTGGATGCGGGAGATGGATTTCGCGATTTAGGGTTTAGGCGAAAATCGTGTTGAAGAATGTGAGGACTGCAGCAGGTAACTGAGACGAGGTTGTTTTTGTTTTTGTTTTTTTTGTTTTTTTTTTTTTGTTTTTTTTGGCCCGTTCAGTCTATTACTTATTTTCTAAATCCACCCACCCTTATTTCTCTATACCAAAAATGCCCTTCAACCATTTAAAATAAAAAAATAAAAAAACATACACTCTATTCTTACTAAATCCACCCCACCTCCCAAACACATCAAATTCACCCCAAATTCATTCCAACACTTAAACCCTAACACCTAAAATCCTCAAACCCTAGATTTTTTCTACCCAAAATGATATTATCACCAAAAATCAACAAACAAATGAAACAATTATCAAAAATCAAAGAAGAAATGGTCTTGAACTCATTATCTTTGCAATATAAAGATAATAATATTTGAATACTGAAATTTACCATTTTTTCGCACAGCTGTTAGGACCTGGTCGGTCGTGTACAAAGCAAGGCGCACGGCAAACCCGGCCGTGCACAAAGCCGAACGCACGGCCAACCCAGCCGTACGCAAAGCATAGGGCACGGCAAACCCTGCCGTGCGCAAAGCACGGGGCCGTGTCCACCCCTACCCCAGATTGCATGGCACCAGGCAACCATGTGCCGTGCATGGTGCACCGCGTGCCCGGCCGTGCACCCCTTTCAGTGCATGGCGTGCCATGTTGTGAGCTCCTTTGAGTGCACGACGTGCCTTGTCGTGCGTTCTTTTGAGTGCAGGATGCACCAGGTCCGAACGCCCTGGTACTAGCAGCCCAAAAAATTCACGATGTTCAACATCAAATTCAACCCAAAACCTAATTTCATCCCCAAAAAATACTACTAAACTTTTTCTAATCACAATGTGGTATTAATTTAACATTTCTAACATTTAAAATCAAGATCTACTTCAAATAAGTGAATTTAACATTTTTGTAACTTAATCTATTCATTTTTGTGTGAGAAGTGATGTATGACTTTGGGCTTTCTTCTTCTTCCTTGTACTTGTTTGAGTTTGGTTAAAAATGATGAAAAACAAGAACACAGTGAACGACCGGAGATGAAGGAACGAACGGGAGTATATATTTTTTTTCTTCAAACATGAATGTGGGGTGAGTGAAGGTGGGGTGAGTGGTTAGAAGGGATAGCGGGGTGAATGTAGTAAATATTAGAATTAGATATTGTTTTGGGTATAAAAGGGTATTTGGGTAATTGGGTGTGGGGTGATTTTAGAATATATTGACTTTTTTGAATTATTTCATAGGGTGAATTTAGAGGTGGGGTGGATTTAGCAAATGGTAGAGTCCATTTAGCCGTGCCCCTTTTTTTAAGGAGCCGAACCCAGATAAAGCGTGGGAACATATGTCACACAAATTACAAAAGCGTAAGGGATAAAGGGGAGGGATAGGGGGCGGGTGGATAATCGAACCCCAACAATAGTTGGAAAGTATGGACTTGACCGCATCGAACCCCAACATAATGGTTGGAAGGCATAGACTTGACTGCTTGGGTAAGTTCTCATCCCAAACGAGGGTATTTGTGTAAGCGTCATACTATGTTTTGAAAATGCAAATTATTTGTTTTGTATATAAATATCCTGATAATCTACTCCGTTTTTTTTAGTATAACGTTTTTTATTTTTTTTTATTGTTCACTATAGTACCTTAACTTGTATTTGTATCATAATTATACATGAAAAAATATACTTAAGTGAGATCTTATTGGATTCATCTCATCTTGTGATTTTTAAATATCAAGTTTTTAGAATTTTTACTTCTATCGAGTTTAAATGTGCATTAACATACGTGCAAAGGAGAAACATTACACATTAAAAAAAAAACAAACAAACAAACAAAAACCAAGGAAGTATTATATGCTTTTTCACTAACATCTCACTACTCTTTTTCCATAGCTACTAAAATAAAACTCTTCCCCCAACAACAATACCCAAAAACAAAAAGTAGGTATTTAGGGAATCCACTTATTATTCTATTTATTATACAATCTATATTTTAATTATCCATTATTATATTATGTCACCAAAAAACTATTAAAATTATTTATTTTATATAGGTAATAAACAATTAATATTTTCAATTATATTAATTATATAATATTTTATAACAAAAAGATGTCATAACTGTGAAAAAATTAAAGAAAACTCGCCAATCTATATGGCCATTAACAAAAAAAAATTGAAAAAAGAACTCCCCAATGGGGATTAATATTAAAAAGAAAATCAAATCAACAAGTGGCGATTAATATAAAGAAGATAAAAAATATAAAATTATTGCACGCTTCAAAAGGCATGCAAATACCGGGGTACCAAATTTGCTACCCCTCTCTCCCAACACCTCCATTCCCATTGATTAAATACCTATAAAATTATTGCACGCCTCTTACCCGGGTATCAAATTTGCTACCCCTCTCTCCCACACCTCCCTTCCCATTGATTAAATACCATATTTTTTTGTATTTATTTTCTCCATCAGCACCTTCCCCACCGTTGCTTCCGAACCCTATAATACCTTCCACAATGGGATGTAGAATAAGATGAAGTGTGAGGTTTTCTACCCAAAAGATAAGTAAGTTGTCATTGTGGGAGCGGGAGAGAGAAAAGGTGAGGAAGAGAGTTCTCTACCTAAGAAGAAATGAGAGAAAAAATAGTGAGAGTGTTGGAGCGTAGACACAAGCTTAAAGAAATCACAAGACGTGGCCTTATGCGCTCGTGGTGTGGGCCAGCACCCTTTTCAAATGGCGACCAAAGCAAATAAAAATAATAATAATTTAATAGCCAATGGCGATTTACACAGAAAAATGAATTAATTATTAATTTTAAAAAATGATAGAATCGCAACTTGAAGTTTTAAAGGTAGAGGTAGAGGTATTGTGATTTTGAGGTGGCATTGACGTGGATTCCCTAAATAAAAATACCTCTACATTTAAAACAAAACTCCTCCCCAATCCTCTACCTAAAAGGTAAGGTATTTAGGGGACTCACTTCATTTTATTTAATTATCATTTATTTTCAAAATATTTGATTTCCTAAACTACATTTATGTAATTATTTATTGTATTAATAATTAAATTAATATTTTTAGTTCAATATAATCCAATTACATTAATTAAATGCATTTTATTATGTTTTCTTTAAACACAAATTTTACTTCAGATAAATAATAAATAATTAATACTTCCTCCGTCTCACTATTTTTGTTACGGACCCGCCTAGCACGTATGTCGATACACATTTTTAACGGTTAATAACTTAAATTGTGTACAACAAAAATTTATAAAAAGTTAATTGTTTAAAACTACAAGATTAGACGAATCTAACAAGATCTCACTTGACTATTTCGGAACCTATTTCAGAACGCTCACGGCTAATGGGGAGGAACACAACAAGGCGAATGGCAAAGGGTAAAGGGAAAGCAACCACATCCAATGCCGGAGAAAATTTCGATCTTATTGATGAAAAGATTCAGGTTTTGGAAGAACAAAATAAGAGAAAGTTGGAGATGCTATCTACTATTGTTGCTGCTCAAGAGACTATTGCCACTAATAAAGAGTGGAAAATAATGATGAAAGATACCTCGAATGGGAGTATATCCACTGGAGAAGGCCTAAGGGCATCCACATCCCTTCCCAATTAATAACTCATTTTTATCATTCTCTCACTGCCACACCAGTTTTCCACTATCTCCAACATCTTTTTAATTCATTTTAATTAACTCTCACATCCCTCTACCAATTAATAACTCTTTTTAATGTGCCAACACAATCTAATCATTTTAAAATATTTAAATTTTAAATTATTTTATAATAAACAAATGATAAATATTTTTATTTTCCAAATATTTCAATTATTTTACTATATAAAATATCAAATAATTGTATTGTGTTGTTTTCGATTTTGACATGATTTATATACTAACAAAATTAAATTAAAAATCAATAATATTATTCCAAAAATTTGAATTTCGAAATCTAAACAATACATGCGGGAAGAGTGCATAAAAAAAATATAAATTGATAAAAATTTTGTGGGGAATTTTGGGAAAATGGTGCATTATTGTGCAAATGGGGATTTTGAATATGATAAAAGTTTTGAGAAATATTCAACGGAAATGTAGCATTTTGAGAAGGTTGAATATTTAGTGGATTTTTATCATCAACAGTTTGGTTGAACCAATTGTTGAAAAAGCTACCATTCTTATCGGCAATTGAGGAAGATTATATTTTGATGTAAGTAATGAGGGGGTGTAATGAAGAAGAAAATAAATGTATTTGAATGAAGAATTGTGGAAGATATATATATACATTTATAGAGTTTGAAAACTAGCTGTAATGAATATATTATTTAAAAAATATTAATTTAATTTGTAATACAAATGAATTATGATTTGGGCACAAAAAAATTTTAACAATTAATTTTGGATAAAAAAACTGCTGTGTAAAATAGTTGTTAAATTATATACTGGGATAAAAAAAAATTAATGGGCGGGTGGGTCCGCCATCGCAACTCAACAAAAAAAGATAACACCATTTCACATTTAAGGACTAATTACTAAAATAGGCCATGAGAAGGCACATTTTTCAATTTTGGACCACTAAAACTTCATTTTTTATTTTAGGCCATTAGAAATCAATTTTGACCGAATCAAGGCCATTTAGACTTTTCAAATTACCATTGACCCTACCAACTTTTGATTTATTATAGTTTAACCTCAACAATTGACTTTCCAACTTTAGCCTTATTCCCCTCTGATCCCAACTTTAGATTTTTCAATTAATTTAGTCCAATAACAGCTTATCATGCTTCTGATAATAAAATTAAGCACTAAACTCCATACCTTGGAATTGACCGCCTTGCTGCCGGGTTTCTCAAGCTCTGGGATTTTACGGACGTCCTCCTACCACGCAGCCGCAACCGATGGTTCACTGATTCTTGTCTCCTTCAGCACTCAGCACCATAGCACAATCCTATTTCGTTTCCTACCTTAGGATGTAACAAGGTTTGGGGTAAAGGGTTTTAACTATGTATCGGAATATTGAGAATATTTGGAAGCCTGAATTTTATTGAAGAAATATTAAAAATATTATTCAAACATAATTTCCCCTAATGAAGAAGACAGACACTCAGCTCCTCATCGAGAAAACAAGACTCTTGGGGATGCACCCCATACCACTACCAACACAAAAAGGAAAATTTGCAGAAAGGAAATATTACAAATGTTTTTAAGAGTTGGGAGGATTTTTCGATGCCTTCCATCTGCTTCACACCTCTCTATTTATAGGCGCCCGCGGACTTTAATCCTTGATTCCAATCTTCCTTTAATTCATTGTGATGTCACTGCGTTCGTCACTTGATATTTTTTTTCTACCGACTACATTATTGTCCTTTTGGAATTATTGCAATTAGGTGGTCAATTTTGTCAACTCTCCAACTTCCTTTGTCGGTCATTATCTGCCAACTGCCCCTCTCTCTTTTGTCGGCTATTTATTGTGGGGTATTGCTGACACCTCTCTTTCTCTTATATCCAGTTGTTCTCACTTTGATTTGTGAAAGTTTTTTGGACGTTTCTTTCCTTTATCCTGTTTGGATCCAAATTTCTTCTGAGTTACCCGGATCTTTGTACCGAATAGGGGTCTCTCCTGTTCTGCACAATATGTGCATATGTGGTTTTCCCATTGGCCCACATGCATCATGTTGCATGCCTTCTTTCTGGTAGACTCAGTTGCTAGCAACTTGTTTTCCCAGATGAGTAACCTCTTCTTCTCGAAAAAGGTTTCCGCAAACTCTGTGTTTTTCCCTGTTAAAGAATTAATCAGGAACGATCCATTTAAATTATTTGAGAATATTTTAAACGGATATTTAACATTTTCCATTTCGGCGAGACAGACCCAGAATCCCCATGCTCGTCTAGTGGAGATTTCGTCTTTACTGATTGAAGATACCAATGGTGCCTTTTCATCAACAGACTTGACTCTGTTGGGGCAATCATATCAGGTCTCTGTAATTTAATAAAATGAAAGACTGGATTATATCCTTTCCCAATGATTTCTGGTGTCGCTGAAATGAACTTAAGTTCCAGAATATCTCCTCTTTGCAGGTGCGGGTTGTTCTGCCATGATTCATGCACCGCGCTGCTAATCTATCCCGGAAGTTTTTCGATTTCCGAAAATCCTGGTGATGTAGTATGAACAGATGCTAGTGCTCCCAAGTCATACCACTTTCGAACCTCTTCTGGCTTCGATCCTTCGAGCATCCATACCCTGTTGTATCTCCCGGATGTCTCGATTACCGTCTTGCTCGGGTTAATTCCTCTTTTGGAAACCAGTTGTTCCCATTTGTCTTGGTAGTCAAGCCAGACTGTAGAAAGGACCTTCTCTTCTGAATTAACCTTAGAGGTGCCTATCATTGGCCTAAGGTTAATTTCATCATCTTTTACCCCAGAGGCAGTGGGTTGACTTGAGCTTTCAGACATGTGACTTTCCTCGTGCTCAATATTTTTACCCGTGTCCGATAATGGTTCTTTTGAAGCAGTGCTTGAATATGCTTCTTCATACGTGGCCAATTTTGTTTGCTGGGCATGTTTCTCTTTGTTAACCAGAGAAGCTGATGCTTTCCTAATTGGCTCGAGTACTGATTAACATAGCATTGTCATTGCTACATGGGAGGTTCGTATATCATTGTGGACCATGTCCACATCGCTCTGTTGTATTTGGCCAGCTGCTTTTGCATTGATATCCAGCTGCCCCAAAATGCTTTGATAGCTCCTTAGGTTTTCTCTGAGGTGCCTGAATCTCGTAATGATGGAATCAGCTTCAAATGCTTCCATCTCTCGTCAAGAAATCCGCAAGAACATTTTCATGAGATTTTATAACATCAATATTATAAGTATAATATTGACATTCTGCTTGTCATATGATAATTGATAATGACCAAAATTGTCCATTATTTCCAATCCATTTCCGTGTCTGAGACAGACATTTTGATCGTAATTCCATCTTATTTTAATAAGAAAGCAGTTGAATTCGACAGATTAATGCGAGTTTGTAAGAAAAATAAGCTGGTAATGAAAAACACAAAAATATGCAATTTTAATTGTATTTGTGTTAGAAAAATCCAAAAACATGAAAAAAGGAAAAAGAAAAGAAAAATGAATGAAAAGATGGGCAAAAGAATAAAATAACCCACAAAAATAAAGAAGATGGGAAAAAGAATGAAAATCCCACAAACTGAATTTTGGGCTAAGTGTTGGAGATCAATTCGGTCTATGCAATTCAGTCTAAACCGAATTGCTCATTAGACCGAATTGCTGAAGAGAATGAGAAAAATTGGTAAAGTGTTGAAGGGAGATGCGAAATGCCCAATTCGGTCTAGACCGAATTGACCCCTAGACCGAATTGGGCTGTGAAGAGAAGGAAAGGCCAGAGCAGAAAAGAAGAGGGGGGATTCGATCTATGCAATTCGGTCTAGACCGAATTGACCCCTAGACCGAATTGGGCTCTGAAGAGAAGGAAAGGCCAGAGCAGAAAAGAAGAGAGGGGATTCGATCTATGCAATTCGGTCTAGACCGAATTGCTCGCATAGATCGAATTGCCTCAAAACAAGAAAGACAAGCAGGAGCCATCATCAATTCGAAAAGGCCAATTCGGTTTACACATAGACCGAATTGATGTTGAAGACCACATCCCAGCTAAAGATCAAGAAGGAAGACCTCATGCAATTCGAATTGCACCAATTCAGTCTAAACCGAATTACATGAGGAGACCGAATTACATTCAAAATTGCATCCAATTGAAGCTATGGAGCACGTGGGAAATGCATGACACTGTTGATGGGCCCTGATGGGCCTAGGGTTTCGAGTAAGAAGTATAAAAGCTGACCTTCCTCAACACATGAAGACATTCTTTCACTTTACACAGATTCGGCTTGAGAACAAAAAGAAGTAGCAGAAGCAGTTCTTCACCCCTTAAGGATTAGGTAGGTAGTTTAGTTTATTTAGTTTATTTTCATGCATGTAGCTTAGTTTTAATGTTTTAATCTTAGTTTATCTTGTAGAAGCTTGTTACTACCTTTAGAGTAGTCATTTCCAAACATTTTACATGCTTTGTAGTTAGAATATACCCTACCTTCAAGTTAATGATGGTTTTGGGTTATCTACTTGCTTTCAAGTGCTAATACAAGAGAAAGTCCAGAAATGAGTTTTTATTTTCATGTTTTTGGCACTCCTTTAATGCTTTCCTTAGAAATAAATGTTAGAATGCTTGATTGTTTCAACTAGGGTGCATTTATGATGTTTTAGTTGACTTACATTCTCAATAAATGCATGTTTAGTGGGTTTTGGTATGTTTCTATGCCTTAGAGCTTCAAATGAGTGTTCTTAGGTTTTAGATAATTTTAGGGTTTGTTAGAATTAGTTTTAATGCTTTATTTTACTATTCTTGCTCTAGATATTTTTAGTTTATTGTTGCCTTAGATAATATAGGTGTTCTAGTTGTTATGCAAGTAGTTTTTAGATTTTTAAGTATTTTTAGGTTCTTTAATCTTTGAATTTCTTGTTTGTAGAATTAGGGTTTGATTCATACTTGCGCCTACTGAACATGTGCCATGATATTTTCCTTAAAATGCCCACTAGTGTGGCTGTGTGGTGACACTGATGTGAAATGAAGGATTTGGTAAATCTCATCCATCATAAACCGCACAGTGGAAACCGAACTTGTACTTGTGAGCATAAAAAATACACTTAGGTGAAAAATGGCATGCAATTCAATTTGAGGCAATTCGGTTTAAACCGAATTGCCCATGAAATTGGAATTGCATGGTAAAAAATATTTGTTGAAATTCCTTATATAAAAATCTGTATGCAATTCGGTCTAGGCAATTCGGTCTTCGGTCTAAGCCGAATTGCCCATGAGACCGAATTACATAGCAAAAATTGTTCTCATATGGCGCACAAGCAATTTGATCTATGCAATTCGGCTTAGACCGAATTGCTCACATAGATCGAATTGACCTTGTAAATCATATTGTATGCATTCCATCTCCTTATGCCTTAGTTTATTTTCTTTGTCTTACCAATTCGAATTGCCAATTCGGTCTAGACCGAATTGACTTGGCAATTCGAATTACCCTCATTTTGGAGTAAATGCCTTGTCCAAATTTGAGTAAGGGAATGACTTCATCAATTTGAATTGTCCAATTCGGTTTAGACCGAATTGCTTCGACAATTCGAATTAGATGATGTTTCATATCTTTGCAAGGATTAATTGGGTAAGGTAATACTTCATCCTTCATGCATCCTCAATTCGGTCTATTTTGCACCTTACCTAGTAGACCGAATTGACTTCTTTCTTCTATTCTTAAAACTTCAAAAATATTTTATTTCTTGAGTTGTGTAAGTTGCATGGGTGTATTGGGCTTAGGCCCATTACATTAATTTTATCCATTACACATCTCAACCCATTAGTATCTAAATTATTGTGTGATTAACACTGACACAGTACCAAAAATATTTTGTTAATTTCATCTTTTCTGTTTATTGTGTGTATGAATGGGTAATAAGGAATATCACAGATCAATGTTGGTAAAAAGGTCCCTTCACCGGGATAACGATTAGCTCATCTTCTGTGTATTAATTATTACTAGTTATTTTGCATGGTCTGATTAGTGGTTGGTGGAAGCTACGGCAAAAAGGTCCCTTCACGGGGATAACGATTAGCCACTCAGCCAACTCCTAATTAGATACAGTTTTCTCTTCTTTATCTTAATTTCAAACCTGAATTTCGAGCTACAGTACTGTTAGACAGTGTCGATCAACATTGTTATAGCATTACTGTAGTAAGAAAACGTGTGGGTTTTTCCTCTCTCATGGATAGTAGGACTCTTGATGGTAGCGATCGCTGTCATTAAGGGTTTCTCACTGTCTAAAAACCATTCCATCTGAAATAATTGGGAACTGGATGGCAGATGTTTGCAGTCCAGATAACCCCAGTTATTTCTGACACTCTTTTAGCCAATTCTTCTTATCTCAAGGCTAATCCATCTTTGTGTATCAAAATTCTGTCTAATCCCACCATATATTTTGGGGTATTTTATTTTATTTCTCATATACATGTATGCATGATATTATTATGTAGATATTGTGGTCTTTAATATTTTGGGGATCCTTCTCTTTGGACATAGAAGTCTTGATTTAAATCAGATGCTGCATAATAAATTTCCACAAAAATCACTTTATAAAATCCGGATCTGAGTAAGGGATAAATTCGACAGTTATGACTAACTCATATTCTACTGGGGGTTGATTTTGAGAATTTAGAAGCAGAGTCAGCGATTAGGTCTCTCCTAGACTGAAAGGATCTGTGTTTTAATTGAGAGTTTAGTACCTGTTTAGGGAATGATTTTCAAATATCAATTATTTTCTCAAAATTACTGTGTGTTGGAAATCTTCTATTAAGAATTGCATCGAATCAGTGTCCACTTGGATTCGGATAAGATGTGATAAATAATACTAGAGGAACAACATATAGGCCTTGGTTAATTTCTAAGGTAGGGTTGAGTATTCTTTCAACTACTATCTTCTCCCGCCAAAGCCTAGAATTGAGTCTTGAGTGAGTACATTCGGAATAGATCTTCACGGGTCTGTTCCACTCAGTTTGTATCTCATAACTAACCGGATGTTATAAGCCCTGTGGTTTACTGTTATTCGGGAAGTTCTAAATTTGCATCTGGTCACCAAGACCAGGGGCTCTTTTATACTAACGGAATGAGATAGCTTTTGAGACTTCCGAGTGATAGGTTTTTAAATGCTTTCTTTATTGCTTTCTTTACTGCTTTCTTTTAAATGCTTTCATAGAGGTCACTCGGAAGAATTAGAGGTTGGCCGTCGGTTGTAAGGTTTAAGAGTTATGGAATGGTTCGGGACTTGATTTGAAACTTTGGGTGTGACATGGGGGAACGATAGGAGTACTTGGCACTTCAACTAATGATTTGTTAGGTGTTGCTTGTCCACCACAGATGAATGACACGCTCTGACGGGAGCAATTGTAAGTCTGTGGTATCTTAGAATTTGTTGTCTTAAGAGCATGTAAACTCTTACTGTAAGTACCTGTCTGTTAAATATTTTTAACCGCTTTCTTAGTATAAATTTTATTGCTTTCTTAGAATAGATTTTAGATTAACTTTATTGTGTTTTGTAGGATAACCCTTAATTGCTTTCATAGTCTAGTTTAATTTATTGTCAAGTAGTTGTTAAAAACCAAACTCAAACTTGAATCGAGTAACCGAGTGGAAAATCTTATTAAACGACGTTGCCCCTGCTTCTATTGCACATCCTCCATTGAACGATCCGCTACTTACTATAAATTACTGCAATTTTTGACACCGTGCGATTTCGGGCCACAGTTTCCTACATGAGTATATAAAAACGTGACAACCTATAAACATATCCCTAATCCCAACTCCATCTTCATAATTGATCTCATTAAATAAAATTGAAAACCGGGATTTTTATTTTTCAGAAAATACTCATATAGTGGGAAATTGTCAAAAGTTTCATGGCGCCGTTGCCGGGGATTTTCATGGAGCCATTCGAAATCAAAGTGTAATACCCGAGAATTTTGCAACATAAAACAATAATTAAATAAATAAACAATAAATAAAATAAATGCAATAAATAAATAAATTCAGCAAATAAATAAATAAGGAAATGAGAAATGAAATCTAACTTAAAAAGGTATTAAATGAATTTAATTAAATAAAAAGAATTAATTAAAGATAAATAAATTGTTACCCGTGTACCCGACACCAATGGACTCGAAAACTCGAGTCCAAACATAAATTTAGATCCGAGGGAAATGACGACACAGGGTTCCCATTCCGTAAACCCGAAGATGGCCCGAAAATCGAAATCCGGGAGCATAGGGGGATAGAAGTCCGAAAGAGAGGAGGAAAGGCACGACGGATCGCACGACCCGCCCGGACCGAAGTCCAGGCGAGTGCCGCGCGGTAAAGGGGGAAAGGGCGCGCCATGACCGCGCCAACGGACAGATTCGCCGGTTGCGAGATTCACTCGCCCGAATCCAGATTTTCCGACTTCGGTTGAACACCTTTCGGCTCAAGACTCCCCAAGGCCGACCTTGGACGTCCCTAGGTCGTGCCTATCTATAAATAACACCTCTTGGAAGCCCCGAACACTTTTCAAAACCCTACGATACTCTCTATACACAAAACCCTAGATCCGGAAGTCATCGGAGGCACCAAAACCAAGCCGGAGACTGTTTGGACGAATTCGGGAGATCTCCAACGTCGTGGTAAGTCTGATCCGTTCATCCATCTTGTTTTTAATTCAAAAACGAAACCCTAACTCTCTTCTTTTCTTCTCTACACCCCGAATCGGATCTAGAACGAAGAACCTGACGAACGGAGAGGATAAACGGTGGACTGGAAGCCACGCCTCCGAAATCGACGATCCCGGACGACTACGAATCTGTAAGTTGACACTCACATGGTTTTGGGAGTAACTAAAATACTTAAACCTAAAAGCTTAATCAAAACTTTCGAAAATCTGTCAACATGTGATTTCTACCGGCGCAATGATTTTTTCTAATTTTTCCGAACCCTTAAAAGTCTTCAAACGAGAAAACCTAAAACACAAAAAATGTTGCTAAGGCTTAGATCTATCTCCTGTAAAATTTTCAGATATTTTAGTGACGTTTTGATATCTGAAATCAGCCTGGAACCGGACTGGTTTAATTTAGATCTTGAATTTCTTGACAGAACTTAGGTCCGAACTTGTAGGCGTTTTTGACATTAGTTTTAAGCCGATTTAGGTCTTTAGCCGAACATGAAAGTTGTAGACAAATGTCTTAAGAAGGTCTCTGTAAAATTTCGTTAGGTTTGGAGTTGATTTGCTATGGTAGATCTTGATCATCTTGAACTGCTGTATGATAAATTCGGACAGATTAATGTTTCTACGAAAATTGATGTTTTTGACCTATTTTGGTATCTCGGATTGAAAAAGTTAAAACACGAAAGTTGTGTATCTCGATGTTTCAGAGTCAGTGGTAAAGTTTCAGAATTTTTGGACTTAAATCTGATTTTTAATTAATTTTATAGTAAACAACAGTTTACCGGAGTCAAATCTTGAAATCTTGTTGAAACGATGGAATTAGCCTTTAGTGTTGAAACGAGTCGAAATCTCTTCTTAATAAATTAAGTGAAATCAGAATTTTCATAAATAAATCCCCTTACAAACTCGATAAATTAAAATTAGGGGTGAGTGCTCTGCAGGGTGCCCCCTAACTGCTTCACTTTGTGCCTTTATGGACGATGGTGACCCCGCGCGAAAAATTGAGATATGATATTGCCAAAACGGCATGAGATATATGGCCTACACTCTCATGAATATCCACATGGGTTTCCCGAGGCTCCGGAGTGGTACTAGGTATGGCAGATACAGCTACGGCCGCCGGTTTCCGGCTAAACTTGTTGAGATCGCGATGAAATCGTGAAACACTTGAAATTACTAAATCGGGGATGTAATGGGGAATTTAAATTAAATTGGATTATTTATAATTTTCGTTTAGATTGTTAAATGCTTTGTTTAAATTAATTATGGCTTTCATTTTAAATTGTGCTAAATTTATTATTGTCTAGTGCCATGAAATATTATGCAAATTGGTTAGATAATTGAGTTGAATTATTTATGGCTTACTATCATGTTTTTATGTAAATATTAAATTAATGGCTTTTAAACCCTACGATCATGCATGTGTTAACTTACTCAACAAGTTGTGCTGACCAAACCGTTTATTTTTCCTTTTTCCTTACAGAGTATGTGGAACAAACATGAGCACGTTCATGCATGGGGGGACTTATATTTTGCGAAACTTATTATTTAAATTCTTGCATTAGACGATAGAATAAACGGGTCTGTTTAACCCGGTTTTGACCATGTCGGTCTTATTTACATTTTCGCTGCAATATTATACTTAAATATTATTTCCGCTGCATTATGATATTATTATTTTCGAAACTATATTGTATGGGCTGTTTGCAAATGTTTTAAATATTTTTAAATACTGAAATACCTAGCCTTGCATCTCTTTAGTAAGCCGATGAAACCGTGTCTTACTAGGGAGGTGTGGCGGTGACATCCCGACCTGGGTGACCAAAAATCGGGGTGTTACAAGTTGGTCTCAGAGCCCGGCTATTTTTAAACCATTATTATTTTTAAACTACTATTAATATTTTGACTATTATTTTAAATTTTAAAGTATTATTTCCATGGGACAATTTTTATTTTAAAACCCATGGAAAAAATATATATATATAATGCATGAACTATTTTTGGGGGGAATCATCATTTGCATTTGCATATTGCATCTCCTTTATGTAAAGAACTTAGAATCTTGGCGAATTTAAACTTAGAATCTTGGCGAATTTTAACTTAGAATCTTGGCGAAGTCTAACCTAGAATCTTGACGAATATTAACTTAGATCTTTTGCTTGCGCTAGATGGCTAGTCAAGATATGATGAACTTGATGATCAAAATGTTGAACGTTCACCTTGACTCCCAACAAACCATAGAACAAATGAAACATCGTATGGCTCACTTGGAGGCAAATCTGCACCACATGGGCAACTTGAGAGAGGCGGATCACCACCGCATAAACCAACTCGAACGCCAAGTCCAAACCCTCACTACGCAAAACTTAATCCTGAAGGAACACATCGATGCTCATGGACAAGACTTGAACACCATCTTTGACGATCTACTGCTGCCAAGTTCGGAGGAGGAAGACCCGGAGGAGGATCCCGCTACCCCACCGGAGGACGTTTTGAGACGCTAGGGATTCTATTTATAGTAGATATTATTTTGCTAGGAAAATATTTCTACTTTTGTATACCTTCCCGCTTGTACTAAAATTTCGTTTAAGGAAATAAAATACCGATTTATCTATAAGAAATTGAAAATAATAATAATAATAATAATAATAATAATAATAATAATAATAATAATAATAATAAAATCTGGACAGATCTGTCCGACAAAAAAATCGAAATAAAATAAAATAAAATAAAATAAAACCCGGAAGCGTACGGCGCTCCTTAGTTCGATCGAGCACCACGTGCGAAATTACAAAACACATACACATTTATAGAAATTGTTTAGACTATATGCTAATTTCACAAGTCCTAATCCACCCCATTTGTACCAGAATGGCACCCAGAGGAAGAGGAAGAACTCAAACCGCTCCCCAAACCACTACTGAAACTACTACTGAAACACCTCCAAATGTCACGGAACCGGCTCAACCTGTAGAGGAACAACCCCAAGCTGCGCAGGACGCCCCCGCACCAAACAATGTGGGCGATCGTGTTTGGACGATAGAAGAGGTTTTGGTTGCGCTAGGAAACGCGCAAGTCAATCAAGGGCAAGCTGCGGCGGTACCTCCGCCTCAGGCTCGCCCCAACTACTTGGCAATGGTGAATCCTTACCAGCCGCCCCACTACACTGGTGAGGAGGATCCAGCTAAACTGGAGGAGTGGATCCGAACTTTCGACAAGCTGCTGGGAGTAGTCAAATGTCCGGAAGGAGAGAGAGTGCACGTCGCTTCGTGCTACTTGGGAGGCGCAGCGGACGACTGGTGGCAGGCGATTCAAGCCAAGCTGACTGAAGATGACGAGCCCTACTCGTGGGCAGAAATGATGGAACGGCTCAGGGATCGATTCTATCCCTTGAGTACTAAGTCAGCAATGTATGAGGAATTCCTGTCGCTGAAGCAAGGAGGCCATACTGTGCAGGAGTACTACACTCGTTTCAAGGAGCTAGTTGCTCATCAAGAATAGTGTCTGAGTTAGATCTACCAAAGTGCGAGAGAATTAGCTTAGGAATTCAATTGCCTTCTGGAGAAGTAGTATCTTGCTTTAAACGATATAACGGAATTCCTATAATGATAAAGAACGTAGAATTCTTCGCGAACTTAGTAGAATTTAACTTAAGAGACTTTGACATCATACTGGGAATGGATTGATTATCCCAGTATAAGGCGGTGATCGAATGCCAAAAGCAAAAGATCACCTTGTCAAAAAGTAGGGGAAAGTGAGTTATCTTTTACTCTCAGCCCCCTAAGAAGAGTAACAAAATCGTTAGTGCACTCAAACTAAGTAACTTGATGCGTAAGGGGTATGAGCTATATGCGTGCTATGTGCACAACCTTGAGGCGGAAGAGAACAAGGTTGACAGCATACCAGTGGTAAGAGAATACCCGGATGTATTTCCTGAAGACATCCCGGGAATGCCACCTGAGAGAGATCTTGAGTTCACTATAGATCTCATCCCAGGCACAGAGCCTGTCTCAAAACCTCTGTACCGGATGGCGCCATTGGAAATGAAGGAGTTAAAGGACCAACTCGAGGAGCTGTTAGGAAAAGGGTACATAAGGCCGAGTACTTCCCCCTGGGGAGCACCGGTTTTATTTGTTAAGAAGAAAGACGGAGGATTACGTCTTTGCATAGATTATCGAGGGTTGAACCAAGTGACTATCAAGAATAAATACCCTTTGCCGAGAATAGAGGATCTATTTGATCAACTGAAGGGAGCTTCAGTATTCTCGAAGATCTACTTGCGATCTGGGTATCACCAATTGAGGATCGCCGAGAAAGACATTCCGAAGACGGCGTTTCGAACTCGATATGGCCACTACGAGTTCACAGTGTTATCCTTTGGGTTAACAAATGCTCCGGCAATGTTCATGAACCTCATGAACAATGTATTTCGAGAGCTGTTAGATCAGTGTGTAGTGGTGTTCATTGATGACATCCTGATCTACTCGAAAAGCGAGGAAGAGCACGCCCAGCACTTGCACCAAGTGTTAGGGACCTTGCGAAAGAATCAGCTATACGACAAATTGTCCAAATGCGATTTTTGGTTGAAGGAGGTAGCATTTCTAGGACACATAGTATCCGTTGATGGAGTTTCAGTGGATCCGGCAAAAGTCTCTGCCGTAACTGAATGGGCAACTCCAAAGAGCCAAACTGAGATAAGAAGTTTCCTTGGATTAGCTGGGTACTATAGACGGTTTGTGAAGGATTTTTCGAAAATCGCACGACCTTTGACCCAGCTACTGAAGAAGGGAGTAAAATACGTGTGGACAGAGGCTTGTGAGACAGCGTTTCAAGAGCTGAAGAAACGACTCACAACCACCCCCGTATTGACACTACCATCAGAGAATGGTGACTTCGAAGTTTATAGCGATGCTTCGAAGGAAGTTTTAGGTTGTGTCTTGATGCAAGACTCGAGAGTCGTAGCATATGCATCACGCCAGCTAAAACCTCACGAGGAGAATTATCCGACACACGACCTGGAGTTGGCAGCGGTCGTTTTCGCTCTAAAGATATGGAGACATTATCTTTATGGGCGGAAGTGTCGAATGTTCACCGACCACAAGGGCTTGAAGTATATATTCACTCAGAAAGAGTTGAGTTTGAGACAGCGAAGGTGGTTGGAACTTATTAAGGACTACGATTTAGAGATATCCTACCACGAAGGGAAGGCGAATGTGGTAGCCGATGCCCTAAGTCGGAAAACCCAACACGTGACAAACTCGTTGGTAATTCCGCCGGCATTGTACATGGAGTTGGCAAGATTGGATTTGGAACTTGTGCATCCGGGCACAGTGAGTGACACGATCAATGCCATGGTCGTAGAAACTCCAATATTGGACGAGATTAGGCTCGCCCAACCGGGCGACGCGAAATTAGAAAAGATAAAGGGGTATATTGCCGAGGGGAAGGCAATAGGATTTGCTGTCCACGAGGATGGAAGCATTCGCTTCAAAGGGAGATGGTGTGTGCCCCATAAGTGTGCCGAGTTGAAGCGAAAGTTGATGGAAGAAGGGCACAACACGCCATACTCAGTGCATCCCGGAAGCGACAAGCTTTACAAAGATCTATTGGTGGCCTGGAATGAAGAAGGAAGTGGCAGACTTCGTGGAGAAATGTCTCACCTGCCAAAAGGTTAAGGCAGTGCGACATAAACCCTTAGGACTGATGCAACCACTAGAGATTCCAAGTTGGAAGTGGGATAGCATCTCAATGGATTTTGTCTCGGGATTACCCCGATCACCTAAAGGCATGAACAAGATTTGGGTGATTGCGGATAGGCTAACGAAGACAGCCATATTTATCCCGATGAAGGACACGTGGACTATGGACCAATTGGCCCGAGCCTACGTTGATAATGTGGTACGACGACATGGAGTACCACATGACATCATTTCCGACAGAGACAGTAGATTTGTCTCTCACTTTTGGACGGAGTTACAAAAAGCTCTCGGTACTCAAATCAAAATGAAAACCGCATTCCACCCGATGATGGATGGTCAAACCGAGAGAACAATCCAAACACTAGAAGACATGCTGAGAGCATGCGTGTTGGAATTTAAGGGAAATTGGGAATCCCATTTACCCTTAATCGAATTTTCTTATAATAATAGCTACCATGCTAGCATTGGCATGGCACCTTTTGAGGCATTGTATGGACGAAGGTGCCGAAGTCCGTTGAGCTGGGAAGAAAACGATAAGTCGGTGGTAGTGGGACCATAACTTATCGAAGACATGGCTCAACAAATCAAAGTGATTCAAGGAAAAATGAGAGCCGCTCAAGACCGTCAGAAGAGTTACGCTGACGTGAGACGACGAGACCTAGAATTTCAAGTGGGAGATAGGGTCATGCTAAAGATATCACCCATGAAGGGGGTGATGCGCTTTGGCAAACGAGGAAAGTTGAGTCCTCGATACATAGGACCTTACGAAATTCTAGAACGCGTCGGGAATTTGGCCTACCGACTGGCTTTACCGCCACAACTAGATCGAGTTCATAATGTCTTCCATGTCTCACAACTAAAGAAGTATGTGCCGTACCCGGCACATGTACTTCAACCAGAAGTAATCGAACTCGATGAGGATCTGACTTATGAAGAAGTCCCAGTGCGAATTTTGGACACTAAGGAGCGAGTAACGAAGAACAAAACCGTCAAAATGATCAAGGTTCTTTGGTCGAACCACGAAAGTGAGACGGCAACTTGGGAGGTAGAATCGGACATGAGAGAACGCTATCCGACATTGTTCCAAACCGACACCGACACAGTTATGGGGACATAACTGCAATCTTAAGGGGGAGAGGATGTCATACCATGTATTTTTCATGCATTTTTGTAAACAAACAAACAAATTCAAATTGTTTTGAACTACGTTATGGCTTGATCCCTTCATAGGGTAAGTAGGCAGCTTAGAAGTTTTAATTCTAAGTTCAGCCACAAAATAATAAAACAAACAAAAGACCTTAGCACGAGAAAAGCCGAAACACAACTTCGAGGACGAAGTTGATTCTTAAGGAGGGTAGACTGTAATACCCGAGAATTTTGCAACATAAAACAATAATTAAATAAATAAACAATAAATAAAATAAATACAATAAATAAATAAATTCAGCAAATAAATAAATAGGGATAAGGAAATGAGAAATGAAATCTAACTTAAAAAGGTATTAAATGAATTTAATTAAATAAAAAGAATTAATTAAAGATAAATAAATTGTTACACGTGTACCCGACACCAATGGGCTCGAAAACTCGAGTCCAAACATAAATTTAGATCCGAGGAAAATGACGACACGGGGTTCCTATTCCGTAAACCCAAAGATGGCCCGGAAATCGGAATCCGGGAGCATAGGGGGATAGAAGTCCGAATCCGGATTTTCTCGCCCGAATCCGGATTTTCCGACTTCGGTTGAACACCATTCGGCTCAAGACTCCTAGGGGCAGACCTTGGGCGTCCCTAGGTCTTTTTTAACTATAAATAAGCCCTCTTGAAAGCTCCGAATACTTTTCCAAAACCCTACAACTCTCTATACGTCGAAAACCCTAATTCCAGAGTCGTCGGAGGCACGAACCCAAGCGAGGGACTGATTTGGACGAAATTAGAGTCTCCTAAACATCGTGGTAAGTTCCGATCCATTCGTCTCTTACGTTTTGATTCGAAAATGAATCCTAACCTTCTTATTTTTCTTTCTACGCCCCGAATCGGATCTAGAATGTAGAACCCGACGAACGGAGAGGATAGACGGAGGACTGGAAGCCACGCCTTCGAAATAGACAATCCCGGATATCTACAAATCTGTAAGTTAATACTTACATAGTTTTGGGAGTAATTAAAACAAGAAACCTAAAAGCTTAATCGAATCCTTCGTAAATCTGCCAATGTATGTTTTCTACCGGCGCAACAGTTTTGACGAATTTTTCCGAACCTTAAAACGACTTCAAATGGAAAAACTTAAAACACGAAAAACGTTCCTAAGGCTTAGATCTATCTACTGTAAAATGTTCAGAATTTTTAGAGACGATTTGATATGTGAAAACCAACTGAAATCGAACTGCTTGAAATTGGATCTTGAAATTCTTGACAGAACATAGGTCCGATCTTGATCATGTTTTTGACATTAGTTCTAGACCGATTTAGATCTTTGGCTGAACATGAAAGTTGTAGATTAATGTCTTAAGAAGGTCTCTGTAAAATTTCATTAAATTTGGAGTTGATTTGCTATGGTAGATCTTGATAATCTTGAACTGCTGTATACGAATTTCGGACAGATTTAGGTTATGATGAAAATTGATGTATTTGACCTATTTTGGTGTCTCGGATTGAAAACGTTAAAACATGAAAGTTGTTCGTCTCAACGTTTCCGAGTCAGTGGTAAAATTTCAGAATTTTTGGAATTAAACTCGATTTTTACTAAATTTTAGAGTAAACTATGGTTGACCGAGTCAAATCTTGAAATCTTGTTGAAACGGTGAAACTAGCCTTTAAGGTTTAAACGAGTAGAAGACTCTTTGAAATATTATATGAAACCTGGAAAATTAGAAAATCCCCTTTACAAACTTGATCTTTAAAATTAGGGGGTGAGTGCTCTGCAGGGTGCCCTCCTAACGATTCACTTCGTGTCTATATGGACGATGGTGACCCCGCGCGAAATATTTGAGATATGTTGCCAAAACGGCATGAGATATATGGCCTACACTCTCGTGAATATCCTTATGGATTTCTCGAGGCTCCGGAGTGGTACTGGGTATGGCAGATACGGCTGCGGCCGCCGGTTTCCGGCTAAATTGACGAGATTGCGATGCAATCGTGAAATACTTGACGAGATTGCGATGCAATCGTGAAATACCTGAAATACTAAATCTTGGGAGTAATGGGGATAGTTAAATATTTTAATTGTTGTTCTTTAAATTATTAAATGCTTTATTTAAATTAATTATGGCTTCAGTTAAATTATTTATGAATATTATCATGCTTTTATGTAAATATTAAATTAATGGCTTTTAAACCCTACGATCATGCATGTGTTAACTTACTCAACAAGTTGTGCTGACCAAACCATCCTATTTTCCTTTTTCCTACAGAGTATGTGGAATAATCATGAGCACGTTCATGCATGGGGGAACCATATTTTTGCAAGCTTTATTATATAAATTCTTGCATTAGACATTAGAATAAATGAGCCTGTTTAACCCGTGTTTTGACCATGTTGGTCGTATTTACATTTCCGCTTCAATGTTATACTTAAATACTATTTCCGCTGCGCTATGATATTATTATTTTCAAGATTATTCTGTATGGGCTGTTTGCAAATGTTTTCAATGCTTTTAAATACTGAAATACCTAAGCCTTGCATCTCTTTAGTAAGCCGGAGAAACCGTGTCTTACTAGGGAGGTGTGGCGGTGACATCCCGACCTGGGTGACCAAAAACCGGGGTGTTACAAGTTGGTATCAAAGCCCGGCTTTTTTTAAACTATTATTTTTAAACCATTATTATTTTTAAACTACTATTAATATTTTGACTATTATTTTAAATTTTAAAGTATTATTTCCATGGAAAAGTTTTTATTTTAAAACCCGTGGAAAAATATATATATATATAGTGCATTAAATTATTTTGGGGGGAAATCATCATTTGCATTTGCATATTGCATCTCTTTTATGAACTTAGAATCTTGGCGAATTTCAACTAGAATCTTGGCGAATATTCAACTTAGAATCTTGGCGAATTTCAACTTAGAATCTTGGCGAATTCCAACTTAGAATCTTGGCGAAGTTTAACTTAGAATCTTGACGAATATTAACCTAGATCTCTTGCTCGCGCTAGATGGCTAGTCAAGATATGATGCAGTTGATGATCAAAATGATGAACGTTCACCTTGATTCCCAACAAACCACAGAACAAATGAAATACCGTATGACTCAATTGGAGGCCAATTTGCACCACATGGGCAACTTGAGAGAGGTGGATCACCACCGCATAAACCAACTCGAACGCCAAGTCCAAACCCTCACTACACAAAACCTAATACTGAAGGAACACATCGATGCCCATGGGCAGGACTTGAACACTATCTTTGACGATCTACTGCCGCCAAGTTCGGAGGAGGAAGTCCCGGAGGAGGATCCCGCTACCCCACCGGAGGATGTCTTGAGACGCTAGGAATTCTATTTATAGTAGATACTATTTTGTTAGGAAAATATTTCTACTTTTGTACTAAAATTTCTTTTGAGGAAATAAAATGCCCGATTTATTTATAATAAATCGAAAAAAAACCGTACAGACCTGTCCGAACGAAAAAAAAAACGAAATAAAACAAATTAAAATAAAACCCCGAAGCGTACGGCGCTTCTTAGTTCGATCGAGCACCACGTGCTAAATTACAAAACACATCTACATTTATAGAAATTGCTTAGACTATATGTTAAATTCACAAGTCCTAATCCACCCTATTTGTACCAGAATGGCACCCAGAGGAAGAGGAAGAGGAAGAACTCAACCCGCTCCCCAAACCACCACTGAAACACCTACCGAAATACCTCCAAATGTCACGGAACCGGCCCAACCTGTAGAGGAACAACCCCAAGGTGCGCAGGACGCCCCCGCACCGAACAATGTGGGCGATCGTCTTCGGACGATAGAGGAGGTTTTGATTGTGCTAGGAAACGCGCAAGTCAACCAGGGCCAAGCTGCGGCGGTACCTCCGCCCCAAGCTCGCCCTAACTATCTGGCTATGGTGAATCCCTACCAGCCACCCCACTATGCTGGTGAGGAGGATCCAGCCAAACTGGAAGAATGGATTCGAACCTTCGACAAGCTGCTGGGAGCAGTCAAATGTCCGGAAGGAGAAAGGGTGCATGTCGCTTCGTACTACTTAGGAGGCGAAGCAGACGACTGGTGGCAGGCAACTCAAGCCAAGCTGACTGAAGATGACGAGCCCTACTCTTGGGCGGAAATGATAGAACTACTCAGGGATCGATTCTATCCCTTGAGTACTAAAGCTGCCATGTACGAAGAATTTCTATCACTGAAGCAAGGAGGCTAACCCGTACAAGAGTACTACACACGATTCAAGGAGCTAGTGAGGTTCGCACCAAGACTCGTACCCACGGATGCAGAGAAATCACAGAAGTTCGAGATGGGACTGAACCTGTCTGTTCGCGAGGTGATCGCGGGGGTACACTACCCCGATTTGCAAGCTGTGTATGACCGCGCTGTGGCAGTAGCGCGTGTGCAGCAACTGAAGAGAAGGGTGAGTGGGGAGTCCAGCAGGGGTCCCCAAGACAAGAGAAACCGGGACTCGAGAAGCGAGAACAACACTGGAAGGAACGAACAGCGGAGAGGGTCGAATAGGCCTCAACAAGCCAACAATGGGAGAAGGTTTAACCAAGAAGAACCCGTACCACCCTGCCCAAGGTGTGGATGACCCCATCTGACGAGGGGATTGTAACACCCGAGGAAAAACAAATTCAAATTGTTTTGAACTACGTCATGACTTGATCCCTTCACAGGGTACGTAGGCAGCTTAGAACTAATTTCTAAGTTCAGTCACAAAATAAATCACAAAATACATCACGAATTAGATCACAAGGACGATAGGAGGTGTTGGAACCAATTTAGACTAGGCTAAGTAGGACACGGAAATGTTGCGAGCGATAAGCCGGACTCGTAACCAGATTAAGGAGAAGATTCCGAAACGAAGACGACCCAGGGAATCGAGCTAACACGTAGAAAACCGATAGGGGAAAGCGAGGGAAGACCCGACGGAACACGCGGATCGCCGAACCGGCCGGTCCGGCCGGCCCGCGCTGTCCGCGCGGCCACCGCGCGGCCAAGGGCGTCGCGACGCCAGGCCTGGCACGCGTGCTCCGCGCGACCATAGGGGTGGGTGCGCGCCACCTCTGCGCCAGAGGGGCTGAAGGTGTAATCTTTCCATTCGGGGGTGATTTTCTTGCCTAAATTACAATTCCCTTCGAAGGAAACCAAATTCCAGCCTTAAGGAAGGCTTAAGGGCGGTTGGGGAGCCTCAAAGGCCCTAATCCCACAGAAACCCATCCCCACCATACTTACAAACTCCCTCTCCAAGCCAAACTCTCCCGACGAAGCTTTCCGGTGAACATTCCGGCGACGACGAGGTGAACGGGACTGAGCCACGGCTTCATAGAACCTTGGTAAGTCTTAATATAGCGTTCCATCAGTCCATGAGTCTCCGAAACTCGAATTCTTAACACTATTTCCTTACTACGATTTCACGTCGGAAAACGAACAAAAAGCGATCGGAGAAGTTGGCCGTTCGTCGTGACCCTAGGACGTCCGGAAACCCAATCCAGCGACCCTATCATCATTCTAAGTAAGTTAAAACCTTACTCACAAATTTTCGTGGTTGTTTGTTGTTTAAATCTCAAGATATAGGCTTGTAACAAAAATCGGTTTTCAAAAACCCTATTTTCGTCCAATTTTAAAGACTCGCCAAAAACTCGACCTTCGGGAATTCAAACCGAAAACTTTTCAACATAAAAGTTGTTCCTAACACCTTTATCTATCTTGTGTCCAAATTTCAGCCATTGACATTAAGTTTTTCTATCCCAAATTCCGCCGTGAACTTTCTGTATCGAACCGAACGATTTAAAACTGTGACAGATTCCTTCATTCAACTTGATGCATGTTTTTCACCCATTTTTCGAATGATTTAACTTTGCATTCCTAAACAAACGTTGTAGATAATTGTGTCTAGATTATGCATATAAAATTTCACGGATTTTGGTTTTCATTTGATATGTCAAACGGCCGAGTTTTTAAAATTGTTTGGAAATTGTTTTAAGGGCCATGAGTATGCAGTGAGTTGCACTCGATTTTTGAGTACCAAGAATTCATTATTTCCAAATTCTTAAAACATGAAAGTTGTTCCTTAATGTGTTGTGTAGTTACTGTAAAAATTTCACATCGATTGGTTTTGAAATGAATTTTTAATCGGCGTTGCACGAACCTGTGACGAAAACAGTTTTTAAGACATAAATTATTCTTTGCAATAAACTCGAATTTCAACTCACTTCGGAACCTTATTTCCAAAAACTTAAAACATGAAAGTTGTTCGTGTGTGTGTTTTTGAATTACTGTAAAAATTTCAGAATTTTTGGAGAAAAGACGAATTTTTAATTAAGAAAGGCGTAAACTGCCTCGAATAGGATTTTTCGAACTTGAGAAAACTCGAACTCTGAAAATGCGATATCGACCATTTGATGACTTTGAAATACGAACTTTCGAAAAATCCCGTTCACTAGGCTGAGCCGATCTTCATACTATCATTATCTTTGAGACTGCCTCGTTAGTGGTCTCCTTACTATCTGAGATTGCCTCGTTAGTGATCTCGCGCGCTGTATTTGTGGATCGCCTCGTTAGTGGTCCTACTATCTTTTTGGATCGCCTCGTTAGTGGTCCTACTATCTTTGAGACTGCCTCGTTAGTGGTCTCCCATTGTTTGGACTGCCTCGTTAGTGGTCCTATGTTGAGATTGCCTCGTTAGTGATCTCCCGGTATGGTGTCCTCTTCTTAGTCTACGGGATGAAAAGTAAAAGACTTGTGTGAGTGTTTCATTATGCTTAAATCGTATTTATCATGTCTTTAATTATGTATTTAAAGTTATGCATTTTATTTTATGCTTTAAATTACGCTTTTAAGATTAAGCCCTTTTATCATGTTTTTTCCGCTGCTAATAAATTTCGTATTTTTTTTTTTTTAACTCTCGTACGGTCAGCGAAGTCTTTAGTTTAAACACCTGTAACCCCTTTTATTTGTTAGTTAGGGATTAACTTACTCAGTATATTTTTATACTGACAACCGTTGTCATTTTCCTTTTTTTTTTACAGAGTACGTCGAGTGACGCATTGCATATGCACTTGGGGGAAATCATAACGGACATTTTAAATTTCTGCATCGTACTGTTTTTACCGGGTCTGTTAAACCCGAGGATTTGGCCATGTTGGCCGTGATTTTACTTTCCGCTGCACTTACTTTATTTACTTTCCGCGCATGATAATTTCTACTATCGTACTAAGTATTATAAATTTCCGGACTAAATCTTGAAATGTTTTAAATCTTTTCATACCCACAAGCCTTGCATTTCCTTAGCGAGCTCGGGAAGCCGTGTCTTGCTAGGGAAATGCGGCGGTGACATCCCGGCCTGGGTTATCAAATCCGGGGTGTTACAAGTTCGTATCAGAGCCCGGAAAATTTTTTAAAGCTACTACTATTATTTTAAACCCAAGCGCGATTTCTTTTAAAACTATTTATTTTGACTACTAGTATTATTTTTAAACCAAAAGTCTATAATCCTTTTTACATAGCCCAAAATCTTAGCCAAAGAAATATTAAATTTTGGCCCACTATAGAGGCCCAACCTTTAGCAATTTATTTTAAACTAAATTTTTTTGTATGGGGAAGGGACTTGCACTTGCATGTTGCATATAGATTTAAATTTGTGCATATCTTAACTTTGCCTGAAAAATGTCTAACTCTAACCTCCCTTGTTGACATTAGATGGCTGAACCGAACGCAAACATGACCAATCTGATGATGAAACTGACCAACGCATATCTCGAGTCCCAACAGCATGTCAATCACTTCAAAGCTCGAGTGGGGCATCTAGAGAGTAACGTGGACTATCTGAGAAATCTTAGGGAAGCTGACCATCATGAAATAACCCAACTCAAGGCCCAAGTCGCCGAACTCCAAACACTAGTGGTTGCACTCCAAAACAAGGATAACGAACTGATGATGCAAATAGGACACTTAGCAGCTGAGCTGCTGGGCCTAGAGGCTGACATCTTCCCTCCGAGCCCGAGCCCGGTGGGGACACCCGTTCCCATTGACATATCCAGCGATGAGGATGATCCCATCAAGGCCGAGCCTGCCCACCCGTTTTAGATCTAGTGATCCAGCTACGCATTATTAGTATATTTTCCTTTCCGTACCATTAGCAGCACACCTATTTCTATTTCGAATGCTTGTAAACCAAATTTAATTCTTGAGTAATAAAAATACAAGCCTATTTAAATCTATTCCATGCATTTTATTTAGTTCTTTAACTACCATAATCAAAAAGGGGAACCTACAACCCTGAACAAAAAAAAAAAACGAACAGATTACTGGAAAAAAAAAATAAAAATAAAAAATAATAATAATAAAAATAAAAATAAAAATAATAATAATAATAAAATATATACATATACGTGAATATGTACATATAAGAATAAATAAATAAATTCCAACAACCTTTACAAGAAAACCCTGATAAATTGATACCTATTAAAAGATTAATCTTCATTCAATAAAAATTTTCCCCTTAAGAGCAACTATATATACTCCACATATAAACTCTAATCCCGTGTACCTTATCACGCTAATTTATCCAAGCGGTTTAGTCAAGCAACGGCGTAGGTATTGTTGGGCAATCCACACACATGCGGACACGATAGGAAGGTAATAGTAAATCCAGAACATCTCAAACCATAAAATGGACAGAACAATTAAACCATGGTTCTAAAACAGCAGCAAACAACTAACACATGTCAAGCACCTAACTAAGCAATAACATAACGAAAATATAAATCACAAATCCCAGGCAACAGCAACGTCCTCATAAGGGGGAAACTAAACAAAGTACGTCGAAATGCAAAACCTAAACGAAGACACGAAACCAAAAGGAGACCTCACTGATCGGGAGGCGGGAACTGCCGGCACATGTAGTCGTCCATCTGCCGCACATAGGCGTACATGTCGGACATGGTGGCCTGCTGCTGAGCCTGCCTCGTAGCAAACGAGTCCATACGGGTCTGATAGAAGTCCAACCTAGCGTCGAGGGCGTCATAACGAGCCTGCCCAGCCGCGAACCCGGCGTCCATACTGACCCGCATCTCCTGCATCATCTGCAGCATCTGAATCATCTCCTGCCCCTGAGGTGCCACAGCAGGAGGTGCCCCAGCGGGAGGTGGAACTACTGGAGGAGGGGGTGGCTGCTCCGGTGGTACAACAAGGATCAGGCCGCCGTCATCAGGCTGCGGGCGAAGTACAGCACGGGGAGCCCCACGACGTAAGGCGCTACGCCGCTCAACATAAGTCGGGATACGGTAGCAACGGCCAGGTGCTAGGTCGTACGGGTCTGTCTCCGGTGTAGTGCGAATCCCCTGCGCCGCGCACAACCCACAGATGAGGTGAACATGGGTAATCACCCTACTCCCTCGTCCTCTTCGCATACCCCGCAAGTTGTCCTCGATGCAAGCTCCTACATTCACCCTACCGTCTCGCGCGATGAAGCAAATGGTCTCGTAGACGTGATCCAGGACAATGTGGCTCCGGGACATCGGCCGGACACGCCCGAACCACAGCTGAGCAAGCTCTCGCCAAGGGGAGTCCATCGACGTCAAACGAAGCTCATGACTGTGCTCGAACTGAGGAGGCACTATGGTGCATAAGGTGTTCCACGCAGGAGCAAGAACGCGTCCCTCAGGCTGGGGCCGGAATACGCCATCGTCGGGCAAGCCAAAATAGACATTGATCGCCCGAGCACTGAAGTCGAGATAGCGACCACGGACCCATACCCGGGATAGATCGTCACCCTCCCCGAGACCGCCAATGTTGGCAATAACCTCCATAGCCAAATAAGCGGAGGCGACGCCCTCGGGGTGACGTGCCAGACCAGTCCACTGCAAATACTCCAAGACTGCACTGACCCTGTCATCGCCCATATGAAGAGGATATATGCCTCTCTCAGGGACGTAAGCCCTGTTTCGACGAAGCTCGTCGAAATAAAAGTCCTGGGCAGCCTTCGTCCTGAACCGGAACCTGTCGTGCCGGTGAGGACGCACCTCGTCCGGAAGACCCCTGAGTCGCGGACCCCGCTGCTCCTCGTCCTCCTCTGACTCGCTCTCGTCGAAATCCGGCATCGCCGGAGCAGCATGACTGGGGCCAGCCTCGTCAGCAACTCGTCTCCTAGTCCTCGGGGGACACATGAGAGTCGCCAAAACGACCCACAAAAAGAGCAACATCCTGCAAGTTACCAAATACCAACTATAAGACTAAGTCCCACACAAAAGCCAAGCGAAAACACGTAAAGGGCATCAATACACGCTTCTAACGCGAATGTACCGTAAGAACAACAAATCCTACCGTTTACTAGGACCAACCAGGAAATAATCTAGACAAAGGATATTCTCAAACTAGTGCCAAAACCAATTGTAGCATTTCGTCGAACACGTGATGGGCGCAATAAACCAAAACCTAAGCTACTAACAACATACGGAAATTGGCCACCGAATGAAACAATCATCCTAATGACAACACAGCGCGTCCTACCGCACCAAACAACAGGGGAACGAACCAATAACCATACCCCAACAACACCCAAACATCATGGCCTTTCTAAGGATTCGAATTCAACAAGAATTTGCCAAAACCATAAACACATTATAACATAAACATAGGCAAGGCAACAAGAGTAATTATAATTGCCACATAGACTTGCTAATTCGCACAAATCAAGTCATTCAAAACATAAAAGTTGAAATTAGTAAGTGGGTTTAGTAGAATCGTACTTAGATGGTGAAATTGAAGTCGAAATCAAGCAAACAGGAAGGTGACTCGCCGGATTTAGAGAGAATTGGGGGTGTGTTCTCGAATGGAAAATGGGGGAAGTGGCTCGCGCGGAGCGCGAGCCCTATTTTCTCGAACAGAGGGTTCCGCGCGCTCTCCGCGCGCCACCGCGCGGCCACCGCGCGGGACCCGGATGTAGTTTTATCTTTCCTGTTCTGCTCAATCTCTTCTGCTATACGCTCCTCACTGAACCCGGGCATACATTGACGGAGAAATACGACGACATGGAGCGTCACTTGGCATTATTCCGGGCAAGGACAGCGGAATTGCCTCACGCCCTCCTTTCGCAGGACTACAGGAAGCCCCCGGGACGTAAATACCTAGGGACCATAAGAAATTCTGTAGGGAATAGGGAACAGCGTGTTAACTAACGTCCCCACCACAGTTTGCTCGTAACCATAACGTGTTTCACGTCTCCCAACTAAAGAAGTATGTGCCCGACACGTCGCATGTACTCCAACCGGACGTAATCGAATTGGATGATGACTTGACCTATGAAGAAACCCCGGTGCAAATACTCGACTACAAGGAAAGGTTGACAAGGAATAAAACTGTAAAGATGGTCAAGGTCCTGTGGTCCAACCACGAGACGGAGACGGCAACCTGGGAATTGGAAGCCGACATGAGGCAACGTTACCCTACCCTCTTCCAAGACGACCCGACCACAGTTATGGGGACATAACTGTATTCTTAAGGGGGGGAGGATGTAACACCCGAGGAAAAACAAATTCAAATTGTTTTGAACTACGTCATGACTAGATCCCTTCACAGGGTACGTAAGCAGCTTAGAACTAATTTCTAAGTTCAGTCACAAAATAAATCACAAAATACATCACGAATTAGATCACAAGGACGATAGGAGGTGTTGGAACCAATTTAGACTAGGCTAAGTAGGACACGGAAATGTTGCGAGCGATAAGCCGGACTCGTAACCAGATTAAGGAGAAGATTCCGAAACGAAGACGACCCAGGGAATCGAGCTAACACGTAGAAAACCGATAGGGGAAAGCGAGGGAAGACCCGACGGAACACGCGGATCGCCGAACCGGCCGGTCCGGCCGGCCCGCGCTGTCCGCGCGCCGCCGCGCGGCCACCGCGCGGCCAAGGGCGTCGCGACGCCAGGCCTGGCACGCGTGCTCCGCGCGACCATAGGGGTGGGTGCGTGCCACCTCCGCGCCAGAGGGGCTGAAGGTGTAATCTTTCCATTCGGGGGTGATTTTCTTGCCTAAATTACAATTCCCTTCGAAGAAAACCAAATTCCAGCCTTAAGGAAGGCTTAAGGGCGGTTGGGGAGCCTCAAAGGCCCTAATCCCACAGAAACCCATCCCCACCATACTTACAAACTCCCTCTCCAAGCCAAACTCTCCCGACGAAGCTTTCCGGCGAACATTCCGGCGACGACGAGGTGAACGGGACTGAGCCACGGCTTCATAGAACCTTGGTAAGTCTTAATATAGCGTTCCATCAGTCCATGAGTCTCCGAAACTCGAATTCTTAACACTATTTCCTTACTACGATTTCACGTCGGAAAACGAACAAAAAGCGATCGGAGAAGTTGGCCGTTCATCGTGACCCTAGGACGTCCGGAAACCCAATCCAGCTACCCTATCATCATTCTAAGTAAGTTAAAACCTTACTCACAAATTTTCGTGGTTGTTTGTTGTTTAAATCTCAAGATATAGGCTTGTAACAAAAATCGGTTTTCAAAAACCCTATTTTCGTCCAATTTTAAAGACTCGCCAAAAACTTGACCTTCGGGAATTCAAACCGAAAACTTTTCAACATAAAAGTTGTTCCTAACACCTTTATCTATCTTGTGTCCAAATTTCAGCCATTGACATTAAGTTTTGCTATCCCAAATTCCGCCGTGAACTTTCTGTATCGAACCGAACGATTTAAAACTGTGACAGATTCCTTCATTCAACTTGATGCATGTTTTTCACCCATTTTTCGAATGATTTAACTTTGCATTCCTAAACAAAAGTTGTAGATAATTGTGTCTAGATTATGCATATAAAATTTCACGGATTTTGGTTTTCATTTGTTATGTCAAACGGCCGAGTTTTTAAAACTGTTTGGAAATCGTTTTAAGGGCCATGAGTATGCAGTGAGTTGCACTCGATTTTTGAGTACCAAGAATTCATTATTTCCAAATTCTTAAAACATGAAAGTTGTTCCTTAATGTGTTGTGTAGTTACTGTAAAAATTTCACATCGATTAGTTTTGAAATGAATTTTTAATCGGCGTTGCACGAACCTGTGACGAAAACAGTTTTTAAGACATAAATTATTCTTTGCAATAAACTCGAATTTCAACTCACTTCGGAACCTTATTTCCAAAAACTTAAAACATGAAAGTTGTTCGTGTTTGTGTTTTTGAATTACTGTAAAAATTTCAGAATTTTTGGAGAAAAGACGAATTTTTAATTAAGAAAGGCGTAAACTGCCTCGAATAGGATTTTTCGAACTTGAGAAAACTCGAACTCTGAAAACGCGATATCGACCATTTGATGACTTTGAAATACGAACTTTCGAAAAATCCCGTTCACTAGGCTGAGCCGATCTTCATACTATCATTATCTTTGAGACTGCCTCGTTAGTGGTCTCCTTACTATCTGAGATTGCCTCGTTAGTGATCTCGCGCGCTGTATTTGTGGATCGCCTCGTTAGTGGTCCTACTATCTTTTTGGATCGCCTCGTTAGTGGTCCTACTATCTTTGAGACTGCCTCGTTAGTGGTCTCCCATTGTTTGGACTGCCTCGTTAGTGGTCCTATGTTGAGATTGCCTCGTTAGTGATCTCCCGGTATGGTGTCCTCTTCTTAGTCTACGGGATGAAAAGTAAAAGACGTGTGAGTGTTTCATTATGCTTAAATCGTATTTATCATGTCTTTAATTATGTATTTAAAGTTATTCATTTTAATTTATGCTTTAAATTAGGCTTTTAAGATTAAGCCCTTTTATCATGTTTTTTCCGCTGCTAATAAATTTCGTTTTTTTTTTTTTTTTAACTCTCGTACGGTAAGCGAAGTCTTTAGTTTAAACACCTGTAACCCCTTTTATTTGTTAGTTAGGGATTAACTTACTCAGTATATTTTTATACTGACAACCGTTGTCATTTTCCTTTTTTTTAGAGTACGTCGAGTGACGCATTGCATATGCACTTGGGGGAAATCATAACGGACATTTTAAATTTCTGCATCGTACTGTTTTTACCGGGTCTGTTAAACCCGAGGATTTGGCCATGTTGGCCGTGATTTTACTTTCCGCTGCACTTACTTTATTTACTTTCCGCGCATGATAATTTCTACTATCGTACTAAGTATTATAAATTTCCGGACTAAATCTTGAAATGTTTTAAATCTTTTCATACCCACAAGCCTTGCATTTCCTTAGCGAGCTCGGGAAGCCGTGTCTTGCTAGGGAAATGCGGCGGTGACATCCCGGCCTGGGTTATCAAATCCGGGGTGTTACAGGGATGCCCTCAACAGGGCGCCTGCTTCCGATGTGGTCGAATGGGTCACATACGTCGGGAGTGCCGAACTAGGCTTGAAAACATAACGAAAAGGGAAGACCTGGTCACGGGGCAGGAACAGCCTCAGAACCAAAATGGGCGGAACGGGAATAACCAGGGGTATAGACCCCCTCAAAACCAATTTAGGCCGCCGAGTCAGAACCAGAACCAACGACCTCCGCCACCACAGAATCAAATCCAACAGCAAAACCAGCAGCAGAATGCGAATCAGCAGGGCAATCAAGGACGCCCTATAGGGAGGCTAAATGTGGTTAACCAATCGGACGTGCCTGCGCAAGGAGAAGTGATGGCAGGTACATTTCATGTTTTGAATACACCCCTTAGAGTTCTCTTTGATTCTGGAGCTAGTTGTTCGATCATAGCATCAAGGATAGTGCCTGAGTTAGATCTACCCAAGTGCGAGAGAATTAGCTTAGGAATTCAATTGCCTTCTGGAGAAGTAGTATCATGCTCTAAACGATATAACGGAATTCCTATAGTGATAAAGAACGTAGAATTCTTCGCGAACTTAGTTGAATTTTACTTAAGAGACTTTGACATCATACTGGGGATGGATTGGTTATCCCAGTATAAAGCGGTGATCGAATGCCAAAAACAAAAGATCACCTTGTCAAAAATTAGGGGAAAGAGAGTTATCTTTTACTCTCAGCCCCCTAAGAAGAGTAACAAAATCGTTAGTGCACTTAAACTAAGTAACTTAATGCGTAAGGGGTATGAGCTATATGCGTGCTATGTGCACAACCTTGAGGCGGAAGAGAACAAGGTTGATAGCATACCAGTGGTAAGAGAATACCCGGATGTGTTTCCTGAAGACATCCCGGGCATGCCACCTGAGCGAGATCTTGAATTCACGATAGATCTCATTCCGGGCACAGAGCCTGTCTCAAAAGCTCCGTACCGGATGGCACCACTGGAAATGAAGGAGTTAAAAGACCAACTCGAGGAGCTGTTAGGAAAGGGGTATATAAGGCCGAGTACTTCCCCCTGGGGAGCACCGGTTTTATTTGTTAAGAAGAAAGACGGAGGACTACGTCTTTGCATAGATTACCGAGGACTAAACCAAGTGACCATCAAAAATAAATACCCCCTGCCGAGAATAGAGGATTTATTTGATCAACTGAAGGGAGCTTCAGTATTCTCGAAGATCGACTTACGATCTGGGTATCACCAGCTGAGAATTGCTGAGAAAGACATTCCGAAGACGGCGTTTCGAACTCGATATGGTCACTACGAGTTCACAGTGTTATCCTTTGGGTTAACAAATGCTCCGGCAATGTTCATGAACCTCATGAACAATGTATTTCGAGAGCTGTTAGATCAGTGCGTAGTGGTGTTCATTGATGACATCCTGATCTACTCGAAAAACGAGGAGGAGCATGCCCAGCACTTGCACCAAGTGTTAGGGACCTTGCGTAAGAATCAGCTATACGGCAAACTGTCCAAATGCGATTTTTAGTTGACGGAGGTAGCATTTCTAGGACATATAGTATCCGCCGATGGAGTTTCAGTGGATCCGGCAAAAGTCTCTGCCGTAACTGAGTGGGCAACTCCCAAGAGCCAAACTGAGATAAGGAGTTTCCTTGGGTTAGCCGGGTACTATAGACGGTTCGTGAAAGATTTTTCGAAAATCGCACGACCTTTAACCCAGCTACTTAAGAAGGGAGTAAAATACGTGTGGACAGAGGCTTGTGAGACAGCGTTTCAAGAGCTGAAGAAACGACTCACAACCACACCCGTATTAACACTACCATCAGAGAATGGTGACTTCGAAGTTTACAGCGATGCTTCGAAGGAAGGTTTAGGTTGTGTCTTGATGCAAGACTCGAGAGTCGTAGCATATGCATCACGCCAACTGAAACCTCACGAGGAGAATTATCCGACACATGACCTGGAGTTGGCAACGGTCGTTTTCGCTCTAAAGATATGGAGGCATTATCTTTATGGGCGGAAGTGTCGAATGTTCACCGACCACAAGAGCTTGAAATATATATTCACTCAGAAGGAGTTGAATTTGAGACAACGAAGGTGGTTGGAACTTATTAAAGACTACGATTTAGAGATAGCCTACCACGAGGGGAAGGCGAATGTGGTAGCCGATGCCCAAAGTCGGAAAACCCAACACGTTTCGAACTCATTGGTAATTTCACCGGCATTGTACATGGAGTTAGCAAGATTGGAGTTGGAACTTGTGCATCCTGGCACAGTGAGTGAAACGATCATCGCCATGGTCGTAGAAACTCCAATATTGGACGAGATTAAGCTCGCCCAACCGGGCGATGCGAAACTCGAAAAGATAAGGGGGTATATTGCCGAAGGAAAGGCAATTGGATTTGCTGTCCATGAGGATGGAAGCATTCGTTTCAAAGGAAGATGGTGCGTGCCCCTTAAATGTGCCGAGTTGAAGCAAAGGTTGATGGAGGAAGGGCACAACACGCCATATTCAGTGCATCCCGAAGGCGACAAACTTTACAAAGATCTGAAGAAGATCTATTGGTGGCCGGGAATGAAGAAGGAAGTGGCAGACTTCGTGGCGAAATGTCTCACCTGCCAAAAGGTTAAGGCAGTGCGACATAAACCCTTAGGATTGATGCAACCACTAGAGATTCCAAGTTGGAAGTGGGATAGCATCTCAATGGATTTTGTCTCGGGATTACCCCGATCACCTAAAGGCATGAACAAGATTTGGGTGATTGTGGATAGGCTAACGAAGACAGCCTATTTATCCCGATGAAGGACACGTGGACTATGGACCAATTGGCCCAAGCCTACATTGATAATGTGGTACGACGACATGGAGTACCACATGACATCATTTCCGATAGAGACATCAGATTTGTCTCTCACTTTTGGACGGAGTTACAAAAGGCTCTCGGTACTCAAATCAAAATGAGCACCGCATTCCACCCGATGACGAATGGTCAAACCGAGAGAACAATCCAAACACTAGAAGACATGCTGAGAGCATGCGTGTTGGAATTTAAGGGAAATTGGGAATCTCATTTACCCTTAATCGAATTCTCTTATAATAATAGCTACCATGCTAGCATTGGCATGGCAGCTTTCGCGTTGTATGGACGAAAGTGCCGAAGCCCGTTGAGCTGGGAAGAAAACGATAAGTCGGTGGTAGTGGGACCACAACTTATCGAAGACGTGGCTCAACAAATCAAAGTGATTCAAGGAAAAATGAAAGCCGCTCAAGACCGTCAGAAGAGTTACGCTGACGTGAGACGACGAGACCTAGAATTTCAAGTGGGAGATAGGGTCATGCTAAAGATATCACCCATGAAGGGGGTGATGCGCTTTGGCAAGCGAAGGAAGTTGAGTCCTCGATACATAGGACCTTACGAGATTCTAGAACGAGTCGGAAATTTAGCCTACCGACTGGCTTTACCGCCACAATTAGATCGAGTTCATAATGTCTTCCATGTCTCACAACTAAAGAAGTATGTGCCGGACCCGACACATGTACTTCAACCGGAGATAATTGAGCTCGATGAAGATTTGACTTATGAAGAAGTCCCAGTGCGTATTCTCGACACTAAGGAACGAGTAACGAGGAACAAAACCGTCAAAATGATCAAGGTTCTTTGGTCGAACCACGAAAGTGAGACGGCAACTTGGGAAGTAGAATCCGACATGAGAGAACGCTACCCAACATTGTTCCAAACCGATACCGACCCAGTTATGGGGACATAACTGCAATCTTAAGGGGTAGAGGATGTCATACTACCTATTTTTCGTGCATTTTTGTAAACTTTTGAACTACGTTATGGCTTGATCCTTTCACAAGGTACGTAGGCAGCTTAGAAGTTTAATTCTAAGTTCAGTCACAACATAATAAAACAAACAAAAGACCTTAGCACGAGAAAAGTCGAAACACAACTTCGAGGACGAAGTTGATTCTTAAGGAGGGTAGACTGTAATACCCGAGAATTTTCCAACATAAAATAAAACAATAATTAAATAAATAAATAATAAATAAAATAAATACAATAAATAAATAAATCCAGCAAATAACTAAATAAATAAAGATAAGGAAATGAGAAATGAGATTTAACTTAAAAAGGAAATTAATCAAATAAAAAGAATTGATTAAGGATAAGTAAATTGTACACCGAAACCCGACACCAATGAACTCGAGGATTCGAATCCAAACATCCAATTAGACCCGAGTAAAAATTTAGAGAGAAAGTAGAAACCCGAAGATACCCCGGAAATCGGAATACGGGAGCATAGGGGGATAGAAATCCGGAAGAGAGGAGGAAAGGCACGACGGAACGCACGACCCGCCCGGACCGAAGTCCAGGCGAGTGCCGCGCAGTGGCCGCGCGGTCAAAGGGGAGAAGCCGCACCACGACCGCGCCGTCGGACAGATTCGCCCGTGCGAGATTTTCTCGCCCGAATTCGGATTTTCCGACTTCGGTTGAACACCATTCGGCTCAAGACTCCTAGGGGCAGACCTTGGGCGTCCCTAGGTCTTGTTTAACTATAAATAAGCCCTCTTGAAAGCTCCGAATACTTTTCCAAAACCCTACAACTCTCTATACGTCGAAAACTCTAATTCCAGAGTCGTCGGAGGCACGAACCCAAGCGAGGGACTGATTTGGACGAAATCAGAGTCTCCTAAACGTCGTGGTAAGTTCCGTTCCATTCGTCTCTTACGTTTTGATTCGAAAACGAATCCTAACCTTCTTATTTTTCTTTCTACGCCCCGAATCGGATCTAGAATGTAGAACCCGACGAACGGAGAGGATAGACGGAGGACTGGAAGCCACGCCTTCGAAATAGATGATCCCGGATATCTACAAATCTGTAAGTTAATACTTACATGGTTTTGGGAGTAATTAAAACACGAAACCTAAAAGCTTAATCGAATCCTTCGTAAATCTGCCAATGTATATTTTCTACCGGTACAACAGTTTTGACGAATTTTTCCGAACCTTAAAACGACTTCAAATGGAAAAACTTAAAACACGAAAAACGTTCCTAAGGCTTAGATCTATCCACTGTAAAATTTTCAGAATTTTTAGAGACGATTTGATATGTGAAAACCAAATAAAATCGAACTGCTTGAAATTGGATCTTGAAATTCTTGACAGAACTTAGGTCCGATCTTGATCATGTTTTTGATATTAGTTCTAGACCGATTAAGATATTTGGCCGAACATGAAAGTTGTAGATAAATGTCTTAAGAAGGTCTCTGTAAAATTTCATTAAATTTGGAGTTGATTTGCTATGGTAGATCTTGATAATCTTGAACTGCTGTATACGAATTTCGGACAGATTTAGGTTATGACGAAAAATTGATGTATTTGACCTATTTTGGTATCTCGGATTGAAAAAATTAAAACATGAAAGTTGTTCATCTCGACGTTTATGAGTCAGTGGTAAAATTTCAGAATTTTTGGAATTAAACTCGATTTTTACTGAATTTTAGAGTAAACTGTGGTTGACCGAGTCAAATCTTGAAATCTTGTTGAAACAGTGAAACTAGCCTTTAAGGTTTAAACGAGTAGAAGACTCTTTGAAATATTATATGAAACCTGGAAAATTAGGAAATCCCCTTTACAAACTTGATCTTTAAAATTAGGGGGTGAGTGCTCTGCAGGGTGCCCTCCTAACGATTCACTTCGTGCCTATATGGACGATGGTGACCCCGCGCGAAATATTTGAGATATGTTGCCAAAACGGCATGAGATATATGGCCTACACTATCGTGAATATCCTTATGGGTTTCTCGAGGCTCCGGAGTAGTACTGGGTATGGCAGATACGGCTGCGGCCGCCGGTTTCCGGCTAAATTGACGGGATTGCGATGCAATCGTGAAATACTTGACTAGATTGCGATGCAATCGTGAAATACCTGAAATACTAAATCTTGGGAGTAATTGGGATAGTTAAATATTTTAATTGTTGTTCTTTAAATTATTAAATGCTTTATTTAAATTAATTATGACTTCAGTTAAATTATTTATGAATATTATCATGCTTTATTGTAAATATTAAATTAATGGCTTTTAAACCCTACGATCATGCATGTGTTAACTTACTCAGCAAGTTGTGCTGACCAAGCCATCCTATTTTCCTTTTTCCTACAGAGTATGTGGAATAATCATGAGCACGTTCATGCATGGGGGAACCATATTTTTGCAAACTTTATTATTTAAATTCTTGCATTAGACATTAGAATAAACGGGCCTGTTTAACCCGTGTTTTGACCATGTTGGTCGTATTTACATTTCCGCTGCAATGTTATACTTAAATACTATTTCCGCTGCGCTATGAATTATTATTTTCAAGATTATTCTGTATGGGCTGTTTGCAAATGTTTTCAATGCTTTTAAATACTGAAATACCTAAGTCTTGCATCGCTTTAGTAAGTCGGAGAAACCGTGTCTTACTAGGGAGGTGTGTCGGTGACATCCCGACCTGGGTGACCAAAAACTGGGGTGTTACAGGAGGAAAGGCATGACGGATCGCACGACCCGCCCGGACCGAAGTCCAGGCGAGTGCCGCGCGGTGGCCGCACGGTAAAGGGGGAAAGGGCGCGCCACGACCGCGCCAACGGACAAATTCGCCGGTTGCGAGATTCACTCGCCCGAATCCGGATTTTCCGACTTCGGTTGAACACCTTTCGGCTCAAGACTCCCCAAGGCCGACCTTGGACGTCCCTAGGTCGTGCCTATCTATAAATAACACCTCTTGAAAGCCCCGAACACTTTTCAAAACCCTACGATACTCTCTATACACAAAACCCTAGATCCGGAAGTCATCGGAGGCACCAAAACAAAGGCGGAGACTGTTTGGACGAATTCGGGAGATCTCCAACGTCGTGGTAAGTCTGATCCGTTCATCCATCTCGTTTTTAACGTGCTCATGGGTCAAAACACGGGTTAAACAGACTCTAACTCTCTTCTTACATGGGTCAAAACACGTTCATACATGGGTCAAAACACGGGTTAAACAGAATTTAACTCTCTTCTTTTCTTCTCTACACCCCGAATCGGATCTAGAACGAAGAACCCGAAGAACGGAGAGGATAAACGGTGGACTGGAAGCCACGCCTCCGAAATCGACGATCCCGGACGACTACGAATCTGTAAGTTGACACTTACATGGTTTTGGGAGTAATTAAAATATTAAACCTAAAAGCTTAATCAAAACTTTCGAAAATCTGTCAACATGTGATTTCTACCAGCGCAGCGATTTTGTCTAATGTTTCCGAACCCTTAAAATCTTCAAACGAGAAAACATAAACACGAAAAACGTTCCTAAGGCTTAGATCTATCTCCTGTAAAATTTTCAGAATTTTTAGTGACGTTTTGATATCTGAAATCGGCCTGGAACCAGACTGGTTTAATTTAGATCTTGAATTTCTTGACAAAACTTAGGTTCGAACTTGTAGGCATTTTTGACATTAGTTTTAAGCCAATTTAGATCTTTAGCCGAACATGAAAGTTGTAGACAAATGTCATAAGAAGGTCTCTGTAAAATGTTGTTAGGTTTGGAGTTGATTTTGCTATGGTAGATCTTGATCATCTTGAACTGCTGTATGATAAATTCGGACAGATTAATGTTTCTACGAAAATTGATGTTTTTGACCTGTTTTGGTATCTCGGATTGAAAAAGTTAAAACATGAAAGTTGTTCATCTCGATGTTTCCGAGTCAGTAGTAGATGTTCAGAATTTTTGTACTTAAATCTGATTTTTAATTAATTTTAGAGTAAACAGCGGTTTACCGGAGTCAAATCTTGAAATCTTGTTGAAACGATGGAATTAGCCTTTAGGGTTGAAACGAGTCGAAATCTCTTCTTAATAAATTAAGTGAAATCAGAATTTTCATAAATAATCCCCTACAAACTTGATAAATTAAAATTAGGGGTGAGTGTTCTGCAGGCTGCCCCCTAACTGCTTTACTTCGTGCCTTTATGGACGATGGTGACCCCGCGCGAAAAATTAAGATATGATATTGCCAAAACGGCATGAGATATATGGCCTATACTCTCGTGAATATCCACATGGGTTTCCCGAGGCTCCGAAGTGGTACTGGGTATGGCAGATACGGCTGCGGCCGCCGGTTTCCGGCTAAACTTGTTGAGATCGCGATGAAATCGTGAAACACTTGAAATTACTAAATCGGGGATGTAATGGGGAATTTAAATTAAATTGGATTATTTATAGTTGTCGTTTAGATTGTTAAATGCTTTGTTTAAATTAATTATGACTTTCATTTTAAATTGTGCTAAATGTATTATTGTCTAGTGCTATGAAATATTATGCAAATTGGTTAGATAATTGAGTTGAATTATTTATGGCTTACTATCATGTTTTTATGTAAATATTAAATTAATGGCTTTTAAACCCTACGATCATGCATGTGTTAACTTACTCAGCAAGTTGTGCTGACCAAACCATTTATTTTTCCTTTTTCCTTACAGAGTATGTGGAACAAACATGAGCACGTTCATGCATGGGGGGACTTATATTTTGCGAAACTTATTATTTAAATTCTTGCATTAGACGATAGAATAAACGGGTCTGTTTAACCCGTGTTTTGACCATGTCGGTCTTATTTACATTTCCGCTGCAATATTATACTTAAATATTATTTCCGCTGCATTATGATATTATTATTTTCGAGACTATATTGTATGGGCTGTTTGCAAATGTTTTAAATATTTTTAAATACTGAAATACCTAGCCTTGTATCTCTTTAGTAAGCCGGAGAAACCGTGTCTTACTAGGGAGATGTGGCGGTGACATCCCGACCTGTGTGACCAAAAATCGGGGTGTTACACAAAGTTTCCCACACGAGTAATAAAAAGTGACAATCTTAATATATTTTAGAAAATACTCGTGTGTGAAATTGTCAAAAGTTTCATGGCACCGTTGCCGGGGAGGATGCAGCGCCGTTTATTAAGAGAATTACACTCCTGATTACTCATAGTTAGTTTTGTGTATATATTTCAGAACAGAGAAGTACCCTCAAATCAATTAAACATTTAGAGTACTAAGACTCTAAATGTGAGGATGTTGATTTGAGGGGAAAATCTAACCAATTGGGTATTCTTTCTTGCAGGAATCATGGAGCCACCAAAAAAAAAATTAAAGTTTCAAAACAGGACAAGCCACGGCTACCATCTCCACTTACCGTCGCCCCGGTCCCCATTTCCGTCATCCTCACCGGACCACCAAGCTCCACCGCTGCTCCATCGCCCATCCACTTCATTACCACCGCTGCACTGAGGAAACCCTCATCACCGGTGAAACAACAAATGGAGCAACAGACCTACAGTCATCTCATTCCCACCATCACCCCGGACAAGCCACGACACCATCTCGCGTGTCGTCGCCCCTGTCCCCATGTTCTCCAACCCCCAACAGCCGGCTACCATCTCACTTGTCGTCGCCCGTGTTCCAACTAAGCATCAAAACAGGTTCCTGGATTAGTTGTGTGATTAACCGAGGACTATATCCGAAATTTAAAGAAATTTAAGATCCGGAATAATTTTCACAAACACAGAATAAATCCAGCCTAAATTTTTGCAAGTCAGAATAATTTTATCATTATATATATATTATATATAAAATATACATTTATATCTCTTGTGCATATTATATTAAATTATTCGGATGGTGATCTATTAACTCACATTTAGAGTACTAAAACTCTAAACTAAATGTGAAGATGTTGATATTTTTGAGAAAATCCGATAACTTATTCCATGTTTGCTTTGCAGGAATTTGTGGGACCACCAAAAAGAAAAATAAAGTGTCAAAACAGGTTCCCGGTTGGATTGATTCTGTGATTAATTGAAAGAATTCTTGGAGTTTAAAGCAATTTAATATCCGGAATAACTTTTATATGAACAGAATTAATCCAACCTAATTTGTTCAAATAGATTAAATTTTATTTATGTTTAGAAAATCCAAAAATGTGATCGAGCAATTTTGATGAAAATTAGAATTTTTCTAAGTATTGGGCATCGAACAATCACCTTGTTCAATGAACCAACCGATCACACATAGCCAAAATCGCCGAACACATAATTGGTTTGCCGAAAAAGGCTATCGGAAGTATGTTCTTAGTTTTTATATAAATATTTTCTCCCTCCCTCCCTCCTCTTTTATTTTATTTTGATTTTGATAATTTTTTTAAGTAGGAGTTGATTAACTCATATTTAGAGCAAGACTCAAAATGTGAGGATGTTGATTCTTCACTTAAATATTCCTAAAAAAAATAAAAAAAATTTAAAAAAATGCGTGTTTTATTTCTATTTCTATTTTATTTATTTTGTTTATTTTATATTTAAACCCAGCACAATGCATGCATAAATCTTTGAAGAATTCACATATGAGATCTTGGTTTATGATTAAATTTTCAAACTTTTAAATTGGGATAATATAATTGAATACAAGCATGATATGGATTTTTGAGGTTTTGAGCTATAAAAATTTAATGATATAATCATCTTGTTGGGTAATGAGTCCTCATGTTGAGAATTTAATTGAATTTATTGTATGAATTTTTCAAAGATTATATTTAAGAATACTGTATGACATGAATGAACCATTCCATGTGAGATTTGAGCCATGAGTCACTTTTACTCATCCTTTTCTTTGATATGTGAAAATCATTTTGATTAAATGAAACTAGAACTTGTAATTGGGACCAATTCAAGACCATGCCATATTCCAAATATCGAGCATATGATCGAGGCACCTAGAAAAACCCAAAATTTTTGGCTTTCGTTTGAAATCCAAACCCAAAAATATTTTCCCATTAGGATTAACCACTCTGAGCCTATAAGCCTAATTTTTCTTTGAAGCCACTATACTATTCCTAAATTTATAAAAAGACCAAGAAAATCAAACCCAAGTGTACATAAACCAATTCCATCAAGGCATTTTAGTTTATGATCATCAAAAAAAAATATCAATCGGTATCCATAAACCGATCAAAAAAAAGAAGAAGAAGAAAAGAAAAGAAAAAGAAAAAAGAGAAAAATGTTGAGATTCATTCAACAGAAATAAATTGCAATTGACAAAGCAAATTAGACATAGTCTAATGTCATGCAATAGAAAAGGAAAACAAAAGAAAGAAAAAAGTATTGATGATCATAGATTTTAAATAAAAACATGCCATGTTAAGGTGGAATGGGATCGTGTAACTTTTCAGCCTAATAATGTCCTTCCTTACCAAATGTTACAACCGTATGCCCCGTTATAACCTTAAATAAGACATCGGGATCTCAATTTGAAGAAATGAGTGGGTGGCGAGTTGGTCTAATTGCAAGCTTATGGGAGAATTTAATTGAACTTGATTATGAGTGTTAATGACAAAAAGCCAACTTGAATTCAAGAATTATGAGTGTAGTTTTATTGACAAAAATGTCATGGTAGAATATTTTTAACCGCTTTCTTAGTATAAATTTTATTGCTTTCTTAGAATAGATTTAATTGCTTTTTAGATTAACTTTATTGTGCTTTGTAGGATAACCTTTAATTGCTTTCATAGTCTAGTTTAATTTATTGTCAAGTAGTTGTTAAAAACCAAACTCAAACTTGAATCGAGTAACCGAGTGGAAAATCTTATTAAACGACGTGGGCTCTGCTTCTATCGCACATCCTCCAATGAACGATCCGCTACTTACTATAAATTACTGCAATTTTTGACACCGTGCGCTTTCGGGCCACAGTTTCCTACATGAGTATATAAAAACGTGACAACCTATAAACATATCCCTAATCCCAACTCCATCTTCATAATTGATCTCACTAAATAAAATTGAAAACCGGGATTATTATTTTTCAGAAAATACTCATATAGTGGGAAATTGTCAAAAGTTTCATGGCGCCATTGCCGGGGATTTTCATGGCGCCATTTGAAATCAAAGTTTCCCACATGAGTAATAAAAAATGACAATCTTAATATATTTTAGAAAATACTCGTGTGTGAAATTGTCAAAAGTTTCAATAATACGAGCTTTTTCAATTTTTGATTCAAGTTTATTTCTTAGAAAAGCTCTAACATTAGTATTATAAACTTTTAATACAAATTTCTTTGCAAGTAAGATTAAAGGCCATTTTTTAAATGTTTTCCATACTGCAAAGAATTCTTTTTCATTAATGTGCCAAAGTTTGGCTTGTTGTTCAGTGAACAACCCCCCTGTATATCTACAGGGTTCTTGCCCCGTAGTTATTTTTCTCATGAGCACTCCTACCCATCGAAAGTCATTGGCGTCTGTATAGACTACCAACTCATCCTTATCTTGAGGTATTGCAAGTTTCGGCAAGCTATTACAGACTTGCTTTAGTTCGCGAATTCTTTTTGTATGGATTTCTTTCCATTTTCATCTAGAGCTTTCAGTCTCCCGGATTTCTTCCCATTTCCATCTAGAGCTTTAGTTCGCGAATTCTTTTTGTATGGATTGCTGTAGTATGAACAGATGCTAGTGGTCCAAAGTCATACCACTTTCGAACCTCTTCTGGCTTCGATCCTTCGAGCATCCAGACCCTGTTGTATCTCTCGGATGTTTCGATTACCGTCTTGCTCGGGTTAATTCCTCTTTTGGAAACCAGTTATTCCCATTTGCCTTGGTAGTCCAGCAAGGCTATAGAAAGGACATTCTCCTCTGAATTAACCTTAGAGGTGCCTGTCATTGGCCTAAGGTTAATTTCTTCCTCTTTTACCCCAGAGGCAGTGGGTTAACTTGAGCTTTCAGAAATGTGACTTTCCTCTTGCTCAATATTTTTACCGGTGTCCGAAAATGGTTTCTTTGAAGTAGTGCTTGAATATGCTTCTTCATACATGACCACTTTTGTTTGCTAGGCACGTTTCTCTTTGTTAACCAGAGAAGCTGACGCTTTCCTGATTGGCTCGAGTACTGATTCCCATAGCATTGTCATTGCTATATGGGAGGTTTGTATATCATTGTGGACCATGTCCATATCGCTCTGTTGTATTTGGCCAGCTGCTTTTGCATTGATATCCAGCTGCCCAAAATGCTTTGATAGCTCATTAGGTTTTATCTGAGGTGCCTGAATCTCGTAATGATGGAATCAGCTTCAAATGCTTCCATCTCTCGTCAAGAAATCCGCAAGAACATTTTCATGAGATTTTATAACATCAATATCATAAGTATAATATTGACATTCTGCTTGTCATATGATAATACGAGCTGTTTCAATTTTTGATTCAAGTTTATTTCTTAGAAAAGCTCTAACATTAGTATTATCAACTTTTAATACAAATTTCTTTGCAAGTAAGAATAAAGGCCATTTTTTAAATGTTTTCCATACTGCAAAGAATTCTTTTTCATTAATAAGCCAAAGTTTGGCTTGTTTTTCAGTGAACAACCCCCTTGTATATCTACATGGTTCTTGCCCCGTAGTTGTTTTTCTCATGAGTACTCCTGCCTATTGAAAGTCATTGGCGTCTGTATAGACTATCAACTTCATCCTCATCTTGAGGTATTGCGGTTTCGGCAAGCTATTACAGACTTGCTTTAGTTCGCGAATTCTTTTTGTATGGATTTCTTCTCATTTCCATCTAGAGCTTTCAGTCTTTCAGGAGTGTCTAAAATCCTTTCTATATTTTGCAAGGTCTTTTATAAACATACCTGCAAAATTTACAACTCCCAAGAAACTCTAAAGTTATTTCTTGTCTTTTAATATGTCAAAAATTGTGGATTTTCTCCACAATGTGTTCCTGTAACTCTATCCCTGCTTCATCAATTTGAACTCCTAAGAATTCAATTTTGTTAGCAGCAATTGTAGCCTTTTTCTCAGAGAGAACAAGACATTCCCCGTGACATGCATTTGAAAATATTTCAAGGTGTTTAATATGCTCTTTAATATTTCAAGATGCAATTAGAATGTCATTTATGTAGACGAACATAAACTCTAGATAATCCTTAAATAGATTATCCATCTTTCTTTAGAATATCTGAGGGGCATTAGAAAGCCCCATTGGCATAACATTCCAAATATATTGCCCTTGTGGGATGGAGACTGTTGTGAATTTCTTCGACTCATTCTCCATCTTAATCTGATAGAAACCAGATTTGCAATCAAATTTAGAAAATACTTTAGCACATTTGATGCAATCAATTAAGTGTTCTCTACTCAGAATGTAATAACCATGAAATTGTATTATTTTATTAATACCTTGATAATTTATTACCAACATGGTTTACCTCTTTTTATTTCACCGTGATTTCTTACCAAGAATCCTGGTCTACTATAGGCCGAGACTCTAGGCTCTATGAGTTTAAGATCGATGTGCTCCTTGATAATTTGCTGCATATCTTTCTTATCCTGCATATTCCTTAAGATTGGTTTGTATCGAACATACTCATATTTATATTGTTCTTTTACCTGTAGAGTAGCTTCGATCTTGTTTTTATCCCACCATGCCGGAGGATCCTCGTTAAAGTTTCTCTGGATAAGTCTTTTGACATTTTCGAGGGACAATTTAGTTTCCTTATCAATGTCTAATGAAGTTATATTCAATGACTTCATTTCCTGCATTGCTTCTTTGAGATTTATAATTTCCTCAATAGAAGCTTTATCAAATCCTTGTGGTCTAAAAGACAACAAAGCCTTACCAAACTTTCTTTTATCCAGCATTTTTGGATGAGTTAGTTTGGCATCATCACCACGTTGCTGCGAAATAATATAGGCATTAACCTATTGAATGCCTTTTCTCTGCGCAACACCTGTATCTCATTTCCACAACTTGTGGTAAATATTAACAAATTTGTTTTGTTATCTTGAATATATTTTGTAAAGGATTGTATGAAATTATTTCCTAACAAAATATTCGCTCCTGTATCATGAAAGTAAATAGCAGGCGTTTTTACCTTATACCAAGGTGTACCAAATGCTCCTCCAATCATGATATTGGCTTGTCGAATACCTTTATTTAGTACTAAGATTTTTGGGAAAAATCTCTTCATGCAATAATGGGTAATGATTCCATAGCTTCGCTAGGAAAAACTCCTGATTTTTCCGTGCAAATACCTGAACCTGAATCAATATAAGCTGCAAAAATATTCCGACTTATATTGTTCGTATATTATCCCTAATGAGATATAAATAGAAAATGGACTTGTCATTTAATTCTGATGGTATGACCCTTCAGATTAAATTTTATTCCCTTATTTTTTCTTACCCATGGTTTATGATTTTCGAGAAAACTTAATCCCAAAATCATAACCCCATTGTCTTTTTCGGTGGTGCCTAAGACTTTGATTTCGTGTCCCGCTATTTCAATTGTTCCTTCATAGGTTCCAATTGATGGCTGCTGCAAGTAGTATAAGTCATCACATGGAAAATGGTTAATCTTTTCAGTGATGTCAAATATTACTCATATTTCTTTTCATTCTTCAGGGCATTTAATCTTTATATTATCTACCCCAATGGATTGAGGAGTTAGATCTTTGATGAACTCCTTTCTTTTATATGCCATAATTCTGTCTTCCGAAAAAGACATACGGCTTGCGTACTCTATTCTAGCACTCGTTGATCTGTCTAGAACTGGATGATCTCTTATCTGTATGTCTACTCCTCCTAACCTTGGAATCTGGGTAGGATTTGGAGTCATGACTTTAGCAAATTCCTTGAAAATTCTAGGAATTTCTATATATTCTATCCTGAGAAATAAGTCAGAATGATGACTATTGGAAAGTGCATAAGAGATTCTATAAGTTATGGAATATGGCCTATTCCCTTCTTTTATCAGATCTTTTCTTTTGAAATAATGATGAAGGGTTAGAACTCTGCTAAAATCTTAGTCAGCTAAGTTATAGGAAATTCTGGGATGTATGTCAAACATTAACTTCCCAGCATATAAATTTCCTACCATAGTCCCAAGAAGACCATCTCTAAGGTTATTGATTCTTCTATCAGTGACTGATAGATGTAATTCAGAATCAATGCCTTCTTTGAAGGTTGCCTTAGTTACTACTTCGATGGCTCCTATGTGGATTCATTTCATAGTAATGGCAATTTCCTCCTTCATTTTGCTTAATTCCTCAAGAATTTCTTCTTTAAGAATTAATTGCATATCCATAACATTACAAGTAAGTTCCATAGGAATTGCAAACTCACCGGCACTTACCTTATAGATGATGTTATGTCTTCTCTAGTTGAGTCCCATCTGGTTAAGAACTCGTCGAATCCCGCTAATTCTGAATCCGTCATATGGGCTGAGATTGGAATCTTGTCGCATTATTCTTTCCATGGTTCGATTCGAGATCGTCATCCTTGAAAAGAATCCAGACAGGTTTTCAGTGATCTGAATCATGTCCTCTTCAGTCAGACTCGGTTGAAGATCCATCTGAATATGAGTCCGAGTCACTTCTTAATTCTTCCTCGTAGATGCTTTCATCCGAGGGGATGTCTTCAAACTGATAGACTAGTACCAGCTTTCCATGGTAGACCGCTTCCACGATATCCTCCGTGCTTCGTACATTCGTATCTCACGATTCTGAGGGCAATCGGGTGAAATATGACCTCTGGCTCCACATTTCCAACAGTTGCAGTCCTTGAAACTTTCGTTGGCTTGGGTATGGGCTCGTCTGAACGTTCTCTTTGACGTCGTTGTCCCCGTGCTTCTTGCTGCTGAGCTTGTTGAGCCTTGAGATGAACTCTTCGTCGTTCCCATTCTTTGTCCAGTTTTGTATGTTCTGGCCTTGCTCTTGGACCACCATGCTCTTCTTCATCGGAATGGAGGTCTTCTGAAACTCTTACTGTATGAACCCCGACTCTTCTTCTTTCTTCTCTTTTCTTCTGATTCTCCTATAATTATTGGAAAATCGTTATTTTCATAGCAAAGAGGGGTTCTTTTTATTTTACCTCTTAGTCTCTTGATGTTCTTTTCGGCTGCTGCCTGTTGACACCATTCTCTGAGCTTATCCTTTAAGAAGGACATTCTTCGGGCTATTGAGTCCACCGTACCAGGGGGTATTGTGTACGATTGAATCAACATCTCTCTCCATGGGTTGCAGATCTTTGCAAAGAACATGGGACATGCTACTTCAGCTGTCATCTTACTCCGAAAATAGTATTTATGAAACCAGTAGATATATTTGTCTACTGCACAAATATTTCTTAACTCCATACCCAATAGTGCTTGGGTATATACCGTGATTTTTTTCGGTTCTCAATTCTTCAAAATAACCATCTCCTAGAAATTGGGTTTTGAATAAGAGGCCAAATCTTTCGCAGATAGTGCTTTTGGATTCTCCTTCGAGTATTTGCTCCTTTAAAGCCGCCGTGGAGTTTTTCCAGCCCCAACTTTGTCGATCCTTCGAGACTTAGCTCTATTAGTCTGACAAAGTTTTCTTTATCGAGATCCAGGATGGTCGCTGCAATCTTCAATGAAGATACCCATTCGTCGATCAGATCATCGATGTTTCGAAAGTCGATAACGTCGAGGTTCAGTGCTGTGCCATACAGATTTAATGGTTGTAACACCGTCTTGGCCCACGGTGTGGATTCTGGTGCTCTACTTGGGTTCCGTCCTGAATTTCGTCTTGCATTGAGATGCACCTCAGGAAACCTGTTCATGTGGAAGTCTATACTATCTCTCATTAGGACATCAGGCGGTCCATCGTGGGTCACGTTGGATCCTGATTCTTCCGCATAACCCAACTGAAGAACTTCATTGGGTTTTACATTGACTAGATCCATAATCCCTAGTTGGGAGAATGATTCCGCAAGTTCTTGTAGATCAGATAGATATGCTCTGGAAACACTCATTCGATTATTTTCAGGAGATCAATCATCAGTTCTTCTTGTGATTTTTGCTTTGGGACCATGGTTGCTTTACCCTTTTTGGTGTAAAGCTTGTACTGGTCCAAATGCATGTCTAATATTTGCTTGATTATTCTTGGAAGATCCATGAATATCCTTCTGTATTTTCTTGATAACCAAAATGTCAAATTTTAGATTCAAAATTTCCTTCTTCTTTAGATCTTGAAATAATTTCAAGATCTCATCTGTTGTTTGATTCAAGTTATCAATTTTTCCAGGTAAAATTAATACCCGGTTACCATAATCTTGAATCGTTTTTGGATTTCCCTTAAGTCCTGTGAGAACTTAGAGCTATCCGGATCAATTTCTTTCCAGTCTGTTCCTCTCATTTTAAAGAAAGAAATTACTTTAAATAATATCTTGTCCTATGGACAAGTTCAAGAATTTCCTTTGGAAATTTCTATTTTTTATTTCCTAATTTTGGAAATAACTCGTAGGTTCCAAATTAATTGAATTCATAAAATAATTAAATCTTCACCATTAAGAGAGAAAATATTATAATAATATAATTAACATATTTTTCAATAAAACCTAGGCTCTGATACCAATTTTCAAGCGCATTAGGTGTCATTTATATAATGAAAAATTAAGTATATTGAGAAATGACTAAAGTAACTAAAGTCAAACTTTCCTGGGGTTTAAATCAAAGAAAGGAAAAGTTGTTAAGGTCGGTTGACTTTTTAAATAAGTCTTATGGCCTAAATTCATCCGAGTTATGTTTCTGATGGCTTATTTTCTGAAATCAAATTATGATGGCCTAAAAGTGGAAATGACTCATTCTGGTGACCCTTTTTAACATTAGCCCCACATTTAATTGAGTTCAAACATATTAATTCAATTCATGGGGCCCACGTGCCTTTAATTGCCACATCCTAGACTTCCCAATTCATTTTTGACATTTCTGCATTAATTGAATTCATTGGTACCCGTTGTGGATGTTGTAATACGAGAAGTAACAAAAATATGCTTTGATGATTGAGTTGCTTTTTTTTATAATATCCTCACTTCTATTTATTTTTAATTTTAGGTTATTAAAACAATTTTAGGAATACAATTATATAGAAGAAATACGACCTCTAATAATGTAAATTGAAAAGAAAAATGATTCAAAAATTTTGCCCCATGCCCCCATATCCTTTTTGGTAATTTTACACATTAAAACACAAAGGCGGAATACTTAAAAATTGGTTATCTGAAAACAACAGAATAATCTCATCCAAACACTTAATTTTCTACCGCACGTTTTGTAACAGCAATTATCTGATTATTCATTTTCAAAATAATGCAATATTTTTAAAAGCACACATCCAAACAACCCTGTAATGACGTATATCTATTATCATCTCAATTTTTCCTTATGGCCTCAGAGTATATTAACAAGTGGAGTAATAGATATGTTTCACCAAATAATTATTAATTTTTTTTTTGGCGAGCCGAAGCCAAAGAACAAATAGGAAAAATAAAAGAAAAAATCAAATCATAAAAACGAATGATGAAACTAATGTCTAGGGAACTACACGCCGAACGCATCCACCATCAAATCCCCATGGATAAAGTCAGGAGGAAACGCTCAAGTGATGAAAAAATATTCTAAGGACGCTCCATGCTTGGCTAAGTGCTCCGCAACCATATTCCCCTCCCAAGGACATGGTGAATCCTGCACTCATCAAAAGGTAGACATAGTATCCTTGATACGTTGAAGAAGAGAGGCCATAGGATGATAAGCCTCGTGACTTTGAGAAGACCTATAGCTGTGAAGGAGTCTGAGTAAACATTCACTCGACGGAGACCTATATTATCAACATACTGCAACCTTTGAGACAATGCCATAAGTTCAGCAAATAGGCTGGAAGAGAAGCCCAACAAACCACATCCGCCTACTTGCCATTGACCATCCTCATTACTCAGAACAAAACCATATCCGGACCTCCCTGGGTTCCCAAGAGAACTATTACTAATTTAACTGTGTAAGTTGTTTCTTATAATGGTATAGTATAATTTAAAAATTAGTTTCTTATAATTTACTGAACAACCTATACATCTAGGAAATGGTGGTGGTGGCCTATGTCACACAAACTACAAATGGATAAAGGGGATGGATAGAGGGCGGGTGGAAAATCGAACCCCCACCTATAAGTTGAGAGTCGGGGGATTTGACCCCATCCCCAGTTTTCTTTGTAATACCCGGGATTTTTATCGGCGTCCAAAGGAATAAAAAAATTAGTTTCTTAATCCGATCAAGGTCGAAATATCTTCGAGAGGAAGAAAATAACTTATTACAATAAATTATTGCTCGGAAATGAAACGCCGATAGATTCAAAATTCAAAATGGAATAAAAGAGGGAAAGGAAGCCCGAAGACATTCCATAAATTGAGTCAAAAGAATTGGAATTAAATTCAAGAAAGAAAAGAATTTTAATTCCAAGAACCCGCGAAGTCGGAAACGATTTAAATAAATAAATTATTACACGGGAGTCAAAAGACGACGAATTAGAAGCCGAAGAATCCAAACGCGACGGACTCAAGATTTCGAATACGAGATTAATTCGAAACGAGATAAATTTAAGATAAGAATTTATAATCCGAGAATGACCCGAAAAAAATCGAGCCAGAAAATGTAGGAGGATAGAAACCCGAAAGAGAGGAGAAAAGGCCCGACGGGATCGCACGGCCCAGTCCGAACGCACGGCCCAGACCAGGCCGCGTGCTCTCCGCGCGGGGTTTGGCCTAACCCCGCGCCAACCCCACGCCAACCTCACAGCGTGCTACACTTGACGCGTTTTGGCGATTTTCTTACCATATTTTCGTGTCCCGACGATGGAAACTCGATCACCAACGGGGGAAAGGTATTATGGACGAAATTTTGGTGATCCTAATACCCTTTATCAGATTATCTAACCCCCATTCACCCTCCAAAACCACCTCTCAACTCTCTCAAACTTCTCTCAACCCGAAAACCCCAAATTCTTGTGTTCTTGAACTCCCGACGAGCAAACCGGAGCAAGGAGAAAGTGGAGAAGAAGTGTTCACATCCTAGTTAGTGGTAAGGTGTAGTCTTGAACCTTTGTTTCATAGTTTTGGCCGAATTAAGACTCTAACTTTTGGTATACATTCTTAAAAAAAAACACGAATCGGGGCCAACGGAGTGGAGACAAGTAGATTGGACGTGTTCACGGACTCCGGAGACCATCCCGACGAAATCTAAGGCTTTACATCTTAGATACTGTAAGTTGATTCTTCTCATAACCGTTTTGGTGCTCTAAAATCGAATGGAATGCAAGTTTTAGTCAACGTACGAAAATCTGTCCCAAAAACTCTCCCTATGTGCGTTTTCTGAAATCCAACTTTTAAACCCTTTTCGAGCATTCAAACGGAGAAACTTAAAACTACAAAATTGTTTTTAAGGATTTAAAGTATACTATGTCAAATTTTCAAATATTTTCGTCGATGTTTGGTCCGTCAAATCGAATCTGGTATATTCTGCGTTTTCTTTTGAAACCGAAACTGATGACAGTTTTGCGTGTTCGACTTCCTTGACGTTTTCTAATGGGTCCCATCAAAACTAAACTTTTATATAAAAATGAAAGTTGTAGCTAACTGTCTAAATATTGTGTCCATAAAATTTCACGCATTTTCATTAACGTTTGTATAGTCAACAACCATTTTGAATAGACTGTGGTTTAAAGGAAAAGTTGACAGATTTGAGTGTTCAACTTCTGTGACGTTTTTCTTAAGGATTCTTTCAAAACTAACCTTTGGATTAAACATGAAAGTTGTAGATACTTGTTTCGAGAAGGTGTGGTTAAAATTTCGTGAATTTTGGTTAGCGTTTGTGTCGTCAAAATCGAACTGAACAGTCTGCGTTTGAAATAAAATTTTGACAGAATATGTAGGCGAACTTGATGGGCGTGTTTCTACCATTTCTAGTCCGAACTAATCTTTGCAATGTAAACAAAAGTTGTAGATAATCATGTCTAGTATATGTCCACCAAATTTCAGAATTTTTGGAGTCCATTTGATAAGTCGAAAAATCGGATTTCTGAACTGTGGTAAAACTGAAACCTGACAGTGTATATGTTGGTGTATTAAACTCGATTTTTGACATGTTTCCTTACCTTATTTCGAAATTGCTAAAACACGAAAGTTGTTCCTTAGGGTGTCGTTGGTGTACTGTAAAAATTTCAAGTCGTTCGCCTGAGAAATGAATATTTAGAGTAAAAAGGCGTAATCTGCGACGTGTGTGCTTATTAAACTTTGAGATTTATGGAAACCCTCCTTGCGACACTTTCAACTATTTTGAAAACTTTGTGATTTATGATCGAATTGGATACTATGAAATATTGATTATGTGGCTTGTGGACATAAGAGCCCAAGCGTATGACTAGCGGACATAAGAGCCCTAGTGAAATATTGACCATGAGGCTTGTGGACATAAGAGCCCCAGCGAATGATGATTTGTATGGCTAGTGGACATAAGGGCCCTAGCGAATTTTGATTTGTGAGACTTGTGGATATAAGTGCCCAAGTGGAATATGGTGATCTCGATCATATTGAAACAACAGTAGAAGAATGAAATATTAGTTATGCGAGAACATCTCGATCCTATTATTTTTAAAACCCTTATGGCTTATAATAAGTTCCTTTTGTAAATTTCTAAAAATTCATATACTTAGTATTTGTGTACGTCTCTTTACGTTTAAATTCATGCCTTTAAATCCTTATTATCAATGTTGTCAAAATACATATTCATATTATAAATTGTGCATGAGTAAAAAGGTAAATTTTTATTAAGTACATTTAAAACCCATTATTGTTATGTTAAGAATTAACTTACTCAATATTTTATATACTGATAAAACCCGTTGTTTTATTTTTCTTTTACAGAGTATGAAGAAATGGCATGAGCATGCACGCATATTGGGGCTCGGGAATTAAATTAGTAATTGTGAATGTTGTATTTTTATTAGACTTAAATTATCCACTGCGTTTTGGCCATGTCTGCCCATATTTAAATTTTCCGTTGCGACTTATTTTGGAATTATACTATGTTATTTTAAAGTAAACCCTTTTGGGCTTGTTTTTAAATTATTTTTGAAATACCTTTAGCCTTGCATCTCTCAAGCGAGCTCGAATGAACTCGTGTCTTGCTTGGGAGGTGTGGCGGTGGCATCCCGGCCTGGGTTATCAAATCCGGGGTGTTACAAAGTGGTATCAAAGCCCGGTTTATTTTAAAACTATTATTTTAGAGAGCCGGAATATTTTTAAATCTATTATCATCATTATTTTTAAACTATTATTTTTAAACCATTATTATTATTACTTTAAAGCCATTATTTTTAGAAGCCCAAATTATATTTTAAAATTTCATAGCCCAAATTATTTTTAAACCCAAAGTTTTTGAAGCCAAATATGTTTCTCAGACCAATTATTTACTTACTAATTGGGCCCAACTTTTCAGCCGAATTATTTTTAAAGGCCCAATCCCTATATTTTTAATAAAACCCAAATGTGTATTATTTCGGCCCAATATAGAGGCCCAAGACTTTTAGCTACTATTATTTTTAATTTTTAGAGTATTACCTCCATGGAATAAACTTATTTTTTTTTAACCAATGGAATATAGATATAAAATATACATTAGCTTCGGGGGGATCATCATTTGCATTGCATATATACATTTACTCTAACTCTTTTATGTGAACTATCGATGTTAAGAAACATTCCTTAGAACTTGACATGACCTTGACTTAGGAGCGCTTGCTAGAGACAAACTTTGCTTTATTCTTAGACGTCGATCAAGAACACTTAGCTTGCTCACATCTATTATCTTCCTTTACCGATCTATTTCCTGACTTCTAACGCTCTCTAGATTAGAAACTCATCTTCGCGTGCTTAACAACAGAAAATGGTACCTAGGAGAAAACCGAGGAAGGTAAGTCCAAACAGCATTGACGCTGACCTCCCCAACGTGCCTAACAACAATGAGACTCCTCAGAACCTAGGAGAACGAGTGCCTCCTGTACCCAACAACGTGGAAGAACGTTTAAAAACTATAGAGGGAGTCATTGTAGCATTAGGAAATGCTGAGGTGCATAGGGCACAAGCAGCAGTACCTCCGCCAATAGCCCAAGTCAACTACTTGGCCTTGGTAAACCCCTACAACCCACCCTATTATGATGACCAAGAGGGTCCGGCCAAGTTGGAAGGTTGGATCCGTACATTTGATAAGCTCTTGAATGCTATCAAATGCCCTGATGAGGAGAAGATACACATAGCGATGTAACACCCCGGATTTGATCACCCAGTCCAGGGCATTACCGCCACGCCTTTCTAAACAAGACACGAACCAAGTCGAGCTTATTCAGAAAGATGCTAAGGCTAAGTTGTACCAAATTTTCAAAACAATTTAAAATCCATTCAATATGTGTAATACCCGAGAATTTTCCAACATAAAATAAATGCAATAAATAAATGAATAAATAAATATAATAAACATGATAAAGGGATAAAGAATCATAAAAGATGAGAAATGAAATTTAAATTAAAAAGGAATCAAAATTCCAAGAACCCGGGAAGCCGAAGACAATTTAATCGAATAAATGGTTACACGGGGACCCGACACCCATGCACTCAATAACTCGAGTCCAAATATAAATTTAGATCCGAGTAAAATTAAGATAGGAAATCGGATCCCGAAGATACCCCGGAAATCCGAATCCGGGAACATAGGGGGATAGAAGTCCGAAAGAGAGGAGGAAACGCCCGACGGATCGCACGACCCGGCCCAGACCGAAGTCCAGGCCAGGACGGCGCGGTGGCCGCGCGCCCAATGGGGAAAACCGCGCCAAGAGCGCGCCACATGACAGATTTGTTTGTTGCGTGAATCTCTCGCCCGATTCCGGATTTTTCGACTTTCGGTTGAACATATCTCGACTCAAGACGCTTGGGGTCAGATCTTGGACGCCCTAGGTCTTAAACATCTATAAATAAACCCTCTTGGGAGCCCCGAACATCTTTACAAAACCCTACGAAATCTCTCTACACACAAAACCCTAATTCCGGAGTCGTCGGAGGCACAAAACCGAATCAAGGGACTGACTTGGACGAAAATTAGGAGTCTTCGATCGTCGGGGTAAGATTCGAACCATTCTTGTCCATTCTTTTCCATTCAAGATTCGAAAACGAATCCTAATTAAATCTCTTTCCTATTCTAAACCCCGATCCGGACGCGTTGAGGAAAAACGAAGGATCTCGGAGGGAAAACGAAGAACGTGGAAGCCACGCCTCCGAATCATCGAGCCGATACATCCGTAAATCAGTAAGTTAACACTTACACGGTTTTGGGAGTAGTAAAAATATTCAAATCTAGAAACTTGAGCAAATCTTTTGTAAATCTGTCCATATGTGATTTTTAACGGCGCAACAGTTTTGTCTAATTTTTCCGAACCTTAAAACGACTTCAAACGGAAAAACTTAAAACACGAAAAACGTTCCTAAGACATAGATCTATGTACTGTAAAATTTTCATAATTTTTCATCGTGTTTTGTTATCCAAAAACGACCACAAACAGACCTGCCTTGAGTTTAGATCTTGAAACGGTGACAGAACTTTAGTTCGAACTTGTTGGTGATTTCTACCTTGGATCTAGACCGATCTAGGCTTAGCGTTGAACATAAGAGTTGTAGATCTATTTTCAGAATTTTTCGTGATGATTTGATATATGAAATCCACCCGAAACCGAACTGCTAGGATGTGGATCTTGAAATCTTGACAGATTCTTGGCCCGAACTTGTTGGCGTTTTTGACAATAGAAATAGGATGAATTAGATCTTTTGCTGAACATGAAACTTGTAGATATATGTCTTAAGATGATCTCTGTCAAATTTCGTTAATTTTGGAGTTGATTTGCTATGGTAGAATTCGAAATCTCTAAACTGTGACCTAGGAAATTCGGACAGATTTATACTTCTGTGAAAATTAGTGTTTTTGACCTATTTAGGTATCTCGGATTGAAAAAGTTAAAACACGAAAGCTGTAGATCTTGACGTTTTGGAGTCAGACGCGAAATTTCGGAATTTTTGAGATTAAATCTGATTTTAGACGCATTTTAGATTAAACTGTGGTTGACCGAGTCAAATCTTGAACTCTTGATGAAACTCGTGAAATTTGCGAAACTTGTTTGACCTGCGGGTTTGATTCCCCAGGATGTCTGTATCAAACCTTGCGGGTTCGATTCCCCAGGGTGTGTTTGAGTTCTTGCGGGTTCGATTCCCCAAGGGCGATTGTATGTTCTCCTGCGGGTTCGATTCCCCAGGATGTCCGTGTCAAACCTTGCGGGTTCGATTCCCCAGGGAAGTTTGGGGAAATAATTTATTTTTAAATGTTACGTTAGACTAGAAATTGCATGAACGGGCCTGTTTAACCCGTATTCTGGCCGTGTTGGCTATATTTAAATTCCGCTGCATTGTTCTTATGTAAATATTATTTTCCGCTGCAACTTTGATGTATTAATTTTTAAATTATATACAAATGGGCTGTTTGAATGTTTTAAATTCTGAAAAACCATATCCTTGCATCTCCTTAGCAAGCTCGGAGAAACCGTGTCTTACTAGGGAGATGTGGCGGTGACATCCCGACCTGGGTGACAAAAAACCGGGGTGTTACAATATGCCCGAAGTAAAATCAATTCAGAGTATCACATGCATGAAAATAAATAGTAATAGTGCGGAAGCGAATAGGGCCAAACAGACGGCCAAAACCAAAGTTCAACGTCCAAGTCCAATACGAGAAATTTAAAATAAATTTAATGCGACAAGTCCTTTCTTCATAAAATCCCATCCCGGCATGTCATGACTTACTCTGCGAAAAATAGAAAACAACAATTTATCAGTACAAACGGTACTGCGTAAGTTAATGTATAGCATGACAAACTTTAAAGTTTTAGAAGGGTAATAAAAGATGGAATTTTAATAAAAAAAATAAACGAGAAAATATTTTACGGCAATTTTCCATTTTACCAAATCACACCAATACCAATGCTCATTTTGATCGAGGACATCCAAAAATTACCCGCTTGGGCGCTTATGTCCACAAGCCGCCGGTATCAACGATCCTGGGCCTTAGCCGTTTGGGATCAATTACCCGCTTGGGCACTTATGTCCACAAGCCAACGGTATTCACAATGTGAGAGTAGCGGACCCTATACAGACACACTCCGGAGCCCTAGATAACCCTTATAGATACACCTAGGAGTATAGACTCATACAATCACGCAACAATATTTCCTTGGCGCCGTTTTGGCCACCAAAAAGAGGGGGCGGCCCAACGAGCCCACGCCAAGTGCACTTACCCTCCAAAATTGGGCATCTAACTCGATCAAAACTCACAAAGTTTCAAAATTCACATTTTAATCATTACAACCCATGTCTACATTTCAAGATTACATAAGATTCACAAAAGAGTAGCAATTGACTCACTAATCATCCAAACGTACGAAACCAAGCTTACCGGTAAAGAACACACCGTAGCAGTTTTCGAATTCGTACTAGGAAATGTAGTAAAACTTTGTAGAAAATTCTGAATATTTTACAGGTGCTAGGAGACATCAAAATAAACGTTTTTCTCAGAAATAGGCCTTAGCAAATTCGGACTCTAAGTTGCCCAAAAAAATCATTTCAGAAACTCATTTTTCAAAGGTGCAGAAATCACTGTTCACTCGACCACAGTTTCTTTAAAAATCCATAACAATTCGAAGAGTGATCCAAAAATTCTGAAATTTCACAGGGATAAACTAGACACATAGATGAACAATTTTCATGAAGAAACTAACCATCAAAAACGATCGTAGCTAGGAGTAATACGGATACAAAACTGAACATGCTATGAAATGGAATCTGTCATCATGCACTTCAGAAAATACCATATGTTGTTTCGACGCTCAAATCAAGTCCAAAAATTATGAAAATATACAGAGATCATCTTTAAAGTGTTAGGAACATTTTTCATTTAGAAACGTTCTTCCAAAAACGAAAGGATCTAGGCGAGAAATGCACAACAATAAAATCTACTCGGAAGAAACCCTAGAAGACAGTTTTGGCATAGGATGAAAATCGAACTACAACTAAATGAATACCCCATCAAAACCTCTAAAATTCGAGATGCACAACACTAACTTACTTCTCAAGAGTGTAGCGTCGAAATCCTCCTTGGTTGTACTTCCAAAATCGTCCGGAGCAGTCCCTCTCTTCCAAGATCTACCGAATGAATCCTATTTTGAGATGTTTGGAGAAATACTAGATGTTAGGGCTTAGAATCCGTCCCCATGATCAAGGATTTGGATTGGAACACTTACCTAGACATAGGAGAAGGGATGGAAGTCTTCCAACTCGTCCAAGAACTCAGGAACAAGAAGAATATCCTTCAACTCTCACCAACACTCAAGAAGAATGGAGTTTTCGGAGGAATGGTTTGATGGAGGTTTTTGGGACTGATAACAAGTTGTAATGGCTGAATTTGAGAGTTCCAAATGAAGCTTTGAAGACCCTGGGAAGTAGGGAAATCATAATGGCAATCAACTCCCGAAATTACACCCCCAAATCCTATCCATTCCACCTAACACACACCATGGTTCATCTTATCCCCAAGTTCATGTATCCTCTTTACTTACAACAATGTAGGGGTTCTAGAAACTTCTAGATTCGTCAGAGTCTCAATACACTCCCAAAGTCTGAGACATGATTGTGGCTCAATTCCATGAACCAATCTCGCCATTATTGCTTCACCATGCAAGAAACGCGTAGCAGCGTTTTGAAACGCTGCTACTGGGGTGGTGGCGCGCTGGTGGCGCGCCACCGCGCGGCCACCGCGCCACCCCAGGCTGCGGCCTCTTCAGCCTTTTTTTTTTAATATGATTTTTAATCTTTAAAAATCATACATGGATTATCCATGATTGTTGGATAATCCGATAACTCTCTTCGAGTTGCTATCGTCCGAAAATGTTTAATTCCGCTCTCCCGGAATTATTTCGATTGCGATAGTCAAATCCAATTAATTAATTTTCGGATTTAATAATCGATGTTGATTTCTCGGGTGTTACAGTCTACCCTCCTTAGAAATCAACTTCGTCCTCGAAGTTGGGTCGCACTACGGAAAAATAATTGGCACAGAAATTGTTGAGGCTTGCAATTTAAAATTCTTACCTCGGCTCGCGACGACTTTGCACGGGGTGTCACATCCTCTCTCCCTTAGGACTGCAGTTATGCCCCCATAACTGCTCCTGAGTCGCCTCGGAAAAGGTTCGGATATTTCTGCTTCATATCCGCTTCCAATTCCCAGGTTGCTTCCTCAGTGCCATGATTTGACCATAGGATCTTCACCATTCTCACAATCTTGTTCCTGGTGACCCTTTCCTTGACATCAAGTATCTCGATCGGATACTCCTCGTACGTCAGGTCGTCATCTAGCTCAATCACGTCGGGTTGCAACACGTGAGTTGGGTCGTGCACATATTTCTTCAGTTGAGAAACGTGAAATACGTTGTGCACTCGCGACAACTCTGGTGGAAGTGCCAAACGATAAGCTAAGGTACCTACGCGATCCAGAATCTCGTACGGACCGATATAGCGAGGGCTCAGCTTTCCTCGTTTACCGAATCGCATCACCCCCTTCATGGGCGATACTTTCAGCATGACCTTGTCTCCCACCTCAAATTCCAACTCTTGCCGCCTAGTGTCGGCGTAGCTCTTCTGCCTATCTTGTGCGGCTTTCATTTTCTGTTGAACCACCTTGATTTTGCTGTTCATATCCTCAATGAGTTGCGGTCCAACAACTATCGAATTATCATCTTTCGTCCAGCACAACGGACTGCGACACTTTCATCCATAAAGCGCTTCGAATGGTGCCATACCAATGCTAGCGTGATGACTGTTGTTGTACGAGAATTCAATCAACGGCAAGTGGTCTTCCCAACTTCCTTTGAATTCGAGTACGCACGCTCTTAGCATGTCCTCAAGCGTCTGAATCGTGCGCTCAGTCTGACCGTCCGTCATTGGATGAAATGCTGTGCTCATCTTGATTTGGGTACCTAAGGCTTCTTGTAGTTTAGTCCAGAAGTTGGAGACGAACCTACTATCTCGGTCTGAGATAATATCGTGCGGTACTCCGTGCCTTCGGACCACGTTCTCGATGTATGCCTTAGCTAGTTGATCCATCGACCAATTTTCCTTCATTGGTATGAAAATGGCGGTCTTCGTTAACCGATCAACTATTACCCAAATCTTATTCATTCCTCGGGGAGATCTTGGCAACCCCGAAACAAAATCCATGGAGATGCTGTCCCATTTCTAGCCTGGGATCTCCAATGGTTTTACTAACCCTAACAGTTTTTGTCTCACTGCCTTCACCTTCTGGCAGGTTATACACTTGGCCACAAAGTCAGCAACATCCTTCTTCATCCGTGGCCACCAATAGATTTTCTTTAAGTCCTTGTACAACTTATCCCCACCAGGGTGGACTGAATAAGGTGTACTGTGGCCTTCTTCCATGAGTGTTCTCTTCAGTTCTTCGCACTTATGAGGAACGCACCATCTTCCTTTAAAACGGATACTTCCGTCCTCATGGATCGTGAATCCTACCGCCTTTCCTTCACCTATCTTTCCTTTGATCCTCTGGAGATTCTCGTCATCCGGCTGGGCTTCTCGAATCTCATCAAATACGGTAGATTCAAATGTTATGGCGTTCACTGTTTCCACCACGGTCCCATAATGGACTAGTTCAGTATCTAACTTAGCTAGGTCCATATACAGTCCCGAAGGTAGAATGAGTGTGTTCGCCGTGTGCCTCGTCTTGCGACTCAACGCATCTGCTACGACGTTCGCCTTGCCTTCATGGTAGGCTATATCCAGATCGTAATCCTTAATCAGCTCGAGCCATCTCCTCTGCCTCATATTTAACTCCTTCTGAGTAAATATATACTTGAGGCTCTTGTGATCTGTAAACATCCGACAAGTTCGTCCATATAGGTAGTGTCGCCAGATCTTAAGAGCGAACACTACCGCTGCTAGTTCCAGATCATGTGTCGGGTAGTTTACTTCGTGCGTCTTGAGTTGCCTTGATGCATAAGCAATCACCCTATGGTTTTGCATTAGCACGCAACCAAGACCTTCCTTTGAGGCGTCGCTATACACCTCATAATCTTCAGCCTCTGATGGCAATGCTAAAACCGGTGCTGATGTGAGTCTCCCCTTAAGCTCACGGAATGACTGTTCACACTCAGCTGACCAATCAAACTTCAATCCTTTCTTCAGCAATTGGGTCATCGGTCTCGCAATTTTAGAAAAGTCCTTCACAAATCTTCGGTAGTATCCGGCTAGTCCTAGGAAACTTCTTACCTCAGTCTGGTTTGTTGGTGCCGGCCAATCAAACACTGCCGATATCTTTGCCGGGTCGACTGATACTCCTTTAGCCGATACTATATGACCTAGAAAAGCGACTTCATTCTTCCAAAACTCGCACTTAGACAGTTTCGCATAGAGTTGATTTTTCCTCAAAAGTCCGAGTACTTGGTGCAAATGACTACGATGCTCTTCTTCATTCCTCGAGTAAACTAGGATGTCGTCGATGAATACGACAACACATGAGTCTAGTAACTCTCGGAAAACGCTATTCATGAGGTTCATGAATACTGCGGGAGCATTAGTCAGACCGAAGGACATTACGGTGAATTCGTAGTGTCCATATCTTGTTCGGAATGCTGTCTTGGGTATATCATTCTCGGCGATACGCAATTGGTGGTATCCCGACCTTAGATCAACTTTCGAAAATACCGACGCTCCTTTCAGTTGATCGAAGAGATCTTCGATCCTAGGTAGCGGGTACTTGTTCTTAATCGTCACTTGATTAAGACCTCTGTAGTCGATGCACAATCGGAGTCCGCCGTCCTTCTTTTTCACGAACAGGACTGGAGCTCCCCATGGTGACGTGCTCGGCCGAATATATCCCTTTGATAACAACTCCTCGAGTTGTTCTTTCAGCTCCTTCATCTCAGCAGGCGCCATGCGATATGGTGCCTTTGACACCGGTTCGATTCCGGGCACGAGATCGATCATGAACTCAACTTCCCGCTCAGGAGGCATTCCTGGGATATCTTCCGGGAAGACGTCTGGGTATTCCTAAGGCAATGAGGACTTGCTCAACTGTCCTCAGTCGTTCATCCATTGCGTTAGGAGCAGGGTTAGGTTGACCTTCTGGATTCGGCGGGTTTGCACCAACTGGAACATTAGCGTTCTCTGGAATCTCAGCTCTAGGTCTCCCTCTGGGCGGCATTCTGATGACCAAGTATGCAGAGGTTAGATTCGCGGTTAGATGAAAGTTAATAGTCGAGTTAGACTATGGTCAGAATCCTATCTCCAAAACTCTAGGTGCGAAAAGAAAACAGAAATGGCAAGAAGGAAGAACACTATATACGAAATTCCATAGATAGAATGCTCTAACAGCGAGGGTTACATCAAGATATACTTACTAAGTTATCACTACGTAAAATGTTATAACGTTACGGCAACAAGATGTGAATATACGAATACGCAATGTACGGAATCAGGAAAACTAGCAAAAGCAAGTAACGAAGTCCATCTCGGAAACCACATACAACTCCTAAAGCAAGTAATCCGGGGAGTAGCCGAGCATCCTACGATCGGCCTCTACCTCCTCGTCAGTATCAAGAGGCAGTGGAGGGTTCTCCACAACCTCCTCGGGGTCCTCTTCTTCAACGTTGATGAACTCATCCGGGTCAAACTCCTCCTCCTCTTCCATCTCTGGCTCAGGGTTAAGCTGGTTTTGCAGCCCAACAATGACCTCTTCTAATGCAAATATGCGTCCCTGCAACATGTGCACGTGGTGTCGGCAATCCTCAAACTCAGCTGCAAGAGCATCGTGGCGAGCGGCCATCTGGGTACTCCTAATAGTCATAGCCTCCATCCTCTCTTCTATTGCCACAATCCTATTCCTATCGTTTGCGGCATCCCTAGTAATATGGCGAAGTTCATGCGTGATATCGGACATGGAGCACAACAAGCGCATGATGGAATCCTGTAATCTTGGGTCGGCCATCTAACATGCAAATTTTTACATTAAGGGATATGCCACACATAAAAATAATTTTGTTAATGCACATGCTTCCCCCCAAAAATAGTACTAATAATTTTTTTTTAAGACTTGTCGAATTTTCAAGATATACTTTTCCATGGGTTTTAAAAATAAAGTTCCCTTTTTCCATGGAAATATTACTAAAAAATGCTTAAAAATAATATTGAATAATTTGGGCCTCTATAGTGGGCCGAAAAATAATAGCTTTAAAATTTTCGGGCTCTGATACATAGCGATGTAACACCTCGGATTTGATCACCCAGGCCAGAGCATTACCGCCACACCTTTCTAAACAAGACACGAACCAAGTCGAGCTTATTCAGAAAGATGCTAAGGCTAAGTTGTACCAAATTTTCAAAACAATTTAAAATCCATTCAATATGCCCGAAGCAAAATCAATTCAGAGTATCACATGCATGAAAATAAATAGTAACAGTGCGGAAGCAAATAGGGCCAAACAGACGGCCAAAACCAAAGTTCAACGTCCAAGTCCAATACGAGAAATTTAAAATAAATTTAATGCGACAAGTCCTTTCTTCATAAAATCCCATCCCGGCATGTCATGACTTACTCTGCGAAAAATAGAAAACAACAATTTATCAGTACAAATGGTACTGCGTAAGTTAATGTATAGCATGACAAACTTTAAAGTTTTAGAAGGGTAATAAAAGATGGAATTTTAATAAAAAAATAAACGAGAAAATATTTTACGGCAATTTTCCATTTTACCAAATCACACCAATACCAATGCTCATTTTGATCGAGGACATCCAAAAATTACCCGCTTGGGCGCTTATGTCCACAAGCCGCCGGTATCAACGATCCTGGGCCTTAGCCGTTTGGGATCAATTACCCGCTTGGGCACTTATGTCCACAAGCCGACGGTATTCACAATGTGAGAGTAGCGGACCCTATACAGACACACTCCGGAGCCCTAGGTAACCTTTATAGATACACCTAGGAGTATAGACTCATACAATCACGCAACAATATTTCCTTGGCGCCGTTTTGGCCACCAAAAAGAGGGGGCGGCCCAACGAGCCCACGCCAAGTGCACTTACCCTCCAAAATTGGGCATCTAACTCGATCAAAACTCACAAAGTTTCAAAATTCACATTTTAATCATTACAACCCATGTCTACATTTCCAGATTACATAAGATTCACAAAAGAGTAGCAATTGACTCACTAATCATCCAAACGTTCGAAACCAAGCTTACCGGTAAAGAACACACCGTAGCAGTTTTCGAATTCGTACTAGGAAATGTAGTAAAACTTTGTAGAAAATTCTGAAAATTTTACAGGTGCTAGGAGACATCAAAATAAACGTTTTTCTCAGAAATAGGCCTTAGCAAATTCGGACTCTAAGTTGCCCAAAAAAAATCATTTCAGAAACTCATTTTTCAAAGGTGCAGAAATCACTGTTCACTCGACCACAGTTTCTTTAAAAATCCATAACAATTCGAGGAGTGATCCAAAAATTCTGAAATTTCACAGGGACAAACTAGACACATAGATGAACAATATTCATGAAGAAACTAACCATAAAAAACGATCGTAGCTAGGAGTAATACGGACTACAAAACTGAACATGCTATGAAATGGAATCTGTCATCATGCACTTCAGAAAATACCAGATGTTGTTTCGACGCTCAAATCAAGTCCAAAAATTATGAAAATTTACAGAGATCATCTTTAAAGTGTTAGGAACATTTTTCATTTAGAAATGTTCTTCCAAAAACGAAAGGATCTAGGCGAGAAATGCACAACAATAAAATCTACTCGGAAGAAACCCTAGAAGACAGTTTTGGCATAGGATGAAAATCGAACTACAACTAAGTGAATACCCCATCAAAACCCCTAAAATTCGAGATGCACAACACTAACTTACTTCTCAAGAGTGTAGCGTCGAAATCCTCCTTGGTTGTACTTCCAAAATCGTCCGGAGCAGTCCCTCTCTTCCAAGATCTACCGAACGAATCCTATTTTGAGATGTTTGGAGAAATACTAGATGTTAGGGCTTAGAATCCGTCCCCATGATCAAGGATTTGGATTGGAACACTTACCTAGACGTAGGAGAAGGGATGGAAGTCTTCCAACTCGTCCAAGAACTCAGGAACAAGAAGAATATCCTTCAACTCTCACCAACACTCAAGAAGAATGGAGTTTTCGGAGGAATGGTTTGATGGAGGTTTTTGGGACTGATAACAAGTTGTAATGGCTGAATTTGAGAGTTCCAAATGAAGCTTTGAAGACCCTGGGAAGTAGGGAAATCATAATGGCAATCAACTCCCGAAATTACACCCCCAAATCCTATCCATTCCACCTAACACACACCATGGTTCATCTTATCCCCAAGTTCATGTATCCTCTTTACTTACAACAATGTAGGGGTTCTAGAAACTTCTAGATTCGTCCAAAAAGAGTCTCAATACACTCCCAAAGTCTGAGACATGATTGTGGCTCAATTCCATGAACCAATCTCGCCATTATTGCTTCACCATGCAAGAAACGCGTAGCAGCGTTTTGAAACGCTGCTACTGGGGTGGTGGCGCGCTGGTGGCGCGCCACCGCGCCACCCCAGGCTGCGGCCTCTTCAGCCTTTTTTTTTTTAATATGATTTTTAATCTTTAAAAATCATGCATGGATTATCCATGATTGTTGGATAATCCGATAACTCTCTTCGAGTTGCTATCGTCCGAAAATGTTTAATTCCGCTCTCCCGGAATTATTTCGATTGCGATAGTTAAATCCAATTAATTAATTCAATTAATTAATTTTCGGATTTAATAATCGATGTTGATTTCTCGGGTGTTACAAGCGACCTACTACTTAGGGGGCGAAGCCGATGAGTGGTCGCAAAACCTTCAAACGAATTCAGAGGAAGATGAAGAAGCCTACACCTGGGAAGGACTTAAGGAAGCCTTGAGAGAAAGATTCTACCCACTGAGCACTAAGACTGTGAAATACGAGGAATTCATCAACCTGAAGCAAGGTGCACAAACAGTGCAAGAGTACTACACCAAATTCAAGGAGCTAGTACGATTTGCTACGAGGATAGTACCAACCGATTCTGACAAGGCTCAGAAATTCGAGATGGGTCTGAACCTTAGTATCCGGGAGATATTTGCAGTTGGACAATTCACAAACCTGCAGAAGATATATGATCGCGTTGTAGCAATTGCTCGAATCCAGCAATTGAAGCGTAAGAAAAATGGTGAGTCGAGCAAGGACTCTCAAGGACTTGAGAAGAAGGATCGGAAAGACAACAACAACAACTCTAGGAAAGGCAATGGATCTCAAAGAAAAGAAAATAAAGGTCTCGAGAATGGAAGAGATGACAACCGTGAAGCATTCATACCACGCTGTCCACGATGCAACCATGCACATCTGGTGTGCCAATGCCCGAAGCCTGGAGCCTGCTATAAGTGCGGCAAGTTAGGTCACATGGCTAGGGGATGTCGAACGCCAGAGGAGGCGATCAAAAGGAGAATAGATCTGGTGAACCTTCAGCAGGGAGATGCTGAAAGGGAACAAGGTCAAAACCCAAACATCCTTGAGAATAATGCGTAGGCAGTTATGGGGACATAACTGTAATCTTAAGGGGGGGGGATGTAACCACCCGAATATTATGTATTCCAAATCAATAAAATAAACAAATTCAAATTGTTTTGAACTACGTAATGACTTGATCCCTTCACAGGGTAAGTAGGCAACTTGGAAATTTAAATTCTGAGTTCAGTCACAAAATAATAAAATAAACAAAAATGACCCTAACTCTTAGCGCGAGAAAAGCTGAAACACAACTTCGAGGACGAAGTTGATTCTTAAGGGGGATAGACTGTAATACCCGGAATTTTTATCGGCGTCCAAAGGAATAAAAAAATTAGTTTCTTAATCCGATCAAGGTCGAAATATCTCCGAAAGGAAGAAAATATTTTATTACAATAAATTATTGCTCGAAAATGAAACGCCGATAGATTCAAAATTCAAAATGGAATAAAAGAGGGAAAGGAAGCCCGAAGACATTCCATAAATTGAGTCAAAAGAATTGGAATTAAATTCAAGAAAGAAAAGAGTTTTAATTCCAAGAACCCGCGAAGTCGGAAATGATTTAAATAAATAAATTATTACACGGGAGTCAAAAGACGACGAATTAGAAGCCGACGAATCCAAACGCGACGGACTCAAGATTTCGAATACGAGATTAATTCGGAACGAGATAAATTTAAGATAAGAATTTATAATCCGAGAATGACCCGAAAAAAAAATCGAGCCCGAAAATGTAGGAGGACAGAAACCCGAAAGAGAGGAGAAAAGGCCCGACGGGATCGCACGGCCCAGTCCGGACGCATGGCCCAGACCAGGCCGCGCGCTCTCCGCGCTGGGTTTGGCCTAACCCCGCGCCAACCCCACGCCAACCTCACGGCCTGCTACATTTGATGCGTTTTGGCGATTTTCTTACCATATTTTCGTGTCCCGACGATGGAAACTCAATCACCAACGGGGGAAAGGTATTATGGACGAAATTTTGGTGATCCTAATGCCCTTTATCAGATTATCTAACCCCCATTCACCCTCCAAAACCACCTCTCAACTCTCTCAAACTTCTCTCAACCCGAAAACCCCAAATTCTCGTGTTCTTGAACTCCCGACGAGCAAACCGGAGCAAGGAGAAAGTGGAGAAGAAGTGTTCACATCCTAGTTAGTGGTAAGGTGTAGTCTTGAACCTTTGTTTCATAGTTTTGGCCGAATTAAGACTCTAACTTTTGGTTTACATTCTTAAAAAAAAAAACACGAATCGGGGCCAACGGAGTGGAGACGAGTAGATTGGACGTGTTCACGGACTCCGGAGACCATCCCGACGAAATCTAAGGCTTTATATCTTAGATACTGTAAGTTGATTCTTCTCATAACCGTTTTGGTGCCCTAAAATCGAATGGAATGCAAGTTTTAGTCAACGTACGAAAATCTGTCCAAAAACTCTCCCTATGCGCGTTTTCTGAAATCCAACTTTTAAACCCTTTTCGAGCATTCAAACGGAGAAACTTAAAACTACAAAATTGTTCCTAAGGATTGTCGACATTTGGTCTGTCAAATCGAATCTGGTATATTCTGTGTTTTCTTTTGAAACCGAAACTGACGATAGTTTTGCGTGTTCGATTCCCTTGACGTTTTTCTAATAGGTCCCATCAAAAATAAACTTTTATGTAAAAACGAAAGTTGTAGCTAACTTTCTAAATATTGTGTCCGTAAAATTTTACGCATTTTCGTTAACGTTTGTACTGTCAAAAACCATTTTGAATAGACTGTGGTTTAAAGGAAAAGTTGACAGATTTGAGTGTTCAACTTCTTTGACATTTTTCTTAAGGATTCTTTCAAAACTAACCTTTGGAGTAAACATGAAAGTTGTAGATAATTGTTTCGAGAAGGTGTGGTTTAAATTTCGTAAATTTTGGTTAACGTTTGTGTCGTCAAAATCGAACTGTACAGTCTGCGTTTGAAATAAAATTTTGACAGAATATGTAGGCAAAATTGATGGGCGTGTTTCTACCATTTCTACTCCGAACTAATCTTTGCAATGTAAACAAAAGTTGTAGATAATTATGTCTAGTATATGTCCACCAAATTTCAGAATTTTTGGAGTCCATTTGTTAAGTCGAAAAATCGGATTTCTGAACTGTGGTGAAACTGAAACCTGACAGTGTATATGTTGGTGTATTAAACTCGATTTTTGACATGTTTCCTCACCTTATTTCGAAATCGTTAAAATACAAAAGTTGTTCGTTAGGGTGTCGTTGGTGTACTGTAAAAATTTCATGTTGTTCGCCTGAGAAATGAATTTTTAGAGTAAAAAGACGTAATCTGCGACGTGTGTGCTTATTAAACTTTGAGATTTATGGAAACCCTCCTTGCGACACTTTCAACTATTTTGAAAACTTTGTGATTTATGATCGAATTGGATAGTATGAAATATTGATTGTGTGGCTTGTGGACATAAGAGCCCAAGCGTATGACTAGCGGATATAAGAGCCCTAGTGAAATATTGACCATGAGGCTTGTGGACATAAGAGCCCTAGCGAATGGTGATTTGTATGGCTAGTGGACATAAGGGCCCTAGCGAATTTTGATTTGTGAGACTTGTGGACATAAGTGCCCAAGTGGAATATGGTGATCTCGATCATATTGAAACAACAGTAGAAGAATGAAATATTAGTTATGCGAGAACATATATCTTATCCCATGATTTTTAAAACCCTTATGGCTTATAATAAGTTCATTTTGTTAAATTTCTAAAAATTTATATACGTAGTATTTGTGTACGTCTCTTTAAGTTTAGATTCATGCCTTTAAATCCTTATTATCAATGTTGTCAAAATACATATTCATATTATAAAATGTGCATGAATAAAAAGGTGAATTTTTATTAAGTACATTTTAAAACACATTATTGTTATGTTAAGAATTAACTTACTCAGTATTTTATATACTGATAAAATCCGTTGTTTTATTTTTCTTTTACAGAGTATGAAGAAATGGTATGAGCATGCACGCATATTGGGGCTCGAGAATTAAATTAGTAATTATGAATGTTGTATTTTTATTAGACTTAAATTACCCACTGCGTTTTGGTCATGTCGGCCCATATTTAAATTTTCCGTTGCGACTTATTTTGGAATTATACTATGTTATTTTAAAGTAAACCCTTTTGGGCTTGTTTTTAAATTATTTTTGAAATACCTTTAGCCTTGCATCTCTCAAGCGAGCTCGAATGAACTCGTGTCTTGCTTGGGAGGTGTGGCGGTGACATCCCGGCATGGGTTATCAAATCCGGGGTGTTACATTCTTATAAATTAAAAGTATAAAAACAAAAATATAATTAATGATTCAATATTAAATAAAAATATCAAACGCATCTGGCCTGAGTGCTATGGGAATCTGATAGTTCAAGCAAATATCTTGAGTTCGAGCGTGTATGCAGAATTCTGCTTTGAGAGAGGCAACCTTCAATGTCTACCAGATCCTCGAGTGATTAGTCTTGGGCCCGATGTGGCTTGAGGATACCGGGTACACGCCAAAAAAAAATATAAAATTTCAAATAAAATTTTCTAAGCAAACGCAGTTGGCCTAAATGGTATTGGGCTCTGGTAGCTTAAGTAAAGATTCGGGTTTTAGCCTCTGTCTATGCAGAATTCTGCTTTGGGAGAAATAACCCTTTAATGCCCACCAAATTCTCAACGGATTAGTCTTGGGTCTAATGTGGTCTGGGGATACCCGGTATATGCCAAAAAACATATAATTTTCTAAAATTCTTTTATAGATAATTTTATAGTTTAAAAAGAATATAAAAGGTATGGATAAATATGAGTATATAAAGATATTAATGGTGATTATAAATAGTTTTTGTGATACTAGGAGTAATAATAAGTTTCATTTCATGAGTCATTTCAAGAATCCTCCAAGAAACTGCTGAGCTATTAACTTGTTTCTTCCACAATGACTGACACGACCATGGCCGATCATGGCGGCGAACCGCCTGATCTTAGGGATACCAGAACTAACAAACGGGCGCGATCGCTCTATAGTGATGTTGCTCGACGGGGAACAAAGCCTGTGCATATTCAAATCGATGCGGACTCGCTAGATCCTACGGCCGATCCAGATGATATTATTCAAACGACTTTTAATGGTATTCCAAGATTCCAGATATCGGAAGCATACAAGAGTACTCTTCTTCGGCCATGGCAACATGCAGTAGCTCTCAAGCTTATTGGTCGCAATATCTCCTATCGCGTTCTTAAAGCGAGTCTTGATAGATTCTGGCCGGCCTTAGCCACAACCCCTCTTATTGATGTCGGTAACGGATATTATATCGTTCGATTCAAGAACGAGATGGATGCCCTCCATGCACTAACCGGAGGACCGTGGATCATTTCAGGCCACTATCTCCATGTGCAGCCTTGGCAAGAAGATTTTGATCCGGATACAAATGAGGTTAAGTCTATCATTACTTGGATCCGTTTACCAAAGATTCCAATTTTCCTTTATACTAGACAATATTTAGTTCGGGTTGCTTCAGCCATTGGGAAAGTTGTTAGTGTGGATTGCAACACAGATACTACGACCAGGGCCTGCTACGCTCGTCTAGCAGTTAAAATTGATATGGATAAGCCTCTCGCCCTCAAGTGATGATCGGAGATCGTTTTGTCGGAGTAGAGTACGAGAATATCAAAGCTATTTGTTTCCACTGTGGCCGATATGGCCATGTACAGAAGTCTTGTCCGGAATTGAATCCTCAGGCGGAGAAGAAGGAAACACGGCCTACTCATGAAGAACCTCAAGAGCAGACGGATAAGCAAGGATTTGGCCCCTGGATGCTGGTACAGTCCCGGAGGCGATATCCGGCGGGTGGTGGACGACCTACTCAGCCAAGAAACCCTCTCCCTAATCGATTTGATGTTCTCATGGAGGATCAAGAACCCACTGAAGAGTTTATCCCAGATCCTATATCTCCTCCGCCTCCTGCACCATGTCCTGATCAGTCAAGAGAGCCTGTTTCTCCAGATTGTATTAACCGGAAGCTTAGACGCACCCCATCACCTAACCGATCATCTCCTTCGCTTGTATCTACTCAACAGTGTCACCATAATTCCAGCCCGAGATCTCTAAAGGAGCCTGAACATGAAGCAGTGTCACCATCCTGGTCTCAACAGGCTTCCGGAGCATGGACAAAGTCCGTTCCCACAAATCTTCCGCCAGATCGTCATTCTGCAGTCGAGGTCATAGATCCATCGATACACATTCACAAAAGAACTAAAGGACTCTGGGGGAAAGTGGCGGACCGACGTCCGGATCCTTCTCATTCACAAAGGGATATTAGTTTGGAAGAGGACTCTGACCATCTTCCATCAGTGCATGGACGTGCGGCTAGCATGCCGCCTTGATCAGACTAAGCTTTCTTAGTTTTTTAATTTTATTCTCTTCGATGTTATTATGAGTGTTAATCTCGCTTGTTGGAATGTCCAGGGTGCGGCTTCGGCTTCCTTCCGTAGAGAGTTTCGCGATCTGATGGCTAACAAAAGAATTGATTTTATAGCCCTATTTGAACCACGTATTAGTGGCTCCCGAGCAGACAATTTTATTCGTCGAAGTGGATTTTCCTCGTCATTCCGTGTAGAGGCTTCGGGTTTTAGTGGTGGCATTTGGCTCCTTTGAAGGGATCATATTTCTGTTGAAGTATTAGAAACTCATTCTCAGTTTATAGATTGTTGTATCAAGGAGGGAGCAGCTTCTTTCTTCATCACAATGGTTTATGCAGCCCCTAGCAAGCACCGTAGATCGTGGCTTTGGCCGGAACTTCTGAGGATCGCTTCTAATCGTCATGATCCGTGGTTAGTTGGTGGCGATCTTAATTGCATTGCTCGATATGAGGAGTCTAGACGGAGTCCCCAGACTGCTGTACATGTTGATGAGCTAAGTAATTGGATCTCGGCTTCACACTTGATTGAACTCAAAACCTTTGGGAATCGATTTACTTGGGCCAGGGGCCTCCTTCGTAGACGTCTAGATAGGTTACTAGGCAATGAAGCTTGGCATGATTGTTTTCCAGTTTGCACTGTGGAAGTTCTCCCTCGTATTCAATCGGATCATGCTCCTTTGTTTGTTCGAATCACTGGTAGAATGGACTCAAACCCCAGTAGCTATCCCAAGATCTTCAGATATAATGTTGCTTGGCATGGATTCCCTAGCTTCCGTAGGATTATTGACTCAATCTGGAAGAATAAGATGCCCCTGAGTGATTCCCTTCTGAAGCTAAAAGAGGAGGCAGTCCTGTGGAGTAATAATGTTTTCAAATCCCAGGGAAGGAGGAAAGCTCGAATCCGTTCTACACTTCAAGGGATTGAAAAGCAGACTGACTGGGACAACAATCCCTTCTCTAGGCGCCTACACAACCAATTGAGTTCTGAGCTTGGGAAAATCTTGGAACGAGAAGAGATTCATTGGATTCAGAGAAGCACACGAGACTGGAGCTTAGCTGGAGATCAAAATACGAACTTTTTTCATAATTTTGTCAAGGCAAGGAAAAGAAAGAAGGTATTCTCTATTTTAAAGGATGCTGCTGGTAACATTATTACTGAAGACTGTGAAATTCAGAAGATGGTAATTGAGTATTTTCAACAACTATATCTTGAGCATCCTTCCACAGTACCCCTGCCTAATGGGTCGACCGAGATTGTTCCATCCTTAACCCAATCAGAAGCTGATTTGTTGAGTGTTCCTCCATCCAAAGAAGAAGTTTGGAATGCTGTTCATGGCATGGCTCCTCTAAAAGCCCCAGGCCCTGATGGTTACCACGCTATTTTCTATCAACAAAATTGGCCTGTGATCGGGGACTCAGTCCATAATTTTGTTTCCGAGTGTTTTCTTGGACAGAAGAATTTAGCAGACATTAACCAGACGCACATTGTTCTCATTCCCAAAGTTCCAAATCCTACTTCAGTTACCCAGTTTCGTCCGATTAGTTTATGTAATGTCATCTATAAGGTCGTCACAAAAGTCTTGGTTAATCGTATGACACATCTTATGCCCCGGCTTATCATCAGGGTCAGGCCAGCTTTGTCAAAGGGCGCCTCATACAGGATAACATAATTCTTGCTAGGGAGATCAGTTATTTTTTGGACAAGTCTACTGCAAGACCAGGATATATGACACTTAAACTGGACTTGGAGAAAGCTTACGACAAATTGAAATGGAGCTTCATTAAAGATACTCTTATCCTTTTCGGTTTCCCTACTTCCTGCATTAATCTAATTATGATGTGTATTACTTCATCATCTTTTCAGGTGCTCTGGAATGGCCAACCAACTCCAGCTTTTACCCCATCCCGTGGCATAAGACAAGGCGACCCTATGTCGCCATACATTTTTATCCTTTGCATGGAGAGACTTGGAGCACTGATATCCAAAGCGGTTGAAGAGGGTCTCTGGAAACCTTTATCATGGGATAATGGCCGTCTGAAGATCCCGTGTATCTTTTTTGCAGATGATATATTATTATTTTCCAAAGCTACCACCTTTCAAGCTTACCAAATCAAAGCTGTGTTGCTCCAATTTAGCTCCATGTCTGGACTGCATGTTAGCACTGCCAAGTCCCGTATATGCTTTGCCAATATAGTCAATCATGATGACAGGCGAAGAATTTCCAATATCCTGGAGTTTCAACATTCAAATCAACTTGGTACCTATTTAGGTATTCCCATGATTGCAGGAAGGAAGTCTCACATTGACTATGGGTTTATCATGGATAGGATGAGAGCAAAATTGAATGGTTGGGCTCATCGATATCTGAGTTTGGCTGGACGCATTACTTTAATCAGATCCGTCCTTCAAGCTATGGGGCAATATGTCATGCAAATAGTCAGCCTCCCCAAGAAGACAATCAATGGGATGGAGAAGATTTGTAGAGATTTCTTATGGGGTTCTAGCAACCAGGTTCGAGAAGTCCATCCAGTATCCTGGGATACTGTCATGTGCAGCCAAGCTCATGGTGGATTGGGAATTAGAGGTCTTCATTTAACAAACAAAGCTCTGTTGATGAAGAGTTGGTGGGGTCTATTAACCAGGGATACCTTATGGACAAAGTTGATGAAGAAGAAATATGGTTGGAGAGGCCATAAATTCACCCATAATTATCAATCCCTCTCTCCCTTTGCAAAAGATCTTCATTCTATTTCTCAATCTTTTTCCTCTCTTTTGGGGTGGAAAGTTGGCAATGGTAAGAAGTCCCTTTTTTGGCTTGATATGTGGACTGATGATGGCTTTATATTGCAGGACTTTGCCTCTCGATCACTAACTGTTGCGGAGTTGGCCACTACAATCGATGCTTATGTTTGCAACAATATGTGGGATATGAAAGTGTTGTGCTCGATGCTCAATACTGATGGAGTCAATATCATTCAACGGCAACCTATTCCAGCTAATTCCAGTGTGGATGACAAACCTTTTTGGAGGCCTTGTGCTAGGGGCACCTTCTCTGTCAGCAGTACTTTGAAGCATTGGGAGAATACTGACAGACCTCAAGCTAACTCGGAATGGAAGCATATTTGGAAGTGGCCTTCCCCCTACCGTACCAGAGTTTTCCTTTGGCTTGCAATGCATGATAGGCATATGACAGCTGTGGAACGGACTAAAAGACATATTACTTCCAACTCTTGCTGCTGGAAGTGTAGAGAGGATGAAACAAGCATCCATGCCATCCGTGATTGCCCTTCATCAGCCAATACTTGGATCAAGCTTGGACTTGCTGGTAATACTGATTTCTGGAATCTTGATATCAGAGGTTGGATTAGCTCCATGACTTTCCATAGGATTGGAGATCGTCAGGCTGCACTCTTTGGTATTGGAGCTTGGCTCATTTGGAAGTTTCGATGCCAAGAGTTGTATGCGCATGATAACATTCGTTGGGATGCTGTCCATATCAGAATCCGCAGGTCGACTAACGAATTTCTAGCAGCAAGGAGTGAGCTCAAATTATTTGGTGTTAAGGCTTGGCATTGTGGCCGAACACGCTGGGAGAAGCCTCCGGATCACTGGGTTAAGGCTAATTGCGATGGAAGTTTAAATAGGTCGGGGGGCTAGCAGGTGGCATTCTTCGCAACGACAAAGGCTGCTGGCTAGGAGGAGTCAGGATCAAAGAGAAGTTTTCTGATGTGCTTCAGGCAGAAGTTCGAGCAATCCTTATTACATTGCAAATGGCATGGTCTATGGGAGTTCCCAGGTTGGTTATCGAAACTGACAGCCTTGATGCTTTTGATCTCCTCAACTCTGATACAACTGCTGCTGGGAAGACCTACCTTTGGATTGCTCAAATTAAGGAGATGCTCTCTTGGAGATGGGATACTCGATTATCACTTGTTACCCGGGAATGCAACTCTGCAGCTGATTGGTTTCTCAAGGTTCATACTCTAATTGGGGGTGTTCAATATTTTGTTAGACTTCCCGAGTATATGCATGATATTCTGGATTCCGACCTTATTGGTTTGTATCATACCAGGCAACTTCTTGATTAAATAAAGGCTTCGGCCCTCCTTTTTCCCGAAAAAAATAAATAGTTTTTGTGATAATTATATTTTCACCCAAAAGCTCTACTATTATTATGATATAGGAATCTTACATAACTCAATGTCTCAATCATACCATCTTTTATAAATTTTTTTAAAAAAAAACAAAAAAAATAAAACTCAATCATACCATCTCTCAAACTAAACGTGTAACTATTAAATTTTTTGCCCAAAATTTTCACAGAGCGTAAGAGACTTGGAACCAAACAACTAACTACTCTCTTTGCCCCATCTTAAGTGTCTTGTTATATTTTTTTACATGGTTCATTGTTCAATTTTGACTTAATTTTATTACATGTATAAATATATAAAAAAAAATAATCGAATTCGATATTGTTAGATTAGTTTAATCGCATAGTTTTAGAATATACATTTTATATAACTTTTATCCGTACATATTTTGATATATTAACTGTTAAAAATATATTGAATAGTGTGTTCAAGTCAAGACATTTATAACGGGACATAGTGAGTATTACTTTGGATGTACAAGTAAAACTATACAAATTTGGTTTTTTTAATCCGTATAATAAATCATGAATACTTTCTGGCATGTGCAAACTGTATTGTCCTTATCAAATATATTCCATCCTATTTTAGTTTTAAGGGTTATATTGTAATTATGCCTTGGGTTTCCACGTAAGAGCTGATTAATCATCCAGAAACATACAGTCATCCAAATTAATTACACGTCAGCGTTGAATCATCCTACTTGCCAAGTCAATCAATCTTTTAAATCTTATATTTAGTTAATAAATATATTTATTAGTATAAGAAAATCTTAAAAAGTCTTTTCATATATTTGAAAAGGATATAAATTGGAAATATATTATAATATATTTGATATTATGATAGATTTAGTTAAACCAATATATATTCTTTAATTTTTGCTCTACATATATTATTTAATTGAATATGTTATATTTTCAAATATATTATATTAATTATATAAAAATTTGAGCCTGAAATATTAACCTCCGTCAATATAATAAATTAAAAAATTAATTAATAATAACCATAATTCAGTTAATTTATCAAACTATATATAGTTAATAAGAAATTAAAATCCGTTATAAAAATTAATCATATTTTAATTTCAATTTTTGGTATCACTTAAAAACTAGGGACTACACATTATGCACTAGGGATGGATGAGCAAATACATCCACAACAAGCAGCAACATGCATAAATGTTTTCGATCTTCATAAAAGATAGAATGTCTCCCCAACAAGCAGCAACATGTCTCAGGGTTTTTTATCTTAATAAAAGATAAAATGATATCTTTTGTGAACACTCTGATTGCACAATATATAATACTTATTCTTATATATTTCAACCATCTGAACTACAATTTCATATGTAATGTCGTTACATATTTAATTTGAGATATTGAAGAGATCGTTCAGAGCTCTATAGTTGTTCCATTCATATTTTTATTGACCACGAGAAAATGAAATTAAGAGGAATACATATTTTTAACTTCAAAGGGATTCGCTTTCATTATTTGATGTGCAATGATTATTGATTTCCCCCTGTGGTTTTTTTTTTATCTTGGAGCTGTGGTGAATTGTGATTACATGTATAATTATATTTTGGTATTTGAAAAGAGCTCCCATTCATACATATTTATTTAGATCTCATCCTTCTTGACAGGTCCCCTCGAGAACAGACAATGGGCAGAAACCAATACCAATACAGAGTATGTTGTTTCTCAGTTGTCAGGATGAAGTGCGGAAACATTGTCGGAGCGTTATCCCAACAACCAGTCAACAACCAATGAAAACCCAGAATATATGAACAGAATAGAGTGCGAAAATAAAACAGAGAACACCACAAAATTGTTCACCCAGTTCGATCCACCGATCTACATCTGGGGGCACCAAGCCAGGATTTCACTAGATCCTCACAAACAGTTGAATCACACATCAACACACTTTACACATCCTTACATTCCGGTGAACTTCTCTATCTAATCAACTAGACTAGAGAAACACATGGGAACTTCAACCTATCTACCCAAATGCACTCAATTCACTAGCAGATGTTAAAGTGGTGTTTGAGATATCTAGCTACTTAAATCTAATCAAGCTCAATGGTGATACAACACCCAATCTAAGCCCATGTTTGTGTTTACAAGAGATATATCATGAGAAATCTAAAACACAAACCAAAAACCCCAAAAAGATAGCAGCAGACAACCAACAAGTAATGTACCAGTAGCAGAATGGTTGTTTCTGTCTTCTGCAAACAACAGAACTGGGGGTTTTGTGGCTTCAGCTTTCACAGTAATCCATGGCACTGGAATGACCTTAGAAATGCTCTGTTTTCTCTTCTTTTGAGTAGCTGAATATTAGTGCTAATGAGGAAGACTCGAAAACAGGTATTTATAGGAGTACAAGGCCCATTCAAAACCCTAAAAGCCTGCTGGGAGGAAGTAGCCATGTCACTGTCCTTTACTTTCCAGTTGTGCTATACCCGTTGTTGATAGGTTGTTTCAACATTAGAGAGACAACGAGTATCTGCACAAAATTCAAATATGCTCTACAAACTTTGCCACGTCAGCGTTCCTTTTTGTCCTTTCTCCATTATCAGATTGCATTGTTCACGAGTCGTCGTCACAACTACAGAACAACGTTGATCATTTTCACAACACAGGACTCAAGGACTTAACAATCTCCCCCTTTGTGGATATGATCAACCAAAACCATTCACGATGCTCATGAGCACAAAATCTTATCATATCTCCCCCTTTTTGGTATGATCATTCAACAACTACATCTTTGCCTTTTTCTTGTTGTTCCACTGCAGTTTGGACAACAGGAAATCAACAAAAATATGTATCAGTATTTCTCCCCCTTTCTCTGTGGCACCAGCTTCTCAAAAACATCAATAATATCCAAGTAAAGCTTCCAGTTAAATCAAACTCATCAGTATACTCCCCCTTGCATTATGCCATATCTTTTCCAGGTTGTTTCTCTGTAGTCAGAACATCGGCATCAACAACAAAATATACTAGATTTGAAATTCTCACCATACCTTTAGTAGCACAAATGTATCATCTCCCATTCTAATGGATTGGGCCCACAAAATATAAATTCTTTGTAATATCGGGCCCCGAACGCAGCATGATGCTAAGGAGAGTGGCACAAGCCCAACTTCCCTCTATGCTCCTCAAGCTTTTCTCTATCAAGGGACTTATTCATGCAGTCTGCTCGTTGTTCACAGGACTCAAGGACTTAATACTTCTCATTTTTATATATGTTACTTGACCTGTAGAACTACATTCACCAGTGTTCCTCTAGCCTTATCTTATACTATACGTTTTTTTTAGACCTAATAAATAAGTTAAGATGTTTGAACTCTGGTATGTTATAAATGGGTGTACCTAAACACTTATAACTATAACAATACCACAAAAATTCTTGATTTTATTTACCTAAAAAGTTATGAACAAACCGTCTATGCGTAGCGGGCAAAAAATCTTAGTGGTAACAATGTATGAATTATATCATCTCATTTTATATTGGGTATAGTTATGGTGCAATCAATGTGATAGCATGTCAAGAGACCATCCCAATTCCCAACCATCCACAAATATACAATGGCTATAAAATAAAAAGGATAAAACTGTCAAACATATATTACCATATTTTTAGTAACAAAATCATTCACAATATCAATTTAGTTATGTGTATTCTTAAATACATAATATATAAAAAATTTGCATAAATTTTTTTCTTTTGACATAATTTATGGTATAATAAGATGAAAATAATCTTTATTTATCTCTCTCACTTGTCTTTCTCGCGTCCCTCATAATCTATTATTTTTTATTTGAAATTTCTAAAATCTGATAGGATATTTAAACTTCTTACATCGAGTAGATAAATTTTCATATAAAGAATATTCAAATCCGAGTTCATTTAAGAAAGTTAGAGCCATTTGGAGTTCGTCACATAGGTTGTGTTGTACATACTCCATCGCTGAATTATACAGCCTACGTCGCTGAATTATATAGCCTATATGGCTAAATTGTATCACCCTCTGTCGTTGAAATGTAAATGATGTATTTCTTAAAAATCACAATGAACTTCAAATGACTCTAACTTTCTCAAATGAACTCGGATTTTGACGTTCTTTATATGAAAATTTACCTACTCAATACAAAGAATCTAAATATCCTATCAAATTTTATAAATTCCAAATAGAAAAATACTAGATTTATAAAATAAAAGATATCTTGTGCTCGTTGATTTGAAAATCCGCTATTTATCTTTTTGATGTTTCTAGAATTTGATATGATATTTAAATCTCTTGCATCGAGTAGATAATTTTTTATATAAAAAAACATCCAAATTCGAGTTCATTTGAGAAAGCTAGAGCAATTTGAAGTTTGTCATATAAGCTTTGTTGTATATGCTCCGTCGCAGAATTACACATCCTCTGTCGCTTAATTATAGAGCCTCTGTCGCTGAATTGTACACCTTCTGTCGCTGAATTGTACACCTTCTGTCGCTGAAATGTAAATGTCGTGTTTCTTAAAATCACAATGAACTTGAAATGGCTCTGACTTTCTCAAACGAACTCGAATTTTGGCGTTCTTTATATAAAAATTTACCTACTCAATGCAAGAAATCTAAATGTCCTATCACATTTTAAAAATTCCAAATAGAAAAATACCAAAAGAAATTAAAAAAATATATATCTTATGCTTGTTGATTTGAAAATTCGTTATTTATCTTTTTGGTATTTCTAAAATTTGATATAATATTTAAATTGCTTGCATCGAGTAGATAAGTTTTCATATAAAGAATATTCAAATCCGAGTTCATTTGAAAAAATTGGAGCCATTTGAAATTTGTCACATATACTTTGTTGTATAAGCTCTGTCGCTGAAATACAGAGACTATGTCGCTGAATTGCAAAGCCTTCATGTTCAATTGTGTATCATCTGTCGCTGAAATATAAATACTATGTTGCTGAAAATCGCAATAAACTCAAATGGTTATAACTTTCTCAAATGAACTCGGATTTTGACGATCTTTATATGAAAAACTACCTATTCGATGCAAGAAATCTAAATATCCTGTCAGATTTTAAAATTTCCAAACATAAAAATAGAAGATATGAAGGATGAGAGAAGGCCAAGAATGAGGAATGGGAGATAAATGAAGATCATTTCAATCTTATTAAAATTACAAGATTGCCATTTGCATTAATCTTAACCATTAAATTCAATTTCTCATCAATGGCTCATATTAACGTCTTCATGTCAAGAGACATGAGTCTCCGCACCATAACTTTTGCCTTTTATATCTTAATGTTGTTTTTCTCTATTTATATTTTCCTATAATAAGAATCTTGAATTTATGATTTCGTATGAATTATGGTGACTAGGGATGAAATTGGGACAGATAACTTTTGCCCGATCAGATGTCGTATTCGATTATATTCGGATTTGAATCCGAATTTTGCTATCCAACGGATGTTTATTGGATATGGATACAGACACAGATATTTAAAAGTGAATACAAGGTCGGATATGAGATTGTAAATATCCGTCTATATCAGAAAATCCAGATATCATTCGGATTTTCAACCTGAATATTTATATATATATTATATTAAATATAAAATAGATAAATAATATATATATATATATATATATATGAATATAATCAAAAGCCTGAGAGCCCGGGGATGAGGACTTCGCCCAAGTAGTTAAGTCCCTTGACTTCCAACGGAATGTTGGAGTTTTGATTCCCTACCGGACCCCTATCCCTCCCTTTTATTCCCCTGTAATTGTGAGGCATGGACTTCCACCACCCATTTCTCAGGCCTTCAATGGCTCATTCAAAAAAAAGCCTGAGAGCCCTATGTAATTAATAAAATGAGTTAATAAATAAAATGGGTCATGTGAAGGCACCTATTCCAGTTTTGGGCCAATAAAGTTTAATTTTTTATTTTAGGCCATTAGAAACCTATCTTGTTTTATTTTAGGTCATCCAGTCTTTTCAAAAAGTAAAATGACCCACCAACTTTTTTTTATTACACTTTGACCCAAAACTTCAGATTTTTCATTAAATTTAGTCCAATGATAGCCTATCATGCTTTGATAATTAAATTAAGCACTGAACCTCATACCTTAGGTTTGACCGCCTTGCCGCCGGATTTTCTAAACTCCGGGATTTTACGAAATTCCTCCAATCAGGCAGCCACAACCGATGGTTCACCGATCCTTGGCTCCTTCATCAACAAACAACATAGGCCTATTTCTTTTCCTACCTTAGGATGTAATATGATATAGGCAAAGGGTTTAACTATTTTATTGGAATATTGAGAATACTGGAAGCCTGGATTTTATTGGAGAAATATTAAAAATATTATTCAAACATAATTCCCCTAATAGAGAAGACAAACAGTTAGCTCCTTATGGAGGATGCTAGACTCTTGGGGTTGTACCCCCATACTATTACATACAAAAAGGAAATTTTTGTAGAAAGAAAATATTACAAATATTTTGAACAGTTGGGAGGATTTTTCGATACCTTCCATCTGCTTCAAACTTCTCTATTTATAGGCGCCTGTGGACTTCAATCCCGGATTCCAATCTTCCTCTAATTCCTTGTGATGTCACTACGTTCATCCAATGGCATTAATTTCCACTGGTTACATTATTGTCCTTCAGAAATTATTTCATTTACGTGGCTACTTTGTCAACTCTCCACCTTCTTTTGCCGACCATTATTTGCCAACTACCCCTCTTTACTTTGTCAGCCATTTATTATGGGATATTGCCGACACCACTTTTTTGTCTTACATCCAGTTGTTCTCACTTTGGCTTGTGAAAGTTTTTTGGATGTTTCTTCCCTTTGTGATGTTCGAATCCGGATTTTCATGCCAAATAGGGGTTTTTCCTGTTCTGTGCAATATGGGCATATGTTGTTATCCCATTTGCCAACATGCATCATATTACATGCCTTTTTCTGGTGGATTTAGTTGCTGGAAACTTATTTTCCCAGATGAGTCTTTTCGAACGAGGCTTTCGCAAACTCTGTGCTTTTCCCTATTAAAAAATTAACCAGGAACAATCGATTTAAATTGTTTGAAAATATTTTAAATGGATATTTAACATTTTTCATATCCGTGAGACAGACCCCAAATCCCCAGTTCGTCTAGTGGAGATCTCATCTTCACTAATGGAATAAACTAATGGTGTCTTCTCCTCAACAAACTTGACTCTGTTGAAGGCAATCATATCAAGCCTATGTAATTTAATAAATGAAAGACTGGATATGAACCTTTCCCAATGATTTCTATAGCCAATAATATGAACTTAAGCTCCATATATCATCATTGTAGGTGCGAGTTATTCTGCCATGATTCATACACCGCACTACTTATCAATCCCGGAAGTTTTTCGATCTCCGAGAACCCTGGTGATTGAATATGAACAGATGCTAATGCTCCAAAGTCATACCACTTTCGAACCTCTTCTAGCTTCGATCCCTCGAGCATCCAGACCCTGTTGTATTTCCAGGATGTTTCGATTACCATCTTGCTCGGGTTAATTCCCATTTTGAAAACCAGTTGTTCCCATTTTTCTTGGCAGTCCAGCCATGACGTAAAAGGGCTCTTCTCGTCTGAATTAACTTTAGAGGTTCCTGTCATTGGCGTAAGGTTAATTTCTTATTCTTTTACCTCAGAGGCGGTGGGTTGACTTGAGCTTTCGGAAATGTGTCTTTCCTCTTACACAATATTTTTTTTCAGCATCCGACAATGGTTCTTTTGAAGCAATGCTTGAATCTTCTCCTTCGTATATGACCACCTTAGTTTATTGGGCATTTCTCTTTGTTTATTAAGGAGGCTGACGCTTTCCTGATTGACTCTAATATTGATTCCCATAGTATTGTCATTGTATATGGGAGGTTCGTATATGATTGTGGACCATGTCCATATTGCTCTATTGTATTTAGTCAGTTGTTCTTGTATTGATATCCAGTTGTCCAAAATACTTTGATAGCTCCTCTAGATTTTATCTGAGGTGCTCGAATCTCATAATAACAGAATCTGCTTCAAATGCTTCCATCCCTCGCCAAGAAATCTGCAAGAACATTTTCATGAGGTTTTATAACATCAATCTAGAAAATACAAGCTTCTTCAATTTTTGATTCAAGTTTATTTTAGAAAAGCTCTAACATTTGTATTATCAACTTTTAATATAAATTTCTTTACAAGTAATAATAAAGATCATTTTTAAAATGTTTTCCACACTGTAAATAATTTGTTTTCGTTAATATGCCAAAGTTTGGCTTGTTATTCACTGAACAACCCTCCTATGTATCTATAAGATTATTGCCCCGTAGTTGTTTTTTTCATGAGCACTCCTGTCCATTGAAAATCATTGACGTCTGTTAGACTACCAGGTCATCCTCATCCTGAGGTATCGCGAGTTTTGGCAAGCTACTACAGACTTGCTTTAGTTCGCGAATTCTCTTAGTATGGATTTCTTCCCATTTTCATATAGAGCTTTTAGTTCCTTTCGGGAGTGGTCTAAAATCATCTCTATATTGCAAGATCTTTAATAAACATACCTGAAAAATTTACGACTCCTAAGAAACTTGAAGTTGTTTCTTGTCTTTTAATATATCAGGAAAATTGCATATTTTCTCCACAATGTGTTTCTGTAACTCTATCCCCCCCTTCTTCGATTTGAACTCCTAAGAATTCAATTTTGTTAGTAGCGATGGTGGCCTTTTTCTCAGAACAAGGACTTCCCTGTGGCATGCATCTGAAAATATCTCAAGATGTTTAATATGTTCTTTAATATTTCGAGATGCAATCAGAATGTCATTAAATTAGACGAACATAAACTCTAGATAATCTTTAAATAGATTATCCATTTTTCTTTTGGAATATCTAAGGGGCATTTGAAAGCCCCATTTGATGCAATCATTTAAGTAATCTCTACTCGGAATGTAATAACCATCAAACTGCCATCCTGGGTTTACCTCTTTTTTATTTCACCATAATTTTTTACCAACAATCCAGGGCTGCTATAGGCTGAAACTCCAGGCTCGATGAGTTTAATATCGATATACCCCTTGATAATTTGTTGCATATCTTTCTTATCCTGCATCTTCATTAAAATGGGTTTTTTTCGAACGTACGCATATTTATATTGTTCTTTTACCTGTAGAGTAGCTTCGATTTTATTTTTATCCCACCATGCCAGTGGATCCTCATTAAAGTTTCTCTGGATAAGTTGACATTTCCGAGGGACAATTTAGTTTCCTCACTAAAGTCTAATGAAGTTATATTTAATGTCTTCATTTCCTACATTGCTTTTTTGAGGTTTATAATTTCCTCAATAGATGCATCATCAAACCCCTGTTGTCTGAAAGATAATAAAGCCTTACCAAACTTTCTTTTATCCTGCATTTTTTTGGGTTAGTTTGGCATCATTATCACTACGTTTGTTGTGAAATAATATAGGCATTAACCTGTTGAATGCCTTTTCTTTTGAAATCTTTATGCAGGTTAGAACTCTGCTAAAATCTTGGTCAGTTAAGTTATAGGAGTTCTGGGATAAATGTCAACATTAATTTCCGTGCATATAAATTTCCTACCATAGTTAAAAGAAGACCATCTCTAAGGTTATTAATTCTTTTATCAACAACTGATGGATGTAATTCAGAATCAATATCCTCTTTGAAGGTTGCCTTATTTACTACTTCGATGACTCCTATGTGGATCCATTTCATAGTAATGGCAATTTCTTCTTTCATTCTGCTTAATTCCTCAAGAATTTATTCTTTAAGAATTAATTACATATCCATAACAATTTAAATAAGTTCCATAAGAATTGCAAACTCACCTGCACTTACCTTATAAATGATGTTATGTCTTCTCTGATTGAGTCCCATTTGATTGAGAACTCGTCCTGAATCCGTTATATGTGCTGAGGTTGGAGTCTTGTCACATTATTCTTTCCATGGTTCGATTCGAAATCGTCATCCGTGTAAAGAATCCAGACATGTTCTCAGTGGTCTAAATCATGTCCTCTACAGTCAGACTCGGTTGAAGTTCCATCTGAGTATAAGTCTGAGTCGCTTCTTAATTCTTTCTCGTAGATGCTTTCATCCGAGGGAATGTCTTCAAACTGATATACTGATACCAATTTTCCATGATAAACCGCTTCCAGGATATCTTTCGTGGCCTCGTACTTTCGTATCTCACGATATTGAGAGTAATTGGGTGAGATATGGCCTTTGACCCCACACCTCCAACACTTACAGTCTTTGAAGCTTTCGTTGGCTCGGGTATGGGCTCGTCTGAACGTTCTTTTTAAGGTCGTTCTCCTTGTGCTTCTGGCTGCTGAGCTAGTTGAGCCTTGGATGAACTTTTCATCCTTCCAGTTCTTTGTCCAGCTTTGTATGTTCTGGCCTTGCTCTTGGACCACCATGTTCTTCCTCTTCGGAATGGAGGTGTTCTGAAACTCTTGCTATACGAGTTTTGACTCTTCTTCCTTCTTTTTTTTCTTCTGAGAGCAAAGAGGGGTTCTTTTAATTATACCTCTTAATCTTTTTATGTTTTTTTGGGCTGCTGCCTGTTGACACCATTCTTTAAGCTTACCCTTTAGGAAGGACATTCTTCGGGCTACTGAGTCCACCGTACTAGGGGGTACTAAGTATGATTGAATCACCATCTCTCTCCATGGGCTTCAAACATTGCAAAGATCATGAGACATGCCACTTCGGCTGTCATTTTACCACGAAAAAAGTATTACAAAACTAGTAGATATATTCGTCTACTGCGCAAATACTTCTTAACTCTAGTCCCAAGAGGGCTTGGGTATAGACCTTGATCTTTTCATCTTCTTTTTCTTCAAAATAACCATCCTCTACAAAATGAGTTTTGAATAGGAGACCAAAACATTCGCAGATTGTGCTCTTGGATTCTCCTTCAAAGATTTGTTCTTTTAAGGCTGTCGTGGATTTCTTCCAGTCAAATTTGCAGATCCTTCAAGACTCGGCTCTATCAATCTGACAAAGTTCTCTTTGTCAACATCCAGGGTGGTTGCTGTAATTTTCATTGAAGCTACCCATTCGTCGATCAGCTCCTCAATGTTTCGGAAGTCGATGATATCAAGGTTCAGTGCTATACGGCTATACCATATGGATTTAATGGTTGAAAGCATCGTCTTGGCCCAAGGTGTGGAATCTGGTACCCTACTCGGGTTTTGTCCTGGGTTGCATCCGGGATTAATCATCACCTCAGGATACCTGTTCGTGCGGAAGTCTGTACCTTCTCTCATTGGAATATCAGGTGGTCTTTCGTAGGGCATGTTGGATCCTGATTCTTCTGCATAACCCAAGTGAAGAACTTTATTGGGTTTCACATTAACTAGATCCATAATTCCAAGCTGGGAAAATGATTCTGTTAATTCTTGTAGATCTGATAGATTTGCTCTTTAAACACTAATCGATTGTTTTGAAGAGATCGATCATAAGTTCTTCTTGTGTTTTCTGCTTTGGAAACATTGTTACTTTACACTTTTGATGTAAAGTCTGTAAGGTCCTAATGCGTCTCTAATATTTGCTTGGTTATTTTTGGAAGATCCAGGAATTTCCTTCCAAGTTTTTTTTATATTCAAAATTTCAAATTTCATCTGTTGCTTGATTCAAGTTATCGATTTTCTAGGTAAAGTCAATACCCGATTACCATAATCTTGAATCATTTTTTAGATCTCTCTTAAGTCTTGTGAAAACGTAGAGCTCCCCGGATCAATTTCTTTCTAACCCGTTCATCTCATTTTATGAAGAAATCCATTTTATAATATCTTGCTCTATGGACAAGTTCAAGAATTTCTTTTGGAAAATCCATTCTTTATTTTAAAATATTGGAAATAACTTTTAGGTTTCAAATTATGTGAATATAATTAAGGGGTAATTATTGATAAATACCTCTCACAAAAGATTATTCAAGTTCAGTACCTATCATAATATTTTATTTCAATTCAGTACCTAATTTTATCCTTATGTGAAACAGATTGACAAATATGCCCCTGATCAAGTTCAATACATTTTTCTTATAGGTCTGATACATTTTATTAAGTATTATATTATATGAAGGTAAACTGATATAAATGTAAAGTGGTTACGGTGGTTCATTACTTTATAAATTATAGTATTTTTGATCTTCTGCAGAGAACGTAATTAATCGAAATATATGCCATGATCATTCGCAATATTTATCATTCAAAGCAAAATTTCTGGGTCTACCTCGCTTCCGCAGTATAAGCTTTGTGATTGAAACTTTCTGCTCGAGTCCTTCAACGAGTAACCTTCTTTCCTCGTCTGCTATCCTTCTTTCAGGCCCCCTCTCGGAAATCACTGTATGATGACATGACTCTCAAAATATGTTTCACTCACTCACATATATTCAAAATTTTGGTAGACTTTAGAAAAATACTCGAAGATATTTACTGGAATGATCAGGCTATTGAACTTAGCCGATCATCTTTTTATTGAAAACACTAAAGTCACTCATAATTTACATCAAGGAGAGAATTAAAAGATTACAAAGGCTTGCAAGCGAAAGAATACTATGATAGGTATCTTCACTTCTGCATTCTTCGTGAATCCTTCCTCCTTTTATAGATGGAGTCTTGAAGATCATGTGGTTCTGAAATGATTTACGTGGCCTCATCTCCGTCCTTTATTTCTCTTTTATTATTGAGATTCCATAGTTGTCATTTTCGTCTTTTAATCATACATTATTAGCCGTCCTCTTTGTTTTGTTGTCTTCAATCATTCACTTTTTTATTGATTCTCTTCATTGTCTTCTTGTTCAATTGCGTCATTGCATACATCTTGCCGCGTTATTCTTTTCTTAGTGCTACATTGGTCCTCTTTATCGTCACTGCTTACTTCACTTCGTTGTCTCTTTCCGAAGAAATGTTCTTGTTTTCAGACTTGTAGTTGATTTTTCTACAGCCTTCTTCCAAATATTCTTTACTTCTTCTGAGCATTCGAAGTTGTATGTGTCAAATTTTTGAATTAATCCTGCTAAGTTTCCTGATCTGAATCCTGGAGCGTTCAATTGTTCAATCATTAAGACTTCTTCATTTCCAAAAAAGATTCCCGCTCCTTGGTTGTATCGTCTTTTCATTTGTTCATTGACAATGTGTATTCCCATTGCTCTTTTGAAGTGGATGTATTTGCCATTGAAGATTTCTGTTTTGGTTGTTCCATAGTCTTGAGGGTAGCTTTCTGGTTTAATGATTTCTTCTGCAATAATAAGATGGTAGGTTGAGTATTTGACTTCTGGACTAATAGAGAATACCTTTAGTTTCTGGGTTTTGGGTCTTATGTTTAAACCTATTATTACGGCTAATTTGGATATTTCGGTTCGTAAGGGGGATAGGAAAATAGTTATGATAAAACCGAATTTAAAACAGTTTGAAATAAAGTTCGGGTCACAGCCTGGTAAAATTGTAACTTGTGGGTGTAAGGATTTGGTGAATTCAGTATAGAATGATGTTTCTTGTCTGGGTAAAGAGTATATATAACTATTAAGGGTATGGTATTCTGATAAAAAGTTTCTTGTGTAACACCCCGATTTTTGGTCACCCAGGTCGGGATGTCACCGCCACATCTCCCTAGTAAGACACGGTTTCTCCGAGCTTACTAAAGAGATGCAAGGCTAGGTATTGCAGTATTTAAAATATTTAAAGCATTCAAAATAGCCCATACAATATAATTCGAAAATAATAATAGCATAGCGCATCGGAAATATTTAGTTTAATACAGTATCGCAGCGGAAAATATAAAAAGGGCCGACATGGCCAAAACACGGGTTAAACAGGCCCGTTCATACTATAGTCTAAGTACGAAATTTAAAAGCAAAATAACAATCCCCAAAATCCCATGCATGATTCGTGCTCACACATGCTCATTCCACATATTCTGTAAAGAAAGGAATAAAAATGGTTTTGGTCAGCAAAATTTGCTGAGTAAGTTAACACATGCATGATCGTAGGGTTTAAAAGCCATTAATTTAATAATTTAACAAAAGCATGATAATAGCATAATATATAATTTAATCTAATCAAGTATCCAATAGCCTAAATTATCTCAGGGCTCTATTTAATAACACATATCACATGGTTTAACCACAAAAGCCATAATTTAAATAAAGCATTTAAATAATTTAATTGGACAACAACATAACTTAATCTAGTTTAATTTAATTTAGAATCCCCATTACATTCCCGATTTTGTATTTCAAGTTTCACGATAAAAATCGCGATGTCAACAAGTTTAGCCGGTAGCCCGGCGGCCGCAACCGTATCAGCCATACCCAGTACCACTCCGGAGCCTCGGGAAACCCATACGGATATTCACGAGAGTGTAGGCTCTAAGTTTCGCCGTTTAGGCAATCCATATCTCAAATTTAGCGCGCGGGGTCACCATCGTCCATTACGGCACGAAGTGAATCGTTAGGGGGCACCCTGCAGAGCACTCACCCCTAATTTTAATTTATCAAGTTTGTAAGGGGATTTAGTTTTTAAAATCTGCCTTCTATTATATTAATTTAGAAATAATATCTCAATTCGTTTCAACCCTAAAGGTCAATTCCATGTTTCAACAAGATTTCAAGATTTCGTTTCGGTAAATCACAGTTTACTCCAAAATTCGTCTAAAATCAGATTTAATTCCAAAAATTCCAAAATTTCATATCTGACTCGGAAACATCAAGATCTACAACTTTCGTGTTTTAACTTTTTCAATCCGAGATACCTAAGTAGGTCAAAATCGCCAATTTTCGCATAAGAAGAAATCTGTCCGAGTTTAATGCACCACAGTTTAAAGATTTCAAATTCTACCATGTCAATTCAACTCCAAATTTAATGACATTTGACAGGAATCATCTTAAGACATTTATCTACAACTTTCATGTTTGGCCAAAGATCTAAAACAGCCTAGATCCTATGTCAAAAATGTGATCAAGATCATTCCTAAGTTCTGTCCAAGATTTCGAGATCTAGAATCAAACAGTTCGGTTTCAACGGGTTTTCACATATCAAATCAACTCCAAAAGTTCTCAAATTTTTACAGTAGCTAGGTCTAAGTCTTAGGAACGTTTTTCGTGTTTTAAGTTTTTCCATTTGAGTTCGTTTTAAGGGTCGGAAAAATTCACCAAATCTGTTGCGTCAGTAGAAAGACAAAAGTGGACAGATTTATGGTTCTTGTTGAATCTTTTAGGTTTCGAATGTTTTAAAATCTCCCAAAACCATGTAAGGTTAACTTACAGTGTCTATGAACGTCGGGGATGTCTAGTTCGGAGGCGTGGCTTCCAGATCACCGTTTCTCCTCTCCGTTCGTCGGGTTTTACGATCTAGATTCGATACGGGGTGTAGAAAGAAAAGAATCGAAGTTAGAATCCGTTTTTGGATTGAAACGTGAAAAGATTTATTGGACTAGAGCTTACCACAACGTTTGGAGACCTTGGATTTTCGTCCAAAGCTGCTGCCTCCGTTTGGTGCTTTCCGTCGACTCCGAATTTAGGGTTTCGAACGTATAGAAGATTGTAGGGTTTTGTAAACTTGTTTGGGGCTCCCAAGGGGCTTATTTATAGAATTATAAATCCCTAGGGCGTCCACAACCGACCTAAAAGTCTGGAGTCGAGAGATGTTCAACCGAAAGTCGAAAAATCCGCGTTCGGGCGAGAGATTCGCGCAACAAACGAATCTGTGAAGTGGCGCGGTCGTGGCGCGCTAAAGCCACTTCACCGCGCGGCCACCGCGCCGACTTCGCCTGGACTTCGGTCCGGGCGGGTCGTGCGATCCGTCGTGCTTTTCCGCCTCTCTTTCGGGTTTCTATCCCTCTATGCTCCCGAATTCCGATTTCCGGGGTATATTCGGGTTCATACTTTCTCTCTAATTTTATTCTCAGTCTAATTGGATGTTTTGGACTCGAATACTCGAGTTCATTAGTGTCGGGTTTTGGTGTACCATTTATCCATCCCTTTTATTTACTTAAATTCCTTTAATTCCTTTTTGAGTAAAAGTCTCATTTCTCATTTCCTTATCTTTATTTATTTCTTTTATTTGCTGGAGTTGTTTATTTATTTATAGTATTTATTTTATTTATTATTTATTTATTTAATTATTGTTTTATTTTATGTTGGAAAATTCTCGGGTATTACAGTCTACCCTCCTTAAGAATCAACTTCGTCCTCGAAGTTGTGTTTCTGCTTTTCTTGTCTCGTGCTAAGGTCTTGTGTTTGTTTTATTATGTTGTGACTGAACTTAGAATTAAAACTTCTAAGCTGCCTACGTACCCGGTAAAGGGATCAAGCCATAACGTAGTTCAAAAGTTTACAAAAATGCACGAAAAATTAGGGGGTATGACATCCTCTCCCCCTTAAGATTGCAGTTATGTCCCCATAACTGTGTCGGAATCGGTTTGGAACAATGTCGGGTGTCGTTCCCTCATATCGGATTCTACTTCCCAAGTTGCCGTCTCACTTTCGTGATTTGACCAAAGAACCTTGATCATTTTGACGGTTTTTTTCCTCGTTACTCGTTCCTTAGTATCGAGAATACGCACTGGGACTTCCTCGTAAGTCAAATCCTCATTGAGCTCAATTATCTCCGGTTGAAGTACATGTGTCGGGTCCGGCACATACTTCTTTAGTTGCGAGACATGGAAGACATTATGAACTCGATCTAAGTGTGGCGGTAAGGCCAATCGGTAGGCTAGAGTTCCGACTCGTTCTAGGATTTCGTCAGGTCCTATGTATCGAGGACTTAACTTCCCTCGTTTGCCAAAGCGCATCACCCCCTTCATGGGTGATATCTTTAGCATGACCCTATCTCCCACTTGAAATTCTAGGTCTCTTCGTCTCACGTCGGCATAACTCTTTTGACGGTCTTGAGCGGCTTTCATCTTCCCTTGGATCACTTTGATTTGTTGAGCCATGTCTTCGATAAGTTGTGGTCCCACTACCACGGACTTATCGTTTTCTTCCCAGCTCAAAGGGCTTCGGCACTTTCGTCCATACAATGCCTCGAAAGGTGCCATGCCGATACTAGCATGGTAACTATTATTATAGGAAAACTCAATCAAGGGTAAATGAGATTCCCAATTCCCTTTGAATTCCAACACACATGCTCTCAGCATGTCTTCTAGTGTTTGGATTGTTCTCTCGGTTTGTCCATCCGTCATCGGGTGGAATGCGGTGCTCATTTTGATTTGAGTACTGAGAGCTTTTTGTAACTCCTTCCAGAAATGAGAGACAAATCTACTGTCTCTATCGGAAATGATATCATGTGGTACTCCATGTCGTCGTACCACATTATCAATGTAGGCTCGGGCCAATTGGTCCATAGTCCACGTGTCTTTCATTGGGATAAATATGGCTGTCTTCGTTAGCCTATCCACAATCACCCAAATCTTGTTCATGCCTTTAGGTGATCGGGGTAATCCCGAGACAAAGTCCATTGAGATGCTATCCCACTTCCAACTTGGAATCTCTAGTGGTTGCATCAGTCCTAAGGGTTTATGTCGCACTGCCTTAACCTTTTGGCAGGTGAGACATCTTGCCACGAAATTTGCCACTTCCTTCTTCATTCCCGGCCACCAATAGATCTTCTTCAGATCTTTGTATAGCTTGTCACCTCCGGGATGTACGGAATATGGCGTGTTGTGCCCTTCCTCCATCAACCTTTGCTTTAACTCGGCACATTTAAAAGGCACACACCATCTACCTTTAAAACGGATGCTTCCATCCTCGTGGACAGCAAATCCTATTGCCTTTCCTTCGGCAATATACCCTTTTATCTTCTCGAGTTTCGGGTCGCCCGGTTGAGCGAGTCGAATCTCGTCTAATATTGGAGTCTCTACGACCATGGCATTGATCGTTTCTCTCACTGTGCCAGGATGCACAAGTTCTAACTCCAATCTTGCCAAATCCATGTACAATGCCGGCCGAATTACCAACGAGTTTGTCACGTGTTGGGTTTTCCGACTTAGGGCATCGGCTACCACATTCGCCTTCCCCTCGTGGTATGCTATCTCTAAATCGTAGTCTTTAATAAGTTCCAACCACCTTCGCTGTCTCAAATTCAACTCCTTCTGAGTGAATATATATTTCAAGCTTTTGTGGTCGGTGAACATTCGACACTTCCGCCCATAAAGATAATGTCTCCATATCTTTAGAGCGAAAACGACCGCTGCCAACTCCAGGTCATGTGTCGGATAATTTTCCTCGTGAGGTTTTAGTTGGCGTGATGCATAGGCTACGACTCTCGAGTCTTGCATCAAGACACAACCTAAACCTTCCTTCGAAGCATCGCTATATACTTCGAAGTCACCATTTTCTGATGGTAATGTTAATACGGGTGTGGTTGTGAGTCGTTTCTTCAGCTCTTGAAACGAAGTCTCACATACTTCGGTCCACTCGTATTTTGCTCCTTTCTTAAGTAGCTGGGTCAAAGGACGTGCAATCCTTGAAAAGTCCTTCACAAATCGTCTATAATATCCGGCTAATCCAAGGAAACTCCTTATTTCCGTTGGACTTTTCGGAGTTGCCCATTCAGTTACGGCAGAAACTTTTGCCGGATCCACTGATACTCCATCAGCGGATACTATGTGTCCGAGAAATGCCACTTCTTTCAGCCAGAAGTCACATTTCGACAGCTTGCCGTATAGCTGATTTCTTCGCAAGATTTCTAACACTTGATGTAAGTGCTTTGCATGCTCCTCCTCGCTCTTCGAGTAGATCAGGATGTCGTCGATGAACACTACGACACACTGGTCTAACAATTCTCGGAACACGTTGTTCATGAGATTCATGAACATGGCCGGAGCATTTGTTAACCCGAAGGATAACACTGTGAACTCGTAATGGCCATATCGCGTTCGAAACGCCGTCTTCGGAATGTCCTTCTCGGCGATCCTCAATTGATGATACCCAGATCGCAAATCGATCTTCGAGAATACTGAAGCTCCCTTCAGTTGATCAAACAGATCCTCTATTCTCGGTAGGGGGTATTTATTCTTAATGGTCACTTGGTTTAGTCCTCGGTAATCTATGCAAAGACGTAGTCCTCCGTCTTTCTTCTTGACAAATAAAACCGGTGCTCCCCAAGGGGACGTACTCGGTCTTATGTAACCTTTTCCCAATAGCTCCTCGAGTTGTTCCTTTAACTCCTTCATTTCCAGTGGTGCCATCCGGTACGGAGCTTTTGAGACAGGCTCTGTCCCCGGAATGAGATCTATCGTGAATTCAAGATCTCTCTCAGGTGGCATGCCCGGAACGTCTTCAGGGAACACGTCCGGGTATTCTCTTACCACTGGTATGCTATCAACCTTGTTCTCTTCCGCCTCAAGGTTGTGCACATGGCACGCATATAGTTCATACCCCTTACGCATCAAGTTACTTAGTTTAAGTGCACTAACGATTTTGTTACTTTTCTTAGGGGGCTGAGAGTAAAAGATAACTCTCTTTCCCCTACTTTTTGACAAGGTGATCTTTTGCTTTTGGCATTCGATCACCGCTTTATACTGGGATAGCCAGTCCATCCCCAGTATGATGTCAAAGTCTCTTAAGTTAAATTCTACCAAGTTCGCGAAGAATTCTACGTTCTTTATAACTACAGGAACTCCGTTGTATCGTTTAGAGCAAGACACTACTTCTCCAGAAGGCAATTGAATTCCTAAGCTAATTCTCTCACACTTAGGTAGATCTAACTCAGGCACTATCCTTGATGCTATAATGGAGCAACTAGCTCCAGAATCAAATAGAATTCTAAGGGGCGTATTCAACACATAAAATGTATCTGCCATCACTTCTCCTTGCGCAGGCACGTCCGCTTGGTTTACCACGTTCAACCTCCCCATAGGGCGTCCCTGATTGCCTTGTTGATTCGCATTCGGCTGCTGATTTTGTTGCTGGTTTTGATTCTGAGGGGGCGGAGGTCGTTGGTTCTGGTTCTGGTTTTGCGGCCTATTTTGAGGGGGTCTGTACCCTTGGTTATTGCCGTTTCGCCCGTTTTGGTTTTGAGGCTGTTCTTGCCCCGCGACTAAGTCGTCCCTCTTTGTTATGTTCTCGAGCCTAGTTCGACAATCCCGTCGAACGTGACCCATTCGACCGCATCGGTAACAGGCGCCTTGTTGCGGGCATCCCCTTGCCAGATGTGGTCGTCCACATCGCGGGCAAGGCGGTACCGGATCTTCTTGATTGAACCTCCTCCCAGTGTTGTTTTGTTGGGGCCTATTTGACCCTCTGCGCTGCTCGTTCCTTCCAGTGTTGTTCTCGTTTCGTGAATCTCGACTTCTCTTGTCTTGAGGACCCCTGCTGGACTCCCCACTCACCCTTCTTTTCAGCTGCTGCACGCGTGCTACCGCTACAGCGCGATCGTATACGGCTTGCAAATCGGGGTAGTGTACCCCCGCGATCACCTCGCGCACAGACAGGTTCAGTCCCATCTCGAACTTCTGTGCCTTTTCCGCATCAGTAGGCACTAGCCTTGGTGCGAACCTCACCAGCTCCTTGAAGCGGGTGTAGTATTCTTGCACCGTTTGGCTTCCTTGCTTCAGTGACAGGAATTCTTCGTACATGGCAGCTTTGGTACTCAAGGGATAGAATCGATCCCTGAGTAGTTCCATCATCTCCATCCACGAGTAAGGCTCGTCATCTTCAGTCAGTTTGGCTTGCGTTGCTTGCCACCAGTCATCAGCTTCGCCTCCCAAGTAGTATGAAGCGACATGTACCCTCTCTCCTTCCGGACATTTGATCGCTCCCAGCAGCTTGTCAAAAGTCCGGATCCATTCCTCCAGTTTAGCTGGATCCTCCTCACCAGCGTAGTGGGACGGCTGGTAGGGATTCACCATCGCCAGGTAGTTAGGGTGAGCTTGGGGCGGAGGTACCGCCGCAGCTTGACCCTGGTTGACTTGCGCGTTTCCGAGCGCAATCAACACTTCCTCTATCGTCCTTAGACGATCGCCCACATTGTTCGGTGCGGGGGCGTCCTGCGCACCTTGGGGTTGTTCCATCTCAGGTTGAATCGGTTCAGTGACGTTTGGTGGTGTTTCAGTAGGTATCTCAGTGGTGGTTTGGGGAGTGGTTTGAGTTCTTCCTCTTCCTCTTCCTCTGGGTGCCATTCTAGTACAAATGGGATAGATTAGGACTGGTGAATTTAGCATATAGTCTAAGCAATTTCTATAAATGTATATGTGTGTAGCAATTTAGCACGTGGTGCTTTGTTCGAATTAAGAAGCATCGTATGCTTCGGGGTTTTATTTTATTTTGTCTTGTTTTGTTTTGATTTAAAAAAAATAAATCGGGCATTTTATTTCCTCAAAAGAAATTTTAGTACAAAAGTAGAAATATTTTTCTAGCAAAACAATGTCTAACAATAGAATCTCTAGTGCCTCATGACGTCTCCCGGTGGGGTAGCAGGATCTTCCTCCGGATATTCCTCCTCCGAACTCGGCGGTAGTAGGTCGTCAAAGATAGTGTTTAAGTCTTGCCCGTGGGCATCGATGTATTCCTTTAGTATTAAGTTTTGTGTAGTGAGGGTTTGGACTTGGTGTTCGAGTTGGTTTATGCAGTGATGATCCGCCTCTCTCAAGTTGCCCATGTGATGTAAATTGGCCTCCAACTGAGCCATACGGTACTTCATTTGCTCTAGGGTTTGGTGGGAATCGAGATGTACACTCATCATCCTGACCATCAACTGCATCATGTCTTGACTAGCCATCTAGCGCAAGCAAGAGATCTAAGTTAATATTCGCCAAGATTCTAAGTTCAATTCGCCAAGATTCTAGGTTCGAGTTTCCAAGATTCTAAGTTCAAGTTTCGCCAAGATGCTAAGTTCAAGTTTCGCCAAGATTCTAAGTTCAAGTTTCCAAGATTCTAAGTTCGTAGCAGAGATGCAACATGTATATGCAAATGATATTTCCCCCCCATAATAATTTAATGCACCATATATATATATCTTTTTTTTCCATGGGTTTTAAAATAAAATTTTTCTCCATGGAAATAATAATTTAAAATTTAAAATGATAGTCAAAATATTGATAGTAGTTTAAAAATAATAATGGTTTAAAAATAATAGTTTAAAAATAGCCGGGCTCTGATACCAACTTGTAACACCCCGGTTTTTTGTCACCCAGGTTGGGATGTCACCGCCACATCTCCCTAGTAAGACACGGTTTCTCCGAGCTTACTAAAGAGATGCAAGGCTAGGTATTGCAGTATTTAAAACATTTAAAGCATTCAAAATAGCCCATACAATATAATTCGAAAATAATAATAGCATAGCGCAGCGGAAATATTTAGTTTAATACAGTATCGCAGCGGAAAATATAAAAAGGGCCGACATGGCCAAAACACGGGTTAAACAGGCCCGTTCATACTATAGTCTAAGTACGAAATTTAAAAGCAAAATAACAATCCCCAAAATCCCATGCATGATTCGTGCTCACACATGCTCATTCCACATATTCTGTAAAGAAAGGAATAAAAATGGTTTTGGTCAGCAAAATTTGCTGAGTAAGTTAACACATGCATGATCGTAGGGTTTAAAAGCCATTAATTTAATAATTTAACAAAAGCATGATAATAGCATAATATATAATTTAATCTAATCAAGTATCCAATAGCCTAAATTATCTCAGGGCTCTATTTAATAACACATATCACATGGTTTAACCACAAAAGCCATAATTTAAATAAAGCATTTAAATAATTTAATTGGACAACAACATAACTTAATCTAGTTTAATTTAATTTAGAATCCCCATTACATTCCCGATTTTGTATTTCAAGTTTCACGATAAAAATCGCGATGTCAACAAGTTTAGCCGGTAGCCCGGCGGCCGCAACCGTATCAGCCATACCCAGTACCATTCCGGAGCCTCGGGAAACCCATACGGATATTCACGAGAGTGTAGGCTCTAAGTTTCGCCGTTTAGGCAATCCATATCTCAAATTTAGCGCGCGGGGTCACCATCGTCCATTACGGCACGAAGTGAATCGTTAGGGGGCACCCTGCAGAGCACTCACCCCTAATTTTAATTTATCAAGTTTGTAAGGGGATTTAGTTTTTAAAATCTGCCTTCCATTGTATTAATTTAGAAATAATATCTCAATTCGTTTCAACCCTAAAGGTCAATTCCATGTTTCAACAAGATTTCAAGATTTCGTTTCGGTAAATCACAGTTTACTCCAAAATTCGTCTAAAATCGGATTTAATTCCAAAAATTCCAAACTTTCATATCTGACTCGGAAACATCAAGATCTACAACTTTCGTGTTTTAACTTTTTCAATCCGAGATACCTAAGTAGGTCACAATCGCCAATTTTCGCATAAGAAGAAATCTGTCCGAGTTTAATGCACCACAGTTTAAAGATTTCAAATTCTACCATGTCAATTCAACTCCAAATTTAATGAAATTTGACAGAGATCATCTTAAGACATTTATCTACAACTTTCATATTTGGCCAAAGATCTAAAACAGCCTAGATCCTATGTCAAAAACGTGATCAAGATCATTCCTAAGTTCTGTCCAAGATTTCGAGATCTAGAATCAAACAGTTCGGTTTCAACGGGTTTTCACATATCAAATCAACTCCAAAAATTCTCAAATTTTTACAGTAGCTAGGTCTAAGTCTTAGGAACGTTTTTCGTGTTTTAAGTTTTTCTGTTTGAGTTTGTTTTAAGGGTCGGAAAAATTCACCAAATCTGTTGCGTCGGTAGAAAGACAAAAGTGGACAGATTTATGGTTCTTGTTGAATCTTTTAGGTTTCGAATGTTTTAAAATCTCCCAAAACCATGTAAGGTTAACTTACAGTGTCTATGAACGTCGGGGATGTCTAGTTCGGAGGCGTGGCTTCCAGATCACCGTTTCTCCTCTCCGTTCGTCGGGTTCTACGATCTAGATTCGATACGGGGTGTAGAAAGAAAAGAATCGAAGTTAGAATCCGTTTTCGGATTGAAACGTGAAAAGATTTATTGGACTAGAGCTTACCACAACGTTTGGAGACCTTGGATTTTCGTCCAAAGCTGCTGCCTCTGTTTGGTGCTTTCCGTCGACTCCGAATTTAGGGTTTCGAACGTATAGAAGATTGTAGGGTTTTGTAAACTTGTTTGGGGCTCCCAAGGGGCTTATTTATAGAATTATAAATCCCTAGGCCGTCCACAACCGACCTAAAAGTCTGGAGTCGAGAGATGTTCAACCGAAAGTCGAAAAATCCGCGTTCGGGCGAGAGATTCGCGCAACAAACGAATCTGTGAAGTGGCGCGGTCGTGGCGCGCTAAAGCCACTTCACCGCGCGGTGTAATACCCGAGAAATCAACATCGAGTATTAAATCCGAAAAAATTAATTAATTGAATTAATTAATTGGATTTAACTATCGCAACCGAAATAATTCCGGGAGAGCGGAATTAGATAATTTCGCACGATAGCAACTCGAAGAGAGTTATCGGAGTATCCAACAATCGGATAATCCAATATGATTTTTAAAAAAAAAAAAAAAAAAAACAAAAATCATATATTTTATAAAAAAAAAAAAAAAATAAGAAAAGGGCCGCAGCCTGTGGCCGCGCGGTGGCGCGCCACCAGCGCGCCACCATGCAGGGGCTGCAGCCCCTACGCGTTCAACGCGTTTTGGCGAGGTGAGGGCTTCTACTTCGAACTTGGATGCATGGAATCGAGCCACAATCATGGTCCAGACCCTTAGGAGTGTTTGGAGACTCTATTGGATGAATTTGGAAGTCTCTAGAATGCTTACAAGTTTGGATAAGGTTGGATGCATGTTCTAGAAACATTCATTGAACACCTTGGGAATTTGGTGGGATGAATGTGGATTAATGGGGTGAAATTTCGAGAATGACTGCATTGAGTCATGTCTAACCTTCCCTAGGGGCTTAATGTCAGTCATTAGGAGCATTAAGCACTCTAGATATCAACAAACCAACCCCAAAATCACCCTCCACTCCCTTAATCCGAAAATCAGTTTCTCTTGGAGAGTTGAGAGTTCTTTGAGTGTATTCATCTTGTTCTTGGGGCTTTGGTCGAGTTGAAGCATTCAAATCCCTTCTCCTACGTCTAGGTAAGGATTCTGAACCAATTCCTTGTTCTTTACTTCGAATCCTAGGCCCTAACATCAAGTTTCTATCCAAACACCTCAAAATAGGATTCGTTCGGTAGATCTTGGAGGTTGGAGTCTGTTCCGGTCGAGTTTGAGGATTCAACCATAGAAGTTTTCGACACTCCACTCTTGAGAAGTAAGTTAATGATGTGCATGTCAATTTTTAGAGTGTTTGGTTGAGTATTCTTTGAGTTATGGTTCGAATTCCATCTTGTGCCAAATCTGTATTTCAGGGTTTCTTCCGAGTATGTTTTCTTGTTGTGCTTTTCTCGCCTAGATCCGTTCATTTTTGGAAGAACTTGTCTAAATGAAAAATGTTCCTAATGCTTTAAAGATGATGCCTGTAAAGTTTCATAATTTTTGGATTTGATTTGGTCGACGAAAACGAATCTGGTATTTTCTGCTATAGTTGATGACAGATTTAAGTTCCGAGCATGTTCAGTTTTGTGGTTCCTATTTCTCCTAGCTATGGTCGTTTTTGATGGTCGACTTCTTCATGAAAATTGTTCATCTATGTGTCTAGTTCACTCCTGTTAAATTTCAGAATTTTTAGATCAATATTCGAATTGATATGGATTTTTGAGTAAGCTGTGGTCGGATGAACAGTGGTACTTACACCCTTTTTAAAACAAGTTTCTGAAATGAATTTTTTTGAGTGACTTAGAGTCCGAATTTGCTAAGGGCTATTTCTGAGAAAAATGTTCATTTTGATGTCGCCTAGCACCTGTAAAATTTTCAGAATTTTTCACAAAGTTTTACTACAATTCCTAATTCGATTTTGAAAACTGCCACAGTGTAGCCTTACCGGTGAAATTTGGTTTCGTACGTTTCGGTCGTTTTTGAGTCGATTGCTACTCTTTAATGAATCCTATGAATTCTGGAAATGTAGATATATGTGGTAATGATTAAAATGTGATTTTTGAAACTTTGTGAGTTTTGATCGAGTTAGATGTTCAATTTGGAGGGTAAGTGCACTTGGCGTGGGCTCGTTGGGCCGCCCCCTCTTTTGGTGGCCAAAACGGCGCCAATGAAATATTATTATGTTGCGTGATTGTATGAGTCTATACTCCTAGGTGTATCCGTAGGGGTTACCTAGGGCTCCGGAGTGTGTCTGTATAGGGTCCGCTGCTCTCATATTGTGGATACCGTCGGCTTGTGGACATAAGTGCCCAAGCGGGTAATTGATCCCAAAACGGCTAAGGCCCTGGATCGTTGATACCGGCAGCTTGTGGACATAAGCGCCCAAGCGGGTAATGGTTTGGATGTCCTCGATCAAAATGAACAATGGTGTGGTAAAGTATAAAAGAAATCCCGTAAATTATTTTTACTCGTCCGTTAGATTAATTCCCTAACTTTTTATTACTCTTCTAAATCTTTAAATTTTGCTATGCTATCCGTTAACTTACTCAGTACCGTTTGTACTGATAAATTGTTATTTTCCTATTTTTTTCGCAGAGTAAGTGTTGGCGCATTGGGATGGGACTTTCCAAGAATAAAGACTTGTCGCATTTTATCATTGTTTTAAATTTCTGCACTTTGGACTTTACTACTGGACTTTGGACTTTGGTTTTTGGCCGTATGTTTGGCCCTCGTTTTTATTTGTTTTTAGCTTCCGCACTGATTATTACTGTGATGCATGAGATACTCTGATTTTAATTCGGGCATGATTGAATAGTTTTTAAATTGTTTTGAAAAATTGATACAACTTAGCCTTAGCATTTTTCTAGATGAGCTCGACTTGGGTCGGGTCTTGTTTAGAAAAGTGTGGCGGTAATGCCCTGGCCTGGGAAATCAAATCCGGGGTGTTACAAAGTGGTATCAGAGCCCGAAAATTTTTCAAGCTATTATTTTTCGGCCCACTATAGAGGCCCAAATTATTTAATATTATTTTTAAGCATTTTAAGTATTATTTCCATGGAAAAAGGGAATTTTATTTTTAAAACCCATGGAAAAGTATATCTTGCAAAAATCGACAAGTCTTAAAAACTTAGTACTATTTTTGGGGGGAAGCATGTGCATTAACAAGTTATTTTCATGTGTGGCATATCGCTTAATGTAAAAATTTGCGTGATTAGATGGCTGACCCGAGGTTACAAGATTCCATCATGCGTTTATTGTGCTCCATGTCGGATATCACGCACGAACTTCGCCATATCTCTAGGGATGCCGCAAACGATAGAAATAGGATTGTGGCTATAGAAGAGAGGATGGAGGCTATGACCATTAGGAGTACCCAGATGGCTGCTCGCCATGATGCTCTTGCGGCCGAGTTCGAGGATTGCCGACACCACGTGCATATGCTACAGGGACGCATCTTTGCGTTGGAGGAAGTCATTGTTGGGTTGCAAAACCAGCTTAACCCCGAACCCGAGATGGAAGAGGAGGAGGAGTTTGATCCCGACGAGTTCATTAACGTTGAGGAGGAAGAGGAGGACCCCGAGGAGGTTGTGGAGAATCCTCCACTGCCTCTTGATACCGATGAGGAGATCGAGGCTGATCGCCGGATGCTTGGCTATTCTCCCGACTACTTGATCTAGACTTTATCTTGCGTTCTATCTTGTTGGACTTTTACCGCTTTTCGCTACTAGTTTCCTATCATTTTCCGTACCTATTATTATCGCATATTGATTATTTTGATGGTACCACATTTTATGTAGTGGTGACCTAGTAGTATTCGATGTAGTAGCCTTGTTATTAAATCGTTATCATCTAGTGGAATTTCGTATTTAGTATTCTCTTTCCTTTCTTGCCCATTTCAGTGGTCTTTAACACTTAGAACCTTTGAGGTTGAGTTCTAACCATAGTCTAACTTGACTATTAACTTTCATCTAACTGCGAATCTAACCTCTGCGTGCTTGATCATCAGAATGCCGCCCAGAGGGAGACCTAGAGCTGAGATCCCAGTGCATGAGAACGTTAATGCTCCAGCGGATGCTAACCCGCCGAATCCGGGAGTTCAAGCTAACCCCGTTCCCAACGCACTTGATGAGAGGTTGAGGACAGTTGAGCAAGTCCTCGTTGCTCTAGGAAATGCTGAAGTCAACCGAGCTCAAGCAGCAGTACCACCCCCAGCAGCTCGCATAAATTATCTGGCGATGGTGAACCCTTACCAGCCGCCTCATTACGAGGGACAGGAGGATCCCGCGAAGTTGGAGGATTGGCTGAGGACTTTTGACAAACTGCTTACTGCCATCAGGTGTCCCGCGAATGAAAAGGTTGGTGTGGCTGTGTACTACCTGAGAGGAGAAGCAGACGAGTGGTGGCAAAACCACCAAGAAGGACTTGCTGATGGTGAACATGCCTACTTCTGGGAAGAGTTTAAGGAGATGATGAGGGAAAGGTTCTATCCCCTCAGCATAAAGACTGCTAAATATGAGGAATTCATTCATCTCCGACAAGGCACCCAGACAGTTCAAGAGTACTATGCGAAGTTTAAAGAGCTCGTCCGATTCGCTCCAAGGCTGGTACCAACCGATGCTGATAAAGCCCAGAAATTCGAGATGGGGCTGAATCTCAGCATCAGAGAGATCTTGGTTGGCGGACAGCACACTACTCTGCAGGTTGTTTATGATCGTGCAGTGGCAATTGCACGAGTACAGCAGCTGAAGCGCAAGGATCACGGAGAGGCGAGCAAGGGCCTAAACACTTTCGATAAGAGGAACCGCAACAACAACTCTGGGAATCACTTCAGAAGGGGGAATGACCAAGGGAGGAATGATGGTCAAAGGAAGCCGGACAACAGAGAACTCAACCGAGGAGGCCAAGGAGGTTGGAGGCCGGATAACCAGGGCGCCTTCATACCCAGATGCCGGGAATGCAACCTTCCGCACTTGGTGCGTGAATGCCCAAGGCCGGGCCATTGCTACCGGTGTGGCCGAGAAGGTCACATGAAGAAGGAATGCCGGACGAGGGAGGACCGCATTGAAAAGAGATTGGACCTGATAAACCGTCCTCAGGGCAACAGGCCAGCCGGGCCAAACCAGCAGGACAACCAAGGGCAGAGATTCCCGCAGGCACAGAGGCCACCTCAGAATCCAAACCAGCAGGGGAATCAAGGGAGGCCAGTAGGACGCCTGAACGTGATAAATCAAGCGGACTTAGCTGCTCAAGGCGACGTGATCGAAGGTACGTTTACTGCTTTAAGCGTACCTGTCAAAGTCTTATTTGACTCAGGAGCGAGTTGCTCTTTGATTTCCACGAGAACTATATCTGCGTTAGATCTACCAGCGCCGAATAACATTAACTTAGGAATCCAATTACCATCGGGTAAGGTAGTATCGTGTTCCAAACGATATGACGGGATCCCGATAGTAATCAAGAACACTGAATTCTTCGCGAATCTCATAGAATTTGACCTTAAGGATTTCGATATCATTTTGGGAATGGACTGGTTGACGAGGTACAAGGCTATCATCGAATGCCAGAAGCAGAAGATCTCGTTGGCGAAGAGTCGCGGAAAGAAGGTCATTTACTATATGCAACCTCAGAAGAAGGGTGCCAAGATAGTAAATGCATTAAAGTTCTGCAATCTCATGCAGAAGGGATACCAACTGTACGCGTGCTACGTGCATGATCTGGAAGGCGAGGAGAACAAGATCGATAATATCCCCGTCGTGAACGAATACCCAGATGTCTTTCCGGAGGAGATCCCAGGAATGCCTCCTGAGCGAGAAGTGGAGTTCACGATCGATCTCGTGCCCGGAATCGAACCGGTGTCAAAGGCACCATATCGCATGGCGCCTGCTGAGATGAAGGAGCTGAAAGAACAACTAGAGGAGTTGTTATCTAAGGGATATATTCGGCCGAGCACATCACCGTGGGGAGCTCCAGTCCTGTTCGTGAAAAAGAAGGACGGCGGACTCCGATTGTGCATCGACTACCGAGGTCTTAATCAAGTGACGATTAAGAACAAGTACCCGCTACCTAGGATCGAAGATCTCTTCGATCAGCTGAAAGGAGCGTCGGTATTTTCAAAGGTCGATCTAAGGTCGGGATACCACCAATTGCGTATCGCCGAGAACGATATACCCAAGACAGCTTTCCGAACAAGATATGGACACTACGAATTCACCGTAATGTCTTTCGGTCTGACTAATGCTCCCGCAGTATTCATGAACCTCATGAATAGCGTTTTCCGAGAGTTACTAGACACATGTGTAGTCGTATTCATCGACGACATCCTAGTTTACTCGAGGAATGAGGAGGAGCATAGTAGTCATTTGCACCAAGTACTCGGACTTTTGAGGAAGAATCAACTCTACGCGAAGCTGTCGAAGTGCGAGTTTTGGAAGAATGAAGTCGCTTTTCTAGGACATATAGTATCGGCTAAAGGAGTATCAGTCGACCCGGCGAAGGTATCAGCAGTGTCTGAATGGCCGGCACCAACAAACCAGACCGAGGTAAGAAGTTTCCTAGGTCTAGCCGGATACTACCGAAGATTCGTGAAGGACTTTTCTAAAATTGCGAGACCGATGACGCAACTGCTGAAGAAAGGATTGAAGTTTGATTGGACAGCTGAGTGTGAGCAGTCATTCCGTGAGCTTAAGGGAAGACTCACATCAGCACCGGTCTTAGCATTGCCATCAGAGGCTGAGGACTATGAAGTATATAGTGACGCCTCGAAGGAAGGTCTTGGTTGCGTGCTAATGAAAAACCGTAGAGTGATTGCTTATGCATCAAGGCAACTCAAGACGCACGAGGTAAACTACCCGAGACATGATCTGGAACTGGCAGCGGTAGTGTTCGCCCTTAAGATCTGGCGACACTATCTATATGGACGAACTTGTCGGATGTTTACAGATCACAAAAGCCTCAAGTATATATTTACTCAGAAAGAGTTAAATATGAGGCAGAGGAGATGGCTCGAGCTGATCAAAGACTACGATCTGGATATAGCCTACCATGAAGGCAAGGCAAACGTCGTAGCAGATGCGTTGAGTCGCAAGACGAGACACACGGCGAACACACTCATTCTACCTCCGGGACTGTATATGGACTTAGCTAAGTTAGATACTGAACTAGTCCATTATGGAACCGTGGTGGAGACAGTGAACGCCATAACAGTTGAATCTACCGTATTTGACGAGATTCGAGAAGCCCAACCGGACGACGAGAATCTCCAGAGGATCAAAGGAAAAATAAGTGAAGGAAAGGCGGTAGGATTCGCGATCCATGAAGACGGAAGTGTTCGTTTTAAAGGAAGATGGTGCGTTCCTCATAAGTGCGAGGAATTGAAGAGGAAGCTTATGGAAGAAGGCCACAGTACGCCTTATTCAGTCCACCCTGGTGGGGATAAGTTGTACAAAGACTTAAAGAAAATCTATTGGTGGCCGCGGATGAAGAAGGATGTTGCCGACTTTGTGGCCAAGTGCATAACCTGCCAGAAAGTGAAGGCAGTGAGGCAAAAACCGCTAGGATTGGTAAAGCCATTGGAGATCCCAAGCTGGAAGTGGGACAGCATCTCCATGGATTTTGTTTCGGGGTTGCCAAGATCTCCCCGAGGGATGAATAAGATTTGGGTGATAGTTGACCGGTTAACGAAGACCGCCATTTTCATACCAATGAAGGAAAATTGGTCAATGGATCAACTAGCTAAGGCATACATCGAGAACGTGGTCCGAAGGCACGGAGTACCGCATGATATTATCTCAGACCGAGATAGTAGATTCGTCTCCAACTTCTGGACTAAACTACAAGGAGCCTTAGGAACCCAAATCAAGATGAGCACAGCTTTTCATCCAATGACGGACGGTCAGACTGAGCGCACGATTCAGACGCTCGAGGATATGCTAAGAGCGTGTGTACTCGAATTCAAGGGAAGTTGGGAAGACCACTTGCCGTTGATTGAATTCTCGTACAACAACAGTTATCACGCTAGCATAGGCATGGCACCGTTCGAAGCGCTTTACGGACGGAAGTGTCGTAGTCCGTTGTGCTGGACGAAGGATGACGATTCGGTAGTTGTTGGACCGCAGCTCATTGAGGATATGAATAGCAAGATCAAGGTGGTTCAACAGAAAATGAAAGCCGCGCAAGATAGGCAGAAGAGCTACGCCGACACTAGGCGACAAGAGTTAGAATTTGAGGTGGGAGACAAGGTCATGCTGAAAGTATCGCCCATGAAGGGGGTGATGCGATTCGGTAAACGAGGAAAGCTGAGTCCTCGCTACATTGGTCCGTACGAGATTTTGGATCGTGTAGGTACCTTGGCTTATCGTTTGGCACTTCCACCAGAGTTGTCGCGAGTGCACAACGTATTCCATGTTTCTCAACTGAAGAAATATGTGCACGACCCAACTCACGTGTTGCAACCCGACGTGATTGAGCTAGATGATGACTTGACATACGAGGAGTATCCGATCGAGGTACTTGACGTCAAGGAAAGGGTCACAAGGAACAAGACTGTGAGGATGGTGAAGATCCTATGGTCGAATCATGGCACCGAAGAAGCGACGTGGGAATTGGAAGCGGATATGAAGCAGAGATATCCCAACCTTTTCCGAAGCGACTCAGGAGCAGTTATGGGGGCATAACTGCAGTCCTAAGGGGGAGAGGATGTGACACCCCGCGCAAAGTCGTCGCGAGCTGAGGTAAGAATTTAATATTGCGAGCCTCAATAATTTCTATGTGCCAATTATTTTTCCGAAGTGCGACCCAACTTCGAGGACGAAGTTGATTTCTAAGGAGGGTAGACTGTAATACCCGAGAAATCAACATCGAGTATTAAATCCGAAAAAATTAATTAATTGAATTAATTAATTGGATTTAACTATCGCAACCGAAATAATTCCGGGAGAGCGGAATTAGATAATTTCGCACGATAGCAACTCGAAGAGAGTTATCGGAGTATCCAACAATCGGATAATCCAATATGATTTTAAAAAAAAAAAAAAAAACAAAAATCATATATTTTATAAAAAAAAAAAAATAAATAAGAAAAGGGCCGCGGCGCGGTGGCGCGCCACCAGCGCGCCACCATGCAGGGGCTGCAGCCCCTACGCGTTCAACGCGTTTTGGCGAGGTGAGGGCTTCTACTTCGAACTTGGATGCATGGAATCGAGCCACAATCATGGTCCAGACCCTTAGGAGTGTTTGGAGACTCTATTGGATGAATTTGGAAGTCTCTAGAATGCTTACAAGTTTGGATAAGGTTGGATGCATGTTCTAGAAACATTCATTGAACACCTTGGGAATTTGGTGGGATGAATGTGGATTAATGGGGTGAAATTTCGAGAATGACTGCATTGAGTCATGTCTAACCTTCCCTAGGGGCTTAATGTCAGTCATTAGGAGCATTAAGCACTCTAGATATCAACAAACCAACCCCAAAATCACCCTCCACTCCCTTAATCCGAAAATCAGTTTCTCTTGGAGAGTTGAGAGTTCTTTGAGTGTATTCATCTTGTTCTTGGGGCTTTGGTCGAGTTGAAGCATTCAAATCCCTTCTCCTACGTCTAGGTAAGGATTCTGAACCAATTCCTTGTTCTTTACTTCGAATCCTAGGCCCTAACATCAAGTTTCTATCCAAACACCTCAAAATAGGATTCGTTCGGTAGATCTTGGAGGTTGGAGTCTGTTCCGGTCGAGTTTGAGGATTCAACCATAGAAGTTTTCGACACTCCACTCTTGAGAAGTAAGTTAATGATGTGCATGTCAATTTTTAGAGTGTTTGGTTGAGTATTCTTTGAGTTATGGTTCGAATTCCATCTTGTGCCAAATCTGTATTTCAGGGTTTCTTCCGAGTATGTTTTCTTGTTGTGCTTTTCTCGCCTAGATCCGTTCATTTTTGGAAGAACTTGTCTAAATGAAAAATGTTCCTAATGCTTTAAAGATGATGCCTGTAAAGTTTCATAATTTTTGGATTTGATTTGGTCGACGAAAACGAATCTGGTATTTTCTGCTATAGTTGATGACAGATTTAAGTTCCGAGCATGTTCAGTTTTGTGGTTCCTATTTCTCCTAGCTATGGTCGTTTTTGATGGTCGACTTCTTCATGAAAATTGTTCATCTATGTGTCTAGTTCACTCCTGTTAAATTTCAGAATTTTTAGATCAATATTCGAATTGATATGGATTTTTGAGTAAGCTGTGGTCGGATGAACAGTGGTACTTACACCCTTTTTAAAACAAGTTTCTGAAATGAATTTTTTTGAGTGACTTAGAGTCCGAATTTGCTAAGGGCTATTTCTGAGAAAAATGTTCATTTTGATGTCGCCTAGCACCTGTAAAATTTTCAGAATTTTTCACAAAGTTTTACTACAATTCCTAATTCGATTTTGAAAACTGCCACAGTGTAGCCTTACCGGTGAAATTTGGTTTCGTACGTTTCGGTCGTTTTTGAGTCGATTGCTACTCTTTAATGAATCCTATGAATTCTGGAAATGTAGATATATGTGGTAATGATTAAAATGTAATTTTTGAAACTTTGTGAGTTTTGATCGAGTTAGATGTTCAATTTGGAGGGTAAGTGCACTTGGCGTGGGCTCGTTGGGCCGCCCCCTCTTTTGGTGGCCAAAACGGCGCCAATGAAATATTATTATGTTGCGTGATTGTATGAGTCTATACTCCTAGGTGTATCCGTAGGGGTTACCTAGGGCTCCGGAGTGTGTCTGTATAGGGTCCGCTGCTCTCATATTGTGGATACCGTCGGCTTGTGGACATAAGTGCCCAAGCGGGTAATTGATCCCAAAACGGCTAAGGCCCTGGATCGTTGATACCGGCAGCTTGTGGACATAAGCGCCCAAGCGGGTAATGGTTTGGATGTCCTCGATCAAAATGAACAATGGTGTGGTAAAGTATAAAAGAAATCCCGTAAATTATTTTTACTCGTCCGTTAGATTAATTCCCTAACTTTTTATTACTCTTCTAAATCTTTAAATTTTGCTATGCTATCCGTTAACTTACTCAGTACCGTTTGTACTGATAAATTGTTATTTTCCTATTTTTTTCGCAGAGTAAGTGTTGGCGCATTGGGATGGGACTTTCCAAGAATAAAGACTTGTCGCATTTTATCATTGTTTTAAATTTCTGCACTTTGGACTTTACTACTGGACTTTGGACTTTGGTTTTTGGCCGTATGTTTGGCCCTCGTTTTTATTTGTTTTTAGCTTCCGCACTGATTATTACTGTGATGCATGAGATACTCTGATTTTAATTCGGGCATGATTGAATAGTTTTTAAATTGTTTTGAAAAATTGATACAACTTAGCCTTAGCATTTTTCTAGATGAGCTCGACTTGGGTCGGGTCTTGTTTAGAAAAGTGTGGCGGTAATGCCCTGGCCTGGGAAATCAAATCCGGGGTGTTACACGCGGCCACCGCGCCGACTTCGCCTGGACTTCGGTCCGGGCGGGTCGTGCGATTCGTCGTGCTTTTCCGCCTCTCTTTCGGGTTTCTATCCCTCTATGCTCCCGAATTCCGATTTCCGGGGTATATTCGGGTTCATACTTTCTCTCTAATTTTATTCTCAGTCTAATTGGATGTTTTGGACTCGAATACTCGAGTTCATTAGTGTCGGGTTTTGGTGTACCATTTATCCATCCCTTTTATTTACTTAAATTCCTTTAATTCCTTTTTGAGTAAAAGTCTCATTTCTCATTTCCTTATCTTTATTTATTTCTTTTATTTGCTGGAGTTGTTTATTTATTTATAGTATTTATTTTATTTATTATTTATTTATTTAATTATTGTTTTATTTTATGTTGGAAAATTCTCGGGTATTACATCTTGTCTCAAGGATGATGGGTACTGGTCGAGGAATATTGTCACAGAAATAGTTTTTTGTTTCTGCAATGTTTTTCGACGAGGTCGAAGGTCTTGCATCCCCTACTTGTTTTGCTTGTTGGAACAGGATCAGCTTTCCCTTTCTGGTCTGAAACACCAGTATTAAGTTCTTCAGTTGTATAGAAATTCTCTTCCATAGTAGTTAGTAGTCCCTGCAAACATTTGTTACATTCGTATAGATCATCATTGATAGTCTTATGTTCGTCCATAACACTCCCAATAATCAATTGTTGTAGTTTTAATTGTCTGTCCATAGTAGAGTGTAGTAATTTTTATAGTTGATCTATTTCTTGATAGATGTGGTCAGTCAGACCAGTATCATCCCATTGTTCATTGTTCTCCATATTCAGGGGCCCTGCTTAAAAAATCAGCTAGATAATTGTCAGTTCCTTTAATATATTCACCAGTAAAGTCGTATATTGACAAACAAGTCTGATATCTTATTATTCTTCTATATTGGGGTTTATTTGGTACTTTATTATATATTAATGGTTTAACTTGTGTATTATCTGTTAATACCTTAAACTTTCTACTTAGTAACCAAAATGACAATTTATCTATTGATTTAATAACTGCAAGTAATTCTTTTTCATTAGCACTATAATTCATGGCTGCTCCTTGTAATGTTCCGGACACATATCTACAAATTTCACCAGTATCGGTTTTTAATAATCATGCCCAATGGTAGTCCGAGCTATCAGTTTGTACTATTAAATTATCTTTTTCGTCAGGTAATCTTAACGGTGGTAATTTGAAACATTCTTCCTTTAATTGTTTGATAATTTCAGTGTGTTGATCGTTCCATCCTATTTTATTATTTTTTCTGATTAATTTTCTTAAATCATTTGTCTTTTTTGCTAAATTTGATATAAATCCTTCTGCATAATTCAGAATTCCAAGGAACCTTTGGATGTTTAACTTATTTCTAAGTTCATCAGGCATTTCAACAAGTTTTGTGCTTATGTGTGGTTGCATTTTACTTCCAAGTTTGTTTAATATTAGTCCCAAAAACTCTATTTCATCTTTGAATATTTCTGTTTCTGATAAAATTAATCCATGGTCTTTGCAAAGTTTTGCAAATATATTTTAATATTTTTTATGTTCTTCTATATTATTTGATGCTATTAGTATATCATCTACATATACAAATATGAAATTACTAAATTTTTTGAATGTTTTATCCATTTTCTTTGAAATATTTGTGGTCCATTTTTTATTCCGAGCGACATAACTTTCCATTCATAGTGTCCTTGTGGTGTACTAAAGACTGTGTATTTTATACTTTCTGCATGCATTTTAATTTGCCAAAATCCATTTTTGCAATCAAATTTTGAATAAATAGTTCTTCCTCTAGCTAAGCCTATTAGATTTTCTTTGTTAGGTAGAAAATATCCATCAAATATCATATTTTTGTTTAGTTTTTTAAGTTTATTACTAACCTTGGTTTCTTTCTTATTTGTTCATTATGATTTCTAGGAACAGATTTTACAAGCTTATTTCAAAGCTTTAGAGTAGATAGTATAATATACAACTAAGATCAGCATGTAATCACTATATCACTATTCCAAGAATATGAAAACCATACAGAGTACTGCAAAAACTTGGTGAAAAAAGAGAAATTATAAAACAACCAATTACTTATTACATAAAATTTAAGATCCACAAAATTAAAAAACAAGTGCTAATTCAAAAACCAGAAGATTTTGATAAATATGAACTTCATGAAACAATAAAATACATATCTGAAAACTATTGGAAAAATCCAATTGAAAAATAGAATCTTAATAAAATATATGGAGAATTAAAAATGAAAAACAACGATATAATAATAAGAACTCAACCTATGATGCATAATCAAGAAGATATTGAAGAACTTCGAAAACAAATAAATGAACTGTTAGAATTAGATCTTATTCAAGAATCTGTAACATAACATAATAGTCAAGCTTTTTTGGTTAATAATACATCTATTGTTTTTACTGGGCTAATGTATACCTCTTGTATTGTAAATATTTTATTTCCTAAAATTATCTGAATATCTTTAGCTATTTTATTAATAATTAGACTATGTCCAGTAGCTCCATGAACTTCTATTGGTCGTTTATTTTCTTCTCATTCTTTTATCAAGTGTTCCTGTATTAATGTAATTTCAGCTCTTGTATCTAGTATAGCACATGTTATATTTGTCTGTAGTATGGTTAATTCAAAATATACTGTTGTTGGAAATCTAATTTCCTTCATATATATGTCTTTCCAATTACGAAAGCTTTTACATCTTTTGTTTTTCTGCTAAAAAATTCTTCTATTATTGTATATTTGTTTAATGAATCTAAAAATCCATTACCTAATAAGATATGATAAGTATTATTAGATGTTCCTTCTTCTTCTGCTACATAACACTTTACTTCTACTATTAAGTCTGTGCTTAGTTTTATTGGTACTACTACTATTTCGTTTACTCTTTTTACTTGTCCTTCAAAAGTAGTGTATCTATATTCTGTTCCTATATGTTTTATTAATCCATTTATACATGTTTTTCCTATATGATTCTTTTCAGCTCCATTATCTACTAATATATTTGGTCCTTTTATCCAGCTTGTGCCATTATATTATTCTATATTAATTCTCCATGTTTGGGCTTTTTGTTTACTTTTTTCATATGGTATATCAATACTATATCTTGGTTGATCGATTTTTAGATTTGTTCGTAGACTATAATCTATACTTTTTCTACTACTCATTGTTCTTCCTACATAAGCTAATTGTGGTCTTCTGTTTTCTATTGGTTTTCCAATTTCTATTATATTTTTCTTGTCTCCTAAATCAATTATCCAATCATCTTGTAATGTTGGATTATTTAATTCTGTTAATATTAAATCTGCTATTGTATCTCTACATGCTTCATGTATTTCTATTGTCTTTTTTATCATCATATGGTTTAGTCTATTGCTGTTTAGATAGCTATAAAAAGCACTATAATGTACTGTGAATATTTTACTTTCATTTTTCACTACATCATTCCTATGTAATTTTATATATAGGGTTAATGTTTCATCTATATTTTGATCTTGTAAAGATACGCAATAGTTTGGGTAACATGTAAATAGTAGTTTTTGGTAAATCAGGTTTCCATTAATTGTTCCTAAGTGTGAGTCTTGTGAATTTAATAATCTTGAATGTGTCGGCTTATTGTTACTGGTAAGTCTATTCCACTTCTAAATAAAGATTTTATTAGAATCATTATTCCTGCTAAATGTACGTATGTATTTTCTCTGTTTTCTTTCTACTTAATTTTTTTAGTCATTTATTTATTATATCTTTTGTTAAAAGGTGCAGTTTTAGAGTAGTATTAGTGTTACATACATCTACTATTTTTTTCGAATTCATGATATTCATGAATTACTATATTATTTCTTGAAATTGTTCTTGATAGTATATTAAAATTTGTATATTTGAATCCATGTTTTAGATCTAATCTTTGTATTTTATTAATTTGTTCTGGACTTAAGATAACTTTTATTACATATCCTCGTTGTCCTTCATTTTGTTCTACAAATTCTATTTGTTTTGTTTTCTCTTGTTCTTCTGTGATTATTTCTTTATTTTTATTCATCTTTTTCTATTTCGGAGAATTTTACTTCATATATTTCTTCTCCTGATTCTGGTTCACTTATACTTTCTAGATCTGATTCTATTTCTTCGAATATTTGTTCATCTATGATATCGTATTCTATAAATCTTGCTTGTTTTTTCCTTGGTTTTGTACAGTCACTAGCAAAATGTCCTCTTTTGCCACAGTTATAACATTTACATGTTGTGGGATTCTTTCTATTCTGTTTTTTTTTTATCATTTCTTGTTTTATAATATTTTCTTCCAAATTTTGGCTTGAAGAATTTTTTCTTATTAAAGATTTTAAATATCTTTCCTTGCTTAAATTTTCTTCTCATTGTTTTAAACTTTTTTAACTTCTTATTTTTTTCTATATGGCTTATTTCTTCCCCATACAAAATTTTCTGTATTTTCTTGACAGCATAAATTGGCAGTTTTATTATATAATTTAGTGTAATCTAATATTTTTCTTTGATAACATAACTCAGATATTACTTGTCTTATTAATCTTATTCTGCTTCCTAAATTTTTCGGATAGTCATTTTTATTTTGAATCCATGTTTTCCACATATATTCATCCCATGGTAATGGTAATTTCGAGAATATAGAATTCATAGTGGGTTCATTATTTTGTGAGCTTGTATAGCCTGTATAATAGTAACTTTTGAATTGTTCAGATAATTGATCAAAAAAGCATAAATCTCTTAATCTTATTTTATTTAGTCTTAATAATGCTTGATTTCTTTCTTCTATTATTGCATTATTATCTAAGCTTTGTTCTCCTAAGAATTCTTCCTGTATGATATTGATAAATTCCTCTATTCCTGTGTTTACCTCTTGTTCAAATCCTTGAGTAATTGTATTCATATAAGTTTGTTTTGTATTTGAGAAAATTCCTGCAAGGAATTGGGCTACATTTCCTGGGACTAGATTCCATATTTTTAATGTTTTTACTCTTTGGGTACTTTCTTTTGACATTAAATGTATTCTTATTATCTGTTTCCATTTTTCTAGTTCTAGACTTGGTTGTTTAAGACAATCCAAATTTAAGAATATTGCATCTCCTGGTCTTACATTTCCTATTCTTGTTTCTTTTAACTCAAAATCTTCATTGTATTTCCAAATTTCTTTTCTAGAGGTTGTTTTTCTTATTGGAAAATTTCTTGAAGGGTAATTTTGTAATCTACTTTGATAATTGTCTTCTTTTTGTCTATTCATTTTTTTTTTTTGAGGAAAATCAACTTTATTCAGAAGAGTGTAGTACACGAACGACTTCACCAAAACATGACACCCACCACAAGTTCCAATAGACCTACACTATGTAAACCACCTAGTAGCAACATACAAGACAAGCAGCTATCAAAACTTACAAATTGGACTAGCATGGCAGTACAAGTTCGGCGATATCATCTTTAAATTAGCCACGGTCATACATCAAACAGCATCCTCACATCTGTACCGATCCTACACATGCAGCATTCCCCCAGCAGCAACCAGAGTCTTGCGTCTATCATCAAATCTTCCGAACAGGTTCAGGGCCTTTCCCCTATTTCTCACGAGTCTCGGCCTGAATCTGTACTCTTCAATTTGTTTTATCCACTACCATCTCAATAGCCATCTCATAAAAGCATCTCAGAAACACCAGCAGCATTAAAATTGGTAATTCAAAGTATATCCTCATGAACTTGCTACAAAATCACATCTACCCCTACATTATACTCAAATCAGTGCATCACAAAAGTTAAAGGACTATGAACAGGGTTTAAGACGGGGGTCAAAGAAAGAGGATATGAAACGGGCTAATAATGGGTGAGGGACCTTCAAACATTTGAAGCCTACAGAAATTCAAAGCGCGAGGCCAACACTCGGAATCTGATTGTATACCTATCTTTACATATGAAATCCAAACCCCATCCTCATAGCAGAATCAATAAACCATAACTCATCTCAACTCTCATTACTTTCCTGCCCCAACTTGCATATCAAAATCACATCTTTTTCTTTTTTTTTTCTCTCTTTTGTTTTTTTAGTATAAAAATACATAAAGGGCATTCATTTAATCTCAGCTATGCTTACCATTATCAATCAAAAATCCAACCCAATAAACCGCTTGCACACAAAGTAATAGGATCCCGCCCACACCCATTCAGTGAATATCAAATCCTTGACATCCCTAACACCCCACCTTCAACAGCGCCAAGAGTTTTCAATAAAAGATTTGTACGTATTTCCTTGACCTCCCTCAGCCCCATGAAAGATTTTGTGGCAAAACAAGAGACAAGCTAGGGGTATATCGGGCAAGATGTGAGCTGTATTGAGGTAGGATATTTTCTTAACATGCAAAATAAGACTCACAGAGGTACGGAGGTAGTGTTGAATTGAATGAAAGCAGACAGGATAGTCATAGTGCCCTTTACTTTCCGATCCACTGCATTTGAATAAATGCAAGCTCAATATGAATTGTAAAGCAAGTTCAAGAGTGTCTACCTGATCATCTCAAGGCATGCTTAGAAAACGCCAGTCCTGGTAGAGTGTCATTTGACTTTATATTGCAATCGGTCCCCTGTCCTCCCAAAGATTCAATCACCACTCGCATTATGTGAACCTGTGACATTAATACTCTTTAGCTTTGTCTCGAACCGCATATAGAAGGATTCGAACCATCCCATGTCAATGTATCCACCGCAGCAACATCGTAGCTTTAGGCATCTTCATTGTCATAGTATTCCAGCAGCAGCACCAAATAGAAGCAGCAATAGATTGAAGAGCAGCAGCGCCAATCATCAATTCTTCCAGGGCTTCCACTTCCGGCCTCCTCAAATTACTCATTCATCTAACCACAGAATGTCAGCTTGTTCCAGGCCAACCCGCAGCATCTTGAGGCAGCAGCAGTCTCTACTAATTCCAGCCATTTTTCCACATCAGACTTCAATTGCATCAAATGAGAAATATTAGCTTCTCCATCATCCCTCATCAATCCAATCTGCAACTTGTTACTCAGACCTGCACAAAAGTTTGTTAGCTACCTGTCAAGTACAACAGTACCTAAGGTTAGGAAAATAGCGTTTCCCGTGTTCCCCCCACAATTTTCACAGCCACTTCTCCACTTTATCACCCCCGGCAGCCCCTAATCTCGCCCAGTAATCAGCGAGTGTGTTCCTCTCCCTCAATATATGTTGAACTCTCACCTCCCCCGCCCATATCAAAAGTGAAACGATAGGGTCGACAAGGCCATGTAGTTGCCAAGGTACTGCGCTTGGTTCCTCCAACCATCTCACCACATTTTTTGAGTCACATTCAAATATTAATTTTTGTAGAGGAAAGCCATGATCTCGAAGAATAGCTTGGCAAATCCGGGCAATAGCTTTGAATTCGGCCTCCGTTGAATCCGTGTATCCTATATGATCGGATAGAACAAAGATTACTTTTCCTTCAGCGTCCCTAATAATTCCACCTATGCCTGCCGGACCCGGATTACCAAGAGATGAGCCGTCCGAGTTAATTTTCCACCGCCCCACTTCCGGCCTTACCCATGTAAGTCCACGCCTGATTACTTTATTAACCGCTCTTCTTGGACTTGATAGCGAGTCGATGAAGCTTCCCCCCAGACTTCCTTGCTCAATTTCTGTGTGAGTCAAGTTAGCCATCCACCATAATCTCACCTTCCACTTGATCACATCGACTATTTCAGATTTATTCCATTGCCTCCCTTTGAAAATAATTTCACTGCGGCATTTCCATATTGACCACATTATTGCCAACCCTGTCACTTCCCACAGCTCCCTCAATTTAAGGCGCATACCACTTCCCAACCACCATGGCAACAATTGTTTTTACATCCCCCGGGATCGCACTATTAACACCAAACCATTCCGCACCTTGATACCACAATTGGCTCACAATTTCACACTTACAAAATAGGTGGCTAGCCGATTCGATATCCTTTGAGCAAAAGATACAGCCAGATTCCGACCCCTGTAGGCATCCGAGTTTGAATAATTATTCCCGAACTGGAAGCGAACTATGCGTAGCTTTCCATGCCAATAGCTTCACCTTCATTGGGACTTTTAATTTCCACATTGAGCGCCATAACCACTGGAAATCTTCCCTGTCTGCCCCAACACCAACTGACCAACATGACCGGGTTGAGAATTTGCCATTCCCCACCCGTCCACACCACCCTGTCTTCAAGGAATCTATTCGGCCTTGACCTGTAAAGTAGTTCCAAAAACTCGCTCCACACACCTATTTCCCAATCGAACAAAGTCCTTCGCAAACTCACTTTCCATTCCCATACCAGGCCGTTCCATTCTCCATACTCCTCTACCATCCCATCCTTATTTGTCGCCAGATAAAATATCCTTGGAAAAATTTCCTTTAGACTCCATCCTATCCCCAACCAATTATCGTGCGAAAAGTTTGTTTTCTTTCCATTTCCAACACAATTTCTGAATTTACCCCTATTACTCCCGGCAGCCGTGACCCCCCAACTTTTGCTAATATTGCCCCACAAAGATCTCTTATTTTTCATTCCCGGAACCAATGGAGATTTACCACCATAGTATTTCTCATCAACCACTTTTTTCCATAAAGAGTGCTCCCTCCCAAACCTCCATCTCCATTTTAGTAAAAGTGCTTAATTGAATCTCACCGTATCCCACACACTCAACCCCCCTCCATCCTTATGACTACAAATCCTTTCCCAACATATTAAATGGAGTTTTCTAGTCTCATTCCACTCTCCCCAAAAAAATCTTCTTTTAAATTTTTCTAGCCTTTCCGCCACCATCCTAGGCACCTTGAATATCGATAAATAGTAGACGGGCAGGGAGGAAAAAATGCTTTTGATAAGGCATAGCCTTCCGGCTTGTGATAGCAATCTACCTTTCCATCCGACCAACTTTTTCTCCACTTTATCTAAAACCGGTTGCCATAGGTCCACTCCATTTAAACGACCTCCGATAGGAATTCCCAAGTACCTTAACGGCCATTTCCCTACCTCACATCCTAAGACGGCCGCTGCATCGTTCAGTGTATCATCCGAACAATTTATACCATAAATATTGCTCTTCAGAAAATTGATTCGGAGCCCTGTTGCCAAAGTCAGACCGCATAGGATTCTTTTTACTATCACAGCCTGGCTCACTTCCCCTTCACAGAATATGATCGTGTCATCTGCGTATTGAAGATGTGATACCACCGGACACTCCCTTCCTGCCTCCAACCCCTTAATCCTCCCCAGTTCGACTGCTCTTACCATCAACCTGTTAAAGATCTCGGCAATTAATACAAATAGGTATGGGGATAGTGGGTCGCCTTGGCGTAATCCTTTCTTCAATTTGAAAAAATTTGTTGGAGAACCGTTCACTAACACCGCGGCTGTGGCTTTAGTCACGCATTCCTTGATCCACCCGATCCATTTAGAGCCGAACCCCAATACCTTCATTAAATCAATTAATGTGCCCCAAGACACATTATCATATGCCTTAGCGAAATCCAATTTGATCACAAATCCGCTTCGGCCAGACTCCTTTGCCGACTGTACTATCTCTGCCGCTATGAGCACCCCGTCCATGATTTGTCTCCCTCGGATAAACGCCATTTGTGTGTCTCCTACCAGACCACTTAAAACTCCCTGCAATCTTTTGGCCATCACCTTAGCCACTATCTTATACAGACTTCCAACCAGAGATATGGGTCTATATTCACCAAAGTGTAGCGGATTTTCCACTTTGGGAATTAAGGCAATAAATGATCCTCCGATTTCATCAGGTAGCCTCCCTTCTTTATCAAAGTGCTCGAACATCTGTAATACTTCCCCCTTAATAATTTCCCAATACTTCTTGTAGAAATTCAAGTTGAACCCGTCCGGCCCCGGCGCACGACTCCCATCGCAACTCCACACCGCATCCCGAATTTCTTCCTCAGTGAAGGATCTTTCAATCCAGTCCCTGTCTTCAGCTCCAATCTTAGATAATCCAATGTTGTCCACCTGAAATACTTCTTCATCTAACTTATCGAACATACTCTTGAAATGGGAGAAAGCAGCCTCCTTAACTCTTGCCGGCTCATCAATCAACACCCCCTCTTGATATATAGCTCCAATAAATCCGCCTATGGAGGGCAGTCATAGCATGGAAAAATTTGGTATTTTGGTCCGCCCTCTTTTATCCATTTCACTCTAGATTTTTGATGACAACGTCTTTCTTCTGCTAGATACACATTTTTTAATTCTCTTTTTTTCAGCCACCAATTAGACCTGACCTCCTCCTCCATTTCATGTCCCTGGATATTATCTTCCAATTCCCCTATCCCGGCTTGCAGTTTCTGGATTCTTCGCTCCAAATCTATTGCACTATACCCATCCCACTTCCTAATACTTGCTTTCAACATCTAGCTCCATTTTGTAAGCTCTCACTTTCTCCTACACCCAAAACATCCCTAACAAGCTTTGAGAATCCTCTTTTTGTCTATTCATAGTTTGGTCTACTTCCTGTTACACCTTCTCTTGGTAAGGTAGTACTACTTTCTCCAACTACTTCTGATGATGGTAAATATAATCTATAATTATTCATAAAGACTTTAGGTTGTTCTTCTAAATCGCTTTCATTGGTTTCTAAGTCAGTTTCTGAAAATGTTCCTGTATATATTGGTTCTTAATTTAGTCGTTCTAAATCACTACTTAGTTCATTTATTAAGTCTTCTATACTGGTATTCATTCTGGTTCTTCCTTATCCTCTCTATTTTCTAATTTATCTTCTTTTATTTCTTCATTTATCTTTTTTAATTTTTCTACTTTGTCTATTAGAATTCTAATTTTATTTTGTTTATTTAATTTTTTCTATTTCTTTCATCATTACTCGGTGATCGAGACTTCCTAGTTCTGGTGGTTTTTCCCATTTTGGTAGTGGAAGTAATTTTTCTAATTCAACTTGCTTTTGTGGAGTTTTAATCATTGTTTTATCTATATATCTTTCAATATTGTGGAGTTTTGTGTCTAAACTTATCATTAATTCTTTTATTAATTCAATTCCGTCTTTTATAATTTCTAATTCTTCTAAATAACTAATCTTCTAATAGTTCTTATGTCTCTAATGAACGCATTTACTTCTTCTATTCCATTTTCCCTTTCTAATTCTTCTATTTCTATTATTTCTAATTCGTTTAAATACCACTCTTTCATTAATTCTGTTTCTTCTTTTTATAATTACATATGCTTCTCTTTCGTCTATCATTTTAGAAATCCTTTGTTTTATTCTTAATAATTTTTGTTTCATTATTATTGTACTTATGTCTTGTGGTTGGCTTTTTATTTCTTAAATTTTATTAGTCAATTTCTCTAGTGTCTCATTTTCTAATTTTATTCCTGGCATTTTAGTAGTCTTCACTATAATCTAACTCTTGATATGAAAAATCTAGTGAGGGTACCCTAGTAAACATAGTGTTGTGTATTATATGTACTGGAAACATTCTATAAGTGGTAATTTCATTATTGATTAAAGTTATTTTAACTTGAGGTATTAGTTCTTGATTTTCGTCTCTTTTTTATATAATTTGTATTAAATTACCATTATATTCTTCAGTTTCGATTCTATAGTTACCTATCCAAAGTAATCTTTTTTCTCCATTACCTAATCTTATTCCAAATTCCTGATCGTTTAGTAATCCAGTTATTATTCTTCTTCTACCATTGTATGTTTCTTTTTTCTATTTGTTGATGCATATTTTCTATTTCCCTTTGATTTATTTCATGACTAGGATTACATGTATGTGTTAAAAATCTTTTTCTACTGTTTGGTATTATTTCTGTAAGTGGTCTTACTTGTGGTTCTAATCTTGTTATTCTATAATTCTCTTTCAATTCTTGATTGTATCATTTCGCTATTAGTGTTATTTTGTTCGTATTCATCATTTCTATTTATTATATAGTTATCTAAACTGAGTGGATGAATGGTACTTAGTGGATAATCTATTTATTGATTTTCATTTAAAGAGTATCTTGCAGTTGGGATATATTCTGGATATATTGATTCATAAGTATTTAATCTTAATCTTGTCATATGATAATCTAGTATATTATCGTTATAGTTACTCATGTTCTAAATTAATCGTTCTGGGCTTTGATACCAATTGTTTTAGGGTGCAGGGTTGGTAAATGTTCATTTGTTCATTTAGAATAAAAATTATTAGTGATAAAAATTGATGACGTTTATAGGTGTAGTATAGGTTTCTTAATTGTAGTTCTTATTTTTAATCATAGAAATAATATTTACCATAATTACTTCAATTTTCAGTAGGGTCGTTGTCATAGTTTTCTTCTTCTGTATTCATTCTAAATTAAATTATTTTATCCCAAAAATATTTTTCTTCCGAATAGGGATATACCTTTTGATTATATTCAATTAGAAATATGAGCAAAGTATAAACAATGTCGTTCCAATTTTCAGTTCTTTCTTCCATGGTTTGTAAAAATACAGTCCATATTCATTTATTAATGAATTTATTTCTTGTTGATTCATTTCTTTCTTTTTGTAAGTTTGCTTAAAGGTTTTGATCTTTAAATAGATGTTTACTATTTTAATTATTGTGGTTTTGAGAAGTAATAAGTATATCTTTCGTAGTATTAAATTCTTTAGAATGGTTTCTAAGCATTTTTTCCTTATTTTTGTGTTTTAAGTAGGGGTGGGCAAAATATTCGAACCGATTCGTTGAATCGCTGAATCGAACCGAAATCGAACCGAATTTTCGGTTAACCGAGGACCCCGGAGCAAATACAAATATCATATTTCAGTATTCGTCCGGTTCAAATACAAATACAAATACTTTAATTTTTTCCCCCGGTTAACCGAACCGAACCGAATATATTTATTTTATTTTTAAAATTATATATATTGTAAATATTATAGACATTTGATGGTATAAAATTATATAGATAATACATATCATTATTTATTTAATTATTTAAGTATATAATAAAACAAATATGAAAAACTAAAGAGCTAATTATCAAAATATATCACCATAATTAATAAGCCTATATTTATTTTTGTCATTCAGAATACACTATTATTAAAATATATCTCTACACTAAGATTTGTTACATATACTAACATATTTTGATTACATTGAAAAGAACCATTTAATTCCATAGTTATATATATATTTTTATTTTCTGAGTGTAATAACCTCGTCCGACCCTCTTAAAAGGTATAATCAAGTTTTCATTTATTAAATCTTTGAGTTTCGTAGATTTTTAAATATTCGAATCGAATCGTTTAACCGCTAAATCTAATCGAAACCGAACCCCCGGTTAACCGAGGACTCCGGTTACAAATACAAATACTGAAATGAAGTATTTGCCCGGTTCAAATACAAATACAAATACCTGAAAAATTCAGGTTAACCGAACCATGCCCACCCCTAGTTTTAAGGGTAAAAAGGTATTTTTTACAAAGTTTTATCTCTCTAGGGGGCTAAATTGAATAAAATGTATTGTGGGTACCTAGGAGAGATTTATGAATAAAATAGGTTTTTTTTAGTAGTTTGCTCTGTAATTAAATCTTCACCATTAAGATATAAAATATTATACGTAGGTTTTGATACCAATTTTCAAGCCTACAGATGTTATTTATATAATGAAAAATTAAGTTTATTGAAAAAGGACTAAGTGTACAAAGTTAAATTTTTCTGGGATTTAAATGAAAAAAAAAAAAGAAAAGTTATTGTAGCCATTTATTAATCTCAAATTGATTCTTTAGCCTAAATTTGCCTCCGAAGAGTTCCTCAAAGGTCCTAGAAATAATTTACTTTTGGTCCCCGTTATTACAATTATTTTCCACTTTGACCTCATACAATAGTGTAATTGCAATCTGATTACAGAAATTGATTAAAATCAAATTTGCATAGCCCTCTGATCCGCCTCCTGACGAGACGGACGCACTCGACGTCTAGACTTGCTAAGAGAGATCTATGGGTAATCTAAGGAAGTCTCTGTGGATAATCCTGTTGGTATTTTTCGCCATTTTCATTTACAGAAGTGTCGCCGAAGGCGTCGGTAGAGAGGAAGCCAAGCAGCTTAGAGATGAGGTATGCAAATTTTTAATTTTGATAACTTTCATTGATGGCAGTGGTTTCTGCAGCACTTGGATGGGTGAATACCCTCGAGTTTCTCTTTTCCAGTGCAGATTTTTTTGTCACTGTGAATTGTTTTTTTGTCTTTTTGTGGTGTTGCATTGTGTTTTATTTTTTTTTTGAGTTACTTGATGTTTGTTAGGTAGGGTAGTTATGAAAGGAAAAAAAAAAAGAAAGCTTTTTGGATTATATATTGGTTTGTATTTGATTTCGTTTTAGTGTGAAATTTGATAGAGTGTAATTGTAGTATGATTTAACTAATTGTGGTGAGAATTGGGGGGAGGTTTGCAGGTTTGAAATTAGAGAAGTGCTCGGTGTTCATGGTTGAAAAAAAAAGTCTTGGTCTTTCAATTGGCTGTGGAATGTAAAGAGGACTTAAATATATACTCCCTCCTTTTTATTTTTATTTTTTATAACATCTCAATTTCTACACTGCACAATCCAATACACATTTTTAATTATTAATAACTCAAATTATATACAAGTAAAAATTATAAAAATTTTATATTCTAAAATTACGCAATTAGACGAATCCAACAACATCTCATTTGACTATGTTTTATCTTATATATTTGTGCTAAAAATTGAATCAAAGTTATTTGATGAATAGTATCAACTATGCAAAAGGTAGAGTTAAAAAAGAAGGGAGGGAGTATATATATATCACTTCTGTTGTTTCCTTCAGTAAAGTTTTAAAGGTTTATAGGAAAAGAAAAGCAGGATAGATGCATTGGATAGTGGTCCCTGTTTTCTGATTATATTGATGGATTATGAAGAATCAAGCATATTCTGTTGGGTTGAAATTCCAATAAAGGTTCAAATTGAATGATATGTACATTCCATCTATCATATAGTTGGTTTTTCATTTTCTTTCATCTTCGTTGCTCTATTCTTTTATTTACCTAATTACCTTTAACTAGAGGGGGAGTGCTGTCTCATTTTCAAGCAACATATTGTGAAACAACATATGGATATGATTTAGGTGCGGGACATGTTTTATCATGCCTTTGATGGATACATGAAGCATGCTTTTCCCCGCGATGAATTGAAGCCTTTATCTTGTGGAGGGAAAGATACACTTGGAGGATATGCATTGACTTTGGTGAATTCAAAGGCCATTTATCTACTCAATGGTTATGGGTGATTGTCTGTCTAGTTAACATTAATAGCTCTCTTCTCTGCCCAGATTGATTCATTGGATACATTGGCTTTGCTTGGTGATCGAGAGCGATTTGCCACATCTGTTGAATGGATCGGTAAAAATCTTCGATTTGATATTGTGAGTATGGATTTCATGTTTGCCTTGTGTGTGAAGAACTTTCCAATGGCTCTTGTCCACCTTGTTCTATTCAAATCTCCAATTATACATGTCACTGCAATCAATTTGTTATGTAAGCTATTGATCTTATCGTACTGGGAGATGGTAAAATGTAGTGCAATTTGTTTCAAAGCATGTCCTGGATGGTCTGGCCTTTGGGTATTCTCATATGGTCTGATGGCGATATGAAATATGCTTTACGGCGATGGCGTCCGGCTTCTTTGTTTTTATTTTGTTTCCTGACCATGCCTAAAATGATGGACAAAGTTTCAAGTTCATTGAGCTGTTATTTTCCATCTGTCCATGGAAAATTGGCTACATTTGTGAGCTGGGCACGATGTTGGCATTTTGTTGTCCTGGGTTCCTGTTTTCAGTTCTTGTGATGTGTGCCTGGCTAAGATTTCTCTTTTATTTGTTTCTCAGAATAAGACTGTATCTGTCTTCGAAACTACGATAAGGATACTTGGTGGTCTACTTTCTGCTCATCTCATTGCAAGCGACTATAACACGGTATACCCTAGAAACAGATCTTTTTCCCCTTGTTTCACCAACCTTTTGCCTCTCAATTACAGATATTTTTTTCCTACGGATTTTCATACACCACTAAATGCTAGTAGAAACTTCTTAAGAAATCAATGTGTCATTACTTAATCTTGTATCCATTTTTAATCCTGCAATTGATGAGAGTAATAGTGATGTCAATTCTGATGTTATTTCATAGATGTAGAAGATTTATGTGTTTTAATCTGCAAATTGGATCTAAAATAGATATTTCCAGTTGTTCTTGTGAGCTGTTTAATGAGATAATGAACAAGTATTAATTTTAAAAAACACATATATGACTATGCTCTTGTTGCATGCCCTACAGTATACATACTGTTCATCCAGTACAAGGATCTAACTTTTGGATAATCAGTTTATACATTATTGAGGATTCTTCATGTGTCTGATGGGCTTCTGCAAGACACTTGACATGGCAATGACACTTTCTTAGGCTAGCCATTGTCAAAACTGCCCACTTTTAATTTTAAGCTTTGTACAAGACATTAAGAAGTTAGTTCTGATATTTGGTTGATCTTGAGTTTGATTTAGTGTCCTGCATTTCCTTTGCAAACAGCCAGTAGGATTACTTAGATTCAAGTCCTTGGGTTGATCTATATCCTGGAGCTAAAATAAATTTATGAACAAGGTGATTTCAGAATCCTGAGATAACCCTTACTCCTATTTATATCGTGGAGTGAAACTGTGTCATATGCCATGCCGTTTCCTTTCTAAAAACCTTATCTTCTGGCTCTACTTATTCTCTACAGCTCTGATTAAAAGTCATTATAATGATTTTTGGCCCATGATGTTATTCTTTTGCTGATAGTTTCATCTTTTACTTATTCAGGGGATGAAGGTACCTTCATATGATGATGAATTACTTCACTTGGCAGAGGATTTAGGTCGTAGAATGTTACCAGCATTCGATACTCCTACAGGTATCTTCAGTGGTTTTTGGCTTTCAGTAAATGCTTTGTAAAGCTTGCTGTCTGATGTGTTTTTCTACAATTTTACTTGAACCATACATATGTAAGCTGAACTCATTCTGAATCTATTTTTTTTCCCTTCCATCAATCCTCATGACTAAATATAATCTATTGATATGTTATTGATATGTTTGCACTCTCAGTCTCAATCTTTTCATGTGCTTTCATATGATATGCTTGTTACTCTTCTTCATCTGGCTTGGAGCCCGGACATTTAATGGCTAATTAACTTTATTTAATAAACATTACATGTAATGACCAATAAATAATTTCATACTAACCTCAGGTGATATGCCAATTTTTCCAACATCTGTAAATTAAATATTGGTCTCATACACAAATTTAATGACAAAGATATAATCTCGTAATAACCTCAAGTGACATATTTGTTTTTCTAATATCTGATTGTATTTTGATGCAGGAATTCCTTTCGGGTCAGTAAATCTAATGCACGGAGTAGATGAAAATGAAAGCAAGGCAAAGCCTCTTTGTATTTACTTCACTCTCTTAACATGTTATTTATTTCTGTAGACAATAACTCTTGATTGAGATATGAAATTACTCTTATTTTGTGTTTTCTTTGAAGATGCTAGATCTGCAAGTTGAGTCACCATGTTCTGATAAATTACTTTCTCGACGAGCGTTGTTTATTTCTCACACTTATAAGCAGTCAGTTGTATAACCTAAGGCTAAGCAAATGACTAGTCTACCTTTCTTTTGTTCTTATGGCATGACTAGTTTATGAGATTGTAATGAATAAACTAAAACTTGAAAATAGGAATTATTGCTCCTTTCTTGATTATATACCTGTGGCTGGTAAACATATATGAATGGAAGGAATAAAATGGAAAATAGAGATTTATGTGATAAAGTTTTATTTCTTATTATATTTTAAATAAATAAGTCCGGAGTCCACTTTTGTGGCGTGAAATTTCTTTTATGTTACAGACATCACTTTAATAACTATTTTGGAATAAAAAGACTTTTGAGAATGAAAATTCGTACTCTAATAGTTGAACCAATTATAATTCTTACTCTAATGGTTGAAAGAGCCATGGGATTAAGAATTAGATTGGGAGCCACTAGAGAATTGAATCCTAATGTTACAAGAACCAGTTTGTCCAAAGTTTTTTTGCTGTTTTGGGATGGTATACAACACTGGTAAGTTTTGTAATGTCAACAGCACTTGCCCAAATCTTTCATTGAAACTATGTGATCTGTTCTCTTCTTTGATTTGTCTGAAGGCATAGGTGCATGATATATAACGATAGATACCAGTACAACAACATATTATACTTGATATATAAACCACAATTAATTAGGTAATTGGATTCCTAAGTTTGTCCGTTGCTACAGGCATAACTCTTTCTGTAAAAATGGATTCTATCCATACCGTTTGTCTGAACAGTTTGTATATAAGTAGCGTTAAACCAAAAGATCACATTTGTGTAGATAACATCAACAGCTGGTGGTGGGACCCTGACATTGGAATTTGGTGTGCTAAGCCGCTTGACAAATGAGCCCAGTAAGAAGTTTTATAACCTGGTCCATTGAGAATTTTTTTAATTTGTTTGACCACAATGTCCTTTGTTTGAAAATCTCATGGCTTACCTTTTCTTGGAGAAAATGTTTAATAATATATTATCTTATTGTTAGCATTTTCATTGCTTTCTTTGTACATATAGATTTTGAACAAGTCACAAAGAATGCAGTTCGAGGACTCTGGGCTCGCCGTTCAAGGATTAACCTAGTTGGTGCTCATATAGATGTTTTTTCTGGTGAATGGACGCAAAAGGTTATTCTTTAATCTTGGATAATATGAGATATAACACTTGTTTATGTTATATTTAGTTTCACACAAATCTTTACATTCTTTTCCATTCAAAATATGGAGTTACCTCACTTATTTGAAGTCATTCTATTTTGTAGTTCTTTTGTTTCTTCTTTTAGTTGATGCAGAGGTGGTATTATAAATTAAACTACATAAGAAATTTACGTGATACTTCACCCATTGGAAGTTAGAGAAAGTTGCCCTTATATATAACATTCAGTTACACCTATATGTGCTGAGATTATATCCAAGTGTTACATCTTACATCTCATAATATCCAAGATTATATCCAAGTGTTGTATCTCATAATATCCAAGATGTTTTCTTTGAAAAGACATTTGTTGAAATTGCATGTTTTGCCTATGTTTTTGTTGAATTGCAGGATGCTGGAATAGGAACCAGTATTGACTCTTTCTACGAGTATCTGCTGAAGGTATGTTCCATTCAGTTAGTTTATGATGCTGCATTAAGTCATTTATCATTCATGTGATGTGATGATCATAATTTTACCTACTCAGTGATTTTGGGCCTAAGGATATAGAATTTATTACTTGTGCCAGTGGTATTTCAGTCTGCAGAATATAAAAAGGAAATCTTAATTCTGTTCTCATTGATGTCGTTTTGGATATTATAGTGCTCATTATGAATGCAGAAAATTTACCCATGGTATGTTCAACTTCCTGACGTTTGAATGCTTCTTATACATACCTTGCCTAGCCTAGAAAATGTCTTAATTGTCCTTCTCAGCATATAATCTTCAAAACCATTTAACACTAGATGAGTTAGTATTGAATTGAATGGGGGGGCAATTTGATTGAAAGAGGAATTCTACATGCTTGTCTTTGGTTAATTGGTGTGTACCCATTTATTAATTCTGGAAATCAGTTTCTTCCCTATCTAGTTTATTCCCTTCGGACTTTGAACATGTTGCAAGTGTTTCACTACTCACATATCTGATCATTGATTATTGACTTTAGGCTTATTTACTGTTTGGAGATGAAGAGTATCTTTTCATATTTCAAGAGGCTTATAAGGCTGCAATGACGTATCTTTATAATGATCCTTGGTGAGTAGGTTCATTAGACTAGTTCTTCTTAAGTGCATATTGAACTGCAGCTTTGTTCCTTACATTTATCTTTAACCATCTGTAGGTATGTGGAGGTGAACATGAATTCTGCTGCCCTTGTCTGGCCATTATTTAATAGCCTGCAGGCATTTTGGCCTGGTCTTCAGGTAATCCTTTGTTGTGTCCAGTTTGTTCTCTATCCCTGTGTTGTGAAGCTGCGCAACTAGTTTATTATAACATATCATAATTAATTGTGATAGGTTCTTGCCGGGGATATTGAGCCTGCAATTAGAACCCATGCTGCTTTCTTTAGTGTCTGGAAACGGTATGGCTTCACTCCAGAAGGTTTCAATCTGGCAACTTTCAATGTTCAGGTGACTTTCTTATTTCCATCTTTCCTACACCCTTGTACAATTTTAAAATGATCCATTTTTATGTTTCTTTTACTCTGTTGATTTTTTCACCGGGAAGGAATTACTTTGCTTGTCAAGTTGTTAATGGATATATGCCATGCTTTTTCATTGAGGTATTCTGTAACAGAAAACTGGTCCTGTCCAACAACTGAATCAGTCAATTCCTCAATTGTTTCTTAATATATAGTAATAGTTCACATTATCCAGGAGAAAAACTATTCCTGCAGAAATGTAGTATTGATATAGTATGTCGCAGTCATAGATAGGACACGTATCCTTCATTTACCATGTTGTGTTAATATTTGTGGCTTTCCATCCTTCCATGGCTTTTTGAGACATATACATATCCTTTGATTTCATTATCTATATATTTCAGCAAGGTCAGAAAAGCTATCCATTGCGTCCAGAGTTGATAGAAAGCACGTATTGGCTTTACAAAGCTACCCGAAACCCCAGGCATACTTCTTTTTCCATTATTGTTTAAAAGAAATGTTTGGTTAAATTTTTGCAGCATCGTACTATTGAGACACCTGGTTACTTTCTTTTAGATCAAATAAAGTGTTAGACAGACATTCACTGTAAAAGGCATGCCATCAGGGTTATGAAATTTTTAAAATTCACTATATTACCTTTTTTAGGATCTTCCCTTGAACATTTATAATTCATAAGACTATTTTCATGTATTACTGAAATCCACTCTTGGTCCCTCAGTTAAGGTTGGTTTTGGAAAGTTCACCTCAGATAATTTAGAGGTATAATTTGGAGGGATGGAATTATGATTTACCACACTCACACTTTGTGGTTCCCTACTTTTTTGATATATGACTATGCGGATTTGATTGTCTTCTACGAAGTCCGTAAGAATTTTAAGTGTCCTTAAGTATTGCAATTCTAGTTTCTGAAATATAGACGCAAGTAGATCAATCACAGAATTGAGTTGTTAGCACAAGAGTTAAATGATAAATCATATGGTTAGTTTCTTATCGTGAGAATAAAATTTTATGGTCAATTTTTTTCCTGGTTGTTGTCCGAAATTATTGCTAACTTGAATAACTAAAAATGATTCAATGACATGCCTGCATTAACTTTTTTTGTTTTCTTGTTTGTTTGATGTGTGATGTACACCTTATCTAAAACTTTATGCTATAGATTTCTGGATGCCGGGCGAGACATGCTTGCTAGCTTGCAATATGGAGCCAAATGCAAGTGCGGATATTGTCATATATCTGATGTTGAGTTGCACCAGCAGGAAGATAACATGGAAAGTTTCTTTCTTGCAGAGACTGTAAGTATTTGGGGACTGATCTGCTCATGTACATTTCAAATTTTATTCCCACCACCCCAACTTTATCTATCTCTATATACTATATGTTTATATAAATTATTTCTGTCATTGGAGCTACTCAGCTACCCATTTCTATTGTTCATTCTTTTTTATATTAACGCACAGGTTAAGTACCTGTGGTTGCTGTTTGATATGGCAGCTGGTCCAGATAACTTGGTCGAGAATGGACCATACAAGTAAGTTACTGTCAAATATCTACCCATCTCCACTCCAATCTCAAAATTTCATACTGACCTTGAAATCAAATTGCTTAATTGTCTTTTTAAGTCAAACTTATTCTCTCAATGTCCAATGCATGGCATGCTTGACTCCTATTTACTACCCTGAGGATTCCCAAAATAAGAAAAAAGTGGCGAGCTATGAAGCTGGTAAAATTATCCAACTTCTAAAAATTTGCTGCGACCCAAATAAATTACTTTACAGTGACAATAATGATAATAGCATCAACATTCATACAATGAAGGACGGCTCAATAATAGCTTTTCATCCAAACTACCATTGGTCAGCTTTAACAAATGACTCACTTGTCAATAACAATCATAGGATTGGCTCAAAAACAATTCATTCAATCACTTAACAATCAAACCTCTGAGGATGCAGGCATCCTTTCCTTCTGTTTGTAGGAAGACAGTTGTTTCTCATCATCAAATGGAAGCCCAGGATATTGACATAAAAGCTGAATATCCTTACTAATTTCGGGAGATCTGTAGCACGAGTATACCTACTACCTTCCCAAAAATACATGCCGGGGCTCCGCTCTGCCTCAACATAAATAATATACTAGATGTTTAGCCTATTGGCGCAATGCTGCAAGTGCCTCTGCAAACACGAATGGTGGGGTTCGTAAACCAATTGATGCTCATATTGAAAATAATAGATCAACTGAGACTTGAAAAATATCATCCAACAAAACTTCTAATAATTTCACTTGGTCAGGCCACAGAACACTTCCGACAAATGAAATCTACTAGCCATAAATCTCTACAAAATACAAATACATATACACAAACACACACACACACACATATATATGTATACATATTAGATGCATCTAGTATAAATCAGTAAATCTGAACCTGATAGGCGCCGTAAGTTTAAACAAAGGATTTCTTAGAACCAACAATAAAGCACGATAAAAGCAGCATAGGGCAACATGAATATCTCAAGTTGGCATAGCGGAAATAGAAGACAGATTCAAGACTTGACACAAACAAATAGACTTTGGTTCTTTAAATTGAAGAAGAGATGGCCCATGACTTACATCCCAAGAGAAAATAACCAGATTCCTACTGTTACCTTTGCCGGACCTCTGTTGGACTCCATCATCCTATGAACTCTGCACTGGGATCCTCATTGAACCCTTCCTTCTTGGGGCGCTGTCAGAGACAAACTAAGGAGTGAAGGAAAAGAAGATTTTTGCAAATTGGAGTGTAGACTGTTAACGAGTGATGTATTGCAGAGAGGAGTAGAGAACTCCAGCATAGTGTGGTGATATGACTGAGAATTGTTCCTTTTAAAGTCCCCAACCACATGAATAATAAGGGGGCTGGGAAAGTAACAGCATACATGGAATAGAATTAGGAAGCCTTGTCAAGGTGGCCGCCCGTTATTTAAGCCGGGTTGGCCACCAACCCCAACTTGTTCTGAAAAGATTCTCGGCATAGAACAGAATTAACAGTGTGCATTTGGGCTAGAATATAACACCATGCCATGCTTCCAAAATAATCGACTAAAGTCAACTTCACCAAACTAACGGCATGCGGAATCTAGTGATGATGCTAATTACATGCAGTCGCTGTTTTGGTTGTTAACTCGTTGCTTTCTTGTTGACTTGGAGAGGAGCTAACCATGATGACCCTGAAATTGGTGAAGGTGAGAAGTGAGAACTTGCAGGAAGCCATGGATTCAAATACACCTTATCCCTGTTACGGATTTGTGTTGTTACAAATTAATGGTAAAATATGTAGTTTAATGCCAACCATATTAACAATGAAAATAATTTAGTTTTTTTTATTTTTTATATATCTAGAAACCAAATTTCAACTTGAGCAAGCAATAGATTTGGTCGTAGACTACTACTAGAATTCAAACTTGTATCAAGCTCATACAGTCTTACCATAGTAATCGAGTTCGACTGGATTCCACCTCTCGTATAAACCCCCTTTTTTCCTTGAGCTATCCCTTATTCGATTGATTTTTGACGGAATTCATTACACATTTTATTTGTATGTGACTATTTGTTGCCTGCTGATATTAAGGGGTTTTGGATGCTGTTCCATGAACTCACATTAAAACTGGTCAAATTGCTTCATGAAGTTATTTTTTTATATATATATATATTTTTTTTAATTTTGCAGCAAACCACTTGAAGTGAATGATAACTCATTTCTTTGTTTCTTGTCAGTAAAAATTGGGCTTTATTTACACAATGCTCGACTGCTTATTTGTGGGCGTACATAATCTGCCCCTCTCACTCTCTCTCACTATATTTTTTTTTGGAAATTACAGATACATCTTCAGCACTGAAGGCCATTTGCTTCCTGCCACCCCACAAATATCTCTTCTGCGTGAACACTGTTCATACGTTGGATCTTACTGCAGAAGCAGTAATTTTAGTCAAGAAACAGAGTCTTCAGACATCCTAAAACACTCCAGGGGAACAAATCAGTCGGAATCTTTTACGGACACAGATACCATCAATTTCCGATCACATGCCAGGCTCCCTAAATCACTTCCTACTGGACTGATTAAGGCCAGTGATTCATTATGCTTTTGCTTATGCGGCCTAACTGGCCATTCTAAAATGTCCAAACGCCTGAGTATCACCTTCCAATTACTGCACTTTATTAACATATCCCACGGCATGTTAACCGAAGCTCTAGAAGTTTTAAAAATATGTTTTATCACCTTCTAACACTTCTCTGCACTGTACAAGACTTTACATATTTGTATTGTACATTGAGATTTTATATGTGTAATGCAGGGATTCTGTCCAGGACTGACACATGGGCAGAGATATGGTATATCCTACGTTGCTTCGGATCATTTTGTGGATGAGCCATCAAGCTCTAAGCAGGCTGCTGAGGTTGAGAATTCACCCACCGTTATATTGATTTCGAGTAACAGTTCTGACACCCCAACATCTACTAATGTTGATGAGCATTCTGATAATAACCGGAATAGTGAAGACGAACATCCATCACCACAGCTAGAAAGTGATGTTGCAGATAATATTGACGAAACAGATGGAGAAGCAGGAGATTCTTCAGGACCTTGACCGCTATTCCTCAATAATGTGAAAAAGGGAGTGACTGAATTCAATTTTGATGACTCTTTAAGTTAAATATGGGGTTCTTGCGACTCATTTGCAATGGCTTCTGGCTTATTTGACAAAGATGGAATCCATCTAAGAGTGTAGAAAAGCCATCAGGGAAAATGCCTCGAGGCGGGCATTGTTGCTGACCACCTACATCTCATTACAGACGTTATTGTTGAGTATGTACAATAGTGTTTACAGTGGAATTACACTTGCTAGCACTTCCAATAGAGAGAGAGATTGTAGATGTTGAGGCAACCAATCTGTTCCAAACACACTTGTTCGACAGGCGTTCACCTCCCAAAACAATGTACAAAATTTGCAGGCCATTTATCTTGGGATATTTTGCTTGGTTCCTACCCATCTAAAGTGCTCTTTGTTTTTGCAGTGTTTAATAGTGTAACATTCTTTTCTTTGTTTTTTTTTTTTTTTTTTCCCAGTGAAATGTTATTGCTTTTGGATCGTTATGTAAGTAGGAGTGTGTTATGTTTAAACTTTCTGTTTGATTTTGTTGCAAATTCTTAAAGGCTGAATGCCAATCCTCATAGCGCCCAAGCTACAATGCAGTGATCGCCAAGATCGCCCAACACAAAAAGGGATAGGGTCTGTTTGGGAATTATCTTTTAGCTGTTAACTGATTCTGTGAGTAATAATGAGTTAAAATTAGCTGTTTGACAATTTCTAGACTAACTTTTAGTCTAGAATAAGCTAAAATCCAAAATGCTGCTATTTTTAAAATGAGTTAAAATGCAGCGGTTTAAAAAAGAGTTAAAATTGAACACTGTTTTAAGTTGATTGAACACTGTTTCAAACATGCAGTAGTAATAATGAGTTAAAATGCAGCGGTTTCAAAAAGAGTTGATTGAACACTGTTTTAAGTTATTTTTATCTTTTTAAATAAGCTAATTTTCTTAAATTGTCTCACAAAAAGCTAATTCTGAGTTAGCTGTTTCGCCAAACGGGCCATAATCCGCAGGGGCTTAAACGCACACAAAAATGTGTGGTATTAATAGTAGAGGAAACACAAGAGTTTGGCCGGATAGATCGAACTTAGTTGTGTGTGTAAGGAAGGAGTAGTACACCGATAGAATCGGAATATATAGGATGAAAGAATGGATACACACACACACGGCTAGGCTGTAGAAGTTTACAAAGGTATAAAAGGAATTCGAGGATCTCACTGATTGAAGAAGATGATGATTGAGGAGGAGGAGGAGCAGGAATACCGAAGAATCACATAAGAAGACATACACCAGACATTAGAGTGGGCTGGGCAATTGAGTATTTGAGTGTGTATTTGAAACCAATAGATAAATGAGTGGATTTTCCAAGTCGATCATAATAGTGTATTTGGAAGTGTCTGTCATTAGCATATGACCTGACCACGATTAGCAATGCAAATCCAATTCCAAATCGTGGAGGAGGAAGAGGCAACACTGAGAGGGACATGGCTTAGCTTGTTTGTTGCAAACGGAATTCCTGCAGGAACCATGCAGGCAAGGCTGATGAAACAACTAATACAGTATGTTGAATACCGATAGCTTTTGGGACCGAAGGTGCTGCTGTGCTGAGAAGGGTGTGAAAATACTTCGCCATTTTTATTTTTTTTTTTCTTTCTAAACTATTGGACTCCAGACCCGGTGAAGCCAATAGAATGAGATGTCTGGAATGTTGTGGAGGACGTTTACACGGATCATAGAAAACCCAAACACCCCACACATTCAAAAACCATATAGTATATAAGGGTCCTGCAGGGCAGGAGCCAACAGTTTGAGGACGAACGGACCCCTAAAGGCAAAGGTACTCATTGAGCCCATCATAAAGAAGCCCCATAAAGAGTTCGGCAAGAGGCAGCTCAACGCTAGACTTGATGGCCTCGACTATAGGCACGAGCTCTAATGTAACCGCCCTGGATTGTGACATAATAAAATTTATGATATATTAAATCTGTTGATGCTATGAATAGTGACGAACTATACTGGGCTTTAGAAATTAATTAAATTATATTGTTTGGGATTTAAATTCAATTGGGCTTTGAATAATAAAGTGTATCTTATAGTGTACTATTTTTTTTTTTTTGAGGCAAAATTTGTTTTATTGCATAAGGAGCACTTAGACCATCTCCAACCGAGAACACCAAACTCAAACTCAAAATGCAGTAAATATCACATCAAACAGTATTTCATTTCCAACCGAAAACACTAAACTCAAACTCAAAAGAATATTCTATAGAATATTCTCTTTTTAATTCTTCAAAATAAAAAAAGTAGTGTTGGAATAGTGTTGGTGGGGTGAATAGTGCAAACTCAAATTTGAGTTTGAGTTACTGCAAAATGAGGGAAAACGCATTTTGCGTTTGCATTTGGAGTACCATTGGAGCAAAATCTACCCATTTTTTGGGTTTTTAAGTTCGGTTGGAGATGCTCTTAGGCCATCTCCAACCGAAAACACCAAACTCAAACCAAAAATGCAGTAAATGTCATATCAAACAGTATTTTATCTCCAACCGAAAACACTAAACTCAAACCCAAAAGCATATTCCATGGAATATTCTTTATTTTTATCACTTTATACACTTTCTTCCCCTTTGAAACCATTTTGCAGTAGTGAATAGTAGAACGCATTTATGCGTTTCTCCTCCGGGCAAAGAAGCCGGAAACGCATTTTGCGTTTGGGTTTTGGTATCGGTTGGACCATTTTTTCTACCCCATTTTTGGTTTTGGCGTTCGGTTGGAGTTGGTCTTACATAAGTTCCAAATGGTAACAAAACAAGGCAGGGACATGACACTTTGGGCTCACCACATAAACTGTCCCACTACTGAAAACAAGCACCACCAAAGACACCAAACACCCATATGCTCATGTCGACAGTTTTTGATACATCCTCTCGATGAACATCAGCAGCAGCTTTTTATACACCATCTCAACATCCCATATCAGCAGCAGCAATATCAGTGATGATTCAAAAAGACAAACCTATAGGCTTGCTTCAAATACATATCTCCCCTGCAACATACTCAACACCAATACATCGATACAATAGGGCAATGGCTAAGTGTGACTGGCCAAAAACTTGAGGTAGGAAAATAAAAAAGGAACGATTAAGGGGATTTAGGAACCGACTATGTTATTCGCGTTGGACTTCAATACATTAGCAGATAGAATTTCAGAACTCAGCTGTATCACTCAACATCACAGTTCAAAGGGACCATGAATCTACTACCTTCCCCAACAAACCATATCATGTTACTTCCAGAACCATCCCCATCAGAAAATCAATAGCTACTCCTCTTCTTTTTTGCCTTTTCCTGCTTTTTTTTTTTTTTTCATGATACAACTTTTTTCTTTTTTCTTTTTTTTTTCTTTTTTTTTTCTTTTTTTTTTTTTTTTTTTTTTTACAGCCAGTTTCCAATCACAAACGAAACTCAACCCACCACAACAGTAGCTGTTCTAAACATTCTAAACCTCAAATGCCAATATCATATCGGTTCCCAAATCACCCCAATGGTCCAGAGACTGTGTAGCTAGGTTAGAAAGACTGGTGTTTTGGAGGGTAGAGGTACAAGGTGAGAGGAGTCGGTGTTATCAATAGGCTCAATCCTAGCTTTAGAGTTAAAAGAACTAAATAGGACAGGTGTGGGGAAGTAAGATTGGTGTAATGCCCTTATTCATCAATGCATTAGAGTGAGTGTGTGCAAGCTCAATATGAATGACAAAGCAAGTTCTAGGATGTCAATAAGAGGACCACAGTTGTATACATTTAGAATTGAACAATACCTTAAACCTCTTACCTCACCGAATAGTTCGTCGGGTGACTCAAATTCTCGAAGCAATGAATTACTACATCTGTAGTAATCACCCATCTTACATTATGGATCCTCATTCAGCATCGGCTTCAAACATCAGATTATTTTCCGAACTAAGTAGTGATCCCAGGCCAATGACAGCAGCAACAGCTTCAGCATCCAAGTAACCGCAGCGTCAAGGATTTGCAGCAGGCTTCTATATCTCAATCCCATTAGCCTTTGTAGCAGTAATAGAAATCCCATTGAAAATCATCAACTAAATCATACTCCCTCTCGTAGCAATGTGCATCCATTTCCCAATACAGCAAAAGCAGTGGCAACAGCAAAGTGCAATCTGGAAAACAATCTTCTCGATCACATCTTCACATCAGACTTAATGAACCCCACTTCAAACTGTAATGCACCAATCTTTTTCACAGCAGAGGCACCCTATGTCAACAACAGGAATTATCGCTACACTCCCACCCATTCCCACATATCAATACCGTACAGACTGTTGCAACGACATGTATCATCAGCATCAAACAATTCAGGCTTCATCCATTACTTGAATCAGTATCAGCAGCCCCCTAAAGCCACGACAGCAATAGCCTTCCATGTACACAGCATCGACAGCCTCCAAATAAGCATCAGCACCCTCTAAATAATAGGCATCTTTGTAGCGTTAATGTTCCAACGGCACCCCATTCCAACGGCCTTCCATGTACTATTATTTGTTTATTTATAATTTAGTATTTTTAATTAAAGAATTATATTGTAATAAAATACTATTAAAAATATACATATTCATTTTTTAAAATAAAATAATACAAAAATTTATTGTTATTGATTTAAACTAATAATAATATATAATAATTTTTAGATTATCCATGATGGTATGTGCCAATTAATTTGTGAACTATAAATATTTTTATAATTCAAATACACTATTTGGGTCAAATATTATATGGGAATGAAGACTTGACAATTGGTCAACTCCCCACACTCCCAGTCCCGGCCTTTGAATAATTGATAGTTCACTATTTATTATATGTGAATTAATTATATATACATATTTTGGAATCAACATACCAATATTATATTTCAATTATATATAGTTCTTGGAATCAACAAATCCATATTATATTTCAATATTGAATTATTCAAACTATATTTCATTTATTGTTATCATTCTGTTGGGGCCATAAGAGTAGTGGGCTGCGAAGAATTGATTGGGCCATACAAAATGGGCCAGAAAAGAATTCAAAAGGAAGATGGACTTAGAATTGATGGGGCCGAGGAAACTAAAGACGGACGATTACGATCAAACGAAAGTCTGGACGAAGGGAGATTTCCAAGAGCAAGAAATATCGGCCGAAATGGAGTACGGGCAGCCGACGAAGGAAGAGTAAAAATCGGCTCAGAGGAATCGGCCGGAGAGCGGTTATCAGGGCTCCGGCTATAAATAGGGGATGCCATGCACATAATCAAGGGAGACCAATCCACCCCAAAATTCCTTTATGCTAATTTCAATTCTTTGTATCTTTACTGCTTTCCTTTATCAGCTTTCCTAGACTATAGCTTAGCTTGTAGCGGTTACCTTTTTCCAAGTCCACCGTTGTTTCTCAACAACCGGTAGTTTGGTTCTATTTTTCCGGTGAATTCGCCGTTGTTTCTTAACAACCGGTAGATTCTCCATTGTATCCAGTTTGCCATTATAATTCCAGTGAATATTCAGTCAAGTTTGGGTGTAATTAGTCAAGTTTGGGCGTATTATTATAAATCCGGACCCGTAATCGGTTTGACCCTTTTCCGATAGCCTCCCTTGAGGAGAAAAAGGCCCTTTGCTCGACGCTAGCCAAACAGTGGCACGCCCAGTAATGGCATTCGAGACGCATGCAACTCCAGCGGTTAAGACGGCGACAATGACTGATTTGCCACCGATTCAGGAAGAGCGCACAGGAGAACCAGGCGAATTCCCTCCAGGATTCCCCGGACCATCAAACTTCCACAATCAGGAGTTTCTGCATGAAGATCTAACCCCGCGGTTCCGTGATCATGTCCACTTTATGGTAAAAGCGGTGGTTACGAATTCGGTTCGACAGATAGAAGGTAATATATTGGCAGCAATGCCAGCAATGTTTAGAGCCGAATTAGCGAGGAATATGTATCCGATGGGAACGCAGAATGCACAGATGGCGAAAAATCCACCACCTGCGATGCAAAATCCTCATAATTTTCAACAGCAGGCCTATCGGCTGCTAGGAGGGCAGGGACCAAGGCCTTTCGTCCCTCCTCAACGGAGGTACGATCAGCAGCAGAATCAACCGCCTCAACCAGCAGTGCAACCGCCTGCTCCAGTGGTACAACAATAATATCTACCACTGCAGCCGAATCTGCCACAACTGATTGATAGAGAGCTTATAACTGAGATCATTCGTACACAGTTTGGAAACCTCACCGGCCAGGAGAATAGGCCGATGTATAGGAAGCCTTACCCTGACTATATAGAAGAGCAGTATCCACTGCCCAGAGGAGTGAAGGTTCCTGATTTTAACACATTCTCAGGAGAGGTCGGCCGATCGACGATAGAACATATTGGCCGATTTACAGCTCAATGCACCAGAATAGCACAAAATGATTTTCATAAATTGATATTGTTCAGCTTATTGCTCACTGGTCCAGCATTTGAGTGGTATATTAATTTGCCCGCAGGATCAGTCAACACTTGGGCTGAAATGGAGCAGTTATTTCATGACCAATTTTACAATACTAGTCCTAAAGTATCGGTTGTTGATCTAACATCAACAAAGCAAAAGGCGGCTGAATCAGTCACGGAGTTCATAGAAAGATTTTACGCCGTTAAAGATCAGATGAAGACAATGCTGCCACAGCACGAATATATCCAAATCCTGAAGCAGAATCTGAATTTCGCCATCAAGGACAGATTGTTGGTTACAAGACTAAGGACTGTGGCCGAATTAATGGCCGAAGCCATAAGAATGGAAACCTACTTGGCGGAGCAAGCGGCTTTTAAATCAAGCCGGAGTCAAAGTGGGAGATCACAGCCTATCCAATCGGCTGCATCATTTGCAGAATCTCTGGATAAGTGTGAAATTAAAGAAGAATATAATGTGGACGACATTCCTGCCTTAGCCGAATTTGCAAGGGCTGAATTGGTGATAAAGAAGCCAATGACCTGTCCAGCTCTTCGGCCAGTGAGAGGCAAGGAGAAAGAGGGAGAAGTCAGGGACGAATCTCAGAGGTTTTATTCTTTCGATCTATTTTAGATGGATGAAATATTTGACTATTGCCAAAAGAACGGGTTACTCGAATTCAAAGGAAATCATCCACAACCGACTAAAGAGCAATTGGACGCCGGGTGGTGTAGATTTCACGGATCAGCTACTCACTCTACGACGGTCTGTGGACACTTTAGAAAGTTAATCTAGAAGCACGTGGATGATGGGAAATTAAAATTCCCGGACAGATTAATGGCAATGGATAAGAATCTGTTTCCTGTCACTAACATGGTGATGGTGCACCCTGATCAGAACAAGTCGGTACACGATCGTTTGGGGGACCAACCATCGTCCAGTAAAAGTTTTGTGCACGATCGGCTAGGAAGTCAACCATCGGTCCAGAAGAAGGCAGGAGTATGGAGACGATTAGGGTTTCCACAGAAGGGGAAAGAGAAAATTTCGGATGTTTTTGACTGATTGGGAGACTATGAAGTCAAGGAATGGATTAAGCAATCGGACAAACAACAGAAGCTGGAATCCAAGGACGAGAGCAAAAGGCCAACGTTGAAGATCATAACCAATGGTTGGGATTCGGAGATGAAATTGACAGCCGATAAGAGAAATGGAAAGACTGTAATTCAGATTACAGTTCCCGAAGAGGTTGTGTCCCCGGAAATGAAGAAGTTCAGAAGGCCACCAGCTAATACCCAGGTAGGCCGATGAGTTCAGAATTCCCCAGAGAAAAGGCATTTCGGCCAGAGCCGATTTGAGAATTCAGCCTGGAGGGCAGGGGACGAAAAGACCCCAAGAGGAAAAGGATCATATTGTACCTTTAAACGGAGAATGCAGCGGCTTAAGCAGCCGGAGCAGATGAGGAAGAAGAGTACGAAATGATGCACATGGAAGAGGACTTCCCAGACGACTGTTCTTCAGCTGAAGGAAGGATCCTGAGCAAAGTATTTTCGGCTCATCTGAAGTCAGCCGAAAGGAAGAAAGAAAAGAATTATGGGCCAAAAGTAGATCAAAATCGGCTGAAAAATAAAACTGAATTTCGGCCGAAAGCAATTCAGCCAAGAGCCGATAACGACCAGCCGAAAGTAAAAGAGGAATGGAAGCCCAGACCAGTTCGGACTAGGGAATGGAAGCCAAAGACAATAATCGTCCTAGATAATGAGACACTTTCAATTGGACAATTCAAGTTCGACTTCGGGTCTAGTGCAAACATGATAGGAAAAACCACAGCAAGTTGTGAAGAGTATTGGTCCGATTCGGAACCAGCTGTGGTCTTCTGTCAGAAGGAAGGAGAATATTTTGGTAAAGAAGAGCCTATAGTGGACTTTTGCTTCGTAAACTCGAAACACTTCGGCCTGAGGCCGAAGCAGAGAAAATTGTGGAAGAAGGGTATGAGGCTTTTGTCCCAGAAGCTCAACCAAGTACGATTTTACCTCCGACTACAAAGATGTCTCAGCATGTGAGGCCTTTGTATGTCAAAGGCTGGGTCAACGGGAGGCCCCTAAGGAGAATTTTTGTTGATGGTGGAGCAATCGTCAACATTATGCCATTATCTACGTTGACGAAGATTGGTCGCTCGAAGGACGATTTGTTACCCACAAGAATGAAGGTATTGAGTTTCGTGGGAGCGCAAACAGCGGCCGAATGATGTATATTAGTGGATGTCACAGTCGGAACAATCTCGATTCCGACTATGTTTATTGTAGTGGATGCGGAGGTCCCATATGCGGCCCTATTAGGCCGATGCTGGATTCATACAGCCAGGTGTCTGCCATCAACACTTCATCAGATGATATGGTTTTGGAAAAAGGATGGCACAGTCGAAGAAGTGGATGGTGATCAACCTCCGTTTCCAGTCAGCACAGTCGGCCGAATCGATGCGGTATTGTATGAAGAGCCCAAACAACCGTTCCTAACGGTAGTAGGGGAACGATACCCGCAGGTCGTTGAATGCGACTAGACAGACTTGGGGTTTGAGGTCAGATACCAGGCCGACGTACGGCCAGACGCTGAAAAAAGTAAATAATGGACGAAGAAACTAAGGAAATGATTGAGTTCGAATCAGCCGAACTCGGGTCTTCAAGTGAGAAAGCAAGTTGGAGTGAACTCATGGATGCTATTCCAAAACGAACACCAGATTTCAAAGCTCAAGATCCCCTGAAGATGATCAATGTGGGCACAGACGAGCACCCGATGGAGATCCCACTCAGTGCAAATCTAGATCAGCAAATGACAAGCCGATTCAGGGAGGTGTTAATTGAGTTTAAAGATTGTTTTGCATGGGACTATACAGAGATGCCGGGATTGGAAAGATCCATCGTAGAGCATAGACTACCAATCAAAGAAGGGTTTAGGCTGCATAAACAGCCGGCCAGGAGGGCAGCGCCCGAAATAGTCCCAAAAATAAAAGAAGAGATAGAGAAATTGTTAGCGGCTGGATTTGTTAGGCCAGCTAAGTATGTAGAGTAGTTGTCGAACATTGTTCATGTAATAAAGAAGAATGGGAAACTAAGAGTCTGTATTGATTTCAGAAATCTTAATATAGCCACTCCCAAAGATGAATACATGATGCCTATTGTCGATTTGTTAATTGATTCGGCCGCAAAACAGGGGTGTAACACCCCGGATTTGATTTCCCAGGCCAGGGCATTACCGCCACACTTTTCTAAACAAGACCCGACCCAAGTCGAGCTCATCTAGAAAAATGCTAAGGCTAAGTTGTATCCATTTTTCAAAACAATTTAAAAACCATTCAATCATGCCCGAACTAAAATCAGAGTATCTCATGCATCACAGTAATAATCAGTGCGGAAGCTAAAAACAAATAAAAACGAGGGCCAAACAGACGGCCAAAAACCAAAGTTCAAAGTCCAGTATCAAAGTCCAGTGCAGAAATTTAAAACAACAATAAAATGCGACAAGTCTTTATTTTTGAGAATCCCATCCAAATGCGCCATCACTTACTCTGCGAAAAAGAGAGACAACAATATTTTTATCAGTACAAACGGTACTGAGTAAGTTAATGTATAGCATAACAAAATTTAAAGATTTAGGAGAGTAATAAAAAGTTGGGAAATTAATTTAACGAACGAGTAAAAATAATTTACGGGGATTTCTTTTTTACGCTTTACCACACCAATGTTCATTTTGATCGAGGACATCCAAACAATACCCGCTTGGGCGCTTATGTCCACAAGCTGCCGGTATCAACGATCCAGGGCCTTAGCCGTTTTGGGATCAATTACCCGCTTGGGCACTTATGTCCACAAGCCGACGGTATCCACAATGTGAGAGCAGCGGACCCTATACAGACACACTCCGGAGCCCTAGGTAACCCCTACGGATACACCTAGGAGTATAGACTCATACAATCACGCAACATAATAATATTTCCTTGGCGCCGTTTTGGCCACCAAAAAGAAGGGGCGGCCCAACGAGCCCACGCCAAGTGCACTTACCCTCCAAATTGAACATCTAACTCGATCAAAACTCACAAAGTTTCAAAAATCATATTTTAATCATTACAACATATATCTACATTTCCAGAATTCATAGGATACATAAAAGAGTAGCAATCGACTCAAAAACTATCGAAACGTACGAAACCAAATTTCACCGGTAAGACTACACTGTGGCAGTTTTCAAAATCATATTAGGAAATGTAGTAAAACTTTGTGGGAAATTCTGAAAATTTTACAGGTGCTAGGAGACATCAAAATAAACATTTTTCTCCGAAATAGGCCTTAGCAAATTCGGACTCTAAGTCGCTCAAAAAAAATCATTTCAGAAACTTGGTTTCAAAAGGGTGCATAGGTCACTGTTCATCCGACCACAGTTTACTTAAAAATCCATAACAATTCGAAGGTTGACCCAAAAATTCTGAAATTTCACAGGCGTAAACTAGACACATAGATGAACAATTTTCATGAAGAAACTAACCATCAAAAATGACCATAGCTAGGAGAAATATGAACTACAAAACTGAACATGCTAGAAATTTAAATCTGTCAACATGTGTAGCAGAAAATACCAGATCCGTTTTCGTCGACCAAATCAAGTCCAAAAATTATGAAAATTTACAGGGATCATCTTTAAAGTGTTAGGAACATTTTTCATTTAGACAAGTTCTTCCAAAAATGAACGGATCTTGATGAAAAACGCTGAACAATTAAAACTATTCGGATAGAAACCCTAATTGACAGTTTTAGCGTAGGATGGAAATCGAACTCTAACTCAACGAATACTCAACCAAAAACTCTAAAAATTGGTATGCACATCATTAACTTACTTCTCAAGAGTATAGTGTCGAAATCCTCTTTGGTTATACTCCCAAATTCGTCCGGAACAGCCTCTCACCTCCAAGATCTACCGAATGAATCCTAATTTGAGGTGTTTGGAGAAAAACTTGATGTTAGGGCCTAGAATCCGAAGTAAAGAGCAAGGGATTGGATTAGAAACCTTACCTAGACGTAGGAGAAGAGATTGGAATGCTTCCAACTCGTCCAAGAACTCAGGAACAAGAAGAACACTCTCAAAGAACTCTCAACTCTCCAAGGAAGTCTGATTTCGGATTAGTGTGAGTGGGGGGTTTTGGTGGGTGATTAAGGATGGGAATGGGGTAATTTAGGTTCCCAAAAGGATGCTTAATGCATTTTGGAAGTATGAGGGACTTAATGACAGTCCAAAACTCGAAATACACTCCCTCAAATCCTATCCATTCCACCTAACAAACCATGGTTCAACTCATCCCCCAAGTTCATGTATCCTCCAAACTTACAGCCATGTAGGGGTTCTAGAAACTTCTAGATTCGTCCAAAAGAGTCCCAATACATCCACCAACATCTGAGACATGAATGTGCATTAATTCCATGAATCAAACTCGAGTAAATGACCTCAAACTTCAAGAAACGCGTAGCAGCGTTTTGAAACGCTGCTACTGGGGTGGCGGCGTGCTGGTGGCGCGCCACCGCGCGGCCACCGCGCCACCCCAGGTAGCGATTTTTTTTTTTTTTATAATATGATTTTTGATCTTTTAAAAATCATATTTGGATTATCCGTGATTGTTGGATACTCCGATAACTCTCTTCGAGTTGCTATCGTGCGAAAATATTTAATTCCGCTCTCCCGGAATTATTTCGGTTGCGATAGTTAAATCCAATTAATTAATTAATTTTTCGGATTTAATACTCGATGTTGATTTCTCGGGTATTACAGTCTACCCTCCTTAGAAATCAACTTCGTCCTCGAAGTTGGGTCGCACGTCGAAAAAAAATAATAATTGGCGCAGAAATTATTGAGGCTTGCAATTTAAAATTCTTACCTCAGCTCGCGACGACTTTGCGCGGGGTGTTACATCCTCTCCCCCTTAGGACTGCAGTTATGCCCCCATAACTGCTCCTGAGTCGCTTCGGAAAAGGTTGGGATATCTCTGCTTCATATCCGCTTCCAATTCCCACGTTGCTTCCTCGGTGCCATGATTTGACCATAGGATTTCCTTGACATCAAGTACCTCGATCGGATACTCCTCGTATGTCAGGTCATCATCTAGCTCAATCACGTCGGGTTGCAACACGTGAGTTGGGTCGTGCACATATTTCTTCAGTTGAGAAACGTGGAATACGTTGTGCACTCGCGACAACTCTGGTGGAAGTGCCAAACGATAAGCCAAGGTACCTACACGATCCAAAATCTCGTACGGACCAATGTAGCGAGGACTTAGCTTCCCTCGTTTACCGAATCGCATCACCCCCTTCATGGGCGATACTTTCAGCATGACCTTGTCTCCCACCTCAAATTCTAACTCTTGCCGCTTAGTGTCGGCGTAGCTCTTCTGCCTATCTTGCGCGGCTTTCATTTTCTGTTGAACCACCTTGATCTTGCTATTCATATCCTCAATGAGCTGCGGTCCAACAACTACCGAATCATCATCCTTCGTCCAGCACAACGGACTACGACACTTCCATCGGTAAAGCGCTTCGAACGGTGCCATGCCTATGCTAGCGTGATGACTGTTGTTGTACGAGAATTCAATCAACGGCAAGTGGTCTTCCCAACTTCCCTTGAATTCGAGTACACACGCTCTTAGCATGTCTTCGAGCGTCTGAATCGTGCGCTCAGTCTGACCGTCCGTCATTGGATGAAAAGCTGTGCTCATCTTGATTTGGGTTCCTAAGGCTTCTTGTAATTTAGTCCAGAAGTTGGAGACGAATCTACTATCCCGGTCTGAGATAATATCATGCGGTACTCCGTGCCTTCGGACCACATTCTCGATGTATGCCTTAGCTAGTTGATCCATCGACCAATTTTCCTTCATTGGTATGAAAATGGCGGTCTTTGTTAACCGGTCAATTATTACCCAAATCTTATTCATTCCTCGGGGAGATCTTGGCAACCCCGAAACAAAATCCATGGAGATGTTGTCCCACTTCCAGCTTGGGATCTCCAATGGCTTTACCAATCCTAGCGGTTTTTGTCTCACTGCCTTCACCTTCTGGCAGGTTATACACTTGGCCACAAAGTCGGCAACATCCTTCTTCATCCGCGGCCACCAATAGATTTTCTTTAAGTCCTTGTACAACTTATCCCCACCAGGGTGGACTGAATAAGGTGTACTGTGGCCTTCTTCCATGAGTCTTCTCTTCAGTTCCTCGCACTTATGAGGAACGCACCATCTTCCTTTAAAACGGACACTTCCATCTTCATGGATCACGAATCCTACCGCCTTACCTTCACCAATTCTTCCTTTGATCCTCTGGAGATTCTCGTCGTCCGGTTGGGTTTCTCGAATCTCGTCAAATACGGTAGATTCAACTGTTATGGCGTTCACTGTCTCCACCACGGTTCCATAATGGACTAGTTCAGTATCTAACTTAGCTAGGTCCATATACAGTCCCGAAGGTAGAATGAGTGTGTTCGCCGTGTGCCTCGTCTTGCGACTCAACGCATCCGCTACGACGTTCGCCTTGCCTTCATGGTAGGCTATATCCAGATCGTAATCCTTGATCAGCTCGAGCCATCTCCTCTGCCTCATATTTAACTCTTTCTGAGTAAATATATACTTGAGGCTTTTGTGATCTGTAAACATCCGACAAGTTCGTCCATATAGATAGTGTCGCCAGATCTTAAGAGCGAACACTACCGCTGCTAGTTCCAGATCATGTGTCGGGTAGTTTACCTCGTGCGTCTTGAGTTGCCTTGATGCATAAGCAATTACCCTTTGGTTTTGCATTAGCACGCAACCAAGACCTTCTTTTGAGGCGTCGCTACACACCTCATAATCCTCAGTCTCTGATGGCAACGCTAAAACCGGTGCTGATGTGAGTCTCCCCTTAAGCTCACGGAATGATTGCTCACACTCAGCTGTCCAATCAAACTTCAATCCTTTCTTCAGCAATTGGGTCATCGGTCTCGCAATTTTAGAAAATTCCTTCACGAACCTTCGGTAGTATCCGGCTAGACCTAGGAAACTTCTTACCTCGGTCTGGTTTGTTGGTGCCGGCCAATCAGACACTGCTGATATCTTCGCCGGGTCGACTGATACTCCTTTAGCCGATACTATATGACCTAGAAAAGCGACTTCATTCTTCCAAAACTCGCACTTAGACAGCTTCGCGTAGAGCTGATTCTTCCTCAAAAGTCCGAGTACTTGGTGCAAATGACTACTATGCTCTTCCTCATTCCTCGAGTAAACTAGGATGTCGTCGATGAATACGACTACACATGTGTCTAGTAACTCTCGGAAAACGCTATTCATGAGGTTCATGAATACTGCGGGAGCATTAGTCAGACCGAAGGACATTACGGTGAATTCGTAGTGTCCATATCTTGTTCGGAATGCTGTCTTGGGTATATCGTTCTCGGCGATACACAATTGGTGGTATCCCGACCTTAGATCAACCTTTGAAAATACCGACGCTCCTTTCAGTTGATCGAAGAGATCTTCGATCCTAGGTAGCGGGTACTTGTTCTTAATCGTCACTTGATTAAGACCTCGGTAGTCGATGCACAATCGGAGTCCGCCGTCCTTCTTTTTCACGAACAGGACTGGAGCTCCCCATGGTGATGTGCTCGGCCGAATATATCCCTTAGATAACAACTCCTCTAGTTGTTCTTTCAGCTCCTTCATCTCAGCAGGCGCCATGCGATATGGTGCCTTCGACACCGGTTCAATTCCGGGCACGAGATCGATCATGAACTCCACTTCTCGCTCAGGAGGCATTCCTGGGATATCTTCCGGGAAGACATCTGGGTATTCGTTCACGACGGGGATACTATCGATCTTGTTCTCCTCGGCTTCCAGATTATGCACGTAGCACGCGTACAGTTGGTATCCCTTCTGCATGAGATTGCAGAACTTTACTGCATTTACTATCTTGGCACCCTTCTTCTGAGGCTGCATATAGTAAATGACCTTCTTTCCGCGACTCTTTGCCAACGAGATCTTCTGCTTCTGGCACTCGATGATAGCCTTGTACCTCGTCAACCAGTCCATTCCCAAAATGATGTCGAAATCCTTAAGGTCAAATTCTATGAGATTCGCAAAGAATTCAGTGTTCTTGATTACTATCGGGATCCCGTCATATCGTTTGGAACACGATACTACCTTACCCGATGGTAATTGGATTCTTAAGTTAATGTTATTCGGCGCTGGTAGATCTAACGCAGATATAATTCTCGTGGAAATCAAAGAACAACTCGCTCCTGAGTCAAATAAGACCTTGACAGGTACGCTTAAAGCAGTAAACGTACCTTCGATCACATCGCCTTGAGCCGCTAAGTCAGCTTGATTTATCACGTTCAGGCGTCCTACTGGCCTCCCTTGATTCCCATGCTGGTTTGGATTCTGAGGTGGCCTCTGTGCCTGCGGAAATCTCTGCCCTTGGTTGTCCTGCTGGTTTGGCCCGGCTGGCCTGTTACCCTGAGGACGGTTTATCAGGTCCAACCTCTTGTCAATGCGGTCCTCCCTCGTCCGGCATTCCTTTTTCATGTGACCTTCTCGGCCACACCGGTAACACTGCCCCGGTCTTGGGCACTCACGCACCAGGTGCGGAATGTTGCATTCCCGGCATCTGGGTATGAAGGCGCCCTGGTTATCCGGCCTCCAACCTCCTTGGCCTCCTCGGTTGAGTTCTCTGTTATCCGGCTTCCTATGACCATCATTCCTCCCTTGGTCATTTCCCCTCCTGAAGTGATTTCCAGAGTTGTTGTTCCGGTTCTTCTTATCGAAATTGTTTAGGCCCTTGCTCGCCTCTCCATGATCCTTGCGCTTCAGCTGTTGTACTCGTGCAATTGCCACTGCACGATCGTAAACAGCTTGCAGAGTAGTGTGCTGTCCGCCAACCAAGATCTCTCTGATGCTGAGATTCAGCCCCATCTCGAATTTCTGGGCTTTATCAGCATCGGTTGGTACCAGCCTTGGAGTGAATCGGACGAGCTCCTTAAACTTCGCATAGTATTCTTGAACTGTCTGAGTGCCTTGTCGGAGATTAATGAATTCCTCATACTTAGCAGTCTTTGTACTGAGGGGATAGAACCTTTCCCTCATCATCTCCTTAAACTCTTCCCAGAAGTAGGCATGTTCACCATCAGCAAGTCCTTCTTGGTGGTTTTGCCACCATTCGTCAGCTTCTCCGCTCAAGTAGTACACAGCCACGCCAACTTTCTCATTCGCGGGACACCTGATGGCAGTAAGCAGTTTGTCAAAAGTCCTTAGCCAATCCTCCAACTTCGCGGGATCCTCCTGTCCCTCGTAATGAGGCGGCTGGTAAGGGTTTACCATCGCCAGATAATTTATCCGAGCTGCTGGGGTGGTACTGCTGCTTGAGCTCGGTTGACTTCCGCGTTTCCTAGAGCAACAAGGACTTGCTCAACTGTCCTCAACCTTTCATCAAGTGCGTTGGGAACAGGGTTAGCTTGAACTCCCGGATTCGGCGGGTTCGCATCGGCTGGAGCATTAACGTTCTCATTCACTGGAATCTCAGCTCTAGGTCTCCCTCTGGGCGGCATTCTGATGATCAAGCACGCAGAGGTTAGATTCGCGGTTAGATGAAAGTTAATAGTCAAGTTAGACTATGGTTAGAACTCAGTCTCATAGGTTCTAAGTGCTAAAGACCACTGAAATGGGCAAGGAAGGAAAGAGAAATACTAAATACGAAATTCCACTAGATAAATGCTTTAACAGCGAGGGTTACATCATGATATACTTACTAAGTTATCACTACGTAAAATGTGATAACGTAACGACAACAAGATGTGAATATACGAACACGCAATAATCAGAAACTAGCAAAAGCAAATAACGGAGTCCAACACAGAAACCACACGCAACCCCTAAAGCAAATAGTCCGGAGAGTAGCCGAGCATCCTACGGTCGGCCTCTACCTCCTCGTCGGTATCAAGAGGCAGTGGAGGGTTCTCCACAACCTCCTCGGGGTCCTCTTCTTCTACAACGTTAATGAACTCATCGGGGTCAAACTCCTCCTCCTCCTCCATCTCTGGCTCGGGGTTAAGCTGGTTTTGCAGCCCAACAATGACTTCCTCCAACGCAAATATACGTCCTTGCAGCATATGCACGTGATGTCGGCAATCCTCGAACTCGGCTGCAAGAGCATCATGGCGAGCAGCCATCTGGGTACTCCTAATGGTCATAGCCTCCATCCTCTCCTCTATAGCCACAATCCTATTTCTATCGTTTGCGGCATCCCTAGAGATATGGCGAAGTTCGTGCGTGATATCCGACATGGAGCACAATAAACGCATGATGGAATCTTGTAACCTCGGGTCGGCCATCTAATCATGCAAATTTTACATTAAGCGATATGCCACACATAAAGAATAATTTTGTTAATGCACATGCTTCCCCCCAAAAATAGTACTAAGTTTTTAAGACTTGTCGATTTTGCAAGATATATTTTTCCATGGGTTTTAAAAATAAAATTCCCTTTTTCCATGGAAATAATACTTAAAATGCTTAAAAATAATATTGAATAAGTTGGGCCTCTATAGTGGGCCGAAAAATAATAGCTTTAAAATTTTCGGGCTCTGATACCACTTTGTAACACCCCGGATTTGATTTCCCAGGCCAGGGCATTACCGCCACACTTTTCTAAACAAGACCCGACCCAAGTCGAGCTCATCTAGAAAAATGCTAAGGCTAAGTTGTATCCATTTTTCAAAACAATTTAAAAACCATTCAATCATGCCCGAACTAAAATCAGAGTATCTCATGCATCACAGTAATAATCAGTGCAGAAGCTAAAAACAAATAAAAACGAGGGCCAAACAGACGGCCAAAAACCAAAGTTCAAAGTCCAGTATCAAAGTCCAGTGCAGAAATTTAAAACAACAATAAAATGCGACAAGTCTTTATTTTTGAGAATCCCATCCCAATGCGCCATCACTTACTCTGCGAAAAAGAGAGACAACAATATTTTTATCAGTACAAACGGTACTGAGTAAGTTAATGTATAGCATAACAAAATTTAAATATTTAGAAGAGTAATAAAAAGTTGGGAAATTAATTTAACGAACGAGTAAAAATAATTTACGGGGATTTCTTTTTTTACGCTTTACCACACCAATGTTCATTTTGATCGAGGACATCCAAACAATACCCGCTTGGGCGCTTATGTCCACAAGCTGCCGGTATCAACGATCCAGGGCCTTAGCCGTTTTGGGATCAATTACCCGCTTGGGCACTTATGTCCACAAGCCGACGGTATCCACAATGTGAGAGCAGCGGACCCTATACAGACACACTCCGGAGCCCTAGGTAACCCCTACGGATACACCTAGGAGTATAGACTCATACAATCACGCAACATAATAATATTTCCTTGGCGCCGTTTTGGCCACCAAAAAGAGGGGGCGGCCCAACGAGCCCACGCCAAGTGCACTTACCCTCCAAATTGAACATCTAACTCGATCAAAACTCACAAAGTTTCAAAAATCACAATTTAGTCATTACAACATATATCTACATTTCCAGAATTCATAGGATACATAAAAGAGTAGCAATCGACTCAAAAACTATCGAAACGTACGAAACCAAATTTCACCGGTAAGACTACACTGTGGCAGTTTTCAAAATCATATTAGGAAATGTAGTAAAACTTTGTGGGAAATTCTGAAAATTTTACAGGTGCTAGGAGACATCAAAATAAACATTTTTCTCAGAAATAGGCCTTAGCAAATTCGGACTCTAAGTCGCTCAAAAAAAATCATTTCAGAAACTTGGTTTCAAAAGGGTGCATAGGTCACTGTTCATCCGACCACAGTTTACTTAAAAATCCATAACAATTCGAAGGTTGACCCAAAAATTCTGAAATTTCACAGGAGTAAACTAGACACATAGATGAACAATTTTCATGAAGAAACTGACCATCAAAAACGACCATAGCTAGGAGAAATATGAACTACAAAACTGAACATGCTAGAAATTTAAATCTGTCAACATGTGTAGCAGAAAATACCAGATCCGTTTTCGTCGACCAAATCAAGTCCAAAAATTATGAAAATTTACAGGGATCATCTTTAAAGTGTTAGAAACATTTTTCATTTAGACAAGTTCTTCCAAAAATGAACGGATCTTGATGAAAAACGCTGAACAATTAAAACTATTCGGATAGAAACCCTAATTGACAGTTTTAGCGTAGGATGGAAATCGAACTCTAACTCAACGAATACTCAACCAAAAACTCTAAAAACTGGTATGCACATCATTAACTTACTTCTCAAGAGTATAGTGTCGAAATCCTCTTTGGTTATACTCCCAAATTCGTCCGGAACAGCCTCTCACCTCCAAGATCTACCGAATGAATCCTAATTTGAGGTGTTTGGAGAAAAACTTGATGTTAGGGCCTAGAATCCGAAGTAAAGAGCAAGGGATTGGATTAGAAACCTTACCTAGACGTAGGAGAAAAGATTGGAATGCTTCCAACTCGTCCAAGAACTCAGGAACAAGAAGAACACTCTCAAAGAACTCTCAACTCTCCAAGGAAGTCTGATTTCGGATTAGTGTGAGTGGGGGGTTTTGGTGGGTGATTAAGGATGGGAATGGGGTAATTTAGGTTCCCAAAAGGATGCTTAATGCATCTTGGAAGTATGAGGGACTTAATGACAGTCCAAAACTCGAAATACACTCCCTCAAATCCTATCCATTCCACCTAACAAACCATGGTTCAACTCATCCCCCAAGTTCATGTATCCTCCAAACTTACAGCCATGTAGGGGTTCTAGAAACTTCTAGATTCGTCCAAAAGAGTCCCAATACATCCACCAACATCTGAGACATGAATGTGCATCAATTCCATGAATCAAACTCGAGTAAATGACCTCAAACTTCAAGAAACGCGTAGCAGCGTTTTGAAACGCTGCTACTGGGGTGGCGGCGCGCTGGTGGCGCGCCGCCGCGCGGCCACCGCGCCACCCCAAGTAGCGATTTTTCTTTTTTTTTTTTTTTTATAATATGATTTTTGATCTTTTAAAAATCATATTTGGATTATCCGTGATTGTTGGGTACTCCGATAACTCTCTTCGAGTTGCTATCGTGCGAAAATATTTAATTCCGCTCTCCCGGAATTATTTCGGTTGCGATAGTTAAATCCAATTACTTAATTAATTTTTCGGATTTAATACTCGATGTTGATTTCTCGGGTATTACAAGGGGATGTTATCCTTTATGGATGGATATTCGGGATACAACCAAATCTTTACGGCCGAAGAAGATGTGCATAAAACTGCATTTAGGTGCCCTGGAGCTATTGGGATATATGAATGGGTAGTAATGCCATTCGGGTTGAAGAATGCAGGAGCTACATATCAAAGGGCCATGAACTATGTCTTCCATGATTTAATAGGAGACTGTGTAGAAGTCTACATCGACGATGTCATGGTCTGATCCAAAGATGTGGAAAGCCATTTGGACGATTTACGAAGAGTATTTGCAAGAATGAGGCTACATGTAGTTAAAATGAATCCAGCCAAATGTGCTTTTGGAGTGCAAGCAAGGAATTTTCTTGGGTTCTTGGTACACAACAAAGGCATTGAAGTTGATGCAAACAAAACCAGTGCCATCCAGGAAGCTAGGCCTTCACATGATAGGAAAATTTTACAAAAATTCCTTGGTCAGATCGGTTTTCTAAGACGATTCTTGGCAAATGCGGCCGGGAAGTCAAAGCCATTAACCGATCTACTAAGACTGAATAAAGAAGAGGAATTCAAGTGGGGAGTCGACCAACAGATAGCCTTCGAAGAGTTGAAACAGGCTTTGTTAAGTCCACCAGTGTTGGTCCCTCCAATCCTCGGCCGACCTTTAAAGCTATATATAGCAGCGGCCGAAGAGTCTATTGGAGCATTATTGGCTCAAGAAAACGACGAAGGAAGAGATCAGGCGATTTATTACCTGAGCCGAATTCTTAAGGATGCAGAATTAAGGTACTCGCCGATTCATAAACCGTGTTTAAGTTTTTATCATGCATGCCAAAAGCTAGAATATTATATCCAGCCAAGGCAAGTGATAATAGTAGCATCAATTGATATAGTCAAGATTATGATGAATGATCCAATCAGTAGCCGAAGAATGGCCAAATGGGCCATGAGGTTAAACGCGTACGATCTTAAGTATCAACCGCTTAAGCTATGAAAGGTCAAGCCGTAGCCGATTTTCTGGCCGATCATCCGATGTCTTCAACATCCAACGATATTGAAGAACAATTTCGGCCGAAAGTGATGGAAGAAATAGTGCATCCGTGGACGATGATGTTTGATGGTTCCAAGGCCGCCTCAGGAGTTGGGGCAGGGTTCACACTACATACACCGGAGGGCAAGGTATAAAAATACTTCGTACAATTGTCGAATTCCTATACGAACAACCAGGCGGAATACAAAGCGTTGATTTCGGGATTACAACGGCTGATAGAAGAAGGATTAAAGGCTATTATAATCAAAGGAGATTCGCAAGTGGTTATTCAGCAGTTGCCAGGAGATTTTTCGGTTAAAAGTTCTCAGTTGATAAGACTGTACGAAGAAGCAATTGGTCTATTGGAAGAATTTGACGATGTAGACATTGAATATATCCCAAGAGAAAAGAATGAGTTAGCCAATGAATTGGCTCAACACGCAGCTAGATATCGGCTGATGCCGATAGCAGGAAACATGGAAATACATTTGGCCGAAACGGAGAAGGCCGAATGGATTAAAGAGATAGCGCGAACTTTGGAAGATCCAGCCAAAAAACAGAAGACGATGGATTATATAATAATAGGGGGATTACTCTTCAAGCGAGCCATTGATGGAGTATTACTCAGATGTGTCGGAGAAGAAGATGCTAAAAGAGTAATGGGAGAAGTACATGAGGGAATAGGCGGCGCACATCGTGCAGGAAATTCAATGAACTGGAGTATCATTCGGCTAGGATATTATTGGCCGAATATGGGAACAGATTGTGAGAGATACACAAAAGGATGCCGCGAATGTCAAAAGTATGGGCCGATTCAGAAGTTACCAGCCGAAGAACTACATATAATGATTAAGCCATGGCCATTTCGAGGATGGGCTATGGATATCATTGGAAAAATTCATCCCTCTTCGTCAAAAAGGCATGAGTTTGTGTTAGTGGCAATGGACTATTTCACGAAATGGGCCGAAGCACAAGCATATGTCAGTATTTCCCAAGAAGAGGTTATTGAGTTTATTAAAAGACAATTGATCTACAGATTCGGAATTCCACAGATGATTCTAATAGATAGAGCAACAGTATTTGTGGGAGAAAAAGTCAAGGCCTTTGCGGACGAATACAGAATAAAGATCGTACACTCGTCACCATATTATCCACAGGGAAATGGGCAGGCAGAGGCCACGAACAAGCAACTGATAGGGATTATAAAGAAGATGATTGAAGATCAGCCAAGGAAGTGGCATGAGAAGTTGTCTGAGGCTTTGTGGGCTTATCGAAATGCCAAGACTTCAGCTACTGGATTTACGCCATTTCGACTGACATATGGGATGGATGCAGTACTTCCAGCCGAAATAACAGTGCCGACTTTGAGAACGAGCCAAGCAGATTTGATGTCGGCCGAACAGTACGACCAATCAATGAAGGACGAATTATTGGATGTCAATTCCGATCGGGCACAAGCATTTGAAAATTTACAGAAGAATAAAGATGTCATGGCCGATTGGTACAATAAGAGAATTCGTGTTAAGCGATTTGAAGTTGGCGATTTAGTGTGGAAAGTTATATGGCCACCCAAATAGAAGGATGACCGATTGGGAAAGTGCAGCCCCAATTGGGAGGGGTCGTTTATTGTTCAGACGAAATTGCCAAATGGAGCATACATGTTAGTGGACGAAAATGGAGAACAAATGTCAAATCCAGTCAATGCAAGATATATGAAGAAATATTACACTTCAGTTTGGGATTAAACATCAAGCAAAAACAGTAAACATTTTATTTCATGGACGAACATTACAAAGAGGAGCTACTTCGGCCGAAAGCGGCGTCGATAGTCCGAAATTACAATATACAAGGGAAACATCCTAATCTAGGCTGGCATATACAAGGGAAGGGTCCTAAGAATGGGAACTGTAGGATTGTGTCAAGCAACCTAGCCTTTTATAAAGCCACCACGATACATCGGCGGAACCAAAAGCGGTGGCGAGACCACTTACACCAAAATCGTAATGCCGATTGACCCAACCACCAAGCCTCAAACTCTGGGGGCGGTAGAACGAACAATACAACGTCCCAGAGGTGGAAGTCAAACTCGGGTGCAGCATCCGCACGATCTTAGATAAGATGAGGATGGATGCAACCGAGGCAAACAACCAAGGCGGTGGAGGAAAGAGAAAATGGAGGAACCACTAAGAGAAGTGGGTTCCCCATTAGACAAGGTCCGACAGGATATGCAACCGCAAAGTAGAAAAGAGTCTTGTTCGCATAACCGTCGAGACCTTCATTTGAAAAAACAGTCAGAGATCCTCGTCCATATGAGTATGGTGAAAAGGATGTTAGCTGAAATCGTGCCGCATGAGCAAAGGGTTTTCGTATCACGTCTGGAGATCCTTGCAGTAAGGCATCAGTTAAACACCATGGGGGCACCGAAGACAGACGATCGAATAAAGAAAAGAGAAGAATCATATTTCTACAAGGAAAAGTGAAGAAGTGATGGATAGGCATCTAGGAGGCCGAGTATTTATAAGAGGAGGATAAATGCTCAGCAGAAGAAACGATCAATATTAAAAGTTATTTATGGAAAGGCGTTACAGCTGATTCCCGATAAAAGCTGCTGACATTCAGAAATCAGTAATAAAGAAGACCGAAAATCATGGAATCTGATAAGATACATATCGTATTGCAGAAGAAAAAAGATACGAGTCAGAAAATACATTTCGTCGCCCGATACAAATCATAAAAGAAAAGTGGCCGATTATAGCTAGCAAGAACAGCCGAAAAATGATCTAACAAATTTGTATTCATAAGAATGGGTCAATGCCAATATCATAAGACAACATCCAATATACAAAATGAATGAAGAGGGAGCTAATGGTCCTCGCTGTCATCGAAATGAATGTCTTCGTCCAAGCCTTGCAAAGCGCCAATTGGAGGATTAGCGGAGGACGAAGGATTCACAGTCGGATCTGGATCAACTGCAGGAGAAGGACGAGGGATGTTGCTAGATGAGGGACGATCAGTTGCCAGATCAGCATTGACAAGTCCAGAAGATGGCAAAGGGTCGGGCGATTGAAAGGGAACACCGGATTTCCCTGAAGAAAAGAAAAGAAAGGATGAGGAGCTAAGAAGATACAAGAAATAGAGCACAAAGGAAAAAGATAAAGTACCAGCAGGAGCTTTCGAAGAGGAATGGGCATCATTGGACGGAGAAGTCTCGATCTCCTATGGGTCCAGAGGAAACATGCTCGGTGGAGAAATGACGTGAGTGGTACGCTTACCACCAAGACTCTGGATGGCCAAGTCGAGATGGCCAACCAAGGATTGAGTATCGGCCCATTTTTCTTGGAAGGTGATAAGAACATAATCATTGAAACTGGATCTCATGGCCAAATAGGAAGCATTCCGATGAAAATCCAGGACCTTTGCTTTGGGAACTTCGACTGATTGATGATGAGATTTTATAGATCGCTTCAAGTCAACCGATTTTCGTCTAATTTGATCTAGAGCCAATTTCAACTCCTGTTCCTTCCGTTGAAGTCTGGCTATTTCTAAACAAGTCAAAGAAAGGTCCTCTTTATTCTTAAGCTCATGAGAATTCGTTTCGGAAAGGATGTCCATCTGAGCTCGATATTCAGCCGAATAGTTGTCGAATTCGGCCTGGGAAGAAGCCGCAGCCTCTCGTTCGGCAGAAAGCTGATTCCGCATTACTAAATGAGCCCTGAGTTCTTGGTCTAGAGAGAGGACAGACTTAGTGATCGTCTGAAGGGTGGCATCCAAATTCAAAGAAACCATCTCTTCGTGGAAATATTGATCAAGATGAGACAAGAGGAGGAGGATCGGTTTCGGATCAACGAACTCCACGTCAGATTGCCTAGCAATCATGTTGCATAATTGGCCTAAACAATCTCCAAGATGGGCCGAAGGATCTAACGGAAGTGAAGACGAAGAAACAGGAGAGAAGAAATCATCCAGTACATGCCGGTCAAGGAATGGAGATAAAGGCACCTGAATGGCAGAAGCATCGTCAACAGTCGTACCACCAGTAGTAGGGTCGAGAGATCCCAAACCAGCCAGGGACAAAGACGTAGCAGGAATCCTTAGCCGATTGAAGAGGTTCAACCAAAGAAGGAATAACAGGATTAGTCAGAGCGGGATCCTGGACCAGTTGCTGAGGTTCGGCCGAAGAGGGATCAGCAGGAGCAGCCGAATCATGGTCATCTATCGACATCCGGGGCTCAGTAACGAGGCAGTCCGAACCCGTGGTCAAAACAGGAGAAATGGTGGACGATGGTAGAGCATTAGAGATCTAACAAAGGAAAGAAGAAAAATGATTAGTTGAGAGGGAAGGTATACAGAAAAGAGATAAGAAAAAGAGAGGGGAAGCAACGCACCATAAAACGAGTAATAGGAATTTTGCCAAGAGGCGAGCGAGAAGAACGCTTCCGAGTCTTGGTAGAAGAAAGAGAACCAGCAAGAGGGGCCGGAGGAGAAATAAGTCTTTTTCGGCCAGGGTCCGAGGTAGTAGGATGAAGGGCACCTGTATGAAAAAAATGACAACCGAATAAGTAAGAAAAAGTGCAAAGTGAGAAGGAGAAATACAATCAAGAAGGAAACATATCTGGACGCGAAGAAGAAGGCGCACTGAGAATTCGCTTAGGAGTGGAGTCCGGCGAAGATAAAGGATAAGAAGAGAAAGGCAAGATAGGAGAGAAACCACTCCGCTGCAGGAGTGGGTTGAGGTCGGCACCAAAGAAGGTACGAGCAACGCCGTCCCACCAAAGCCGAAAATGAGATGTGGAGAGCCCAGCACGAACAAGGAACTTCGGCACATCAAAATCAATTAGACGCCAATGATAAGAGGAACACTGTTTGCGGCTGGAGGAAGGAGTAAGTCGCTTATCAACCCGATAAGCCTCTACTAAATCTTGGCCGAAACCAAACTGACGGCTGACCAAATGAGGATTGTAGACCTCAAAAGGAATGGCAGCATTAGGAAGAGCCGTGGAACCATTAAAAATAGGACGGGGAAGGATGCATCGGTTCCAAATTTGAGCAAGAGCCACAGGAAGAAGGGTTCCAAAGGGGGCGGTAGCAATCTCTTTTACCCAGGCGAAATCGGCTCTCCGGTAATAATAATGAGAGAAGGACTGATCAGCAGTTCGGCCTAAGAAGTAGCTGATCCAGTGCGGAATTGACATGGCAGGAAGGGATGTCCCCAGAAGATCAAGACCAACAAAATGGTCAGAACGAATATCGTGTGGAGGGAAACCAGAGACATCACGAAAATGCCAAACCAACCACAAGTGAAGGAACCATAAAGGGCCCCAGGCTTTATCCGAAAAACCTTTATCCCAACCTGAAATAGTAGTCGATATACCCACATACAGATGGGCAAGAAAGAAATCAGCCAACGGTAAGGCTGTTCTGTTGAGGATCGCAGAGGATAGGGTATAGGTTTCAAGAGGAACTCCTTTGGAAGGAGTACACCAGAAGAACCGCATAAGAAAATACATCATAAAAGCTAGAGGTTCCTGAGGATGAGGAACAGGCGAAGAGACGTCACTCTGATCAATAATCCAACTATGGAAAGTCTTGTTGGAAGGAAAACAAGTGGTCTTCTCCTTGGGATGAGGCTTCGAGGCGACGCCAAGATTGTCCCCACGAACAGAAAGGTTCAAGAGGAGTTTCACATCCTGAATGGTGGGAGTCATCATACCCCAAGGGAAGCAAAAACAATTTACAGAGGAATTCCAGAAACACAGAAGGGCCTGAATAGGACGAAGGTCGGTCGGAAAGGACATGGTACTAAGAAGGATCAAACGACGAGTATAGGATTTGGACCAGGACTCGTGACAATGTGGCTCAAGATGATGATACCAAGCCACGTAGTCAGCTGAAGTCGAAGGCCAGTTAGCAAATGACGGGGTAAAAAGTTGAGAAGAAAACCAGGGGGCATACAATGGTATAGAATGGTTTTCAAAAATGCCAGCGGTACACTCGTCGATCTCTTCGGGAATACCTAACGGGCCTAGGGAGTAAAAGCCTTCAGGAAGAAGACGAACTGCAGAATGAGAAGCAAAAGAACTCTCAATTTTAAGAATTTCAGAAGAGGGAGCGGGAATGGAACGAGGATCCATCGGAGAAGATGAACAGAAAAGCGAAGAAGAATATGAAAGGGCGGAGAGGAGATAGTTTACTCCAAGGAAGAGAGGCTACGTAAATAGAGTAATGATGACAGGATTTCTCGAATAAAAGAGATAACCGTCGAATGGCAACGTGGGTAAATTACTTGGGCTCATTCCAGAGACGAAAATTCGCCTAAGTAAGGAGGGCATCTGTTGGGGCCATAAGGGTAGTGGGCCACGAAGAATTGATTGGGCCATACAAAATGGGCCAGAAAAGAATTTAAAAGGAAGATGGACTTAGAATTGATGTGGCCGAGGAAACTAAAGACGGACGATTAAGATCAAACGAAAGTCTGGACGAAGGGAGATTTCCAAGAGCAAGAAATATCGGCCTAAATGGAGTACGGGCAGCCGACGAAGGAAGAGTAAAAATCGACTCAGATGAATCGGCCGGAGGGCGGTTATCAGGGCTCCGGCTATAAATAGAGGATGCCATGCACATAATCAAGGGAGACCAATCCACCCCAAAATTCATTTATGCTAATTTCAATTCTTTGTATCTTTACTGCTTTCCTTTATCAACTTTCCTAGACTATAGCTTAGCTTGTAGCGGTTACCTTTTTCCCAATCCACCGTTGTTTCTCAACAACCGGTAGTTTGGTTCTATTTTTCCGGTGAATTCACCGTTGTTTCATAACAATCGGTAGATTCTCCATTGTATCCAGTTTGCCATTATAATTCTAGTGAATATTCAGTCAATTTTGGGCGTAATTAGTCAAGTTTGGGCGCATTATTATAATCCAGACCCGTAATCGGTTTGATCCTTTTCCGATAGCCTCCCTTGAGGAGAAAAAGGTCCTTGGCTCGATGCTAGCCATACACATACGTATCAAAAAATGGGCGAGACGGGAGTAATACTAGTACTTGTTAATCCAACAAAAGAAGATCGCTTTATGGTCAAACTCATTAGAAGGAATGTTCTCCGATGCAAATAAGTCACACCATCTACTTACCCATTTTTTATAAGATTTTCTGGCAGCAGAATAGGGAAACTTCTCTTTGGGCACTGGGCGCAATTGCCATATCCATAGTATTTCTGGATAAAGGTAACCCCAGGAGCAATGCTATATCTAAAAGTGTGGGAGAAAGAATACACAAGGGAAAACAAAGACATTGATATGCCGATTCCAATGGGTGATCAATAGCTGGATGTATATGTTGTCGTAAGCAAAGGAACGTGCGGTCACTTCAAATATCTCCACGATGCCCCATCGCTTCCAATCGGCCTCGTAGTGCTCGCGAAGGCGATGATACCACGGCAAGTAACGCTCCAGACAGTTCACCGGCCTGGTGGGGGCACCAGGAATCATACATTCATGCCTAAACCAGAAGGCAGCGTTCAGGGCAGGAAGGAATTGTCTTAAGGAAAGGCCTCCAATGTCGCTTCCTCGACAGAGTCAGGAGAAGTCCAAGGTTCGAGGGAAGGGCCGCCCATCTGGGAAAGAGCTAATGTTAGGTTTGGTTGCTATGGCGAATTTTTCTTAGAATCGTAGGATTTGCAGAGGAATCGGGGAGAAAAGGAATGAAAGGACAATCATTTTTCCAAAAACCCCAATATATATGAAAAAGTGTTGATGACGTGGAAGCTCAAACGATGCGATATGACGGTGTTTGGTGAAACGCGTTCTGAAATTAGGGTCGTCATTTCAAGGAAAGGAGTAATCATGATTATGAGTTTGGCCAAGTTCCCTAGGAACGCTTTCCAATGGTGCGGAGTGAAACTTTTGACAATTTCCCACACGAGTATTTTCGAAATAATATAACCCCGGTCATGATTTTATTTAATGAAAATCATTTTATGAAGGCGGAGTTAGGATTAGGGATATATTTATAGGTTGTCACGTTTTTATTACTCGTGTTAAGAAACTGTGGCCCGAAAGTGCACGGTGTCAAAAATTGCAGTAATTTATAGTAAGACCGGATCGTTCACTGGAGGATGTGCGATAGAAGCAGGGCCCACGTCGTTTTACTAGATTTTCCATTCGTATTGCTCCAATTGGTCTGAAAGTGGTTAACATCTACTAACATGAATTTAAACTAAACTACAAAAGCGTTTAAATTTACTCTACAAAGCAAATAAGTCTAATCTAGAAAGCGGGTAAAGATTATTCTAAGAATGCGATAGATACTATCTATAAAAGCAATGAAAATTTACATTGTGCTAGCTATGAAGCTGAATCACAATGTAGACAGAAAGGACAGGAAGAGAAGAATAAATATTGGACAAGATTCAGATACAGCAGTATTAAACTTCCATTTTTATACACAGATATTGGTTTGGGATAATTCTACCAGATAGCTAATTCTCATGCTCTCAATACTGCGTTCCCTTTAACAGACAGGTACTTAAAATATGAGTTTACATGTTCTTAATACCACAAATTCTAAGATACCATAGATTTGTAACTGCCCTGGCCTGGGTATGTTACTTCATCTGTGGTGGACAAGCAACACCTGACAAATCGTTTATTGAAATGCCAAGTACTGCTATCATTCTCCCATGTCACACCCAAAGATTCTAATTAAGCCTGAACTATCCCTTAACTATCAATCCTAGTAGCATTACACAACTCTCAGTACAACCGAGTGACCGCTAATGAAAGCATTTAAAAGAAAGCGATAAAGAAAGCATTTAAAATCCTATCACTCGGAGGTTTGAAGGTCTGACCCTGGTTGTAACACCCCGATTTTTGGTCACCCAGGTCGGGATGTCACCGCCACATCTCCATAGTAAGACACGGTTTCTCCGAGCTTACTACAGAGATGCAAGGCTAGGTATTGCAGAATTTAAAAACATTTAAATCATTCAAAATAGCCCATACAATATAATTCGAAAATAATACTAGCATAGCGCAGCGGAAATAAATGGTTTTGTACAGTATCGCAGCGGAAAATATAAATAGGGCCGACATGGCCAAAACACGGGTTAAACAGGCCCGTTCATAATATAGTCTAAAGTACGAATTTAAAAGCAAAACAAAATTCCCAAAATCCCATGCATGATTCGTGCTCACACATGCTCATTCCAAATATTCTGTAAGAAAAGGAAATAAAACGGTTTTGGTCAGCAAATTTGCTGAGTAAGTTAACACATGCATGATCGTAGGGTTTAAAAGCCATTAATCGAATAACTTACTAAAAGCATGATAGTAACATAATATGTAATTTCATCTAATCAACTATCCAATAGTATAATTTATCTCAGGGCTCTATTTAATAACACATATCGCATGGTTTAAGATAAAAGCCATAATTTAAATAAATCATTTAAATAATTTAATTGGACAACAATATAATTTAATCTAATTTAATTTAATTTATAATCCCCATTACATCCCCGATTTGGTATTTCAAAGTTTCACGATAGCATCGCGATGTCAACAAGTTTAGCCGGTAGCCCGGCGACCGCAACCGTATCAGCCATACCCAGTACCACTCCGGAGCCTCGGGAAACCCATACGGATATTCACGAGAGTGTAGGCTCTATATTTCGCCGTTTTGGCAATATCACATTTCAAGTTTAGCGCGCGGGGTCACCATCGTCCATTATGGCACGAAGTGAATCGTTAGGGGGCACCCTGCAGACCACTCACCCCTAATTTTAATTTATCAAGTTTGTAAGGGGATTTAATTTTTAAAATCTGACTTCAATTGTATTTATTTAAAAATAATATCTCAACTCGTTTCAACCCTAAAGGTTAATTCCATGTTTCAACAAGATTTCAAGATTTTGTTTCCGGTAAACCACAGTTTCCTCTAAAATTCGTCTAAAATCAGATTTAATTCCAAAAATTCCAACATTTCACGACTGACTCAGAAACGTCGAGATCTACAACTTTCATGTTTTAACTTTTTCAATCCAAGATACCGAAATAGGTCAAAATCACCAATTTTCGCATAAGAACAATTCTGTCAGAGTTTAATGTGCCACCGTTTAAAGATTTCGAATTCTACCATATCAATTCAACTCCAAATTTAATGAAATTTGACATAGATCATCTTAAGACAATTATCTACGACTTTCATGTTCGGCCAAAGATCTAAAACAGTCTAGATCCTATGTCAAAAACGTGATCAAGATCATTCCTAAGTTCTGTCCAAGATTTCAAGATCTAGATTCAAACAGCTCGGTTTCGGTGGGTTTTCACATATCAAATCAACTCCAAAAATTCTCAAATTTTTACAGTAGCTAGATCTAAGTCTTAGGAACGTTCTTCGTGTTTTAAGGTTTTCCGTTTGAGTTCGTTTTAAGGTTCGGAAAAATTCATCAAATCTGTTGCGTCGGTAGAAAGTATAAATTGACAGATTTTCGATTTCTTGTTAATCTTTTAGTTTTGAATGTTTTAATTCATCCCAAAACCATGTAAGAGTTAACTTACTGAGTTTATGAACGTCCGGGATCGTCTATTCGAAGGCGTGGCTTCCAGTCCACCGTTTCTCCTCTCCGTTCGTCGGGTTCTACGATCTAGATCCAATACGGGGTGTAGAAAGAAAAAGGAGATGATTATGATTCGTTTTCGAATCGTTTATTGAATAGAGATTGGATCGAGACTTACCACGACTATGGAGATCTGTAGAAAAATTCGTCCAACAGCGTTCGTCTTGGTTTCGTGCCTCCGACGACTCCGGATTTAGGGTTTCGAATGTGTAGGAGGTTGTAGGGTTTTGTAACCTTGTTCGGGGCTCCCAAGGGGTTTATTTATAGATTTCCCAAGTCCTAGGGCGTCCAACATCTGACCTAAAGGTCTTGGGTCGAGAGATGTTCAACCGAAAGCAAAAAAATCCGCATTCGGGCGAGAGATTCACACGACGGGCAAATCTGTCGTGTGGCGCGGTCGTGGCGCGCTCTTCCGCCTTCCACCGCGCGGCCACCGTGCGACACTCGCCTGGACTTCGGTCCGGGCGGGTCGTACGATCCGTCGTGCTTTTTTGCCTCTCTTTCGGGTTTCTATCCCTCTATGCTCCCGAATTCCGATTTCCGGGGTATCTTCGGGTTTCTACTTTCTCTCTAAATTTTCACTCGGGTCTAATTGGATGTTTTGGACTCAAATCCTCGAGTTCATTAGTGTCGGGTTTTGGTGTACAATTTATTTACCTTTAATAATTCTTTTTATTTAATTAAATTCCTTTTTAAGTTAAAATCTCATTTCTCATTTCCTTATCTTTATTTATTTATTTATTTGCTGGATTCATTTATTTATGGTATTTACTGTTTATTTATTTAATTATTGTTTTATTTTATGATGGAAAATTCACGGGTATTACACTGGTAGTAAAAGACAGCTCCCCATCAGAATGATGAAGTATGGATCAAGAATTCCCTGATCTTGGTGAACCACTCGCAGTGTTCACTTCCTTCCGGGTGATTATGAGATACAAACTAATTCATTAGTTCGTTCTGGGTGCACTCACTCAGGACTCAAAAATAGACTTTGGCAGGAGAGGATAGCAGTTGAGAGAAAACTCAACCCTATCTTAGAAAATAACCAAAGCCTGGATGATGTTCCTCTAAGATTATTTACTATACTGTATTTGAGTCCAAGTGGGCCCCATCTCGGTATAATATTTAATCTTAGATTCCCAAAAAACAGCAATTTTGGAAAATAATGAATTTGAAAACCATTCCCTAAACAGGTACTAGACTCTCAGTTAAAACACAGATCCTTTCAGTCTAGATGAGACCTAATCGCTGACTTTGCTTCTAATTTCCCTAAATCAACCCTTGATAAAATATGAATTAGTCATAACTGAAGAATTTATCCCTTACTCAGATCCGGATTTTATAAAGGGGTTTTTATTGGAAATTTAATATGCAATATCTGTTTGAGATCTAGACTTCTATTGTCCAAGGGAAGGATCCCAAAATATTTTAGACCACAATAGTACATAATATTATCATGCATAAGGATATATGGAAGTGTAAAATTAATTGACCCAAAATATAGATGTGGGTCTAGACAGAAGGTGGAACACAGAGATGAAGTGGTCAGGAGACCAAAGTACTGGCAGAATAATCGGGTGGACTGTAAACATCTACCGTCCAATTTCCCAATTACTCGGATGGAGCAATTTAGACAGCTTAGACCCTGTAATGGCAGTGTCAATGCCAGTTGGGCCTCCACTGTCTGTGAATTCGGATAAAAACCTACATGCTTCCTCTCTGCAGTACTTATCAGCTAATGTTGACAGACATTAGCAGAGTTTTATTACAGATTGGAATTTGGGTTTGGAAATTAAGATAAATAAAATAAAACTGTATCCGGATAAGAATCAGCTGAGCAGCTATTATAGTCCCGGATGGACGAACCGCCAAGGCTTCCACTGACTGCCATCCAGACCATGCAAAATAACACTTAGTAACTAATACCCAGAATACGAGCTAGTTATCCGTGAGGGAATACCCGCCAACATTAGTCTGATGTATTCTTTACTAGTTGTTACACACAATACGCAAAGGACAAAATAAAATGAAATAAAGAGAAGAGCTTGCATGAGAGACATTGGTTTCTCATGCAAGGTAATGGAATCAATCCATAATTGATGGCTTAAATAATCCCTCCCACCATAATTAATTACAGTCCGGATTATCTGTTTAAGACATCATGATTTTGTTTATAGAAAATTGTTTTAATGGCAATTGAACAAAGGTCCTTTAATCACAACAATTAGTGATTTAATTATTGCTAATTAGAATCATCAATCATTAATGACTAGAGGGTTCAATTAATTAACAGGTGGAAATGGAGAATCAAAATTTTGGCAGCATAACGCCTTATATTGCAATTCTAGGGTATTGCATCTTAATCCGTGGGATTCAGATGTGAGTTTTTGCAATATAATGGAGGGTAGAAGATCAGAATTTTGGGATTAAATAGGGAGGAGGATTCTGTCGAGATACCATAAATGGTGTCATGGGCCTAGACCCTCGACATGGGTGCCTCGACAGATTTACAGAAATTTGGGCAGAGTTTCACCTTGTGTCACTAAGCAAAAGTTGTGTCGCGGACCGTGGGTCCGCGACATGTGTTTAGCGACACAGGGTTGCTCTGGAAATTTCTAAGTATTTTGGTTCCTAGTCGCTAACCTGGAATTGTGTCGCAGAGCTTGGCTCCGCGACAGGATGCCTAGCGACTGGGGTTTTCAAAATAAATATGCAAGGCATAATTTCCTGTCTCGGAATAAAGGTTGAGTCGCGGACCATGGGTCCGCGACAAGGGTGTTCCGCGACAAGAGCCATGCAGATGAAAATAACAAGAGTTTGGTTCCTGGTCGCTAAGCATGGTTGAGTCGAGGACCGTGGGTCCGCGACAAGGTGTTTAGCGACCAAGGGCTTTCAAATAATGAAGACAAGTGTCCTTAGACATCCATGTCGCGGAACACCCTCCTGTCGACAAACGTGGTTTAGCGACAGGAGTCGGTTAGCGACATGGGTGGTTCAGGACCCAAGTCAGAAAAAGCAAAGTTGAACAGTAGCATGCAAAAAGTGTGATCTCACCCCATTTCAGATTAAAAAGCTATTCTAAACTACACTACCCAAACAGAATTTAAAAACCTACAAGAACATGCTAGAACAGGATTAAATCTACTCAAACAGAATTTAAAATAAAGCAAAACCTAATCTAGGGTTCAACCACGCATAAGCATACAACATATCCAAAAATAAGAGACAAAAAGCAATAGGAGTCAAATGACCCAAAAAACAATGAAAATAACATAAGATTAAGCTAAACTAAACTACACTATGGCTCAAATTAAATAATACCAAAAAAAAATGAAAATAAACCTAAACTAAGAACTACCTAGAGAGGGATTCTCCAACAGTGTCTTCAAGAGAATGAAATTCTCACCGTGAGCTCATGGGGGTCTCCTCATATTTATATGAGTGGAGCCCTAGGCCCATGGGCTTGATCTGAGGCCCACTGTGTCTCAAGACATCACACACATCACAACTTTGTCGCGGGACAGGGCTGCATGTGGCAAAGCTTCTCGACTGGGTCTTGTGTCTCTATCCGTGTCCGTGTCGCTAAAGCATAGACCGCGACAGGAGTTCCTCGACTGGGGCATGGCTTGGCCTCCAAGGTGTTGGTGGCGCGGAACCTTGGTCGTGTCGCGGAACCATGGTCCTCGACCAGGGTTCCTCGACCGGAGTTCCCAGACTGGTCTTTTCTTCATGTTGCATGATGGGTCGCGAATCTCTCCTGTGTCGCGGAACCATGGTCCTCGACCAGATGTTCCCAGACAGAGCTGAACGGGCCAGATGGGCCGAAGTTGTTCTTTTTGTGGGCTTGTTTATTCTTTTGCCCATCTTTTTGTATTTTTGTGGGCCTGTTTATTCTTTTGCCCATCTTTTTGTATCCTTTTTCTTTTCTTTTCTTTTTCTCATGTTTTTGGATTTTTCTAACATAAATATGTAATAAAATTACATATTTATGCATTTTTCATACCAGCTCAATATTTTTTTACAATTATGCATAAATCAGTCCAATTCAACTGCTTTCTTATTTATTATAAGACCGGAATGCGATCAAATGCCCGTTTTAGACACGGAAATGGATTGAAAATTATGGTCATTTCTGGCCATTATCAACATCCTCACATTTAATACTGATCGTCCCCGAGCAGTCAGAGTCAATGTTCCTAAGAACACGGACTCTACATCTTCAATTCATTTTCGTGGCTTCAAAAATCACATTCTTTTTGGATTGGGATAAGACAATCAAAAACTACAAGTATTAAGTTCCCTTGATTGCAGTGTTTAATGAAATGATACTTGCTCACTACATCGGGCCTACAAATCAAACATTATTATCAACCCTTCATGAAGATCATGTTTGAAAGATGCAAAGATTAAAAATCAGAATTAAGGGATGACATGAACATTTTTAATGAAACAGAGCCTCACATATAAGAGAATCGGAAAATTCACTCACTCTCAATTGGGGTTTAATCAGTGGACACTCAAAATCAAATTTAATTAAATTATCCCATAAGCTTGCAATCAGACCAACTCGCCACCGGCTTATTTCTTCAAATCGAGATCATGAGGTCTTATTAAAGGTTGTAATGGGGCATACGGTTGTAACATTAGGTAGGAAAGGGAATTATTGGGCTAATAAGTGGCAAGAATTAACTCTACCATAACTTGGCACATTTATTTAAAATTTATGATCATCATTATTTCTTTCTTTTGCTTTTCTTTTCTATTGCATGACATTAGACTATTTGCAGTTTATTGATGTTGAATGGAATTCAACCCCCCCCCCCCCCCCCTTTTTTTTTGAATCGGTTTATTGAATACCGATTTATACATCTTTGATGATCGCAAATTTAATGCCTTTGAATGCCTTTTGATAGAATTTATTCTTGCACACTTGGGTTTGAATATTTTGGTCTTTTTGTAGGCTAGGAAAAATATAGTGGGTTTCAAGGGAAAATTAGGTTTATAGGCTCAAATTGGTTAATCCTAAAGGGTAAATATTTTTGGGTTTGGATTCAAAAGAAGGCCAAAATTTTGGTTTTCTAAGTGCCTCGATCATATGCTCGATTTCGGGAATATGGCATGGTCTTGAATCGGTCCCAATTGCAAGTTCTAGTTTCCTTTAATCAAATTGATTCACACATCAAAGAAGTTAAATGAGTAAAAATGACTCATGGCTCAAATCTCACAAGGTTGGATTGATTCATGTCATACAATATTCTCAAATTTAATCAAAGCTTAATTCTAACAATTTATTCAATCGAAATCTCTAACATGCAGATTTATTACCCAATAAGCTGATCGCATCATTAAATTTTTATAGCTCAAAACCTTAGGTTTATGCATAAGCCTAAATTCAACATGTGAATTATATTATCCCAATTTAAAAGTTTGAAAATTTAATCATAAGCCTAAATTCAACATGTGAATTTAGAGCAGGTTTATGCACATTTTTGCTGGTTATTTAATTTAAAGCAGTAAAGAGGCACTGTTAACATACGAGGTATGTCAACAGCATATTTTTGGCCTGACAGTCACTTATTCATCTCGGACTGCCAGACATCTTTTCAAAGGAAGCAAATAAAGATTGTTGCAGATCTCAATCTTGAGTTCAATTTTGTGGAAAGCAATAAAGTACAATAATTTCAAGGGATTCCTATGCAGTTAGCATAAACCTGCATGCAAAAGAGGAAATTCCTTATATAATGCCGATACTAGGGCTTAAAAAGGACTAAAGCATACTAGGATTCATTCTTCCTTCATCCCTCCTTTCCTAGGGAAAGAAATTTCTGCTCCAGTAGACGATGCTTGACAGGTCACAGCGAATGCACCAGCCTTCCGGTTCTTCCAGGTGTGCTTGCCCCCTTGGGCAGTATTCTCGTTCCTCTTGACCTCTAAACAAACCAGAGGTTTCCTGGTGGTCTATCAGCCATGAGAAGAGGTTGGTAACTGTATAGATCAAGACCGATCGAGTGGTCGCCATTTCTTTCATCATTTGAATCCCCAGAAGAACTTGGCTTTCATCTAGCCTGCTTAGCAACATCAGTCCCCGTGCGCAGATTGACGCTTTATGATTATCTTCTATCCCTGGCCTTAGCAGCTCGCATGATCTTTCTTCATCCCCGTCTACGAATGCTTGTATTGCTGGGATGATCTGGAGATTGAAGTTTTCTGCTTCCATACACCTTTGCAGAAATTCTTCCTTTTCTTCTTGGACGTGTTGTTGCCAGATTTTCACAGTTGAGGTCTCCAGGTCGCACCGCTTGTACACGATGGTGAGATCACCTGCGTCCCTTAGTTTTGTACAAGTTTCCCTAGCTGTGAACACTTTCTTGATGTCATCATCTCCGATTCGGGAGAGGATTTCCCCTAGCAATTCCAGTGGCAGGTCCAGCAGCTGGGTCCCTCCGGGTACTGGGTCCGGGATCTGGAAAACGTTGTCCCTGAAAAGATGGGGAGTAATGAATCCAGTTTTATAATTTTCTCGGAAACCTTTCAAGTTTGGAAACCAACATCCTCACATTTAGAGCTTTGCTCTAGATGTGAGGTTATTAAATTTCCAACTTGAATTTTAATAAAAAGCATGGGTAAAATAAATTTTTATGAAAGGATAGGGGTCATTGGGCCCAAAAGTTTGATTTTCCAATTTTTATTAAACAAGTCCGAGACACTTGTTGAAAATGGGATGAGATGGATGGAAGAGGTGGAATGCTCGAAATTGGAATGTGCATTGGAGACGTGGCATAATGGATTTGCTATTCTCGGATCGTTTGGACTGCTTTGGACAGTTGAAACATCCCCAAGAATTTGCAAACACTATTTTTAATTTTTTTTTAAAGGGTTGACTTGTTTTATTTAAGGAAAGTGGGAGGTGAGTGGTCCCAATTTGGATTTTTTTTGAAAAGGATAGCAGTTGGGTGACGAAAATACTGCTATTTACTCACACTACAGTTCCATTGGGAACAAAAAGAACATAAGTCAAATATTGAATCTAATAACTCTTTTTGTCTTTTTCCAAAAGGTCACCTTTATTAAAAAGTGGAAGCTCTCATTGGGTGTTTGTACTATGTTTCCATAAACAAACAACCATTTATTCCCACAAGATTGTAACATGTGGAAACAAATATACCCAAAAAGATCTTCCACTTGAATGCCTCAAACCAACACTGCAGAAGCATTCAAATCTAAATCAAAAGCAAAAATAAACAAGAGAAAATCACACACATAACCCTAAAACTCAAGAGTAGAAAAACCAACAACATCATGGTGTTCAAAATAACACCCCGACATTCATCGGCTTGTTCCTTCAAGTTTTAAACTTTGAAAAGTTTTTAGATCTTGACAATTTTTAAAACAAAGTTCTTGAGGAACTTAAAAAGACTTCAAAATACTCTTCAAAACCAAGATCATCTAAGACCCATAACAAGAAAATAACAGTGCACACACAAAACACATTATGCTTTTTACAGGCAAAAACAAGAACAAGAAACAAAAATGCCCAAACAGAGATTATGAACAGGTGGGGTGTTCGAGAATGGGAGAGGGGAGATGGGGCATCTTACTCCACTCTTGGGGGAGAGGGAGGCATCGGTCCCAAGTTTGGGAGGAGTCTGAAAAATCTGGCCATAGTTTCCCCTTGGTAGAAGAGTGTTTGGGTGCGAAGAACACGGTGGTGTTCGTTCGGTAGAGAGATGAGGGAACAGGAGAAGATGAAAAGATGGAGGTTGCATAAAACTGACGTGAGTGCAGGGAAATGAGGTGAGGGGGGGTATAAATACTAAAAACACTGGTCGCGGAAACCAGACCGTGTCGCGGAACAGGGTTCCTCGACCAGGGCATAGCGACATTACACGAGTCGCGGAATCTGAGTCTGGTCGCGGAACCACGGACTGCGACAGGAGCTTCGCGACCGAGTTTTGACAGGGAAAAGTCAACGGGGGATGGTGTCGGGGACTGGAGAGCCGGTCGCGGACCCATGGACCGCGACAGATGTTCCGCGACATCAAAAGGGTAACAAGTGCGACTGTGTCGCGGGACCAGGCCTGGTCGCGGAGCATTGCTTCGCGACACAGTGGTTGGTTCCGCGACACGAATTTTGAATTTTCAAATTTTTCGTGAACTGGGCCCGAGTGTGGTGTTGGGCTTGAGTTCATTTTATTTGATTTGGGCCTGAATAAATTCAGTCCAAATAATATTCAAAAACGCACTGGGTTGAAATTAAAGAAAGATCTACTTGCATAAATTAGGTTGGGTTAATTCCATTTGTTTGCAAAAATTATTCCGGATTTAAATTGCTTCAATTTCCGGAAGTATTTTCTTAAATTCATGGAATTAATCCAACCAAGAACCTGGTTTTCCGTGTTACTATACTGTTCCTCTTTTTGATGGTTCCGAACTTTCTGCAAGACAGATAAATAAAACGCATTAGATTTTCTCCAAATATCAACATCCTCACATTTAGAGTCTTAGTACTCTAAATGTTTAATTGATTTTTGGGTACTTTCTTGTTATGAAATAATATACTATATATATATATATATAAAATGAAATTTTTTTTGTTTTTAATGCTGTTTCTTATTGGGTGTAAGCCGGGTCTGCCACTGCTTGGCTTTCTTTCTCCGGATCGAACTGTCCGAGGTACTCCTTTAACCGCTGTCCATTCACCACTATGTTGCCCTTGTCAGTTCGGATCCTGACGGCTCCATTTTCAAACACTTCCAGCACTTCATGTGGTCCTTCCCATCTGGATTTAAGCTTCCCAGGGAACAACTTCAACCTAGAATTGAACAATAATACATTTTGACCAACATAGAAATGCTTAGGCTTAATCCTGCGATCATGCAACTTCTGGGTCCGCTCCTTATAAATTCGAGAGCTTTCATAAGCTAACGCTCGTATTTCCTCAATTTTATTGAGGTCCAACTTGCGTTTGCTTTGAGCGACTTTCGGATCAAAGTTAAGCGTTTTGACGGCCCAGTAAGCTTTATGCTCTAATTCTACAGGCAAATGACAGGCTTTTCCGAAGACAAGTCTGTAAGGGGACATCCCAATGGGAGTCTTAAATGCTATGCGGTATGCCCATAGAGCATCATTGAGCTTACGTGCCCAATCCTTACGGGTTATCCCGACAGTGGCTTCGAGTATGTGTTTGATTTCGCGATTGGATACTTCGACTTGACCACTAGTCTGGGGATGGTAAGGCGTGCCTATCTTATGGAGGATTCCATTTTTACTCATTAAAGTTTCAAAAGCTTTATTAATAAAGTGTGTTCCTCCATCAGATATCACCACCCTAGGTACGCCAAATCGACTAAAAATGTTGTTCTTGAGGAACTTGATGACTTGGCTACCATCATTGGTCGGTAATGCGACAGCCTCAACCCATTTGGACACGTAATCGACAGCCACCAAGATATAGTAGTTTCCACCAGATGGTGGGAACGGTCCCATGAAGTCAATGCCCCATACATCGAAAATCTCAAGTGTGAGAATTCCCTTTTGAGGCATCTCATCCCTCTTGGAGATGTTTCCTAATCTTTGGCATTTGTCGCAACCTTTCACAAATGTCTTGCAATCCTCATAGATGTGAGGCCAATAGAATCCACATTCGAGAACCTTGTGGGCCGTTCGAGCGGGACCATGGTGACCTCCATATTCTGATTCATGGCATTTTCTGACAATTTGATAGGCTTCATGCTCGGTCACATATCGCCTGATTATTGAATCGGCGCAGTGTTTGAAGAGATAAGGTTCTTCCCAGAAGTAACTTAATACATCTCGTTTGAACTTATTCTTCTGATGATAGTTCGAAAACTGTGGGGTTATTCCGCATGCCAAGAAGTTAGCGATGTCGGAAAACCATGGACATGCTTGATTATGCAGATGCAACGCGAACAACTGTTCGTCCAGAAACTCTTCATTGACGGCTTTTTCCTTTTTATCATTATCTAATCGAGATAAGTGGTCAGCAGCACCATTATCTCGACCTCGCCTATCTTTTATTATGATGTCGAATTCTTGCAACAGTAGTACCCACCTGATTAATCGAGGTTTGGCATCTTGTTTGCTAAACAAGTATCTCAATGCAGAATTATCGGTGTACTATAGTCTTCGTACCTATAAGATACTGTCTGAATTTATCAAACGCGAAGATTACAGCATACATCTCTTTCTCCGTTGTGGTGTAGTTAATTTGGGCTTCATTCAGGGCATGACTTGCGTAATGAATTACGCAGTGTCTCCCATCCTTATGTTGTCCAAGAACTGCGCCTACGGCGAGACCACTAGCATCGCACATTACCTCGAAAGGTATTGACCAATCGGGTGGTTGCACTATCGGTGCAGAATCCAACATCTTCTTGAGCGTGTCAAAGGCTTGGACACACGCTTCATTTATTAAGAAGGGATTTTCTTTACAAAGCAGATTAGTGAGCGGCTTGGCAATTTTAGAGAAATCCTTAATGAATCTCCGATAAAAACCGGCATGCCCTAAGAAGCTCCTAATTGATTTGATCGAGTTAGGAAGAGGGAGATTGGAAATGATGGAAACTTTGGCTGGATCAACTTCAATACCTGCACGAGAAATGCGATGACCTAACACTATGCCCTCAGTGACCATAAAATGGCACTTTTCCCAATTTAAAACCAAGTTAGTATCCTCACACCTCTTTAAAATCTTAGCAAGATTAGCCAAACATTCATCAAACGTATCTCCATATACAGAGAAGTCATCCATGAAGACCTCAATGCATTTTTCGATAAATTCAGAGAATATAGACATCATGCATCTTTGAAAAGTAACAGGTGCATTGCAAAGACAAAATGGCATGCGTCTGTAGGCAAAAGTGCCATAAGGGCAAGTAAAAGTTGTTTTTTCATGGTCTTCGCTTGAAATAACAGTCTGATTATACCCAGAATAACCATCCAAAAAGCAATAAAATTCTCTCCCTGCCAACCTCTCAAGCATTTGATCAATAAAAGGCAATGGAAAATGATCCTTGCGGGTGGCCTCATTCAGCTTCCGGTAGTCGATGCAAACTCTCCATCCGGTCACTGGCCTGGTTGCAACCTCTTCTCCTTGCTCATTCTTGGTTATGCACATCCCTCCTCGTTTCGGCACGACTTGCACTGGGCTAACCCATTTGCTGTCAGAAATAGGATAGATTATACCAGCATCTAAGAGCTTGATAACCTCCTTTCTTACCACTTCTTGCATGAGGGGGTTCAAACGCCTCTGAGGTTGACGGGAGGGTTTATACTCTTCTTCCATTAAAATCCTGTGCATGCAAATAGAAGGGCTTATTCCTTTTATATCAGAAATGGTCCAACCTATTGCATGTACATGTTTCTTAAGAACGACCACCAGAGCATTTTCTTGCTCTTGGGAGAGCTTAGCCGAAACAATCACAGGTAATTTTTTATGTTCTGCGAGAAACGCGTACTTGAGATGATCGGGTAATGTTTTAAGTTCAAGCTCTGGTGGGCATTCAACGGAAGGGAGTAATTTGCGAGAATTGGGTAGTGGGAGATCAGATTTACCTTCGGGACCCTGCATCAGTACAGGATCCTCTTCTTCCTCTTCGGTGCCATCATTTCCTTGTGCAGTGAAATCAGCACCATCATATGCCTCAAGGTCCCCGGACTCGGGATCCTCAAATTGGACGGCGCTGCACTGTTCCTCTGGCTCAGCACCAGCAGGCTTCAATACCTGCTTTGAAGGTCCATACAGCATCATTTCATCATTGTTTCCAGAGTCTAGCTCTTTCCTAACTATTACATCATCAAAAGAAAAACAAGAACTGTCGTTCGGAAATTTCTGCAGTTGCTCCATGTCGAAAATGACTTCATCCCCATCAACGCGGAGTGTTACCCTTCCGGATTTAGCATCGATTAGTGCTCCGCCTGTGGCCAAAAACGGCCTGCCTAAGATGAGAGGCATGTCGGAGTCCTCCTCGATGTCCAGAATGATGAAATCCACTGGGAACGGAGTACTGCCTGCTTTGATTATCACATCTTTCAAGATCCCGATTGGCTTTGTAATTGACCTATCTGCGAGCTGGAGCCTCATTTTGACTGGTTCCACCACTCCAAGCTTAAGACGTTTAACCATGATTAATGGCATAACGTTAATGCTGGAACCGAGGTCACACAGTCCTTTTCCGGCGTTGTCCTGGCCAATCCGAATCGGCAATGTATAGCATCCGGGATCCTCTTTCTTTTCCGGCAGCTTCTTCTGAATGATAGCACTGCAAGTGCTGTTGAGTACCACCAATTCGTCCTGCTCAACCTGTCTCTTTCCTGAAATCATTTCTTTCAAGAACTTAGCATAGACTGGCATTTCAGAGATCATTTCTATCAAAGGAATGGTAATCTCAACTTCCCGCAGTCTTTTCAGAAATTTTTCAAACTTCAGATCTTGTTGCTTATTTTTAAGTCTAGCCGGGTAAGGAACCCTAGGCATGAACTTGTTTTTGTTATCATGTTTTGGTGGCAGTTGGTTAGAGGTTGTACCTTCACCATTACCGTTTTCTGTTTCTGCCGTTCTTTTTGCAGCGTCAGTCTGCTGTTCGGCTTCCTTTTGTTCATCCATTGCTTCCTCATCAGCATTGTCAACAGGATCATCATCTTCCTCATGAGTGTTTCTAGCATCCTCTCCCTTTGGTCCAGCCAGTGTCTTCCCAGATTTCAAAGTTATTGCTTTGCATTGCGGGTTCTTTTCCGCAGTGCTTGGCAATGTTCCTTTATCCCTTTTTTGCATTTCATTAGCCATCTGAGTAACTTGGGTCTCCACATTTCTGATGGAAGCCTGCAGCTGAGTGTTAATCTCCTTCTGGCTAGTGATAAAATCAGTCATCAAATTCTCCAGCCTTGAAGGGGGCTTTTGATTTTGGTTCTGATTCTGGTTTTGGTTCCATTGGCCTTGGTTCGGGATGAATTGAGGCTGGAAGTTTTGGGGCTGAAAATTTTGGAAGTTCTGGGTAGGCTGTTGGAAATTTTGAGGAGGTCTCTGTTGGATTTGAGGTTGGAAACCTGGGTTCTGAAAATTTTGTCCCCTGTTCTGATTGAATCCTTGGTTCTGCTGAGGATTGAATTGCTGCTGTTGTGGCTTGTTCAAGAGGTGAGAATTAAGGGCATTGTTGTTTGAGTATGATAAGTTTGGGTGCCTGTTTGGGAAAGCCCCTGCAAAGTTACAGCTTTCAGCTGTAAGCTGTTCGCATGTGTCAGTTGTGTGAGCACCTTGACATAGTCCACAAATTACATCTGTTTGCTGCCCTTGAGTGGAGCTCTCAGCTCCCTGATTAACAGACAATGCTGCCACCTGCTCTTGCAGCTTTTCAATATCTGATTTCTCTGTTGTACCTACAGCACACAAACCACGAGGGGGAGGGGAATTAACATCATCAGTAAGAACAGATCTGTTTACACTCATTGCTTCAATCTTGGCCCAAGCTTGATCCATGGGAATGTATAGCAGGTGTTGACCACCGGCAGCATCAAGCATGTTCTTCCATGCTGGAGTCAAACCGCTATAGAACTTTCTCAATTTCTCCCAATCATGGAAACCATGCTGGGGGCATTTCCTGAGCAAGTTGAAGAACCGTTCCTTTGCATCATACAGGGACTCGTCTGGTTTCATCTTGAATTCCGCAATCTTAGAGCGGCATTCATCCACCTTGGACTCCGGGAAGTACTTTGTCAAGAAATTTCTGATCACGTCCTCCCATGTAGACTTCTGATTCACGGGCAGTGATTTGTACCATGTTCTCGCCCCGCTAGTCAGAGAGAAAGGAAACAGCCTTAGTTGAATGGTGTTAGCATATACATTCTGGTTCTTGATAGTATCACACAATTCTAGGAAAGTCTGCAGATGATCATGGGGATCTTCATGACTTGCTCCTGCGAACTGATTGCTCTGAACAAGATTGATGAGGGCCGGCTTCAATTCGAAGTTCCTGGCCAAGAATGGAGCTTGTCCAGGAATGTTCAAATATGGCTCTAAGATTGGCTGCATGTAATCAGCGGCTGCTGCTTGTTGATTGTTCTCAACTCCTCCTTGATACTGCTGTGGGTAGTAGTTCTGATGCATATAGTAGTTCCTCGGATCATTGAAGTCATTAGGATTTGGGGGATTCTGATGGGGATTCTGGTACTGCTGATTTTGCTGGTTTTGGAAGTTTTGGTGGTTTTGGTTGTTTGGTGGGTTTTGGGGGATCGGGTTGGGAGGAGGTGCCTCGAAGTGTTGCTGTTCAATGTTTGGTGGGTTCCCCCCTCCTTGTATGATCTGAGGAGGGGGATCATCCAAATCATCGTTATCAGCATCTTCGGGGTCTTCCTCGATGTTGTGAAGTGGTGGATTGGGTGGAAGGATTGGGGGAAGGTCAGGGTTGGCCATATCAGAGATGTCGCTACTGGTGCTTGGTGAAAGTAGTGCTTGTCTTTCCCGTTCCCGTCTCCGTTTAGTCTCCGCCCTAAGACGTCGAGCTGTCTTTTCTATTTCTGCGTTATACGGGATTTCAGCTGGCGTCTGCTTCCTCCTTTGCATAGAACAACGGCTTCAATAATGACGGTACCTGCATATTCCCCAGGTTAGAATGGGTTTCGAAGTGAATATTTATATTTATATGTATAAGCTAACTAGGAGCAATGAGGAATGTTATTCTCTAATAAAACGGCGCTGCATCCTCCCCGGCAACGGCGCCATGAAACTTTTGACAATTTCCCACACGAGTATTTTCGAAATAATATAACCCCGGTCTTGATTTTATTTAATGAAAATCATTTTATGAAGGCGGAGTTAGGATTAGGGATATATTTATAGGTTGTCACGTTTTTATTACTCGTGTTAAGAAACTGTGGCCCGAAAGCGCACGATGTCAAAAATTGCAGTAATTTATAGTAAGACCGGATCGTTCACTGTAGGATGTGCGATAGAAGCAGGGCCCACGTCGTTTTACTAGATTTTCCATTCGTATTGCTCCAATTGGTCTGAAAAGTGGTTAACATCTACTAACATGAATTTAAACTAAACTACAAAAGCGTTTAAATTTACTCTACAAAGCAAATAAGTCTAATCTAGAAAGCGGGTAAAGATTATTCTAAGAATGCGATAGATACTATCTATAAAAGCAATGAAAATTTACATTGTGCTAGCTATGAAGCTGAATCACAATGTAGACAGAAAGGACAGGAAGAGAAGAATAAATATTGGACAAGATTCAGATACAGCAGTATTAAACTTCCATTTTTATACACAGATATTGGTTTGGGATAATTCTATCAGATAGCTAATTCTCATGCTCTCAATACTGCATTCCCTTTAACAGACAGGTACTTACAGTATGAGTTTACATGTTCTTAATACTGCAAATTCTAAGATACCATAGATTTGTAACTGCCCTGGCCTGGGTATGTTACTTCATCTGTGGTGGACAAGCAACACCTGACAAATCGTTTATTGAAATGCCAAGTACTGCTATCATTCTCCCATGTCACACCCAAAGATTCTAATTAAGCCTGAACTATCCCTTAACTATCAATCCTAGTAGCAGTTACACAACTCTCAGTACAACCGAGTGACCGCTAATGAAAGCATTTAAAAGAAAGCGATAAAGAAAGCATTTAAAATCCTATCACTCAGAGGTTTGAAGGTCTGACCCTGGTAGTAAAAGACAGCTCCCCATCAGAATGATGAAGTATGGATCAAGAATTCCCGGATCTTGGTGAACCACTCGCAGTGTTCACTTCCTTCCGGGTGATTATGAGATACAAACTAATGAAACGAACTAATGAATCTCAGGACTCAAAAATAGACTTTGGCGGGAGAGGATAGCAGTTGAGAGAAAACTCAACCCTATCTTAGAAAATAACCAAAGCCTGGATGATGTTCCTCTAAGATTATTTACTATACTGTATTTGAGTCCAATTGGGCCCCATTTCGGTATAATATTTAATCTTAGATTCCCAACAAACAGAAATTTTGGAAAATAATGAATTTGAAAACCATTCCCTAAACAGGTACTAGACTCTCAGTTAAAACACAGATCCTTTCAGTCTAGATGAGACCTAATCGCTGACTCTGCTTCTAATTTCCCAAAATCAACCCTTGATAAAATATGAATTAGTCATAACTGAAGAATTTATCCCTTACTCAGATCCGGATTTTATAAAGGGGTTTTTATTGGAAATTTAATATGCAATATCTGTTTGAGATCTAGACTTCTATTGTCCAAGGGAAGGATCCCAAAATATTTTAGACCACAATAGTACATAATACTATCATGCATAAGGATATATGGAAGTGTAAAATTAATTGACCCAAAATATAGATGTGGGTCTAGATAAAAGGTGGAACACAGAGATGAAGTGGTCAGGAGACCAAAGTACTGGCAGAATAATCGGGTGGACTGTAAACATCTACCGTCCAATTTCCCAATTACTCGAATGGAGCAATTTAGACAGCTTAGACCCTGTAATGGCAGTGTCAATGCCAGTTGGGCCTCCACTGTCTGTGAATTCGGATAAAAACCTACATGCTTCCTCTCTGCAGTACTTATCAGCTAATGTTGACAGACATTAGCAGAGTTTTATTACAGATTGGAATTTGGGTTTGGAAATTAAGATAAATAAAATAAAACTGTATCCGGATAAGAATCAGCTGAGCAGCTATTATAGTCCCGGATGGACGAACCGCCAAGGCTTCCACTGACTGCCATCCAGACCATGCAAAATAACACTTAGTAACTAATACCCAGAATACGAGCTAGTTATCCGTGAGGGAATACCCGCCAACATTAGTCTGATGTATTCTTTACTAGTTGTTACACACAATACGCAAAGGACAAAATAAAATGAAATAAAGAGAAGAGCTTGCATGAGAGACATTGGTTTCTCATGCAAGGTAATGGAATCAATCCATAATTGATGGCTTAAATAATCCCTCCTACCATAATTAATTACAGTCCGGATTATCTGTTTAAGACATCATGATTTTGTTTATAGAAAATTGTTTTAATGGCAATTGAACAAAGGTCCTTTAATCACAACAATTAGTGATTTAATTATTGCTAATTAGAATCATCAATCATTAATGACTAGAGGGTTCAATTAATTAACAGGTGGAAATGGAGAATCAAAATTTTGGCAGCATAACGCCTTATATTGCAATTCTAGGGTATTACATCTTAATCCGTGGGATTCAGATGTGAGTGTTTGCAATATAATGGAGGGTAGAAGATCAGAATTTTGGGATTAAATAGGGTGGAGGATTCTGTCGAGATACCATAAATGGTGTCATGGGCCTAGACCCTCGACATGGGTGCCTCGACAGATTTACAGAAATTTGGGCAGAGTTTCACCTTGTGCCACTAAGCAAAAGTTGTGTCGCGGACCGTGGGTCCGCGACAGGTGTTTAGCGACACAAGGTTGCTCTGGAAATTTCTAAGTATTTTGGTTCCCAGTCGCTAACCTGGAATTGTGTCGCAGAGCTTGGCTCCGCGACAGGATGCCTAGCGACTGGGGTTTTCAAAATAAATATGCAAGGCATAATTTCCTGTCTCGGAATAAAGGTTGAGTCGCGGACCATGGGTCCGCGACAAGGGTGTTCCGCGACAAGAGCCATGCAGATGAAAATAACAAGAGTTTGGTTCCTGGTCGCTAAGCATGGTTGAGTCGAGGACCGTGGGTCTGCGACAAGGTGTTTAGCGACCAAGGGCTTTCAAATAATGAAGACAAGTGTCCTTAGACATCCATGTCGCGGAACACCCTCCTGTCGACAAACGTGGTTTAGCGACAGGAGTCGGTTAGCGACATGGGTGGTTCAGGACCCAAGTCAGAAAAAGCAAAGTTGAACAGTAGCATGCAAAAAGTGTGATCTCACCCCATTTCAGATTAAAAAGCTATTCTAAACTACACTACTCAAACATAATTTAAAAACCTACAAGAACATTGTAGAACAGGATTAAATCTACTCAAACAGATTTAAAATAAAGTAAAACCTAATCTAGGGTTCAACCACGCATAAGCATACAACATATCCAAAAATAAGAGACAAAAAGCAATAGGAGTCAAATGACCCAAATAAAAGGAAAGCAGTAAAAATCCATGGGTTTATGAGACCCATTTCATGATTTTGGGACATAACTTGGTGAATATTTCCCATTTTATTAATGGGGTTTGTTAATACCCATCATTTGGGTAATACAAACCCTAAATCAAGCTTAACAACAAGAAAGAAAACTGTTAACAGTGGCTACCTATGCTTCTGAAATAGAAAATAACATAAGATTAAGCTAAACTAAACTACACTATGGCTCAAATTAAATAATACAAAAAAAAATGAAAATAAACCTAAACTAAGAACTACCTAGAGAGGGATTCTCCAACAGTGTCTTCAAGAGAATGAAATTCTCACCGTGAGCTCATGGGGGTCTCCTCATATTTATATGAGTGGAGCCCTAGGCCCATGGGCTTGATCTGAGGCCCACTGTGTCTCAAGACATCACACACATCACAACTTTGTCGCGGGACAGGGCTGCATGTGGCAAGGCTTCTCGACTGGGTCTTGTGTCTCTATCCGTGTCCGTGTCGCTAAAGCATGGACCGCGACAGGAGTTCCTCGACTGGGGCATGGCTTGGCCTCCAAGGTGTTGGTGGCGCGGAACCTTGGTCGTGTCGCGGAACCATGGTCCTCGACCAGGGTTCCTCGACCGGAGTTCCCAGACTGGTCTTTTCTTCATGTTGCAAGCTGGGTCGCGAATCTCTCCTGTGTCGCGGAACCATGGTCCTCGACCAGGGTTCCTCGACCAGATGTTCCCAGACAGAGCTGAATGGGCCAGATGGGCCGAAGTTGTTCTTTTTGTGGGCTTGTTTATTCTTTTGTCCATCTTTTTGTATTTTTGTGGGTCTGTTTATTCTTTTGCTCATCTTTTTGTATCCTTTTTCTTTTCTTTTCTTTTTCTCATTTTTTGGATTTTTCTAACATAAATATGTAATAAAATTACATATTTATGCATTTTTCATACCAGCTCAATATTTTTTTACAATTATGCATAAATCAGTCCAATTCAACTGCTTTCTTATTTATTATAAGACCGGAATGCGATCAAATGCCCGTTTTAGACACGGAAATGGATTGAAAATAATGGTCATTTCTGGCCATTATCACGGAGCTCGGCGGAGGACTGAGAAAGAGACGGCCAAATGATTCAATGGAAATTAAATTTACAGAGAAATTAAATTTACAGTTTTCCAACCCAAAACTCTATTTTGCAGTTACACTATCTCTATTTTCGAAATTAAATTTACTGTTTTCAACTATTTCTCTCCAACCCACTATTCTATATTTCTCTCTACAATAGAATATTCCATTTTGATTCTATTATATTCATATTATATTTTATTTATTAATTAATTTTAATAATATTTTTTACTACATATTTTTTTATATACACAATTTGTTTCAATAATTTAATTAAAATATAATTAAAAGTAAAAAATAAAACTGGAAAAAAATAAAAAGAAAGCAGTATGAACAAAATTAAAAAAAAAGAAAAGAAAAACAAATAAAAAATAAAATAAAAAAGAAAAAAAAAAAGAAGAAATGGATGCTGGTGTGAACAGTGCACCGCTTAAAATTGCGGTGCACTGTGGGGGACGCCATTTTTGGCGATAGCATGCGGAGCTTTTGCGTGCCGGTTGGAGCTCCCCTCCAGCATTTTCCCCGTCTGCCGCAAGAATATCGTGCCTGTTGGAGTCGCTCTTACACTTTAGATTATGCCTCCAAGAGATACACTACTTAACTGCGGGGCAATGTTGGTAGCGGCACCAAATAAGAATCTTAGCCAAAGTTGAAGCCAAAAGATTGTATCACCAATGATGGGAAGGCCGAATGGATAGAGAACAACTTTCGCTGAATTGGGTCTCTGAGCAAGACCAAACGAGGGGGATTTTGGTAAAACGACAGGATAGCAGAGACTAAGACCCTGCTTTGTAGGACTTATTACTTATTCTTTTTAAAATCAGATCAGATCAAATCAAATCAGACCAGACTCATTCAGACCAGATCAGACCATACTAGATCAGACCAAACTATATATATATAGTTGTAATCAGAACAGACCAGACCAGATCCAATCAGATCAGATAAAAAACATTCAGACCAGACCAGACCAGATCTTATAAAATTAAATCAGAACACCTTATTTCAGGCGAAGAGAACAGGGCCTAACAACGCCAAAATTATATCAAGTGTCGATGGGAAAGTTGCCAAATATGGACTGAAATTGCCAAATTACGGCTGCAATTATAAAAGTCCTCAAATCAAGCAAAGAAAGACATCCTAGAGATCACATTATCTTTCAATTTCGTGAAAATGTATCTTTTCTTTCTAGGTTTTTCTTTTTCTTTTTCTTTTTATTTACCAGCTTTTAGTTTATTTCATATAGTTTGTAGTTGGACTTTCTCAAGTCTTGTTAGATTTGTGGATTCATATCCGTTCCTTTCGCGTAATCCCTTATAGTTCACTGGATAGTGTTAAAAAAAGTTATTTAAAATTCACATATCCATGTACTATTTCCACTGTTAGGCACGTTTGCATACATACCAATTTTGATTCATTTGCTTCTGCATAAATAGAGGATCCTTGTGTAGCACGTTTTCTCAAATTCGCCGCTCAGACAGTATCTATCTATACTATATAAAGACTCTTGATCTTACGAATAGTGATGGGTCAATGGACATAAAACATAATTAAATTGAATTGTTAGTTTTGAGACTTGATTGGACTTTAAGAAAATTATAACTTATATTTACTATTGTTTTTTTTGGAAGAGCATACTATTGTTTTTTAATTTATAATTTAGTATTTTTAATTTAAATGAGCTATATTGAATGTATGCAAATTATTTATATTAATATTAAAAAGTGATATTCTTTACCAATTTTTTTTGTTTTGTAAGGATTTTTTTTGCCCTAAAAATATATTTTTACTAAAAATTTGGATGAAAATTTAGATATTTAATGTTTTAATAATTTCACTTAGTAAGAATACTAATATAGATTACCAGAAATTATATATATATATTGTTTTAAGATAATATGTAGTTTTATAGACATAAATAGTGTTTATATGTAATCCAATTAACTATATCTAATAAAATTATATATGTTTATATGTGATAATTAATTTATTAAATGTAATATTTTTTGATAATTTAAGGATTTAGTTAAGTGGTCAAGTTTCTTTACTTCCAACCTTATGTAGTGGTTCGAGTCCCTACCATGTCCCATATCCATCCTATTTGTCCCTTTATAATTTATGGGAAAGGCTTTCCCTATGTAGGTTGTGAAATAAAATATATACTATATTTAAATAATGCACTATTTTTTAAACTATTAAGATTTAGTATAATCTAGATTTGAAAAATTGATATTTCATGTTTAATAATTGACCAATTAATTATTGTTTAATCAACAAACAAATATTAAATGTTAGTATTCTATTCTTCAAACTATATTAAATATCATTATCACATCCCGGTCCATTCGAACTGGGTAATACTACTAAATATAAAAAACAAGTATTTGATACTCAATACTCGAAACTTGTTCATAAATACTCAATAGAATCTATGAGTATTTCATATACATACACTCAAACTCAAACTTTTATCGAAACTTCTCCGTACAAAACTCAAATTCAAAAAAATTCTAGTTTGAGTACAGTTTTGTCCATGTAAAAGACAAAGTAGTAATAGACTAATAGCGTAGCACAGAGGGATAGGTTAGGAACGGAATCTTTATGTGTAATAGACAAAGTAGTAATAGACTAATAGTGTAAAATTCAGCTTGCATTGAATAGAGTAATACTCCCTCGGATTTTCGAAAATTCTAACATTTCTATATTTCACATTATCCAATGTACATTTTTAATGCTTAATATCTCAATTTTTGTAAAAATAAAAATTATAAAAATTTGATATTATAAAACTACGCGATTAGACGAATCTAACAAGATCTCATTTGACTATGTTTTATCTCGTGTAACTGTGTTAAAAATTTAAATTAAAGTTACTCAATGAATAGTGATAACTATGCAAATGTTACAATTATTTCTAAACGGAGGAAGTATGTGCTAGGCAAAAATAAAAAACCAAACATTACTATTTTTTGTCAGTGATATTTATATGAATGAAGATACAATTAATACTATTAAAAAATTAAATTAATGAGGGATTTATACATGTCATAAAATTTAAAATTCACTATTAAAATCATTGATACTTGCCATATATGTTTGTGTCACGTGCATATATGCAAGTGCTAGGTTTATATAATTTGGGTCTGTTCTGCACGCAGCTTTTGGGAGCTTTTGGGAGCTTTTGGTAGCTTTAGCTTTTATTTCAAAACAAAAGCCCCGTTCTGCACACTAGCTTTTGGTAGCTTTTGGGAGCTTTTGGAAGCTTCTTTTTAGAAGCTACATGTAGTAGCGTTAAAAAATAAGCTAGGAGCTTATTTTTGAGCAATCACAATTTTAACCCAATAACCAACCCACTACCCAATAATCTACATAAATATTTGTCCTTTTATGTCATTTCATACATTTTTTCACAGCTACAGCTAGTTGTACAAAACATTTAAATAGAACTGACAGCTACAGCTCCTTACAGCTCCAGCTCCCTACAGCTCTAGCTTGCAGCTACAGCTCACAGCTACAGCTCTGCGTGCAGAACAGACCCTTTGTGTGCTTGTTTTATACTACTTCCCCCATTTTTATAAATTTGTTACGGATCCAACCAACGCGCAGTGCAATGTATATTTTAAATCATTAATAACTTAAATTCGATACAAGTAAAAATTCTAAAAGTTCAATATGAAAAACTACACGAGACGAATCTAATAAGATCTCATTCGACTATATTTTTACTTGTATAACTATGATAAAACTTTAAGTTAAAGCGTGAGGGTGAATAGCAGCAAATACCCCAATGGGGCAAATAAATAAAAACAGAGGAAGTATTATACATGTGATCGTTTAATTTAAATGAATGAGTTTGTTTTATTTAATGCGTGTGATTTTTTTAGGTATGTGATGAACTATATGCATATGTATGATGGATTTATATGTTAAGCATGCTTATTTTATATTATGCATGTGATTTTTGTATTTAAAGTTGTTTGAATAAGTTGCAAGAAAATTGATTATCTGATTATTGCATTTTGAAACACAATAATAAGATAATCTGTTTCAAATTGTTTATCCAAACATCCTCTTAAATGAATGAATTGTGATGATTTTATTTAAATGAATAAATTGTTTTGATGGAATGTTGAATTTTTAATGATTTATCAATGTGCTAGTATTTACATATATTTTTGATGATTTGATCTATGTACTAGTTTTTAAATACAACCCACTTCTAACTAACTAAATTTAATTGACCTAAAATAGACCACACAATTATCTATTATTTTCCTATTCTATTTTATTAACCCAAAATAGCGCATCATCACTGTATCATAATTAATGGATATATCCTAAAATAGAAAATTAATATTTATAGTTATTGATTATAACAACAATTTGAATATAAATTTGTTAACATATTAATATGGTAACTTCAGTATGTACTTATTCACTTATTCAGTAGACAAACCAAACCCGTAGCACAGATTTACTCCCTCCATCCCATTAAAGTGGGTGGACACGAAAATTTAGGTTGTCGTTTTTAGTAATTAAAGTAGTGTGAGTAAATTTAATTAATCTATACATCTAATTTATTTATAATGGTTACATTTGACTTTTAACCATATTTATTATTTTACTTTGACTTAATGTTATCGAAATGGTATAGAAAGGCAAAAAATAATCAAATGTGATCTTGTTGGAATCGTCTAATCTATAGTTTTAGAATATATATTTTATATAATTTTTATTTATACTCATTTTGAGATATTAATGGTTAAACATATATAGAGACTTTATGAAAAAATACAAATATCATTATTGTGAGTTTTTAATGATGCTTATATTAATGTAATTTGTTTAAAAGGTAAAGCCACCAACGAAACACATTTGAAATAGCCACCGGGACAGAGGGAGTACTATTAAATTTATTTTATTTTCTAATTTTGTTTTTGGATAAATATGCTGCTCTGGCTAGTCGTAATTCCGTATAAAGAATCTCAACAGACAGAGGAACCCTAGCCCCTTCGGACATGGAAAATTCGAGCCATAAACGAAGGGATAGAGAAGCCTCTAAAGAACACCACCACCGCCGACCCAAGCACGACGATGACCGCCGAAGATCCGACGATCACCACCGTCGTCGCTCCGATTCCAAGGCCGATCGGGAGGAGAACAGAGACATGGATCGCCGCGACCGCGAGAGGTCCCGTTCGGTCGAGAGAAAGAAGAGAAAGGAGAGAGGGGAGAGTGAGGAGAGGTCGGAAAAGAGAAGTAGGGTTTATGATGATAATGGAAGGGAGAAACGTAGATTTGAGGATGCTAAAATCAAGGACGATAACAGGGATGGAAGGGGGGAAGGGGAGGGTTTTGGATTCGGGCGCGATTCTGTGAAAAAGGTTGCTAAGTATGAGGGTGGCCTGAATAACGATGATGGCTCTGTTGCCAATGTGAGTTTTCTTTCCCAATTCTCAGTGATTGGATTTAAGATAGTTACATTTTACTTGCTTAGAACAGTCTCAGTTTGTCGTTGAAGCGTTATTAATTCCTAATCTGAGTATTAATTGTGAAATTGAACTTTGATTTTATCTGCATGACTACTAACACGAAAAATGATGGCTTCATGTATTATTTCATGCGTAGAATTGATGTCAAGTTGGTTGAATTAGTGGTCTGATAAAAGAGATTTCAGTTTTAGTCTTCCATGCAATGACCTTGGTGGCAGAGGTATTTGTGAAATTCTGCATGGAGTACATTTATTTAGTCTATTTGGATGTCCAATAGTACTTGAAAAGATGCTGTCCTGATTTATTTCCTTTTGTTCCCTGATCCTGTTACTGTAAAGATTTAAATAGAGTAGTTATTGTGGTCGTTTGGGAGCACGCCCCCTATATATACAGACATTGGAACCTGAAAATATTTGTTTTTGGTTGTCCAGTGTGTGTTTTCTTGTTGAGATGGCAGATGTTTAATACATGGTACCAACTGTTGATTGGCATTTGTAATTTATGTTTGTTTTGACGTGCTTGATTATGGAAATGCTGTTGAGCTTTTGTCGCAATAAATTAACAGTTTGTAAACATTTACTGCTAATAAAGACTGGTAATTGGTGTTTTTCTTATTGACTTCTAGCTAGACTGATGTTTTAGTTTCCTTGTTCCAATATCTCATGTTGAGCATAGGATAGAGGTTTTACATGTCTAGTACTGAATGTGGAAAAGCTAGTGCTTGGTGCAAAAATGTGTTTTATCTTGTTGACGATTTATTGCTCTTTTATCTCACATGTTGATTGGCACTTGTTATAGGTAGAGTTGTGTGTGTGTATGTGTTGATGTTCTGCCTGGTTATGGTTAGCCTTGTCATTCAAAGGTGCCAAACTGAAGTTCTGTCTCTAGTTTTTATCCCATAAGCGAATATGCCAGCCTATAAACGGTAGCACCATGAAGAGCGCATAGTAAAGCAGCCCCCAATACGCGTTAGTCTAACGCACTACTTGCAATCAAACTAAAGCAAGCGTGTTTCAAAAAATGAGCAGTGCATTGCAGAATAGCTCACACAGTTTCTCTTTCTCTTGTAGTTTGTGTTTTGATATGCTTGTTTTATTCCATGCTAATATTCCAATTTTCAGTTGTTAGAATTATTATTTCTGTAACAGAAATATGATGGCTACGATTGTGATTTGAGTTATTCTTCTGTGATCTTTCTGTATTCGTCTGTCACTGATGATTGACTATTTGAATAATTATCGCAAAATGGTTTTTTTCATTTTTACTTTCTGTAAGGGAGTGAGTTTTTAGTTGTTCCAATAGTTATGCTCAAGCCTGTATGGCATTCTATACTCATGGATAGCCCTCACGGCCTCACGCTTGACTGGTGGTTATTGTTTTGTGATTGAATTGCATATATCAAAGCAGTTTGTTATTCATTGAGAATTTATATAACACTAAACAATCTGATTGCTTTTTGATATGCTTGTTTTATTCCATGCTAATATTCCAATTTTCAGTTGTTAGAATTATTATTTCTGTAACAGAAATATGATGGCTACGATTGTGATTTGAGTTATTCTTCTGTGATCTTTCTGTATTCGTCTGTCACTGATGATTGACTATTTGAATAATTATCGCAAAATGGTTTTTTTCATTTTTACTTTCTGTAAGGGAGTGAGTTTTTAGTTGTTCCAATAGTTATGCTCAAGCCTGTATGGCATTCTATACTCATGGATAGCCTTCACGCTTGACTGGTGGTTATTGCTTTGTGATTGAATTGCATATATCAAAGCAGTTTGTTATTCATTGAGAATTTATATAACACTAAACAATCTGATTGGCAGTTTTTTCTTGCCTGATCTAATACCAGATAAATGTGAGGCAAGATGAGATGGGTGAAGAAAAATAACTAAAAACACTTTTACAACAACAAAAGAAATGCTTTCAAATTGCTTCCTAACACTAGCAATGATTTTATGAGTTGAGGAATGTGGATTGTTTATGGTTGTGTTCAAAAATTGGGTTGTAATAGTGCCTTAAAAAGAATTTCCAACCTTTAATCTTTAACAATTACTTTTCACAAGAACAAAAAAAATAAAATTATTTACCATAATATGCTTTGATACATTTAGTTTGTTCTATTAACCAGATCATTTCATGTAATGATTTCAAAGATATATTTTTGCTATGAGAGAGCATGACATGATCATAAAATTGACAAAGCCTTAAGAGTTCTTAGCCACCATCAAATGTCAAGTATCATTATATTACAAGGCATATGACTAATTGCTGGAGAGCTGACATTCAGCCTAAGTGGGATGTGTAGATTTTCTTTTAAGATGTCTTGGTGTATGTGTTGATCTTTTATTAATGATCCGCCTCTTGAAGTAATATGTGCATCTTTATTCAAATTAGGAATATGTTTATTGTGGGTTAATGTTCATATTATGCAATAAAACATATTGGGTTACTCAAACATGTAGGTTTCAACATAGATATATATAAATTGATCATAGTTATAATGTTTTATATTCATTTTAAAGGTTTTTTCATTGAGTGGTATCAACTCACTGCACCAGTTTTTTGACATACTTCCTACAAACTTTCTTTTTCACTGTTTGTACCTTTTCACTTTTTTGAGTCATTTACTCATTTATAATTATATTTGATTGTGATAGACCAACATTTTGTTTTGGTGTGACTGTAGTGCTATCAAGCACATTCACAGTTTTACCTTGTTTCTGGACCACTTGGGAAGTGGTGGCAACAATAATGTATTGATGTTTGAAGTTTGCCTTCAAGATTGATCGTGCTATTTTATGTTTGGATTTTGTTGGATCTCTAATTTATATATTGCGCCATTGAGTTCTCACTTTTTGACAATCTTGTGTCAGAGTACTACTACTACTGGGCCAAACTCATCTGGCACTTCACCTGAGACTTTTGTTGCCCATGGCCAGTATCCTGCTTCTAAGGTATCTTCAATTTCCAAGACAAATGAAAATAAGGGAGTTAATATTAACAGATCTCATGAGGTTCCTGGGAAATCCAGTACAGATGGGACAGCTTCAGATGCCAGCAAGAGTGGTGGTTTGTCTCTTGATGCTTTAGCAAAAGCTAAGAGAGCTTTACAAATGCAGAAAGAGCTTGCAGAAAGGCTGAAGAAAATTCCTACAGTAAGTTACTTATATATGTTTTGTCTACTGTATTTGCATGATGTATTTTCCCTTCACTTCGATACCTTTTCTGAAGATTTCCATTCTTTTGCATTGTCTAGTTGAACAGAGATACTAGTTCCACCGGAGAAGGCAGTGGAGCGGGTGAGAAAAAAGCTGCTAATGTTTACTCATCTGGTAAAGGCTTGTTGCCAACGCTTCCAGTAACTTCTCAAGCCATGGCTCCTACTGCGGTCTCAAGTTCACATGTTATAACATCTAATCCTGAAATTGGACCACATGGTGGTTTGCCTAATTTCCCTGCACTCTCGGCTCAAAAATTTGAAGCAGTAAAACGTGCACAGGAGCTAGCTGCCAAGATGGGATTTCGGCAAGATCCAGAATTTGCACCTCTTATAAATATGTTTCCTGGGCAATTGCCCCCAGATGTTACTGTTCAACCGAAGCCTTCGAAAGCACCAGTTCTTCGTTTGGATGCACTAGGCAGGGAAATTGATGAGCATGGAAATGTTGTTAATGTTCCGAAAATGAACAGCTTGAGCACCCTAAAGGTCTTTTACAAATTCGCAACTCAGATTACTTGTTCTAGGACAGTTTTTTGAATCATAGAAGAAAAATGAGAAGTTATAATAAATTATTAAGCTTTCTGTGTTTATCTTCCATGTTTTTTTTGTTTTTACTTATTGTTTTCCTCGTGTTATACCCTAGGTAAATATTAACAAGCAAAAGAAGGATGCTTTCCAAATCCTAAAACCTGAGCTTGAAGTGGACCCCGAGAAACATCCTCATTTTGATGCAAGGATGGGGATTGATAAAAATAAGCTACTAAGGCCTAAGAGGATGACTTTCCAATTTGTTGAGGAAGGCAAGTGGGCAAAGGAGGCTGAAATAATTAAATTGAAGGTATTTCCTTTTAATTCCTGTTTTGTGTGATCATTAACTGGATCCAGGTTTTGAGTATTCAAAATTGTTTTTTGTAGTCGCAATTTGGTGAAGCAAAAGCAAAAGAGCTGAAGGCAAAGCAAGTACAGCTGGCCAAGGCAAAGGCAGAACCTGACATTAACCCAAATTTGATAGAAGTAGGAGAGAGAGTGATCTCCAAGGAAAAACCAAAGGAATCAATTCCTGATGTTGAGTGGTGGTAAGTCAACTCTTCATTTACTGATCCACTTAGAAGATCTAGAGATAAGCTTTCCATGGAACAGGCTAATGAGTTTCTGGCATGTTCATTCAATTGGTCACCATAGATGTTTCATTGTTCCTTGAGGCAGTGTATCTTTTGGACCATGGATTTTATTTCCATGTCTTTTTGTGTATTTGGAGGTGTTTGCTATGCTCTATTTGTTTTGTTGGTGAGTGGGGGATACACACTGATACATGCATATGCCCTGTCAATATATGCAAACAAATCTTGACAAGATGAACTATATATCTCTTGCTTTGGAACAAACGTACTTAACTAATATGCTGGCACTATGATTGACTCATTGTCTTGTTTGGCAGGGATGTGCCTTTTCTACAGTCTGGTACTTATGGTGATATGGTTAATGGTGACATCAATGATGGCAGCATTAAGATGGACAAGATCACCATTTATGTTGAACACCCTAGACCAATTGAGCCTCCTGCTGAACCAGCACCTCCTCCCCCACAACCTTTGAAGCTAACCAAAAAAGAACAGAAGAAGCTTCGCACTCAGCGTAGATTGGCTAGGGAGAAAGACCGTCAGGAGATGATTAGACTTGGTGTAGTGGAGCCACCAAAACCCAAAGTAAAAATGAGCAACCTCATGAAAGTTCTTGGTTCAGAAGCAACTCAGGATCCCACAAAACTTGAAATGGAAATACGAAGTGCTGCTGCTGAGCGGGAGCAAGCTCACATTGACAGGAACACTGCCCGCAAGCTCACTCCAGCAGAGCGCCGTGAAAAGAAAGAGAGGAAACTCTTTGATGATCCCAGTGCAGTGGAGACTGTAGTCTCTGTGTACAAGATTATTAATCTTTCTCACCCTCAGGCCCGTTTTAAGGTTGATATTAATGCTCAGGAGAACAGGTTAAGTGGATGCGCAATAATTTCAGAAGGGATAAGTGTTGTAGTTGTTGAAGGCGGTGCAAAATCAATCAAAAGATATGGGAAGCTTATGCTTAAGAGGATTGACTGGGCTGCTGCTGTTAAACAGGATGATGAGGATGAAGATGGAAATGAGGATGAGGATAAACCTATTAACAAATGTTCTCTTGTTTGGCAGGGAAATGTGGCTAGGCCAAATTTTAGCAGATTCACTGTCCAGGAGTGTAGAACTGAAATGGCTGCTCGGAAATACTTTTCGGATCATGGAGTTGGTCATTATTGGGATCTAGCAGTTAACTTCACCGATGAAGATGCTATGTAGTGGTGACTTGCTGGTGAGTCTTGAGTTACTATGGCAGTATACTGTGCTTGTGTATTGGGTAATGAATACGATGATTGCTTTTGATGTGGATTTTAGTGTTGACTTACTTTTGGGAATCCGATGGGGCCATTGTGCTTAATTTTTTTGCATTGAGAATGTACTTCATATTTGATTTTGATTTGATTAGTGTTGGTGGTTGGTTAATGCTTAAATTTGATGAGACGGCGAATGTTTGTGAATGACGAGATATGGGTTGAACTTGAATGATATCTTGATTTCTTTGGATGAGCATGCTTGTAATGATTGCTCGCGTTGTCCAGCTCCCTTCATGCCAGGCACCATGCTTTGTGGAGATGTTTAATTGTACTCATATTTGACACTTAACGATATTATATACTTATATTGGATTGGATTCTAGCTTAACCCTGTTTCTCTTGGTAAATTATGAACCAGGGACTTGTCCTGTTTCATCAGTTTAAACTCGTCTTCTTGCGTGGTGCAGGACAAGAGTGATGCAAGTATACTTAATCACTTGGTACTTGAGAGTCTCTGTTTTTGTTCTGCTCATGTAGCATTGGATTGTGTGATTTTTTAACCTCGTTTCTAATTCTGTTGTCACTAGTGAAGACAACTCATCTTTCGGCATTTTATTTTTTATTTTGTATTTTACTATGACATCCTTCTTGGAAGGCTTTATAAACATATATAGTTGCTATCTCCATTCTTCCCTGTACTACTTATTATCAGTAAAATTTTCATAATTTGCTTTTTGAGACTAGTACTCTGTTCTACCACTTGTGCGCATCGATATTTGGGGACATTTCTCTTCTGCAAGCACTTCTACCTGTCATCTTCTGCAAGCTCTAGAACCACCAGGTCATGTCCTTTGGAACATAAATGTGCAATTGTTTTATTAAGATTCAACACAATTTGGTTATGCACATCATTTTTTTTGGCGGAGCCGAAGCCAGAGAAAAACAGAAAAAACATTTAAAAGTAAAATCTAACTATAACACCAATAACGGAATTAGAGTCTAGGGAACATCACACCGGAATAATCCGCCGCCAACTCCCCCTAAACAAAATCTGGTGGAAACGTCCACGTCGTGAAGAATAATTCTTCCGAACAACTGTTATGCACATCATTTGATCTGATACTGAATTTTCCCGTGGCGTTATTCATAGTAGTCCAGTAACCATTGCGAAATGGTATGTGGTGGTGAGGAAGCATAGGTATCTTGCGTAAGTGGTCCGAAAGAAAATATTAGGAATCACTGTGTTGACGACTGTGTACTTGTCAATAGCATTCGGTTCGTCGTATGTGGCAAAATCGCCATTTGAGAGGCTATAGTATGTACAATGATTGTGAAAACCCTTGCGCAAAACAGAAAATTGTTGCAATTTACCCATTTCGCACACTTTGTCAAGCTTTTTAGTTTGGATGATAACAATGAAACGTTATATAGAAAAAAATTTAACTTATTGGGTGCTTTATGAAGGGAAGGGCAACTTGATCTTTAGTGTTCACTCAAAGGCTTTCAAATTTCACTCTCGTTTCAAGTTTGTAAGTTGATTCTTATTCTACATGATCTCTCATTTGCATATTGACATCCCTCTACCCAAATTATAATGTTTCATTCCATTCGAAATTCGTGTTCCCCAACTCGGACCAATGCCAAATTAACAAATGATTGTATATGCATTCTTCACTTGAACCCACTTCCTTGAACTTCAGTTTGATGGTCACTGCCCAATTGCCAATGTACTTGAAGATGCAGTGGGAGTTGAGGAATCTAATAAGAGTTAATAGTTAATTTAGGCCATAACAAGTAGTCATTTCCACTTTTGAGCCATAACAAGTTTGAGTTATGATTTTAGGCCATAACAAACCACATTTGTTTAATTTTGGGCCATACAGACTTTTTAAAATAATAATTGAACCCACCTACTCTCCTTTATTATATTTTGACCCCATCAGTTGACTTATCAACTTTTGCCCTTTTACACTTTGACCCCAAACTTTAGGTTTTTCATTAAATTTAATCCAATAGCTGCCCATCATGCTTCCGATAATTAAATTAAGCACTAAACTTCATACCTTGGCTTTGACCGCCTTGTTGCCGGGTTTCCTAAGCTTCGGGATTTTACGGACTTCCTCCAACCACGCAGCCGCGACCAATGGTTCACCGATTCTTGGCTCCTTCAGCAACAAACAGCACAATCCTATTTCGTTTCCTACCTTAGGACGTATCAAGATATGAATAAAGGGTTTTTAATAATATTATCGGAGTATTTGGGATATTTGGAAGCCTGGATTTTACTGAAGAAATATTAAAAATATTATTCAAACATTATTTCCCCTAATGGAGAAGACATATACTTAGTTCCTCATGGAGGAAGCAAGACTCTTGGGGATGCTCCCCATAATATTACAGACACAGAAAGGAAAATTTGCAGAAAGGAAATATTACAAATGTTTTAAAGAGTTGGGAGGATTTTTCGATGCCTTCCATCTGCTTCAAACTCCTTTATTTATAGGCGCCCGCGGACTTCAACCCCGGATTCCAATCTTCCTTTAAATCCTTGTGACGTCACTGCGTTCGTCACTTGGCCTTAATTTCCACCGGCTACATTATTGTCCTTTTGGAATTATTGCGTTAGGTGGCTTTTTGTCAACTCTCCACCTTCTCCTGTCGGCCACGTTCTGCCAGCTACTCTGCCCTTCTTTGTCGGCTTTTAATTATAAGTGTTGCCGACACCTCTCTTTCTTTTACATCCAGCTAATCTCACTTTGGCTTGTGAAAGTTTTTTGGACGTTTCTTCCCTTTGTCCTGTTCGGGTCTGGATTTTTTCTGGGTTAACCGGATCTTTGTACCGAATAGGAGTTTCTCCTGTTCTGCACAATATGGGCATATGTGGTTATCCCATTGGCCAACATGCATCATGTTGCATGCCTTTTTTCTGGTAGACTCGGTTGCTGGCAACTTGTTTTCCCAGATGAGTAACCTCTTCTTTTCGAAGGAGGTTTCCGCAAACTCTGTGCTTTTCCATGTTAAAGAATTAACCAGGAACGATACATTTAAATTGTTTGAGAATATTTTAAACGGATATTTAACCTTTTCCATCTCGGTGAGACAGACCCAGAATCCCCATGCTCGTCTTGTGGAGATTTCATCTTCGCTGATTGAAGATACCAATGGTGCCTTCTCATCCATAGACTTAGCTCTGTTGAAGGCAATCATATCAGGTCTCTGTAATTTAATAAATTGGAAGACCGGATAAGAACCTTTTCCGACTATCTCTGGTGCCGCTGAAATGAACTTAAGCTCCAGAATATGTCCTCTTTGCAGGTGCGGGTTGTTTTGCCATGATTCATGCACCGCGCTACTTATCCATCCCGGAAGTTTTTCGATTTCCGGAAACCCTGGTGATGTAGTATGAACAGTTGCTAACGCTCCAAAGTCATACCACTTTCGAACTTCTTCTGGCTTTGATCCTTCGAGCATCCAGACCCTGTTGTATCTCCCGGATGTCTCAATTACTGTTTTGCTTGGGTTAATTCCCCTTTTGGAAACCAGTTGTTCCCATTTTCCCTGGTAATCCAGCCAGGCTGCAGATATGACCTTTTCCTCTGAATTAGCCTTAGAGGTACCTGTCATGGGCCTAAGGTTAATTTCTTCCTCTTTTACCCCAGAGGCTGTGGGTTGACTTGAGCTTTCGGAAATGTGACTTTCCTCTTGCTCAACATTTTTGTCGGTATCCGACAATGGTTCCTTTGAAGCAGTACTTGAGTCTGCTTCTTTATATGTGACCACTTTATCTTTTTGGGCACTTTTCTCTTTGTTTACCAGGGAGGCTGATGCTTTCCTGATTGGCTCTAATACTGTTTCCCATAGTGTTGTCATTGCTATATGGGAGGTTCGTATATTGTTGCGGACCATGTCCACATCGCTCTGTTGTATTTGGCCAGCTGCTCGTGCATTGATTTCGAGCTGTCCAAAATGCTTTGATAGCTCCTCTAGGTTTTCTCTGAGGTGCCTGAATCTCGTAATGATGGAATCAGCTTCAAATGCTTCCATCTCTCGTCAAGAAATCTGCAAGAACATTTTCATGAGATTTTATAACATCAATATCATAAGTATAATATTGACATTCAGCCTACCATCTGATAATACGAGCTTTTTCAATTTTTGATTCAAGTTTATTTTTTAGAAAAGCTCTAACGTTAGTATTATCAACTTTTAATACAAATTTCTTCGCAAGTAAGAATAAAGGCCATTTTTTAAATGTTTTTCATACTGCAAAGAATTCCTTTTCATTAATGTGCCAGAGTTTGGCTTGTTGTTCAGTGAACAACCCTCCTGTGTATCTACAGGGTTCTTGACCCGTAGTTGTTTTTCTCATGAGCACTCCTGCCCATCGAAAATCATTGACGTCTGTGTAGACTACCAGCTCATCATCATCTTGAGGTATCGCGAGTTTTGGTAAGCTATTGCAGACTTGCTTTAGTTCACGAATTCTCTTGGTATGGATTTCATCCCATTTCCATCTAGAGCTTTCAGTCTCTTTAAGGAGTGGTCTAAAATCCTTTCTATATTTTGCAAGGTCTTTAATAAACATACCCGCAAAATTTACAACTCCTAAGAAACTCTGAAGTTGTTTCTTGTCTTTTAATACATCAGGAAAATTGCGGATTTTCTCCACAATGTGTTCCTGTAACTCTATTCCTGCTTCATCAATTTGAACTCCCAAGAATTCAATTTTGTTAGCAGCGATAGTGGCCTTTTTCTCAGAGAGAACTAGACCTTCCCTGTGACATGCATCAGAAAATATTTCAAGATGTTTAATATGCTCTTTAATATTTCGAGATGCAATCAGAATGTCATCTATGTAGACGAACATAAACTCTAGATAATCCTTAAATAGATTATCCATCTTTCTTTGGAATATCTGAGGGGCATTAGAAAGCCCCATTGGCATAACATTCCAGATATATTGCCCTTGTGGGGTGGAGAATGCTGTGAATTTCTTCGACTCATTCTCCATCTTAATCTGATAGAAACCAGATTTGCAATCAAATTTAGAAAACACTTTAGCACCTTTGATGCAATCAATTAAGTGTTCTCTACTCGGAATGTAATAACCATCAAACTGTATTATTTTATTAATACCTTGATAATTTATTACCAACCTGGGTTTACCTCTTTTTATTTCACCGTGATTTCTTACCAAGAATCCAGGGCTACTGTAGGCTGAGACTCCAGGCTCTATGAGTTTAAGATCGATATGCTCCTTGATAATTTGTTGCATATCTTTCTTATCCTGCATATTCATTAAGATGGGTTTGTATTGAACATACTCATATTTATATTGTTCTTTTACCTGTAGAGTAGCTTCGATCTTGTTTTTATCCCACCATGCCAGAGGATCCTCGTTAAAGTTTCTCTGAATAAGTCTTTTGACATTTTCGAGGGACAATTTAGTTTCTCCTTCAATGTCTAATGAAGTTATATTTAATGACTTCATTTCCTGCATCGCTTCTTTGAGGTTTATAATTTCCTCAATAGAAGCTTCATCAAATCCTTGTTGTCTAAAAGACAACAAAGCCTTACCAAACTTTCTTTTGTCCTGCATTTTTGGATGGGTTAGTTTGGCATCATTATCACCACGTTTGCTGCGAAATAATATAGGCATTAATCTGTTGAATGCCTTTTCTGTGCGCAACACCTGTATCTCATTTCCACAACTTGTGGTAAATATTAACAAATTTCTTTTGTTATCTTGAACATATTTTGTAAAGGATTGTATGAAATTGTTCCCTAACAAAATATCTGCTCCCGTATCATGAAAGTAAATAGGCGGCGTTTTTACCTTATACAAAGGTGTACCGAATGCGCCTCCGATCATGACATTGGCCTGTCGAATACCCTTATTTAGTACTAAGATTTTTTGGGAAAAATCTCTTCCTGCAATAATGGGTAATGATTCCATAGCTTTGCTAGGGAAAACTCCTGGTTTTTCCGTGCAAATACCTGATCCTGAATCAATATAAGCTGCAAAATATTCCGACTTATATTGTTCATATATTATCCCTATTGAGATATAAATGGAAAATGGACTTGTCATTTAATTCTGATGGTGTGACCCTTCAGATTAAATTCTATACCATTGTCCTTTCTTACCCATGGTTTATGATTTTCGAGAAAACTTAATCCCAAAATCATAACCCCATTATCTTTTCCGGCGGTGCCTAAGACTCTGATCTCGTGTCCTGCAATTTCAATTGTTCCTTCATAGGTTCCAATTGATGGCTGCTGCAAGTAGTATAAGTTATCACATGGAAAATGGTTAATCTTTTCCGTGATGTCGAATATTACTCGTATTTCTTTCCATCCTTCAGGGCATTTTATCTTTATATTATCTACCCCAATGGATTGAGGAGTTAGATCTTTGATGAACTCCTTCCCTTTATATGCCATAATTCTGTCTTCCGAAAAAAGTCATACGACTTGCGTACTCAATTCTAGCACTCGTTGATCTGTCTAGAATTGGATGATCTGTTATTTGTATGTCTACTCCTCCTAACCTTGGAATCTGGGTAGGATTTGGAGTCATGACTTTAGCAAATTCCTTGAAAATTCTAGGAATTTCTATATATTCTTTCCTGAGAAATAAGTCAGAATGATGACTATTGGAAAGTGCATAAGAGATTCTATAAGTTATAGAATATGGCCTGTTCCCTTCTTTCATCAGATCTTTTCTTTTAAAATCCTGATGAAGGGTTAGAACTCTACTAAAATCTTGGTCAGCTAAGTTATAGGAAATTCTGGGATGTATGTCAAACATTAACTTCCCAGCATATAAATTTCATACTATAGTTCCAAGAAGACCATCTCTAAGGTTATTGATTCTTCTATCAGTGACTGATAGATGTAATTCAGAATCAATACCTTCTTTGAAGGTTGCCTTAATTACTACTTCAATGGCTCCTATGTGGATCCATTTCATAGTAATGGCGATCTCCTCCTTCATTCTGCTTAATTCCTCAAGAATTTCTTCGTTAGGAATTAATTGCATATCCATAACATTACAAGTAAGTTCCATAGGAATTGCAAACTCACCTGCACTTACCTTGTAGATGATGTTATGTCTTCTCTGGTTGAGTCCCATCTGGTTAAGAACTCGTCCAATCCCGCCAATTCGGAATCCATCATATGGGCTGAGGTTGGAATCTTGTCGCATTATTCTTTCCATGGTTCGATTTGAGATCGTCATCCTTGAAAAGAATCCAGACAGGTTTTCAGTGGTCTGAATCCTGTCTTCTTCAGTCAGACTCGGTTGAAGATCCATCTGAATATGAGTCCGAGTCACTTCTTAATTCTTCCTCGTAGATGCTTTCATCCGAGGGAATGTCCTCAAACTGATAAACTGGTACCAGCTTTCCATGGTAGACCGCTTCCACGATATCCTCCATGGCTTCGTACATTCGTACCTCACGATTCTGAGGGCAATCGGGTGAGATATGACCTCTGGCTCCACACTTCCAACAGTTGCAGTCCTTGAAACTTTCGTTGGCTCGGGTATGGGCTCGTCTGAATGTTCTCTTGGATGTTGTTCTCCCCGTGCTCCTTGCTGCTGAGCTAGTTGAACCTTGGGATGAACTCTTCGTCGTTCCCGTTCTTTGTCCAGTTTTGTATGTTCTGGCCTTGCCCTTGGACCACCATGCTCTTCTTCTTCGGAATGGAGGTCTTCTGAAACTCCTACTGTATGAGCCTTGACTCTTCTTCTTTTTCCTCTTTTCTTCTGATCTACCTATAGTTGTTGGAAAATCGTTATTTTCACAGCAAAGAGGAGTTCTTTTTATTTTACCTCTTAGTCTTTTGATGTTCTTTTGGGCTGCTGCCTGTTGACACCATTCTCTGAGCTTATCCTTTAAGAAGGACATTCTTTGAGCTATTGAGTCCACTGTACCAGGGGGTACTGTGTACGATTGGATCAACATTTCTCTCCATGGGCTGCAGATCTTTGCAAAGAACATGGGACATGCTACTTCAGCTGTCATTTCACTTCGAAAATAGTATTTACGAAACCAGTAGATATACTCGTTTACTGCGCAAATACTTCTTAACTCCATACCCAACAGTGCTTGGGTATAGACTTTGATTTTTTCTGTTCTCTGTTCTTCAAAATAACCATCTCCTACAAAATGGGTTTTGAATAAGAGGCCAAACCTTTCGCAGATTGTGCTTTTGGATTCTCCTTCAAGTATTTGCTCCTTTAAAGCAGCCGTGGAGTTTTTCCAGCCCAGCTTTGCCGATCCTTCGAGACTTAGCTCTATTAATCTGACAAAGTTTTCTTTATCGAGTTCCAGGGTGGTTGCTGCAATCTTCATTGAAGCTACCCATTCGTCGATCAGGTCTTCGATGTTTCGGAAGTCGATAACGTCGAGGTTCAGTGTTATGCCATATGGATTTAATGGTTGTAACATCGTCTTGGCCCACGGTGTGGATTCTGGTGCTCTACTTGGGTTTCGTCCTGGGTTTCGTCTTGCATTGAGATGCACCTCCGGATACCTGTTCATGTAGAAGTCTGTACTTTCTCTCATTGGGATATCAGGCGGTTCATCGTGGGTCACGTTGGATCCTGTTCCTTCCGCATAACCCAATTGAAGAACTTCATTAGGTTTTACATTAACCAGATCCATAATCCCAAGTTGGAAAAATGATTCTGCTAATTCTTGTAGATCTGATAGATCTGCCCTGGAAACACTCATTCGACTGTTTTCAGGAGATCGATCATAAGCTCTTCTTGTGATTTCTGCTTTGGAACCATAGTTGCTTTACCTTTTTGATGTAAAGCTTGTACGGGTCCGAATGCATCTCTAATATTGGCTTGGTTATTCTTGGAAGATCCAGGAATATCCTTCTGCCTTTTCTTGATATCCGAAATGTCAAATTTCAGATTCAAAATCTCTTTCTTTAGATCTTGTAACAATTTCAAAATCTCCTCTGTTGATTGATTCAGGTTATCTATTTTTCCAGGTAAAATTAATACCCGGTTACCATAATCTTGAATCGTTTTTTGGATTTCTCTTAAGTCTTATGATAGCTTAGAGCTATCCGGATCAATTTCTTTCCAGTCAGTTCCTCTCATTTTCATGAAAGAAATTACTGTTAATAAAATCTTGTCTTATAGACAAGTTCAAGAATTTCCTCTGGAAATTTCTATTTTTTATTTCCAAAATTTGGAAATAACTCGTTGGTTTCAATTTAAATGAATCCATTAAATAATTAAGTCTTCACCATTAAGAGATAAAATATTATAAATAATATAATTAATATGTTCTTCAATAAAACCTAGGCTCTGTTACCAATTTTCAAGCGCATTAGGAGTCATTTGCATAATGAAAAATTAATTATTTTGAGAAAGGACTAAAGTAAATAAAGTCAAACTTCCTTGGGGTATGAATGAAATAAAGAAAAAGTTGTTGGATTCCTTTATTAATTTCAAATTGGTCCTATAGCCTAAATTTTACAAAACTGTGTTTGTTATGGCCTGTTTTCATAATTGTAACTTGTTATGGGCTAAAAGCGGAATAGCCTCCTTGTTATGGCCCTTTTTAACATTTAACCCATCTAATAAAATTAAATTAGAGTTGGCGACAGGAAGTTAAAGCGATCATATCATTTTAAAGCAAACTGAGGCAATATAATATTCATGCCAAATCTTATGGGTCTCGCCCGGCATAACCCAATTAGGTAGGGATGACAATGAGTCCGAGTTAGAATCGAGAATCGAGGAAGAACTGAGCTTGGGTCGGGTCTCGATTCTTATAAAAATGGACACAAAAATAGCAATGAGCCCAGGCCGAAATCAAACCAAACCCGAGGTTCGGATTGGGTCTTGGGTCTTAACGAACCCCACACAGATCCGACCCATTGTCATCCCTATAATTAGGGCACAGAATTTGTCATCATTGTCCATTAAGTTTGACTTGAAATAAATCTCTGGTCATGAAAATTCATATATGCTGAAAAGTGAAACCGAACTACTAAGCGGTTAGTTGTAGAGGACCTAAGCTTATAAAACCACACACTTATTTATAGGACAAATAATACTGTTTACATTTAGTGAAGTGTACAACAAATTAAAGACCATGTAATGTAATAAAATCCTAGTTAATAGTACCTTTGTTGGGGGGATAAATTAACACTGTATTTGATCAAAATTACTACTCCCTCCGTCCCACTCCAAGTGTCTTGTTACTGTTGGACACGGGAATTAAGGTAGAGTTGGTTTGTGAGTATATGGTGGGGTCCACATAATTGTTGGAGGGGGAAATTATTTCTATTTATAAAAAGAAGACATTTGTAATGGGACATCCAAAAATAGTAAGTAGGACATTTGGAATGGGATGGAGGGAGTATTATATATTGGACGTGGGATTTGATTCTGAAGCACCAACAGACTATAGATTAGTGACGTAATATGTTGCATTTTATGGTAGAAAGGAATGCATCATCACAGTCATCAGTCATCATTTTTATATCAATATCTGATACAGTTTGGAGCACTCACTCATCCACATTATTATTATTATTATTAGTCAAACCAAACAATTATTTGGTCCATTTGACCCACACCACTCCAACAAACTCAAACCCCACAAATTTAATTATCCAAAATGACAAATGTATGGTACAAAATATGAATTGTGGGGAACATAGATATTGACAACAATAATGATAATTGAAGCAAGAAATCAGTATTATTGGATGATGAAGTATATCACTGTTTAAATATATAATTTCACAAGCCAATAGATAATATAACTCGTACTAGCCCCAGCCACTATACTAAAAGTAAACCAATGACCAATTATCACTTTAAAAGGAGTATCAACTTTAAATTTCAAAAATTCCTATCATATCCTTATTTTGATAGATCAACCAAAATCGAGTAAAAATATCAAATTAGCTTCAAGATTTTTGAAACTGCTTTGACAAGGGTGGCGCCGCCACATCTCCTATAGATGTCGTGCTAAATGACGTCGTTAAAATGAACAAACATTTACCAAAGAGCATCATTCGAGTTTTGAGACGACAAACGCAGCAACTCGTCCAAATAATCCGACCCCAAATCCTCGAACACCACCACATTTTCCATGTCATTTTGTTGTTGTTGTTGTTGTTGTTGCTGCTCCTCCTTTTTCCTTCTCGATGCAGACTTCCTCTGCATCGAGTGCTTCTTCTTCAACGCCAAAACCGGCGAGCACCCCATCTCAAGCCCCATTTCCTTAAGCGACTCCCACACCACCTCCATGGGGAAATTGAGCACGGCCTCCGTGCCACGTATGGCTAGGGCCGCCTGGTCATAAGCCAGTGCGGCCTCCTCCGCAGTGTCGAACGTCCCCAACCACACCCTCACACTATTCCTAGTGGAATCTCTGATCTCCGCCGCGTACTTCCCCCACGGCCTCCTCCGGACGCCTCTATACATTACTTCCCGGCAGGCGGGATCGGTCTCCTCCACCTCATGCCCTCCATCCCAATACCCTCCGCTCGAGGCTGCGGCAGCTGACGTGGCGCCCTCGGCGACAACTCCACAAAGAAGCATCTCTTGTGGATCATTCTCATTGAAAGGCAAGTGCTGCTGGCAATGATAGTAGGATGGGTACATTGATGAATAATCCATATTAATTCTATCTCTCAATGTGGAATTTTATTTTATTATTATTTTTTTTCCTTCTTTTGAATTTTGGAGAAATGGGTTTTGATGGGTGTGTAGTGTACAATTACAAGACTGGTCTATAAGACAGGGTTTATATAGGGGCGGGAAGGGGGACAAATGTAAGAATATTTAAATGAGAATGGCCCCTTTAATGAAAGTGTTTTAATACTATTATAAAGGTTTAATAATATACTAATATGGATATATGATACTGTATGGAGTATGGACGACTGGCCGGGGTGGGCCTTTAATTAATTGCACGTGAGTCAAACCATATGGCGGCATTGAACTCAGACAGCTTTGGAACTTCACTTTCACTGTGAAATACTAGTAGTATTTTACCTTCAAATGTTTTATAATGTGATTGAAATAAATTATACGTGGTATATAGTTTGCTGGATTATCCTTGTGATGATGAGTTTATACATTTAAGTTGATTTTACTATATAATTGCATAGAGACGACATCTAAAATTCTAACAATGGACAATCATACATTCATACTAGCTAGGTAGTTGCTATATATCATATCGAGCATGCTAGATATCGTCATTTTTGTGTTGTAATAAAAGTAGGAAGTCGATAGAGATTAATCCCTAGGAGGAAAATTGAACACTCGGAATACCAGAAGCGGATCTAGAAATTTTGTTAGTGGTAGCACAAAATCTAACGAAAATCATATTAGAATTAGAGATAATGATGACAATACAAAAAAATATAGAGAGAAACTAAGCTAGAATGGATAAGAGTGGTTTCACCATAAAAATTGAATGGTAGCACCAAAGCAAATAAATGCAAATATAAAAAAACTTTAGCTTAAAATAGCAATTTTATAAATTTAAGTGGTAGCCCGTGCCACCATCCCTTTACATGTGGATCCGCCCATGCGGAATACTATATATGGCTCTTGAAGTTGTTAATGTGTAGTTTTCTTAAGGGGTTTGGTTTTAGTACCGAATTTGAATGTCATAAACATCATACATCAACTTTAGGGGTAAATACCCGTATTTACATACACCATTACAACAATCACATTTTCAAGTCGATGTATGATGTTTTTGACATTCGAATTCAGTACTAAAACCAAACCCTTAAGTATTGAACAGCCTATACAGGCTTTGGCTATCAGATTTGATTTTTAATAAATTTTGTTAATGAATGAATCTTGTGATAAAATAACCAAAAAATATTGGGATGACAACTTGCCCAAATAACAAAGTCCTTGACTTCCAACCTTATGGTTGGGGTTCGATTCCTCACTTGCCCATAAAAAAAAGGAAAAAAGACCGAGAAAAATATTTGCATTAGTGATAGATTTTCGAACTAATTAAACGCCACCCATATGAAGAGGTTAAATTTGAGAGTAAGTATTGACCGATGGTCAACAAATTCGAGAGGTTTTGGAAAGTCTTGAAGAAGTTCAAAGTGGTTGAGTGGTCAAAAGTAAGTCAGCAATATAAATTGCAAACGAGACACACTAATATTATAGTGGAAGCTTTTTCCAATGGGCAGTGGCAATCAAATCAATGTAAATTCTTACACAAATGAAAATAGAAAAAGCAGTCTAAAAAGTGCTTGTAAGAAAGCGACACATACATAAACAAATCAATACATAATAGCGAGCTGCATGCTAGTTCAATTCTAATTTGGGCTATATTGCAAGAATACCAATATAAGAAAATATTCCCTCCGTCTCCAATCAATGTTGAGGGCTCGTTTGGATTGACTTTTAAAAAAAGCAGAAGCAGAAATGAAAGCGAAAAGCAGAAGCAGGTAACTTTTGTGTTTGGATGGAATATTTGAAAAGCAGCTTTTTTCAAAAGTGTGTTTGGATGTGTAAAAGTGAAAAGTACTTTTTAAATGTATAAATTACCAAAAAGGACATGCTACTTAATATAATAATAAGATATATTTATAGTGTAAATTATATTAAGTAATGAGGGTATTTAAGTCTTTGCATAATTTACGAAGTGCTTTTGGCTTCTGCTTTTCGGAGAAGCACCCCTGGGTTGCTTCTCCCAGAAGCACTTTTGCAGCTTTTCGAGGTGCTTCTGCTTTTTTTTAAAAAGCCAAACCAAACGTTTCTTTTTCCCCAAAAGTGCTTTTGGCAAAAGCAAAAGCCAAAAGCACATCGGTAGAAGCCAATCCAAACACCCCCTGATTATATATAAACTAGTAAATAACCCGTCGAGACTCGACGGGCATAACTATATATTTTATATAATATATATACTTATATTATATAGTAAAAATAATTTGTATTTTGAGTAATGAAAAATGTGTAATGATTTTTTTATATATTCAAAAGATGATATATATATATATATGATAATATAATTTAATTATTTTTATAACTAACAAAGAAATCATATTATACCGTATCTTTAGCTTATGTGGCTTGTCCGGTACTAACCTAACAGCTCAATAAAAATAAATATTAAAATAATATTTTTATTTGATTTGAAATTTAAATTACGATAAAATAAAATTTAAAAATAAGTATGAAATATAATATGAAAATTTTCCTAACAATTTGATGAAAATTTATTTGGTGAAAATTTCATTGGTAGGGGCTAGTATAACACTATCTTTAAAAATGTCTGAATTTGATTTGGTGCAGTTTGTATTTGTATATGTACTTTAAAAAATTACCGTTATAGGATTACCCGTAGAGTTTATAAGAATATCATCCTAAAATGTCACATCTAATTGTACGTCTCCAAAATCAATATCCGCTTTATCATCACCTACATCCACTATCCATTTTGCAAATTTTCTATCATATATAAATTTCATTATAAACAACATTTATTGTGGTATTTTGAGTTAATCATTCTTAATTGCATATTAATACTTTTAGCCACATCTTGCTAGTGACACAAAATATTGCAACATAACTGTTCATGGCTAAAAACTGGTTTTGGAAGATAAAATCCGACATTATTTAAAGATTGACATTTACTTTTGTTTATAATCACAGCAAAACAAATTGTGAGTGAGAATTTTCTCATCTCAAATCGAATAAAAAATTTGGTCAAATCAAATAGGCTCGTAATCATTCTACCAATCAAGAATTTTCTATTTTAATGGTTTCACGAAAATTAGTTTAACCTCAATTATCTAGTTTCGCATCTTGGTTACTATCAACCTACTTCTATTACATAATTTATTTGATTTATATATATTCCTAATGTCACACCGCGTATTTTCCATGTAATTTTTGTAAATAACCAAACAAATTCAAATTTTTTTGAACTACGTTATGGCTTGATCCCTTCACAGGGTACGTAGGCAGCTTAGAAGTGTTAATTCTAAGTTCAGTCATAAAATAAACAAAAGGATTAGTTCTTAACACGAGAAAAAGCCGAAACACAACTTCGAGGACGAAGTTGATTCTTAAGGAGGGTAGACTGTAATACCCGAGAATTTTGCAACATAAAATAAATAAATAAATAAAATAAATAAATAATAAATAAACGCAATAAATAAATAAACAAATAAATAAACATAATAAATAGATAAGGAATCACAAGGAAATGAGAAATGAAATTTAATTTAAAAAGAAATTAAAGAGATTTAATTAAAAAAGGAATTGAATTAAGTTAAATAAATCGTTACACGGGAACCCGACACTAATGGACTCGAGAATTCGAGGCCAATATTAAATCTAGACCCGAGTAAAATTTTAGATAGGAAATTGGAGTCCGGAAATAGCCCGGAAATCGGAATCCGAGAACATAGAGGGATAGAAGTCCGAAAGAGAGGATGAAAGGCTCGACGGATCGCACGACCCGCCCGGACCGAAGTCCAGGCGAAGACCGCGCGGGGTTTCCCCAAACGGCACGCCAACCCCGCGCCGTTGGACAGAAACGAACAATGCGAGATTTCTCGCCCGAATCCAGATTTTTCGACTTCGGTTGCTCACCTTGCGGCTCAAGACACCCTAGGGCCGACCTTGGACGTCCCCTAGGTCCCTTATGTCTATAAATAATAACCTTATTCAACCCTGAACATTTTTCAAACCCTATGAAAAACTCTCTACATATCGAACCCTAATCCCGGAGTCGTCGGAGGCACGAAACCAAGAGAAGGGACTGACTTGGACGAAAATCTACAGGCTTCTATCGTTGTGGTAAGTTCTGGTCCGTTCTTTTTCCATTCTTGATTCGAAAACGAATCCTAATTTGATCTTTTTCTATTCTAAACCCCGATCCGGATCTAGAACGAAGAACCCAACGAATCTAGGAGATAAACGGTGGACTGGAAGCCACGCCTTCAAATCAACGAGCCGGAACGTCCATAAATCTGTAAGTTAACCTTACCATGGTTTTTGGCGAATTAAAATACATCTAATCTAAAGATTTAATCAAGAACTTAAAATCTGTCAACACGAAAAACTCTACGGCGCAGCGATTTTGCACGAATTTTTCGAACCCTTTAAACTGTTCAAATGAAGAAACTTAAAACACAAAAAACGTTCTTAAGACATTAATCTAGGTGGTGTAAAATTTTCATAATTTTTCGTTAGGTTTTGGTATCTGGAATCATCCTAAACTAATCTGTTCAAATTTTGGATCTTGAAATCTTGACAGAACTTTAGTCCGAACTTGTAGGCGTTTTTGACGATAGATCTAGGCTGAATTAGAACTTTTGCTGAACATGAAACTTGTAGATCTATGCTTTAAGTATCGTTCTGTAAAATTTCATCGAATTTGGAGTTCGTTTGATTGGTAGATCTCGAAATCATGAAACTGCTGTGTAAAATTCGGACAGAATAATAACCTGATGGAAATCCACGTTTTTGACTTATTTCCTTAACTCGGATCGAAAAAGTTAAAACACAAAACTTGTTAGTCTATGTGTTTTTGACTCACTGGTAAAACTTCAGAATTTTTGGACTTAAAACAGATTTTTAATTATTTTTGGAGTAAACAGTGTTTTGTCGAAGTCAAATTTTGAAAATCTTGTTGAAACGGTGGAATTGGCCTTTAAGGTTTAAACAAGTAGAAATCTCTTTTGAAATGGAATCCATGAAATTAGAATCTTTGAAATATCCCCTAACAAACTTGATCAATTAAAATTAGGGGGTGAGTGCTCTGCAGGGTGCCCCCCTAACTATTCACTTCGTGCCTTTATGGATGATGGTGACCCCGCGTGAAATTTGAGATATATTGCCAAAATGGCAAGAGATATAGGACCTACACTCTCGAGAATATCCATATGGGTTTTCCGAGGCTCAGGAGTGGTACTGGGTATGGCGGATAAGGCTGCGGCCGCCGGGCTACCGGCTAAACTTGACGAGATTGCGATGCAATCGTGAAATACTTGAAATACTAAATCTTGGGTGTAATGGAGATAGTTAAAATATCTATTTATTGTCCATTTAAATTATTTAAGGCTTTATTGAAATTAATTATGGCTTTTATTTAAATTATGCTAAATGTGTTATTAGTTAGAATCCATGAATTAGTTATGCAAGTTATTTAGTTAATTAAATTAAATTGTTATGATTTATTATCATGCTTTTATATTAAATAATGGCTTTGAAACCTCACGATCATGTATGCGTTAACTTACTCAGCAAGTTGTGCTGACCCATAACCATTTCTTTCTTTTTCCTACAGAGCATGTGGATTATACTTGAGTACGTACATGCATGGGATTTTTGGGAGCACGTTATTTTTAAATTTTGCATTAGACTATAGTATGAACGGGCCTGTTTAACCCGTGTTTTGGCCATGTTGGCCTATTTACATTTTCCGCTGCAATACTTATACTTAGATATTATTTTTCCGTTGCATTATAATATTATTTTTGAATTTATATTGTATGGGCTGTTTTTAATTGTTTTAAATATTTTAAATACTGCAATACCTAGCCTTGCATCTCTTTAGTAAGCTCGGAGAAACCGTGTCTTGCTAGAGAGGTGTGGCGGTGACATCCCGACCTGGGTTACCAAAAACCGGGGTGTTACACCTAAGAAGCATGACTATGCAACCCTTATTCAACTATGTTTCATGGTTCGGTAATCCAAAATAATTGATCATGTTTAGATATCCCAGTGAAAATAATTCATCGGCATTATTTATACTTTCATCATTTTGACAAATATTGTTAAAACTGATATATATATATATATTTACATTTCATTTGCAAACATACGTTCCATGATGTAATTATTGATTGTAGCGACAATTTCATTGGTAGTGGTTAATATAGTAAAAATATTTGGATTTGAAGTGGTGCAGTTTATATTTGTATAAGTACTCTCAATAATTGCCGCTATAGAATCTCTGGTAGAGTTTATAAAATTATCATCTGGAAATGTCAAATCTAATTACACATCTTCAATATTAATACCAACTTTACCAATTACCATCACGTACATGAAGTATTCATTGTGCAAATTTTTGCCACATATAATTTTCATTATAAATAAAATTTCTTATAGTATCTTAAGTTAATCCATCTTAATTACATATTAATACTTCGAGTCCCCTCTTTATAGTGACACGAGATATTGTAACATATCACTGACATAGGTAAAAACTGGTTTTTGAAGATAGAGTCTAACATTTTTTAAAGGTTGACATTTACTTCTTTTTTTTTTTATAGTTATAGTAAAACAAACTGCGAGTGAAATATTTTCCTCTGAAATCGAATGGAGAATTTGGTTAATTCAGATGAGCTTATAATCTTTCTACCAATCAAGAATTTTCATCCCAAATATTGAGCTTTGTTTTAATGAGAAAAAAGGTTAAATAATTTTCGAGATAGATTAAATAATTTTCTGATGTAAGTTTTTTGCAGGTAAAATTCTCGTTACAATCTAGTGGAATACCAACTCTAAAATGTGCAGCCCTACCTCTTGAGTAAGGGTGTTATTCCATTAGATGCTAAAGGCAACACAATATTACATCTACCATGAATGACTAAACATAATATTTTCTAGATAAATGTCTTGTCGGTTCCACCACGAGTGGCGGAGCAACGTTTAGTCTGGGGGGGGGGGGGGGGGGCATGGCCCCCCTCATTAAAAAAATTTCTACTTATTATATATATAAATTTATCAATATATATATATATATACTGACAGGTCCCGATAGAAGAACACTGTAAAACTGCGTTGTGCCCACAACTTGCACACAACTGAAAACAGATAGCAAGGCCAAAAACAGATTGCAGAATAAACAAAATAACACAAGTATTTGTTTACCCAGTTCGGATCATCCGATCCTACATCTGGGGGATCCCAATCCAGGCATATTCACTATCAACCAAGGAAAAACAGGTAAACCCATCTGTTTACATAGAAACCCCTTCAACCCTTCCACACTAGGACTCCCGATTTGTCACCTAGACTGACTCCAGGAGGGAACAGAGTATAGCACCTATACCAGATACTAAACCTGCTGAAATTACCCTTCAATCCCAATGCTAGGCTAAGCAAGCTTCTACCCTTGTGATAGCTACTCCCAAATTCAGCTCAAAAGCACTCAACAATCAATGAACATAGCTCTAAGCATTTCCTAAAGATAAATCTTGCAAAGTAAGAAATGCTAGCTAAGATCTAATAACTATCTCTATCAAGAACAAGAAAAAGGTTACCCCTTGCTGAGAAAAATAGCTTGATAGAGATACTCATGAAGAACTTCATATTCTTCCCATTAATCCGTAGCCCTCAATCTCTCTAGATGTTTTCTGTGTAATGCTGAAAATGTTCCAGCCACCAAATGATTGAGGCAGTACCCTAAAAACGCGGAGGGCACGGATATCCAGGCCCATGGGCTGGGGAAAAGCCCTAGACAGCTGTCACTCCAACAGCTTTTGTCTTTTCTGCTCCAGGGGATATGTCGTGAATTAGGTTGTGTTCACATCCCTCACACAACGATCATCTGCACAAGAGTTTTGAGCACAAAAACCCAACAATCTCCCCCTTTGTGGGATGATCGTTCAAAACAAAACATGGGATACAGAACCAACAAATACAGCAAAGCAAATCATGAATACAGGGAATAAAAGATCATGCAGTTAAGCAGAAAAGCAAATCCCAATATTCGATACCCCCCAGCAGTCATTCAACACAAAGTCCCCAGACCATCCAGACAACAGAAAATATGCAGATCAAGTAAAGCAAGAGTGTTCAGCAGACAACAAAACCATCAACCACATTAGTACCAGCAACACAGTTTGCAACAGTTCAAAAGATATGTCAAGGCAGTTAACACAACCTGTCTCCAGCATCAGCCAGCCATCCATCCCATGATTCTCCCCCTTTTTGAATGATCAGTCAGAATCAGTCTCCTCAGAGTCAGCTTGAGGATCAGGTTCATCAAAGGATCGAGGGAACAGCAAAGTCAGCCTATGAAGCCGTCTCTTGAGCCCAAGCATGTCCTGGCTCATGGAATTCAATTTCAGACTGATGGCATTGATCTCCTCCTTCATATGCTGTACCAGCTCATCACCTGCCTTGGGAGGTCCAAACTTGAAATCATTGTGAAATGTAGATAGATTTGGAGCAGGTTTATGCTTGCGGAGTTTGACAGAAGACTCCCCCTGCAAAGCAGCTATGCCCTGTGTCTCACAAAACAAGGAGATTAAACCAGGAAATGGCAACAAGGTGTTCTTCTCAATTTTGGAGCTGGCAAACTCCACCATCTTTTCCAGGACAAGCCAACCATAATTGACAATCTCAGGGCAGTAATCAATCGAGTACAGGAGCTTTCTCATGACTGTGCTAAGTTGAGAGTTGTTCGTAGTTGGAAACACATTGGCAGCACACAATTTGAACAGACAAGAATACTTCATGGTTAACTCAGAGGGAATCACACCAGATCTACCAAAAGAAGTCTTCTTCTTATTGGAAATCTCGAAAGCAATTCTATCAACAGGCTCATTCAGCAAATCAAAAGGATCAGAAATCTCCTCAAATAATGGTAGTGTCAACAACTCATTCACAACGTTAGGAGAGAAGTCAAGTAGCTTTCCTCTAACATAGACTTTGCAGAACCAGGGGGATGCAGGATCAAGCAAATCAGGACTCAAATTGGCATAAAATTCTCGGACTAAGACAGGATTATACCATTTCAATTTAGAAGACCAAAAACTGAGATGCTTGTTATGTAAATAGTCAACGTACCCAACATCTCTGTACAAGGAATGAGTGAACCTTTCTTCTTCAATGAAGGCCCGTTCCCTGAGTTTGGATTCCTCAAAGTTCTTAGCATTTTCAGTGAAGAACTTCTCTGAGAATGCATCAGATTCCTTCAAAGTGGGAATCTCCTTCGGTTTGGCTTTCTTACTCCGTTTGCTCTTTCTAGCAGGCTTGGTGGAAGTGGCTGCTGCTGGTGCCTTTCTCTTGGGAGCACGAGATCGCAGAATTCTCAGACTCTCGGCCAGGGTAGCAGTTTCTTCATCAATATCGGCTGAGGTCATAGGGACTTCTCGAGGTTGTGGACCAGGAGTGTCAACATCAACAGGATCTCCAAAAGGCACTTTGGTGGGGGTTCATCCCTCAACATTTGGGGGCGAAGAGTCTTGAGGCCCAGACCCACCATTTCCACCAGCAGGAATACCCTCTTCCACAGACGGACCTGGAGCGTTCAAATCAGGAACATTGGCAGCAAAATCATCGCCCTTAGACTGAGCAGTGTCACTCTCCTTTTCTTGATCAGCCATAAAGTCATCGGTGGCACGCTCAATCGATTCTTGAGCATCCTGAAATTGCTCAGACTCAGAAGCCTCTTTCTGACGCGCCCTATACTCCGAATCATCAACGGCAAGAGGCACGGCATCAATAGGGTCGCCGGGAATGTCATCAAATGGATTAGGTTGAGATGAGGAAGCCATTTTTCGAAAGAAATGGAGAGAAACTGATTTTTCGAATGAGAAAACTGAGAGCTGAGGGACGAGAGCAAGAGTGTAATGGGAAAACGCAGAGACGGTTTTCAAAAAGGTGTGAAGGACACCTGCCATAAAGCTGCCGGTTACCCCAAGTAGTAACTGCCACGTGTCCACAACTCCCCCTCAATTCTGCGTACGCCAAGCCAACATATCCGGTCACCTCTCCTTCTTGTAGGTAAGTGGGCCATTTGTTTAATAAAACAAAGAATACCAGGCCCACCACCGAGAGCTCCTCAATCCAGAAGACAAAGGCCCAAGCCTCTCCTCAACTCTTCAAAACGGGTAGAGTCAAGAGGCTTAGTTAGGATGTCTGCCAATTGTGCACATGACGCAATATGTACTATCTCACAAATTTTGTCTTCCACCAAATCCCTTATGAAATGAAATCTGATATCAATATGCTTACTTCGGCTGTGATTCACTGGATTTTTGCTGATATTAATTGCACTAGTGTTGTCACAATGTACCACAAAAGTATCTTTGTGAAGACCATAATCCAGTAGCATTTGCCTCATCCATATGAGTTGAGTACAACAATGAGCAGCCGCAATGTACTCTGCTTCAGCTGTAGAAAGTGCCACCACACTTTGTTTCTTGGAATACCAGCTCACAAGGTTATTACCAACATAAAAACATCCTCCAGTGGTCGACTTTCTGTCATCCAAACTCCCAGCCCAGTCAGAGTCAGTATAGCCTGTAAGTTCGTTGTCAGCACATCTTGAATACCACAATCCCAACTTCTGTGTGCCTTTAATGTACCGCAATATTCTCTTAACAGCTTTCAAATGTGACTCTTTTGGAGCGGACTGAAATCGAGCACATAATCCAACGCTGAAACTAATATCAGGTCTACTTGCAGTAAGATACAAGAGACTACCAATCATGCTTCTATAAAGTTTCTGATCAACTGGGGTGCCAGATTAATCTTTAGACATCTTCTCATGTTGTCCCAATGGAGTCCTCAACACCTTACTGTCCTCCATTTTAAACTTTTTGAGCATGTTCCCAACATATTTTTCTTGATTCAAGAATATACCCTTCTCAGATTGCTTGACTTGAAGTCCAAGGAAATATGTAAGTTCACCCATCATGCTCATCTCAAACTCAGTTTGCATAGAATGAACAAACTCATCTCTTAACGCTTCTGAAGTGGATCCAAATACAATATCGTCTACATAAATCTGAGCCACAAGTAGATGGTTGTGTTTCCGTTGTACAAACAACGTCTTGTCGACTGTTCCTCTTGTGTACCCCTTCTTTAAAAGATAAGAAGACAATCTCTCGTACCAAGCACGTGGTGCTTGCTTAAGGCCATATAAAGCCCTTTTCACTCTGTAGACGTGATTTGGAAAGTCTGGACTCTCAAATCCGACTGGCTGAGACACATAAATTTCCTCCTTGATTGTTCCATTAAGAAAGGCAGTCTTAATGTCCATCTGAAATAATTTGAATCCGAGAGAACACGCCACGGCCAATAATAAGCGAACAGCTTCAATCCTTGCAACAGGTGCAAAAGTCTCTTCATAATCTAGCCCTTCAATTTGAGTGAATCCCTGAGCTACCAAACGAGCTTTGTTTCTGACAACTACTCCCTTCTCATCAGTCTTGTTTCTGAACACCCATTTTGTTCCAATGATATTAGTGTCTGGAGGTTGTGGTACCAACTCCCACACATCATTTCTCTTGAATTGTAGCAATTCATCTTGCATGGCGGCTATCCACAATTCATCTTTTAAAGCTTCCATAGCATTCTTAGGTTCAACTTGAGAAACAAAACAGCTCATAACATAAAAGGAAAGACTTGCCAGTTCAGTGTAGTCAATTTGTTGCTGTTGTTGACTCCTAGTCTGTCTTGGTGCTTTAGGATCACCAATGATGTCATCTTGTGAATGATGCTTAAACGCCCTTGGTCCTTCCTTAGGTCCTCTTCTCCTAGGAGCATCAGGTTGCACAGGTGGTTGTACCTCAGGTGTGTCATCGTCAGATACTACAACAGGTTCAGTGGCAGATACGTCTGGTTGAACGTGTTGTTGTGGCTGAGTAGTACACACAATGTCATCATCATCATGATGTTGAGGTCTCACCACAGGCATAACATCATCATCATCTCTAATAACAACTGGTCTATCATCAAAGACAACATTCATAGACTCGATAACTTTCTTTGTTCTGTTGTTATAAATCCTGTAAGCTCTTGAATTAGTGGAATAACCCAAAAAGATCCCTTCATCAGACTTTGAGTCAAATTTTCCAAGAGGCATCCGATCATTCAGCACGTAGCAAGTAGTCCCAAACACATGAAAGTAGGAAACATTTGGAGTTCTCCCTCTCCAGATCTCATAGGGTGTGTTCTTTGTATGAGGTCTAAAGAACACCCTATTAATGATATAGCAAGCTGTGTGAACCGATTCAGCCCAAAATTCCTTCTTCAATGTGCTAGCATGCAACATAGATCTGGCCATCTCTTGCAGAGTCCTGTTCTTACGCTTTACAACCCCATTCTGCTGTGGAGTCTTTGGGGATGAGAATTCATGAGAAATTCCATGGTTGTGGCAGTGTTGTTCAAACAACCTATTCTCAAACTCCTTTCCATGATCGGTTCTGATGCAAGCAATCTTAGAATCTTTCTCGGTCATAAGCTTCAAAGCAAGCTTCTCATAGACAGCAAATGCTTCATCCTTAGTTTTCAGAAAATCTACCCATGTGTATCTTGAGTAATCATCTACGCACACAAAGATATATCTCTTCCCACTGAGACTTGGAACTTCGGTTGGCCCCATCAAGTCCATATGTAATAATTCCAAGCATCTTGTAGTTTGGACTTGATCAGTGAGTTTGTGTGAAGCATGAATCTGCTTACCCTTCGCACAATCTCCACAAACAATATTCTTCACAACAGGTAGTTTCGGCATCCCACGCACAACACCAGAATTACTGATTCTAACAAGAGACTTATAATTCATATGACCACACTTCCTGTGCCAAAGCTGCATTTCATCCATATGTGTAGACATAGCCAAGCTAGATCTATCTTTCAGCGTGTAGCAGTTGTTCTTGGATCTACCACCCATCATAACACATTTCTTTCCCTCATTTAAAACTTTGCATGACTCTTTTGTGAACCCCACAAAGTGATCATCATCACAAAGTTGACTGATTGAAATAAGATTGGTAGTAAGCCCAGAGACATAATATACCTTGGAGAGTATAGACAGATTTTCATCTTGAAGTGTCCCATACCCAGAAATCCTCTTCCTCACTCCATCACCAAAGATGACTTCACCACAGTCTTCTCTAATGAATGTCTTGAATAGCTTCTTATTCCCAGTCATGTGACGTGAACAACCACTATCAAAGTACCACTTCTTGCTGGATGACAATGCTTTCTGAAGTGAAAGAATCACCAAACATTTTGCTCGAATTTTCTTAGGCATCCATTCCCTTTTAAACTTGATACGTTTCTGTAGTTCCTCTGTAGGCCACACAATGGGTTTACCACGTAATATATCTCGAACCAATATATTACAGGTGTCAACATTGTGTCCAGGAAATTTGCAGTATTCACAACAACGTTGAACTTTAACCGGGCAGTCATCAACATCCATATTTAGACCACTGTTATCAACAACCTTCTTGACAGGAGCAGCATGTAACATGCCACCTTTCACAAATTTCCTTGTTGAAGTAGACGTAGAAGCTTTTCCTTTATGATAGCCAATTCCAGTAAGATCTGTAGATGCTTTCCCATTGCATATCATCTCATCTAACTTCTCCTTATTCTTCATCATGGCATCATAATGATTGACTTTAGTTAACAACTCAAGATTAATGGACATGAGAGCTTTCTTTTCTTCTTCTAGACTCACTAAAGAGCTTGTAAGATCAGCTAATTCACATTTCAATTTCTGAATCTCTTCATCTTTAACTTCACAAGCAGCATTTAGATCATCAACTTTAACCAAAAGTTTTTTATTCTCACCAAGCGCACACTTGTGATCCTCCTTTAGCTCAGCAAAGGCTTCTGCAAGCTCATCAAATTCCAGATCTTCTCCTTCTTCTTGGTCCTCATCAGAGGTGGATGAGTTTGAAGCATCATCCTTACCATGAGCAGTAAAAGCAATCTCACCATCTTCTGACTCTCCTTCACTATGTTGTGCCTCTGATGTGTCACTGACCTCTTCATCACTGAGAGTTGCATTCAATGCTTTTCTTTCTCTCCTTTTAGCAGTGGGACATTCAGACTTCTTGTGCCCAACACCTCCACAATCATAGCACTGGAGTTCCCTAAATGATTCCGGTAGATCAGAAAGAACAATTTTCCTGGTCTTTTTCTGTTCATTGCTTGAGGAACTGCTTTTGTAGGGTTGTTTCTCTGTTGTGCGTTCCTTGCCCTTACCACGATCAAATTTGCCTTTACCAAAAGATTTAGCTCTTTTGTTCTGCAAGATTCTGGACAGCTTCTTGGACAAATAAGCTTTCTCTTCTTCAGAAATACCATCACCTTCTTCTACTTTGAATGCAAGTGCCTTGGATTGGATTTCCTTCTTCTCCAAGTGGATCATCTCATAAGTTCTCAGAATACCAATAAGATTATCCAGTGACATGGTCTTAATCTTGTCCATTTCTTCAAGAGCAGAAATTTTAGACGAATATTTCTCAGAGACAGTTCGAAGCATTTTCCTCACAAGAATGTTGTTATCATACTTTAATCCAAGGAGGTGTGCTTGATTAACCAGATCCTTGAATCTTTCAGCATAAGAAGTAATGCTTTCATCATCTTGCATCTCCATTCTGTCAAAGGCAGATTCAATACGTTGCAGCTTGGTAGAACGCACATCATCAGATCCTTCATGTGCATTAGAGAGTGAAGTCCAGGCTTCATAAGCGGTAGAGCATGTCGAGATCATCTTATATTGTCCTTCATCGACAGCATTAAATATAGCATTAAGAGCAGATGCATTTCCTTGAAAAAGAGCTTTCTCCTTAACAGAGTACTCCTCATATGGTGTAGCCTCATAGGTGACAATAGCTTGTTCACCAGCCCCATCTCTAATTTCCTTCACTGGTTCCTTATACTCAGTCAACACAGCTTTCCATGATTCTGGACCAAGAGATTTTAGAAAGATCAGCATCCTATTCTTCCAATAACAATAGTTTGAGCCATCAAACAGGGGAGGCCTTGTAGTAGAGAATCCTTCACGATTCATCTTTAAAGATCGAGTTCGAAAAATACCAGAAAGAACTCCCGCTCTGATACCAATTGACAGGTCCCGATAGAAGAACACTGTAAAACTGCGTTGTGCCCACAACTTGCACACAACTGAAAACAGATAGCAAGGCCAAAAACAGATTGCAGAATAAACAAAATAACACAAGTATTTGTTTACCCAGTTCGGATCATCCGATCCTACATCTGGGGGATCCCAATCCAGGCATATTCACTATCAACCAAGGAAAAACAGGTAAACCCATCTGTTTACATAGAAACCCCTTCAACCCTTCCACACTAGGACTCCCGATTTGTCACCTAGACTGACTCCAGGAGGGAACAGAGTATAGCACCTATACCAGATACTAAACCTGCTGAAATTACCCTTCAATCCCAATGCTAGGCTAAGCAAGCTTCTACCCTTGTGATAGCTACTCCCAAATTCAGCTCAAAAGCACTCAACAATCAATGAACATAGCTCTAAGCATTTCCTAAAGATAAATCTTGCAAAGTAAGAAATGCTAGCTAAGATCTAATAACTATCTCTATCAAGAACAAGAAAAAGGTTACCCCTTGCTGAGAAAAATAGCTTGATAGAGATACTCATGAAGAACTTCATATTCTTCCCATTAATCCGTAGCCCTCAATCTCTCTAGATGTTTTCTGTGTAATGCTGAAAATGTTCCAGCCACCAAATGATTGAGGCAGTACCCTAAAAACGCGGAGGGCACGGATATCCAGGCCCATGGGCTGGGGAAAAGCCCTAGACAGCTGTCACTCCAACAGCTTTTGTCTTTTCTGCTCCAGGGGATATGTCGTGAATTAGGTTGTGTTCACATCCCTCACACAACGATCATCTGCACAAGAGTTTTGAGCACAAAAACCCAACATATACTCCTATTAATTTATGAATGTAAATTTATTTTATGTAGCAATGTTCACTATAACAAAATTTTGGGCCACATTTATGTTGAATTTAGCTACATAACTTATTATAGTTTATTATTTTTGGTATTTATAAATTTATTAATAGTAAAATCAATATTTAATTAAAAATAACATATCAAACTTGAATTTACACATTTGATTAGTATTTTCAGTTGATAAATTAGGATAGTATAGAGTGTTAGTGATGATAACTTTGTAGTCAAAATTTAGGATGTATAGAGAATGTATTCCGTTATTTTCTTATATGATTAATATTTATAATTTTCACATATGTATGCTCCAATTCTGTATACCTTTATATTGATAAACTATCTATATTCATTTTATTTCATGACGATGTTTGGGATCCGCTTGCTTCCATATATCTAAATCATTTGACTGAATCTTCTAATTGCGTGTAGATTAATTATATGATAACTCATTGTCAATCCTGACTATTTAAATTTGCCCCCCCCCCCCCAAAAAAAAAAGAAAAAAAAAGTCGAACCTGGCTCCGCCCTTGTCCACCACGTAAAGAAAATGAATCAACACCCTTCACTATCAACTACAGACATTATTTTATTATAAATATTCTTCTCATCATCAATCAATAAAGGTAATAACTTAGCATGATCTGCTTTTATTTATTCCTTATTATATAATATGTCTCTTCTAGTATCAATAAGTTATTTGTTTCAGACGTTAAAACTTCATTCGGTACCGGCATTCCAGAGAAAATTTTCAAACTTATAGAACTTGCAGCAATTAGCCTTTCATTATGAACTTACTTTGATAATTCACAATCACAATTTTCTAACAAAGCTAGATTTATATTTGTTTTTTGTCAACTGAAAATATGTTAAAATATAGATTAATGAATTACATCTTGTGTTGTTTAAATGTTACACTTCTACTTTTTGGTTGTTTGGAAATAAGTGTTACATTACCATATTTAAAATATTTTTAAGGTTAATAGTTTTTACTAATTGTACTTAAATTATTAATTTTTTATATTCATTTAAATACAAATCAAAAGGAATAAAGTCAAATGTGACTTATTTTATTTATTTAATTACTTCAACTAAATAAATTTTATTAACTTACCTTAAATCTTGTGTCATTTCCTAGTGTGACACTTATTATACGGAGGAAGTATTTCTTAAAAAATATTCCCTCCGTCGCACTCAAAGTGTTTCATTTTGAGTTTTTAATATTGTTTATTGATCAACTTTTTCATAATGTTATGGTAATTTGATACGAAAAAAATATAGTCAAATCCGGTCTTGTTAGATTTGTTTAATCATGTAGTTTTAGAATATATATTTTACATAATTTTTTTATATGTACATTTCTATATATTAAATGTTAAACAAATGTATTGGACAACGTGTCCAAAATTTTTGAGACATAAATAATGGGATAGAGGGAATAGATTAAAAAATTAAATTTTTCTTCTTTATTTACTGATGGATCTATTCGCAACTATATGATTGTATATTACTTTTAGGAGAAGTGACATTTTTTTGAAAACATAGCCTATATATAGATTAATTAATATATACAAATATTTTTTATATATTCATTAATGTATGTTTTAATGATATAAATTCCATAATATACTGCAAATTCCATTTAAATTTTAAATTCCATTTTTTTAATAAAAAAACTAAAAATTGTGGGAACATCATATATGTAACACCCCGGTTTTTGGTAACCCATGTCGGGATGTCACCGCCACACCTTTCTAACAAGACACGGTTTCTCCGAGCTTACTAAAGAGATGCAAGGCTAGGTATTGTAGTATTTAAAATATTTAAAACAATAAAAAACAACCCATACAATATAAATTCAAAAATAATATTATAATTGTAATACCCGAGAATTTTCCAACATAAAATAAAATAATAATTAAATAAATAAACAATAAATACAATAAATACCATAAATAAATAAATCCAGCAAATAAATAAATAAATAAAGATAAGGAAATGAGAAATGAGATTTTACTTAAAAAGGGAATTAAAGGAATTTAATTAAATAAAAAGATGGACTAAAGGTAAATAAATTATACACCGGAACAGGCCACCAATGAACTCGAGAATTCGAGTTCAAACACCCAATTAGACCCGAGTAAAAACTTAGAAAGAAAGTAGAAACCTGAAGAGACCCCGAAGATCATAAAACGGGAGCATAGAGGGATAGAAATCCGAAAGAGAGGAGGAAAAGCACGACGGATCGCACGACCCGCCCGGACCGAAGTCCTGGCGAAGTGGGCGCGGTGGCCGCGCGGTCAATAGGCATTGGGCGCGCCACGACCGCGCCACGCGACAGATTCGCCCGTTGCGTGAATCTCTCGCCCGAACGCGGATTTTTCGACTTTCGGTTGAACGTCTTTCGACTCAAGACCCTTAGGGTCAGATTTTGGACGCCCTAGGTCTTAGCTATCTATAAATAAGCTCCCTTGGAAGCCCCGAACACTTTTACAAAACCCTACAACTCTCTACACATTTGAAACCCTAAATCCGGAGTCGTCGGAGGCACGAAACCAAGTCTTGGACTGTTGGACGAAAATTTCAAGATCTCCAGCGTTGTGGTAAGTCCCGATCCAATCCATGTTCAATATATGATTCGAAAACGAATCCTAATCTTCTCCTTTTCCCTTCTACACCTCGAATTGGATCTAGATCGTAGAACCCGACGAACGGAGAGGAGAAACGGTGGATTGGAAGCCACGCCTTCGAAATAGACGATCCCGGACGTTCACAACTGTGTAAGTTAATACTTACATGGTTTTGGGAGTAACTAAAATATTCAAACCTAAAAGTTTAAACAAATCTTTCGTAATCTGTCAATGTATGTTTTTACCGGCGCAACAGTTTTGACGAATTTTTCCGAACCCTAAAACGACTTCAAACGGAAAAACTTAAAACATGAAAAACGTTCCTAAGGCTTAGATCTATTTACTGTAAAATGTTCAGAATTTTTAGAGACGATTTGTATGTGAAAACCAACCAAAACCGAACTGCTTGAAACTAGATCTTGAAATTCTTGACAGAACTTAGGTCCGATCTTGATCACGTTTTTGACATAGGTTTCAGACCGATTCAGATCTTTGGCCGAACATGAAAGTTGTAGATAAATGTCTTAAGATGATCTCTGTGAAATTTCATCAAATTTGGAGTTGATTTGCTATGGTAGATTGCAATATCTTTAAACTGTGACATACAAAATTCGGACAGATTTGTGTTTCTGTGAAAATTGGTATTTTTGACCTATTTCGGTATCTCGGATTGAAAATGTTAAAACACGAAAGTTGTAGATCTCGACGTTTCTGAGTCAGTCATGAAATTTTGGAATTTTTGGAATTAAATCTAATTTTAGACGAATTTTAGAGTAAACTGTGGTTTACCGGAAATCAAATCTTGAAATCTTGTTGAAACATGGAATTAACCTTTAGGGTTGAAATAAGTTGAAATATTATTTTTAAATAAATAAAATTGAAATCAGATTTTGGAAGTTAAATCCCCTTACAAACTTGATAAATTAAAATTAGGGGTGAGTGCTCTGCAGGGTGCCCCCTAACGATTCACTTCGTGCCTTAATGGACGATGGTGACCCCGCGCGCTAAAATTGAGATATGATATTGCCAAAACGGCATGAGATACAGAGCCTACACTCTCGAGAATATCCACATGGGTTTCCCGAGGCTCCGAAGTGGTACTGGGTATGGCTGATACGGTTGCGGCCGCCGGGCTACCGGCTAAACTTGTTGAGATTGCGATGCAATCGTGAAATACTTGAAATACTGAATCTGGGATGTAAGAGGGAAATTTAAATTAAATTAAATTATATTTTGTTTTCCAATTAAATTATTTAAATGCTTATTTAAATTATGACTTTTATTTTAGATTATATTAAATGTGTTGTTAAAGGAAGCCCTGAACTGAATTATGCAAACTGGATAATTGATTAAATTGGATTGAATTATTTATTTTATTATCATGCTTTATTTAAATATTAAATTAATGACTTTTAAACCCTGCGATCATGCATGCGTTAACTTACTCAGCAAGTTGTGCTGACCAAACCATTTTTATTCCTTTTTCTTACAGAGTATGTGGAATGAGCGTGTATGAGCACGATTCATGCATGGGATTTTGGGAACATTATTTTGTTTTAATTTCGTACATTAGACTATACTATGAACGGGCCTGTTTAACCCGTGTTTTGGCCATGTCGGCCCTATTTATATTTTCCGCTGGGATACTATACTAAACAATTATTTCCGCTGCGCTATGATATTATCATTTTCGAATTATATCGTATGGGCTGTTTTGAATGCTTTAAATGTTTTAAATACTGCAATACCTAGCCTTGCATCTCTTTAGTAAGCCGGAGAAACCGTGTCTTACTAGGGAGGTGTGGCGGTGACACCCCGACCTGGGTTATCAAAAACCGGGGTGTTACAAGTTGGTATCAGAGCTCGGCTATTTTTAAACTATTATTTTTAAACCCTTACTATTTTTAAACTACTATTAATATTTTGACTATTATTTTAAATTTTAAAGTATTATTTCCATGGAAAATTTTTATTTTTTTAAAACCCATGGAAAAAAAAAATATATATATGGTGCATTAAATTATTTTTGGGGGGATCATCATTTGCATTTGCATATTGCATCTCTTCTATGAACTTAGGATCTTGGCGAATTTGAACTTAGAATCTTGGCGAAATTGAACTTAGAATCTTGGCGAATATTAACGTAGAGCTCTTGCTTGCGCTAGATGGCTAGTCAAGACATGATGCAGTTGATGATCAGGATGATGAGCGTTCATCTTGATTCCCACCAAACCCTAGAGCAAATGAAGTACCGTATGGCTTAATTGGAGGCCAATTTGCACCACATGGGCAACTTGAGAGAGGCGGATCACCACCGCATAAACCAACTCGAACGCCAAGTCCAAACCCTCACTACACAAAACCTAATATTGAAAGAACACATCGATGCTCATGGACAAGACTTGAACACTATCTTTGACGATCTACTGCCGCCGAGTTCGGAGGAGGAAGACCCGGAGGAGGATTCTGCTACCCCACCGGAGGACGTCTTGAGACGCTAGAGATTCTATTTTTAAATACTATTTTGCTAGGAAAATATTTCTACCTTTGTACTAAAATTTCTTTTGAGATAATAAAATGCCCGATTTATTTATAATAAATCGAAAAAAAAACGGACAGATATGTCCGTACGAAAAAAAAAACAAACCAAAACAAAATAAAACAAATCAAAATAAAACCCCGAAGCGTACGACGCTTCTTAGATTCAATCGAGCACCACATGCTAAAATTACAAAAACGCATATGCATTTATAGAAATTGCTTAGCCTATATGTTAAATTTACAAGTCCTAATCCACCCTATTTGTACCAGAATGGCACCCAGAGGAAGAGGAAGATGAAGAACCCAAACCGCTCCCCAAACCACTACTGAAACACCTACCGAAATACCTACAAATGTCACGGAACCGGCCCAACCTGTAGAGGAACAACCCCAAGGTGCGCAGGACGCCCCCGCACCGAACAACGTGGGCAATCGTCTTCGGACGATAGAGGAGGTTTTGATTGCGCTAGGGAACGCGCAAGACAACCAAGGCCAAGCTGCGGCGGTACCTCTGCCCCAAGCTCGCCCTAACTATCTGGCTATGGTGAACCCCTACTAGCCACCCCACTATGCTGGTGAGGAGGATCCAGCCAAATTGGAGGAATGGATCCGGACCTTCGACAAACTGCTGGGAGCAGTTAAATGTCCGGAAGGAGAAAGGGTGCATGTCGCCTCATACTACTTGGGAGGCGAAGCTGACGACTGGTGGCAGGCGACACAAGCCAAACTGACGGAGGATGACGGGCCCTTCTCATGGGCGGAAATGATGGAGATGCTCAGGGATCGATTCTATCCCCTGGGTACCAAATCAGCGATGTACGAAGAGTTCCTGTCGCTGAAGCAAGGAGGCCAAACTGTGCAAGAATACTACACACGCTTCAAGGAGCTGGTGAGATTCGCACCAAGGCTAGTGCCCACTGATGCAGAGAAGGCACAAAAGTTCGAGATGGGACTGAACCTGTCTGTTCGGGAGGTGATCGCGGGGGTGCACTACCCCGACCTGCAAGCTGTATATGACCGCGCCGTGGCGGTAGCTCGTGTGCAGCAACTGAAGAGAAGGGTGAGTGGGGAGTCCAGCAGGGGTCCCCAAGATAAGAGAAACCCGGACTCGAGAAGCGAGAACAACACTGGAAGGAACGAACAGCGGAGAGGGCCGAATAGGCCCCAACAAAACAACAATGGGAGGAGGTTCAACCAGGAAGATCCGGTACCACCCTGCCCAAGATGTGGACGACCCCATCTGGCGAGGGGATGCCCGCAACAGGGTGCCTGCTACCGATGTGGTCGAATAGGTCACGTTCGACGGGATTGCCGAACCAGGGTCGAGAACATAACGAGAAGGGACGATTTGGTCACGGGGCAAGAACAGCCTCAAAATCAAAATGGGCGGAACGGAAATAACAAGGGGTACAGACCCCCTCAAAATAGGCCGCAGAACCAAAATCAGAACCAACGACCTCCGCCCCCTCAGAACCAAAACCAACAGCAAAATCAGCAGCCGAATGCGAATCAGCAGGGCAATCAGGGACCCCTATGGGGAGGCTTAACGTGGTTAATCAAGCGGACGTGCCTGCTCAAGGAGAAGTGATGGCAGGTACATTTCATGTTTTGAATACGCCCCTTAGAATTCTATTTGATTCTGGAGCTAGTTGCTCAATTATAGCATCAAGAATAGTGCCTAAGTTAGATCTACCTAAGTGCGAGAGAATTAGCTTAGGAATTCAATTGCCTTCTGGAGAAGTAGTATCTTGCTCTAAACGATATAACGGAATTCCTATAGTGATAAAGAACGTAGAATTCTTCGCGAACTTAGTAGAATTTAACTTAAGAGACTTTGACATCATACTGGGGATGGATTGGTTATCCCAGTATAAGGCGGTGATCGAATGCCAAAAGCAAAAGATCACCTTGTCAAAAAAGTAGGGGAAAGAGAGTTATCTTTTACTCTCAGCCCCCTAAGAAGAGTAACAAAATCGTTAGTGCACTTAAACTAAGTAACTTGATGCGTAAGGGGTATGAACTATATGCGTGCTACGTGCACAACCTTGAGGCGGAAGAGAACAAGGTTGATAGCATACCAGTGGTAAGAGAATACCCGGATGTGTTTCCCGAAGACATCCCGGGCATGCCACCTGAGAGGGATCTTGAATTCACTATAGATCTCATTCCGGGCACAGAGCCTGTCTTAAAAGCTCCGTACCGGATGGCACCACTGGAAATGAATGAGTTAAAAGACCAACTCGAGGAGCTGTTAGGAAAAGGATATATAAGGTCGAGTACTTCCCCCTGGGGAGCACCGGTTTTATTCGTTAAGAAGAAAGACGGAGGACTACGTCTTTGCATAGATTACCGAGGATTAAACCAAGTGACCATCAAGAATAAATACCCTTTGCCGAGAATAGAGGATCTATTTGATCAACTGAAGGGAGCTTCAGTATTCTCGAAGATTGACTTACGATCTGGGTATCACCAGCTGAGAATTGCCGAGAAAGACATTCCGAAGACGGCGTTTCGAACTCGGTATGGTCACTACGAGTTCACAGTGTTATCCTTTGGGTTAACAAATGCTCCGGCAATGTTCATGAACCTCATGAACAATGTATTTCGAGAGCTGTTAGATCAGTGCGTAGTGGTGTTCATTGATGACATCCTGATCTGCTCGAAAAACGAGGAGGAGCATGCCCAGCACTTGCACCAAGTGTTAGGGACCTTGCGAAAGAATCAGCTATACGGCAAACTGTCCAAATGCGATTTTTGGTTGAAGGAGGTAGCATTTCTTGGACATATAATATCCGCTGATGGAGTTTCAGTGGATCCGGCAAAAGTTTCTGCTGTAACGGAATGGGCAACTCCCAAGAGCCAAACCGAGATAAGGAGTTTCCTTGGCTTAGCCGGGTACTATAGACGGTTCGTGAAGGATTTTTCTAAAATCGCACGACCTTTAACCCAGCTACTTAAGAAGGGAGTAAAATACGTGTGGACAGAGGCTTGTGAGACAGCGTTTCAAGAGCTGAAGAAACGACTCACAACCACACCCGTATTAACACTACCATCAGAGAATGGTGACTTCGAAGTTTACAGCGATGCTTCGAAGGAAGGTTTAGGTTGTGTTTTGATGCAAGACTCGAGAGTCGTAGCGTATGCATCACGCCAACTGAAACCTCACGAGGAGAATTATCCGACACATGACCTGGAGTTGGCAGCGGTCATTTTCGCTCTAAAGATATGGAGACATTATCTTTATGGGCGGAAGTGTCGAATGTTCACCGACCACAAGAGCTTGAAATATATATTAACTCAGAAGGAGTTGAATTTGAGACAGCGAAGGTGGTTGGAACTTATTAAAGACTACGATTTAGAGATAGCATACCACGAGGGGAAGGCGAATGTGGTAGCCGATGCCCTAAGTCGGAAAACCCAACACGTGACAAACTCGTTGGTAATTCCGCCGGCATTGTACATGGAGTTGGCATGATTGGAATTAGAACTTGTGCATCCTGGCACAGTGAGTGAAACGATCAACGCCATGGTCGTAGAAACTCCAATATTGGACGAGATTAAGCTCGCCCAACCGGGCGATGCGAAACTCGAGAAGATAAGGGGGTATATTGCCGAAGGAAAGGCAATAGGATTTGCTCTCCATGAGGATGGAAGCATTAGTTTCAAAGGGAGATGGTGCGTGCCCCTTAAATGTGCCGAGTTGAAGCAAAGGTTGATGGAGGAAGGGCACAACACGCCATATTCCGTACATCCCGGAGGTGACAAGCTATACAAAGATCTGAAGAAGATCTATTGGTGGCCGGGAATGAAGAAGGAAGTGGCAAATTTCGTGGCGAAATGTCTCACCCGCCAAAAGGTTAAGGCAGTGCGACATAAACCCCTAGGACTGATGCAACCACTAGAGATTCCAAGTTGGAAGTGGGATAGCATCTCAATGGATTTTGTCTCGGGATTACCCCGATCACCTAAAGGCATGAACAAGATTTGGGTGATTGTGGATAGGCTAACGAAGACAGCCATATTTATCCCAATGAAAGACACGTGGACTATGGACCAATTGGCCCGAGCCTACATTGATAATGTGGTACGACGTCATGGAGTACCACATGACATCATTTCCGATAGAGACAGTAGATTTGTCTCTCACTTTTGGACGGAGTTACAAAAGGCTCTCGGTACTCAAATCAAAATGAGCACCGCATTCCACCCGATGACGGATGGTCAAACCGAGAGAACAATCCAAATACTAGAAGACATGCTGAGAGCATGCGTGTTGGAATTTAAGGGAAATTGGGAATCCCATTTACCCTTAATCGAATTCTCTTATAATAATAGCTACCATGCTAGCATTGGCATGGCACCTTTCGAGGCGTTGTATGGACGAAAGTGCCGAAGCCCGTTGAGCTGGGAAGAAAACGATAAGTCAGTGGTAGTGGGACCACAACTTATCGAAGACATGGCTCAACAAATCAAGGTGATTCAAGGAAAAATGAAAGCCGCACAAGACCGTCAAAAGAGTTATGCCGACGTGAGACGACGAGACCTAGAATTTCAAATGGGAGATAGGGTCATGCTAAAGATATCACCCATGAAGGGGGTGATGCGCTTTGGCAAACGAGGGAAGTTGAGTCCTCGATACATAGGTCCTTACGAGATTCTAGAACGAGTCGGAAATTTAGCCTACCGACTGGCTTTACCGCCACAACTAGATCGAGTTCATAATGTCTTCCATGTCTCACAACTAAAGAAGTATGTGCCGGACCCGACACATGTACTTCAACCGGAGATAATTGAGCTCGATGAAGATTTGACTTATGAAGAAGTCCCAGTGCGTATTCTCGACACTAAGGAACGAGTAACGAGGAACAAAACCGTCAAAATGATCAAGGTTCTTTGGTCAAACCACGAAAGTGAGACGGCAACTTGGGAAGTGGAATCCGACATGAGAAAATGCTACCCGACATTGTTCCAAACTGATACCGACACAGTTATGGGGTCATAACTGCAATCTTAAGGGGGAGAGGATGTCATACCACCTATTTTTCGCACATCTTTGTAAACTGATGTCATACCACCTATTTTTCGCACATCTTTGTAAACTGATGTCATACCACCTATTTTTCGCACATCTTTGTAAACTTTTGAACTACGTTATGGCTTGATCCCTTCACCGGGTACGTAGGCAGCTTAGAAGTTTTGATTCTAAGTTCAATCACAAAATAACAAAACAAACAAAAGACCTTAGCACGAGAAAGGCCGTAACACAACTTCGAGGACGAAGTTGATTCTTAAGGAGGGTAGACTGTAATACCGAGAATTTTCCAACATAAAATAAAACAATAATTAAATAAATAAACAATAAATTCAATAAATACCACAAATAAATAAATCCAACAAATAAATAAATAAATAAAGATAAGGAAATGAGAAATGAGATTTTACTTAAAAAGGGAATTAAAGGAATTTAATTAAATAAAAAGATGAACTAAAGGTAAATAAATTATACATCGGAACACGGCACCAATGAACTCGAGAATTCGAGTTCAAACACCCAATTAGACCCGAGTAAAAACTTAGAAAGAAAGTAGAAACCTGAAGAGACCCCGAAGATCATAAAACGAAAGCATAGAGGGATAGAAATCCGAAAGAGAGGAGGAAAAGCACGACGGATCGCACGACCCGCCCGGACCGAAGTCCAGGCGAAGTCGGCGCGGTGGCCGCGCGGTCAATAGGCATTGGGCGCGCCACGACCGCGCCACGCGACAGATTCGCCCGTTGCGTGAATCTCTCGCCCGAACGCGGATTTTTCGACTCAAGACCCTTAGAGTCAGATTTTGGACGCCCTAGGTCTTAGCTATCTATAAATAAGCTCCCTTGGAAGCCCCGAACACTTTTACAAAACCCTACAACTCTCTATACATTCGAAACCCTAAATCCGGAGTCGTCGGAGGCACGAAACCAAGGCTTGGACTGTTGGACGAAAATTTCAAGATCTCCAGTGTTGTGGTAAGTCCCGATCCAATCCATGTTCAATATATGATTCGAAAACGAATCCTAATCTTCTCCTTTTCCCTTCTACACCTCGAATTGGATCTAGATCGTAGAACCCGACGAACGGAGAGGAGAAACGGTGGACTGGAAGCCACACCTTCGAAATAGACGATCCCGGACGTTCACAACTCTGTAAGTTAATACTTACATGGTTTTGGGAGTAACTAAAATATTCAAACCTAAAAGTTTAAACAAATCTTTCGTAATCTGTCAATGTATGTTTTTACCGGCGCAACAGTTTTGACGAATTTTTCCGAACCCTAAAACAACTTCAAACGGAAAAACTTAAAACATGAAAAACGTTCCTAAGGCTTAGATCTATTTACTGTAAAATTTTCAGAATTTTTAGAGACGATTTGTATGTGAAAACCAACCGAAACCGAACTGCTTGAAACTAGATCTTGAAATTCTTGACAGAACTTAGGTCCGATCTTGATCACGTTTTTGACATAGGTTTCAGACCGATTTAGATCTTTGACCGAACATGAAAGTTGTAGATAAATGTCTTAAGATGGTCTCTGTGAAATTTCATCAAATTTGGAGTTGATTTGCTATGGTAGATTGCAATATCTTTAAACTGTGACATACAAAATTCGGACAGATTTGTGTTTCTGTGAAAATTGGTGTTTTTGACCTATTTTGGTATCTCGGATTGAAAATGTTAAAACACGAAAGTTGTAGATCTCGACGTTTCTGAGTCAGTCGTGAAATTTTGGAATTTTTGGAATTAAATCTGATTTTAGACGAATTTTAGAGTAAACTGTGGTTTACCGGAAATCAAATCTTGAAATCTTGTTGAAACATGGAATTAACCTTTAGGGTTGAAATAAGTTGAAATATTATTTTTAAAAAATAAAATTGAAATCAGATTTTGGAAGTTAAATCCCCTTACAAACTTGATAAATTAAAATACTGCAATACCTAGCCTTGCATCTCTTTAGTAAGCCGGAGAAACCGTGTCTTACTAGGGAGGTGTGGCGGTGACACCCCGACCTGGGTTATCAAAAACTGGGGTGTTACAAGTTGGTATCAGAGCCCGGCTATTTTTAAACTATTATTTTTAAACCCTTACTATTTTTAAACTACTATTAATATTTTGACTATTATTTTAAATTTTAAAGTATTATTTCCATGGAAAATTTTTATTTTTTTAAAACCCATGGAAAATATATATATATATATATATATATATATATGGTGCATTAAATTATTTTTGGGGGGATCATCATTTGCATTTGCATATTGCATCTCTTCTATGAACTTAGGATCTTGGCGAATTTGAACTTAGAATCTTGGCGAATTTGAACCTAGAATCCTGGCGAATTTGAACTTAGAATCTTGGCGAATTTGAACCTAGAATCTTGGCGAATTTGAACTTAGAATCTTGGCGAAATTGAACTTAGAATCTTGGCGAATATTAACGTAGATCTCTTGCTTGCGCTAGATGGCTAGTCAAGACATGATGCAGTTGATGATCAGGATGATGAGCGTTCATCTTGATTCCCACCAAACCCTAGAGCAAATGAAGTACCGTATGGCTTAATTGGAGGCCAATTTGCACCACATGGGCAACTTGAGAGAGGCGGATCACCACCGCCTAAACCAACTCGAACGCCAAGTCCAAACCCTCACTACACAAAACCTAATACTGAAAGAACACATCGATGCTCATGGACAAGACTTGAACACTATCTTTGACGATCTGCCGCCGAGTTAGGAGGAGGAAGACCCGGAGGAGGATTCTGCAACCCCACCGGAGGACGTCTTGAGACGCTAGAGATTCTATTTTTAAATACTATTTTGCTAGGAAAATATTTCTACCTTTGTACTAAAATTTCTTTTGAGATAATAAAATACCCGATTTATTTATAATAAATTGAAAAAAAAAACGGACAGACCTGTCCGTACGAAAAAAAACCAAAACAAAATAAAACAAATTAAAATAAAACCCCGAAGCGTACGGCGCTTCTTAGATTCGATCGAGCACCACGTGCTAAAATTACAAAAATGCATATGCATTTATAGAAATTGCTTAGCCTATATGTTAAATTTACAAGTCCTAATCCACCCTATTTGTACCAGAATGGCACCCAGAGGAAGAGGAAGAGGAAGAACCCAAACCGCTCCCCAAACCACTACTGAAACACCTACCGAAATACCTGCAAATGTCACGGAACCGGCCCAACCTGTAGAGGAACAACCCCAAGGTGCGCAGGACGCCCCCGCACCGAACAACGTGGGCGATCGTCTTCGGACGATAGAGGAGGTTTTGATTGCGCTAGGGAACGCGCAAGTCAACCAAGGCCAAGCTGCGGCGGTACCTCCGCCCCAAGCTCGCCCTAACTATCTGGCTATGGTGAACCCCTACCAGCCACCCCACTATGCTGGTGAGGAAGATCCAGCCAAACTGGAGGAATGGATCCGGACCTTCGACAAACTGCTGGGAGCAGTTAAATATCCGGAAGGAGAAAGGGTGCATGTCGCCTCATACTACTTGGGAGGCGAAGCTGACGACTGGTGGTAGGCGACACAAGCCAAACTGACGGAGGATGACGAGCCCTTCTCATGGGCGGAAATGGTGGAGATGCTCAGGGATCGATTCTATCCCCTGGGTACTAAATTAGCGATGTACGAAGAGTTCCTGTCGCTGAAGCAAGGAGGCCAAACTGTGCAAGAATACTACACACGCTTCAAGGAGCTGGTGAGATTCGCACCAAGGCTAGTGCCCACTGATGCAGAGAAGGCACAAAAGTTCGAGATGGGACTGAACCTGTCTGTTCGCGAGGTGATCGGGGGGTGCACTACCCCGACCTGCAAGCTGTGTATGACCGCACCGTGGCGGTAGCTCGTGTGCAGCAACTGAAGAGAAGGGTGAGTGGGGAGTCCAGCAGGGGTCCCCAAGATAAGAGAAACCGGGACTCGAGAAGCGAGAACAACACTGGAAGGAACGAACAGCGGAGACGGCCGAATAGGCCCCAACAAAACAACAATGGGAGGAGGTTCAACCAGGAAGATCCGGTACCACCCTGCCCAAGATGTGGACGACCCCATCTGGCGAGGGGATGCCCGCAACAGGGTGCCTGCTACCGATGTGGTCGAATAGGTCACGTTCGACGGGATTGCCGAACCAGGGTCGAGAACATAACGAGAAGGGACGATTTGGTCACGGGGCAAGAACAGCCTCAAAATCAAAACGGGCGGAACGGAAATAACCAGGGGTACAGATCCCCTCAAAATAGGCCGCAGAACCAAAATCAGAACCAACGACCTCCGCCCCCTCAGAACCAAAACCAACAGCAAAATCAGCAGCCGAATGCGAATCAGCAGGGCAATCAGGGACGCCCTATGGGGAGGCTTAACGTGGTTAATCAAGCGGACGTGCCTGCTCAAGGAGAAGTGATGGCAGGTACATTTCATGTTTTGAATACGCCCCTTAGAATTCTATTTGATTCTGGAGCTAGTTGCTCAATTATAGCATCAAGAATAGTGCCTGAGTTAGATCTACCTAAGTGCGAGAGAATTAGCTTAGGAATTCAATTGCCTTCTGGAGAAGTAGTATCTTGCTCTAAACGATATAACGTAATTCCTATAGTGATAAAGAACGTAGAATTCTTCGCGAACTTAGTAGAATTTAACTTAAGAGACTTTGACATCATACTGGGGATGGATTGGTTATCCCAGTATAAGGCGGTGATCGAATGCCAAAAGCAAAAGATCACCTTGTCAAAAAAGTAGGGGAAAGAGAGTTATCTTTTACTCTCAGCCCCCTAAGAAGAGTAACAAAATCGTTAGTGCACTTAAACTAAGTAACTTGATGCGTAAGGGGTATGAACTATATGCGTGCTACGTGCAATAATGTCTTAGGAACGTTTTTCATGTTTTAAGTTTTCTTGTTCGATCAGTTTCAAGGGTACTAAAAATTCGTGCAAGAACGCTGCGCCGTAGAGTTTTTTGTGTTGACAGATTTTAAGTTCTTGATTAAATCTTTAGATTAGATATGTTTTAATTCGCCCAAAAACCATGGTAAGGTTAACTTACAGATTTATGGACGTTCCGGCTCGTCGATTCGGAGGCGTGGCTTCCAGTCCACCGTTTACCTCCTTGATTCGTCGGGTTCTTCGTTCTAGATCCGGATCGGGGTTTAGGATAGAAAAAGATCAAGTTAGGATTCGTTTTCGAATCAAGAATGGAAAAAGAATGGACCAGAACTTACCACAACGATAGAATCCTGTAGATTTTCGTCCAAGTCAGTCCCTTCTGTTGGTTCGTGCATCCGACGACTCCGGGATTAGGGTTTGATATGTAGAGATTTTTCGTAGGGTTTGAAAAGTGTTCGGGACCGATTAAGATGGTTATTTATAGATGTGCAAGACCTAGGGGACGTCCAAGGTCGGCCCTAGGGTGTCTTGATGTAACACCCCGGATTTGGTAACCCAGGCCGGGACGCTACCGCCACACCCTTCCAAACAAGACCCGATTAAATCGAGTTTGTTTAAAAGGATGCTAAGGCTTAAGTTGCATCATCGACTTAAAAATATTTAAAACCATTCAAATAAGCCCGAATTTAATCAGAGTATATCACGCATAATGATAATAATAAGCAGTGCGGAAGCAAAAATAAACAGGGCCAAAACATGCGGCCAAAACCAGAGTCTAAGTCCAATGCATAATTTAAAATAAATAAAATGCGACAAGTCTTCTTTTTAAAACAAAGTGGAAATCCCATCCCTCCATGCGATGCTTACTCTGCGAAATCTGAAAGGAAAAATAAAACAACAATTTATCAGTACAAAGGTACTGCGTAAGTTAATATATAGCACAACGAATTTTAAAAGTTTTAGGAGAATATACAAAATAATATATTTATTTAAAAGACGAGTAGATAAATTAATTAAAAATTCTTACACATATGCCACGAACATTTACCAATGTTAGTTATGATCGAGGACACCCCATTAACATATCCTAGGGACGAACCCACAGGACCAACCTTTGGGACTTTATACCCACAAGGACTCAAACATATCCTAGGGACGAACCCTTGGGATCAACCTCTGGGACTCGTACCCACGAGGTAAGTGCATGCAGCGGACCCTATACAGACACACTCCGGAGCCCTAGATAACCCATACGGATACATCTAGGAGTATAGACTCATACATCACAATAATCAATGCCGTTTTGGCTATAAAAGAGGGGGCGACATAATTCACCACATTGGCATCCCACTCGATCAAAACTTACAAAGTTTTAAAACCACATTTTATCATTTCATAATATTCACAACATGTTCAGATTTCATATATATCCAAAACCGAGTAACAATCGACTCGTAGTTCATCGAATAATCAAAATAGCATTTACCGATTAAAAATGCCATTACAACAGTTTCTGAAATCGCATTTAAAAATGCAGTAAACGATTTTTAAAAATTCTGGAAAAATTACAGTAGCTAGAAAACATCAAAATAAGCATTTTTCATAGAAATAGCCATCTCAAAATTCGGACTCTAAGTAGGTCATTTTAATCGATTTCAGAAAGCTATTGAAATTCAAATTCTATTACTTCAGTAACTTCGACCACAGTGAACTCAAAAATTCATAACAATTCCATACATGCTCCAAAAATCACGAAATTTTGCAGGGATGTTCTAGACACATATTAGAACAAGTTTCATGAAGACATCAATCACTAAAAACGACCATAGGCAAGAGTAAATCGAACAACAAAACTGACTACATACATACATTAAATCTGTTCCCAAATGCGCAGAAAATACCAGATCGAATTTGAGTGACCAAAACTTGTCCAAAAATTATAAAAATTTACAGAGAGCATCTTTAGGACGTTAGGAACAAGTTTCATTTTGGAAGTTTCTCCTAAAAATGTACGGATCATGGTCGAATTCATAGAACAATAAGATTGGTCACAAGAAAACCCTATTTGACAGATTTTATAAGAAATAGAGATGATCCAATATCTCGAGTTATACTCAACCAAAACTCCTAAAAATCGACGTGCACAATACTAACTTACTTGAGATGAGTTTAGGATCAAAAATCTTCTTGGAGGAATTCTGGAAAACGACCAACTCGACCCCAACAATCAACACTTCTACCGAATGCACCTATTATGGAGTTGTTGGAGGAAATTCTCAATTCTAGGACAAGGGATTCGAATCTAAGACCAAGGAAATGAAGTAGAACTCTTACCTACACGTAGGAGAAAGGTTTGGACCACTTGAACACGTCCAACTCTCTGCCAAGGATGATGAACAACTCACAAAACTCTCACTACTCTCTCTTGAACTTAATTTTCGGATGGGATGCAAATGAGTGAAATGGAGGCTGAGTAGGGGCTATTTATAGAGGGGTAATTGCTCCAAAAGCTGCCATGAGGTAGTGGGAATGTGAAGGAACAAATTCTAACCCATAACCCCCGAATTAATCCCCTCAATCATCATCCAAAACCCCCACTCTCCCATGACTTCCATAGGATCCCCTTGGTGCCCAAGTTCCATCATTGAGCTGACTTTGTGGGACTTTATTACACCCAAAACCTATCCAAAATCATCCCCACACATCCTCCAACGTCTGGAATTCAAATTGGAGTCGTTTGGGGTCGCCCACCACCAATTCATGGCATGAAACGCATGGAGCGTTTTGAATCTGCCATAACAGCAGAGTGGCGCGCTGGTGGCGCGCACCGCGCGGCCACCGCGCGACCATCTGCTGTCGATTTTTTTTTTTTTTTTTTTTTTTTTTTTTTTTTTTTAAATATTATGATTTTAATCTCTTAAAAATCATAATATGAATTATCCGAGATTTTTGGGATAATTCGATACATCTATCCCGAGTTGCGATTATCCGAAATATTTAATTCCGTTCTCTCGGAATTAATTCGATTTCGATAAATAAATCCAAATTCTTAATCTTCGGATTTTAAAACTTAATGTCGATTTCTCGGGTATTACAGTCTACCCTCCTTAGAAATCAACTTCGTCCTCGAAGTTGAGTCGCACTCGGATTGATAGTAATGCATGTAATGATTCGCACACATAAAATATTTGAGGTTTGAAAATTAAATTCTTACCTCGGCGTGCGACGACTCTCTGCGGGGTATCACATCCTCCCCCCCTTAGGACTACAGTTATGTCCCCATAACTGCTCACGAATCGAGTTGAAAAAGGTTGGGATATTTCTGCTTCATATCCACTTCCAACTCCCACGTCGCTTCTTCGGTACCATGATTAGACCATAGTACTTTTACCATCCTCACGGTCTTGTTCCTTGTGACTCTTTCTTTGACGTCTAGTATCTCGATCGGATACTCCTCATACGTCAGGTCATCATCCAGCTCAATCACATCAGTTTGCAAGACGTGAGTTGGATCGTGCACATATTTCTTCAGCTGAGACACATGAAACACGTTGTGCACCCGTGATAATTCCGGTGGAAGAGCCAATCGGTAGGCCAAGGTACCTACACGGTCTAAAATCTCGTATGGACCAATGTAACGAGGACTCAGCTTCCCTCGTTTGCCAAATCGCATCACCCCCTTCATGGGTGACACCTTTAGCATAACCTTGTCTCCCACTTGGAATTCCAACTCTTGTCGCCTCGTATCGGCATAGCTCTTTTGGCGATCTTGTGCGGCCTTCATCTTTTGTTGGACAATCTGGATCTGTTTACTCATATCTTCAATGAGCTGAGGTCCAACAACTACAGAATTTTCATCCTTTGTCCAGCAAATCGGACTGCGACACTTGCGTCCATAGAGAGCTTCGAACGGTGCCATGCCAATACTAGCATGGTAACTGTTGTTATACGAGAATTCTATTAGCGGTAAGTGGTTCTCCCAACTTCCCTTGAATTCAAGTACACACGCTCTAAGCATATCTTCAAGTGTTTGTATCGTCCGCTCAGTTTGACCGTCAGTCATCGGATGAAAAGCTGTACTCATCTTGATTTGGGTTCCCAAGGCTTCTTGTAATTTTGTCCAAAAATTTGAGACAAATCTACTGTCTCGGTCCGAAATAATGTCATGCGGTACACCATGCCTTCTGACCACATTCTCGATATATGCCTTGGCGAGTTGATCCATCGACCAATTGTCTTTCATTGGTATAAAGATGGCAGTCTTTGTTAACCGATCAACTATTACCCAAATTTTGTTCATCCCTCGAGGAGATCTTGGTAAACCCGAGACAAAGTCCATGGAAATACTATCCCATTTCCAACTCGGGATCTCCAACGGTTTCACCAATCCCAATGGCTTTTGCCGTACTGCCTTTACCTTTTGGCAAGTTATACATTTAGCCACAAAATCCGCAACATCCTTCTTCATTCTCGGCCACCAATAGATTTTCTTCAAATCCTTGTACAGCTTATCACCACCAGGGTGTACCGAATAAGGCGTACTGTGGCCTTCCTCCATCAATTTCTGCTTCAATTCCTCACACTTGTGAGGAACGCACCACCTTCCTTTAAAGCGAATACTCCCGTCATCGTGGACTGTGAATCCTACCGCTTTTCCCTCGTCCATCTTCTCCTTGATCCTCTTGAGATTCTCATCGTCCGGCTGAGCTGCCATAATCTCGTCAAATACGGTAGATTCAATTGTCACGGCATTCACCCTTTCTACCACAGTCCCATAATGGACTAGTTCAGTTTCCAACCTTGCTAAGTCCATATATAGTCCTGACGGTAAAATAAGAGTGTTTGTCGTGTGCTTCGCCTTTCGGCTTAATGCGTCTGCCACGACGTTTGCCTTTCCCTCGTGATAGGCTATATCCAGGTCGTAGTCCTTGACTAACTCAAGCCATCTCCGTTGCCTCATATTTAACTCCTTTTGAGTAAATATGTACTTGAGGCTCTTGTGGTCCGTGAACATCCGACATGTTCGTCCGTATAAGTAGTGTCGCCAAATCTTGAGAGCGAACACCACCGCGGCTAATTCTAGATCGTGCGTCGGATAATTCTCCTCATGCGGCTTGAGCTGTCGCGATGCGTAGGAAATAACCCTCTGGTTTTGCATAAGTACACACCCGAGTCCTTCTTTTGAAGCGTCACTGTACACTTCAAAATCTTCCGTTTCTGATGGAAGTATCAGGACTGGCGCTGTTGTAAGTCTTTTCTTGAGTTCATGGAAAGACTTTTCACACTCTGTAGTCCATTCGAACTTTAATCCCTTCTTCAGCAGTTGGGTCATTGGCCTTGCAATCTTGGAAAAATCTTTCACGAACCTTCTGTAGTATCCGGCTAGTCCAAGAAAGCTTCTTACTTCTGTCTGACTCGTCGGTGCCGGCCAATCAATCACTGCCGATATTTTTGCCGGGTCAACCGACACTCCCTTAGCCGATACTATGTGCCCCAAGAATGTGACTTCCTTCATCCAAAACTCGCATTTCGACAGTTTTGCGTACAACTGATTTCTCCTCAGAGTTCCGAGCACTTGATGCAAGTGTTTCGTATGCTCCTCATCGTCCCTTGAGTAAACTAGAATGTCATCGATGAATACGACGACACAAGAATCTAGCAACTCTCGGAAAACACTATTCATGAGGTTCATGAATACTGCGGGAGCGTTTGTGAGACCAAAGGACATTACGGTGAATTCGTAGTGCCCATATCTCGTACGAAACGCTGTCTTCGGTATATCCTTCTCGGCTATACGTAATTGATGGTATCCAGATCTCAGGTCGATCTTGGAAAATACCGAAGCTCCTCTCAATTGATCGAAAAGGTCTTCGATCCGGGGTAGCGGGTACTTGTTCTTAATCGTGACTTGATTAAGACCTCTGTAGTCTATGCATAACCGAAGTCCACCGTCTTTCTTCTTAACGAATAGGACTGGCGCTCCCCAAGGTGACGTACTCGGTCGAATATAACCTTTGGATAACAACTCTTCTAGTTGTTCCTTCAGCTCTTTCATTTCTGCTGGTGCCATGCGATATGGTGCCTTGGATACCGGTTCGGTTCCAGGTACCAGATCAATCGTGAACTCAATCTCTCGCTCAGGTGGCATCCCTGGAATATCTTCTGGAAAAACGTCAGGATATTCTTTTATGACTGGGATCTCGTCGATTTTGTTTCCCTCGTCGTTGAGGTTATGCACATAGCATGCATATAAGTGATAGCCTTTCCGTATGAGATTGTAGAACCTCAAGGCATTCACTACCTTAGCGTTTTTCTTTCGAGGCTGCATGTAATACACAACCTTCCTCCCTCGACTCTTGGCTAAGGAAATCTTCTGCTTTTGGCACTCAATAACAGCTTTATATTGAGTCAGAAAATCCATGCCTAAGATGACGTCGAAATCCCCAAGATCAAACTCAATTAGATTCGCGAAGAATTCTATATTCTTGATTACTATCGGGGTTCCATCGTATCGTTTCAAACACGATATCACCTTGCCCGATGGTAATTGAATTCCTAAGTTAATGTTCGTAGGCGCTGGTAGATCTAAGGCAGATATAATCCTTGTAGATATTAAAGAACAGCTCGCGCCTGAATCGAACAAAACTTTAACGGGTACGCTTAAAGTAGTAAACGTACCAGTGATCACTTCTCCCTGAGCGGCCAAATCCGCTTGGTTGATCACGTTCAAGCGTCCCACAGCTCCGCCTTGATTTCTCTGATGGTTGTGATTCTGGGGTGGCCCTTGAGCTTGTTGAAACCTTTGTCCTTGATTGTTATGCTGATTCGGCCCAGTTGGGTGATTCCCAGTTGGTCGAATCACTAAGTCCAGCCTCTTTTCGATTGTCTCCTCTCGAATTCTACAATCCCTTCTCAGGTGGCCATCTCTGCCACATCTATAACAAGACCCAGGTTTCGGGCATTCGCGCACCAGGTGCGGAATGTTGCATTGCGGGCATCGGGGTATGAAAGCACCCTGATTCCCAGGCCTCCGATTTCCATTCCCTCCTTGGTTGAACCCTTTGTTCTCAAATCTTCTCTGTCCTTCATTCTTCGCCAGGTCGTTCCCTCTCCTAAAGTTGTTACCATTGTTGTTGCTCCGATTCCTCTTATCAAATTGATTCGAGCCCTTGCTCGACTCCCCATGGTCCTTGCGCTTCAGCTGTTGAACCCGTGCGATTGCCACTGCACGATCGTAAACAGCCTGCAGAGTTGTGTGCTGTCCGCCAACTAGAATCTCTCTGATGCTGAGGTTCAGCCCCATCTCAAATTTCTGGGCTTTGTCAGCATCAGTCGGTACCAATCTTGGAGCGAAACGGACGAGTTCCTTGAACCTCGTATAGTACTCCTGTACTGTCTGAGTACCCTGACGGAGGTTAATAAACTCTTCGTATTTAGCCGTTTTCGTGCTAAGAGGGTAAAATCTCTCTCTCATCATCTCCTTGAATTCTTCCCAAAAATAAACTTGCTCGCCATCCGCTAGTCCCCCTTGGTGGTTCTGCCACCATTCATCTGCCTCCCCACTTAAATAGTATGTAGCTACTCTCACCTTCTCATTCTCGGGACATCTGACGGCGTTCAAAAGCTTGTCAAATGTCCTCATCCAGTCCTCTAGCTTTGCGGGATCCTCTTGTCCCTCGTAATGGGGCGGCTGGTATGGGTTTACCATTGCCAGATAGTTAATACGGGCTGCCGGCGGAGGTACCGCCGCTTGGGCCCTATTAACTTCGGCGTTGCCCAGTGCTATGAGGACTTGCTCTACAGTCCTCAACCGTGCGTCTACAACATTGGGTACAGCGCCCGCCGGTCCTCCAACATTAGGTGGGTTTGCACCCACTGGCCCATTTGCCCCGTCCGGGTTCAGTGGTGCGCCACCTTCGACTGGTACATTAGGGTGGGCGTTGTTAACAGCGGGGTTTTCCCTTCGCGGTCTTCCCCTTGGCGGCATTCTGTTAGATAAGCACGCAAGGGTAAGAATCAAATTCTACGGTAGGTTAGTAGTCAAGTTAGTAAGTTCCAACATCTCAAGTACGCAGAATTCTAAAAGAGACGACGCAACAAAGGAAAGGGGAAAATGCTTCACTAGATCATTTAGGAAAAATATTATAAAGCAGCTACAATGGAAGGCAAATCAAGGTAATATAAAATACGGAAAGCAATAGATACTCCAACGATATGATGCAATCAATCTAGTAGATAATCGGGAGAATAGCCGAGGAGTGCCCTGTCATGCTCATACTCCCCATCGGAGTCAAGAGGTATCGGTGGGTCCACTATCTCTGCCTCTGGTTCCTCCTCATCCACGCCCTCAATATCAATATACATGTCCGGGTCCTCCTCTTCTTCCTCTTCCTCCTCAGGTTCCGGTGCATTGAGTCGGTTTTGAAGGTCAACAATCTCATGCTCCAAAGTAAACACACGCCCCCTAAGCATGTGGTTGTTGTGTTGCTCCTCATGAAACAGAGTTTCAAGAGCAGCGATACGGCCCAAATCCTCCTGTCGAGCATTCCTCAATTTCTCCAACTCTTTCTCGATACCTTTTACATGGTCCTTATATGCACTAACCTCATCACGGCTATGTCTTAACTCATGCATGATGCTAGTCATCGAACATAGCATATCGGTCATCATGTTAAAAAGCTTTGGGTCTGCCATCTATAAATAAATATTTAACGAATCAATATCTTGCACATTTCAAGCACATATGTTAATGCATATGCAACCCCCAAAAATAATATTTCGAGACTTGTCGAATTTTTGAGATATATTTTTCCATGGGTTTTAAAATAAATTTCCTTTCCATGGAAATAATATTTAAAAAGCTTAAAAATAATATTTAATATTTTGGGCCTCTATATTGGGCCGAAAATAATAGTTTTTTTTAAAAAAAATTCGGGCTCTGATACCACTTTGTAACACCCCGGATTTGGTAACCCAGGCCGGGACGCTACCGCCACACCCTTCCAAACAAGACCCGATTAAATCGAGTTTGTTTAAAAGGATGCTAAGGCTTAAGTTGCATCATCGACTTAAAAATATTTAAAACCATTCAAATAAGCCCGAATTTAATCAGAGTATATCACGCATAATGATAATAATAAGCAGTGCGGAAGCAAAAATAAACAGGGCCAAAACATGCGGCCAAAACCAGAGTCTAAGTCCAATGCATAATTTAAAATAAATAAAATGCGACAAGTCTTCTTTTTAAAACAAAGTGGAAATCCCATCCCTCCATGCGATGCTTACTCTGCGAAATCTGAAAGGAAAAATAAAACAACAATTTATCAGTACAAAGGTACTGCGTAAGTTAATATATAGCACAACGAATTTTAAAAGTTTTAGGAGAATATACAAAATAATATATTTATTTAAAAGACGAGTAGATAAATTAATTAAAAATTCTTACACATATGCCACGAACATTTACCAATGTTAGTTATGATCGAGGACACCCCATTAACATATCCTAGGGACGAACCCACAGGACCAACCTTTGGGACTTTATACCCACAAGGACTCAAACATATCCTAGGGACGAACCCTTGGGATCAACCTCTGGGACTCGTACCCACGAGGTAAGTGCATGCAGCGGACCCTATACAGACACACTCCGGAGCCCTAGATAACCCATACGGATACATCTAGGAGTATAGACTCATACATCACAATAATCAATGCCGTTTTGGCTATAAAAGAGGGGGCGACATAATTCACCACATTGGCATCCCACTCGATCAAAACTTACAAAGTTTTAAAACCACATTTTATCATTTCATAATATTCACAACATGTTCAGATTTCATATATATCCAAAACCGAGTAACAATCGACTCGTAGTTCATCGAATAATCAAAATAGCATTTACCGATTAAAAATGCCATTACAACAGTTTCTGAAATCGCATTTAAAAATGCAGTAAACGATTTTTAAAAATTCTGGAAAAATTACAGTAGCTAGAAAACATCAAAATAAGCATTTTTCATAGAAATAGCCATCTCAAAATTCGGACTCTAAGTAGGTCATTTTAATCGATTTCAGAAAGCTATTGAAATTCAAATTCTATTACTTCAGTAACTTCGACCACAGTGAACTCAAAAATTCATAACAATTCCATACATGCTCCAAAAATCACGAAATTTTGCAGGGATGTTCTAGACACATATTAGAACAAGTTTCATGAAGACATCAATCACTAAAAACGACCATAGGCAAGAGTAAATCGAACAACAAAACTGACTACATACATACATTAAATCTGTTCCCAAATGCGCAGAAAATACCAGATCGAATTTGAGTGACCAAAACTTGTCCAAAAATTATAAAAATTTACAGAGAGCATCTTTAGGACGTTAGGAACAAGTTTCATTTTGGAAGTTTCTCCTAAAAATGTACGGATCATGGTCGAATTCATAGAACAATAAGATTGGTCACAAGAAAACCCTATTTGACAGATTTTATAAGAAATAGAGATGATCCAATATCTCGAGTTATACTCAACCAAAACTCCTAAAAATCGACGTGCACAATACTAACTTACTTGAGATGAGTTTAGGATCAAAAATCTTCTTGGAGGAATTCTGGAAAACGACCAACTCGACCCCAACAATCAACACTTCTACCGAATGCACCTATTATGGAGTTGTTGGAGGAAATTCTCAATTCTAGGACAAGGGATTCGAATCTAAGACCAAGGAAATGAAGTAGAACTCTTACCTACACGTAGGAGAAAGGTTTGGACCACTTGAACACGTCCAACTCTCTGCCAAGGATGATGAACAACTCACAAAACTCTCACTACTCTCTCTTGAACTTAATTTTCGGATGGGATGCAAATGAGTGAAATGGAGGCTGAGTAGGGGCTATTTATAGAGGGGTAATTGCTCCAAAAGCTGCCATGAGGTAGTGGGAATGTGAAGGAACAAATTCTAACCCATAACCCCCGAATTAATCCCCTCAATCATCATCCAAAACCCCCACTCTCCCATGACTTCCATAGGATCCCCTTGGTGCCCAAGTTCCATCATTGAGCTGACTTTGTGGGACTTTATTACACCCAAAACCTATCCAAAATCATCCCCACACATCCTCCAACGTCTGGAATTCAAATTGGAGTCGTTTGGGGTCGCCCACCACCAATTCATGGCATGAAACGCATGGAGCGTTTTGAATCTGCCATAACAGCAGAGTGGCGCGCTGGTGGCGCGCACCGCGCGGCCACCGCGCGACCATCTGCTGTCGATTTTTTTTTTTTTTTTTTTTTTTTTTTTTTTTTTTAAATATTATGATTTTAATCTCTTAAAAATCATAATATGAATTATCCGAGATTTTTGGGATAATTCGATACATCTATCCCGAGTTGCGATTATCCGAAATATTTAATTCCGTTCTCTCGGAATTAATTCGATTTCGATAAATAAATCCAAATTCTTAATCTTCGGATTTTAAAACTTAATGTCGATTTCTCGGGTATTACACTTGAGCCGCAAGGTGAGCAACCGAAGTCGTAAAATCCGGATTCGGGTGAGAAAATCTCGCATTGTTTGTTTCTGTCCAACGGCGCGGAGTTGGCGCGCCGAATGAAGGGAACCCCGCGCGGCCACCGCGCGGTCTCCGCCTGGACTTCGGTCCGGGCGGGTCGTGCGATCCGTCGAGCCTTTCCTCCTCTCTTTCGGACTTCTATCCCTCTATGTTCTCGGATTCCGATTTCTGGGCTATTGTCGGACTCCAATTTCCTACCTAAAATTTTACTCGGGTCTAGATTTAATATTGGCCTCGAATTCTCGAGTCCATTAATGTCGGGTTCCCGTGTAACGATTTATTTAACTTAATTTAATTCCTTTTAAAATTAAATCTCTTTAATTCCTTTTTAAATTAAATTTCATTTCTCATTTCCTTGTGATTCCTTATCTATTTATTATGTTTATTTATTTGTTACGGTTATTTATTATTTATTTATTTATTTATTTATTTATTTTATGTTGCAAAATTTTCGGGTATTACAATATAAATTAAAAATTAAATATCTTTTAAAAACTAAAAATTGAGATTTTCATGTACACATTAATATATCTTTAACATGAATAAATAAATCTGATGTGCAATGTACATTTTGTTTACATCATTCACCACACAAAAAGAATATATAATAAAAAATGAGACCAAATCTACATAAAATTACCGGTATTACAATATGTTCATCATATTAAAATATAAACACAACATAGTTCTTAGTTGCCAGTGCAAAAGCTCATCATAACAATCCTTAGTGTATAAATTGAAAAGTTTTAAATAAATACTAAATGCACCAATAAAATTTAAAATAATTAAAATAAAAATGCAAAATAATAAAATTTAAAATAGATAAAATAAAAAAATACAAATAAATAAAATCCAACATAGATAAAATAAAAAAATACAAAATTTCAAATTTTATCTTCAAATCTTTTTAAAAGTGAATTTATAGTGACATGATATGATGATGGAGTGAGAATTCATAAGTAAATGTCAGATTTATATACGATAGACTAAAATCTATAATGAATAAATAAATAAATACGAAAATTTAAAATTAGTAAATTAAAAATACAAAATAATATAGATAAAATAAGATAGGCAAAATTTCAAATTTAAATCTTTCAACTCTTTTTAAAAGAGAATATGGTATAAATTCCATATATTTCAAAAACTAAAAATCTATAATAAATAAATAAAAGAAAAAATCTAAATTTTTTTTGGTGAAATCGGGTATCCCAGGCCACATTGGACCCAAGACTAATCCCTCGAGGATCTGCAGGGGCAATTAAGGGCGCCTCTCCCAAAGCAGTTTTTCACTAGAGGATGGGTTGTTTACTAATGCTTTAATATATATATATATATAGATAAAAATTCTATAAAAATTATATGTTTTAAAACTATATTATTAGACGAATCTAACAAGATTGAACTTAGTTATTTATTTATTTTTTAAATATATACTACCTCCATTTTCTAATAACTGCACCCTTTTTATTTTTCATGATATTCAAGATATATTTTTAATCATGAATAATTCGAATTGTATACAAATAAAAATTTGATGTTTAAAAAAAAAACGTAATTAAATGAATCCACCAACATGATACTTAGACCATATTTTTTTCTATATAACTATACTAAAAGTTTAAAGAAAATAACTCAATAAACAATAACAACTATGTACAGGGATGAGAACTTAGCCTAGTGGTCAAGTCTCGTGACTCCTAGTCTTTAGGTTGGAGGTTCGATTCCTCAACTGGCCCCTTATCCCTTCCATTTGTCCCTTTGTAATTTGTGGCATGGGCTCTCACCACTTATTTCCTAGCCTGTATAGGTTGTTAAACAAAAAAAATAAGAACTATGTACATGGAGCAAATAAAAGAAGACGGAGAAAGTATAGTTAAAATTAAACAATAAACAATATTAAAAAGTCAAGTATGACATGAAGTAAATGCTTATTTTAATTAATTTTTTTATTATTACCTAAATTAATGAAAGTGGACGAAGGGATTATGCCATTTCAAAAATTATTGTAATACACTTGGACACCTCATCTCCAAAGTGGCCAAAATTTCAACAATTGTTACTGTGCATTATAAATAAAGTATAAATGTCACTGTTCGTGTAGGGGACACATCTTAGCTGTAATGCTAGCGTTTGTAAGGCGAAACAAAATTCAACTCCTACTTAATCAAAATATTTTAAAGATACTAGTATTACCCTAGTCGAATGGACTGGGACGTGATACGACATATTAATATCGTTTGAAGAATTAGATACTATAATTTAAAGTATTTATTTATTGATTGAACAATAATTAATTCGTCAACAATTAAAAATAAAATATCAATTTTCCAAATCTAGATTATGAATCTTTTTTGGTGAACAATGCCCGAAGGCGGCTAGAAGAAAAACAAAAGGAAAATATAAAAAAACAAACAAATAAACAAACGCTCACTCAAGCCCGAAGCACGCCATTGCCCGATCTGTCCTCATGCAGGAGTTGTATCACTTGGTCTGACGGGAAAGCCCATGTCGTAAAGAATTGCTCCTCATCACACGCCAACTTAGCCAGGCCATCGGCCACTCTATTCCCCTCCCGAAATATATGACGGAGCGAACATTCATCAAAGGAAGCCCTTAACATGCGTATTCTCTTCACCAATGGCCAGAATTGATGCCGGTCTTGATCAAGCCGAGACACCAATCTGAGCGCTTCCCTGGAGTCCGAGAAGAGTGTCACCCTTCTCTCGCCCATGTCCTTCACCATCTGAAGCCCTTGTATAATGGCATAGATTATGAATCTTAATAGGAGTATATATATATATATATATATATATACTAGTAAAGCTCGCTGTGCGATGCACATCCTGCCTATAAATATACAACTGCCCATGGAAGCATGATAAAGAAGTTTTGGTGAGCATTATATTTTTTTAGATTTTATGGATGAAAAAACGTTGTTAGCGTGTAGAGTTGTATAATATAATTGAAAGCATTTTTGCATTACTATATGGATCCATTTTCATGGAAGGATATAAGGTAACCAAGATACAATGAAGAATGTGATGGACAGGAAGTCTTATACAAATTGGAAAATGCCAAGAAGAAAAAACAAACAAACAAACAAAACAACTAAATAGCTGTGAAAGATAAAGACACATTAACAAATATTATGATTCTATTTAACCTTAGTTCCAAGATATCTGCAAATTAGTTTTGTGCTGAAATAATTGAACATATAAAGAACTTTATGTATCATAAGCAGAAAAAGGACAAATCTGAGTAAATATGCAATACACAAAAATTCATTGTTACAAAATTGAACTTTGGAATAACGATTACAGGAATCAGAACGCAAATATGTTAACACTCGGAAAAATTCAATTCTTCCAAACTTACTATCTACAGAGTCATCATATTTGCTTAACCCAAATATGTTTAATCATTCTAATACACAGAGCACAGGGACATATCAAATTTAGCTAAGATTAACTCATATAGATCAAAGAGTAAAATGCCAATACGAAGAGATGTAGGTAAGAGATGTAGGTAGTCTTGGCAATATGTCAACAATGAAAATACTATTTTAATTACTTTGGGTAAAAATTGAAGCAATGCAGGGGAAAGCCAAGACAAACCCGTCAAACTGAAATATTTAATGTCTCGATAATCTGCACATCACAATTGCCAATAATGATACAGACGCCTCAAATTACTGTTAGTAGCACCATCATTAACCCTGCTAAATGCCCCATGAAACTTGGCTCTGGGCAGTTTCCGCATTTCCTGATAACCCAGACACTCCATTTCAAAACAAAAAATTCGATCAATTGATCAAATCGTTATTTTAGAAATCCCAATTAGTAATTATAACAGGAATTATTACTAATTAATTAATTGATTACCTAGAATAAACATACCATACCATCAAGAAGTGTTCCGACCAGGGCCGGGGATCTCGAGAAGAAGCTGACTTCTGGCGGAGAGATACGTGTCGGTGAGGAACATCAAGTATCCATAGACGACGATCGGGATTCAGGAAGTGGTTTGAATGACTCTAGGGTTTCATCGATGGTGGGAGGCACAAAACAGAGGCTTGAACAAATCCAAGATCTCCCTCGGCAACCTGGGTAACAACTTGGAATCTTGGAACTCGAATGCAGATTCTCAAGCCTAGTTCATGGAATTGAAATGTGACCGAACTCACTTGCCAGAGAGCAGACGAGCGTTGGGATGTCCGGGATAGAAGATAAACCTGAACAAAAGACACGTAAAATCGGGTGCAATCATCTGGGATGTGGCGGCACTACGATTAAACAACAAAAAATCAAGGAGATGATTAATGAGAACTAAAATGTCTACAACAATAATAATTTAATTTTTGACTTCTGGTGTTTCGTAGACATATGATTGCAATTCAAACAATTCAAACAGATATACATTCGTATTGAGTATAATCTAAGGGATTAAGGAGATGATTTATCATACTTCCATAGTGCCATCCAACAATCAAGGACTTCGACCATTTGGCTCTTAGATATGGGTTTCTGAAATATTCAGGATCTGCCATGAATATAATGATGAAGTTCATAAAGTCATCCTGTCAAGATGCACAAGAAGCATGTGGTTCATCAATCATAAAGAGATGGTATGCCAGTAAATCTGAAATATTCGGGACCTGCCATGAATATAATGATGAAGTTCATGAAGTCATCCTGTCAAAGATGCACAAGGAGCATGTGGTTCATCAATCATAGTGAAGCTTGCACGAAAAAGGAAAAATAACACACCAGTAAATCTCATCTAATGCTCTAGGAATTCGTGGAAGCAAAAATTAGCAACTATATAGCATCTTCCACGAAATGCTCTGGCATGGAAGCAATAATCCTTTGGGCATGATGCTGGTAAAGGCATTTTAATGCCCCCAATAAGCCCAAAACTGAAACTACCATTAGGTGGTAGTAAGACAATTGGCGTGGTGGCGCAACAATGAATATTCAAGATGGCCCATGTCCCGGGCTTCGATCCATGGGAACAATGCACATTGAAAAATCCCCTTCATCTTAAAAGAGTATAGACAAAATTCCAAGGTATGATTAATGAGAACCAAAATGTCTACAACAAAGCCGGAATGCATAATGAGATCATTCTAGATTAACAAAGTAACTCTTATGGCATGTTAGTATGTGGGACATCAGAGGATAAATATATCCCTTGATAATTAATTTGTTCAAGGTTCAATATTTTTGTGCTAAATGTTAATTATATATTGCATACTAATCATATGATTAGGATGGATAATATAATTACTCGATCATATCCCTTAAACCATGCATGCCTTTAGCATTTGAACTAATAAATGAAGGGGTTGAAATTGGCAGATATTTATTTCTTTGGAATTATTCGAAGGATTTAAACTAATAAATAGTTTAAATTATGTGAGCTTACACTAAAATGTATTTAAAGATATTTTCACATGGAAGAATGAACAGTTATATTAATATAAATTATGGCATCATACACAGCCAAAAAAAGCATATATATAGATATAATAACATATTTAAGTCAAGTGATTGTGTTTTTTTTATCTCCATAATAGGGAAAATAAATACTCTATAAAATACCAGAAATTTAAATGAAGAAAAAATTATTAAAACTGAAATGAATTGTCTGAGACATGGACGAGAAGTGAAATTCATTAACATCCAAATCCAACTGATGATACATTGATTGGCAATATTCTCATTTTCATCATTAAATTTAACCTTAAACATTAACTAAAGAGGTACAAGGTAAAATCACCCCATCTGCAAAGCTGGCTTGACATCGAGAAAGAATATGATAACAATATCCTAACTGATCCTCCGACCATTTAACTTCTTCAAATAGGATACAAACTAATGGATCATATAAATATAAAGAGCCCTATCATACACCTAGAATTTTTTTTAGTTTTGTTTGTTCACTTTTGATTGGGTTGCTTACTGAGGATAGTAAGAATATTTGTGACTTGGAATTGAATTCTATATGTTAGAAAATCCCATTTTCTTTGGCCCAAGACACATGCAGTAAACTGAATATGGGATTTTGGAAGAGAAAACAAACATAAATCTCCAAATTCCATCTGAAAACTAAATTCAAGATAATTTATCAGGACTTACTTGACCCATGTCCCCAAGTAAAAGGCCACCCTCAACTTCATGTAACAATAATACCTGCATTAATTGAAATAATTAGCTTATAGACATATGGCAAGAAAAAACAAGTATGAGAATAACGAATGACATACAAAGATCAAATGGGACGCACTCTGCATTGATTCGGATACATCTAAAGCAATCCATTGGTGCCCATTATCAGTCAATGTCTCTCCACTAAGTCTTGATGCACGACCTATATGAAACATGCACAAAATAAATATGCTGAAAATTCCAAAAGCAACAGCTTAATACAATGAAGAAACACAGCATAGGACATGCCAATAACTTTCATGATTATAGCTAAATCATTTTTTACCTTCTATGTTTATATAAATAAATAAAAAGAGACCGGACTATATAAAGCCTTTCTAAGTTTATGACTTATCTATCACTATATGCACTCTGTAAGAATGTCGAGGGATAAATGGAACTAAAAGTAATCATATAACCCTCAAGAGGATAGTCTAATTAATTGATATGTTTCTAATTGAAACCAGAAAGCAAAAGTCGTTCCAAAATGAGAAAATATCTGCATTTTAAGTTGGGCTGCCGATTCGTAAAACAGGACTACAAAAAGGAAGACCTTGCATCAGGTTTCTTGAAAAATGATTCTGGGTACTCCCACTGATATTCTTGTCTCCATTGGAACACAACAAGAAAAAACAGAAACGGCGACAGCCGTTTTCGGTCGCCGAGGGGCCAATTTCATATACCAGTGCCCAGATTCATTGTGAAAACAAGACGAAGAATGTTTAGTTCTACTAATGAATCAATTCGACCAATGGACATTTTGCACAAACATTTTCCAATCTCAGTCAGTACCATCCCGGTTAATTTATTGGACCCACCAATACCTTCAGGTTCTTCAACATCCCAATTTCCATTTGTATCACACTGATCAACAAATTTTCATTTAAAACTCTGATAACCAAGGGAAGAGTTTATCAGCATAATAGTAGTGCCATTTGAATTTAACACTTGAAGCAGAAACCACTTACAACACAAATTCTTACAATGTTCGCAAACCGGATAGCTTGTATAACTCTGGTCCAATAAAACTCCTTGTAGATGCCATAGATATGTTACTAAAATTTGAATGGAATCACAACTACAAAAAGAGGCTAATTAGACCAACAAAATATTATACTTATTGACATGTCATATAGTTGTATCAATTTTGACATGAAGAACTAACTGTATTTACAGCAACATGCCACAAATGTGATCATTCTTACAGCTCAAGACATCGCCTCCATAGCCTGCAGGCATGAACAATAAACACCAGTCCAGTCCCGAGGATCTGATGATACCAAAGGATTCCAATTTGACAGCATCAGTAAAGAGTCCTCAAGAATAGCCCTCTTGAAGGTCAACTGAATAAAAAATGAAAATGCCTCTCTAGTGAGACAAAATCCCTTCTTCTATTCATAAATGAAATCATCAACAAACTCAACCACAAATAAGGTTCCAAAAGTCAATATAACTCCATATGACTATTCCACAGAAAATATTGTGCCAACAACAGTAAAAAGTGCAGCACCGTGTTTTTCAATTAACACCAACAACATTAGTGCAAATGTTCAATAGCATCAGTCTCAAACGGAATCGTTTCTTGCATGGGAACAAAAAGACATTATCTCCTCACTAAACAGAATCATTAAACATCCACAACATTAAAGGACATTACAAAGCAGTGAAAACAAAGAGGCTAAAAGAAAACAGAAAACGAACTCTGACATTCCAGGTTGAATCTATGTGGCTCGGAGCCCAAACCTACCCTGATAAAGTTCTCTCTTGAGAATGCCTTTCTTCAGGGAAGAGGGCAAGAGGAAAGAGGGATACCATTTAATCTGTAGCACCATTCAAATTAGGCTTATTAGTTATTCTGAAGCTAATAGTAATTTATTTTTGAAATTAAGGTTAAATAACTAAAGCCAAAGAAAAAGGGAAAAAAAAGGGAACAATGTCTGTTAGACGATTACACCTCAAAATTGTATTTGAGGTCCGATAAAGCAATATCCTAGTCGAGGATTTTCTTCCCTAGATAACACCCACGCATACACTGTCAAAACTGTCATCAATTTCAACACAACGCAAGCAACATCAGAAACAATTTTAATTTCTTCAAAATCAATAAACCTAGATTCAAAGCTCCATAACATATTTCATTCTAGAAACAATCCAATTCAGAAATAGAAGCCTAGACAAAAGGAAACATTCCTTACCTTAATCGGGACCTTGTGATACAAGTACGAGGGCGATTGCAAGTAGATGGAGGCGGAGAAAGTGGCGAGAATGGAGGCGGGGCCACGGAGGGGAAGCCAAGGACCCTAAAGCAACCATCTACTTTCTGGTTCAGAGAGAGGAATTGAGAGTTTCTTTTACGATCTCAAACCCTCAATCATCGAAATGGGAAATGAAATGGAGATCAACATTTAAAAAAAAAAACAAAAAAAAAACAGTTCAAAAAAGATTAGTACCAGAGAAGCGCCGTTGAGTATTGGAGAAGATCAACCGCGAATACAAATCAGAGAAAAAACCTCCTCTGAAACTGAAACTGATTGGAAGGGCTAAATGAGCGACTGCTAGGGTTACAAAGTTTATTCTTCTTCTGTAGACCCAAAATCAAAGGAAAATCAGGGAAGAAATTCCAATCAAGTAAGTTGCCTTCCATTCCATGGGTAACTTCCTTCCATCCAGACTTGGCTTCTTCTCCGATGCGGGTGTAATAGAATATTGGCGAGGATTGAGGAAGTGCGGGGAAACTTTGATACCAAAGAAGACTAACTGGGACGGGCAGAACAGAGATGGGAAGTGGGAGATAGAAGTATGTCGAAACATGACCCGACCCGACCCGACCCGACCCAATTGATAAATAGGATATTGATCCAATGGCTAGAATTTCAATTGAATATATGATCCAACGAGTGTAATTCAAATTCACCATTGCAAAACTTTTGGCATCCTCTTTTATAGTATAGAAGAAAGATATATTTGTTTTACAACCTACATAGGGAAAACCTTTTACATAAATTATAAAGGGACAAATAGGAGGGATATGGAACATGGTAAGGACTCAAACCACCATATAAGGTTTGAAGTAAATAAATTTGACCACTTGACTAAGTTCTTAAATTATCATAAAATTATTACATTTAATAAATTAATTATCACATATAAACATAGATAATCTTATTAGATAAAGTTAATTGGAGTACATATAAACACCATTTGCGTCTATAAAACAACATATTATTTTAAAACAATATATATATATATATATATAAATATATATATATTTTAGGGATCTATATTAGTATTCTTACTAAGTGAAATTATTAAAACCTTAAATATCTAAATTTTCATCCAAATTTTTAGTAAAAATGTGTCTTTAGGGCCAAAAAAAATCCTTATAAAAATAAAAAATTGGTAAAGAATATCACGCTTAATATTGCTTTAAATATAAATCATTGTTTTTAATATTAATATAAACAATTCGCATACATTCAATATAGCTCATTTAAATTAAAAATATTAAATTATAAATTTAAAAACAATAGGAAATGCTCTTCCAAAAAAAAAACAATAGTAAATATAAGTTATAATTTTCTTAAAGTTCAATTATGTCTCAAAACTAACAATTCAATTTAATTATTTTTTTAAGCCCATTGGCCCATCATTATTCAATATTCGTACGGTAAATTAGGGCCCAGTACCTTTTTAAAATTCTTTCCATTGTTTTAGGCCCCATCTCAATTTTATTACACTTTGCACCCCATCACATGTTTGATTTTATTTACCATAGTGTTTTTATTTGCTTTACCACAAACACCATATGATGTTTACTAGGTTAATGAAATGTGGTTTACCACTGTATTGATATGTGTTTTACCATATAGTATTTACCAAGTTATTATTACATAGTTTAGCACACTATACCAGTATGATTTACCACATATACCATATTGTATTTACCAAGTTTTGGTATATATTTTACCACAAATACCTTATGGTGTTTACCAAGTTATTCCACAAATATCATATGGTGTTTACCAAGTTTTTGATATGTGATTTACCACAAATATCTTATTGTGCTTACCAAGTTATTGGTATGTATTTCACCACAGCTAGCATATAGTATTTACCAAGTTATTAGTACGTAGTTTAGCACAGGATACTAGTATGATTTACCACAGATACCATATGGTAGTTACCAAGTTCTTGGTATGTGTTTTACCAAAATACCTTATGGAGTTTACCAAGTTATTCCATAAATACTATATGATATTTACCAAGTTCTTGGTATGTATTTTACCACATACCTTATAGTGTTTACCAGGTTATTGTACATGTTTTACCACCATATGAGTATGTGCTTTACCAAGTGCTTGATATATGGTTTACCAGGTTATTACATGGGGCCTAAAACATAATGTTTGAAATGAAGGGGCTTTGACTCTAATAAAGTTTTATTAATGGGTACCAGAGCCCAGGCCCTAGTTTTCCCTTCATACGGTAAATTAGGGCCCAGTATCTTTTTAAAATTCTTTCCATTGTTTTAGGCCCCATCTCAATCATAAGAACAAGAGTCTTTATATAGTATAGATGTAGGAATGTGAGTAGGATTTTTTAAAGGAATATAATTTTCCAGTGGGGCCTTTATCATTCTGTTCGCCGAAGAAATTGCTAGGCCCAAATCCATATTAAAAGCGGTCCGCTCCGTCCACAAGTCAGCATGATTATTATCAGGTTTAAAGACGACAATTAAGAAATTGAAGGATGTGACTCTAGCAGTTTGACTTCATAACTATAGTATATATTGAAGATAAGCAGCTACATGATGGACCTCAAATCCACTATTAAGCCGCCTTTATTTTTTCTTTCTTTCTTAGCATTTACAGCTTTTCTTTACAACTATTTATCTCTTTCCACAATTCAATTCATTATCCCTTTCGTTCAATTCCTGTAATCTTTCAGTTCTTTCAATCTGTAATTCCTTCTGTCCATTTAATTCAAAGTTCATGCCTTTTCTCTCACAAATTTTTACGGTACAATAAATTGGCACGCCCAATGGGATTCGAGTGAAAAATCATATCCGCTTAGGGTTTATGCATCTCAGATCTGGAAGATTAGTGAGTGATCTTAGTCAGAAATTCGAAGAGATGTCTCTGTAAGAGAAGACCTCTACCAGGACACTTACTGCAGATAACGCCGGTGATGGCGGAGAATAGGGCGCAACAGGGCATTACGAAAACCCCTAGGTCTCTGAACAGATGCGACTATCGATAACACAATTGATGGCCGAGTTCATGCACCTACTTACCAAGCTGCTCATGGATGTATTTCGGCCTGCAATGGCTGATCTAATTGACAGAGTATGTAGGTCCATACATCTTCAGCGAGATGGAACTGTTGCTATGAATGGCGCAAGCGCGCCGCCCAATCTCCCATGTCCTGGGCCATCCGGTGGCCAACAGAGGACTTGGGGGCTTCAAGTTGCCAGACGCCATCATCAGAGTTTAGTGGTCTGGCCAGTCCCTTTCAGTTGCCCTACCAAACAGTACCCGCCTATGCATCTAGCATGCCAAATTTCACATATGCGGCCCTTCCGATGCCGATCTACAATACGCCAGCCCCCAATGGTTTTTTGGTGGTCTCCAGTGGGCTTAACTTGCAACCACGTTAGACGACACCTTTCTTGCCAATGATGCCTCCAGCGCCGTATGCGGCGAATTTCTCGCCAGTGCTGGCGCCCATGCCAAACCTTAGTTGGACACCTCCAACGATAGGGGGACAACTGCCACAGCCTCAAGGGGTGTCCACGGCAACTACCCTACTACCTACGCCTACAATGCCTCCTGCGCAGGCACCGACAGTGTCACCCGAACAGCTAGCAGATATGATACAACAATATTTCACGATCTAGTTGAGGTTGATGGAGCGACCTACTTACAGGAAATCCTATCACGACTGGGTGGATACTATGCATCCTTACTCGAGAGGATTCAAGATGCCTAAGTTCACTATGTTCTTGGAGGATGATGACAAGCCCACCGTAGAACATGTGGGCAGATTCACCACACAGTGTGGTGAAATAGTGGCCAATAATTGGCTGAAATTGAGGTTGTTTAGTACATCCCTTACTGGACATGCCTTCGCTTGGTACGCGACCTTTCGCTTGGTTCTACACTCCATTAACAAAGGTTAGTTTGGCCGATTTAACTAATGCTAAACAATTACCGATGAAGCGGTAAGTACATTTAAATAGATTACAAAGACATAAGGGCCAACTACCAAAGCAATGGCAAATTTGCTGCCAAAATTAAAGAAATATTTTATTGTGCAGGACTCCACTGATCTTGCCCAGCTGACCGAAAGGGCGGCCCGTTTGGAAAAGTTCATTGTGGAATAAGATGAGAAACGTCGACCTACATAAGGGACTCATAAAGAGGAAGACGAACTGAGAGTAGTGGTTGCTGCAGTGACCTTTTGTCGAAATAACCGTGGATAGTGGCCCTAGAACGCCATCGATGGCAATCTTGGAGGCTGGTTAGTTAGTGGCTGAGTAACGTCAGCCGACAGCCCTAGACGACTGGTGATATGCATACGAGAGTTGCGGATGATGGCTGGTGACTGAAGGCTCATGGTGGCAAGATCCATTTCTTTTAGCCCTAATATAGTGGCTACAGAATCCTAAAATGACAGCTAGGGTGGCTGTGGATTCCCAAAATAGCAGCTATGGTGGCTGTGGATTTCCAAAATGGCAACTAGTATGGCTGCGAATTCTTAAAATGGCAGCTAGGGTGGCTGCGCAAAATGGCAGTTGTGGTGGCTTTGGATTCTCAAAATGGCAGCTATAATAGCTATGGATTCCCAAAATAACCGCTATGGAGGCTCCAGATTCCCAGAATGGCAGTTGTGGTGGCTACGGATTCCCAAAATGGCATGCATGGAGGCTATGGAGTCTCCCAAAATAAAAACCATGGAGATATCCAAGGGCTATAAAAGTGTTCAAAGGGCTACGAAGATACCCAAGCGGCTACGAAGATGCCTGAGGAGCTATGAAGATGACCAAGGGGCTATGAACATGCCCTAAGGACTATTAAAGTTTCATAGGGGCTACGGAGGTGGCCAAGTTGTACGAAAGTGCCTAAGGTGCTACGAAGATATCTAAGGGGCTATGAAGATGTTCGGGAGGCCACGGAAATGTCCAAGTTATACGAAGATGTCCAATGGGCCACAAAGATATCCAAGCTATATGAAATGACAAAGAGGCTACAAAGACGCCAAAGCTGCAGACAATAAATGGTGTCTAGCATTGAGGAGATGACAGCCAGAGAATCAGGAACGACGGCAGGTGTTTGTGGCAACAGGGTGCTATGAGGCGGTTCGAGAGAAGGTGGTGGCATAGATCAGTGATAGAGAGACCCATGGCGTTAGGCTTAAGCTGGCAGCAACCAAGGCTCCGACGCAGACAACTGTGGCAGCAGAGAGAGGTTCGTGCTGCCAGAGAGATGGCGTTGGTGCTCCGGGGCGGCAAGGACAGAGATGGGCGGCCAATTTGCAACGACGTCTGTGTGATGAAGATGGCGGCAGGCTGGAGAGTTGGCGGAAAAGACTAGGGCAATAAAGATCAACGCGGGCGGCTGCTGCTCGCAGAGCTATGGCAGCAGACAAAAGACAGATGGGCGGCAGACGAGATGGCTGCGGTAGAGCTCCCGGCGCCTGAAGTGGTTGTGCGAAGATCTCCAAGGGCGGCAGACAGATGACGATCAGAGAGCTCTAACAATAACTGGGGCGGCGAACAGAGAGCTCCGGCACTAGAAAGAGAGACCACATGGCAATAGCCAGAACTCGCAGGCAAGCGGCAGACGAAACTAGGGTGGCGGCAAGATGAAGAGAAAATGAAAAAAAACAAAAATGAGCACTTTTTATCATCTTTCTCAACAATGCCTACTTTTATAAAAATCTAGATGGGCCAGGCTAGTTTAGAACACACATATTTGTCTTAGGCATAATCAGACAAATTGCGCAAGGGGGGCATCTGTTGGGCCAAGAAATTGGTAGGCCCAATCCACATTGAAAGCGGCCCGGTCAGTCCATAAGTCAGCACAATTATTATCAGGTTAAAAGACGACAATTAAGGAGTTGAAGGATGTGACTCTAGCGGTTAGGGCTTCATGACTATATATATTGGAGTTAGGCGGCTACCCAAGGGACCTCAAATCCACTCTTCAAAGAGCCGCCTTTATTTTTTCTTTCTTTCTTAGCATTTACAGCTTTCCTTTACAGGTTTTATTTATCGCTTTCCACAATTCAAATAATTATCGTTTTCGTTCAATTCTTATAATCTTTCAGTTCTTTCAATTTGTAATTCCTATTGTTCATTTAATTCAAAATTCAAGTATTTTCTCTCGCAAATTTTTACTTTTCATATAGGATAGAATGGTAAAGACCCCAAGAAATTAAACAATTGATGAAAGATAACTATATAGTAACAAGTTGTTAGATTGAAATAAATTATGATGCGGTTTTTTCCTGAATATGTACTACTGTTGTATTTTGTTCTAATTTATGGTGTATGATGTCTTAGCATATTAAATTCTTTAGTGTTGAAAATGTGTTTGAATGGTAGGGGCGTATACGGTTTGGTACCAAACTCAAACCAAACCACAAAAAAATAATTTTGAAAAATATCGATCCAAAACATACCATTTTAGTATTTCAAACCAAACCGAAAAGAACGGTTTGGTGCAGTTGGGTTCGGTTTAACCAAATTTTTTAAAACCAAGGAATCCTATGAATCAAAGTCGTGACAATCCAAACTCCAAAATACTAATTAATTTTTTTTTAAAAAAAATGATAATAATTTTATATAGTAGCTCGCCAGACACCTCAACAGATACCCCAGCGGACACCTTAAAAAATGAAAAATTTAAGAAATACTTCCTCTGTTTTTTTATGAGTGCTACGGACCCACCCAGCACGCAGTCTAATGCACATTTTTAACCATTAATAACTCATGTTTGGTACAAGTAAAAATTCTAAAAGTTCGATATTAAAAAACTACACGACGAGACGAATCTACAAGAACTAACTTGGCTATATTTTAACTTGTATAACTATGATAAAACTTTAAGTCAAAGTATTTGTGTAAATAGTGTTATTTGTCAACATGTTGCACGTATTCAAGAACGGAGGAAGTAAAATAATTTTACGCATTGGTCCGCGGGTCCACCCCGCGGACACCTTAAAATAATAATAATTTTATACATTGGTCCGCCGGTCCACTGGTCTATCCAGCGGACACCCCAACGGATACTAACAAAATGAAATAATATTTTTACACATTGGCCCGCTGGTCTAGTGGACGCCTTGAAAAATTTAAAAAATTTAAAGAGTTAATAGTTTTTACATTTCCAAAAAAAAAATCACTATTTATAAAGTACAATAAATATAACATTAAATTGCATCTACTTAAATATTTCCACAATTAAATAAAAAATAATAATTTTACATAGTTGGCCCATCGGATTACCCTAGCGGACGCCTGGGTGTAGGGCTGTCAAACGGGCCTAGGCCCGTTGGGCCGGCCCAGCCCGTGAGGTATTTTTTATGGGCTGGGTTAGCATTTCAGCGGCCCGTTAGAAATTAGGCCCGCCCCGCACCGGCCCGTTCAAAAGTGGGCTGAGGTGGGTTAGGGCCGGGACGGGCCGGGCCGGGCCAGCCCGTTTGACAGCCCTACTTGTAATTTGTCAACTATTTTGTGTTTTGTGATGTGAAGCTCTAAAAATTTATGTTAAATTATTGATGGGCTTTGGTAAAGTAATCCTAAAAAATATATGGATAGTCAACATGTTCAAAATTAGAAAGAGCAAAATAACTGTTCAAAATTAGCTCGAAAAAAACTGTTCTTTTTTTATTTTGCTCTTTCTAATTTTGAACATGTTGACTATCTATAGATAGTCAACATGTTCAAAATTAGAAAGAGCAAAATAAAAAAAGAACAGTTTTTTTCTATAGTGGGCTAGCCCACTTTGGCCCGCAGCCCGCCTTGGGTTGGGCTGGGTTAGCATTTCAGCGGCCCGTTAGAAATTAGGCTGGCCCCGCACCGGCCCGTTCAAAAGTGGGCTGAGGTGGGTTAGGACCGGGCCGGGCCGGGCCAGCCCGTTTGACAACCCTACCTGGGTGTACGAATACTACTCTCCTATGGCTTTTCTATCATTTTGAAAAGATATATTTTATACATATGATAACTAACTTAGTTTTTGGGCTTGACATGGCAACATGTACAATTATTTTATAGTATTTGATTCAACACTCTCCTGTCTCAAGTTGAATAGTTGTCGAATGTATTTTTAACCTTATGAGGGCAAAAATTTATCATCACCTAAGATTAATAAGTGTTGGGAATTATTTAGAGACCTGTAAACAACAATATACATATATCCCATGAACAAAAATTCCCTATCAACTACTAAAATGTTTCTCAATGTTTTACAGTGTCACTCAATGAAATAAGGAACCAAAATCACAGCTGCAAAATAGGAATTCTTGAAACTCAAATGTGATTAGTGTAAACAAATAATCAAGGCAACATAAAAGAATGTACTAAATGTGAGTTAGAAATGTAGGGCTCAGATAGCCCATATATGGTACCAAAACCAAGAGCAATCTGTTGGACTCAAGGGTGAAAAATTGGTGGCTGCTCAATCACCTTAAACCAAGCCACAAACAGCCACACACACAATGGGGCTTCTAATGCACTCACCCACACCCTCACGATGGAGAAAACCTCACTGCTCTCAAGATACCAAATGAACCGCCACTACTTTGTAACACAGCCTCCCAAGTCTTCTTCGCAACGCACAACACAGCTGGGCTAACATCCACAACTGGAAACTCAATGGCACTCACACTCTTTCACTCTCTCACAAACTATACTCAAGCTTGCTGTCACTCAACCACTAAGGGAGTAAGAAAATAAGAGTGAAGAGGAGACACACACAACGGCGTGCAGAGAGAGACACAAATCCGGAGCCCTAATAATAAATCAGAAATATTGGCTATCTACCAATGAAGAGAGTGCACAGGGGTAAAAATACTAATGGAGTCTGCAACCATAATTGTAAACTAACATTGAGCACCAAGCATACGAATGGTCACGTGCATCAGATCCAATCATCATGGACTGAAGTGTGTGGGTTGTTCTTGGGCTAAATTTAGGGGTTAAAGGGCCATAAACAACAATCTCCACCTTGGACCTTTAAACTTGGATTGCTCAAATAGGTATCCAAAAAATTTGGGACTTTAAAAAATCTCTTCATCGGCCCATACTTACCATACCAATCTCGGCACGCAGTGCCGTGGTCTCTCATGTAGCATATGTTCATAGCATAGAGAGGAAAAACAAAACCATATTATCAGTTCTTATCAGTAAGCACAAACTCAAATCATAGTTTTTTATCTTATCAGATTAACATAAACAGAAGCACATTGATCAAGCACTCATATTTAAAGCTCTTAGCACGTATAGACATAAGAAATAATATCCAGAAATAAAGGCATGAACAATGGCAGCCCAAGAGGCATTAAGCAAATGGCAATTTTCTCAACATGTAAACACATTGTTACCTTACCCCAAAATAATTGTTTCAATTTCACTTGATTCCCAAGTGAAATTTCACTTGTTTCAATTTCACTTGATTCCCAATTTCACATTGTTCACTTGATTCCCAATTTCACTTGATTTCGAAGTGTAATAACATCCTTGAATCTAACACATCCAAGGCACAAAACATACCAGATAAAAAATTTTAAAAGCTGCCCACATGTACAAAATAATTTTCCTGATTTTCTGGAATTCACAGATTCATAAAATTATTCTTGTTCCCCTTTATCATATTTCAATACAGATAGACTAAGCAAGGAATCAGTTTCAGCTCTACCTTGATTAAAGCCATCATTCTTAGGTTCAATTTCAATTTTATCATCATGCAACAATTGCTGACAAGGGGTTTTATCAATTGAATTTTCAGGTAGATTATCAATCAATTTCTCAAGTTCAGTCACACCAAGACTCCACCTCACTGTCAATCATATCACAAATTAATTTTGAAAACAAATCATGTTCAATTTTCATGGTAGAGCAAACATAAAAATTTTGCCTTCTAGTTACTTTCAAAAATACTAACGAACCATTTTATTATTTTCACGACATCATTATTCCATTTTCCCTTAAATCGAATTTTCTCTAAAGTCAAACATGACATCAGATTTAAGTTTATAGCAGGCACATGCGTCACATCATTTAAACACAAAACAATTCCATTTTCAAACTTCAATGTAATGTGACCAATTCAAAGCACATGGCCTTTATTAAGATTTTCCATGACAACAAATTCATTCTCAACAAGATGATATTTTTTAAAGATATGTATATAAGGTGTCATAAGAAATGTTGTGCTTGAATATAGTATCCAATCAAGTTCATTTGAATTTCTAATTGCACTTCATCAGTAGATTCTTCAAACTTTTCATGTTCAATCACATTATTAGCTTGATTTTCATCATTACTCTTGGTCCCAATTCTTGAGTCGGTAGTTAATCAGTAAAATGAACAACATGCAAACACAGCAGAACGTAAAGGAATACAGAAAATTAAAGATGAACATGGTGAATTGTTGACCCGGTTCAGATCTCCTGTCCTACGTCCGGGGGATACCAATCCAGGCGACGATCACTCAACAAGTTCAAAGAAAATACAAAACACTAACTCTAATCTACCAATTCGATCTAGGTGTTGAAACTCCCCCTCAACATCTAATCTCACTGTGAATGAAAAGAATCAAGTATGATCTTCTCGACTCCTTGTTGACGTTCCTGAATTCCTCCAAACTATCTCAAGAAAGACTCCTTCCTTGAGTTACAACACGAAAAGATAGAATACAATGAATTACACTCAAGTCATAAAGAAAATACAATCCTTCAGAACTCTAATGAGTTGAAAAACAAAAATCACTCGCAAGATTTGATCTAATCAGAATGAAGTGTTACTATACTGCCTAAAGACTAAAAACTATATATATAACTAAGAAATCCAGCAGTCTTTAAAAGCTCCCGGCAGTAAAGGGTCATGACTTGATTGTCTCAAATTGTCATGCTGTTGTTGTTGTGTCATGCTGACAACTTCAGAACTCTGCATGAAAGTTAGACGTATACCAACAATATCCCCCCTCTTTTCATGAAGATGATGATTCATCACAAACAGTCTCAGAAGTATAGGTTCAAGTAAGAAAACAGAACAGTGATGAGAATCAATAACAACAAACTCAATGAATCAAGTCATTAGAATAAGAAAAAATCAATAAGCATGATAAGTCATTAATCAGTCATGGATCATAGAAAAACACATAAAACAAGCATTCATCATCCAGTCAGCAAAAAAATTCACAAGCATCTAAGTAAGTATCCAAGCCATAAAAATCACCATTAGTTACAGTCCTAAAGTATTTAAAAAGTTCAGTTAAGAAAATACCCCAACCCTGCTGTTCTTACCACCTTTAGACACCCAAAATGAGACTAGTACTCCCCCTTGATGGATCAATCCTCATCGTCTTCATCATCATCACCTGTTGGAGGTCGGTCAAAAGAAGCAGGAAGAAGCTTGAGGATCAGATTGTTCTTCTTGTGAAAAGCAACTCCAGCATTAATGACTTTGGTAGCTTCTTCATTTTGTTGTAAGATAATCAGCTTCAAGTGATTGATCAGGGCTGTGCCAGTAAGAGGAGGGCCAAGAAGGATGTCATTATGTTGGTTCCTCAGCCCATGAGTAGGAGTATTTTGCTTAATGTAGATCGTTTCCTCTTTTGGCACCTTAATCCCAATCTTTGCAAGAAATCGGGTGATAAGAGCAGGGTATGGAAGTAAATCCAGCTTCCCAATAGAACCACTTGTGTAACCTACCATTTTCTTAAGAACAGACAAACCAAGATTCATTAAATTCAAATATTTATCTATGCAAAACATAGTTTTACCCATATGAGCAGAAATCTGGCTTGCATTGGTGGTTGGCATGAAGTTAGAACTGCAGAGACGGAAGAGACATCCAAATTTCAAGGTAAGATGAGCAGTGCTTAACTGTCCTCGACCAAATTCCACGCTAGTAGTATTGGAAATGACATAGGCCACTTCAGCATTGGAGTCGGGCATATACTCAATAACATCATCTAGCCTGTCATTGGGTTGAAGCTTCAACAGCAAGGTGATGACCTGAGGATTAATATCCAGAATCTTCCCACGAACATAGACTTTTCCTCCAAAGGGTGAGGTAGCATCAAGTACTTCAGGATGAACGTTAGCATAGAACTCCCTCACCAAAGCTGGAGAATAGTATTCCAACTTGGTAGCCCAAAAGAGAAGACTTGCATCCTCAAGGTATTTTACAAACCCAAGCTCTCGGTAGATGGAGTGAGTGAACTGCTCTTCTGGAATGAACTCACGAACATTCAACTCCTTAATAAACTTCTGGGAATCCTTATCATAATATTTGAAGTTGAGAGCGACCTGAACAGACATAGAGGGAACAGATTTTGGTCGTTTCTGAGAAGTTTCAACAGCAACACCCTTGTCTTCCCGTTTGCGAGATCTGGTGGTAGGAGTGCGAGGAGGAGGACGTTGTTGAGGCGTAGCTTCAACATCCGCAGAAGGTTGTTCTTCCTGGTTTTGAACGTCAGTAGCATCATCATACTGATTTGGATTAAAATCATCTTCCTCCGCTTTCTAAGTTGTCTCAGTGCCTTCATCCCAGTCAAAAGCGAACGTCTCTTTCGTAATAGGGGGTAAAGCAGGTGGAGTCGGTGCTGGTAGTGCTCCGGCAGGTGGTAAAGTATCCATTGGCAACACCTCCTGAACATCGTCATCAACATTGTGTTCTGCTTCTTTTCCAAGGTCCTCTGGTACTTTATCAGTAGGTGCCGTCTCTTTTGAAGGAATTTCAGAGGGGTTGATTTCTAAAATGGGTTCGATAGAAGCTTCAATGGATGGTGTAGCTTCTGTAGTAGGTTTCTCTGAAGTTGGAATTTCAGTGGATGGATTTTAAGAGGATGAGGATGCCATATCTGCAATGCTAGAGAGAAAAACACAACAAGAGAAAAAATAGAAGACGAGTAGAAATGATGAAGAGAAAAACAGACACAAACACACGATTTAAAAAGAACTGAAGTGAGTAATGGAGAACGACGGTTTCGGACGACGTGCATAATGATGGTGGAGAAGACGGTTTCAGTAGTCTGCAAGGAATGATAACTTTTTACAGACGTCATATCACACTTTTGGCATTATCCATTCAATTCAATTCTTCAAATCTGCTTGGGCCTGTAGAGATTAGTTACAAAGAAAAACAAAGCCCAAAATATAAGTAAGAATTAAGAAGAAAAATAGCTAAGGCCCAGAATGGTTCTTAGCCTTTCAAAGTTGTCTCCATCCATTGCTTTTGTAAGGATGTCAGCTCGTTGTTCTGACGACCCAATATGTTGAATGTTACATATGTTGTCTTCCACCAAGTCCCTAATAAAATGATATCGAATGTCAATGTGTTTGTTTCTGCTATGAAGAACTGGGTTCTTTGAGATGTTTATAGCAATAGTATTGTCACAAAGTACTTGAAATCTTTCCATGATAACGCCATAGTCAGCCAACATTTGTTTCATCCACATGAGCTGAGAACAAAACATGTAGCTGCTATATATTCTGCTTCTGCTGTGGAAAGTGCAACAATATTTTGCTTTCTTGAGTACCAACTAACAAGATTATTTCCGAGATAAAAACACCCACCAGTTGTTGATCTTCTGTCATCACAACTACCAGCCCAGTCTGAGTTTGTGTACCCAATGAGATCCAAATTTTATCTTTTTGAGTACCAAATACCTAGCTCAAGTGTACCCTTAATATATCTCAGAATCCTTTTAGCAGCTTTAAGATGAGATTCTTTCAGTTGAGATTGATACCTAGCACAAACTCCAGTACTAAAGGATATATCAGGCTTGGTAGCTGTTAGGTAGAGAAGATTACCAATAATGCTTCTATATAATTTCTGATCAACATCCTTCCCAGATTCATCCTTAGAAAGTTTCTCTTGCTGCCCTAGAGGAGTTCGAACGACCTTGCTATCCTCCATGTGAAATTTTTTCAGCATTTGCCTGGCATACTTCTCTTGTGATAAAAAGATACCATCCTTAAGTTGTTTGATCTATAAACCTAAGAAGTAATGTAACTCACCCATCATACTCATCTCAAACTCAGATTGCATAGCTTCTACAAAACTTTTCCTAAGATGATCTGAAGTAGCTATAAAAATGATATCATCCACATAAACCTGAGCTATGACAAAATCATTGTTAGTATGCTTTACAAACAATGTTTTGTCTGCATTACCTCTGATATAGCCATGGTTCACAAGAAATTATGACAATCTTTCATACCAAGCACGGGGTGCTTGTTTAAGTCCATACAAAGCTCCTTTAACTCTATAAACGTAGTCAGGATGCTCATGATCTTCAAATCCAAGAGGTTGTGCTACATAAATTTCTTCCTTAATTTTTCCATTCAAAAAGGCTGTCTTTATATCCATCTGGTATAATTTGAAGTTCATACAACATGCAAACGCTAGTAAGATCCTTACAGCTTCCAATCGAGCAACTGGAGCAAAGGTCTCTCCATAATCCAATCCTTCTATTTGAGTATAACCTTGTGCTACAAGTCTTGCTTTGTTTCTAACAACATTTCCTTGCTCATCTGTCTTATTTCTGAAAATCCATTTAGTACCAATGATATTTATGTTGTCAGGCGGTGGTACTAACTTCCAAACAGAATTTCTTTCAAATTGTAACAACTCATCTTGCATTGCAGCAATCCAATATTCATCCTTCAGTGCTTCAATAGCATTCTTTGGCTCTGTCTTGGATATGAAACAATTCATTCCAGCCAGTTGTTTATAATCAAGATCTTTCTTTTTCCTTGTCTGTCTAGGAGCAGTAACATCACCAATAATATCATTATTTGAATGATGTTTTAATGTACTTGGACCTTTTCTCTTATTGATCACAACATCTTCATCTGAAGCATGTTCTTCTTCAGCAACATCAGATGTGTTCTCTTCTATAGTAGGAGTTGTTTCTACTTCAACAGACTGATTACTAGATTCAGGATCATGAGAAAATGACTGAGGAATTATAGGTAGCTCAATAAAGTCTTCTGACTGCCTCCTATCTGAAAGTTCTTCAAAAATAACATTTGTAGATTCCACAACCTTCTTGCTTTCAGTAAGATAGACTCTATATGCTTTTGAGTTGTTGGAATAACCCAAGAACTTTCCTTTCTCAGAGCGAGCATCAAACTTTTCAACTGTCCCTGTCCCTGTAAACAAGGCATGCACAACCAAAGATATGGAAATATTTAACAGTAGGAAGTTTACCATTCCAAACCTGATAAGGCGTGTAGTTGGTGTGTGGTCTCAACAACACCCTGTTTGCTACATGGCATGCTGTGTTTACAGATTCTTCCCAAAAAGATTTTGAGAGAGTACTTCCATACAACATGGATCTAGCCATCTCCTGAAGAGTTCTGTTCTTCCTTTCAACTACACCATTTTGTTGAGGTGTGTTGGGGGCAGAGAACTCTTGTTTAATTCCATGATTGTTGCAAAAGTCTATAAATTGTTGATTTTCAAATTCCTTTCCATGGTCCGTTCTGATTCTGGAGATTTTCTGTTGCTTTTGATTCATAAGCTTCAAGCTGAGGTTCTCAAAGTGCTCAAATGTTTCATCCTTTGACCTGAGAAATAGCACCCAAGTGAATCTAGAATAATCATCAATAACAACTAAAATGTACCTCTTTCCATTTAGACTTTCAACTTCAGTAGGACCCATAAGATCCATATGAATGAGTTCAAGACAGTGTGTAGTGTTGATGCCTTCCACTTTCTTGTGTTGAGATTTTGTTTGCTTTCCTTTTGCACAGCCTTCACAAGTAAGATTGGTGTTTTGTGTAGTTTGAGCAATCCTCTGACAGCACCTGAAATACTTAATTTGTACAAAGTTTGATAATTCAAGTGTGCCATCCTTCTATGCCAAAGGCTAGTAAGATCCTCCTTTGTAATTAGTGCCCTGTCGACAGTTTCCTTCAAGGTATAGCAATTATTGCTATATCTACCACGAGACATAATACACTCATTATCTTTAAAAACATAACAAGTATTCTGTCAAATAGCACTAAAGATCTTTCATCACATAATTGGCTTATAGAAATTAAATTTGTGGTCAAGCCTTTAACAAAATAGACTTTAGAAAGATTAGAGAGAACTCCCTTGTCAATTGAGCCATAGCCTGTGATTTTGCTTTTAACTCCATCTCCAAACATCACTTCACCACAGTCTTGCTCTCTAAAGTTTTGAAGTATGTTCCTTGATCCAGTCATATGCCTTGAGCATCCCGAATCAAAGTACCATTTCACATCTTTTTGTTGTTCCTGCAAAGATAAAACAACTAGACCAACAGATTGCTTATAGGAAATTTTTGGTACCCATGCTTTTCGGATTTGAATCTTCTTTTGTAGTTCCAATGATGGCCAGACTACTGGTTTCCCATTGATAAGATCTCGAACAATTCTTAAGCATGTGTCAGCTTGATGTCATGGTAGTCCACAATATATGCAATCTTTGGAATCATGTGGTGCAATATTGACTTAAGTAGGAATGTTGATTTGAGCAGCTGTACTCCTTGATTCTTCACCAATATATCCTCCACTTACAAAACTTCTTTTGAAGGATTTGGGCTTGTTTTGCTTGCCTTTCTTCTTATATCCAATACCTGTAAAATCACCAGGTTGTTTGCACATTGAAAGAACATAATTTAGTTTACCTTTACCCTTTTCCATTTTTTCCAGATCAGCATATTTGGACTTGAGTTTGTCACGTTCAATTCCAAGGATTCTGTTCTCTTCTAAGAGTTTAATGCAATTTGCTTCAGATTCTGACAGCTTGTTGCTAAGTAGTTTTGATTCCTCAAGAACTTTGTTGATCTCAACTTCGAGTTTGTCATGTGCAATCCCAATGTCAGTCAGTTGTGCTAACAACTTTTTATTTTCAGAACAGGCAATATCATATTCTTCTTTCAACTCATCATAAGCATCAACTAGCTTTGAATATATCTCTTTTATATCACCTGAAACAAATGAATCATCATCATCAGTAGAATAATCTGATGAACTAGAATTACCTTTTGAGGGACTGCTATCTCTAAGCATGAAAGCTACAACTTCGTCTGAATCACTTTGTTGTTCCTCAGAATTTTCAACTTCTGAATCACCATCACTCAAAGTGACTTGAAAAATCTTTCCATCCTTCCTTTTTACAGTATGACACTCTGCCTTAACATGACCTTTTCCTTCACATTCATAGAAGATTATGGAAGAGAATTTGTCAAATTTCTCAGGCTCTCTTAGTTTTCGAAGCTTTGAACTTTTTCCATCCCTTTTTGTAAAGCTCTTTTTCTGGCGCTTGCTTGACGTTGAAACATTACTCGAACTACCACTATGAGATTTCCCTTTCTGAAACTCACTTCTATTCTTTTCTTGAAGAATCCTTGCAACCTTCTTTGATAACAAGGACATCTCTTTTTCAAGATCATCATCAGATCGCTCTTCCAATTCAGCCTTGAATGCAATGTTCTTCGACTTATTCTTGTCTTTTGGATTTAGATGATTTAACTCATAATTTTGAAGATTTCCAACAAGAACTTCAAGTGACATGGTGTTGATCTTTTCACTTTCTTCAAGAACAGATACCTTTCCAGAGTATTTTGAAGAAACTGTTCTCAGCATCTTTCTAACCAGTTTCTGTTCATCAAACTCCATGCCAAGCTCAATACATTGATTTACCACTTCCTGGAATCTTCCAAAGTAGGTTGAAATATCTTCATCTTTTGCCATTTCTAACCTATCATAGAGGGACTCAACTCGATGCAAACGTGTTGTTTTTACATCCGCAGAACCTTCAAATCTAACCTCCAAGAATCTTCATGCTTCATAGGCCATTTTGCAGTTTTTAATCATTCTATGTTGCGATTCTTCCATAGCTCCACAAATGGCGTTCATTGCTGATGCATTTCCTTATTTTGCAGCCTTCTCAGCAATAGAATATTCGGCTTTTGTTGCAGGACAAACAGTAGGTGGAGCAGTGCTTCCTTCAGCGGGTTGAACTGTTCCAGTGGGTGGTTCCCACTTCTCTTCAACAACTTCCCAAACCTCATCACTGAGTGCTTGAAGATAATACTGCATTCTTGACTTCCAATAGCTGTAGTTTGTTCCATCAAAGACCGGAGGGCGCAGATGTGCGACTTCACGACTCATGGTGAATCTGCCTCAATTAAACCTGTTAGAGGGACGGCTCTGATACCAATTCTTGATCCCAATTCTTGAGTCGGTAGTTAATTAGTAAAATGAACAACATGCAAACACAGCAGAACGTAAAGAAATGCAGAAAAGTAAATATGAACACGGTGATTTGTTGACCTGGTTCGGACCTCCTCTCCTACGTCCGGGGGATACCAATCCAGGCGACGATCACTCAACAAGTTCAAATAAAATACAAAACGCTAACTCTAATCTACCAATTCGATCTAGGTGTTGAAACTCCCCCTCAACATCTAATCTCACTGTGAATGAAAAGAATCAAGTCTGATCTTCTCGGCTCCTTGTTGACGTTCCTGAATTCCTCCAAACTATCTCAAGAAAGACTCATTTCTTGAGTTACAACACGAAAAGATAGAATACAATGAATTACACTAAAGTCATAAATAAAATAAAATCCTTCAGAACTCTAATGACTTGAAAAACAAAAATCACTCGCAAGATTTGATCTAATCAGAATGAAGTGTTACCATACTGCCTAAAGACTAAAAACTTTATATATAACTAAGAAATCCAACAGTCTTTGAAAGTTCCCGGCAGTAAAGGGTCATGACATGATTGTCTCAAACTGTCATGCTGTTGTTGTTGTGTCATGCTGACAACTTCAGAACTCTGCATGAAAAGTTAGACGTATACCAACAATTACTATCATTGCCACTATCACAGCTTGGATTTTTCTTAAGCAACCAACAATTTCTAATGAAATGAAGCCCCCCCCCCCCCCCCCCCCCCCACAATTATAGCTCTGTTATCACCTATTCCACTAGATTTAGACCTTTGGTGGGATCTAAACTCACTACTAGGTGAAGTGTCACTATGTCCTGTTTTACTTTTACTCTTAGGATTGAATCTTTTAAAGATCTTCCTCTAGTGTTTAAAACATTGTCAGGATTATATTAAGGTGATTTATTCTGCCTTAAAATCAAGTTCTTTACTTTTTAGGTTCCTAATCACAATGTCAACAGTAAACTCATCCCTACTATATTTAATCCCAGATTTAACATCAAAATACGAATCAGGGATTGCATTTAAAAGCACAATGGAACATAATTATCTATGTGTTCATCTCATGTGGATTTTATATCCTGAACCAATTTATTACATTCATCTAGGCTTTCATCTATATCATTAGATATATTAAGCTTAAATCTAAAGAACTTCTCCAACAAAGACATCCTAGATGGCAAAGAGGATTATGTATAAAGACCATTTAGCCTATCCCAAAGTTCCTTAATAGTTTTACAATCACTAACTTTTCTAAGCACACTATAGACAAGTATAAAAAAATAGTGGACATAGCTAACTCATTAATTTCAATCTGTTTGCTAGCATTTTCAGTTTCAATATATGATTCATATATAGCTCTCCAAACTTTCTGTTGAACAAGAATACTGTAACACCCCGGTTTTTAGTCACCCAGGTCGGGGTGTCACCGCCACATCTCCCTAGTAAGACACGGTTTCTCCGAGCTTACTAAAGAGATGCAAGGCTAGGTATTGCAGTATTTAAAACATTTAAAGCATTCAAAATAGCCCATACAATATAATTCGAAAATAATAATAGCATAGCGCAGCGGAAATATTTAGTTTAGTACAGTATCGCAGCGGAAATTATAAAAAGGGCCGACATGGCCAAAACACGGGTTAAACAGGCCCGTTCATAATATAGTCTAAGTACGAAATTTAAAAGCAAAATAACAATCCCCAAAATCCCATGCATGATTCGTGCTCATACAGGCTCATTCCACATATTCTGTAAAGAAAGGAATAAAAATGGTTTTGGTCAGCAAAATTGCTGAGTAAGTTAACACATGCATGATTGTAGGGTTTAAAAGCCATAAGTTTAATAATTTAACAAAAGCATGATAATAACATAATATTTAGTTTCATCTAATCCATATCCAATAGCATAATTTATCTCAGGCTCTATTTAATAACACATACCACATGGTTCAAAATAATAGCCATAATTTAAATAAAGCATTTAAATAATTTAATTTGACAACAATATCATTTAATCTAGTTTAATTTAATTTAGAATCCCCATTACATTCCCGATTTGGTATTTCAAAGTTTCACGATAAAAATCGCGATGTCAACAAGTTTAGCCGGTAGCCCGGCGGCCGCAGCCGTATCAGCCATACCCAGTACCACTCCGGAGCCTCGGGAAACCCATACGGATATTCACGAGAGTGTAGGCTCTATATTTCGCCGTTTTGGCAATATCACATTTCAAGTATAGCGCGCGGGGTCACCATCGTCCATTACGGCACGAAGTAAATCGTTAGGGGGCACCCTGCAGAGCACTCACCCCTAATTTTAATTTATCAAGTTTGTAAGGGGATTTAATTTTTAAAATCTGCCTTCCATTGTAATTATTTAGAAATAATATCTCAATTCGTTTCAACCCTAAAGGTTAATTCCATGTTTCAACAAGATTTCAAAATTTCGTTTCGGTAAATCACAGTTTACTCCAAAATTCGTCTAAAATCAGATTTAATTCCAAAAATTCCAAAATTTCATATCTGACTCGGAAACATCAAGATCTACAACTTTCGTGTTTTAACTTTTTCAATCCGGGATACCTAAGTAGGTCAAAATCGCCAATTTTCGCATAAGAAGAAATCTGTCCGAGTTTAACATGTCACAGTTTAAAGATTTCAAATTCTAACATATCAATTCAACTCCAAATTTAATGAAACTTGACAGGGATCATCTTAAAACATTTGTCTACAACTTTCATGTTCGGCCAAAGATCTAAAACAGCCTAGATCCTATGTCAAAAACGTGATCAAGATCATTCCTAAGTTCTGTCCAAGATTTCAAGGTCTAGAATCAAACAGTTCGGTTTCGACGGGTTTTCACATATCAAATCAACTCCAGAAATTCTCAAATTTTTACAGTAGCTAGGTCTAAGTCTTAGGAACGTTTTTCGTGTTTTAAGTTTTTCCGTTTGAGTTTGTTTTAAGGGTCGGAAAAATTCACCAAATCTATTGTGTCGGTAGAAAAACAAAAGTGGACAGATTTATGGTTCTTGTTGAATCTTTTAGGTTTCGAATGTTTTAGAATCTCCCAAAACCATGTAAGGTTAACTTACAGTGTCTATGAACGTCGAGAATGTCTAGTTCGGAGGCGTGGCTTCCAGATCACCGTTTCTCCTCTCCGTTCGTCGGGTTCTACGATCTAGATTCGATACGGGGTGTAGAAAGAAAAGAATCGAAGTTAGAATCCGTTCTCGGATTGAAACGTGAAAAGATTTATTGGACTAGAGCTTACCACAACGTTTGGAGACCTTGGATTTTCGTCCAAGCTGCTGCCTCCGTTTGGTGCTTTCCGTCGACTCCGAATTTAGGGTTTCGAACGTATAGAAGAGTGTAGGGTTTTGTAAACTTGTTTGGGGCTCCCAAGGGGCTTATTTATAGAATTCTAAGTCCCTAGGGCATCCACAACCGATCTAAAAGTCTGGAGTCGAGAGATGTTCAACCGAAAGTCGAAAAATCCGCGTTCGGGCGAGAGATTCACGCAACAAACGAATCTGTGGGGTGGCGCGGTCGTGGCGCGCTGAAGCCACTTCACCGCGCGGCCACCGCGCCGACTTCGCCTGGACTTCGGTCCGGGCGGGTCGTGCGATCCGTCGTGCTTTTCCGTCTCTCTTTCGGGTTTCTATCCCTCTATGCTCCCGAATTCCGATTTCCGGGGTATATTCGGGTTCATACTTTCTCTCTAATTTTATTCTCAGTCTAATTGGATGTTTTGGACTCGAATACTCCAGTTCATTGGTGTCGGGTTTTGGTGTACCATTTACCCATCCTTTTGTTTAATTAAATTCCTTTAATCCCTTTTTAAGTAAAAATCTCATTTCTCATTTTCTTATCTTTATTTATTTCTTTTATTTGCTGGTTTTGTTTATTTATTTATAGTATTTATTTTATTTATTATTTATTTATTTAATTACTGTTTTATTTTATGTTGGAAAATTCTCGGGTATTACAGTCTACCCTCCTTAAGAATCAACTTCGTCCTCGAAGTTGTGTTTCGGCTTTTCTCGTCTCGTGCTAAGGTTTTGTGTTTGTTTTATTATGTTGTGACTGAACTTAGAATTAAAACTTCTAAGCTGCCTACGTACCCGGTAAAGGGATCAAGCCATAACGTAGTTCAAAAGTTTACAAAATTGCACGAAAAATTAGGGGGTATGACATCCTCTCCCCCTTAAGATTGCAGTTATGTCCCCATAACTGTGTCGGTATCGGTTTGGAACAATGTCGGGTATCGTTCCCTCATATCGGATTCTACTTCCCAAGTTGCCGTCTCACTTTCGTGGTTTGACCAAAGAACCTTGATCATTTTGATGGTTTTGTTCCTCGTTACTCGTTCCTTAGTATCGAGAATACACACTGGGACTTCTTCGTAAGTCAAATCTTCGTCCAGCTCAATTATCTCCGGTTGAAGTACATGTGTCGGGTCCGGCACATACTTCTTTAGTTGCGAGACATGGAAGACATTATGAACTCGATCTAAGTGTGGCGGTAAAGCCAATCGGTAGGCTAGAGTTCCGACTCGTTCTAGAATTTCGTAAGGTCCTATGTATCGAGGACTTAACTTCCCTCGTTTGCCAAAGCGCATCACCCCCTTCATGGGTGATATCTTTAGCATGACCCTATCTCCCACTTGAAATTCTAGGTCTCGTCGTCTCACGTCGGCATAACTCTTTTGACGGTCTTGAGCGGCTTTCATCTTCCCTTGGATCACTTTGATTTGTTGAGCCATGTCTTCGATAAGTTGTGGTCCCACTACCACGGACTTATCGTTTTCTTCCCAGCTCAAAGGGCTTCGGCACTTTCGTCCATACAATGCCTCGAAAGGTGCCATGCCGATACTCGCATGGTAACTATTATTATAGGAAAACTCAATCAAGGGTAAATGAGATTCCCAATTTCCTTTGAACTCCAACACGCATGCTCTCAGCATGTCTTCTAGTGTTTGGATTGTCCTTTCGGTTTGTCCATCCGTCATCGGGTGGAATGCGGTGCTCATTTTGATTTGAGTACCGAGAGCTTTTTGTAACTCCATCCAGAAATGAGAGACAAATCTACTGTCTCTATCGGAAATGATATCATGTGGTACTCCATGTCGTCGTACCAAATTATCAATGTAGGCTCGGGCCAATTGGTCCATAGTCCACGTGTCTTTCATTGGGATAAATATGGCTGTCTTCGTTAGCCTATCCACAATCACCCAAATCTTATTCATGCCTTTAGGTGATCGGGGTAATCCCGAGACAAAGTCCATTGAGATGCTATCCCACTTCCAACTTGGAATCTCTAGTGGTTGCATCAATCCTAAGGGTTTATGTCGCACTGCCTTAACCTTTTGGCAGGTAAGACATCTTGCCACGAAGTTTGCCACTTCCTTCTTCATTCCCGGCCACCAATAGATCTTCTTCAGATCTTTGTATAGCTTGTCACCTCCGGGATGTACGGAATATGGCGTGTTGTGCCCTTCCTCCATCAACCTTTGCTTCAACTCGGCACATTTAAGAGGCACACACCATCTACCTTTAAAACGGATGCTTCCATCCTCGTGGACAGCAAATCCTATTGCCTTTCCTTCGGCAATATACCCTTTTATCTTCGCGAGTTTCGGGTCGCCCGGTTGAGCGAGTCGAATCTCGTCTAATATTGGAGTTTCTACGACCATGGCATTGACCGTTTCTCTCACTGTGCCAGGATGCACAAGTTCTAGCTCCAATCTTGCCAAATCCATGTACAATGCCGGCGGAATTACCAACGAGTTTGTCACGTGTTGGGTTTTCCGACTTAGGGCATCGGCTACCACATTCGCCTTCCCCTCGTGGTACGCTATCTCTAAATCGTAGTCTTTAATGAGTTCCAACCACCTTCGCTGTCTCAAATTCAACTCCTTCTGAGTGAATATATACTTTAAGCTTTTGTGGTCGGTGAACATTCGACACTTCCGCCCATAAAGATAATGTCTCCATATCTTTAGAGCGAAGACGACCGCTGCCAACTCCAGGTCATGTGTCGGATAATTTTCCTCGTGAGGTTTTAGTTGGCGTGATGCATAGGCTACGACTCTCGAGTCTTGCATCAAGACACAACCTAAACCTTCCTTCGAAGCATCGCTATATACTTCGAAGTCACCATTTTCTGATGGTAGTGTTAATACGGGTGTGGTTGTGAGTCGTTTCTTCAGCTCTTGAAACGCAATCTCACACGCTTCGGTCCACTCGTATTTTGCTCCTTTCTTAAGTAGCTGGGTCAAAGGACGTGCAATCCTTGAAAAGTCCTTCACGAATCGTCTATAATATCCGGCTAATCCAAGGAAACTCCTTATTTCCGTTGGACTTTTCGGAGTTGCCCATTCAGTTACGGCAGAAACTTTTGCCGGATCCACTGATACTCCATCAGCGGATACTATGTGTCCGAGAAATGCCACTTCTTTCAGCCAGAAGTCACATTTCGACAGCTTGCCGTATAGCTGATTTCTTCGCAAGATTTCCAACACTTGATGTAAGTGTTTCGCATGCTCCTCCTCGCTCTTCGAGTAGATCAGGATGTCGTCAATGAACACTACGACACACTGGTCTAACAATTCTCGGAACACGTTGTTCATGAGATTCATGAACATGGCCGGAGCATTCGTTAACCCGAAGGATAACACTGTGAACTCGTAATGGCCATATCGTGTTCGAAACGCCGTCTTTGGAATGTCCTTCTCGGCAATCCTCAATTGATGATACCCAGATCGCAAATCGATCTTCGAGAATACTGAAGCTCCCTTCAGTTGATCAAACAGATCCTCTATTCTCGGTAGGGGGTATTTATTCTTAATGGTCACTTGGTTTAGTCCTCGGTAATCTATGCAAAGACGTAGTCCTCCGTCTTTCTTCTTGACAAACAAAACCGGTGCTCCCCAAGGGGACGTACTCGGTCTTATGTAACCTTTTCCCAATAGCTCCTCGAGTTGTTCCTTTAACTCCTTCATTTCCAGTGGTGCCATCCGGTACGGAGCTTTCGAGACAGGCTCTGTCCCCGGAATGAGATCTATGGTGAATTCAAGATCTCTCTCAGGTGGCATGCCCGGAACGTCTTCAGGGAACACGTCCGGGTATTCTCTTACCACTGGTATGCTATCAACCTTGTTCTCTTCCGCCTCAAGGTTGTGCACATAGCACGCATATAGTTCATACCCCTTACGCATCAAGTTACTTAGTTTAAGTGCACTAACGATTTTGTTACTTTTCTTAGGGGGCTGAGAGTAAAAGATAACTCTCCTTCCCCTACTTTTTGACAAGGTGATCTTTTGCTTTTGGCATTCGATCACCGCTTATACTGGGATAGCCAATCCATCCCCAGTATGGTGTCAAAGTCTCTTAAGTTAAATTCTACCAAGTTTGCGAAGAATTCTACGTTCTTTATCACTATAGGAATTCCGTTATATCGTTTAGAGCAAGACACTACTTCTCCAGAAGGCAATTGAATTCCGAAGCTAATTCTCTCGCACTTAGGTAGATTTAACTCAGGCACTACCCTTGATGCAATAATTGAGCAACTAGCTCCGGAATCAAATAAAATTCTAAGGGGTGTATTCAAAACGTGAAATGTACCTGCCATCACTTCTCCTTGCGCAGGCACGTCCGCTTGGTTCACCACGTTCAGCCTCCCCATAGGGCGTCCCTGATTGCCCTGTTGATTCGCATTCGGCTGCTGATTTTGTTGCTGGTTTTGATTCTGTGGGGGCGGAGGTCGTTGGTTCTGGTTCTGGTTTTGCGGCCTATTTTGAGGGGGTCTGTACCCTTGGTTATTGCCGTTTCGCCCGTTTTGGTTTTGAGGCTGTTCTTGCCCCGCGACCAAATCGTCCCTCTTCGTTATGTTCTCGAGCCTAGTTCGACATTCCCGTCGAACGTGACCCATTCGACCGCATCGGTAACAAGCGCCTTGTTGCGGGCATCCCCTTGCCAGATGTGGTCGTCCACATCGCGGGCAAGGCGGTACCGGATCTTCTTGATTGAACCTCCTTCCCGTGTTGTTTTGTTGGGGCCTATTCGACCCTCTGCGCTGCTCGTTCCTTCCAGTGTTGTTCTCGTTTCTTGAGTCTCGGCTTCTCTTGTCCTGAGGACCCCTGCTGGACTCCCCACTCACCCTTCTTTTCAGCTGCTGCACGCGTGCTACCGCTACAGCGCGATCGTATACGGCTTGCAAATCGGGGTAGTGTACCCCCGCGATCACTTCGCGCACAGACAGGTTCAGTCCCATCTCGAACTTCTGTGCCTTCTCCGCATCAGTAGGCACTAGCCTTGGTGCGAACCTCACCAGCTCCTTGAAGCGGGTGTAGTATTCCTGCACCGTTTGGCTTCCTTGCTTCAACGACAGGAATTCTTCGTACATGGCAGCTTTGGTACTCAAGGGATAGAATCGATCCCTGAGTAGTTCCATCATCTCCATCCACGAGTAAGGCTCGTCATCTTCAGTTAGTTTGGCTTGCGTTGCTTGCCACCAGTCATCAGCTTCGCCTCCCAAGTAGTATGAAGCGACATGTACCCTCTCTCCTTCCGGACATTTGACCGCTCCCAGCAGCTTGTCAAAAGTCCGGATCCATTCCTCCAGTTTAGCTGGATCCTCCTCACCAGCATAGTGGGGCGGCTGGTAGGGATTCACCATCGCTAGGTAGTTAGGGCGAGCTTGGGGCGGAGGTACCGCCGCAGCTTGACCCTGGTTGACTTGCGCGTTCCCGAGCGCAATCAACACTTTCTCTATCGTCCTAAGACGATCGCCCACATTGTTCGGTACGGGGGCGTCCCGCGCACCTTGGGGTTGTTCCATCTCAGGTTGAATCGGTTCAGTGACGTTTGGTAGTGTCTCAGTAGGAGTTTCAGTGGTGGTTTGGGGAGCGGTTTGAGTCCTTCCTCTTCCTCTGGGTGCCATTCTGGTACAAATAGGATAATTTAGGACTGATGAATTTAGCATATAGTCTAAGCAATTTCTATGAATGTATATGTGCGTAGTAATTTAGCACGTGGTGCTTTGTTCGGATTAAGAAGCATCGTATGCTTCGGGTTTTATTTTATTTTGTCTTGTTTTGTTTTGATTTAAAAAAAAATAAATCGGGCATTTTATTTCCTCAAAAGAAATTTTAGTACAAAAGTAGAAATATTTTTCTAGCAAAACAATGTCTAACAATAGAATCTCTAGTGCCTCATGACGTCTCCCGGTGGGGTAGCAGGATCTTCCTCCGGATCTTCCTCCTCCGAACTCGGCGGTAGTAGGTCGTCAAAGATAGTGTTTAAATCTTGCCCGTGGGCATCGATGTATTCCTTTAGTATTAAGTTTTGTGTAGTGAGGGTTTGAACTTGGCGCTCGAGTTGGTTTATGCGGTGATGATCCGCCTCTCTCAAGTTGCCCATGTGATGTAAATTGGCCTCCAATTGAGCCATACGGTACTTCATTTGCTCTAGGGTTTGGTGGGAATCGAGATGAATGCTCATCATCCTGACCATCAACTGCATCATGTCTTGACTAGCCATCTGGCGCAAGCAAGAGATCTAGGTTAATATTCGCCAAGATTCTAAGTTCAATTCGCCAAGATTCTAGGTTCGAGTTTCCAAGATTCTAAGTTCAAGTTTCGCCAAGATGCTAAGTTCAAGTTTCGCCAAGATTCTAAGTTCAAGTTTCGCCAAGATTCTAAGTTCAAGTCTCCAAGATGCTAAGTTCATAGCAGAGATGCGACATGCATATGCAAATGATAATTCCCCCCAATAATAATTTAATACACCATATATTTTTCCATGGGTTTTAAAATAAAGAATAAAAATTCTTCCATGGAAATAATACTTTAAAATTTAAAATAATAGTCAAAATATTAATAGTAGTTTAAAAATAATAATGGTTTAAAAAAATAATAGTTTAAAAATAGCCGGGCTCTGATACCAACTTGTAACACCCCGGTTTTTGGTCACCCAGGTCGGGGTGTCACCGCCACATCTCCCTAGTAAGACACGGTTTCTCCGAGCTTACTAAAGAGATGCAAGGCTAGGTATTGCAGTATTTAAAACATTTAAAGCATTCAAAATAGCCCATACAATATAATTCGAAAATAATAATAGCATAGCGCAGCGGAAATATTTAGTTTAGTACAGTATCGCAGCGGAAATTATAAAAAGGGCCGACATGGCCAAAACACGGGTTAAACAGGCCCGTTCATAATATAGTCTAAGTACGAAATTTAAAAGCAAAATAACAATCCCCAAAATCCCATGCATGATTCGTGCTCATACAGGCTCATTCCACATATTCTGTAAAGAAAGGAATAAAAATGGTTTTGGTCAGCAAAATTGCTGAGTAAGTTAACACATGCATGATTGTAGGGTTTAAAAGCCATAAGTTTAATAATTTAACAAAAGCATGATAATAACATAATATTTAGTTTCATCTAATCCATATCCAATAGCATAATTTATCTCAGGCTCTATTTAATAACACATACCACATGGTTCAAAATAATAGCCATAATTTAAATAAAGCATTTAAATAATTTAATTTGACAACAATATCATTTAATCTAGTTTAATTTAATTTAGAATCCCCATTACATTCCCGATTTGGTATTTCAAAGTTTCACGATAAAAATCGCGATGTCAACAAGTTTAGCCGGTAGCCCGGCGGCCGCAGCCGTATCAGCCATACCCAGTACCACTCCGGAGCCTCGGGAAACCCATACGGATATTCACGAGAGTGTAGGCTCTATATTTCACCGTTTTGGCAATATCACATTTCAAGTATAGCGCGCGGGGTCACCATCGTCCATTACGGCACGAAGTAAATCGTTAGGGGGCACCCTGCAGAGCACTCACCCCTAATTTTAATTTATCAAGTTTGTAAGGGGATTTAATTTTTAAAATCTGCCTTCCATTGTAATTATTTAGAAATAATATCTCAATTCGTTTCAACCCTAAAGGTTAATTCCATGTTTCAACAAGATTTCAAAATTTCGTTTCGGTAAATCACAGTTTACTCCAAAATTCGTCTAAAATCAGATTTAATTCCAAAAATTCCAAAATTTCATATCTGACTCGGAAACATCAAGATCTACAACTTTCGTGTTTTAACTTTTTCAATCCGGGATACCTAAGTAGGTCAAAATCGCCAATTTTCGCATAAGAAGAAATCTGTCCGAGTTTAACATGTCACAGTTTAAAGATTTCAAATTCTAACATATCAATTCAACTCCAAATTTAATGAAACTTGACAGGGATCATCTTAAAACATTTGTCTACAACTTTCATGTTCGGCCAAAGATCTAAAACAGCCTAGATCCTATGTCAAAAACGTGATCAAGATCATTCCTAAGTTCTGTCCAAGATTTCAAGGTCTAGAATCAAACAGTTCGGTTTCGACGGGTTTTCACATATCAAATCAACTCCAGAAATTCTCAAATTTTTACAGTAGCTACGTCTAAGTCTTAGGAACGTTTTTCGTGTTTTAAGTTTTTCCGTTTGAGTTCGTTTTAAGGGTCGGAAAAATTCACCAAATCTGTCGCGTCGGTAGAAAAACAAAAGTGGACAGATTTATGGTTCTTGTTGAATCTTTTAGGTTTCGAATGTTTTAGAATCTCCCAAAACCATGTAAGGTTAACTTACAGTGTCTATGAACGTCGGGAATGTCTAGTTCGGAGGCGTGGCTTCCAGATCACCGTTTCTCCTCTCCGTTCGTCGGGTTCTACGATCTAGATTCGATACGGGGTGTAGAAAGAAAAGAATCGAAGTTAGAATCCGTTCTCGGATTGAAACGTGAAAAGATTTATTGGACTAGAGCTTACCACAACGTTTGGAGACCTTGGATTTTCGTCCAAGCTGCTGCCTCCGTTTGGTGCTTTCCGTCGACTCCGAATTTAGGGTTTCGAACGTATAGAAGAGTGTAGGGTTTTGTAAACTTGTTTGGGGCTCCCAAGGGGCTTATTTATAGAATTCTAAGTCCCTAGGGCGTCCACAACCGACCTAAAAGTCTGGAGTCGAGAGATGTTCAACCGAAAGTCGAAAAATCCGCGTTCGGGCGAGAGATTCACGCAACAAACGAATCTGTGGGGTGGCGCGGTCGTGGCGCGCTGAAGCCACTTCACCGCGCGGCCACCGCGCCGACTTCGCCTGGACTTCGGTCCGGGCGGGTCGTGCGATCCGTCGTGCTTTTCCGTCTCTCTTTCGGGTTTCTATCCCTCTATGCTCCCGAATTCCGATTTCCGGGGTATATTCGGGTTCATACTTTCTCTCTAATTTTATTCTCAGTCTAATTGGATGTTTTGGACTCGAATACTCGAGTTCATTGGTGTCGGGTTTTGGTGTACCATTTACCCATCCTTTTGTTTAATTAAATTCCTTTAATCCCTTTTTAAGTAAAAATCTCATTTCTCATTTTCTTATCTTTATTTATTTCTTTTATTTGCTGGTTTTGTTTATTTATTTATAGTATTTATTTTATTTATTATTTATTTATTTAATTATTGTTTTATTTTATGTTGGAAAATTCTCGGGTATTACAAATACACCTCATTTTTACTTTCCATAAACCAAAATCATTTTTTCCGTTAAAAGGGGCAACACTATAAGAGAAAGAGAATGCCATGACTTGTTCGAATTGAACTTAATGACAAGTACAAACAAAAAACACCAAATCACCAATATTCACCAAAGGCAACGAAGCACGGAATGCTTTAAATATTGACAGAATGTAAAACGAGATTAAGCCTTTTACTAGGCGGAGGCGCATCGACCAACCCTCGTGCTTACCTCAAACTCGAACCCAACTGCACATAAATTTGTTGGCTCAACTCCTTAGCAATATGTTGGCCTAGCTCTGATGCCACTATTGGGAATTTCTTATAGACCTGTAAACTAAAAACAAATATATCCCAAGGAACAAAAATTCCCTATCAAACTATTACAATGTTTCTCAATGTTTTACAATGTCACTCAATAAAATAAGGAAGCAAAATCACAACTACAAAATAGCAATCCTTAAACCCCAAATGTGATTAGCAATCTGTAAACATATAATCAAGGCAACATAAAAGAATGTACTTCTACTAAATATGAGTTTGAAATGTAGGGCTCAGATAGCCTAAATATGGTACCCAAACCAGAAGCAATCCCTCGAACTCAAGGGTGCAAAATTGGCGGCTGCTCAATCACCTTAAACCAAGCCACAGAAAGCCACACAGACAATGAGGCTTCTAATGCACTCACCCATACCCTCACGACAGAGAAAACCTCACGGCTCTCAAGATACCAAATGGACAACCACTACCTCGTAACATAGCCCCCAAAGTCTTCTTCGCAGCGCACAACACAGTCGGGCTAACATCCACCACTGGAAACTCAATGGCACTCATACTCTTTCAATCTCTCACAAACTATACTTTTAGCTTATTGTCACTCAACCACTAAGGGAGTAAGAAGAAATAAGAGTGAAGAGGAGACACAGACAACGGCGCACAGAGAGAGACACAAATCTGGAGCCCTAATAATAAATCAGAAATCTTGGTTATCTACCGATGAAGAGAGTGCAAAGGTGTATAAATAATAATGGAGGCTGCAACCCTAATTGTAAACTAACCTTGAGTACCAAGAATATGAATGGTCACTGCCTCAGATCCAATCATCATGGGCTGAAGTGTGTGGGTTGCTCTTGGGCTAAATTTAGGCGTTAAAGGGTCATACCAACAATAAGACAACAATGTGGTAGGATTATTATGGAGTATGAATTCTGATTTCTTATTTTGATATTCCTTAATAATAGTCTGTTATTTATGTGAACAAATTCGTGAGGCGCTAGAATAGTTATTTAAAAAATAGAACCCCCTTTTCATGGTTGAGTAATTTTTTTTTTTTTTTCTTGTGAATTTGACAACGTCTTGAACTATATCCAAAGGAGGAGGTTGTATACCCGCACCCCATCCTCACCTTCATACACACTAAAAGAAGTATACTTGTGATACAATCACCCACATTTGATTTTTCTCCAAAGAAGGGTCTAAGACAAACCACTTACAAACCTAGATCCAGATCTTCATGACTTATTTAACTGTCTTCTTCCATTTTTTGTGGAGTCCATGCTCAAACAAATCCACAAAGTTAGAACACATTTTCTGTCTTCTAAAAACTATGAGTTCGTTAATGAAATAAGTATCTCTAATTTCCATGGATTTCACAATTTTCTCTGCATACGTTGATGTGTAGTGTACACAAGTGATTTTTAAGCTACAATAGTTTCAATATACGATAATTATAGCATAGTACATTACAAATAAACATTGATATCTTCCTCGTCAACCTTCACATTTGTTGGAAACATCCCTAGCTTGTCTAACTTTTTCGTGGCTGTTATATAATGAAGACTATAAGTCTATACCATATATATAAATTACAAATGAGATGAAGAGAGAGATTAGGGCAAGATTAAAAGTTGGTTAGTTGGCCATAAGCTCTCTCAATTAATGTAATTTTGTTAATATTTTGTCGGACGCGAGCATTCTTGAAAATTCAAATCAGATCACACAAATGGTGGTGGTTACTGGTTATTCAACAATACTACAAGTCCAAAATACTTCCAAACTCTCAGCCGTCAGATTATCAGGCCAAAATTCAACGGCCCAAATTCAAGCTAGAAGCCCAGTCACTACCAATGGGCTTCACTATTGTGAGTGTATCGGGCCGCCCAATATACATAAAATTGGAGAATTAGGTTTCTCATTCATTTCATTTTCAGTTTCTCCAAAGAACGAACATTTCAGAGGAGAGGTCAGAAGAATCCACCAAATCACATCCGAGATGAGGAAATTCGATCCATGGCCGGTGTTCTTCAAGCGTGAGTGGAATCGTAATTGGCCTTTCCTTGTGGGATTCGCCATTACTGGAGCCATCATCACCAAATTCTCCCTCGGACTTACTGGTTAGGTTTTCTTATCCGATTTTGATAAATTCTTGGCTTTTTATTTGCAATGATTTATATATTTATTTTCCTTGATTTTTGTTTTTTCGCAGAGGAGGATAGAAAGAACTCTAAGTTTGCACAGAGGCACAAGTAATGTTTTTTTCTCCCCGTATGTATGTTTTTTTTCGTGCAAACCATCGAATGCCCTCTGTGGACTGTGGATCTGTGTTTATTCAGATTTAAAAGTTTTGGTCTGTGCTGCTGTGATCGATTTTGAGTTTTGATATATTTAAGACAAGAAGTTTGCGTACTAGTGTCTCTATGCTCGATTACATGATTACATCGAATTGCTTTGGTACGGATTATTACCCTAAGCGGCGGCCTTCATTAGGTTTTTGCTAAGATCCTCGAAGGGACTTCTCTTTGATCTGTCCCACAATGTTAATTTTCACATTGATCATTTATTCATTGCATGTATAAAAATGTGGTAATATGTTAAATGGAGAGTGAAATGGATTAGAAAACTTTTGGTTTATCCGTATTAGCATGTACAGTATTTCTTTTACTGTTTTCTTAGAAAGCATGAATTGCAGTTTGTTTGAATTTGTTGTGCTTTGTACTCAATTCCTGATGTGTTGAATATTCTTCTTACATTAATCAGTTTGATGAAGCTATTGTTTTGGATAGAAGTCACACATGATAATTACCTTCCTCTCTTCATTATTTAGCAACTATGCCTAATGGCCTTTTGCTTTTATGCTTAAGTTGGGTGGTTCATATGGGTACTCGATTTTTCTTATTATTGCTTTTCTTTATCGCTCTTTTAGCTTCGTTGTAATGCTGCAAATTATCCCCAATCATGGCCATTGGCATGTCCTATGAGGCTCTGATTGATCCTCGTTTTAGAAAGCATTGACTATGACAATGTATTGCATAAGTATGAATACAAATTTTCCCCTCACGCTGCTGGTAAATGCCACAACATATGTTTTCAGTATTTTTTGGTGGTAACTGAACAGCTATGGTTTCATTGAAGCTTCAACTTGTATTACCAGTTTGCGTGAAATGTGTGGATTCCTAGTTAAGTTTCGAAAATGAATCGGTATGAAAGACAATAATCTGAACTTAGAAAGGTGTATAAGTCGACATTCTCAGGACGCACATCGTTGAGGAAATACAGGAACACCCATTGGCAACTATTAAAATGCATATGCATTTTTAAATTTTATTCTGTGACTTGCATGGCTCTTTTTTTATACTGTCAGGATGCACCGTTGAGAATTTGGTATCTTTAATTCAGAAGAAGAGCGTTGTCTAGAGAATATGAAAATGTTTCTGTGTTGTTGTTTGTATCGTCCTTACTTCATGTTGCTGCGTGCTGCTCATATTATTTGAATCATGTTGCACATCACATATTCGTTTGGGATCTGACTATTTTCGTGCCTTTGTATTGTGCAGGTGAAAATGTTTGCACTTGATTTGCTTACTAGACCACCTTCTTGGTTCAAGTTTCAATTTTCATTTACTTTGATGTAAGGCTTGTCGCGAGGATTCCATATCTGAATTTCAACGAAATAAAACTTGTGAACATGTGTTTTTTCTTAAGCCTTGGTGCGCAGTTTTAGTGAAGCTATTCTACTTGGACAATAAAGATTCCAAGATGTAAGAGAAAAAATGCCCTTGACTGACGAGTGTTATTGGAACATGGGTGGGTGATTGATTGACCACAATCATCCGCCATTTTCATCTATACTTATCATTCATTTGATCAACCTATCTGGATTCTGAATGCGATTTTCATTCCTGGCTTTGTTTTGTTTTACTATACTATAGAGGTCTCATTTGCATTTAATATGCACTCTGAAGAATTCGTAAATTGGGATCCCTGCTTCTACATTCCTCTATAGGTTCACAACAATAATTAGATTCCTTTCAGCCAAGCAACAAATTGTGAGGCACAGCTAAGAGGAGTGCCACATGCAAGCAAAGCATCAGGAGAAGAACTACATCCAAGGAGACGAGAACCTTAAAAGTAACTAATCTGATCAGCAACACAAAAGTAAATGTTAACCAGAATAAATAATGAATGTAGATTTATATCCCGAAACATAATAGAGAGAAACACTAGATTGTGGGAGCATCTACAATGAAGAAGCACGAAGCGAGGGGGCTTGCAAAACATACTCCTAACAACGCTGCTGGCTTTTCATTGGTAGCACGCTTCTATTTTTCGGCAGACTTCTTCTAAGGGCATCTACAACAATAATATCTCATTTTTGTTCAAGAAAAAAAAGATTGTTTAGTCCGTTTCTTTTTCAAAAAATTCAAATCGGTCCGTTAGTAATTTTTTCCCCATATAGTTCTCTAAATTTGCTAATTTTTTTCAATCTGGTCCTAATTACGTAATTAGCATGAGATTGCTGACGTGGTCGAAGTAAATCACATTTTACATCACGGTGACCAATCTAGAGTCCTTACACATAACACATCAGCTTAATAAATGTTTGTAGTAAATCTTTGAGTGCTGCCATAACACATCACTATTCTAAAAAATGCCTACAACGGCTCAATTGAGTCCTTCACTGGAATAACGGACATAGTCTCCACTTGGTTCTCATTGAGTCTTCATTGGGTTACCCAACCTACAAAGAAATAGCAACCATTCATTTGCACACATTATATATCACAATTGGTCCTCATTTTCTTAAGAAACACTAAAAACTAGCGAGACCTAAAAAAGATCCACTACAGTAGCTGCTAAACATAATTTCGATGGCATCCAACGAAGGCACTGCCCAATCCGATGCGAGAATGGGCTTCGCACATAGGAGGGAGTCGCTTGACCTACGTTTACCAAGAACACTAATTTCTTGTTGTGATGAAGGGGCTGAGATAAGAGTTTTTTTGAGTCTATCCGGAATGAAAATGAAGGTAAGCTCTGTTATTGTTGTGAATGGTTGTTGTTTCTTTATCATGACATTGTTTGGAATTAGCTCTTAGCTGTTAACTGATTCTGTGAGTAATAAATTGTTAAAATTGGATGTTTGACAATTTGGAGACTAACTTTTTGCCTATAATAAGCTAAAATCCAAAATGCTGCTATTTGCAGCGGTTTCAAAAGAGCTGGTTGAATACTGTTTTAAGTTATTTTGCCTAGACTAACTTATTTTGTCTTTTTAAATAAGCTAATTTATCTTAAATTCTCTTACAAAATAGCTGATTGGTTTAGTTTATTTGCCAAATAGGAACAATATCATTAATTTTTTTCACAACAATACTATGTACCCACATTTCATCATTACTTTAATACCTATTTTTCAATACATACAATTTAAAATTATTATATAATTTTTATACTTATTTTTTAATACGTCTAATTATATATATATTCTTAATATTTATTATACTTTAAAATTCTTAATTGTTTTTTATACTAATATATGTAATTTTTTTTAATATAATTTTATTCGTGATCATAATGGTGTCTGGTTGGGGTGTTTCGGGCTATCTTGGAAATGCCTCGGTGCTAATGGCTGAAATTACTGGTATCATGCATGGTCTTCTCTTGGCTCGGTCTAGGGGCATCCGGGAATTGGTTAGTTGTAGCGATTCTGTTGAGGCCCTTCGACTGTTGAGGTCTTTTTCTGGTCATCATTATTGGCTCGCACCCCATCTCCATCACATTGATGAGCTACGGCGAAGCTTCCAGGTGTGTAGATTTTTTTTTTTTTTGAGACATGCAATTTTTATTATACCACTGCTCAAAACTGAAGCAGCATACATCAACATACAACATCCCAGCGGTGTCCGATAGTCACCTCAAACCGAAAAACAAAATCAACAAAAGATACAAGGAAAAGACTTGGTATGAGACCGACCATAGCCCCAACAGCTTCTCCTATATCAGCAACACTCCCACAAAACCATACTCAATGGACTTCAGCAACTATACAGACAGACACTAGAGCAATTCTTCAATTATACCCTTATCAGCTGCTCCTCTTTTAGCCCAATGATCAGCAATTGATTACGCTCTCTGTAAATGTGTTGAAATCTAGTTTCCCCTCCACAACACAACACCTCCATTATTGGCCCCAATAGATAGTTGAATCTCCAAGGTAGACTGTCCGGCTTATTCAACGAAGAAACAACATTTTGAGAATCACATTCAAAGATTAATATAGGAAGAGGGAACCCGTGGTCACGTACCAGGGCCGCACATACTCTACTGATTGCTGTAACCTCTGCTTCGGATGCATCTTTCCACCCAATAAAATCTGAAAGAATAAATAGCACTTCTCTCTTATCATTTATAATAACACTCCCTACCCCGGACGGCCCCGGATTCCTGAAGGATGACCTGTCAGTGTTCACTTTCCACCACCCAACCCCCGGGCACTCCCATTGTAATCTGCACCGCATCTCCATATGATCACTTCCGCTCAACTTTAACAAGCATCCTGGGAATTCTGCATCAATTCCAGCAAGGTTAGCGTCCACACCTCCACCCACATTAACTTGCCACCAAAAGCCAATCCTCCACCTAATCTCAGCCTCGACATTCTTAATCGCAAAAGGAATACCCTGGAATGCTGCTGCGTTTCTATGCCTCCACACCGACCACAGAGTTGCCACACCCGTCAAGAGCCACGCCTCCAGCCTACCTCTTCCAGGTTGGAAGCCAAACCACCAAGCCATTAGTAGAGTAGCCTTATCAGGGAGTGCCCATTTGACACCAAACCAATCCACTCCAACATACCACAACTTGTTCACCACAGGACACCCGCAAAATAGATGATCTATGGACTCCATCTCACTCACAGCATGGGCATAGCGCATTAGAACCTCTTAGACACCCTCTCCTAGCCAACTCAGCCCTCACCGGAAGCGCACCCTTAACCACCTTCCACACCATCAACTTGGCCTTCATCGGACAGTTTATCTTCCACAGCCTCTTCCAGAACCACCCATTCCATATCTGGTTCTGTCGCCCAACTCTTCCAGCATGAACGAGTCGTGAAGCGCCCACTTCCCTCTAAAGTCCATCTAACTCTGTCCTCCAAGTGCCTGTTGAGCTGATGACTGTCCAGCACTGCCACGAAGTCCTGCCACACTCCCAACTCCCAGTCAAACAATTCCCGCCTTAGCTCAACATGCCACTTCCATACCCACCCAGACCATTCCCCAAATTCCCCAATTTTCCCAACCTTCTTAATTGATAACGCATCTAGCTCAACATGCCACTTCCATACCCGCCCAGACCATTCCCCAAATTCCTCAATTTTCCCAACCTTCTTAATTGATAACGCATCTAGCTCAACATGCCACCTCCAGGTGTGTAGATTTGAGCATCGGCTGCGTGAAAGCAATGCTGTGGCAGATTTTCTAGCGAAGCTTGGTGCTGATGATGAGCTCTTCTTCACGACTTGGGCGTTCCCTCCTGATCCTTTGCTTCCTCTTTTGGCGCTGATGCCGCGGGCACTTGGTTCCCGCGGCTCTAGTTCCATGTATTGCTTTCTTTTTCCATTTCCTTCGCTAGCCTAGATTGGTTGTTACGAAAAAAAATAGGTAAATTAAAATAAACATGGATGTGTGGACAAAGAAAATAATAATAAAAAAAAGGCAATGTGTGTACTGCAAATGTTTCCACCAACTTCACAAGGGCACATGAACAACACCAGCCCTTGTAAACGCATACTCGTGCATGCACAACACGAGCGAGTGTTCATTGGGCACTGTAATAATTAGGTGCTCGATAGTGACAGTGCAAGTTGAATATATAATGCTATTTCATTTATTATCTTTGTAATGGTGAATTAGAGGTAGTACATGGATTGCTACCCACTCATTGTCAATGCTCTAATATCCAAAAAGGAATTTTGAGGATGAAATGGAGAAAGCTGGAGAAAGTAGATCAGGATTAAAGATTACAAACTACCGGAAGAAAGCCTGGGGTCCAGTCAAACCGACCTGGCACCAAGTAGTTTATTGAGAGCATAAGGAGGGTTTCTAGATGCAAAAATCAAGTAAATTAGTTTATAGAGGTTTCCGGAAGCTCACCGGAACTCGTCGGAAGTTTGCTGGAAATTGCTAGAAGCTCGTCAGAGGTTGCAAGAAGTTCACAGATAGACGCCGGATAGTGGCCGGTCAGGGACCCCAGGAATTCAAAAAGTACAAAATTCAACATTTGGAAATGGAGGATGAAAAATTCTAAATTTAGGAATTGAATACAACTCACATGCGAGATACGAATTGCATCACATGAGAGATACAACTCGCATGTAAGATACGACTCACACCTCAGATACGAGATACGAGTGGAAGCGAGTCGTATCCATTTTGCACCATACACATATAAGAGAGAGAGAGAGAGAGAGAGAGAGAGAGAGAGAGAGAGAGAGAGAGAGATATTTTGATGTTCTTTTCATCTTCGAGCTGTTTAAACACATCATAGGTTTGAGATTTTGATGTTCTTTTCATCTTCGATGCATTTAAATGCATCCTAAGGTTGTTAATCTAGTTTTTGGCACCTTCGCCTATATATATGGTCTCCCACATCATTGTAAGATATCTTTTATTGAATGTTATTGACATTTGCATCCAAAAGATCACTTGTGTGTTTTTGAAACACTCACACACATTGCTCCTCTTGGGCAACCTTTACAACTTGGAACCGAAGCTATCCTTGTTTTTTCAATCATCATCCTGAACTTGTTCTTGATCCTTGCATCCCTATCTTTCATCTTCTTTATCCTTCCACCATTTTTATTTTCTACAAGAATGTATCATTCAAGATCCATAGCATATAACCTTTAAAATTGGTGTAAATAAATTGACTTTTATTTTTGTATAGAATCTAAAGCTACAAAAATCTCTTAAAAACTCTCAGAAACTGCGTGTAAAACACACCAATAGAGGATAAAAAGGAAGAGTGGAGCAGCCGCATGGGGGGAGGGCAAAGTTCTGCCCCTCTTCCCTTCATGGAGATAAAAATTAGAGAGACGACAAGGAGTTCTTTAGAGGGATATTATTGGTTACGTTAAGAATGTATTAAAATTGTAATTAGTAGGTTGGTAATTACTAGCTCTTTTAATTACTATAATATTTTCAAAATGAGAAAAAAATGGGAGTGGATAGCATGCAGTCACCTGCACCTGGAGGCATCTTGCTAAAGGTATTTTTTGTGATCTCAAGTTATTATGTGATGTTTGCGATATGTTATGTGATGTCTTGACTATTATCAACCATAATTTTATATGATGTTTGAGTGGATATTTGTGATGTCCTGGTACATATATAAATGATGTGTGCAACAATTTACGTGATGTAATCAATGTAATAAAATTTTAATCATAAAATGACTCGTTATTGGTTTGTTGTCCATTTAATAATAATATTTAGTGTGCGAACCATGAAATTGCGACTTCACTTGATTAAAAATATTTAGTATTTAGTGGGAGAAAAAAAAATAATGGGATTATCATCATGTTTGTTGAGTGTTGGGAAAAATGAACTTTATGTGATGTTTGGGTGGATTTATGTGATGCTTACGTTTTTAACACGCTACCCACACCACAACCATTATCAACTCATCACATAATTTGGATCTCACACCAAGGCTGCAGGTGCAGACCTTGTGTTAGTCTGCACACTATCTTGATTGGAAAAAATTGTCATGATTATTACAAATAAGAAGTATGACAATTACTATTGTTTTTGAAATTTTTTAACATCAAGCATAAAATATTGGTGTTCGAAATTATGATGGCAAGAGCATATGTCCATTGTCCAATAATAGGTTTGGGCCGATGGGCTTGACGCCCGACAAGGATCCGAAATCGGCTCATGGACTCAACATTTTTCACTGATCTTGACTTTGATCCGGATGTCACCCGACACAAGGTTATACTCCTATACTCCCCCATTCCTATTTCAAGTCCTATTTTGACTTTCCATATTACTTTCTCCGTTTTTTAATAACTTATCAATTTCTGCATTGCACGCAATCCAATACACATTTTCAATAATCAATATCTCATACTATATATATAAGTAGAAATTATAAAAATGTGATATTCTAAAACTACGCGATTAGACGAATCCAACAACATCTCACTTGACTATGTTTCATCTTATATAATTATGATAAAAAGTTAAATCAAAGTTACTTAATACTATTCAATGGGAGAACATAAAAAAAAAGGAGGGAGTATTTATTAATTAATTTTAATTTAATATTATTGTAATTATATAAGAAAAATATAGGTGAGTTGGTCTTGTTAAATGTATATAATCGTGTATAGGTTTAAAATATACTTCTTCCGCTCTCATTTAAGTGAGACACTTGCACAGTAGTAACTAGTCATTTAGTAACTTTGATCAATTTTTTTTTAACATAGTTATATAAGAAAAAATATAGTCAAGTGAGATCTTGTAAGTTCCGTCTAATCACATAGTTGTAGAATATCAAATTTTTATAATTTTTACTTATATACAATATGAGTTATTAATATTTAAAAATGTGTCTTAGACTGCGTAAAACGCAGAAGTAAGGCATTTAAAAGAGAACAGATAAAGCATATTTTATATAATTTTTACTTATGTATAAGTTAAAATATTAACCCAATCTAAGACCCGAAAAGTTGGACCCTAGCGAGAGAAATAGGTTGAGTCCGGATTGGGTCTCGGGTACTTGGCCTGCATGCATGCATTATATTATTATACCTACCCCTTTTAAATAACTCGCGTTTCAATCTCAACAAAGAAATTCAACCATGAAAGACTGATCCTCGATCTCTCTTAAAGAAATGGTGGTATATTAATTAAATTCTAATTAATTATCCATCTCTTCTCACACTTCTCTCTCTATCTTTAAAAAGGTTTCCTTGGGTCGTCCTTTCCCGGGTTAATTAGATTAGGGGAAGCGCCGAACAAGCCTTCGCGGATCGAAACGCGCTCACAATAAGAATAACCATTTAGCTAAGCCCATATTTTATTTGGTCAACAATACAAAGGAGTGGTTTATTAATCTCTCAACTGAATAGTTAAGAGGTTGGTTCAGAGACAAATAGCATCTGAACCATGCATTTAGTTAAAAGGGAAACAAACAACCCCAAAGTCTTTTAAAATGGATATAGTGTCCGGCTCTTTGAGCCAACTAATTTGGCCCGATGTCAGTGTCCGGCTAATTGAACCAACTAGTTTTGTAATCAAAGTGGTATCATCCTCTCCCAATTCTCAGCGTCAATCACCAAAAGACCAACCAAAAATTTGTTCCAATAAAGAATTATATTAGGAATGATGAAACTAAATTCCTCTGCGAACTTCTCGAGTTCTTTTTAGGGAAATAAAGTAAAGGCAAAAAAGAAAATGTGTTTTTGAATTTTTTTTTTTAGGAAGGGAAATAAAAAATGTGTGCTCAATTTTTTTTTAGAAACAATATTTTTGCTCTTCTACTAATTTCTGAACAAATCAGAAAAATCCAAACCAAATTTCAAATTTTGGTTTGAATCCAATTTACGATTTTTTTTTTTATTTTTTATTTTTACTCACTCCTAAAGAGTTATTGGCCCTAAGTCACAGTTGGCCGTGTTTCTATAAGGAAAATTTTTGGCTCCAGCAAAACAAAAAAGTACAACAAGTGTTGGATGTTATTGTCTTAATGTTAGAAATTGTGTGTGTAATTCAATTGGAAGAAATAATTTGTGGAATATCGGGTGAAAAGCATAAATTTAGGAATTCAGACCCACCAAGTGTTGGGCACAGAAAACCAACATCCTCCACCACCATTCATGTGTCTGTGAATTGTGATGTCTATTTCAAACACAATTCACATATTTCATTTTCTCAATCATCTAAAAGTATAATCTAAAATGAGCCAAGAACAGCCAAGTAGATCATCCATTCAAGGTGGTGATCATCATACATCAATCATCAAAATCTCACTCACTCCTAATGTAAGTTCACAAATTCCCTTATCCCAATATTGTTATTACTACTCCGTTTTCATAAAGCGAAAACTTAACATTTCGGTATTTTTATGAGCCTCATAAAATAATGAAATGTCAAGCTTTTATGAAAACGGAGATAGTATTATAATAGGCAAAAATAGCTGACAAATTAAGCATCCCCGGATGGGCATTATCAATATAAAGGCACAATTTCAACAACGCGAATCCAGTGAGATCACAATAGGCGAAGCGCTTGAGGCAACGTTATTGACAGCAGGGCACGTACCGGTGGACTTCAGCGATGCTGCTGCAATACAGGCTGCTGAGGTGAGGGCTACCGGACGCACCAACATTGTGCCGGGCGGCGTTGCTGCTGCAGCTCAATCAGCAGCTACGCGTAATGCTAGAATCACCCGGGACGAGGACAAGACCAAACTCAGAGAAATTCTTTTGGTCAGAATCATCGAGACCTATACTTTTACATCCATCAACTAATTAATAATCTTCCCCTGTTTCTCACGACGACAACTTTGTTAGAGTTTATCGGTCTTTTCATTCATCATCAAGAGATGATAATATTTTTCAGTGCATTTTCTTTAATTTATTGGAAATAAATGGAATAAAGGCATCAATGTGCAGAATGTGAGGACAAAGTTACCAACAGACAAACCGGTGACACGTCGGGATGCTGAAGGAGTCATAAGTGCCGAGATAAGGAACGACCCCAACTTGTGCACTCGGCCGGGAGGCGTAGCAGCCTCTGTTGCTGCAGCTGCAAGGCTCAACCAAAGTAGTAGTAATACTCAACCCGATTCCATTACAGGGACCAATAATGATAGCAAATAAGGTTGTTTTGTTAGTGTTGACCGGATTGTAAGAAAGAGATCTGACCTTAAAAGGATCTTCAACACCACTTCAATTAACATCTCGTTGCTAGCTAGTGGTGCCAAATATGTTGAAGAAAAGAAAGAAATGAAAAGAGTTAAAAGGATATAATTGCTTTTTTTTTTTGGTATGTGTTTTCAGTAGTTCACCATTGCATGTGTGGAGATGATATTGGTACATGAATTATTATTTATCGTGTGAACAGAAGGTATTAAGTTTTTCTACCCAAGAGTAGTTTGGAAGTGCAGTAGGATTAAACAGGTAAACATCTCTCAAATTAATTATTTATTACTCAGGAGCAATTCCGGGATCTTAAATTAGGGTGTGCGAATTGGAAAAAAAAAACAAATAAATTACAGAATCATAATAATGTTAACAGTGGCGGATCCAGAATTTTTTTTAAATGGTGTCCCAAAATAGTGTAAGCTATATTGAAATTAGGGTAGTAGTTACAACACAAAAAATATTGAGGAAAACTTGGTTGAAATGAATAATTGTGATGTCACCATAAAAATTAAGTGATGGCACTAAACCTAATCTAGTTAAATTTATATTTAAAATAAAAAAGAATTTATACCTTAAAATAGCAGTTTCATCAATTTAAGTGGTGTCATGTGTCACCCCTATGTACTACATAGATCCGCCCATGCATGAATGTCAATTACGGTACTCTTCGAGGCACTAATATTTTTTGAAAAAAATTCAATACTTGATCTATGTCTACTTCATCTAGTCATCATTTCAAGAAGTTCTTGTTAGAACCCAAAAAATCCTAAAAACACACAAGATCCCCAAGAAAATAAAGAGCCATCCCATCAGTTTTCCCTCATTTTTAAAACCCTAAATTTAGGATTCCAAAATAACAAATTTAGAATCCTAAATCCACCTCTGACATTTCCAGATGCACTATTCAACTTGTTTTTTTTGGGTAAACTACACTATATAACTCATGTCTTCCCTATTCGACTCTCTCTTCACTAAAGTTGTAAATTATTTGGTCAACCACATATTATCATTTTATCACTATTCTTTGTTTGCCAATCAAAAATTCCAACACAGGACACATAAATTACAAAGTAGAAGTGGATTGAAAAGTATAAAAACTATTTTTTTAAGGTAAAATAAACAAATATTTTTTAAAAAAATTTGAGTGTGTCAACTGACCTCCCTTACCCTCTTGGAATCGCCACAGCTGTCATTCACCAAAGTTCGAATTTGAGACATTAGTTTAAACAATTAAAGTGCATAAGCATTCAATACTAATGATAAAGCATACAGTAAAATAAACTTTTAGTGCGCTTTTACATTTATTCAATTTGTATATTAATTGAAATAATGATTATTTACATTGTTGCTATTGTATGAATACATCACTACAAGAAAAATCAGCTATAGCGACCGCAGACAGCGACCATCAGGAAACGGTCGTAAACAACGACCGCCAGGAGGCTGTCGCGTACATAACGACCGTCTTCACGACCGTCATTCAACTGGGTTGGTGGGGAGTGAGTTAATGACCACATTACAGACCGTTTATTTGGCGGTCGTAGTTACCGACCGTCATAGCGACCGTTTAAGACGATCGTTAACCTAGGTTTTAACACCAGCCCCAAATCAGTGTAATTCACGATTACCTCCGCCATTTCCCCTCGACAGCATACCCTTTCATTCACCATTTACCGCCTCATCCATCTCCGACCGCCTCTTTGCGACGAACGTCGGTCACGACCAACTCCGAGCCACCCCCTTCGTCCGGTTCCCGTGAGCCCGCGTGTGTGAAACCGCCGTTCAAATATCCACCGTCCCGCCGCCCCATTTCAGAATCTACGGAGCTTCAGTCGGCTCCGGCCTTGTGTAACACCCCCGTTTCCATGCCCAACTTTGCAGCGGAAGTTACCAACGGGAACCGGGGGTTGTTACCGCCACGCCTCCCGATTAAGCTCGCATTTGCCTTGCATTTGCTAACTTAATCGAAAAGCGCTAAGGCTATTTTTAAATTTAATTATAATCATACCTTAAACTGATTTATTATTTATAAAAAATATATCTTTGGAATAATATAATACAATTTATAAAATATGACGACTATAATTTACCGCTGCGAAAATAATTTTTTCATATTAACTAAAGTTTAAAAATAAAACTTTACTGGCTAATTTGCGAAAGCACGGTTAAATAAATTTAAAGGAATATATTTCATTCGGGTTAAATATCAGAGTTTACAAAATATGATAACTACGATTTTCTGTTGAAAAGACAAGTTTATGGCTAATAAAACATCATATAAAATAACCGGTATAAAAATGATACTGACACCCATGCCCGTGCCCATGCCTCTTAGTAGGGTCCACATATATCAAATCCTGTAAAAAGAAGTAAGTAAAGTTTATCAGCCCACTGGCTGAGCAAGTAAATTATTGTCCCTTGGACAAAAATAATTTAATATTACTCAACAGTAAATGGCATGTCAAATCAGTTGCAATAATTCAATTCACATGTAGCTCGACTATGATGCCTACACCCGGGGTATCTCATAGGACCTAGCATGCCCTCATAATGACCGAAGTCAAAATATGAGTACACAAGGATGACCCTACCTTGCGATCTAGAAAACGACTGTGAGACCCTTGGTCAAACACAATCCTGTTCATGGGGATCCCTTGGATAACCCACGAAATGTCTCACCAAGATATCCACCTCTGGGGTATATCTCGCATAATAATAATTCAATAATTCACATGCCATACACTGAAATTTAGTTTTTCACATGCATGGCCTAGCCCAAAATATTTAAACACATAATGGGACATAACCTCTGCATAAATCACTTGCATGAATAAATCCTAGAATTATTAAAACACAAAGGAATTTAGACATGCAAAAATACTCTTGGGACAAAGCCCGCAGAACAAAAATTTACTTACATTTTAATCCGACGATAGCTTACTAAACTCTTAGAAATTTGAACATGATTGCTAGTCGATCAGAACACATTGCGTGCTTGCACTCTCACTTAGATTTCTACTCTTGTTGTGTATTCTTCCGTAGGGAACAAGGGTATTTATAGGAAAACAGAAGCAAGCAAGTGAATGATTATTCATATATTATTTTTCATCAATGGTCACAACTCTTACCTTGCATGCATCACACGTCCAAAGGTAGCTTCTAACTCATCAAACCTACCAATTACTCATCAAGGCTACACAAGTCTACATGTCTCTCATCTCTTTCGTCATACAGATATGGTTTGCCAATATGTATCAAATGTCCAAGTAGTACTATAGTTTAGAATTTATAATAAATTGTCAATTTGATTACAAATCCTAATTGCAACCAATCAATGTGGTATAAATTAGTAGCTAGCTAGACTAAAAATCGTTTTTATATGTAGTATTAGTTAAATTTTATTATTATTATTATTATTACTATTATTATTATTTTAACAAGATGATACATCTTATATAGTATACGTATGGGTATATATATTTACTATTACTATACATATTATCATTGTTAAATTAAAATCCTTGCATTATATATATATATATATATATATATTAATAAAATTATTTCTCTTTGAAAATAATTCTCTTGATATTTCCTTCGGAACCACGCATCTCTTATTATTATCCCTTGGAAAATAATTTATTTTCTTTCAAATAGTCTCTATATTGGAAATTATTAATTATTTCCCAAGCTCAATTTAACTTCTTAAGAAATAATACCAAATTATTTCTTTAGAAAAATATCATCATCATAGCTAATTCAGGGTATTACACCTTGCCTCCTACACATCGCGTCGGAGCCCCGTCAAGATAGCAGCGTCGGGGGGGCTGTGGGTGGGACTCGCCGGAGTTGATAGTCCTTGAGCAACGGTAATATTTCTACCGCATTATGTAATCCTCTAAATGTATTGGCATTTTGTTCTTGGTGAATATTATGTGTCTAATTTATGAGCATTAGTTCATATCTGTTTTGATTTTTTTCTAAGAGAAATTAGTTCATATCTGTCGAATTTGTGAGCATTGGTAAAGGCTGTTCTTGGATTTTATTTATTTTTTTGTTATGAACATTTTTTTGCAGAATTGTAGTTGAGATTTGTGTGACTGAATTTTGATTCCTGATTTGTAGTTGAGATTAGGAATAAGGCAGGAAGTTGCATGAGGAGATTGTGACATGAATCTGTTGCTAAACTGAAATTAGAACAGTAAGTGCTGAGAATAGGACTGATGTTGTGTTTGGAAGAATGTAGATAGGTCCTTAATTTGTGATCCCTAATGGATGCGTTAGTAATATGGAAATTGATTGGAAATTGAATGTGGAATTGTGATTTGACTAAACAGGAAATGGAATCATATGGTGATTTGAGAATAGTAATTAAGAACAAGGTTTTGAATGTAGAGGTAGCTAGCAATCTTCTTATTTTGAAGCCTTTGATGTAGAGCCGAATTATATATGACACAGATTGATTTATGGGAGAAGAAATGACATGAACTTAGTTTTAAAAATAAAATTCAGTTAATGGGATTAAATTCATCTCTCCGTAGAATTAAGATGTTGTAGCAATCTATTTCTCTAAACGTAGCATTTTACTCCTAACTTAAAATAAAAAACAATGTTTTCGTTTAAGCATTTTACCTTTATCTTAAAATTCAGTTAGATAATGGAGCGCACTTGGATGTACCGCCCACGCGGCGGGAGCTAACACCTGAATTCAAGCAAAGCGTGAAATCCTTTCTTCGGGTTTGTCGTGCAAACCCCGAATGTGATATAGTAGTAGGGATGATACGGTGTCCTTGTGCAAGATGTAAGAATAGATGTTATTTATCAGATAAGGAAATACTAGGACACCTGTACAGGAAAGGATTTGTAGAAAATTACGAGCGATGGACTTGTCGTGGAGAGCCACACAACTTTCGCCCTCTTTATGATGATGAAGCACCGTCGGGAGGTGCAACACATAATTCAAATGACTACAGGCAGATGGTAATTGATGGAATGGCGTATGGATTTCCCAATGACTTCCCAAATAATGTAGATGATGAGCCTATGCCCCCTGAGGAACCTAACCCAAAAGAAAAATTGTTCTATGATATGTTAGATGCAGCAAACAAGGATTTATGGTCTGGATGTAAGAAAATGACATTATTGTCAACAGTTGCAAGGTTGTTAAACATTAAATCGGAGAACGATCTATCTGAAAGATGCTTCGATAGCTTATGTCAGCTCATGATTGATACACTGCCAGAGGAGAACTCAATGGTTAAGAGTTTCTACGAGGCAAAGAAACTTCTTGAGGGCCTTGGATTACCCGTTAAGAAAATTGATTGTTGTGATAAAGATTGTATGTTGTATTGGAGGGACGATGTGGCCTTACAGAACTGTAAGTTTTGCTGTAGGCCGCGATATAAAGTTTCCAGCAATAGATCACAAGTTGCAGTCAGTTATATGTTCTATTTCCCTTTAAAGAACCGAGTGAAACGTTTGTAGTCATCGGAGGCGACTGCAAAATACATGACATGGCATGTAGGGCATGACCATGGGGGTACTGGTGAGATGTGCCATCCATGCGACTCCAAAGCATGGAAACACTTTGACACCGTTACTCCAGAATTCGGTTCAGAGGGACGAAATGTGAGGTTAGGGTTGTGCACCGATGGTTTCCAACCATTCGGTCAATCAGGGGCCCAGTACTCTTGTTGGCCCGTTCTATTGACACCGTACAACCTGCCCCCAGGTATGTGTATGAAGGATGAGTATATGTTCTTGACAGCCATAATACCTAGCAAATCGAGTCCAAAACAAAGGATTAACGTGTACCTACAACCTTTGACTGATGAGCTACTAGAGTTGTGAGACGTCGGGATCACCATATACGACACATTTAGTAAACAAAACTTTCAGATGAAGGCGGCACTGATGTGGACAATTGGAGATTTTCCAGCGTATGCAATGTTGTCTGGTTGGAGTATCTACGGGAAAACTGCATGCCCGGTCTGTATGGAAAGAACTGAGTCTATACGACTGAAGGAGGGTAGGAAATCGGAAGTTCATTCCTATAGACCATCCATTTAGATTAGATAAGGCCAGATTTATAAAGGATCGGGTAGAGCAAGGTCTTCCGCCAACCTATAGAAGTGGGGAAGAGGTGTTGGTCGACATAGAAACACATGGTCTTAAGCGTGTCTTTGAAATGGGTAGTGATGAAGCAAACACAAGCATCAGCAAGACTTGTGGTTGGAAAAAGAGGAGTATATTCTGGGATCTACCGTATTGGAAGACAAATTTGGTTCGTCACAACTTGGATGTCATGCATATCGAGAAAAATGTGTTTGAGAATGTCTTCGACACTGTGATGGATGTCCAATGGAAGACAAAGGACAATGCTAAAGCACGTGAGGACATCGTTACTCTGTGTAACAGACCTGAATTATATAGGGATGCCCGTACAGGAAGATATCCAAAGGCTGTATACACAATGGACAAGGACAAGAGGGATGTATTTCTGAAGTGGGTGGCAGGCTTGAAGTTTCTAGATGGGTGTGTGTCGAACTTGGGGAGATGTGTGGACACGAATAAACACAGGATGTTTGGTATGAAGAGCCACGATTGTCATGTATTCTTGCAACGTCTCCTTCCCATCGGATGGAGAGAATTACTACTTGTGACCGTGTGGGAGGCAATAACAGAATTGAGTAATGTGTTTCGTGCGTTAACTGCGAAAACCATTAAAGTACATGAAATGGAGAGGTTGAGGTTAGATATTCCAGTAGTACTTTGTAAACTAGAAACCATATTTCCACCTGCATTCTTCGATTGAATGGAGCATCTTCCTGTCCACCTGCCCTATGAAGCTAGTGTTGCTGGTCCTGTTTAGTTCAAATGGATGTATCCCTATGAAAGGTACGCATACAAAAAAAAATATAATGTTAAAATGGCATTTTCAATATGACTAAGATATTATTTTGTACTGATCATTTATTCAAGGTACCTAAACCGATTGAAGCGTACAGTGCGCAATAAGGCACACGTTGAAGGGTCTATCTGCAATGCTTATCTGGTGTGAGAGACATCATTTTTTGTTCTCATTACTTTGAGAAGCATGTGTTCACACGTGAGAGAAATGTGCCAAGGAATGATGATGGTGGTTGCCCGTTCGATGATGATAGGCTTATTAGTGTTTTCAAATTAGGAGGACGTGCACAGGGTAGGTCCAAAAGAAGGCGGATGACCGAGCAAGAGTTAAAGACCGCCCACAATTACGTGCTCCTAAATTGCACAGAAACAGAACCGTATATCGAATTAGTACTTTGGATTTCTTATCTTTGCCATTCCTTTATGCTATATTCTAAATTAAACATCGTTATCAATTATAGGTTGTTCCACCAACATATGCATTCTATTAATCCCCGGATTATTGTTCCTGAGCTCTCAGCTGCCATGTCTGACCACTTTCCGAAATGGTTTGAGGAGTACTTAGTGGAACACCCGCCCGATATACCGTGTTTGTTCGAACTTGCACAAGGACCACTTCCCACAGCTCAATCATTTCCCATGTATTTTGTAAATGGGATGAAATTTCACACCAAGAACCATGGTTGTCGTCGAACCACTTACAATAGTGGAGTGTGCATTACGGGGGAATCTCGTGATTTCTACGGTATCATCGAAGAGATTTTAGTGCTAGAGTACCCTGCATTGCCTTTCAAGCAAATTGCATTATTCAAATGTAAATGGTTTGACACTCGCGAGGGGATTGGGACGCGTACTCATGAGAATTACAAGATTGTTGAGGTGAATCAGACCAAAAATTTGCCCTACTACAAACCATTCATATTTGCCACAAAAGCTAAACAAGTGTGTTATGTTCAATTTCCAACGAACAGACCAAATGCTAGGACTCGTGATTGGTTGGCTGTATGTAAAATTAAGCCTAGGGGTGTGATTACTGTAAAGATGGGCGAAGAAGTTGAGGCATTCCAAGTAGATGTTGCAGAACAACTTGGTATTGAAACTGCAACCATTACGTTTCGTCGAGAGCGGTTAACAGACGACATAGTCCAACTTGTAGATCTAAATCAGGATGAGGATAGTGATTCCGAAACATCCCCGGACCATATGTCTACATCAGATGACACTGGCATGGATGAATAATCAGAAGAGACCTCTGATGAGGATTTCCAAATTTGAATATGAACATGTAACACACACATGTCTTGTACTTGTTGCATAAAGTCCATAAATTTAACCGATATAAATTTGTCACTTATATTCCATCTTGTTTTGTTTACAGATGTCTCAACAGGGGGGTGGCTCGGCTTCAGGCACTCCAAGCCGATCGGGATCGCAGTCAGGATCTACGCCACGACATGTTACTGTAACACCCGGGAAATTTAATTCACATTCAAAGGAATGGAATTAATTTCTTGTGGAAGACGTTTATCCTTAAGGAAAGTAGATGGAGATACCCCAACATTAAATTGAGCCCAAAAGAAAGTGAGGGCGCAACTTCGGGGACGAAGTTGATTCTTAAGGGGGGTAGACTGTAATACCCGGGATTTTTATCGGCGTCCAAAGGAATAAAACTTAGTTCTTAATCAAATCAAGGTTGAAATATCTCCGAGAAGAAGAAAATAATTTACCACAATAAATTATTGCTCGGAAATGAAACGCCGATAGATTCAAAAAATTCAAAATGGAATAAAGGAGGGAAAGGAAGCCCGGAGACATTCCATGAATCGAGTCAAAAGAATTGGAACTAAATTCAAGAAAGAAAAGAATTTTAATTCCAGGAACCGGTGAAGTCGGAATAATTTAATTAGATAAATTGTTACACGGGAGTCAAAAGACGACGAATTAGAAACCGACGAATCCAAACGCAACGGACTCAAGATTTCGAATACGGGGTTAATTCGAGACGAGATAAATTTAAGATAAGAATTTATAATCCGAGAATGACCCGAAAAATTGAGCCCGAAAACGTAGGAGCACAGAAGTCCGAAAGAGAGGAGAAAAGGCCCGATCGGATCGCACGGACCCGCCCGGACCGAGGTCCTGGCGGAGGCCGCGCGCTGGCCGCGTGGTGTTTAGCCTATGAGCGCGCCAAGTCCGCGTGACCTCCCCAGAAAATGGCAACAACGCGTTCCGACGATTTTCTTGCCATATTTTCGACCCCCGACGATGGAAACTCAATCCCGGGCTATGGAAGGATATGTGGGACGACCTTATACTGCTCCCTAACCCTAAAATTCGAAAAAAGACAACCCTAGAGCAGCCTCTTCTCCTCACATTCTCTCCAACTCCTCCCAAAGTCGAAAACCCCGAAATCCCTTGTGTTCTTGAAGTTCCGACGACGAAATCCGAACAAGAAGGACTTGAGAAGGAGAAGACAGACCCCTTGGACGTTGGTAAGGTGTTGTACAGTTTTGTATTCGTCCATAATGTAGTAAATTCGAACCTAACCATCGAAACTTTCTTACGAGTTCACTTCGGGGGCGAAGAAGAAGGAGATCGGTGGAAGACACCCGCTCGTCGCAATCCTAGACAACCCGAGAGAGCCCCGTGACGATCCTAAACTCTAACACTGTAAGTTGGTTCCTTGCGTTTCAATTTTGGGTGACTAAAATCGAACAAATCAATGGATCTAAACAAAAACGTAAAAATCGGAACTTAAAAACCCCAATCCGCGCAGTTTCGGAAACCTCACGAGTTCGACCCTTTCGAGTGTTTAAAACGGTTTGGCCAAAACATGAACTTTGTTCCTAAGACCATAATCTAGATTGTGTCAAAATTTCAAGAGTTTTCATCAACATTTGACCCCCGAAAACGCGTCTGGTATTTTCTGAGTTGTTTTCAAAACCGAAGAAAACTGACAGATTTTCGTGTTCGAGTTCCTTGGCGTTTTTCTAATTGAATCCTTCAAAACTAAACTTTTATGTAAAAACAAAAGTTGTAGCTAACTGTCTAAAAATCGCGTCCATAAAATTTGACGCATTTTCGTTAACGTTTGCATACTCGAAAACCCTCGGAAGCGGACTGTGATTTAACGGTAAACTGGACAGATTACGTAGTCGAACTTGTTGTGCGTTTTTCGATCCTTTATGGTCAAAATTAATATTGGGTGAAAACATAAAAGTTGTAGATGATGGTGTCTAGTTTATCCCTGAAAAATTTCATAATTTTTGAACTACGTTTGATATGCCAAAAAGTCGTCAAAAGTTGAATCGCCAAATCTGGAATCCTGACAGTTTTTATGACCCGACTTGATGCATATTTTTCACCCGTTTAAAGAATGATTCAACTTTGCAATTCTAAGCAAAAGTTGTAGGAAATTATGTCTAGATTATGTGTATAAAATTTCATAAATTTTGGAGTTCATTTGATATGTCAAAATGGCCAAATTTCAGAACTGTTTTAAAACCCCTTCGGAGTCCGCGCGTGTACAGCGTGTTGTGGTCGATCTTTGAGCATCTAAAATTCATTATTTCCAAATTCTTAAAACATAAAATTTGTTCCTTAATGTGTTTTGTAGCTCCTGTAAAAATTTTGGATCGATTGGTTTTGAAATGAATTTTTAATCGGCGTTGCACGAACCTGCGACGGAACCAGTTTTAAGACATAAATTATTCTTTGCAATGAACTCGAATTTCGACTCACTTCGGAACCTTGTTTCCAAAATCTCAAAACATGAAAGTTGTTCGTGTGTGTGTTTTTAAACTACTGTAAAAATTTCAGAATTTTTGGTGAAAAGACGAATTTTTAATTAAGAAAGGCGTAAACTGCCACGAATAGGATTTTTCGAACTTGAGAAAACTCGAACTATGAAAACGCGATATCGATCATTTGATAACATTGAAATACGAACTTTCAAAAAATCCCGTTCACTAGGCTGAGCCGATCTTCATACTATCATTATCTTTGAGACTGCCTCGTTAGTGGTCTCCTCACTATCTGAGATTGCCTCGTTAGTGATCTCGCGCGCTGTATTTTTGGATCGCCTCGTTAGTGGTCCTACTATCTTTTTGAGACTGCCTCGTTAGTGGTCTCCTTACTATGCCAAAACGGCAGTTGTGCACATGGCCTGCCAAATCGGCAGTGGGAAATACACGGCCTGCCCGAGTGGCAGTGAAACCGCTTGAAAGGCCTGTCAAATGACAGTTGATATACACGCCTGTCAAATTGACGGTAGATATACATGGCTCACCAAAATGGCAGTCAATACTGATAGGGTTGCGGCCGCCGGTTCACCGGCTATCTGGTTACGACTATTGAGATTGCCTCGTTAGTGATCTCCCTTGTGTGGTGTCCTCTTCTTAGTCGACGGGATAAAAAGATAAAAGACTTGTGCGAGCGTTTAATTATGCTTAAATCCTATTTACCATGTTTCTAAATTATGCATTTAAATTACGCTTTTAAATTACGCTTTTAAATTATGTCTCTAAATTTTGTGTTCTCGTCTTGAATAAATAAATAATGTTTTCCGCGGCAAGTAAGATTACGAATTTTTAATATTTAAATTTAAGCCTGAGTAAAAGTATAAGATTTAAATTAATTAAATAATCTTTTTAAAACCCCTTTATCGTTACGTTAGGAAGTAACTTACTCAGTATTTTATATACTGATAAAACCTGTTGTTTATTTTTCCATTACAGAGTACGGAGCATGATCATGCATCGGGGGATTACTTTGGACATTTAATTATTTATTTTACATGACTTGCATACGGGCTTGTTGACCCGAGTTTTGGCCATGTCGGCCCATATTTAAATTTCCGCTGCAACTATTTATTTTTATCATGTATGGATGATACTACCTTATTACTTTTAAGTAATTCCGGACTTACTTTTAAGACTTTTTCCAACACCTATAGTCTTGCATCTCTTTAGCAAGCTCGGAGAAACCGTGTCTTGCTAGGGAGGTGCGGCGGTGACACCTCGGCCTGGGTTATCAAATCCGGGGTGTTACAAAGTGGTATCAGAGCCCGGAAATATTTTTAAATTATTATTATTCTTTTGGCCAATATAGAGGCCCAAGATTTTTAAACAAATATTAATATTATTTTAAAATTTTTAAGTACCATTATTATTATTTAAATTTTAAGTTTTGTTTCCATGGAACAAAATTTATTTGAAACCATGGAAAATATTTACATATGCATAGAAATTTTTCCAACAAGTTTTTAAAGTCACGAAAATATTTTTCGGGGTTGGGGTAGCATTGTATAAAGCATACATGCATTCGCATACATACATACATGAATATCGCGCTAATTTTTTTTATGTGAATTAACAGTGTCAAAACTCTTACCTTCAAATTGGTCATGACCTTGACTTAGAAGCGTTTGCTTTAAACTAATTCTGCCTCAGTCTTATAATTTGATCACCTAAGTTTAGCATTCTCCTCTCTATTACCTCTTTCCAATCCTACCTTATAGATTTTCTTGAACGCTAACTTGCCTTAGATTAGAAACTCATCTTCACGTGCGTTGATAACAGAGAATGGCACCTAAGGGAAAATCGAGAAAGGAAATCCCTAACAACACTAACGCTGACCTCCCCAACACACCGAACAATAATGAGATCCCTCAGAACATAGGAGGGCGAGTGCCTCATGTTCCCAACAATATGGATGAGCGTCTAAGGACTGTCGAGGAAGTTCTCGTAGTATTAGGAAATGCTGAAGTGCAACGTGCACAAGCGGGTGTACCACCACCGGTGACCCGGGTCAACTACTTAGCCTTGGTAAACCCTTACCAACCACCCCACTACGCCGGCGAAGAGGACCCGGCTCAGCTAGAGGAATGGATACGGACGTTCGACAAGCTGTTGAACGCCGTAAAGTGTCCCGATGGGGAAAAGGTTCACGTAGCATCATACTACCTAGGAGGCGAGGCGGATGATTGGTGGCAAGTCACCCAAGGGAAACGTGCAGAGTACGACGAGCCCTACACATGGTCAGAATTCACGGATCTGCTTAGGGATCATTTTTATCCCATGAGCATGAAGGCTGCTATGTATGAGGAATTTCTGACACTGAGGCAAGGAGGAAAGACGGTCCAAGAATACTATAACCGTTTCAAGGAGTTGGCGCGGTTCGCACCGAGGCTGGTGCCAACTGATGTAGAGAAGGCACATAAGTTCGAGTTGGGACTGAACCTATCCATTAGAGAGGTGATCACGGGTGAGCACTACCCTGACCTACAAGCTGTATATGATCGTGCAGTAGCGGCTGCACGAGTTCAAGGACTGAAACGAAAATCGGTAGATGGGACTAACCAAGGACCACAAGGAGGATACAAAAGGAATAAGGACCATGTCCGTAGAAACTCGAACCAACCACATCAAAACGACAATGGACGAAACAAGGGGATAGTCTTCAACCATGGTGACTAGGCGCCACCATGTCCAAAGTGTGGTAAACCACACTATGCGGGAGGATGCCCTCAGCCAGGAGCATGCCTTCGGTGCGGTCGACATGGTCATCAGCTGCGTGACTGTCGGACGCGAATAGAAAACATAAACAGGAGAGAGGACGTGACCACTCGGCCCAAGCAACCGTAAGAAGTTTTCAAGCATCGATAACTGCATTTATTGTGGAGTTCGACTCGACGAATTGTATCCAATCAAAAATAAACAAGTTCAAATTGTTTTGAACTACGTAATGACTTGATCCCTTCACAGGGTACGTAGGCAACTTGGAAATTTCAATTCTGAGTTCAGTCAAATAATAACAAACAACAACACACATTAATACTATCACGCAACCAAACAATGTCCAAGCTCGCAAGGAGCTAACGCCCAACTTTGAGGACGAAGTTGATTCCTAAGGGGGAGTGGATGTAACACCTGAGAAATTTAATTCACATTCAAAGGAATGGAATTAATTTCTTGTGGAAGACGTTTATCCTTAAGGAAAGTAGATGGAGATACCCCAACATTAAATTGAGCCCAAAAGAAAGTGAGGGCGCAACTTCGGGGACGAAGTTGATTCTTAAGGGGGGTAGACTGTAATACCCGGGATTTTTATCGGCGTCCAAAGGAATAAAACTTAGTTCTTAATCAAATCAAGGTTGAAATATCTCCGAGAAGAAGAAAATAATTTACCACAATAAATTATTGCTCGGAAATGAAACGCCGATAGATTCAAAAAATTCAAAATGGAATAAAGGAGGGAAAGGAAGCCCGGAGACATTCCATGAATCGAGTCAAAAGAATTGGAACTAAATTCAAGAAAGAAAAGAATTTTAATTCCAGGAACCGGTGAAGTCGGAAATAATTTAATTAGATAAATTGTTACACGGGAGTCAAAAGACGACGAATTAGAAGCCAACGAATCCAAACGCAACGGACTCAAGATTTCGAATACGGGGTTAATTCGAGACGAGATAAATTTAAGATAAGAATTTATAATCCGAGAATGACCCGAAAAATTGAGCCCGAAAACGTAGGAGCACAGAAGTCCGAAAGAGAGGAGAAAAGGCCCGATCGGATCGCACGGACCCGCCCGGACCGAGGTCCTGGCGGAGGCCGCGCGCTGGCCGCGTGGTGTTTAGCCTATGAGCGCGCCAAGTCCGCGTGACCTCCCCAGAAAATGGCAACAACGCGTTCCGACGATTTTCTTGCCATATTTTCGACCCCCGACGATGGAAACTCAATCCCGGGCTATGGAAGGATATGTGGGACGACCTTATACTGCTCCCTAACCCTAAAATTCGAAAAAAGACAACCCTAGAGCAGCCTCTTCTCCTCACATTCTCTCCAACTCCTCCCAAAGTCGAAAACCCCGAAATCCCTTGTGTTCTTGAAGTTCCGACGACGAAATCCGAACAAGAAGGACTTGAGAAGGAGAAGACAGACCCCTTTGACGTTGGTAAGGTGTTGTACAGTTTTGTATTCGTCCATAATGTAGTAAATTCGAACCTAACCATCGAAACTTTCTTACGAGTTCACTTCGGGGGCGAAGAAGAAGGAGATCGGTGGAAGACACCCGCTCGTCGCAATCCTAGACAACCCGAGAGAGCCCCGTGACGATCCTAAACTCTAACACTGTAAGTTGGTTCCTTGCGTTTCAATTTTGGGTGACTAAAATCGAACAAATCAATGGATCTAAACAAAAACGTAAAAATCGGAACTTAAAAACCCCAATCCGCGCAGTTTCGGAAACCTCACAAGTTCGACCCTTTCGAGTGTTTAAAACGGTTTGGCCAAAACATGAACTTTGTTCCTAAGACCATAATCTAGATTGTGTCAAAATTTCAAGAGTTTTCATCAACATTTGACCCCCGAAAACGCGTCTGGTATTTTCTGAGTTGTTTTCAAAACCGAAGAAAACTGACAGATTTTCGTGTTCGAGTTCCTTGGCATTTTTCTAATTGAATCCTTCAAAACTAAACTTTTATGTAAAAACAAAAGTTGTAGCTAACTGTCTAAAAATCGCGTCCGTAAAATTTCACACATTTTCGTTAACGTTTGCATACTCGAAAACCCTCGGAAGCGGACTATGATTTAACGGTAAATTGGACAGATTACGTAGTCGAACTTGTTGTGCATTTTTCGATCCTTTATGGTCAAAACTAATCTTGGGTGAAACATAAAAGTTGTAGATGATGGTGTCTAGTTTATCCCTGAAAAATTTCATAATTTTTGAACTACGTTTGATATGCCAAAAAGTCGTCAAAAGTTGAATCGCCAAATCTGGAATCCTGACAGTTTTTATGACCCGACTTTATGCATATTTTTCACCCATTTAAAGAATGATTCAACTTTGCAATTCTAAGCAAAAGTTGTAGGAAATTATGTCTAGATTATGTGTATAAAATTTCATAAATTTTGGAGTTCATTTGATATGTCAAAATGGCCAAATTTCAGAACTGTTTTAAAACCCCTTCGGAGTCCGCGCGTGTACAGCATGTTGTGGTCGATCTTTGAGCATCTAAAATTCATTATTTCCCAATTCTTAAAACATGAAATTTGTTCCTTAATGTGTTTTGTAGCTCCTGTAAAAATTTTGGATCGATTGGTTTTGAAATGAATTTTTAATCGGCGTTGCACGAACCTGCGACGGAACCAGTTTTAAGACAGAAATTATTCTTTGCAATGAACTCGAATTTCGACTCACTTCGGAACCTTGTTTCCAAAATCTCAAAACATGAAAGTTGTTCGTGTGTGTGTTTTTGAACTACTGTAAAAATTTCAGAATTTTTGGTGAAAAGACGAATTTTTAATTAAGAAAGGCGAAAACTGCCACGAATAGGATTTTTCGAACTTGAGAAAACTTGAACTGTGAAAACGCGATATCGATCATTTGATAACATTGAAATACGAACTTTCGAAAAATCCCGTTCACTAGGCTGAGCCGATCTTCATGCTATCATTATCTTTGAGACTGCCTCGTTAGTGGTCTCCTTACTATCTGAGATTGCCTCGTTAGTGATCTCGCGCGCTGTATTTTTGGATCGCCTCGTTAGTGGTCCTACTATCTTTTTGAGACTGCTTCGTTAGTGGTCTCCTTACTATGCCAAAACGGCAGTTGTGCACATGGCCTGCCAAATCGGCAGTGGGAAATACACGGCCTGCCCGAGTGGCAGTGAAACCGCTTGAAAGGCCTGTCAAATGACAGTTGATATACACGCCTGTCAAATTGACGGTAGATATACATGGCTCGCCAAAACGGCTGTCAATACTGATAGGGCTGCGGCCGCCGGTTCACCGGCTATCTGGTTACGACTATTGAGATTGCCTCGTTAGTGATCTCCCTTGTGTGGTGTCCTCTTCTTAGTCGACGGGATAAAAAGATAAAAGACTTGTGCGAGCGTTTAATTATGCTTAAATCCTATTTACCATGTTTCTAAATTATGCATTTAAATTACGCTTTTAAATTACGCTTTTAAATTATGTCTCTAAATTTTGTGTTTTCGTCTTGAATAAATAAATCATGTTTTCCACGACAAGTAAGATTACGAATTTTTAATATTTAAATTTAAGCCTGAGTAAAAGTATAAGTTTTAAATTAATTAAATAATCTTTTTAAAACCCCTTTATCGTTACGTTAGGAAGTAACTTACTCAGTATTTTATATACTGATAAAACCTGTTGTTTATTTTTCCATTACAGAGTACGGAGCATGATCATGCATCGGGGGATTACTTTGGACATTTAGTTATTTATTTTACATGACTTGCATACGGGCTTGTTGACCCGAGTTTTGGCCATGTCGGCCCATATTTAAATTTCCGCTGCAACTATTTATTTTTATCATGTATGGATGATACTACCTTATTACTTTTAAGTAATTCCGGACTTACTTTTAAGACTTTTTCCAACACCTATAGCCTTGCATCTCTTTAGCAAGCTCGGAGAAACCGTGTCTTGCTAGGGAGGTGCGGCGGTGACACCTCGGCCTGGGTTATCAAATCCGGGGTGTTACAGTTACCCCCACCGAGACTGCAAGGATGGTGCGAGAGGCACGCGAGCGATGGGCTCTAGACTTGGCAGGTTCGTGTAATTCAACGTCTTTATTTATTCTATATATGTACTTAACTTTGAATCTATGTTATGCAGCAGCACAATCCTCAAGCCCTGAAGATCCACCCGTCCATACACCAGGATCTGACTCTGCGATACCAAAGACTCCCCCACCACAGACTCCTGGTATTAACATATAACGTTACGCACAGTTAATCATTAAATTTAATTCCATATATGTTAAAATTTTAGGATCAGGAGCTGAGGCACACGGTACACTTGCTCAACAAGCCCCACAAGCCCCGCAGCCCATAGAGAACAGGACAGAGCTTAAGCCCAAAAATGGCGTGTAAGTTGTCTCGTATGACTGTTTCATAGTTGTCTTAATTTTCATAACAGTTTCCCAATTAGTGACTAATTAATTTAAATATTAAGTATCACTATCCCGGGTGCACTGGTGAAAAAGATGTGGGATTGTTATTCCATGCGGGCAGATAAAGAAGGAATCTCGTGGATGAAAGTTACCAAAAGGACAAATTACTTTTACTGGGGTGAATTTCAAGTAAGTAATGAATTGAACTCAATTACATATATAAATGTTCGGTACTTATATTTATTACTAACGGTCTGAAATGACTTTGAAATGTGTTAATCAGAAAATTGCTCGATGGGATCCTGCTCACGAAGTGCAAGTCAAGAAAGAGTGGGAGAGGAAGAACGTACAAAGGTAAAAATGGTAACGGCACTTTGTACATGAATACTAAGAAGACATTTAATTACAATGAATTATTATTTAACGGTATACTTGACACTAATGATGTTGTAGGTACAAAGACTACAATCTGGACATCAGAAGTGGTAAAAAAACCTTTTCCACTTGACAGAGAACTTGCTGAGGCCTGGCAGATTATTGGAGCTTCGCGAAATTCAAGGAAACGCAAAAGAGGAACAAGTTGAACAGGCGGCGAGGTCAGGCAGACGGTCCAGCTCTTCCGACGCACACATCAGGTCGACATCACACGATGCGACACTGGTGATGAGTGATTTTCACTACTCATATTTTACCACAAGCGGATGGTTGTCATCAAGTAATAAAAACCGGTGAATACCGGGTCGAACCCAAGGGAATTCAGAATATTATTTCATTCTGGAGAAAACTTAGTCATTTTAAGTTCATTAATAATATATATATTATATTTTGAAAAGAGTTTGTTTAATTCTAATAGTGATTAAATTAAAAATAGTGACATTAAATTTAAAATAAAGCAAGTTAAAAATTTAAAATAATAAAAATAAAAATAAGATATATGCTTGTAATGATTTAGAACATGCCATCTTTATATAAAAACGAAATTGCATAATGATTTAGCATTTCCCAATGTCTAAAAAGATCAATTTCAGCAGAATTAATAATTTTATAAAGATTAAAAATATAACAATTTCCTAATTTTCATAATTTGTAAAAACAGACTTCATGGAAGCAAATTAAATTATCTAACATTCTGCAATCATCAGTCTAGGCATAAATTTGAGTCTTTCCCAAGCATACAAATTTTCCTATTGTGATCATACGACACATTTCATTTCCCAAATCAGCGTGTAGATGCCAGAATCTATTTTAATGTGATTTATTCCCAAGACCGGTACTAAAATCTAATTTCCACTTTTTATCTCCCGATTTAGCAAAGCAGAAATCAAACAGATTAGATTCTAACATTTAATTATGCAGAATAGTGTAAATAATCTAATAAACATGGTAAAATATTGATAAAACATGGTAATATGGATTTTAATACTAAATTTAGAATGTAAGCAGATTAGGATATTGCCAGATTACTGTAAATGGAATAATAGCAAAGATCGATCAATTCTGAATTGCAGATTAATGACATAGACATCAGATTAAAGAGAATACAGAATCATCGATTCATTTTATGTAGTAAAACAACAATCCTAATTCAAATTCTAACATCATTACAGATTTATCCAGATTTAACATATAAACATCGATCATTATTATTGCTTCCATAAAAATATAGATTCGTACTTCAAAGTAATTCCGAACTCCTGTTCTAGAACACTTCTAACACGAACAACATAGAAATCCATTTACAAACATGAAAAAAATAGGAAATTATGTTTAAAAGGAAATCCTAAACATTAAAAAGCAAGAAAAAGGAAAACAACACCTAGAATGCGAAGAACACAGTCAGAGAAGACGCTCTGATCACTTCCTCCGGCATGGTTCGGTGTTATCGGCCTTCTTCTCCAAAGTTGCAGAGCTTTTCTATCGAAAATATGAGTCTGGAATGAGTCTGGATTAAGAGAATGACGAAAAACGGCATTTAAAACCGAGTTCGGGAGGTTAGAAAACTGCCCAACCGCGACTGTGGCGCATAAAATGGCGCTCGGAAGAGGTTTTCGGCGCCACCAAAGAGAGCTGGCGCATCCTGACATTTTCCAAATTTTCTGCTGCGGCGCAAAAAGTGGCGCTTGGAAGGCATTTTATGCGCCACCAAGAAGGTGCGGAGCATTCTGAAGCTTTTTCACCTCTGAAATTTTTCTAAGTGTTGAAGCGGTGCCTGGTGCGGTGCTCGGAAGGCAGTTTAGGCTCCGCCATGCCTGTGCGGAGCATTTTGGGAAGGTTTCAACTGAATTTTTTCTAAGTCTGAATCTTGGCACATATCACATTAAATATTCCTTATTTTCCAAAATAAAGCTTCCGAACATCGCTTTTCATTATTTAAATGCCTGAAACAACATTGCAATGCATTAGGTTTGCCAAAGTCTTATTAAAAACACATAAAAACATGATAAATTTAACCTAAATAAGCCAAATCTAACCATGATCACTTGAAAAATAAAAACACATGAAATACACCTAAAAGTGCAATGAATTAAGGTAAAATGCACTCATTTTGGACATATTTTAGTACAATTTAAGCTCATTTAAATGTGATTTTACAGGGTGCATCAACATCCTCACACTTAAATATTGCTCGTCCCTTGAGCAATGAAATTAATTAACACATCGACATGCCAATCAAGATAATAAGGATGAAGTCACTATAGTTCTGCCAAATCATAGATTTCAACAACGCAATGAACTAAACGGGTTCAAAGTTTAATGTGCTAGAACAAGGTAAATTGTCATGCATCAGTTGTCAAAACCAGATATCCAAAGCACTTATAGTACAAAAGGCGGATCAATCACACATAGTAACTCGAAATGGGAGAGTGAATAATGTAAATACGCTTTTCTATTCTCGTCTTCAAATATGCTCAATTAATGACTCGGTTTCACAATTATTCTAGACACTTTGGCTGAGTTGTAGACGGTTGAATTCCAAAAGCTACTCATGTCTAAGAATACGTGCCAGTCTTATAGCCAAGAGTTTATAAATATTCTGTTTAATACCCTTTATTCAGCATTTTCTCTTTTTTTTTTCTTTTTTTTGATCTTGCATTTTCTAATTTTTTTCTTTTTGCAAGATAACTTTATATATATATATATAGGGGTCTTACTCTGACTTTATTTATAATTAAGCATTTAAGGAGACATGGAACGAGCATATTCTTATATACATAATGATGACTCTCCACATAACAAGTAAACCAGTCTAATTAATCAAAAAGCTTTCTGCAAAGTAAATAGAATTGTCACCAATGTTCGAACAACTAGCATGACAATTTAACAAAGTCTAGGACTTTAAACTAAGAATCATGATGCTCATTAAGTTGTAAAATCGGATCTAAGCAGAACAGTTAGACTTATTCGGATTTCTCTTAAGATTGGCTGTGTTGAGGTAATTCAAATAATAGCACACTGTGAAAACACAATTTAATATAACATATTCAACATAAAGCATTTACCATATTTATTCTAAAGCATAAGCAAATATTAAAAATATAACTAAGCTCTTACCAATTTATTCCCATGCAAATTAGTAAACATAAAACATGAAAAGATCACACCTGGAATGTTTAGGGCTTTGATTTTCACTTCATCATCACGGCTGTCATCTTGCTCCTTTGTTGGCATATCCTGCTTCTAATATGTATATATAACAATTACTCAAAAAAATATGATTGTTAGTGCATATGGGAATTCCAAAGTAATCAGAATCATAAAACATCATTTATAACTCAAATTATAACATTTTAACAACAATTTCCAGCAACTTTAATAAGTATGGACAGATTTGATCGATAATAAATTTCAAAATTCACCAAAAGCAAAACATCATAAGTTCTAGAGCAGAATTTACAGCAAAATGCCAACAGCTATATCAAAATACACCCTCATTCTTCAAGATAACTCAACTCTGGATAATGTATTAAATAAATGATTTATACATTAAATAAACTAAATGGACCCGTTGATGAAGAATTTCGAGAATGTGATCATAATAGAAACTTCTCCATCCTCACACTTAAACTGAACTACCAGTTTAGTTTAAGTGCATAATGAAAGATATAAAATGTGGGATTAAAACTTTTTAATTTCAAAAATAAGAATATAGCATGCATTTAAAAAGTTAGACTGAATTAGATCATACCTTTTAAATATATAAAAATTTTCAGCTTTTTTAATATGATCTATACATCATAATTTATTGATTTTAATGCCTGCATGGTGTAAAATCATAAAGATTCGACACTTCAACAACATTAATTCCACTTCTTCATCAATTATCATGGTTATTTACTTTCATATTATCAAATCAACAGCTCACAACATTCCAGTTTACCATAATTTAAGTAAGAGCTATTTTATTAGAATTAAAAACATGCATAAGCATAACTTAAACATAAATATAAACTTAACCACATGCTTACCATATTCACTATAAATAAAACACCTAAGTAGTGCATAACAGAGCAAGCCAATATTCATAACAAAAACATCCAACCAAGTAGCAAGGTATTTCTTATACACTATTTGTGGAACATGGTTACACAAAAACTTTGGGTTAGTGTTAAATATATGCATTACTCCCCATCCTCACACTTAAGTTTAAACCAAAAGTTTAACTTAAGTGCAATATATAAAGCAAACATATATCAACCTAGAATGTGGGATCTAAACAACACCAATATATTTTATTTTAAAAGCTATAAGTTCTAAGTCTCTTACAAATTTAAGAAAATCACCTTTTAGAACTTAAAACTTATTATTAAAAAGAACACATTTTTAAGTTATAAAAACTCCCTTTTTGTTCAAAATTTCAGATTTAATGCTTAAAGTTCACCAAATTAGCAAACTAGTTCTTATTAATGATTTGAAATAATGATCAAGAACTTTTAGTTTATTATTTTAAATAACATAAGTTTGCATTTTTAGTTAAAAATTCATTGGATGAGTTTTTATGATAAAAATGTTTCTTTTTCAAAAATTTAAAAAACATGAAGTTTCAAGCTTTAATGTTACCAAATTTTATAAATGTAGATTAAAACAACATGGTTAACAATATTCATAGATCAACTTAAAAGATTAAACATGTTATTTTAACGCATTTTTATAAGAAAATTTCAGATTTCAGATACTGTAATAAGATTTTCCAAAGAGCTGTAATCTAAAATTTTACAAACACTCTATAAATTTGGCATAGGGCTTGAAAATATGTTCTAACACTCGTATTGTGCATTTTAAACAATGATTTATACACTTAAACCAATTTTAATCCCACATTCTACATAACCCAAAATTTAACTAACAACACAAATACTAACAATAACACATACCAAATCACAAAATTGGACGGATTATTGAACTAGGATAGCTATACTTACCCCAAATTGAAGCTTTGAAGCACTTTAACAAGAAATCCCCAAATTTGAGAAGCTATGGTTCTTGAGCCTCAATTTCAGCTTCAATTATCGAGTACATTTCAGCTTCTATTTTCACCACATAACATTTACTACTTAATTATTAAATTAGAAATATGGTGGGCATATTTTATTAACAAAATTAAAAACCTAAACAAATAAGCATAACGTGACATAAAATGAAAATAAAAACATGCATATACCATAAATATGATAATAAAGACAAACAAAAACAGATTATTATTATTATTATTATTATTATTATTATTATTATTATTATTATTATTATTATTATTTATTTATATATATATATATATATTTTTTTAAAGAAACTGTGGTGGAAGGGAAATTGAGGATGATGACTGGTGTTGTGAGATTCAATAAAGAGAGGAATGTGAAAGAGAGAATAGGAAGGAGATGACTATTTTATTTTATTATTATTTTTATAATAAGGTTTAAATTAAATGGGTAGGTTTTTAACCCAATTAGAGGATCAAAGATTAATTTTAAGCGAATTGAGGATGAATTGGAATGGATTTTAAGCATAAAAATTTGTAAAAATCCGAGTTTGGCAAAAACCCAGTGGTTCCCATTTTATGCTATATATGGTAATCAAACAAGTGTTTACGCGTCATTGGTGAAAATGATGCCCAAAATGTCTTGCTTGTGTTACTTTTGGTGCTTAACTGAGTTTTTGAAAACCATTTACGATGGCATCTAAAACTCAGTATTTGTACAGACTTTGTAGCAAAATACATTGCGTGATTTGTTTAAATAAAACCTAATATTGCATCCATATTCCTATTCATCTGTTTAGTAAAACTACCCTAATTAGTTCTAATCATCCCCTATAAATATCTATGAAATTCTGTTCGTTTTCGTCAACCCCTCTATCAATTTATTTCAGCCTTTCTCCTATTCTACTTAAATCACCACAAAAATTCTTTCAGTTATTGATCACTCTAATTCTTAAGAGTCACTCCAAAATTACATATAATGAAAATCATGCAAGAATCATTTTTATATTATTTTTTTTTAGTTGTAAGTAAAACATATAAACTAAAATAAAAGAAAATCAAATATATTAAGCAAAAGACATAAATAACTATTGCTAAGCATGCAAAGGCAGTATGCGAATTCCCTTTCCTAATTAGCTTTCAAAGACAAATGCACCATTTTCTAAATTAAAGGTCTAAATGGTGGGTGCACTTCCATGATCCTGTCATTCACGAGTTATAAGGTCAAATTGCACATCTTTATACAACAATTTAAATAAAGGTAATGCAATCATAAGAAAATTATTGATTAACATTCTAATATATCAGCATTCCCTCAAAAAAAAACTCATTAAAGTTGTATTGTTGTCAAGAAGTGGAATTTAATCTCAAACTTTAGCTCTAGCATCCGTTCTCAACACTTGATGTAATGCAATTAATTAAAAGTAATCTAATTTATTATTAAGAAATACGTACCTCAAGTGTGTTGGTAATACCTTTAAATAACGTGTAGGTGGTTTTTCAATCGAGGGTAGCCATTTGAAATCCTCAATTATATATGTTGTATACAACGCGCCGCCATCCTCACACTTGTTCTCTTGCAAATCTTCCTCTTTGTCTGATGAGAACTCAATATTCTTTCAACTTTCAGGATCACACACTGATTTAGCTTGATTCCCTTGCACAACATAGAATAGCAAAAAGTTATAACAATATTTAAAAAGTAGAAATAACATAAATATATTCAAATGAACTTAAAACAACATAATTTTCACAATAATTCCCCGGCAACGGCGCCAAAAACTTGATGGGTGATTTTCACTACTCATATTTTACCACAAGCGGATGGTTGTCATCAAGTAATAAAAACCGGTGAATACCGGGTCGAACCCAAGGGAATTCAGAATATTATTTCATTCTGGAGAAAACTTAGTCATTTTAAGTTCATTAATAATATGTATATTATATTTTGAAAAGAGTTTGTTTAATTCTAATAGTGATTAAATTAAAAATAGTGACATTAAATTTAAAATAAAGCAAGTTAAAAATTTAAAATAATAAAAATAAAAATAAGATATATGCTTGTAATGATTCAGAATATGCCATCTTTATATAAAAGCGAAATTGCATAATGATTTAGCATTTCCCAATGTCTAAAAAGATCAATTTCAGCAGAATTAATAATTTTATAAAGATTAAAAATATAACAATTTCCTAATTTTCATAATTTGTAAAAACAGACTTCATGGAAGCAAATTAAATTATCTAACATTCTGCAATCATCAGTCTAGGCATAAATTTGAGTCTTTCCCAAGCATACAAATTTTCCTATTGTGATCATACGACACATTTCATTTCCCAAATCAGTGTGTCCATGCCAGAATCTATTGTAATGTGAATTTATTCCCAAGACCGGTACTAAAATCTAATTTCCACTTTTTATCTCCCGATTTAGCAAAGCAGAAATCAAACAGATTAGATTCTAACATTTAATTATGCAGAATAGTGTAAATAATCTAATAAACATGGTAAAATATTGATAAAACATGGTAATATGGATTTTAATACTAAATTTAGAATGTAAGCGGATTAGGATATTGCCAGATTACTGTAAATGGAATAATAGAAAAGATCGATCAATTCTGAATTGCAGATTAATGACATAGACATCAGATTAAAGAGAATACAGAATCATCGATTCATTTTATGCAGTAAAACAACAATCCTAATTCAAATTCTAACATCATTACAGATTTATCCAGATTTAACATATAAACATCGATCATTATTATTGCTTCCATAAAAATATAGATTCGTACTTCAAAGTAATTCCGAACTCCTGTTCTAGAACACTTCTAACACGAACAACATAGAAATCCATTTACAAACATGAAAAAAATATGAAATTATGTTTAAAAGGAAATCCTAAACATTAAAAAGCAAGAAAAAGGAAAACAACACCTAGAATGCGAAGAACAGAGTCAGAGAAGACGCTCTGATCACTTCCTTCGGCATGGTTCGGTGTTATCGGCCTTCTTCTCCAAAGTTGCAGAGCTTTTCTATCGAAAATATGAGTCTGGAATGAGTCTGGATTAAGAGAATGACGAAAAACGGCATTTAAAACCGAGTTCGGGAGGTTAGAAAACTGCCCAACCGCGACTGTGGCGCATAAAATGGCGCTCGGAAGAGGTTTTCGGCGCCACCAAAGAGAGCTGGCGCATCCTGACATTTTCCAAATTTTCTGCTGCGGCGCAAAAAGTGGCGCTTGGAAGGCATTTTATGCGCCACCAAGAAGGTGCGAAGCATTCTGAAGCTTTTCACCTCTAAAATTTTTCTAAGTGTTGAAGCGGTGCCTGGTGCGGTGCTCGGAAGGCAGTTTAGGCTCCGCCATGCCTGTGCGGAGCATTCTGGGAAGGTTTCAACTGAATTTTTTCTAAATCTGAATCTTGGCACATATCACATTAAATATTCCTTATTTTCCAAAATAAAGCTTCCGAACATCGCTTTTCATTATTTAAATGCCTGAAACAACATTGCAATGCATTAGGTTTGCCAAAGTCTTATTAAAAACACATAAAAACATTATAAATTTAACCTAAATAAGCCAAATCTAACCATGATCACTTGAAAAATAAAAACACATGAAATACACCTAAAAGTGCAATAAATTAAGGTAAAATGCACTCATTTTGGACATATTTTAGTACAATTTAAGCTCATTTAAATGTGGTTTCACGGGGTGCATCAACTGGATCACTTGGTATGCGTTGCATTGATATATATATTCTAAATACATTCACATTTACCTATTTTTTCATAATTAATTAAACTTTTTATTTAAATGTAGATACAAGAACAGGGTAGGGAAATCGACTATCCAGAGTTGCGCGAGCATACGCACACAAGGAAACATCAGAAAGATGCCTGGATTGATCCCAAATCAAAGACGGTCCATGTAAACTGGCAAAATTTTAAGTGTTTTACAAATATTATAACTGCATACATGATAATTAATTAGTCCATTCACTTTTACGTAATTGTTGTCACTTCAAAAAGGAGGAGTAAAATGCTATCAAAGAGATTCTTACACAAACTCAAGCCCCCTTCGATCCAAACCGCTCCTTTTATGAGGTTGCTGGTGGGCACGATAGGCGGAAGGCCGTTTATGGACTAGGTAAAATAGTTTTACTACTTGTTTTCATCCCTAATACGTCAAAGTTAATTTAACAAGTTATGTGTACATCATAAATACGTTTTAGGATCACTGGCTAAATTCATTCAGCCTATGGGGAAGGGCGGAAGCAGTACCCTACAGTCAAGCTCGAATGAGATCACTCGGGAGGAGTTTGAAGAGCTCAAGGCAACTCTGGAACGCTATGGACAGAAGTGGGAGACTGTCGTGGAGGAGTTACACAGGATGCGGGGAGGTCGTAGACCTCCATCTCTGGGCTCGGGAGATGATGACCATGGAGGAGGTCATGGATTCGGAGGTGGTATCACAGTTAGTTGAGTGGTTTCACTTGTTAGTACATTTTGCATTTATGTGGATTGTCATATATTAGTTAACACTTTTGGATGGTGTCTTAATTACTTGGTTACATTTTGTGTAGTTTTTGGCTTTTGAATACTGTTGGATGTTCTCTTACTTAACTTGCTATGTTGGTATTGCATTTTTGAACTTATGAATTGTTGCTTTGAATGTACATAATGTAGTTGCTATCTTAACTTCAATGGAGAAGTCTTAATTTAAAGGTTTTAATGAGTTTCTACGGTGTATTGGATGGTGTATTTTTTGAATGAGTTTTTTTTTTTGAATGCTTTGTGGTGTTCATAGGAAAATTTGTATTACAGCAGGTTGGATTGCTGCCATTTAAATCGGCCTGTTGGCCAGTATTAGACCTAGCGACCATCAACTCTGGTAGCTATATCGGTCTCTACAACCAGCGACCGTCTCCGACGGTCGTTAACACGGTAGTTAACTGAACCGTTATGTGGCCCGGTTTGGGGTGTAACGACCGCAATAGACAGTTGTTAAGACGGTTGTAAAGTTATAACGACCGTTCAGCCGATCGTTAACGCGGTCGTGACATGGACGACCGCATCCGATGATCGTCGCTGCACAGTTAGTAACGAGTAGTTTAGCAACCGACCATCTGCGGTCGCAACTGACGGTCGCTATAGGGCTTTTTTCTTGTAGTGCATGTATGTTTTCTATATAATTGCAAATATGTCCAATTATCTAATATTGTAGACAACATGGTGTGTTAGGAGTCACACAGAAGGTCATGTTATCGGTTCCTTATACGATATAAATAGTATTCACAACTGACATAGTTGGGGACATAACTATTTGTTTAAATTGTACTGTAAACTTGTAAATAGATTATCTTGACTATTAGTTTGTAGTAGTGCGCTTCATCGCATTGAATGGATCACAGTTGAGATGTATTCTTCTGTTCTGACATAAGAAGAATCAAGATCTCGGTGACTCTGATTAATTTTTAACCCCAGTAGAGATAAATCAGACACATGGAATATTTGTTGGTCGCTTTGATTTACCATGACTGAGAGTCCTATTTGATTCAATATGCTTTGTATTTTGGGCGCCAACATTATTTGCATGGTGTCTATATAATCTCACTAGGGCATTGTTTCGTAGTTATATAGGTTGATGACGTCCCCTTAAGGAATTCAATAAGGATTATTTAAAATCCTATAGGTGGATTTATTTCGTAAAATGATAAAGTTTGAGTGTACTACTTAAGGATTAAAAAAGATTAATTAATTAAAATTGTTAGAAGTTTTAATTAATTAATGGACGTTCAAAATCTTAAACGCAAGATATAAATTAAGTCTAATAGAAGCCCATATTTAATTTGGATCGGGCAGGGAGTGCAATTTTAGTATTTTGTGGAATTAATTAATATTTTATAGGCCAAATTATGTTCTGAGCTGAACATAAGAATTGAGTCTGTGAAGGAACCTAGTGCTGATATATTCTAGTGGATCCCGAGTATGGCCCAAGGACCAACTAGGAGAACATATAAATAGGTCTGCAAAAAACGTTAGCCACCATAAGAATCATAATTCTCTTCCAAAAAGAGAGAGGGGGCGGCCAAGAGGGATTTTTGGAGATCCAAATTTTCTCTACATCCGTTCGATAGATCTCCGTCCATCCAGTGTTCATAAGGGTTCGGGAACAGTCTAGAAGATTCCTAGCATTGAATCCGTTCATGTGCAAGCAGGGAGATCTATACATGTGCTTGTTCGTGTGCTTGGGCGATTGTTCGTGGTTGCATATTGCATATCTACGGACAAAGACGAAAAGAACCAAGTTTCCAATCATACGTTGTTGCGGATTTGCTTTGGAAATGGTATTTTTTTCGTAATCATTCTTGTTGATACATGTCTGGGATTATAATGCATATGTGTTGGTACTCAATAACGATCCGTGGCACGGATCACCTTCGTAGGTGTGTTCCATCAACTAAATCTTTGATGGACGGAGTTTCTTCAGTATAACTAATCAAGAGTTCAATTGTTTTAAGATATGGAAGCAATTCAATTTCCAAGAATGCAACAAACCAAAGATGATGAAGACTGGTAGTGCCTCGATGAGTTTGCTGTAATAATTTTGTGTTGTCGAGAGATAGAGTGACGAGGAGAATGAGAATGGAGGAATGGTTATGGTGGCTTGCCTCTGGGGTTTGGCTGTTTGGACTTTGGAGAAGAAAGGGCAGTGCATGGCACTATGGCAGCGTTTGCCAATGAGTAAGAGAAAAATATTTTTATTTTCTATAATTTGGCCTCGAGCTTATCAAACTCTAGCAACTTTGGCCCGAAACTTTTAAACTTTATTATATTGCCCAAATAATTTGGTGGAGTAATTAAGAGCAGCTGGTGGCATGAGGCATGGATGCTCAGATAAACCAAATTACAAAATGGGTCAACCCAAACTAGAGAGATCATTCTCAAGTATGCCCATGCTCCACCACCCCAAAATGATTAATTGTTGGAACTAGAGAGATCATCTCCTAACCAACCAAGAATGAAAATTTAATTGTTGGAAAATTTGAGGAAGAAAGAGGGCATGATTTCAACCTAACTTGGAAAAATATCTATTTCATTCCATTATTGATATGTTCTTAAAGGGTGCAAAAATGTCAATACTGTTATATATACTCCCTCCGTATTTTATTTGTTGCTACGGACCCACAGTACACGTAATTCAATGCACATTTTAAATTATTAATAACTCAAGTTCGATACATGTAAAAATTCTAAAAGTTTAATATTTAAAAACTACAGAACGAGACGAATCTAACAAGATCTCACTTGACTATATTTTAACTTGTATAACTATGATAAAATTTTAAGTCAAAGTGTGTGTAAACAGTAGCAAAACTATTAATGGAGCAACAAAAAAAAGGAGGGAGAAATAAGATTGTGGATAGCATGGATGGTACATAAAATGTTACTAATGCTGAGTGTAGTTTAATTTACGAAGGCTGTGGAAACTATGAACTATGATATCCATATGGAATTTACAGTATTTGTTGAAATCATTTTCAACAATCATCTGGCAAATTAGCACACCGTACAAAATTGCAACTATCCCGGCTACGTAGTACTTCTAGATCTTGCAAAAGCATTATCAGCAGCGAAATACGGACCAGCATAAACACAATCCATTAATTCACATCTTCAGTAATATTACAAGCTGACTTCAGTGCATGTTTGTCCACAAGTCTATGATTTTGCACGTGTCCTAAGAAAGAAACTTCAGCAGAGTTGCACAATATTACAACGAATACATGCCGAAATCAACTATGTTTCAACACTAGAGGAAGAAAAAGAAAAAGAAAAAGAAAAAGAAAAAGCAACATACAGACAGGATTCATCTATAGCTAAAATCTACAGATACAACATTCATCTTTCTCTCTTATTTAACTTTTGTTGGTCTACTTTGCGGGCGAGTCACCAGATCTCAACTCCCTCTCAAGCTCATCAAATTCCCATTCCCCTATATCCTCCGTCGAGTAGTCCTGATTTACCTTTCCAAATTCAGACTCCAGTTTAGCCAATTCTGATTCATGATCCAGCATCTGCTCAGAAATTGATGGGGGAGAGTCAGGCTTTGGATGCTTCCCGGATTCCAGTTCTTCCTTGACTGCTGCTTCTGTAGAAGGATTTTCAGCACTCTCGTGAAATTTCTCTTCAGAAGAAACATCTCTCTCTTTGGCAGGATTTTCCAGTTCTAGAGTAGGTCTTTCAATGTGTTCAAATTCATGTCTCAGCTTCTCAATGTTGTCGAATAGCTCTTTAACCTTCTTCTTCTCTTTGCTGAATGGATGCAGTAAGAGTAATCATTACCATTAGCAGATATGAAATAAGAGCCAACCCAAAATAAAATTATACAGTACTATAAGACTAGGTTTGCACCGTCCAACCTGAATAATTTTCCTTCATGAGCGTAGAATTGCTGTTTCATGTTGTCCACCACACTGAAAGTGGTTATTATCTGACCAAAAAAGAGAGACGGTGAAAAGAGAAGTACAAATTTTCTTCACCAACCTATATTAATATGCTGCTGTATAATGGCTGACCTTAATGATTCAAACTACAGCAATTTGAAGTAGTATAAATTAGAAGTAATAACCAAACAATAAGCCAATCTTTTTCCAAAAATAATTGTATATTGGATATCAAAGCAAAATTAGCAATAACAAATTTTTTAGTTCTGGTTCCATTATCCTCACTTTTCCACCTAGCTCCAACACAAATTGATAGAGAGCAAGGAAGTGGGCTTAGCCCAATTATGAGCCTAAGTTTATTAGGGATTATTAGTAGTTATTATTTGTTCTAGGGTTTCTTATGTTAGTATTTAAGAAATAGATATTAGGGTTTTTGCATTATTGAGAAGTTTATTAGAGATTTGAGCCTGAGGCTGGCCAGCGGGTTCTCCCGTTTGGAGAATTTTCTTATTCTGTTCTATTATTCAAATTGTGTTTCTATCAATTGGTCCGACCTGCCGGATTCTTTCCTCACAAGATGACTCGATCACAATCTGAGAGATTGGATAAGGTAGAATTTGATCAAGCGGAGATGAAAGCACAACTAGCGGCGGTGAATACGCAATTGACAGACATCACGGCTGCGCTTGCCGATATCACACGTGCGATTCGACAATTTACCACCAAGAAGGACGATGATGTTTCTTCCAAATCCGAAGAGGAACCAGTAGCTCCAGTCGCGTCCTCAAGTGGGAAGCACTTGTCGCTGCAGTTGCCGAATTTTGAAGGGACTGATCCAATCGGGTGGTTGGCTCGAGCTAATCAGCAGTTCGAGTTACATGGGATAGACGCCGGACAGAAAGTGGCCTTTGCGGTGGTGGCCATGGCAGACTCGGCTTTATATTGGGTGACTTGGTATCGTTCACGCAAACCGGGGCTAACATGGGAGGAGTTTTCTCAAGCACTTGTTGCTCGGTTCGATACTCGCTTTAAAGGGGGACCCTTTGAGCGGCTGGCAGATGTGAAACAATCGGGCTCTGTTGAAGAGTATATTACTCTATTTGTGCAATTGGCAGGCCAAGTCCCAGGACTTAGTGAGGAACATTATCTAGGGTATTTTATGAAAGGGTTGGCAGATTCTATTCGATGTGCTTTGCGATTACTCCGTCCAAGGGATTTAGAAACGGCAATGGAGCTTGCTAGAGACATTGAGGATAACCTTGGCTTACAAGGGGGTTACACGGGTATTGTCCCTAGGCCATCTGACCGACCGCCCACGACACCAACACAGTCGGAAGCATCCGGGCAGTCTACAGCTCTCTCTGGTTTCACTCGCCTATCTCCACAAGATTATGCTGATTTACGAGCAAAGGGATTATGTTTCCGCTGTAAGCAGCCATACACCCCACGCCATGATTGCCCGTTGAAGCAGTTGAAAGTGTTGCTGGCAGAGGAGAACGAGATATTAGACTTTCGCCATGCAGAATTTTGGAAAGCCGGGGAGCAAGACAATCTAATGGGACCAATGCAAGAGGTTAAAGGGGAAGCTGGCAGATTTCAACCTTGAGGACAAGGTTGTTTCGAAGGAGGGTGGAACTGCTGATTAGCTCGAGCCAACCACCCGATTGGATCAGTCCCTTCAAAATTCGGCAACTGCAGCGACAAGTGCTTCCCACTTGAGGACGCGACTGGAGTTACTGGTTCCTCTTCAGATTTGGAAGAAACATCATCGTCCTTCTTGGTGGTAAATTGTCGAATCGAACGTGTGATATCGGCAAGCGCAGCCGTGATGTCTGTCAATTGCGTATTCACCGCCGCTAGTTGTGCTTTCATCTCCGCTTGATCAAATTCTACCTTATCCAATCTCTCAGATTGTGATCGAGTCATCTTGTGAGGAAAGAATCCGGCAGGTCGGACCAATTGATAGAAACACAATTTGAATAATAGAACAGAATAAGAAAATTCTCCAAACGGGAGAACCCGCTGGCCAGCCTCAGGCTCAAATCTCTAATAAACTTCTCAATAATGCAAAAACCCTAATATCTATTTCTTAAATACTAACATAAGAAACCCTAGAACAAATAATAACTACTAATAATCCCTAATAAACTTAGGCTCATAATTGGGCTAAGCCCACTTCCTTGCTCTCTATCACAAATGTATCTAGTTAATGCCATATGTGTGTGCAATGCTGTGAAGTAAAGCACCACATAGAAAAAATGGAGATAGGCTGGCATTTAAATCTCCATGCACCAAGATACATACTGAAAGAGTAAGGTAATAACATCTAAAATGAAACTGAAATCATATCCAATGATTGATAAAATTTTGCCACAGGCAAAACATTTGTGTCTCCAATAACAGTTTATTAGAAAATCAGACTCTCACGTTTAGACTTAAATTATGAAGAAATACAGGTGATATAACACATAGTTGTTGACATTGGATAGATTTCTTACTAATTTCGTGGAATTATGATTTTACTAAAATTTTATTTACAACTCTATAGCTGTTATTACACTATATGTAAAGCCAATTTACCCATTCAAGAGGAAACACCCAATTTAGTTCCACCATATTGTTAAAACTAGGTTTTTCCCTCAAAAGTTCTGTTTACGAGGTCAAACTATATTGCACAAACCCTTATCTATCCCTGCTGCACCCGTACACACAACACGGCACAAGTATGAGAGCAGACAGGTGGTAAATATGACAATAGTAGGTTCGTTGGTAATGACCCCCATCCTGATAGATCTACTTGCTGTACCTGAGAACTGTCTAATTTTTCTGTTCCCTTCTCATGTACACGTTACGAGGTAAAAGTAATATAATAAAATAATCTATTCTGTTAACTGTTAACCTCGTATATTTGGAAAGGATTTCATAGTGCTTCCAACCTATCCCTACACGAGAGAGAGAAAAAATAAAAATAAAAAGCTGATGTCTTAGCAATTAGCATGCAACAAAATTTTTTTTCCCTCCAATTGATGTCAAAACATCCAGATTCTTGGCCCATTTAATTGTGCACAGGAGTCGGAGAGGGATATATATATTAAGAAATCCAACTCTGCAAAGCTGTTTGAAAAAGAATCAACCAGATCAAGCCAAGGATCTTCTTGAAAAGGAAGAACTAGGAAAAGCAGCCAAACTCCTGGAGAGAGCACAATGTGCATGATGAACCAGGTTCGTGTTTTTTTTTTCTTTTTTTTTTTCGGTGTTGGGGAGAATTTAATATCCTGAAGGGTTGTAATGTAATTATCCTAAAATTATCCTAAACTTAATAGATTTCCGTGAGCTATGTTTTATCACATAAAAAGAATAAACAATAAATTTATAGAACAATATAAGTGCCCACATGCATCTTATGTACATCTTACAGCCTTTTTCTAAATGATATTGCTCCACAAAATTAGCTCATATCAACAAGTTAAATCTTTACCTTTCCTTCATAATCCAGATATTCCTCCTCAAGATTTTTCCTTGGACTCAAGGATTGAGGAACATCAATCCCCAATTCGGAAGTCTGTGATATCCTGTCAAAAATTTAGAATTAAAGCATGCATTACCGAATGCAAAAAATTCACATGTTTTGGTATGTATAGCATGAGGCAATACCCTTCACTTAAACTTTTTAGGTTCTCCACATACTTTGCAATGCGATCAATATTAGGTCTTAACTCTGTCTGTAATACAGAAAGGCAGGGGGCTTGTTAGTAAGTTTCTTACCAACCAAACAGTAGATATAGTCAGAGTTACTGTATCGGGAAAGCTAGAAGCCAGGAATACCTCATAAGTGGAAAGCAGCTGTGTAACCAAGTTAGTAAAGTAATCTTCATGTCTTTCCAGTTCATCTCTTTCAAAATGCCAATGGAAATTAGCGAAGTTAGAACGTTAGATATTCTGCTTGAATATAAAAGCTTGCAGACTGAAGAAATTGTCATAAGGAAAAGTAAAGTCTAAGTAAAAGTTGAAATGAATATCTTTAAGCACATAGGCTTCCTCCATTGAAGTAGGCGACATCAAAGTTTAATAGTTTATTAACATACTTGGCTTCCTTCTCGGTAGTCTCCACATGCAAACACTGAAGGGACCAGGTATCTTCCAAAAAATTGATCCAAGTACTGATAACATATGCTTCTGCTTTGCATGAAGAAATGGATCTCGATAGTTCTTCCTCCTGTAAAGTTGTAAAATATGCAAAATTCAAATAAGAAATAACATACAGCAATTCAAAGGACAATCTAAATGGAAATCTATATTATCAGTGTACAAAATTAGAATTATAAAGGCAAATGGAAAACAGGCCTTAGCTTTCAGATGGGCAACAACTTGATCATTAGCCTCAAAGAATTGATCCCTCTCCTCCGTTACATTATGAAGACGAGCTTTAGCAGCAGACAAAGCGATATTGACCTGTAACAAAAGTATTCCTCATTAGTGACTCACGATTAGCATGGACTTCAACATAAATAAATAAAAATAATTAAAGAAATTGAATAAAAACAAAAATAAAACAGAACAGCATGTTTAAGATTTAGATAAATGATTCATTTCCTATCAACAAAGCAAACATGAAAAGCATGTACGCCAATCTCCAAAATTCAAATCTCAGTTTACCTATCCATCATATTTCTCTGGAGTTTGATAACAACCAACTGAAAGTGTCAATTGCAGAGTGTTGGACAATAGACCCAAACTCAAAGATAACAAGGAATTGCATATCTTACATAAAGGATCTCTATATTATGAAAATCTCTTATACTTCCTCCATTCCTTAAAACATGTCACGGCCGAGGATTTGTTACTGTTCATTGAGTAACTTTGATCAAATTTATTTAGTACAATTACATATGAAAATATAGTCAAATAAGATCTTGTTGGATTCGTCTAATAATTTAGTTTTAGAATATCAACTTTTATCATTTTTACTTGGATATAATTTGACTTATTAAGGATTGAAATGTATCTTCGATTGCGTGAAATGAGGGAATGTGACAAGTATTAAGAAATGGATTGGAGATAGTATATTTAAGCTGCTAGAAATGATTTACATTTAATTCTGCATTAGTTATCCGAATACGCATTTCTCATGCAAGCAGATTTTTTCCCTTGAGATAGTTTTCAGAAACAGTTGATGATGGGAGCCGAACATGAGACCTCTTATTCTAATACTATGATCAGTGGCCATTTCACCTTAAAGGTTAATTGATAACAAAGTGTTCATTCATACAACACATCCCCTGTTCTGTGTATCTGTGCAAGCTAAAGCGATAAGTTGAATACACTTTCTGTGTTTGCAGAAATGGATGGAGGGCAATCTAACTCCTGTGAAAATATTGCAATTATGGAACACAACAAAGGGAAACAGAAAATGTAGGCATTATAAAAATTTTAGCTTAAATTGATAAATGACAAATGCAGAGAGAGAGCAAGCAAGTACATGCATCAATAAGAACAAAGTAAATAAATAACATTTTCAGTGTTGTTTCCCTCACATTGACCATGCATTAATAAAGTTGTTTCCCTCACATTGACCATGCATTAATAAACAAGAAAACAATTTATTGTGTATTTGTACGTTTGCTGTTGATAACATTCTTTGGAATTAGCATATAGTATGTTGCAACCATCTTGGACAAGAGCAACAGTAAAAAGGAAAATAAGAACAAAAAGTAAATAAATTATGAGGACAAAAGATGAATATAATGCTATTGTCTACTTAATCAATTTCCAATAGTTTGTAAGATATAATCACCTTTTTCAGTTGAGCTTCAAGTTCATCTCTCTGTTTTTCAAGATCAACTATCTCGGCTCTTACTTCCTGGGGGAAAAAACCAAATGAACCATTACTGTTAAATCACTTCTTGTATCCAGCATATCTTGCAATTTTCCTAACTCCAACAACAACTATCAGCACAATGAGAATGTCCATTTTCTTAATTTCTTGCATAGAAAACTCAAATCTCTTGAAAGATAGAACCATCTCAAACCTGGAAACATGATCTATCCTGGTAATAACATCTTTTGCTGGATCATTTTCTATTTTCTATGCTCTTAGTAAGGATAAGAGCAAGACAGACAAATCCCAAGCATGAAAATATATCATCTTTGTTTGAATGCAACACAGCAGCAAACATATGATTTCTGAATTAGATGTACGTAAAACAGCATCATTCATTGGAAAATGCTCTATGGCTTCTCTAAATATAAATATTGTTGGCAACTTTGCCCCAAAATAATATTTGAGAGGAAATGGTATATGTTAAATAGTAGCACATCGTCAATATTTTGGGATTCCCCTTTGCTTATATGCACCTGAGTTACTCCATCTATTGCTATTTAGTTTTGGGTTGGAACCTCATATCCATCTTTTAGTATGGTAGAAGAGCCATGGGTACCCAATTGGGTATCTCTTTGTTTCTGAGATGAATATCATCTCGAGGACGGGTGTAGTAATCCCACATCGTATATATGTTGGGATTTCCCCTTGCTTATATTGATTTTATATGGACCTTAGATACTCGACCCAGGTTCTGAGTTGGAACCTCATATCCATCTTCTAACAATATAAAAAGAAGTTAGATATGCATACCATTAACAGTGCTGTTTTAAGAACACTAATTTCCACACTGTGCTAGTGCTTCATTAGAAAAGTTTTCCACAGGATACAAACCACAAATATATTCAGGATTTGCATTTAATGGAATAGTTGCAACAAAAATATACTTGAATGGACTAAACTAGAAAATGATAAAAAAGAATAAAATGAAAAAAATAAATAAAATATATATTTAAATCACAATATAACTTTGATTGAACCCACAACAGTTATGTATATATACGTATACATGTAAGTCACAAAAGTTTATTCATTTCATAAGTAATTGCTAATTACACGACTTTCTACAAAGAATTGCATAAGTTTAAATGTAAAATTATAATTAGAAAGTCATTGTGGAATAATCATATTTAGAATAGGATATTTCATGTTATGTCCTTTTATTTTAGATTATAGGGTTGTGGTAGGATTACACTTTAGTTCAGGTTTATTATATTTTATTATTTTTCATTGTAATGATGTCTTATAAATAGAACACTCATTTAGTGTTATTAATGGAAAACTAGAATGTTTAGTCTCAACATTGTATCAGAGCTCCCAGGTTTTCCCCCATTCTAAAGCTGACAATTTAAACTATGCTTGAGTGTTCTCTTCAACTTGATGGTGTTATCGCCTGCATTCCTCTTTCACCTAATAGTAACTGTGCTTCCTTATTTCTATTTTCACACAGCATTTTGGAGGCTGTTAAGTTTTAGCCACCATTACGATTTGATGCAGTACAGATTCGAAGAATTATACTTATAATAGGATATTTCATATTATCTGTTTTTTAGATTATATGGTTATGCTAGTGAAATATTTTGGTTATGACTTCATTCTATTTCTTACTTACCATGGTAATAATGTTACAGCACTCTTTTATTATTGTTAAAGGAACACTAGATCTTTTAGTTTCGACTACCATCTATATGAGTGAGCTGATAATGAGAAATAGTCTAAATTAACCTTAACCTTAAATTTATTAGTAATTGAATTTTAGTTTGCATTATTACATTATCATGTTAGATATTTTACACCATCCCCCAATAATTTTAATTTATTGGACCAATAACATAAATGTATTTTTTGGTGGATTTTGTATATGTAGTTGTGCTTTGGGCTGATTTTATTGACAGAGAAGAGGGACTAATGATAATGTGATTGAATGGATTTATGTGTGTGTGTGTGTGTGTGAGAGAGAGAGAGAGAGAGAGCTTTTTAAACTTTAATTTGAGTGGATTTGGTGGAGAAAAGAGGAGAATTGAGACGAATTATTTTATTAATTTATTAGTAATATATATATATATACACTTTTTTTGGGTTGGGGGGGGGGGGGATTTCCGGGATTTATTTATTTATTTATTATTGACACCACTGACATATATAGATTCATCTATATTTTGGCCCAGAGATGCAAAAATTCTTGGAGTGGGATAACATTCAAATGCAGCCTTACTGAGCTACAGGGAGAATGATAGAAATCAAAAGTTATTCCTTTAATTATAGGGCTGGTTTTGCATTTTTTAGCATCAGAAAGATTAACTCACAGAAACTAGCTTACAAGTCAACTCTCGAAAAGGAGCAAGCTCCTTTTGTGCATGTGTATAATCTTTGCCATTCTGAAATAAAAGAGTGATAGGATTCCCTTCACTTCCAAAATACCCTCCCAGATTGATTACCCAGATCTCAATATACACTCATATGCATGTGGACATCCTTCAACCAAAATTGGTGTAAATGCTCTTCCTACTCAGTTTTCTAGTCTTACATGCTAAACGGAAAAAGATTGCTTCTAGGAGAATGTACCTTTTCAATTTCACCAATTTCGCTGTCTTTACTTACTCGGAAATTTAATGCATCCTCTTTCTGAATCCTGCCAAATAATCAAACAAACTATGAAACTAGGGGGCACCAACTAAACAACAAGAAGATAAAAATATGGAAGAGTTAGGAATTAGTTGGATTGTAAAGTGTATATAGTATAACATCAAGAATTCCTTTTATCGAAGGTGATATGTTCGATACAAGGAATTGAATCAACAGAATCTATATATCTCATGTATATATATGTGTGTGTGTGTGTGTGTGTGCATACATAAAACATCATCAGACTCGCAAGGAATCTTAAAAAAGTCAAAACTCTAACTACCTATACTGTAGTTTATACGAGTTTTAAATCTTCCTTAAGGTCATGTGGTAAACACATTTTAAATAATTTAAAAGAAACTTATATTACAAGCTTTGAAATTATTTCGCAGTTTATTAAATTACTGTGATTAAATATGTAATGAATAAGCATATATATTGCTGCAAGAATATTTTCAGTAGGGCCTTAATTCTATGCACTTTGAGAACGCTATTTCTAACTCTTCTTATGCCCATTAGTTCCCCTTTTGCGACATCACTTTGGAAAGGATAAATATCTGATGGTAAAGTGATTTACTTATTACACATTAGATTTGGTATCACTTTTGGAATAAATGAGATGAGCCAATATATGCAATCCACAAGCCATCCAAATTTTTTTTCTTCAAAATTCTTAGGTTGGGGAATGCTTCAAAACAAAAATGATGGATAAGTTTTGATATAATTATGAAATAAAGTAAAGACTAAAGAGCGCTGAAAAGAATATATGCACAGCATATCAACCGTCAAGTATTCAAGGTAACAAGGAACACTACATATAATAGGAAATCAGCTGGGAAAATAACTGAACAGATTATCTAGCTAAACGGTGTTCAAATCCACAAGGACCAGCACATGAGTGAATAATTGGAATGAAGAAAAATGTGCTCATTTTCCAACCTGTGATCAGAGATGTGCTTCTCAAATTTTGATGAGGATCTTGCCAGAGATTCCAACAAGACTTTTAACTTGTCAATCTGAAATAGTCAAAATGTAGGTTCAGACTTCAGACATGTAGCATACTAGGCCATTCAGATAATAAGACGTGTCCTTTGCAAAAAGGAAACACAAGTTTTAGAGGACATATGTTCAGTGCAGGAAAAAAAAAAGTAAGAAGGAAAAAAAAAAAAAAAAAAAAGGTAAGAAGGAAAAAAAAAAAAAAAAAAAAAAAAAAAAAAAAACCATAAAAATCATTAAGTTACATAAGCATGTAAAAGTTTCCCCATTATTAAGAACCACAAACAAGGAATGGTGCTTAATACATGTAATATACTAATCTCCACAATCAAAATTCAAAACACACATTGGATAGTTGAAACGAGACATGAACATCAAAAGGTTCTACACTTGAAAAACAACTGCAGGATATAACATAGAACTGTCTCACAGAATATAGACACATAGTAAATGGAGAAAAAGTTCCCAACTATTACCTTTTGTGAATGAATTTCAGCTGTGTCTCCTACTTTCAGAGCTTTCTTTCTCACTAGTAGAGCTTCCAGCCGGGAACAAACTCTGATATGTGCAAGTGCTACTTTAAGAGCCTAATCCAAGAAAAGTATGAAGTATACATTATCAGTTCACAGCCAACTCTTTGTTGAAGTACTGCTTTTCTATCATTTGACTTTCCCCACATCAGAATTAAACATACAACAAAACTCAAACACTGGATTATAATGCATGTAACTCATGCTTGTATCTGACTAAAGAAAAAATTGTCACCTAAATCAATGATGGATGAACATGGTCCATAGGAGCACAAAGGAGCCAACCCCTCAAAATTAATGAATATAGGCCGGCTTTATGTGTAATCATCTCATGTTTCAACAAAAGTCACAATACTTCAGACTTAACAACATGAAAATTTCCCCCACATTGTATTTATACCACATTCGTTTAAACTTTAAAATAGCTCTCCAGTGAGTTGAAAGTTCTTCATCCATCATCACATTGTCACTTATTCCAGTTATAAACATCATACGGACTTGGAAATTAGAAACCAGAATGATTCAATACATCTCATGGTTCTGGGTATTATTTTGGGAATCATTTCCCGAAAAAAATAAATAAATAAATAAATAAAAGGAATACCTTCAACTGAAAGGTATTGGATTTGTGCACTTCAGGAAGATTCTACAAAATCTTTTGAATGTTCTCTTTTCTGTGTGTGTACTTCTAATGTATGATTATAGAAATAATTATTTCTGAAGGCAATTGAGAAAAGAGATATTTTCTGTATAACTCAAAGAACTAGGGTAACAAGGAGTCAAGGACAAGTCTAAAAATAATACATATATGGGCCAAATTACACTGGGCAAGATAGTGCTATCTAAAATAGATAAAATACAAACATGTCATGACGGTGAGAAATTTCAGAGACAAGGGAACAACAGTTGGGAGTTAAACACTTAAAACTAAAATCAAATGACAAATATGACTATAAATAAAAATATTCAATATCTTAAAATATGTTCAGTTATTTCTAAGGTAGATTTCTTAGTGGAGGATAGATTATAGAATGATCTTAAGAAATCTTTAAAATTGCATAATCATTTCAAAAATTTGAAAAATTAATGAGATCATTTTATAGGCATATAATCCCTCCATTTTCCAGGTTGCACCATTAGGAACAGGCACACATGCTGATACACATTTTCAATGATTAATAACTTAAATTGCATACAATAAAAAATTATAAAAAGTTGATATTCTAAAACTACAAAATTTAAACGAATCTAACAAGATCTCACTTGACTATGTTTTTTCTTCAATAACTATGATAAAAATTTGAGACAAAGTTAAACTGTGAATAGTGCAAAAACATCAATGTTGCAGACCTATAGAAACAGAGGAAGTAATTTAAATCGAGTTCAAAGTGACCAAAAGTCAAGTTCAAGTTTGAGTCAAGAATGACTGAGTAGTTAAACTTAGGCTTAAATTGAGTTCAAAGTGACCAAAAGTGAAGTTCAAGTTACTTCATTAATTAAATATTTATTTTCATTAAAAAAAATAATTTAAATATTTGGGTAAATATTAGTATATTCTAAACTATGAAAAACTTAATTCATTAAATGTATTGTTTTTAATAAATTGGGTGTTTAATTTAACTTATTGTAACAAATGGCATATACATATAATTATTTTTGTATTGTCCTTATCGATTAGCTCATAGAGTATTCGAGCCTACAAACCAACAAAACGAGAGATTGTTTGAGGTGATCAAACTTGACTTGATAGAGTCGAGAATTCATTGAGTTTGAGTAATAAGAAAAGTTGCTCATCAAGTTGGATTGCGTAGCTTGGCTCATCTAAACCGGCTTTATGCATGTAGATCAATATTACAAAAATATAGGATAAAATAATATTGGCAATCAATCAAATCAAGCACGCCTTCTCTAACTAAAGGATACTCCTTAGTCCTTACCAATTAGAAAAACACTAATCATATCTCTCAAATTTAAGCCTCGTGGAAGGTGCATCCTTACAGATATTATAATTAATTCCTGCAATTAAGCAGAAAACTAATTCCATGGTAACTTAAGCTCAAATTAGCTAAAATCTACTTTGAAATTCCCAAGGACTAAGCGAAGGGTTTAGGTAACAGAGTTCACAGGTATCAGAAGCAAAACCATTCTTAATAACTAGCTCATTAGACCAATTTCCTGCACCATCGACATGTAATTACTAGGCATGACAACATATTGTCCCAGAAACACTGTTAAGGAGACATTTGTTAAGGTTTGCGAGAATCCATCACACTAATTCTTTCAAGTTCAAAAAAACAGTTAATTGGTTGTATATTGGTCTTCACAATTACTTAAAAATATTTTATTTTAAAATATGAGTATGGGATTCAAATCCATCATGAAAGCCAAACTCACCAACGAACCACCAAACACCCCATGAAAGTTAAATTAAAGGAACATTGGGTGCTAACCTCTATCGTGGGGCCACTGTTTGGCTTAGTGTTCATTTCATGACCATCACCATGATGAGTTAATGATGCTCTTAGTTCATCAAGCTGTCTCCTTAATGTGGAAACTTCAGCATCAATTCTGTTTGTGACAAAAATCTTTAGGTAATAATGTTTTCCATTCATGTGTAAAATTGTTCTTTATGCTCCCTAATTATTTTTAGTTAATTTTTTGTAATGCATCATGTAAAATACATGAATAACATTTAACCTTCAGAGAGAAGTTTATGTAGAAAACGAAGAACTGAACATGGATATTCTATCATACCTTCGAATATCAGCATTCACTTTTAACCCTGTGATGGCTCCTTCAGCAAACTGAAGCAATTCATCTCTCTTCACCTACCCACAAAGCATATGAATCAGTTTCATTATGCCCCAAATGACCATAATCCAGATTACATGATTCAAGAAAAAAAGATACATAGCAAATATCTTCAGATTGTCTCTCAGACAACAAAAGTTATAGTTCTTTCCACTCTCAACAGTCACATGCTAAGCGTTTTTTGTAAATTGAGAAATATGTAAAATTTTAGGTGGGTTTCATCTTTTACCAACACTTCATCTTGGTAGCGTGAAAAGGCTTTTGCAAGATCCTGAATGCTGCTCACTATTGCATTGTGCACTTCCTTCCCTCCAGTGAGACAGAGACTGCACATAACCACATATTTCACCGCAAATAATGCCACATTATATACTCCCATAATAGAAGAAAAATAAAATTTCCTTGAACCGGCACCCTTTATAAGAATAGCTGAAATTGTGGGGTGGGGTGGGGGGTGCGGGGTGTGTGACAAACTTACCTGAACAATACAAGGAGCAAAGAAACTTCTTCTTCATTTGGGGGTTCAAGAATCTAAATCAAAATGTAAGATAACAAAAAGTCAAGAAGCACAATTTGTTCACCCCGACAATAGTTGACGGAATTGTCAATGTAAAGATACTGCAAGCTTCAGAAACCAAAAAAAAGGAAATGCACGGGTCATCAATATAAAACCCATTCGCGGTGTATGGAAGAATTTTACTCATGCCAATCATGTGCACATGGGCAAAAAAATTGAATGAAACCCAAGAGAACTCAAGCATAACACAGGGAATGAAAAATCAGAGTGTCCCCTTGGCCTGTAAATGGAATATGTATTATAACACACACACACACACACACACACACACACATATATCTTTAAATGTTCAGGAAATCAGACAAGGTTAAATTACATACCATAGATATAGATATTCCCTCCAAGGCTTGACTATAAAGAAACACATCACGAAAAGTCAAAGGTTCACCCCCCATATCTGGATCGTAGTACAATACCTGCCCATTTGAAAGAGATCACATGACATAATATTTAACTCAGCAACCAAGGAGTGGAGATAAATTATTCAACCAATATTACAACAAATCAAGAATTGAAGAATATGGTAATTGTAATAATAAGAAACTATCAAAACCCATTGGTAGTACCACAGCAGGCTCTATGCCTCTATCTACTTTTGGATCATCTAGATGATACATGTATATATATATTATATATATTTGGGGGAATAACCAATTCATTCACAACAGAGAATGTCTCTTCTATTCGATATCATCCACTTAAAGAAAACTAAACAATGATGAAGTTGTGGAACAATCAAAGGCCTTCAACATTCTAAACAAACAGCCCAAGAATGTTAGAACACTATAATCTGTGAAATTGAGTTTCATAACTTCTAAAACTGTGCCAGGGAGCTTCACACATTTAATTCATGCAATTGATAACCTTATATGAAGCAAGAGCAACAGCTGGACACCGAGGTTCAAGAGCAGCAGCTGAACACCGAGGCAGGACCACGGCCACTGGTGGTTTGTCGCAGGCAGGGACGGAACCGAGCCTATTATCCGTAGGCTAGATTGATTAAGTTATTATATTAGTTATTCTATTTTTAATTAAGGCAACTTATTTCTATTATTTCTATCTAAAGAGAGATCTTTATTGTTATTTCTATTATTTCTATTTGGGGCCTTGGGCCTTAGCTAGGGTTGGAGTATTGTAAAGGAGTATTTAAAGCCTTGTTAGGGCTGAATATGATTATCAAAGATTGAATTCAGATTTGCTGTTGGGCAACGGTTTTTCCGTTGATATTATTTTGGGCAACGGGTTTTCCGTGATATTGATTTTCGCTTCTATCAATTGGTCCGACCTGCCGGATCCGTCTCCGCCGAGAGGACAACGACGAGAGCAACTGGAGATCGTTTTGACATGCTCGAAGCCGAGCATGCTGAGGTGAAGGAGAAATTGGATGTGCATGGGGCGAAATTATCTGAAATGGCCGCATGCTTGGCAGTACTGGCCAAGGCGATGACGCAGCTAACAGCAACAGGACCTTTTGTGGAGGAAACCACCCCAGTGCCGTCCACGGAGGTGTTGAATCCGTAGAACATTCCGGGCAGCGATAAGGGGCGAAGCGCACCCACAGCCCTCCTGCCGCCGTTTGAAGGGGAGGATCCGATTGCGTGGATTGCCAGGGCGGAGCAACAATTCGTGTGGAATGGGACGCCGCTAGAAAATAGGGTGACCGCGGCTGGGGTCGCCATGGATGGTTGGGCTTTACTTTGGTTTATTGGGATGAAAGAACGAAAGCCGCAAATGTCGTGAATTTACTGAGGCGTTAGTAGCACGCTTCCATACTCGATTGTGTGATAAATGTTGGAAGCCGTATACACCAGGACATGATTGCCCATTTAAACAATCACGGGTGAGGTTGGCTGAGGAAGAGGAGGAACTAGATCTCCAACAATACGAGGAGTGTGAGGTGACCGGACAGGGGGATGTTCAGTCCGAAACATTGGACCATTGGACCAGGATGGTGATGACCTCCCAGTTTATTCCACGGCTGGGATTTTTAGTCCGAGTACCATGAGGCTTCGAGTGAGAGGTTATACTGTTCCTATGCTAATAGATAGTGGTGCAAACCACAATTTTATTTCAACATCTTTGGGGGGGGGGGGGGGGGGGGGGGGAGGGGAAATCCCCTCTACCTCAATCGTTACATAGATTTCCAATTTCTCATTAGAGTCAAAGACGAAATATCTAATAAAAAAAGAAATTCAACGAAAAAACATTGGCTTCATTTCATATAGACAAATCGAATTCGAGCAAGTTTCTAATTCACAATTCAAAAGCAACCAACTGAACATGAATCCAAATAAGTCGGATCAATTTCGGGTATAGCAAGGAGATGGACGTATGGGAATCAGAGGGAGTTTGTAGACAATTACCAATTGCTTTACCAGGTTGTGACATTCGGGCTGATTGCTACGTGTCTGCATTGGGAGGAGTGGATACAATCCTGGGAGTTCCATGGCGGGCTACGTGGGGCGAAGTCCGTACAAATTGGGAAACTTTGACGATGGAATTTGATTGGAAGGGCAGGAGGGTGAAGTTACGGGGAGATCCTACCATGTGCAAGAAGATGGTTAGCCTTCGGACTTTATGCAAGGTTACTGGTATTGAATTGTGGGCAGTTCTGTTCGACCATGAGCCTATTTGCTTAAAATCCGAGTCAACTGAGAGGATAGACGATATCCTTGCACGACATGCTGGCAAACGACGGGGGTTACCCCCGGGACATGTGCCAGATCACCGAATAGTGCTGGATCCGGGAGCCAGACAGGTGTCAGTAAAGCCGTACCGATATGGTCAGTTGCAAAAGAATGAGATGGAAAAATTGGTTGATGAGAATTGAGATGTTACAAGCGGGCATAACTCGATCGAGTCCGAAGGGTTTCTCGGTGGGTCTCGTGGTGGTGGATCATCTGTCTAAGTATGGACATTTCATCGCCCTCAAGTCGTCCCTAACGGCTCGCCTTGTAACTGATGTGGTTGTCCAGGAAATTGTCCGACTCCATGGGATTTCCGTACAATTGTCAGTGATCGAGGTTCCATATTTATCAGTGCCTTTTGGAAGGAGAGGTTTCCCTTGTCCGGAACACAGTTGAAGTTCAGTTCAGCTTATCATCCTGAACCGGATAGCCAAACTGAGGTGTTGAATCGGGAGGTGGAAACATACCTGCGTTGTGTCACTTGTGAGCAGCCTAAACAGTGGATAAGGTGGCTTCCTTGGGCTGAGTTTTGGTATAATACAGCATTTCAGACAGCTGCCCGTCTACGCCATTTGAGAGCTTGTATGGGCGGTCTCCACCTTCTATTCACCGATTCTTGCCTGGGGAGAGTAAGGTCGCTGCGGTGACAGCTGTTGTGGAAGGTCAGGATGTCGTGTTGGCACGCCTTAAAAGTAATCTGGGGAAGGCACAACAGAATATGGTTCGGCAGGCCAACAGGCATCGTCGGGAAGTGGAATTCAATGTGAGGGATAAGGACCGTGGAAATACATGCCGCTCAGCCAAAGAAAGATGATGGAGAGTTGCCCGAAATGGGCACTAAAGACCTTTCGAGAGATCTCCTCCAAATCACTGGTATGGCTATCGAAATCGTGAGCATCAGCATGTAGGTTCCAGATCCAAGTGGTAGTATCAGGTCCTTTAGCTATTGTTCTTGAGAAATGACCGGGTTTGGCCCATTCCTCAAAAGAAGTTTTTACGGGATCCTTATCCACCAAAATTTTTACTTCTGGTTCCGGCGAACGAATAATCATTGAGTCCTCCTCTTTCCAGACAACACATACAAAGAGACCCTTTGAAGGACAGACCTCATCGGCAGTCTACTTTGTCTGGCCAACCTTATCATAAGCTATCTGCCAAGTTCTATGGACCATTCTTGATTGACGCTTTAGAGTTACCGAGTGAACCCGTGTTTGAACATGAAGAAGTGCTAGCTGAGCGGATGGTCCAGGCAAAGGGGTGACGAGCAGGTGTGGTTCACATGGGTTGGCAGTTAGAAGACGACGCTACCTGGATGAGGAAGGAAATATTTCGACGCCAGTTTCATGTCTTTCACCTTGAGGACAAGGTGGTTTCGAAAGAGGATAGAGTTGATATGAAGCAAGAGCAACAGCTGGACACCGAGGTTCAAGAGCAGCAGCTGAACACCGAGGCAGGACCTCGGCCACTGGTGGTTTGTCGCAGGCGGGGACGGAACCGAGCCTACTATCCGTAGGCTAGATTGATTAAGTTATTATATTAGTTATTCTATTTTTAATTAAGGCAACTTATTATTGTTTTCTGTTATTTCTATCTAAAGAGAGATCTTTATTGTTATTTCTATTATTTCTATTTGGGGCCTTGGGCCTTAGCTAGGGTTGGAGTATTGTAAAGGAGTATTTAAACCCTTGTTAGGGCTGAATATGATTATCAAAGATTGAATTCAGAAAAGGGACGCCAGGTTTTGGTGTTGGGCAACGGTTTTTCCGTTGATATTGTTTTAGGCAACGGGTTTTCCGTTGATATTGATTTTTGCTTCTATCATAACCACATGGAAATAGAAACACATAACTTAAAAGAATTATACTTCAGAAAGACTTCAGGTCCTTTATAATCCAAATCAAGAAAAGTCTTCTCCTGTAAGGCTATAGAAGTACTAGCACCATAGGTTTAAACAATGATTGACACAGAATATTAATTTGAGATATTCAGACACACAGATTACTTCGGCCAAAACATATTTAAAAATCAACTGAACATAGGTGCAGTTTGGTATTCTCTGTACATTATATGCATGGTGATAAGATATTCAAAATTATATGCACTTCCCTTTCAAAAACCATACCCTTATAACTGACAACTTTCGCAGGTGAAGACTTTTCATAAAGTGAAAATAGCAAGACAAAATATAACAAGTACAAAGAAAAGACTACGTAGAGATAAGGAATTCACATTAGGCAATGAAAGAGTAAAGGAAACATTCATATAGTATTGAGCTAACCATTGGCTGTTTCCTTGGACTCCCCTTTTGATCCTCGAGTGGTTGGTGCTGCTCAGCAGTTTTATTTTTGTCATCAAATGTGCTTCCAGATGAATTTTCAGATCCTTTCAGAGCAATTAACCATCTTTTCATCAACTCAATTCTCTCACGGCCCCTGCATGAAACAGATGCCTCTTCCAACCTCTTCACTGTTTGCTTGAAACTTCTTAAATTAGGACCACCCTGAAAGATCAGAAAAGTTATTGAAAAGCAAGAGATGAAAAGCTAATTTTCCTAACACAAAATATTCAAAATTCAACCAACACATCAATTCATATTCAAATGGTCACTGCACATACATCTTGAATATTAACTATTAGTGTGTCTAATTCCTCTTCGAAGTTGTTTAATTACTGTGTCATAATAGTATACTTTGTGAAAAATGTCAAATACAAACCCAGCCGGAATTATCCAATCAATGTCTATGACCTACAGCATTAATCAAGTCAATTTCACCATCAACAACTAAATACTTTTTATATATCTTTGAGCACTGGAAATCTTCTAATTATAATTCAAGCTTCAAATTCCTATTTTGTCATCTGTTTCTCCTCAAACCAACAAGAATAAATAAGTACACAAATATATCTTTGCAACACGAAAGAAAACTAAGAGCGACCAAAGATTACCGCAAATTGCCCATTCACAACTCACAAATTTCTTTTCAAGATAAAGCTAAAAGCTGGAACATGATCATGTGTATTGACGATATGTATCCAAATTGCAGCTATCCATTATCATATGTAAAGCCATTCATAATCAATACCACTATTAAGGACTATAAATGAAACTAATTTTTCATCTAAACCTTTAATACAGGCTTAGAATTTTTTTTTTACTTTTTTGTCTAGTAGTACAATAAAACAAATAACCAAATAAATAGTTTCACTCGAAAAACAACAGCACACCGCTGCCTAAATCAAAATTTTCTCAAATTCATAAACAAATTGATGGAATGCCGAAATACAAACAACTTACAATGCGATCTTGGAGAAGTTTGGCGCCCTCGGCAACAGCTTGGCCGGCGTGATGAACAACGGAGTCAGCATAGTTCTTGACGGTGCGGGTAAGGTTGTTCTTGTTCCCGACCTCCACCGCCTTGCTCACGGCCGATCGCCACCATGACATTATGGATATGTATCAATTCCAATGCCCAATTCCCTGTTCAATCGCGTCAGAGCGTATTCAGAGATTGCAAGAAAGGATTAAAACGGTGGGGAATTGACTGCAGTGAATCGGTGAGTTCTCCCGAGTATTCAAATTGGGAATTTTGGCCTCAAAGGAAAACACTTCTCAGAGCCCGTTTGGAATGCTTAACACTTCTCAGAGCCCGTTTGGAATGCTTTCTTTTTTGCTTTTCTTCTCCAAAAAGTATAAAATGTGCAACATTTAAATACTCACTACTAAATACTTCATAAATTATACTATAAATATATTTTATTATCATATTAAGTAATACGTTCTTTTTGGTAATTACAACATTCCAAAAGCATTTTTCATTTTTATTCATCCAAAATTTTTTTAGAAAAGTGGCACTTCTCAAACATTCTATCCAAACACAAAAATTATATGTTTTTGCTTTTGACTTCTACTTCTGCTTCTATTACTTCTGCTTTTTTCAAAAACCAATCCAAACGGCACTTACTATTTTATGCTTCCTCCGCTCCCATTATAATTGCTGCAGAATTTTTCACACTGTTAATTTAAGGTGGGTGAATTATAAGAAAGCACACATCAAATATATTCAAATACATTATTATCTATTAACATCAATATACCAAATACATTGAACTTCAGGACATGCCTTTATTTTTAAATGAATAATGAAAACCCTTTTGAAATACCATTATGCCCTTACTTTTGTACGTTCTACCTTTTCTGACACAATAATGTGATGGCTGAAATGAGACAAAATGGAGGTTTGAGCATTGGGATTCAAAAACGGGTGGCTTCTTCTTCCTCCTGCAACGAAATCGATCGCCATTAATGAGTAGCCCCAAACTTGGCTCAGAAACAACAGCGAGCGGAAGGGTGGGAACGGCATTGGCGACCTCATTCTGTGGATTTGATGGAGTACATCAAGCGGGAGCAGGGTGTTCATCGTTTTGGGTTGTGAAGCTTGTTGAGGAGGCTCATTGAGAGGCCGAAAGCGCGCATAGCGGGGGGGGGGGGGGGGGGGGGGGGGGAGGGGGGGCCAAGCGGCGGGCGAGTTGATTCGCATTCTTGGTGGGCGGAAGGAGAAGGGTTTAGAGTTGGAAGAATGTTAGGGTTTGGAGAGGTTGTTATTTAGGATTTTCGGAAAGGAGTACGCGTGAGGAAGATGAAAAGCAGTCGGGAGCAAGGCGTTGGGCAAGAGGTCATGTTATTTTGCCATTATAATGCCCAAGTCCATCTCGTGCGGATAAGGGATGGAGATGCCCTTGCGGATGTATATGGAAGAGTGACGGAGAAATGGGGTAATGTATGTTCAACTACACACACGCTCCATTACGATGAACCCGACGGGGGTCGCGTGGTGGAGATAATGAATGATGATGATGTGAGAAGGATGTCAAAGTTGAATCGGGCAGAGGGACTGGCGTGTGGGAATATGACAGTGATGGATCGGGAAGTAAGAAGCAGGATCATGTAAGAGTTTTCTCAAATTGCATTGTGTTGTTTACTTTATTCCCGTAAAATACAAATGGTATTCAATACGCAACAATTGTATTCATAAAACAATGACAAATGTATTAGGTTTATGTTTTATGTTCAAGAGCGTATGAATGTTTTATCATAGAATATGCTTCCTTATGATGTTATCCATAAAGATAATTGGTAATTAGGTAATGGACGCAGTGATATCATGTTGTTTTGCTTGTTTCGTTTGTTTATAAGAGAGATGAGTGTTTTCTTTTTCTTTTTTTTTTTAATATGGCTAAATGAGAGCGTAGGTTCTTCTGTAGATGATGCTTGGTTATGAATCTGCGGAAATAGGACCATGATTCTTGAAATAGAAAAGTGGTCATGTACATCAATTTTTCTGTACGCAACACTGGTATATGTAGGCCCATTTGAAAATTGTTAAACGTGCACATAACAGGTATGGCTAGTGAATGTAACCGGTGTGTAACATTCAAGTGACTTGTACTTCAGTGAACACACGGTGGCACAGGATGACTTGGATGACGAAGATACCAAGGATGATGAGGATCAGAGGATTATATGGGTCCATTGCAATAAAGGGAATATGACAAAGGTTTAAGAATCATGATCATTTCCGGAAGTTTCTGGCAAATCATTGTTTAGCTATTCGGCGTGGATTTGTATTCGTAGACAACAACAAAAGCAAAATATACGTAAAATGCACCATGGAAGGTTGTGGCTGGCGCATATATGCATCACTACACAAGTCTGACAACTCGTTTGTGATTCGTACGTGCACGTTGAACTCACTGCTGCGGCATTAATAATATACAATGAGGATGAAGAGGATCAAAGAGTTATATGGGCTAATGCAATAAAAGGCATAGGACATAGGTTTAGGAATCAGGATTATTCCCAGGAAGGTGCTGGCAAATCATTGTATCGCTTTTCAGCGTGGATTTGTATACGTGCATAACAGTAAATGAAAAATATACGTGTTTATACTCTCTCGTGATTAAACCTAAGCTATGTATGTTAGTGAAAATATTCAGAACACTAATGACCTTTGAGAGCAATATAACGAAAATCTAAGGCCAAACACCAATATATTGATAGCATAATACCAATATCATTTAAGTAGTACCACAATGAATAAGGCAATAACAAGCACGAAATAACAAACTTTCCACTCTATCCATTTCACTTTCCATTTTCCTTTCTCTTTTCTCTTTTCTCTTTTGGTAGCACTAGTTATTTTGGTGAATGAGTTTTTTTTATGTAAATGGGGAGGGAAATAGTTTGGCAAACTCATGAACTTTGGTATGTAGGCATTAGTTTATGACAATTCAAACTCATTTATTTTGGTATGTGAGTATTAATGTATGGCTAGTCAAAGATATAGGAGGTGAGAAACTGACAAATATTTATTATTGTGTCATTGTAGACGCCATTGTTGGGTCACATCAATCTGCAAATAGTGTTATCTTTCGATGTACATACAATTCTCAATGTTCAGTAGTTTTGAGTAATAGCTTATTGTTGCAAATTATTGTTTTGGGTTCCTTTTTGCAATCCCAACCACAATATTATGAACAACACACCGCATTTTATGTATGTGGTATTTCATTTTTGCATTCAAACCACATTACATTTGTCCTCTTGACATTGAACATCATAGTTTCTCTTAATAACTACTCCACAGTATGAATACCAACACACTTGGGGTAAAGTGTAGTTCAACACTTACTTTTGAGCTAATCTACTTGAATTTCAACATAATTGTTTAGAATCTTCTTACATATGATTATTGTTAATGGACTATGAACATCACATTGCATTTGATATATAGGGTATTCCATTTTTTTGCATTCAAACCACATTGCACTTATCCTCTTGACATTTAATTGTATTTCAAGACTATTCACATCACTTACTTTTGAGCTTATTTACTTGAGTTGAACCACAATTGCTCAAAATTTTCTTATTAATGGTTATTGTTAATGGAATGTGAACAACACACCGCATAATTATTAATAGAGTATCCCATAATTCAATATACGTAAAAAAAAAATAACTAATTTTGTTTATTGTTGGATAAGAAAACCATTATTTAATTACCATGAAAAACAGACAAAATTAAATATCACTGTTCAGTGGAAAATACCATTCTGCAGAACCCTAAATATCAATATTCAACAATAAACAACATCATTGTACACATATCCAGTACCACCATCACAGTGTAAAATACCATGCATAAACACTGTCAACACCATCAAACCATTTTTCACTCACTAACATGCAACCAGTACCAACAATCCCTAAACCAATATCATCAATCAGATTTACTTGGAGTAGACGACGGAGTGAAATAACTTATCGGATCATGAGAGGGAGGGGCATCCAGTTTTAGTGATTGAGGAGGTGCATCACTCTTCAGCGCGGGAGGGGCAGTGGCATCATCACTCGGCGCAGGAGGGGTAGTGGCATCATCTGTCATCGCAGGGGGGTAGGGGTAACATCACTCGGCGCCGGAGGGGCAGTGTCAACATCTTTCGTTGCATGAGTGGCAGGGACATCATCTCTTGTCGTGAGAGGGGCAGTTGCATTACTTGTCGGCTCGCGTGGCGCAGTACGGGCAGTCGCAACATTTGCTTTCGTGGGAGGCGCTTTGGTGTGATCCTTTGGCACGGGAGGGGTAGGGGCTACAACATTTGGTGGGGGAGGAGCAACGAAAACATTGCGATCAACAGGTTTCGGAACCTAAGCGGACAAAGCTAGGACAGCTGGAGCTTATACACTAATGGGACCAGACAAGGAATTCCAGCAAAATCGAGCATAGCCTCCTTTGGATCCGGATTCTGCTCAACAGTGGAACCGACTTCCATCATCTTCGCCAGCTGCTCAACACTGGCCTCGGGCACCATTAGGCGCCTTGGCATCATCGAGAAGTCGCAGCGCGACTTGAGCACGTTAGAGCTTGATATCAACAGCCCGCTTGGTGTCCCTGAATCAACTATCATCACGTATGAAAGCCTTGGCCCACCACATAACATGAACCCCCCCGTGCAAACTCATTTCTCCCTGCTGTCTGTACGTCTTTCTCGACATGACATGATGATCAAATTCCAATCTATGTTACAAGTATATTCCATCTTAAGAAACTTTCCTATGGATCATAATCAAATACCGATGTGGAGCATAAATTATACCAATCGATTTGTACAGCATAATACCAAATATAGGAGTCTGAGTAACATATTCATGAAACACATATACTTATAATTTTTGATTGCGCAGGTACGTATCTTGCCGACCAACTGGAGTTGAAGACTACAATCTCCATCTTTTTAAGGTCCAGCGCAACCAGGAACAAGTGGTAGTCCTTGGTCACAGGCAGCAGTATATAGTCGAGTCCATCTGTGATGGTTGTACTCAGTCTTTCATATTCATCGTGCCCTCAGTTGCCACAACTCTTCAAAACCTTTCTCATATTGCTCATTCATAAGCAATGGCCTAACTCTTCAAAACCACTAAAATTTTCCTCTTTCAACCGCAACAAACAAAAAATGCAGTAAAGTGTAGCTAAAACCCTAACTCGGTTCAGAAGACCCATTTCATTACCTTTCTCAGTGCTCAAAATCGGGATCTCTTCGACTTAGGTTTTTTGGCACCGCAAAATTGAAGCTTTCTCAGGCCAAATCGGAGCTCACTCGCAGCACACACGAACGGGATAATGGAGAGTAGGTCTTCTTTCAATGCCTTTCTCTTCATGGGTTGTTCGAACCGCGGTGTGCGTTGTAAATGGGGAAGGAGAACATAAGGTGCGAGAGAGGAGGTAGATAATGTGAGGAGTTAATTCCTTGTAGAGGGTGCAGACATTGGGGGGGTTGACATTACGTAAAGTGGAAAATCCTATTTTACCCTCCTTTACAAACCTTGGCACAAATTTCTACAAGGGGTTGTTTAGTTATTTTGCAATTTTAATTTCCAAAAGTATAATAGAATACAAAGGATAGTAGTGAATGTGTAGTGAATGTGTAGTACTTTAGTATAATAGAATACAAGAAAGAAAAAAAGTAAGACATAAATAATGACACAAAATGAGTATTATTTATTTCAATTACATAAAATAAAAAATAATTGAGAAAAACTAAAATAGGCCACCAGAAGAAGCCATTTCCATTTTTAGGCCATCGCAGCCCCAATTTCAGCCCAATGGCCTAAATTTAGGCCCGAAATCCTTCTAATGGCCTATTTTCCTAAATCAAAATATCATGGCCAAAAAGTGGAAATGACTCCTTCTGGTGGGCTATTTTAGTTATTACCTCTTTAAGTTGTTAACTCTTAAAATTTATATCGGCATGCGTGTCGGATAGGTCCAGAGCAAAAATTCTGATACAGAGTAGTACTATTTTATTCAAATTGGGAATTTTGGCTTCAAACGAAAACTTTTGGGCATTGTAATATTTTATATGTCGATAGTTAGTATTTAATGTAGGGGTAAATTAGTGCTTGAAGTGATGGTAAATTAGGAATTTATGTGATGTGATGGTAATGAGTTTGATTTTTAATTAATTTATTTATGTGTTATGTGATATTTGTTGGTTTTAATTTATTATTAATATTTATTTATTGATGTGATGTGATTGGTAGGTTTAGGGATGGGGAAAGATACCGAATATATGACATACTGCACATATCTACCGAAAAATACCGAGAATGCCAATTTTTTTGGTATACAGTAATTTCTGGTACTGTATGATACCATACCGTAAGATTTTGGTACGGTAGCGTTATAGATTTTTTGATACTGAGGTATACCATCACCATACCAAACTTCGGTATATACCACGGTATCGGTATATCGGTATATATCGAAGGTTCGGTATGTCGGTATATACCGCGATACCGGTATGTAGATATGTACCGAAGGTTCAGTATATAGATATATACCGAGTTTATCGAAAAAACATACCTAATTTTACATATATAACCTTATACTATATCAGTATGTCGGTATGTATTTAAGGTTCGGTACGTCAGTATATACCAAACTTACCGAAAATTTGGTGTAGTAAAGGTATGAAGATATTTCATACCCGAAACCTTCGGTACCCAGTCTTCGGCATACCGAAGGTTTCGGTACGACAATGGTATGAAAATTTTTTATATCATAAATTTCGATATGGTATACGGTATGGCGAGAAATTTTTGGCATTACTGTACCGACCCACCCTTAGGTAGGTTTAGTGATTAATATTTAATTATTCCTAAAATGAAAATGTGACAAAAGTGTTGGGACGGCCAAAAGATGAAAGTGGGACATGAATAATGGGACGGGGGAGTAGTAAAAAATAAATTACAAATGAGAAAAAGAATAAATATAAATTGACAGGTCTCGGTGGATAGGATAAGTAAATATAAACCTGCGTTGTTCATATGTAATGCAGGCAGTCAACCAACATTCAAACAAACATCACAAGGCATAAAATAAATGCATAAAGTAAAGGAAAACAGAGCATTTGTTAACCCGGTTCGATCACACCGATCTACATCCGGGATACCAATTCAGGCACTTCACTATCTCACAAAGGCACACAATAATCTATTGTTAACACCCCAAACACCTTACCACAAAAGGACTTAGTTCAACCGAAGAACCAACTTCTTGACTGAATGAATGCTAGACCATCATGTTCTAACACACACTGGACACCCAATCCTATTGCTCAGTGATGCAGACCGTCTACCCTTGAAGAAGCTACGAAGCTATGAGACCAGAATCAGCTTCAATCACTTTCAACTTCATTGTGATTGGGAGTTCAAAGTCTACGGCATTGTAGGGCATTGCCTGGTATATATTCCACTTATTCGTAACTAAGAAATTATAATTGAAGACCATATACCTGATGATATCTTCTATTTCTCGTGGCTCATGTACTCCATTTTGTCTTTCGACCCTAGATGATTTAGTGTTATGTTTCTTAGGAATTAAGGTGAGGGTTTACTATTAACTTGGCAAGATTAGTCAAGGAAAATTTCCCCTTTGATGTTGCAATGACGACACCTCGCCTTTATAAGAGTATGTGCTATGAATTTTAATGGTTTGATTACCTAAATATTCAATTAACGCTTATGACATATTTGAATTATTTTGTTAGCCGACATTGTAAGTTTTGAGATCAAACATAATTATATATGCTTCTAAGGTTCAAGCATAATTTTATTTTTTCACTCAATGTTGGTCAGCTTGAAAATAACAGGTATTTTGAGGTGCCTTTTCTCTTCCTAAATTGGACATGATTGCAATTCCTGATTTTGCGGCCGGGGCAATAAAATATACTGAGAAACATCATTGCTTTATGATGATAAGCACTTTGCATCTGATATTTAACTTTTATTAGTTGACAAAAAATTTTAGGTGTTGGAATAAGCTCAAAAAGCATAGTGGAACAAACTTGCAAGATACAAACTGATTCAAGAAAGCAAGATTTGTTTGCGGCTGCTTGCCGTCTTGAACTTTCCATGATGCAAACTTGCAATATGATTGCGGAAGGTGATAATGTTCCCTTCTCACATGATATGAAAGCTATCCAAAAACAGGTTTTCCGTATTTTATCCTACATTTAATGATCAAGAAAGCTATTAGTACTATATCCCTGCCTATTTGTCTGATCTGATTATAACAATTCTGCCTTGAAGTGATTTTTCTATGCTGTGAAGGGTAGCTTGTAGCTGGTTGAATGAATAATTAAAATGAATTTATTCTATTTTATAGAAAATTTATGTTGAAGAAAGCTTGCTGTCGTGGCTGATTAGTGATAAGTATCCGAAGATCAGAAACTTTTGATTGAGAAAGTATTTGATCTTAGTGGAGATGCAGGTATTAGTGATCTCAATCCCAAAGATGATAAATTCTGAACTATGGCATGCTTATGCTAGCTCCTTAGTGTCTTTGCCGCCTGTTGGAAGTTTTGTTGCCTATTTTCCTCAAGGCCACAGTGAACAAGTACATTCTTTTTATTCAATCCTTGGAATGCATTAGTGCTTTTTATTTGTGTTAATGTGTTAATGAATTGGGGTGCCCAATTCTGATGTATTTTTTTTTTTAATTTGATTATAGAAACTATGCACATGTTTGTCAATTTTGATGATGGGTCACATACTTTAGATTTATTTGAATGTATTTGTTATAATAGGTTGTATTGATATTAATGGAATGGATTGATTGTGCTGTTCAATTCAAAGTAAATTTCTTGATTACGTGGAATCTATACTTGATCTTATTGACTCTCTTTTATATGATGTATAGAGTCTCATAGTGTTGTTTGAATATGTTACTTTATGTTGAATGTGCAGGATTTATTGCCGTAGATCGAAACTTGCTTAGTGACAATATCCAGATTAGTGTTAATGAATTTTAGGGTTAGGTAAAATGATGATTAGAGGGATAGGAATGAGAGATGATGAAGAACAAGAACACACACAAAAGATGGATATAATATAAGATGATGAAACTAAATTGCAAGATATAAGGTAAGAAAGCTTATGAATGAAGGGGACCCGAACTTGCCAAGGGAAATGAGACTAACTCAAGACAAATGGCTTCCTTCAAGTGCATCATTCATGACAATCCATCGAGCAAGCTTCCAAACTTGATGGTGTGTAGGAAATGAGCATGACCTCAAGACAAACACGGTGGGAAGAGAACACTTTTGAGAGAGTGTTCCCGGATATGAACTTTGAAAATAAGATAAATTGATTCAAATTAAGCAAAGTTGTTTACAATGGTGTGGGAGGACATATATATAGTCCAAGTCACAAGGAACGCAATAAAAATACATAAAAATATAATGTTGAGCTCAAAATAGCCAAATTACAAAAGGGATGCGGTCTAGAGCAGCCGATGCGGTCTATAACAAGACGATGCAGTTTAGACCGCATCGATACAAAGAGACTGCATTGCATTAAAAATGAAGACTTCTGGGATGATGCGGTCTAGTTGATGCGATGCGGTTTATACCACATCGTTTTCCTCCCTCACATTCTGGGTCGATGCTGTCTATATCATGCAATGCGGTTTAGATCGCATCGTGGAGACCGCATCGTTTCCTTCAGACTTGGCTGCTTCAACAAAAATGATGCATGTGGTTTAAGTGATGCGGTTTAGGGTGATGCGGTTTAAACCGCATTGCCTAGACCGCATGTGCTGGATTTTGGACTCCTCTTCCTGGAATGGCTTGATGTGGTTTGTCGAGTCTGGCTTGATGCGGTCTAGACCGCATTGGTTAGACCGCATCAATTCTTGAAAACTTTCCAAGTGTTGGAGTTTTGGGCCTCTTCATGCTTGTTGGGCTTTCTTGTGCATCCTAAGGCCTTCTTCCATCTTTATTTAATTCCAATGTGGGGAATCCATGTTAATGGATTCCGGGCTTGTCCGGGCTTGCTATCCGGATAATTATTTGCAGTCTTTGGGCTTCATGGGGCTCAGGTTATCTGTTTCCTGCAAGAAAAATTTATATTGCGCGTCAGAAAATTTCTTGGCCTTTTGTTTGGAGACTGGCCCTTCGGGGATTATTGGGATATTAATCCATTGGTTCTGGCGACTACGCCATCCCCACCCCCTTGGGAAGGTTGAGACATCAACCGATCAGAATCCAACTCATCATCCCTTTCGAAAAGAGATAAATCAGCAACATTGAAAGTCAGATTAATATTAAAATCATCAGGAAGCTCAATCCGATAAGCGTTGTCGTTGATTTTCTCAAGTACTTTGTAAGGTCCTGTCCCGCGGGATGCAAGTTTGCCATGTGTCTGTGCAGGAAATCGTTCTTTTCGCATGCGCACCTAGACCCAATCTCCGGGTTTCAGTAACAGCCTTTTCCTACCCCTGTTGGAAAATTTGGCATATGTCTCCGATGCCTTCAGCAAGATGTTCCGAACATTCTGGTGCAGATCCTTGATCGTCTTAGCCCTGTCCCTGCCGTTGAAGTTAAGACGCTCACTACTAGGTAGTGGCAGAAAATCGAGGGGGGGTCATAGGGTTAAATCCATAAATAACCTCGAAGGGTGACATGTGTGTGGCATGATGAATGTGATGATTATAAGCAAATTCAATGTAAGGCAAGCATTCATCCTAACTTTTAGAACTCGAAGAAGTAATTATGCGTAGAAGGTTACCCAACACGCGATTTACCACTTCCGTCTGGCCGTCCGTTTGCGGATGGTAAGACGTTTAGAACAGAAGTTGTGTACCCATCTCACGCCAAAAGCCCTTCCAGAAGTAGCTTACGAACTTGGCATCTCGGTCTGAAACAATTGACTTTGGTACTCCATGAAGACGTACCACTTCCCTGAAGAATAGATTTGTAACATGCCTGGCATCATTAGTCTTTGCACAAGGTATGAAATGTGCCATCTTGGAGAATCGATCAACTACCACAAAGATTGAATCTTTAGCTCTTACAGTTCGTGGTATCCCAAGTACGAAGTCCATCGATATGTCCAGCCAGGGTTCTTCTGGCACAGGTAATGCTTGGTACAAGCCGTGGGGTTTAACAGTCGACTTGGCCTTCAGACAGACCAAGCACTTAGCAATGAAGCGAACAACCTGGGCCTGCGTTTTCGGCCAGTAGAACTTTTCAACAAGGATTCCCAGAGTTGCATCTTTTCCAAAGTGTCCCATGAGACCACCACTGTGAGCCTCTTGAATTAGCAACTCCCTGACGGATCCCTTTGGGATGCATAATCTGTTACCAAAGTACAGGAATCCGTCCAGTTGGGAAAACTCCTTGAAACCATTGTGCTTTGTCTTTTCATACAGCACTCTAAAATCTTCGTTAGTGGCATACTGACTCTGATATGCTCAAACCCAACCAGATGATTAGTTGCAAATGTTACCAATGCTGTTCTCCTGGAGAGTGCATCTGCAACCACACTGTCCTTTCCTTTCTTATACTTAATCACGTAAGGGAAAGACTCAATAAATGTGCTCCATCGAGCATGTCTTTTGCTCAATTATCCCTAAACCCTTATGTGCTTAAGCGTCTCATGGTCGGTGTTGATCACGAATTCTCTTCCTCTCAGATAGTGCTGCCATGTCCTCAAAGATTGAACAACATCATATAATTCATTGTCGTACGTGGAGTAATTCAGTTGTGCTCCACTGAATTTCTCACTGTAGTATGCTATTGGTCTTCCTTCTTGGAGCAACACCGCTCCCATGCCCGTACCTGACGCATCACTTTCAATTTCGAATGGCAAATCGAAATTTGGCAATGCTAGGACAGGTGCATGAGTGAGTTTATCCTTGAGGTCATCAAATGCCTTTTGCTGTGCCGGCCCCCACTTGAATGGAATATCCTTTCTAAGCAGTGCAGTGATCGGGGCCGCAATTACACTAAACTGTGGAACGAATCTTCTAAAGAAACCACTCAAACCCAGAAAACTGCATACTTCATGCACAGTGGTTGGCGGCTTCCAGTCAGATATAGCCTTGATCTTTGATTCATCCACTTTCAGTCCATCTTTTCCCACGACAAATCCAAGAAATGTCACTTCCGGCACGTAGAAGCTACACTTCTCGAAGTTGGCGTATGAAACTTTTGACAATTTTCCCACACGAGTATTTTAGAAAAGAATAATAATCCTGGTTTTCAATTTTATTTAATAAAATCAATTTATGAAGATGGAGTTGGGATTAGGGATATGTTTATAGGTTGTCACTTTTTTATTACCCGTGTTAAGAAACTGTGGCCCGAAAGCGCACGGAGTCAAAAATTCCAGTATTTATAGTAAGACTGGATCGTTCACTGGAGGATGTGCGATAGAAGCAGGGCCCACGTTGTTTTTATAAGATTTTCCACTCGGTTACTCGATTCAAGTTTGTGTTTTAAATTACCAACTACTTGACATAATTTGAACTAGATTATGAAAGCAATAAACCTATTCTACAAAGCATATTAAATTATTCTAGAAAGCAATTAAATTTATTCTAAGAAAGCAATAAAAAATTATTTTAAGAAAATGGTTAAAGTTATTCTAAGAAAGCAGATTTAAAATGAGACAGAAGGGCCAGGAAGAAAAATAATAAAAATTGCACAAGATTCAGATGAAACACATTAAACTTCAATTTTTGTTACACAGATCTTTGTTTGGGATAATCCATCAGTTAGCTAACTCTCACGTTCCTATACTATGTTCCCTTTTACAGTAGAGGTTTACATGCTCTTAAGACAACAAAATCTAAGATGCCACAAATTCATCTCCCATTGCAATGCCTTGCAAGAATATGTTAGTCATCTGTGGTGGATAAGCAACACCTGACACATCATTAGTTGAAATGCCACGTACTCTCATCAATCCCCCGGTCATACCCAAAGTTTCAAATCAAGTCCCGAACCATTCCATAACTCTTAAACCTTATATACGGTGGCCAACTTCTAATTCTTCCGAGTGACCTCTATAAAAGCATTTAAAAGAAAGCAGTAAGGAAAGCATTTTAAAATCCTATCTCTCGGAAGTTTTAAAAGTTATCTCATTCCGTTAGTATAAAAGAGCCCCTGGTCTTGGTGACCAGATGCAGATCAAGAACTCTCCAAATACCTGTAAACCTCAAATGCTCACAAATATCTGGGTGGTTATGAGATACAAACTAAATGAAACAGACTAATAAATTAATCTATTCCGGATGTACTCACTCAGGACTCGAAACTAAGCTTTGGCAGAAGAGGATAGTAGTTGAAAGAATACTCAACCCTACTTTAGAAAATAACCAAGGCCTACATGTTGTTCCTCTAGTATTATTTATTACACCTCATCTGAATCCAAGTAGACATTGATTTAATGTAATATTTAATATAAGATTTCCAACACAGCGATTTTGAGAAAACAATTGATATTTGAAAATCATTCCCTAAACAGGTACTAAACTCTCAATTAAAACACAGATCCTTTCAGTCTAGATGAGACCTAATCGCTGACTCTGCTTCTAAGTTCTCAAAATCAACCCTCAGTAGAATGTGAATTAATCATAACTGTGGAATTTATCCCTTACTCAGATCCGGATTTTATAATTGAATTTTTGTTGGAAATTTATTATGCAACATCTGATTTAAATCAAGACTTCTATGTCCAAGGGAAGGATCCCAAAATAATTTGACCACAATATCTAGATAATATTATCATACATACATTTATATGAGAAAATAAAATCAATTACCCCAAAATATATGGTGGGGTTAGACAGAATGTGAAACACAGAGATGCAATAGCCGGAGATGAGAGGAGAGTTCAAAAGAACATTTTATTTTGGCTAAAAAGATGGCAAACGATTGGGTGGACTGCAAACATCTGCTGTCCAGTTTCCCTCTCATTTGGGTGGATTGATTTTTAGACAGAAAAGAATTCCAAGTGACGGTGACCGCCGTCATTCAGCTCCCTTTTGTCTGTGAATGGAAGAAAAACCAACATATTTTCTTGCTGTAATATTTCTCAAATAATGTTGGTCGACATCATTTAATAATACTACAATTTGAATTCAGGTTTTGAAATTAAAGTAAAGAAAATAAAACTGTATCTAATTAGGAACTGGCTGAGTGGCTAATCCTTATCCCCGTTGTAACACCCCGGATTTGATAACCCAGGCCGGGATGTCACCGCCACATCTCCCTAGCAAGACACGGATTCTCCGAGCTTGCCAAAGAGATGCAAGGCTATAGGTATTGCAAAAAGATTTAAAACAAGTCCGGAATCTATGTAAAAATAATAAGTGTCATCCACACATATAGTAGTAAATATATATATTGCAGCGGAAAAATGTAAATGGGCCGACATGGCCAAAACTCGGGATTTACATGCCCGTTATGCAAGTATCGTAAAAAGCAAATAAACAATGTTTAATAATCCATCCCCAATGCACATGCTATGCATCATCTCCGTACTCTGAAATAAAAAGAGAATACAACAATTTTATCAGTATATAAAATACTGAGTAAGTCGATCCTAACATAGCAATAAAGGGATTTAATCAGATAATTTAAAATTTCACTCCTAACATGCATTCACAAAATTTAAAGGAAATAATAATTTTAATTGTGTATTTAAACATGCATCTAATCTACAATAATAATTTAGTCATGCCATGAAATTTAAAGACATAATTTAAATGCATAATTTAAAGACATGCAAAAATAAATAAATACTTAAAAACATTAAATCTTTTATTTCCCCCGTTACGAAACCATTTCTCAGTGTTTTGTATAGCCGGTGATCCGGCGGCCGCAGCCGTGTCGTAAGTATCTTGTGTAGCCGGTGATCCGGCGGCCGCAGCCGTATCTGCCATACCCAGTAACACTCCGGAGCCTCGAGAAATCCATACGGACAACCCGAGAGAGTAGGCCATGTATCTCCCGCCAACTGGCGTAATATTTCATCAAATTCTCTCGTCCATTATAGGCCCGAAGAGAAAAGGCTAGAGGGGCACCCTGCAGAGCACTCACCCTCCACCAAGTATCTCATGTATCGTTTAGATTTAATGTATCGGGGTTTTTCAAAAGTGTAGATGTATCGTGTTTCAAATCTTTGACCGTTTGTTTCGAAATTTCAAAACTCTTCGATTTAAAAGTATCTTGGCGTCACAGTTTGCGCCTTTCTCATTTAAAAATCCGTTTCAAGCCCAAAAATTCTGAAATCTTCACACTTTATGCAAAACACCCTAACGAACAACGTTTGTGTTTTAACTTTTTCGAAATAAGTTGAGGAAACATGTCAAAAATCGATTTTACTATGCAATCAGAAATCTGTCCGAACTCAGGTTTGACACAGTTCAAAATCTCGACTTTTTAACATATCAAATGGACTCCAAAAATTCTGAAATTTAATATGCACATACTAGACATGATTATCTACAACTTTCATTTAGATTGTAAAGATCAAATCGGAATAGAAATTATAGAAATAAATTCACTAAGTTTGAACATGTTCATAGACAGATTTCCACACGTTTTGTCAAAACAGTTTCTTTTCGATGCGATTTAAAATAGCAAACGTTAACGAAAATGGCTGAAATTTTTACACAACTTAGATTTATGTGTTAGGATTAAAAGTCTAGTTTTGAGTTTTTCGGATTGAATCCTCGAAATATGGGTTTTAGGCCGATTACAGAAACTGCGCAAGATGGGGTTTTTAAGTTCGATTTTTACGTTTCGTTACATTACACCTATACCGGACGCCCCGAAATCACCCGTATTGATATGGAAGGCTCAACTTACAGTGATAGAGAGGTTTGGGTCGTCCTAAGGTCGCTGGCTCGTCCAAAATCCTACGAACGGATCTCCTCAACGTCAAGCTTCCGACTTTGGCCACGATTTCGAATCGGACGAAGAAATCCAATGTTAGATCAAGTTTTCGGGTTCAAAAACTTAAATAGAACTCTAAGAACGACTTACCACAGATTAGAATACAAGGAATCTTGTATTCAACGCCTCCTTCGTCGGTTTTCGTCGCCGGGAAGTGATCGGAAAGTCGTCGGGAAGTCGCCGGAAAGTGTTTTGGCTTTGGAGAGAGTTGAGAGGGTTTGAGAGTGAATGGTGACTGATGAGAATGGGGGAGAGGCTGCCCTAGGTCGCCTAAAGGCTTCCCCCTTCGGCCAAAATCCGCTTTCCAAAGTCGGGAGGTCGAATTATGGTAAGAAATCGCCGAAAACGCGCAAGTTGCCAAAACCTGTAGGACCACGCGGGGTTGGCGCGCCTTTTAGCCAAACCCCGCCCGGCCAGCGCGCGAGACTCGCCTGGACTGCGGTCCGGGCGGGTCCGTGCGATCCGATCCGTCGGGTCTTTTCTCCTCTCTTTCGGACTTCTATCCTTCCCCGTTTTCGCGCTCGATTTTTTTCCGGGTCATTTCCGGATTATGCTTCTCATCATAAATTTATTCCGTCTCAATTCGATTACGTGCTTGAAATCCTAAGACCGTCGGTTTTGGTCCGTCGGGTTCTAATTCGTCGTCCTTGACTTCCGTGCATTTCCGCGTCTACGGGTTCTCGGAAACAAAACCTTCTCTCCTATTGGATTAATTCCTATTTTTATATTCTAAAATTTACGGGTATTACAGTCTACCCCCCTTAAGAACCAACTTCGTCCTCGAAGTTGTACTTCATCCTCTCGCGAGTTCGGGAATTGTTTGATTAAGCGATTGTATTATTGTGTGTCGTTGTTTGTTATTATTTGACTGAACCCAGAATTGAAATTTCCGAGTTGCCTACGTACCCCGTGAAGGGATCAAGTCATTACGTAGTTCAAAACAATTTGAATTTGTTTATTTGGGGTACAAAGTATTCGTACAAAATTTTCAGAAATACTCGGGTTGTCACATCCTCCCCCTCTTAAGATTACAGTTATGTCCCCATAACTGTTGTCGCACTGTCTTGGAATAGGGTTGGGTATCGATCCTTCATGTCTGCTTCTAGCTCCCACGTTGCCGTCTCGGCTTCGTGGTTAGACCAAAGAACCTTAACCATCCTCACGGTCTTATTCCTTGTTACCCTCTCCTTCTTGTCGAGTATTCGCACCGGAATTTCTTCATAGCTTAAGTCATCGTCCAGCTCAATTTCCTCCGGTTGGAGTACGTGGGTCGGATCATGGACGTATTTCTTCAGTTGCGAGACGTGGAACACGTCGTGGACACGAGCGAATTGTGGCGGTAGTGCCAATCGGTATGCAAGATTCCCCACTCTTTCTAGGATCTCGTAGGGTCCTATGTAGCGTGGGCTTAATTTTCCCCGCTTGCCAAAGCGCATCACACCCTTCATCGGTGATACCTTTAACATGACCTTATCGCCTATTTGGAATTCCAAATCTTGCCGTCTCACGTCGGCATAGCTCTTTTGCCGGTCTTGCGCGGCTTTCATCTTTCCTTGGATTATTTTGACTTGTCGAGCCATGTCCTCAACAAGTTGCGGTCCAATTACCATAGTCCTCTCGCCCTCTTCCCAGCTCAATGGGCTTCGGCATTTGCGTCCATACAGTGCCTCGAAAGGTGCCATGCCAATGCTAGCATGGTAACTGTTGTTGTAGGAAAATTCGATCAAGGGTAAGTGGTTTTCCCAACTTCCTTTAAACTCTAGTACGCATGCCCTCAGCATGTCTTCCAAAGTTTGGATCGTCCTTTCCGTTTGTCCATCCGTCATGGGATGGAACGCGGTACTCATCTTTATCTTCGTACCGAGGGCTTCTTGTAGTTTTGTCCAAAAATGTGAGACGAATCTACTGTCTCTGTCCGAGATGATGTCGTGTGGTACTCCATGTCGTCGTACCACGTTGTCGACATATGCCCTTGCCAATTGGTCCATGGACCAGGTATCCTTCATGGGGATAAATATGGCAGCTTTTGTCAACCTATCCACGATCACCCAGATTTTATTCATCCCCTTCGGTGAACGTGGTAACCCCGAAACGAAGTCCATTGAAATGCTATCCCATTTCCAACTTGGGATTTCCAATGGCTGCATTAATCCTAAGGGTTTCTGCCGTACGGCCTTGACCTTCTGGCAGGTAAGGCATCTCGCCACAAACTCGGCTATTTCTCTCTTCATGTTCGGCCACCAATAGTTCTTCTTTATGTCCTTGTATAGCTTCTCGCCTCCGGGGTGGACCGAATATGGGGTATTATGGCCTTCCTCCATTACTCTTAGCTTCAGGTCCTCGCATTTTCGTGGTATGCACCACCTTCCTTTGAAGCGGATGCTTCCGTCCTCATGGATTTTAAAATCCATTGCGTTTCCTTCAGCAATGCTCTTCCTAATTTCCTCCAACTTTTCATCACCCTGTTGTGCTAGTCGTATCTCATCAAGTATGGTAGATCCTACTACCATCGTGTTGACGACCTCACTTACTTCGCCGGAGTGTACCAACTCCATACTTAATTTCGCCAAGTCTCTGTACAACTCGGCCGGTACCACGAGTGAGTTCACCACGTGTTGAGTCTTTCGACTCAAGGCATCGGCCACGACGTTGGCCTTTCCTTCGTGGTACGCGATTTCCAGGTCGTAATCCTTAATCAGTTCCAACCACCTTCTTTGCCTCAAATTCAGCTCGTTTTGCGTGAATATATACTTGAGGCTCTTATGGTCGGTGAACATCCGACACTTTCGCCCATAGAGGTAATGCCTCCATATCTTTAGAGCGAACACGACTGCGGCTAGCTCCAAGTCGTGCGTCGGGTAGTTCTCTTCGTGTGGCTTTAGTTGACGTGATGCATATGCTATAACCCTTTGATCTTGCATTAGCACGCATCCCAATCCTTCCTTCGAGGCGTCGCTGTACACCTCGAAGTCTCCATCTTCCGATGGTAATGTCAACACCGGTGCTGTAGTAAGCCGTTTCTTCAATTCTTGGAATGCGGAATCACACTCACTGGTCCAGTCGTATTTCACCCCCTTCTTTAACAGCTGCGTCAATGGGCGAGCGATCCTTGAGAAATCCTTTACAAACCTCCGGTAGTACCCTGCCAATCCGAGAAAACTTCTTATCTCGGTTGGATTCTTCGGTGGTACCCATTCGGTCACTGCCAAAATCTTTGCTGGGTCTACTGCCACTCCATTGGCGGATACGATATGTCCCAGAAATGCCACTTCTTTTAGCCAGAAGTCGCATTTGGACAGCTTTCCATACAGCTGATTGGCTCGTAAGATCCCTAACACTTTGTGTAAGTGTTCGGAATGCTCTTCTTCGCTTTTCGAGTAGATCAGGATGTCATCTATGAACACCACCACACATTGATCTAATAGTTCTCGAAACACGTTATTCATGAGATTCATGAACATCGCTGGGGCGTTCGTCAGCCCGAATGACAGCACCGTGAATTCGTAATGCCCGTAGCGAGTTCTGAATGCCGTCTTTGGGATATCCTTTTCGGCGATCCTTAACTGGTGATATCCGGATCGTAGGTCGATCTTTGAAAATACTGAGGCTCCCTTCAGTTGGTCGAACAAATCCTCGATTCTTGGCAACGGGTACTTGTTCTTGACCGTGACTTGGTTAAGTCCTCTATAATCGATGCATAGTCGTAGACCTCCATCTTTCTTCTTCACGAATAAGACCGGGGCTCCCCATGGGGACGTGCTCGGCCTTATGTAGCCCTTTTCTAGCAACTCCTCGAGTTGTTCTTTTAGTTCCTTCATTTCCAGCGGCGCCATGCGGTAAGGAGCCTTCGAGACAGGCTCCGTTCCCGGAATAAGATCTATAGTGAATTCCAGATCTCTCTCAGGCGGCATGCCGGGAACGTCTTCCGGGAATACATCCGGGTATTCTCTCACCACCAGAATATTATCCACCTTGACCTCTTCGGCCTCAAGGTTATGAATGTTGCAAGCATATAACGCGTAACCCTTACGCATTAAGCTAAATAGCTTCATGGCATTAACTATCTTGGTAGACTTCTTAGGGGGTTGGGAGTAAAAGATGACTCTCCTTCCCCGACTCTTTGACAACGTGATCTTTTGTTTTTGGCAATCGATCACGGCTTTATATTGGGTTAGCCAATCCATTCCTAGTATGACGTCAAAATCCTGTAGTTCGAATTCTACTAAGTTCGCGAAAAACTCTACGTTCTTTATAACTATCGGAATTCCGTTATATCGCTTAGAGCATGATACTACCTCTCCCGATGGAAGTTGAATCCCTAAGTTAATCAGTTCGCACTTAGGTAGATCTAGTTCAGGTAAGACTCTAGATGATATTATCGAACAACTAGCTCCTGAGTCAAACAGAACTCTAAGGGGTGTACTCAAGACATGGAACGTACCTCCCATTACGTCCCCTTGCATAGGCACATCTGCCTCATTGATGACATTCAATCGCCCCATTGGACGTCCCGGGTTGCCTTGCTGATCCCGGTTCGGGTTCTGATTCTGTTGCTGATTTGGATTCTGTGGGGGACGTTGATTCTGATTGAGATTCTGGTTCTGAGGGGGTCTATACCCCTGGTTGTTTCCATTCCGTCCATCCTGGTTGCAAGGCTGAGTTGGCCCCGTGCCTAAATCCTCTCTCTTGGTGATGTTTTCCAGTCGAGTGCGGCACTCATTCGCCATGTGGCCGTTGCGACCACACCTGTAGCAGGCGCCCTGTTGGGGGCACCCTCTGGCCAAATGAGGCCTGCCGCATCTCGGGCAAGGTGGTACCGGGTTACCCCGGAAAAGGGTTCTATCATCATATCCTCTGTTGTTGTTTTGAGGGGGTCTGTTCAGATCTCCCCGAAAGTTGTTCCCTACAGCATTGTTTCCGGAACGGTTGTCTCTACCCCTCTGATCCTGACCCTGAGATCCTCGGCTGGGTTCTCCACTCACTTTCCTTTTTAGTTGTTGCACCCTTGCAACAGCTACCGCACGATCATACACCGATTGCAGGTCTGGGTATGGGACGCCAGTGATCACCTCTCGTATAGCCAAGTTTAGCCCCATTTCAAATTTCTGTGCCTTCTCCACGTCTGTCGGCACGAGTCTCGGTGCAAAACGCACCAACTCCTTGAAACGGGTGTAATATTCTTGGACTGTTTGCCCTCCTTGCTTCAGAGATAAGAATTCCTCGTACATGGCGGACTTTGTGCTCATGGGATAAAAGCGATCCCTGATCAGACTCATGAATTCTTCCCAAGAATAGGGTTCTTCGTCCTCAGCTAGCTTATCTTGCATGGCACGCCACCAGTCATCCGCCTCCCCTCCGAGATAGTACGATGCCACAGGCACCTTCTCGCCAATTGGGCACTTCACCGCGTTTAGTAGCTTGTCGAAGGTTCGGATCCATTCTTCAAGTTTGGCCGGGTCCTCTTCTCCGGCGTAGTTCGGCGGACGATACGAGTTCACCATAGCTAGGTAGTTAATGCGGGCCTCGGGTGGAGGTACCGCAGCGGCCTGGCCTTGGTTCACATGCGCGTTTCCTATCGCGATGAGAACCTCTTCTAGAGTCCGTAGGCGCGCGTCCATGTTGTTTGGCATGGGGTTTGCCGGCTCCTCTTGAGCGTGTACCCCTTCGCCGGGTATGGGCATTTCTGGTTGCATAGGGGTTTCGTTGGTGTTTGGAGTAGTGGGCTGAGCGCGTGCTCTTCCTCTCGGTGCCATGCTGTTGCAAGAACAAGAGAGTTTAGATTCTTTTGTTGAAGCATTATGTAATACTTAGGAAATAATTTGACTAAATAATTGGCGATATCAACAGGTATCAGTTCTGTTGGAACCTGTTAGTATAGGTTGTTAGGGTTTAGCGTATTGTTTGTTGTTATTCGGGGTTGGTTCTACTTACTGCTTTGTTTTTGTTTTGTTTATTATTATTATTATTATTATTATTATTATTATTATTTTTTTTTTTTTATTTTTTTTCGTGAACAGTAACCTGTTCAGGGTTTTTTTTTTTTTTTTTTTAGACCCTAGGGTTCAGGGTTTAGGGTTTAGGGTTTAGGGTTGGAGATACCCTTGTCCGATAATTATCTCTATACAAAGTATATTTATATATATGTACTACTTGTATTTTTGTTTAGTTGTTATCTATAGGTCATTGATTATTATTAACTTGTTCGTTTGTTTGATCGGGTTTTAGTAGGGTATTCGAAGAGAAGTAATTTAATTAAAATGTAAGGAATACTTTAAATATAATTGTATAAAATAAATGCTTGTAGATTTATTACTCAAGAGAAAATTTTTCAGCTGTTTACAAGCATTCGTAACAGGAATGAAATAGTAGTGTTGGTACTAGTTTGAAAAAAAATGAATATAGATAGTAGTGCATCAGTATGGACTCCTAAGTATAGGGTGACTAGGCAGGTACATCCTCGATGGGATCGTCCTCGTCGCTGGATACGTCAATCGGTGCTGCGGCATTAGGGTGAGGTCCCGGGTTCTGAAGGACCCCCCCGTCAATCTCATTGGCCAAGGTAGTCAACTCCCAGGCTACGTTTCCTATTTGTTCCTCCAAGTCATCACCCTTGTCTTGGAGTTGGGCCATTTGGGCTTGGAGTTCGGCGACTTGATTTTGCAGCTGGGTTATGTTATGATGATCGGTCTCCCTAAGATGCCCCAGATGGGCCACTTGGCCCTCTAGTTGTCCTACTCGAGTCTTGAAATAGTTGACATGTTGTTGGGACTCTAAATATGCGTTAGTCAGTTTCACCATCAAGTTGACCATGTTCATGTTGGGTTCGGCCATCTAGTGTCAACAAGGAGGTTAGAGTTAGAGTATGTTTCGGATATAAATCATGACATGCGGGAATTTAAATCTATATGAATATGCACATGCAATCCCCCCAAAAATTAATCTTAGTGTATTTAATCACGGGTGAAAAAAAAAAGTTGGGCCTATATTGGGCCAAAATAATAGTTTGGACTTTAAAAAAAAGTAAAAACATGGGTATTGGGTCGAAATGGTTGGGCTTAAAATAAATAATTATAAATATTGGGTCAAAATAATTTAACCCCCTTTGGGCTCAAAATATTATACTACTTGGGTAAGAAATTTTTTTTTTTTGGGCTCAAATTTTGGGCTAAAAATAATAATACTAGTAGTCTTTAAAATAATAATGATGATAATAAATTTTTTAAAAAAATAATACTTAGTTCAAAGTATTTTAAAATAATAATAATAGTAGCTAAAAAATATTCCGGGCTCTGATACCAACTTGTAACACCCCGGATTTGATAACCCAGGCCGGGATGTCACCGCCACATCTCCCTAGCAAGACACGGATTCTCCGAGCTTGCCAAAGAGATGCAAGGCTATAGGTATTGCAAAAAGATTTAAAACAAGTCCGGAATCTATGTAAAAATAATAAGTGTCATCCACACATATAGTAGTAAATATATATATTGCAGCGGAAAAATGTAAATGGGCCGACATGGCCAAAACTCGGGATTTACATGCCCGTTATGCAAGTATCGTAAAAAGCAAATAAACAATGTTTAATAATCCATCCCCAATGCACATGCTATGCATCATCTCCGTACTCTGAAATAAAAAGAGAATACAACAATTTTATCAGTATATAAAATACTGAGTAAGTCGATCCTAACATAGCAATAAAGGAATTTAATCAGATAATTTAAAATTTCACTCCTAACATGCATTCACAAAATTTAAAGGAAATAATAATTTTAATTGTGTATTTAAACATGCATCTAATCTACAATAATAATTTAGTCATGCCATGAAATTTAAAGACATAATTTAAATGCATAATTTAAAGACATGCAAAAATAAATAAATACTTAAAAACATTAAATCTTTTATTTCCCCCGTTACGAAACCATTTCTCAGTGTTTTGTATAGCCGGTGATCCGGCGGCCGCAGCCGTGTCGTAAGTATCTTGTGTAGCCGGTGATCCGGCGGCCGCAGCCGTATCTGCCATACCCAGTAACACTCCGGAGCCTCGAGAAATCCATACGGACAACCCGAGAGAGTAGGCCATGTATCTCCCGCCAACTGGCGTAATATTTCATCAAATTCTCTCGTCCATTATAAGCCCGAAGAGAAAAGGCTAGAGGGGCACCCTGCAGAGCACTCACCCTCCACCAAGTATCTCATGTATCGTTTAGATTTAATGTATCGGGGTTTTTCAAAAGTGTAGATGTATCGTGTTTCAAATCTTTGACCGTTTGTTTCGAAATTTCAAAACTCTTCGATTTAAAAGTATCTTGGCGTCACAGTTTGCGCCTTTCTCATTTAAAAATCCGTTTCAAGCCCGAAAATTCTGAAATCTTCACACTTTATGCAAAACACCCTAACGAACAACGTTTGTGTTTTAACTTTTTCGAAATAAGTTGAGGAAACATGTCAAAAATCGATTTTACTATGCAATCAGAAATCTGTCCGAACTCAGGTTTGACACAGTTCAAAATCTCGACTTTTTAACATATCAAATGGACTCCAAAAATTCTGAAATTTAATATGCACATACTAGACATGATTATCTACAACTTTCATTTAGATTGTAAAGATCAAATCGGAATAGAAATTATAGAAATAAATTCACTAAGTTCGAACATGTTCATAGACAGATTTCCACACGTTTTGTCAAAACAGTTTCTTTTCGATGCGATTTAAAATAGCAAACGTTAACGAAAATGGCTGAAATTTTTACACAACTTAGATTTATGTGTTAGGATTAAAAGTCTAGTTTTGAGTTTTTCGGATTGAATCCTCGAAATATGGGTTTTAGGCCGATTACAGAAACTGCGCAAGATGGGGTTTTTAAGTTCGATTTTTACGTTTCGTTACATTACACCTATACCGGACGCCCCGAAATCACCCGTATTGATATGGAAGGCTCAACTTACAGTGATAGAGAGGTTTGGGTCGTCCTAAGGTCGCTGGCTCGTCCAAAATCCTACGAACGGATCTCCTCAACGTCAAGCTTCCGACTTTGGCCACGATTTCGAATCGGACGAAGAAATCCAATGTTAGATCAAGTTTTCGGGTTCAAAAACTTAAATAGAACTCTAAGAACGACTTACCACAGATTAGAATACAAGGAATCTTGTATTCAACGCCTCCTTCGTCGGTTTTCGTCGCCGGGAAGTGATCGGAAAGTCGTCGGGAAGTCGCCGGAAAGTGTTTTGGCTTTGGAGAGAGTTGAGAGGGTTTGAGAGTGAATGGTGACTGATGAGAATGGGGGAGAGGCTGCCCTAGGTCGCCTAAAGGCTTCCCCCTTCGGCCAAAATCCGCTTTCCAAAGTCGGGAGGTCGAATTATGGTAAGAAATCGCCGAAAACGCGCAAGTTGCCAAAACCTGTAGGACCACGCGGGGTTGGCGCGCCTTTTAGCCAAACCCCGCCCGGCCAGCGCGCGAGACTCGCCTGGACTGCGGTCCGGGCGGGTCCGTGCGATCCGATCCGTCGGGTCTTTTCTCCTCTCTTTCGGACTTCTATCCTTCCCCGTTTTCGCGCTCGATTTTTTTCCGGGTCATTTCCGGATTATGCTTCTCATCATAAATTATTCCGTCTCAATTCGATTACGTGCTTGAAATCCTAAGACCGTCGGTTTTGGTCCGTCGGGTTCTAATTCGTCGTCCTTGACTTCCGTGCATTTCCGCATCTACGGGTTCTCGGAAACAAAACCTTCTCTCCTATTGGATTAATTCCTATTTTTATATTCTAAAATTTACGGGTATTACACCCGTGAAGAGACCTTTTTGCCGGAGCTTCCAACAGTCTCAAATCAGACCATGCAAAATAATGAATAATAATTAATACACAGAAGACGAGCTAGTCGTATCCCCAGAATGGACCTTTTTGCCAACATTGATCTGTGATATTCCTTATTACTCATTCATACACACAATAAAAAGGAAAATAAAATTAAAAAGAAGATTTTTGGTATTGTGTGAGTATTATCATACAATAATTTTGACACTAATGGGTTGAGATGTGTAATAGATAAAATTAGATGTAATGGGCCTAAGCCCATACACCCATGCAACTTACACACCTCAAGAAGATAAAAATATTTTTGGAATTTTAAAATAAAAAGAGAGGGAGGTCGATGCGGTCTCTTGAATTAGATGCGGTTTAAACCGCATCAATTAGACCGCATCGAGCATGCATAATGGATGAAGTATTTACCTTGAACCATAATTGGTCATTACATTGATGTGGTTAAATCAATCTGATGCGGTCTATAAAGTCGATGCGGTTTAAACCGCATCGGATAGACCGCATCGATGAAATCGCATCCTTGCTCACATTTTGGTTAAGGCATATTCCTTCAAAGAGTGAATGTGATGCGATCTATCGAAATTGATGCGGTTTAAACCGCATCGGATAGACCGCATGTGGTTGATAAAATAAATAAGGCATGAAGGGATGGAAATGCAGTGAGATGCGGTCTTATAAGGCGAGGCGGTCTATTATGATCGATGCGGTTTAAACCGCATCGAGTAGTCTGCATCGCATTAGACCGCATCTGATAGAGGAATGCAAAGAAAATTCCAACACTTTTTATATGATGCGATCTATTGGGTGCATCACATGCAAATTTTTCTAAAGACATTTTTTTGTTCACAAAGTATTGGGTGCGGTTTCTTTGGTGTGGTTTATGATAGATGCAGTATTAAACCGCACCCTTCATTTCGCACCAGTGTCATCTCGCACTTATACTTGTAAAATTTTAATATATTTTAACACATGCATAAATAGTGGGTTTCTAACATACAAGTAGATAAAAAGCTAAAAAAAAATAAAAATAAAATTAAAATTAAAGCTACACATGCCAAACTACATCTAAAATATAAATAAAATAAAGAACAAGCTAAGAACACCAAAATTAATCTAAGGAAGCATAATAAAAATAAGATTTTAGATCTAGGCAAAAATAAAATAAAATAAAAATTAAAACCTAGAAAAAAGGCACTATCTCTAAAATTATCTAGCTATCCAAGAACAATAAAAGTAAAAATAGATCTAAGGCTACAAATATGCTCAAAACCCACATTCATACATTTATTAAAATATCCAAGTCAAAATATGACGTCAATGCACTAAATAGCAAATCTAATCACCACATGAGACAAGAATAATATTTTTGGGTGTATCAAGTCCAACCATGTCATCATACATTTTGCACAACTACAAAGTAAACAAGAAACATATTTTCATACATGTAAAGCAAAATAAATAAAGTAAAAGAACTCATACCAGATTTGTGAAGCATTTTCTTGTATTTCATCAACTAAAAGCATTAAAAGTTCAAGAACAACCCATTATTTGGGTGTTCTTAAATTTATTTCTACACTAGAAAACTGTAAAATTATAGAAAATGGCTACACTAATAAGGTAAAAACAATATTTACAAACTATATTACAACTACAACTAACAAATATTAAACTATATTGCAAAAGAAAAAATGTCTACTCTAAACTAACCCACTGTTCTCTCCAAGAACAGAGAAGAAAAATTTTTAGACTGTGTGCGGCTTCTTGTTGAAGAAAAATGGATCAGCTATTTATAGGGGAAAAAGAAACCCTAGACACATGGGTCTTAGAGCCATTTCTGATGTGATGCAGCAAGTGACGGGTGTTGAACACCAGCAAGGAAAAGATAAAATTTTTTATTCTTCAGGACCTCAAGTCCTGGGCCTTCCAATTGCTTAGGCGCGGGCCCCACTCCACCTTTCCTTGCATTTAAAATCGATGCAAAATGCTACCCAATATGCTAACATCCAAACATACTCAATATTGTACCCATTAAACCGCATCGATACTTAGCATTTTTCTCCAAAATTTCTCCTCTTTTATGTGATGTGGTTTATACCGCATCACCCCATTAATACCGCATTTCTCACACTCCAAATAGACCGCATCGTTTTTCTTCCTTTAGACCGCATCACCATTTTTCTTTCTTCCTCATTTTTCTTCTTGACCGCACCCCAAACTCTTCTTTCATTTCTTTCCCAATTTCTTGCATTCAACCAAATTGCCGGAGCTGCGGTGGTGGCGGACGCCGGCGATGGTAGACAGATGGTGGTCAGACGTGAAAACGCCGGTTTTCACGGATTTGGGGGCTGTTGGAGTTGGATGGAGGCAGCGGCTGTGGTGACTGGGCTGCCGGATCTGGACGAGGGAGGAGGTGGCGGAGCTGTCGGCGAGGGTTTGTTCGGAAGGCCGCCAGAGGGAGCTTGGTGGAGACGATAGTGCTCGGGGGAAATGAAACATGTTCCCCGTTCAATTGAAATTAAATTCGAGGAAGAAGATGGGTAGGGGTGGTGAAGGATAATACTGGAGTTTCCTTGATCGGAGATGGAGGAGGAAGACGGGCAGTGGAGGTAGCTTGCCGGAGTTGGTGAGAGCAGGCGGGCGGTGGTGGTGTTACAATTCCAATTTTGAAATTGGAATTTTGGGGGAAGAGCGGCGGTGGTGGCCGAAATTCGATTGACGCTTGCACGGAGGAGGAAGAAGATGGTAGGGGCTGTTGAGATTGAGGACGGAGGAAGGAGACGTCGACCATAGCTTCGGGTTGGAGGGCAGGCTGATGTTGACGGTGGCGTCGCCGGAGTGATGAGGGCAACGGCTGTCGTGGGCTGTCCGGTGAGCTTGGGGTTTGAGGAGTTGACAGAGAGTGAGGGGCTTGGAGGACGACGAGAAGAGGATGGAGGGGCTGCTCGCCGGATGGCCGGAGCTGTTGTCTGCAAATGTTGGGGAAGAAGAAGAACATGTCACGTGGTCACGTGACTTGCAATTGGAATTGCAAATTAGTGTAGGTGGTGGGCCCCGCCTGTAATCATGATCGTGATTTAATTTTTTTTTAAAATTATAAATAAATATAGATAATAATATATAGATGTATTTATTCTAATTTAGTTTGTGTTCCATTTAATGAACTCGTGTTCCACCGAATAGTCAACACCGAACCAATGACCATTTTACTTAAATTACATCAAGAATGGGATTTTTAATATTTTATCTTGTTTTTGGATTTTTTTAACACAAATATAATAAAATAACAATATTTTTGTATTTTTCAATGCCAACTTATTATTATTACAAACTTGCACATATCTGTCAAATTCAACTGCTTTCTCATTTAAATAAGATCGGAATGCGATAAATGCCCATGTTTAGACACGGAAATAGATTGAAAATAATGGTCAATTTTGGCCATTATCAGCGTACAAGCGAACTTCTCTCAATCGATCCAGTACCTGTTGAACATGATCCACATGATCGATTAGAGTACATCTATAAATGAGAATGTCGTCAAAATAAACTACAACAAATTTTCCTATGAATTGTCGAAGAGTCTCATTCATCAAACACATAAATGTAGAGGGGGCATTCGTAAGGCCGAATGGTATAACGAGCCACTCATATAGACCAAACTTCGTCTTGAATGCGGTCTTCCATTCTTCCCCTGGCTGCATTCTGATTTGATGATATCCGCTCTTTAGATCGATCTTGGTAAAAAGGCTAGCACCACCAAGCTCATCTAGCATATCATCTAGTCGTGGAATTGGATGACGATATTTGACTGTAATAGCGCTGACAGCTTGGCAATCGACACACATACGCCATTCGCCATTTTTCTTTGGCACGAGCAAAACTGGAACGACACACGGAGATAAACTTTCTCGAACCCAACCTTTTTCGAGCAAGGCTTGCACCTGCCTCTGAATTTCCTTCGTCTCCTCGGGATTCATGCGGTACGCGGGTCTGTTGGGGATCGAAGCTCCGGGCACAAAGTTAATGCGATGTTCCACGCCTCGGAGTGGAGGTAAGCCAGATGACACTTCTTCCGGGAAAATGTCTTGATTTCTCCCAAGCATCCTGGAAAATTCCAAAGGCAAATCATGTGCAGTATGAACAGTTCTATTGAGAGATTCATCATGTTTAACTAAAGCAAGAAAACAGTGACCTGAGAAGTTAGGTTCCCGTGCTGCTTGTGAAATGCAGTCTTGGTCAATATCAGACATTGGTCCAAGTTTGATGAACTCTCGCCAACTTTGGTTTTTCATCTCTCCTTTGCCTTGTGGTCAACTTCCCCTTGAGCTATTTTGTTCTTCAGTTTTTCCTGGTCTAATCTAACAGCTTTTACAGATAAAGGTTTAAACAAATATTCTTTTTGTCCATTCTTAAAATACAAAACATTAGATTTTTCCCTGTAAGTGGCATCCTTATCAAAAAGCCACGGTCTTCCAAGCAAAACGTGACATGCGTTCATGGGAAACGACATCACACAATACCTTATTGGAGTAGGTGCCCTTTGTGATAGGGACCCATGCCTGTTGGGAGACCTTGGTTTTGCCACTGTTGTTCATCCAATGTAGCAGGTAGGGACTGGAATGCTCCTCGGTTGGTAACTGCAATCGGCGCAAAGTATATAAACTAACAATATTAGTGCAGCTGCCGTTATCAACAAGACAGAGGCATTATTCCCTTTAATAGTGCAACAACAATGGAAGAGATTCTCCCTTTGTTCGTTGGATGAAGTGTCTGGTACTCTGTCAGCATTCAAAGTCCTCATTGCTACCAGCAGATTCACATCTTCTTCATTGTCATCATCAATTTTGGGATTGACTGGTTCATCCACTTGATACTGTCGCAGATCAGCTTCACAGTCATCCTCTTCGTCGGAATCATAAATCTTGAACACTTCTGGTTCGACTTCGACCACAGGCCTTTCCTCCTCGCCAGTATTGAGTATGGCCACTCGTCTTGGATTATTGCATTCATTGGCATAATGGCCTTTCTTGCCACATTTTCAACAAGTGATTTCTCTTTTGTCCTTGGCGGGTGGATGATGTTCTCGGCCCTGAGTCCTGTTTCGATCATCCCTATTGAACTCCATGAAGTTCTTTCCCAGTTCAAACTTTTTAGGCTTGTAACCTCCCTCATCACAAACCGGCGACGGTGTCGGCTGTGGAATTTTGGGTCTTTCGGTCCGCTCGAGTGGTCGGATCAGCCATGGCTTGTTCGGGTTGTAACCTGTGGAAGTTCGATGGATTCTCCTCTTGAGTTGGCCTTCAAATTTTGCAGCTTTCCTCACCATGTCAGTGATGTTCACGTAGCCTCTCATATCCATTTCCTCGAAGATTTCGGGCCTCAATCCTTTTGCGAATCTGGTCAGTGTGATTAATAGGTCCTCATTGAACTGGGCTCTCATCATGAGCATCTCCATTTCACGGTATTATTCTTCGACAGTTCTCGATTCCTGTTTCAGACTGATCACCTTCATGTACATGTCGTGTTTGTAAGTGGGAGGCACAAATCTTCTTTCCATGAGTTGCAGAAAATATTCCCAATCAGTGACTTGGGGTTGGCCAGCATTGTGATGATCCGTTGTGAACTTTTGCCACCGTAGGTGGGCATACTCCTTGAATTCCTGAACGACCAGTTGGATCTTTTTAAAATCGGAGTAGTTGTGGCAGTTGTAGATCATTTCCATGGTGTTTCTCCAATCATGAAATTCATTAGGGTCACCGGTCCCTTTGAAAACAAGAATGGTGAACTTAATGCAGTTCAGCTTGTCATCCACATCATCGGGATCATCTCCATTTATTACAGGCGCATTCCGGGGTCTATTTGGCATAGGCGGTGGGGGCATGGCCAATGGATCATTGATGCGCAGTCCTTCGTCTGCAGGAGGAGGATGAACTGGTGCTATTGGAGGGGGCCTACGGCCGCGGGGTCCCTATCGACGATCAAACGTTCCAATTGTGACCTGTTCCTCTTCTCTTTCGGCCATGGCATCCTCGGCCTCAGCCATGTCAGTTTCCTGGACCTGATTGATGCTCCTGGATGCTCTGTTTTGTCATGAGGTAGAAGTATGGTGATAGAATGCATCTTCTAATATGCGCTCAACCCGCTGCATCAATCGTTGGGCCAAAGCGTCATCCTGTATTTTCATGCGTCCTGCAAAGTCATTACTCAGATTATCAATGCGCTTATTCACAGCAGAAATATTGAAAACATTAGCATCAAGAGTTTGCTTAAGGGTCTCGAAATCATCCCTTTTAACAGTATCCTCTTTCATTGTTCGTAGCATCTCCATGATGTCAGTCATGCTTGGCTCTGCATTACCTGCCATGATTCTCAGAAAAATAGTATAGATATAATATGGGTCAGAAAATAAGTGCTGAAATATGTAGAGTGAACTCTCAATTCGCACTCAGTCTTGGTCCTCAACACCACTTCAGCTCGATGCGTGCTCAAACAGTTCAATCAGATGCAAGAGAAGTACAGGCAGATAATTGTGACGCACAGTTCAAGAGTCAAATGAAACTGTTTGACTCGATCAAAGAACGCACAGATACGTATGCATGCACATGCAGTCTCGTTAAGTTCACAGTTTTAAACAGATATTGCAAGCAAAGAACAATGATATGTGACCCAATTTAGAAGTGGAAAATAAAAGCTCACAAGAAAATTGCACTCGAGAAAATAAAATAAAACCCAATTTACTCAAGTGACTTCTCGGGCTTGGGTTTCACAAAATGCCAGTCACGATATCCACTTTATTGTACAAGTACTCAAGTGGCTTCTCGGGCTAGGTTTCAAATTGTGCCAGTCCGATATTCACTTTATTGTAAATTCACTCGAAATCACTCAAAATATAAAAGTGGAAAATTTTGTCAACACTTAGAAAAATTTGGAACTGTCGATGCGGTTTGAAGGACTGATGCGGTTTAAGTGGAGGGACCGCGCCAAGGGTAAAAAACCGCACGCGATTGCCTTGAGCTGGAGAATGTCTTCTGAAGGTGATGCGGTTTAACTGGACGTGATGCGGTTTAAACAGACCGCATCAATAGACCGCATTGATGGGAGTTCTCCAGACTTAGAAAATATTTAGTGTTGCTTCTTGTTGTGATGCGGTTTGACTGTATGGATGCGGTTGGATGGAGACCACATCGAGTTTTCAGACTTGGAAAAATTCTTGCTGCTTGATTTTCTTTTTGATATGTGCCTCCTTTGGATTTATCTGGGATCTTTTGAGGGATAGGTGTCAATCCACAATTAATGCTTCAAGTACACCACAATTAAAATCCCTTGACTGATTGTTCCCTTTGTCAAATGTCTTGCTTGGCATTATCCAGGGAATAGCACACCCTTTCTCACCTACTTGTTGTTCGATGGGCAATAACAAAATTCATGCAAGGGTTTTCTTCTTCAAGGACTGTGAACAATATGATGAACAATCTTCACACAAATATTATGAACACCAAGAACACGGTGAACACAATATGAACTCACGAAATTAATCCTCACTCCCAACCCGTAACCCCTCACTGTTTTGCTATTAATGATCTTGTTTAAACCAACAAACTCAAATAACCATGCAAAATACATTCATATATGAGAGTAGGACAACACGACTAACATCAACAACAAAATAAACGCAATAAATGCTTATGAACCGTGAACAGTAAACAGGAGGTATTTATGAGCATATAACCGACAGCAATACACCAATATTTTTAGGGTTCTAGGTTTTCAAATAAGGATAATAACAAGAAAATGATGGAGAATAATCCTATTACACTAACAAGCTAGGCTCTGATACCAAATTTCTATATGTATGCCGTAGATCGAAACTTGCTTAGTGATAATATCCGGATTAGTGTTAATGAATTTTAGGATTAGGTAAAATGATGATTAGAGAGATAGGAATATGGGAGATGATGAATAACAAGAACACACACAAAATATGGATATAATATAAGATGATGAAACTAAATAGCAAGATATAAGGTAAGAAAGCTTATGAATGAAGGGGACCCGAACTTGCCAAGGGAAATGAGACTAACTCAAGACAAATGACTTCCTTCAAGTGCATTATTCATGACAATCCATCGAGCAAGCTTCCAAACTTGATGGCGTGTAGGAAATGAGCATGAACTCAAGACAAACACGGTGGGAAGAGAACACTTTTGAGAGAGTGTTCTCGGATATGAACTTTGAAAATAGGATCAATTGATTCAAATTAAGCAAAGTTGTTTACAATGGTGTGGAAGGACATATACATAGTCCAAGCCACAAGGAAAGCAACAAAAATACATAAAAATATAATGTTGAGCTCAAAATAGCCAAATTACAAAAGAGATGCGGTCTAGAGCAATCGATGCGGTCTATAACAAGGCGATGCGGTTTAGACCGCATCGATACAAAGAGACCGCATTGCATTAAAAATGAAGACTTCTGGGACGATGCGGTCTATGCGATGCGTTTCATACCGCATTGGTCAGACCGCATCGATTGGCCTTTGACCGCATGTCTTTAATTCAGTCTTCTCTTCATTTTGGGTCGATGCGATATAGGCCCCACGACGCGGTTTATACCGCATCGTGGAGACCGCATCGTTTTCCTCCCTCGCATTCTGGGTCGATGCGGTCTAGATCATGCGATGCGGTTTAGACCGCATCGTGGAGACCGCATCGTTTCCTTCAGACTTAGCTGCTTCAACAAAAATGACACATGCGGTTTAAGTGATGCGGTTTAGGGTGATGCGGTTTAAACCGCATTGCCTAGACCGCATGCACTAGACCGCATGTGCTGGATTTTGGACTCCTCTTCCTGGAATGGCTTGATGCGGTTTGTCGAGTCTGGCTTGATGCGGTCTAGACCGCATGCATGCGGTTTAGACTGCATTGGATAGACCGCATCAATTCTTGAAAACTCTCCAAGTGTTGGAGTTTTGGGCCTCTTCATGCTTGTTGGGCTTTCTTGTGCATCCTAAGGCCTTTTTCCATCTTTATTTAATTCCGATGTGGGGAATCCATGTTAATGGATTCCGGGCTTGTCCGGGCTTGATCTATCCGGATCATTATTTGCAGTCTTTAGGCTTCTTGGGGCTCCAGGTTATCTGTTTCCTGCAAGAAAAATTTATATAGCGCGTCAGAAAATTTCTTGGCCTTTTGTTTGGAGACTGGCCCTTCGGGGATTATTGGGATAATTAATCAATTGGTTTTGGCGACTACGCCATTTATGTCTTATTCCTCCACCAGAAATAATTAAAGTAGACATACTACTGTTCTTTAAGCTTTATGATCCTCACAAAGAAGAGTTGCGGTAATTGCTTACACCTTCTCTTGATCACACCTTTTCATTTTTTACTTCTCTAATTCATGCTGGCCTTTGTTCTTGTTATATGGATTTGTTGGGAGGTTTTTAGATCTCTAAAATTTTCAAAAATTATGAAGTGATTGATATGGGTTCTCTTTAACACTGCTGAATTGGTTTAAAGTTTCTTGATTTCTTTTGGCAAGGACTATAGATTGATTTGTAACTTTAACATGCCAATATTCATTGGATTGTTTTAGCGTGTTAGTTTCAATTGTGCAAGAATCAATAGGGAGTCCTTTATTATAAATTAGAAATTGATATCTGTTTCACTTAAATAAGTTTGCCCCTGTAGGGAATCAACTTGAAATAAATATACAGCTACCACAAGTGAATGACTTCGAATATCCAAATCCTAAAGAAAAATTGCAGTCAAATTCTCTTTTTTTTTGGCAGAATAAAGTCTTTATTGCATAAAGCCGGAACAAGATACAATGAGCAAGGCAACCTAACCAGGAGGAGCCTATTGAAGTCACAACAGGAAACGGAAAAATAAAAAACAAACGCAACTACTACCTTACAAGCTTGGTAGAATGATAACCAAAGAATGGAAAACTCAAATCTACCTACCACATAAAATGGCCATATGTCTGGTATTCTCTCAGTCAAGACCAGGCTCTTATCATTCAATGTCCGCTACTTCTTGTCATGCCCGATGCCATTCTCACTAGTTTAGCCCCATCAGAATTATCCACATCTTCAAAAACCATTGTGCAACACTCTACCTCTTCCAATTGTCAAAGCAGCTAGCAGATATAAAAGAAAAAGAAGTAGCACCAATATAAACACACCACCAACCATAATAAGATCCAACCGGCCTTGTGACCAAAACTTCACTTCCAAAGCTAGTCAATCCCTGTCTGCCCCAACTTGTTTCAGCAGCAAACTTCAACAGCAGCAACCGTGACAAAGCAACATCAATATCATGAAACGGCATCAGCAATAGTAAAAAAAACAACAGCAACAACATCCATGAGCAACCTGCTCCAAGCCAAAACCTGCTACAACATTTAATCATCCATGCTACAACCATTTTTCTACCATATCTTCTCCACTCGCCCCAAACTGTGCCCAGTGATCCGCGTCTGCATTACGTTCTCTAAGTATATATTGAGTACGAACCTCCCCAGCAAACTTCAAAACATCCACAATCACACCAATAAGATTACAAAATCGCCATGGTATCTTCTACGGAGCTTGAATCCAGGTTATCACATTATAAGAGTCACACTCAAATATGAGTTTAGGGAGGGGAAAACCCTGATCTCGAACCAGTGCTTGGCAGACCCGACTTATAGTCGTGATTTCGGCTTCGGACGAATCCGTGACACTAATATAATCCGATAAAATAAAAATGACATCTCCCTCATAATTTCTAATAACCCCCCAAACTCCTGCAGGGCCAGGATTCCCAAGGGACGAGCCGTCCGTGTTAATCTTCCTCCATCCTTTCAACGGGCGTTCCCAAACCAAACCATTTCGTTGGAGGCCGTGTCTTCCCCTTCTTGGCAGTTTGAACCCAGCAGGGAAGCTCACCTGTATGTTCCCCAAGTATGTTTCTTGTACATTGAACCCTACCCTCCACCAAAAACAACTCCTCCATTGAACCTCATCCACCAAAGTCTGTTTATTGAGTTGTAGCCCCTTGAATATTATAGCATTCCTATATTTCCATAATGTCGATATTATCACCCCTCCCATAATTCGCCACATTCCTTTCTCCCCTTGTTTCGGCGTAACACCCTACAACCAATGTAATAAATCTTCCACCCTTCCCGGTAATGCCCATTCAACACCAAACCATCTTACACCTTGATACAAAATATGTCCAGCAACTTCGCATCGACAAAAGAGATGATTAGCTGACTCACTTTCTTTCCCACAAAATGGACAAGAAATGTCCACCCTTTGAACACATCCCCTGCTTACTAAAATTTCCCGGACCGGTAATGCATTATTCATCACCTTCCAAATCAACAACTTTACTTTCATTGGTATCTTGAGTTTCCATACCCCATTCCAGAGTGCCTGTGTACCGCCCCCAACCCCCCTGACAGTCTTTTCTAGCACGACCTTATAGAGAAGCTTCCATTACTTTCCTTGATCCAAACTACCCTATCCTCAAGATACCGGTTCAAGCAAATTACCCCACAGACCCTCCTCCCAACCAAACAAAGAACGACGCTATTGAATACTCTATACCCACTCAAAACCCACCCACCTTCCAAATTCAACTATCCTTCACTCTTTATTATTTTCCAAAGCAAATAATCGAGGAAAAAGGTCCTTCAATGGCCTACCCTCCGCAACCCAATTATCTTGCCAAAGTCGAGTCATTTTACCATTCCCAACCTTAATAACAAAACCATCCCCTGCACCCTCAACACCCAATTGATCCCAAGTACTACAAATCCTACCGCGTAATGATCTCCCCCTTCTAGCATCCGGCACCAAAGGTGATGACTTCCCATAGTATTTCGCGTCTACTACTTGTTTCCACAATGATTGATCAACACCAAATCGCCACTTCCATTTTAACAGTAGAGCCAAGTTGAAATTTTGTACATCCCGCAGCCCCAACCCACCATCCTCCCTATGCCGACTTAACCTCTCCCAACTAATAGTATGCAACTTCCTCACCCCCTTCCATTCATTCCAAAAGAACCTCATCTTCAACAACTCCAACCTCTCGGCCACCCCCTTTGGAATTTTAAAAATCAAAAGAAAGTAAATTGGTAAGTTGTTCAAGACTGGCCTTATTGAGCACCAACGGCCTTCTTGGGATAAGACTCGCCCTTGCCAACCTGCTAGTCTTCTATCAATTCTATCCAAGACCGGCTGCCAAATAGAATTGGCGTTCATTCTCCCACCAATCGGTATCCCTAGGTACACCATTGACCAATCTCCAACACTACAGCCAAGGAAGAAAGTTGCCTCCCTGACCTCTTCATCAGAACAGTTTAAACCGTAGACACTACTTTTTCCAAAATTGATTCGTAATCCCGTGGCCAAAGCAAAACAATTCAAAATTCTCTTAATTAAGATAACCTGGCTGAGTTCACCCCCACAAAAGAAAATTGTGTCATCCGCATATTGCAAGTGGGTGACAATCAGACCACCTCCACCCGATGCCAGACCCCAAAACAGCCCCATATTCGATGCATTATCCAAGAGTGTGTTTAAAACTTCGGCCACCAAAACAAATTAATATGGCGACATCGGATCCCCTTGTCGCAATCCCTTTTGCAAATTAAAAAATTTTGTGGGAGTTCCATTAACTAGAACTGTCGTGGAAACCGAAGATATACACTCCTTTATCCACCCCACCCACTTTGCTCCAAATCCCATACTCTTCATAACACTTAACAGGACGTCCCATGACACATTGTCATAAGCCTTTGCAATGTCCAACTTAACCACATAACCCCGCCTCCCTGAAGAGAGAGTAGAATGTATCACCTCAGCGGCTACAAGCACTCAATCTAGAATTCGCCGGCCCCTTACAAATGCCATCTGTGCTTGTCCAACTAGGCTACTTAAAACTGGCTGTGTTCTGCGTGCCAACACTTTTGCCACCATTTTACAAATACTCCCTACTAACGAAATCGACCTATAGTCTTTAAAATCTTCCGGACACTCCACCTTTGGAATTAAAGCAATGAACGAGCTGCCTGCCGCACGGGGAAACTTCTTACCGTTCTGAAATTTCCAAAAAACCTTCAGCACGTCATTCTTTATCAGCTCCCAGTAACGCTTAAAAAAATTGAAATTAAAACCATCCGACCCAGGGGCCCGATTTCCATCATAATTCCAAACTGCCTCTCGAACCTCCTCCTCTGTAAACTCTCTTTCCAACCACTCGGATTCTCCCACCGGTAGCCTGGGCAATCCAATATCAGTAACATCAAAGATAACTACATCTTGCTCAGTGAAGATAGCCTTGAAATATTCAAAGGCCATCTTTTTAATTTCTTCCGACCCCTCATACAGCCTGCCATTCATTTTAATCACCCCCAAGTAGCCTCTTCGCCTATTAAGTGTTGTGTTCGTGTGGAAGAAGCGAATATTTTGGTCTCCCTCCTTCAACTAACGTACTCGAGACTTTTGAACCCACCTTCTCTCTTCCGCCAACATAAGCCTCTTAAGCTCTCCTTTCTTCTCCACCCAAGACCCTCTAACCGCCGAGTCAACAACAGAACCCTGGAAATGATCCACTAACTCCTCTATCTCAGCCATCAAATTTTGAATCCGACTTTCCAAACCCCCAGCCCCATACCCTTCCCAGTTGCGGATTTTATTTTTAAGATTGTGAAGCCTACTAAATAAATGATCCCCCCTACCTGACCCGACCACTCCCCCTTCCACCCCCCACACCTCGTTAACCATGCCATCAAAACCTTTTAAATCCATTCAATAATTGTAGAAATGAAAAGGTTTTGGTCCCCACGATTTATCCCCAAACTCCAAACTAACTGGGTAGTGATCCGAAAGAACAGAATCACACCGACGCTGAATCACCTCCTCCCTCAAACATAATCACCCCGGCGATATAAGAAATCTATCTAGACGACTACAAGCCCGCCCTCCCCTCCCAAACCAAGGAAATTTCCCACCTTCCATAGGCAGATCCATAAGGCCCGCCCGATAAACCCCCCCCCCCCCCCCCCATCAACACTCTCACTCACCTCTCGCCCTCCGACAACACAACATTAAAATCTTCTGCTATACACTATAACTCCCCACCCCCTGAAATACAATGATTGATAAGAAAATCCCAAAATTCCCCCCTTTCCCTCATACTATTCGGCGCATGAATACATATAATGTTAACTACTTGCTCAACTCCTCTAAAAGTACCCCTTACCCAGAGATGATGGTGTCCCTGATCAACAGTCCCAAACGAGCAGCGACTAGCATCCCACACAACCACCAATCCACCGGAATTCCCAACAGCCGGCTGAACCATAAACTTACAATCCCTCGATCCCCAAATCCTATGAATCATTCTCTCCTTAATCTCCCCCATTTTTGTTTCCTGGGCACATAACATTGAAAGCTTCATTTTCCTACAGAGCCTCATCACAGCCCTCTTTCTAACCCCCCCATTCAAACCCCTTAGATTGCAAGTGATAATACGCATTCTAACCAGGA